>OX463315.1:15097500-16391010 GCA_949820665.1 Scrobipalpa costella
CTGAAACCCTCGGATCCCTTAGCTGGTTTTTACAGCATGCTCGGGAGGAAAAGCAGCTGGCACATTTTATGTTTTTCTCTCGCTTCCAGTCCAGCATGGAAGCAAATACAACATTATTATTATATTACTTTCAGACTGTATCGTAAAGCAGCCGTGATATTCCGTGCGCGCGCGCAGGCCGCCAAGGCGCAGGCGACGCGCGTGCGCAGGAGCGTGCGGGTAGGGAACAGCGAGCCGTTGAAGCATGCGTTGCAGGCGCTAGACAAAATCAAAGGAGAAATAAAGGTAAGCAACAAGCGTACATTACTGCGAGGCCGAAAAAAGAAGCAATTTAAGGTCGAGTAAAAATGCAAACGAGACTTCAAATTCCTATTTCGGCTGAGAGAAGGATAGTACTTTTCTGACATTTTGCGAGGAAACAATACACTTAAAAACGAACATCAAACTTGCGATTCCTGCATAATATTTTGACATTTAAGATTTGAATGGCGACTTTGACAGGCGCACATTCCATTCATTAATTCATTCCATTTTGTAAATTTTAAAAGCTGTATGTTTTCAGCCTTAAAATAATCAATAATGTGAACTAAAAAAACCCTAAACCATACTTGTGTGTCCTTAAAAACTTCGTGAAGCGGTCGTTAATTTCATTGTTGTCGTTTGGAGCAATTTGTTTTATAGTATTGCTTTTTCCGAGCAAAAGGGAGACAACACTTTTATTTTATTTTGAATAAGCTCAGCATCAGTTAAAAAAATTAATTGAAAATACGGTCCAAAAATTCAAGTAAATAAGCTAGCTAGCGATTCATAGTTGTAGTAACTGGTAGAAAACCATTTTTCTACCGATTGACTGTGTTTTTAGTGAGTAATGATCTTTTTAATTGATAGAGGCGCCACTTAGGCTCTATCGGCACCTTAATATAACGCAAGAAATAATGTTTGCTACCATTTTTTATCTAGGTGTTTTATTATATTACAAAAATATTTTATATTATATTATTCCATGCTGGTCTGGGAGCGAGAGAAAAACATAGAGTGTGTCAGCTGTATTTCCTCCCAGGCATGCTGTAAAAAACAGCCAAGGGAGCCGAGGGTTTCAGTATATTGCAATTTAGGCGATGGGCTGACAACCTGTCACTACAGCAATGTACCTTCAAATCTATCTTAAATAACCCTCAAAACTTTGTCAGACGTGGCGAAACGAACTTTGTTTTGGTCGTTGATGCTCTGCTTACCCCATTAGAGTTAAAAGCGTGATTACATGTATGTATGTATTTTTTATAATTCCCATCAAGTGTTTTCTGTTATTTGCACAACTGTTACTCACATATTTGTCCTTTTTATGATATTGCCAGGTAGTAAAATCGAAAGCGCACACATCTTTAGAAGAGCTTGAACGTCGTATTTTAGATCAGGAGCGTCGCGCGGCGCAGGCGCAGGCTGAGTACAGGAGGGAGTTAGAGAGGGCTACATTAGCGTTGGAACATAAGGAGGGCATCATCAGGAGCCTCATTGATAAAGTGGCTGACGTTGAAGAGGTGCGGTAAGTGTAAGCGATCATAGCGAGCAAAATATCAAGTTACCGACCGACCGAGGTTAGTAACTTGTATGACGAGCGTTTTCGTTCTTCCATGCTGGACTGGGAGCGAAAGTAAAACATGGTGTGCCAGCTGCATTTCCTCCCGGGCATGCTGTAATAACCACCAAAGTGATCCAAGGGTTTCAGTATGTAGCAATTTAGGCGATGTGCTGACAACCTGTCACTACAGCAATATACCTACAAATCTATCATAAATAACCCTCAAAACTTTGTCAGACGTGGCGGAACGACCTTTGTTTAGGTCATTTTCGCTCTGCCTACCCCATTATATGTATGACGAGCGTAGCGAGCGCGATATTTTAAGTTTAAACAACATTAATCATCATCGTCATCTTTAGAGATCATCGTTATTGAACGAAAAACGTAAGGAATGTCATATATTCTGTTCTATTCCATTTTTTTTTGTTCCCCGCTAGCCTGAGCCAGACTAACACGTCGCGTCTGCAAGGCATAGTGTCGGACAGTGAGACGCCGTCGCCCAAACCGCAGGCGAGGACGGGGGTGAAGCTAGTGCCGGGGGATGGGGGGTACTTCCACGATAGAGAGGGAAGGAGGAAGGGAAAAGGGGGTCACTAACCCACTAAAGGACATACAGGGCGTTCGGTGACAACCCCAATTAATATCCTGTATTGCATACCTGTAAGGAATCTATTCATGTTTGTACCTGACTAAATATTTTTACCTTTAGATTAATAACACAATATTATTGTAGTACCAATAGTTAGGTATGATAGATAATCACTATTATTCCTTTAATATTGTTTCAGTATTTTGTGAAATCCACGAAACTATAATATTTTATAGCATAGTATATAAAAATATTATATTATGGTATAAAATATTATAGTTTGATATTGCCGGATTGAGTGCAGTTCTTCCGAAAATTCCATGTTTAAACTAAGCTGAAAAATTTAACATTTTAATATTCAACCATTTTGTCAGAGTTACTTTAGCATTTTTAATATTAACATAAATTATAGTAGTAATATATTACATTGGAAAGTATTGAATGATGGCAATTCCGGCAATTTTTAGGATAGCGTTGTCGCTTTCTTAATTTTGATAGAAAAGGATAGGAAATAAACACATGACATTGGCATTCCTAATCTGACGAAGGGCTGCTTAAATGATGTAAAATAAGAGAGCATGTTCTATGCCCAGTTCTTATTTATAGGTAGACCGGGGCTTTTGTTCACTCACCAATCAAGTCGTTACTATAGCTGTCATTGCTTCAATAGCTGTCAGTGTAACCTAGACAAAATGTAGTTCTTAATAACGCCGCCTGAGTAATGCTGGTCGCACTATAAAGCCTCTTACATCAGATTACGAATGTCAAAGTCATGTGTTTATTTGCTATCCTTCTCTCATGTCAAAGTTAAGAAAGTGACAGCGCTATCTTAAAAATTGTTAAGGAATACTGCTGCCAGAATCGAGAGCATTGTATTGGATCAAAGTTAGGAAAACAAACTAAATAAATGCATTGAAAATTATGCTCAAAATGTAGAATGCTTCTAACACTGCCATTAGGTACTTATATATTATATCTATTGAAAGTATTGTGTCGTTTATGAAAATTTAGTCTTGTTGTTTATTTTAAATGAATGACCTGTAGATAAAATTGGTGTGATTAAAAATGAGAATATAACAAGTTATTTTATTGGAACCTCTCTTTTCATTGTATGAGTTTAACTTTAGAGGTGATTAAATATTTGAAATTATTTTAACTGTTAAGACTTTCATTGTTATAATAGTCACATATATTCCACTTCTATCAGATAAGAATGTTTCGTCCTATGTATTTAACAATATTAGCGTTTTTGGCCAATTTTGGACGAAACGTTTTAAGGGGTAAACTTAAATATAGGTGAAAAAACAGGTCAATGCGGATTAGGATATTCTGTGTCTGTGAGGGTATTGTTATCTAAGTACTAATAGATTGCAACAGACACGTGAACTTATTAAAAAATATATGAAGCAACTCGCGAGCAGCTTTAAGACCCTAGGGTATTACCTTAAAATAACCTGAAAGTATGATGAAGGCGGAAAGAAAAATACTAATCACATTTCCTACAAAAATAGGAAAAATCGGTGCAAAAATAAAAATTGGAAATAGGATACAAACATACGGTCAACCGAAATAATATGAAAAAAAAGATCTTTACTTCTGGCTTCTACAGGGCCCGTATAAAATACAAATTACATAGAATAGAATAGAAATACGTTTATTTTAGACACAACACAAATTACAAATTAATCAAAAAAATAAAAGTACAGAAAGTCTTACAAACCATATCATTATATCAGTCGTATCTAATAAATTAAATTACATTAAAATCAAAATAACATGTCAACAAATATCAATTAATACATACAATATAATGACTGACTGTACCTGCATACATAACGAAAGATGCAATGTAACAATGATTATTGTTAATTTTATTTGGTAACTTTGACCTAAATATAAGTTTGATACGATAACATTCGAGATGAAACCCTCATGGTCTTGAGATGAGGTCGTCATCCAATATCATCATCATCTCCCTAGCCTTATCCCATATCTTTCGGGGTCGGCTACCTAATCTAGGGGATTGAACGAGAGTACTGGTTTTTACACAGAGCGACTGCCATCTGACCTTTGCAACCCAGAAGGGAAACCAGACCCAATCCTAGATTAGGTCAGAGTTTTCAATATAAGTAGATAAAATATTTCCTGTTTTCTTCAAGTTGGCACTACCTGTAATACCAGGTGTGACAGCATCATACAAACTGATAGGGGTTGGTTGCGCGGTCGACGAAACTAAACAACTTTCACCAGGAAATGAACTAAATATTTGTTCCTCATACTAAATGACCTCATTCAGCCAATTTGTATGGGGAATCCAATTTTTTCTTCCATGCTGGACTGGGAGCGAGAAAAATACATAGAATATGCCAGCTGCATTTCCTCCCAGGCATGCTGTAGAAACCAGCTAAGGGATCCGAGCGTTTCTGTATATTGCAAATTAGGCGATTGGCTGACAACCTGTCACTACAGCAATGTAGCTACAAATCTATCTTAAATAACCCTCAAAACGATGTCAGACGTGGCGAACGACCTCTGTTTAGGTCGTTTACGCTCTGCCTACCCCATTAGGGATAAAGGCGTGATTATGTGTGTGTGTGTGTGTATCCTTTTTTTAAAAAAATAACTTTTGAAAGGAACCCCTATCAGTTTTTATCGCTGCGGTGTGGCCAGGCGGTAAGAGGATAATTTCTCCAGCTTGCCTAATTTATATGCGGGAGATTTCTCTCTATGGGATATTTGTTACACCAAACATGCTTCCATGCTGGTCTAGGAGCGAAAGATGCTTCCATGCTGGTCTAGGAGCGAAAGATGCTTCCATGCTGGTCTAGGAGCGAAAGATGCTTCCATGCTGGTCTGGGAGCGAAAGATGCTTCCATGCTGGTCTAGGAGCGAAAGATGCTTCCATGCTGGTCTAGGAGCGAAAGATGCTTCCATGCTGGTCTAGGAGCGAAAGATGCTTCCATGCTGGTCTAGGAGCGAAAGATGCTTCCATGCTGGTCTAGGAGCGAAAGATGCTTCCATGCTGCTCTGGGAGCGAAAGATGCTTCCATGCTGGTCTAGGAGCGAAAGATGCTTCCATGCTGGTCTAGGAGCGAAAGATGCTTCCATGCTGGTCTAGGAGCGAAAGATGCTTCCATGCTGGTCTAGGAGCGAAAGATGCTTCCATGCTGGTCTAGGAGCGAAAGATGCTTCCATGCTGGTCTAGGAGCGAAAGATGCTTCCATGCTGGTCTAGGAGCGAAAGATGCTTCCATGCTGGTCTAGGAGCGAAAGATGCTTCCATGCTGGTCTAGGAGCGAAAGATGCTTCCATGCTGGTCTAGGAGCGAAAGATGCTTCCATGCTGGTCTAGGAGCGAAAGATGCTTCCATGCTGCTCTGGGAGCGAAAGATGCTTCCATGCTGGTCTAGGAGCGAAAGATGCTTCCATGCTGGTCTAGGAGCGAAAGATGCTTCCATGCTGCTCTGGGAGCGAAAGATGCTTCCATGCTGGTCTAGGAGCGAAAGATGCTTCCATGCTGGTCTAGGAGCGAAAGATGCTTCCATGCTGGTCTGGGAGCGAAAGATGCTTCCATGCTGCTCTGGGAGCGAAAGATGCTTCCATGCTGGTCTGGGAGCGAAAGATGCTTCCATGCTGGTCTAGGAGCGAAAGATGCTTCCATCCTGGTCTAGGAGCGAAAGATGCTTCCATGCTGGTCTAGGAGCGAAAGATGCTTCCATGCTGCTCTGGGAGCGAAAGATGCTTCCATGCTGCTCTGGGAGCGAAAGATGCTTCCATGCTGGTCTAGGAGCGAAAGATGCTTCCATGCTGGTCTAGGAGCGAAAGATGCTTCCATGCTGGTCTAGGAGCGAAAGATGCTTCCATGCTGCTCTGGGAGCGAAAGATGCTTCCATGCTGGTCTGGGAGCGAAAGATGCTTCCATGCTGGTCTAGGAGCGAAAGATGCTTCCATGCTGGTCTAGGAGCGAAAGATGCTTCCATGCTGGTCTGGGAGCGAAAGATGCTTCCATGCTGGTCTAGGAGCGAAAGATGCTTCCATGCTGGTCTAGGAGCGAAAGATGCTTCCATGCTGCTCTGGGAGCGAAAGATGCTTCCATGCTGCTCTGGGAGCGAAAGATGCTTCCATGCTGCTCTGGGAGCGAAAGATGCTTCCATGCTGGTCTAGGAGCGAAAGATGCTTCCATGCTGGTCTAGGAGCGAAAGATGCTTCCATGCTGGTCTAGGAGCGAAAGATGCTTCCATGCTGGTCTAGGAGCGAAAGATGCTTCCATGCTGGTCTAGGAGCGAAAGATGCTTCCATGCTGGTCTAGGAGCGAAAGATGCTTCCATGCTGGTCTAGGAGCGAAAGATGCTTCCATGCTGGTCTAGGAGCGAAAGATGCTTCCATGCTGGTCTAGGAGCGAAAGATGCTTCCATGCTGGTCTAGGAGCGAAAGATGCTTCCATGCTGGTCTAGGAGCGAAAGATGCTTCCATGCTGCTCTGGGAGCGAAAGATGCTTCCATGCTGGTCTGGGAGCGAAAGATGCTTCCATGCTGGTCTAGGAGCGAAAGATGCTTCCATGCTGGTCTAGGAGCGAAAGATGCTTCCATGCTGGTCTAGGAGCGAAAGATGCTTCCATGCTGCTCTGGGAGCGAAAGATGCTTCCATGCTGGTCTGGGAGCGAAAGATGCTTCCATGCTGGTCTAGGAGCGAAAGATGCTTCCATGCTGGTCTAGGAGCGAAAGATGCTTCCATGCTGGTCTAGGAGCGAAAGATGCTTCCATGCTGCTCTGGGAGCGAAAGATGCTTCCATGCTGGTCTAGGAGCGAAAGATGCTTCCATGCTGGTCTAGGAGCGAAAGATGCTTCCATGCTGGTCTAGGAGCGAAAGATGCTTCCATGCTGGTCTAGGAGCGAAAGATGCTTCCATGCTGGTCTAGGAGCGAAAGATGCTTCCATGCTGGTCTAGGAGCGAAAGATGCTTCCATGCTGCTCTGGGAGCGAAAGATGCTTCCATGCTGGTCTAGGAGCGAAAGATGCTTCCATCCTGGTCTAGGAGCGAAAGATGCTTCCATGCTGGTCTAGGAGCGAAAGATGCTTCCATGCTGCTCTGGGAGCGAAAGATGCTTCCATGCTGCTCTGGGAGCGAAAGATGCTTCCATGCTGGTCTAGGAGCGAAAGATGCTTCCATGCTGGTCTAGGAGCGAAAGATGCTTCCATGCTGGTCTAGGAGCGAAAGATGCTTCCATGCTGGTCTAGGAGCGAAAGATGCTTCCATGCTGGTCTAGGAGCGAAAGATGCTTCCATGCTGCTCTGGGAGCGAAAGATGCTTCCATGCTGGTCTAGGAGCGAAAGATGCTTCCATGCTGCTCTGGGAGCGAAAGATGCTTCCATGCTGGTCTAGGAGCGAAAGATGCTTCCATGCTGGTCTAGGAGCGAAAGATGCTTCCATGCTGGTCTAGGAGCGAAAGATGCTTCCATGCTGGTCTAGGAGCGAAAGATGCTTCCATGCTGGTCTAGGAGCGAAAGATGCTTCCATGCTGCTCTGGGAGCGAAAGATGCTTCCATGCTGGTCTAGGAGCGAAAGATGCTTCCATGCTGGTCTAGGAGCGAAAGATGCTTCCATGCTGGTCTAGGAGCGAAAGATGCTTCCATGCTGGTCTAGGAGCGAAAGATGCTTCCATGCTGGTCTAGGAGCGAAAGATGCTTCCATGCTGGTCTAGGAGCGAAAGATGCTTCCATGCTGGTCTAGGAGCGAAAGATGCTTCCATGCTGGTCTAGGAGCGAAAGATGCTTCCATGCTGCTCTGGGAGCGAAAGATGCTTCCATGCTGGTCTAGGAGCGAAAGATGCTTCCATGCTGGTCTAGGAGCGAAAGATGCTTCCATGCTGGTCTAGGAGCGAAAGATGCTTCCATGCTGGTCTAGGAGCGAAAGATGCTTCCATGCTGGTCTAGGAGCGAAAGATGCTTCCATGCTGGTCTAGGAGCGAAAGATGCTTCCATGCTGGTCTAGGAGCGAAAGATGCTGCCATGCTGCTCTGGGAGCGAAAGATGCTTCCATGCTGCTCTGGGAGCGAAAGATGCTTCCATGCTGCTCTGGGAGCGAAAGATGCTTCCATGCTGGTCTAGGAGCGAAAGATGCTTCCATGCTGGTCTAGGAGCGAAAGATGCTTCCATGCTGCTCTGGGAGCGAAAGATGCTTCCATGCTGGTCTAGGAGCGAAAGATGCTTCCATGCTGGTCTAGGAGCGAAAGATGCTTCCATGCTGGTCTAGGAGCGAAAGATGCTTCCATGCTGGTCTAGGAGCGAAAGATGCTTCCATGCTGCTCTGGGAGCGAAAGATGCTTCCATGCTGGTCTAGGAGCGAAAGATGCTTCCATGCTGGTCTAGGAGCGAAAGATGCTTCCATGCTGGTCTAGGAGCGAAAGATGCTTCCATGCTGGTCTAGGAGCGAAAGATGCTTCCATGCTGCTCTGGGAGCGAAAGATGCTTCCATGCTGCTCTGGGAGCGAAAGATGCTTCCATGCTGCTCTGGGAGCGAAAGATGCTTCCATGCTGCTCTGGGAGCGAAAGATGCTTCCATGCTGCTCTGGGAGCGAAAGATGCTTCCATGCTGCTCTGGGAGCGAAAGATGCTTCCATGCTGCTCTGGGAGCGAAAGATGCTTCCAGGCTGCTCTGGGAGCGAAAGATGCTTCCATGCTGCTCTGGGAGCGAAAGATGCTTCCATGCTGCTCTGGGAGCGAAAGATGCTTCCATGCTGCTCTGGGAGCGAAAGATGCTTCCATGCTGCTCTGGGAGCGAAAGATGCTTCCATGCTGCTCTGGGAGCGAAAGATGCTTCCATGCTGGTCTAGGAGCGAAAGATGCTTCCATGCTGGTCTAGGAGCGAAAGATGCTTCCATGCTGGTCTAGGAGCGAAAGATGCTTCCATGCTGGTCTAGGAGCGAAAGATGCTTCCATGCTGGTCTAGGAGCGAAAGATGCTTCCATGCTGGTCTAGGAGCGAAAGATGCTTCCATGCTGGTCTAGGAGCGAAAGATGCTTCCATGCTGGTCTAGGAGCGAAAGATGCTTCCATGCTGGTCTAGGAGCGAAAGATGCTTCCATGCTGGTCTAGGAGCGAAAGATGCTTCCATGCTGCTCTGGGAGCGAAAGATGCTTCCATGCTGCTCTGGGAGCGAAACATGCCAGCTGCATTTCCCGGTCATGCTGTAAAAACTAGCTAAGGAATCCGAGGATTTCAGTATATTGCAATTTAGGCGATGGCCTGATTACCTGTCACTACAGCAACATAGTCACTATAACAAATCTATCTTAAATAACCCTCAAAACTTTGTCAGACGTGGCGGATCGACCTTTATTTTGGTCGTTTACGCTCTGCCTACCCCATTAGGGATAAACGCGTGATTATATGTATGTGTGCAATCATACCTTACTGAAAAACCAATAAAACCACATACATAAAGATAAATAAATGTCCGTAGAAATGCAAATATGAAGGAAAATTCTGTTATCCTTATTACGATGCAACCAGCCTTTGACGAAAACTATTAGTAGGTACTAGTAGTAGCTCAAAGTACAGTCGGCTATCAAAATAAGTGATAAAAATAAAACACTTCGCAAGTCAAAGGATAATGGCGTCGATTCGACTAGCACGACTAGGATAAGGTATTTTTATGCAATCAAAGAACGAAAAGGGACGGAAAATGATCAACTAACTGATTAAACCACCATTTGATAAATTAAGGCGGAATAAACTTTAATAAATTGTGCTGTGGGTCAATTTCAATTTATTTATACAGATTACAATAACAGTTCTTAAAACTAAACATGTAAACTATAGTCAAAATTTGATTCTACATACAAGTAATTAAAGGGTTGAAGACGATCACTGCCCGGTGGCAACATTAGGTAGTACGCTATTTGTCTACTAATCAAGTAGCAACTTTTTATGAAAGGTCAAATAAGCTTTTTTGTATGAAAATACTGGGTTATGACGTCACTCGCCAGTATAAAATTACTACTCAAATCAATAACATCAATATTTTGAACTCGATTATTAAATCTAAACGTGCATATTTCTTTTTATTATGATTGAGATCCACAGTATTTTTAATACCCATCAGTTTCAAGTATAAACGTATTGCATTTTTTTAGCCACCCAGTCAATATGCCTATTCGATTAGTGAGCTCCTGGCAGTGGTCGTCTCCAAGTAGCGACCGGCGGATGCCAGAAAAACAGTTTCGGAGGCAGAGAAAATGCCAACTGTACCAACAGGAGTCGTATTTTACTCGTCCACTCTAATCGAATCTAAATACGCATACGAAAGAGTAATGTTTGCATGCGATTTCTATACAATTTATCTTGCGAATGTTACTCTTTCTTATCATGCCCATTTCTATTCGAGTGATTCAACAATACGACGAATATGTAGTATTTTCAATTAATTGTTTTTCTGTAAAATCGGGAATCGTGACGGATTCACGCCGCCGTGCGCTCACATTGAATTGTGTCCGACTGTACTCACGTTATCAGTTTATGTGTTAATGAGACATTTAAAACAATATAACGAGGTTAGTCTCCTATCATACGTATAGCGGTGGAGAAAGATGTTTTTCCTAGTTTTCCAACATGCGTCCGATTAAAAAAACAAATTAGCTTTATCTATCAGAGTGGAAAAGTTTTTTTATTTGATAAAAGTACTTAGCTAAAAGGTGTTGACTGTGAAGTGAAAAAATTCACGTAAGGTAAGTGTTTTTCCAAATAATTAATATATTAATATGTAAACAAGTTAAATAAACTGGAGAACAGCGGCAAGTTTGCACAACTGTCTAATAAATAATAGACAATATATTTACGTAGCTTTATTGTTATGTAAATTGAAGTATTTTTGATACAAGCGACTTATTATTTCAGCTATATAGTCGCCGTTAAGATGGGGAAGTCAAGGGTTGTGAGTATTACACATAAAAATATATATACAATTATATGTGTTTATGTCTGTCTGTGTTGTCTGGTTTAGAAATGGGCCTTAATATTCTAGTAATATCAAGATTATGGATGGATAAAAAATCCTAATAGTAGATTTTAGATTAAGATTCTGAAATTTTAGATTCCGAAAATGATATCAAAGTATTCTTTAAATCGTCATTTTACTTGATAGGTTTTCGAAATATGCTTAAATTTTTTAATATTTGTGTACACCTAATACCTATTAAACTTTGGTGTAAATATTGATGTATCTTTGTTTCTGAAGGTACCAGAAAGTAGATTTATAGCTGATATATTTGCAACGTCTTATTTGCTTCATGAAGCCATTTGAAATAAGTTGTGCATTTTATGTATTTTTGTGACTGTTGTTATGTAGTTTTTCGTCATGTTTTGTCTGGTGTGTCTTATGTTTATTGTAGTACAATTTAGTAGTTCTTTATCGTAATTATACAGGGTATGACGGACGTTGTCCTTGTCCCGAAAACTGAAAAAGGTTGCTCAGTTAATGAAACTGAACAACCTTCACCAAGACAATCTTCTGGCAAATTAAATTTGTTTTTGTAAATTACAAAATTTATTGATTCCGTATTTTTGAACCGCACGAATTCCAATGCACATACAAGGTGTAAGGGACAGCGTCCCGCAAATTGATAGAGGTTGCTCAGTCAACGATACTAAACAACTATCAGCAGGAATTTTTAACAGGAAGTGAAAAGAAAGGGCCTTTCCATACAAAATGTTCAATTGTTCACCTCGATGAGACAATTTGTATGGCAGTTTTTCACTTCCTGAAAAAAAAAACCTGCTGATAGTTGTTCACTGTCGTTGACTGAGCAACCCCTATCAGTTTGCGGGACGCTGTCCCTTACACCTGGTATGAAAGAGTAACTTTCGCATGCAATTTTCATACAAATTATCGTGCGAATGTTAGTTTTTGGTATGCGAATTCGATTCGAGTGATTCAAAAATACGGCTCCTGATCGAAGTGGTCATTTTGTATGGAGATCAGATCAGAGAAAATCTTTTTGAAAGTCGTTCTATTTCGTTGACTGAGCAATCCCTTTAAGTTTTCGGGATACCGTTCTTTACACCCTTTATTATCGTTATGTACGTAAGTGTATACGTACATAACAACCTTTATTATCGTTATATACGTAAGTGTATACGTCCATTCTGTTTCTTCCATTCTGGACTGGGAGCGAAATAAAAACATAGAATGTGCCAGCTGCATTTCCTCCCGGGCATGCTGTAAAAACCAGCTAAGGGATCTGAGGGTTTCAGTATATTGCGATTTCGGCGATGGGCTGACAACCTGTCACTACAGCAATATACGTACAAATCCATCTTGAATAACCCTCAAAACTTTGTCAGACGTGGCGGAACGACCATTGTTTAGGTCGTTTACGCTCTGCCTACCCCATTAGGGATAAAGGCGTGATTATATGTATGTATGTATGTGTATACGTACGTACATATTGTACCTACCATGCAGTAAAGTGTTTCTTTTTTCAGATGTTATTTTGCGCTCTAGGCGTATGCTTGCTAAGTTCCTCATTCGGTCAAATTCAGCCGAGTTGTGACTATCGACAAAATGTGAGTAGAACACAATATTTTTTATAACTTATTTAATTTTAGAAGTTATTCCGATGGTTTCAGTATATTGTAATTTAGGCGATGGGCTGACACCCTGTCACTACAGCAATATGCCTACAAATCTGACGTGGCGGAACCACCTTTGTTTCGGTCGTTTATGCTTTGCCTACCCCATTAGGGATAAAGGCGTGATTATATGTATGTTTGTATTCTGGGGTTTGGCCACGGAAAACTTAGGCGGTAAACACATTCGCCGCGCTACGCGGAATCTGAGCTCTGTCTGTCGCGTGGCGCGGAGACAGCCCCTCCGCAAGCATAGACCCAATGCTGGCCTCCCGGGCATGCTGTGAAAACCATCTAAGGGATCAGAAGTGTCTCAGTATATTGCAATATAGGCCATGGGCTGACAACATCACTGACACATCACTACAGCAATATACCTACAAATATAACTTAAATAACCCTCAAAATTTTGTCAGACGTGGCGGAGCGACCTTTGTTTGGGTCGTTTATGCTCTGCCTACCTCATTAGGGAAAAAGGCGTGATTATATGTATGTATGAGAACAGTTTTCAACAAAAATTACCTCGGTAAAAATCGAGATTAGATTCGATAAAAAATGTATTACACGACTGCTTAACACGAAAAATACGGTAGCAGCTTTGTGCTTTTAGACATATGTACCAAGTCACACCTTTATCCCTTATGGAGTAGGCAAAGCGTAAAACGCCTAATAAGACGTTTCTGCCACATCTGACAAATACCAGTATTAAGGGAAATTTACATTCAAATGTGTATCGCTATTTGGCCAAATTAATCAGGATTGTTATACCTAGGTACCTATTTAATTTATTGAAGTTTGTATAGCTAACAGAA
Source organism: Scrobipalpa costella (assembly GCA_949820665.1). Lineage (NCBI taxonomy): Eukaryota > Metazoa > Arthropoda > Insecta > Lepidoptera > Gelechiidae > Scrobipalpa > Scrobipalpa costella. The sequence goes on from OX463315.1 coordinate 15,111,103, forward strand.
TTTGAGTTTTTTTTAGATTTAAAATAAGCATCCTATATTTTTATTGTTTCGTGATACTATTAGCTAAATACACACTATTTGTTATCAGTCAAATACCTATTATTTGCAATATTATTTCAATCGTGTTGATTCGATCAATATCTTCAGTAGATTTACGATTATGATTTACCAGGAAAACATTTATTGGTTAAAGTCCGGTACGATTCAGACCAACCTGCTCGCATCGTGCCGGCCCGGGCGACATTTTACAATGCGGTAAAGAACATTGAAATGTATCAACAGTAATTACAGTTCATATTTGCATGCAACTTACGCATAGTTACCTCCGTCGACATCCTGCGACGCATCGCGACGTGTCGCAGAATGATTTCGGCTGTCGCGACGTCCGACCAGCCTCGACCGGCTCCGACCAGCTTCAAACGGCGGTCTTTTCGGAACCGGTCGGTTGTGCGTCGTGGAATCCGAACGGAGATTACGGTGCAGCAACTACTATTCCAGCGGACGCTGTGGCACAGCTCGGACACTCTTAACTATCATATCATTTTGGTCACACATCGACAGACCGCATGTTGCACTTGGCATGTGTTTGTGTGCGTGTTATAAGGGTTGACAAAATTTGTTATACCGGTCCTAATCATCACTTGATTAATCTGGTTCTTGATTAAACCAACGTTTTAAAGTAGTTCACTGTAACTGAATAGTAAGAATAGATTAGGTTGCATATTTTGTATGAATTTACTTACCGTCTCTCATCACTGTGGAATCTAACAAAGTTCCTATTGGAGTCATATCTTGTGATAGAAAGACATCCGTACACAACAGGAACAGTATTAAGCCATCTTTCGAACACAAAACTTTATTATTTCCGTTACACTGGGAAACATGCGCGCTATACCCGCTAAACGTACGCTCAATGTGGCCCACAATCCGGCGCGGAGTGTGACGTATGTCGGACTAGGGAAGGGAGGTGAATGTCCATTCTGTATGTAGTACTATTATATATTCTGTGGCTGTGGGCAGCCGTAAGCATGCCGCGGTTGTGGTACGACTCCGCCAGACGCGATCGGCTGCCGCGGCAAGCGTGCTGCTCCGTTCCGATGCGGCGCGACGCGAGCCGGTTGGTCTGAATCGCGTCTAAAGTGTCCCTCCTGATAATGTTATCTGACTTTTCTGCTTTAATCGAAGAAAAACAATGATAGGTATTTTTTATTAGTTTGATTACATACACAATACAATTATAATTCAGATCTAGGTTTCAGACCAAACCATCGAAACTGGGATTTTCCCGTTAGATGAAGCTATTTTACGGAAGATATAGCGAATGTAAGGAATATCGTACCGCAAACTGACAGAGGTATTTAAGCTGAACAACTAGGTATACATACATAATAGTCACGCCTTTATTCCTAAACGGGTAGGCAGATCGAAAATGACCTCAACAAAGGTCGTTGCGTCACGTCTGACAAAGTTTTGAGGGTGATTTAAGATAGATTTGTACGTAACAACAACTAGGTATAACCAGGAAATTATTTCAGGAAATGAAAAAAAGACCTCCATCCAAAATTACCACCTCGATCAGACAATGTATTGGAAAGCCAATTTGTTTTTTCATTTCCTGCAAGAATTTTCTGCTGAAACTTGTTCAGTTTCGTTGACTAAGCAACCCCTATCAGTTTGCGGTGCACTGTCCCTTACACCCGTTATACCTCACTTATTCTAATACTCAGTTGTATATCTTGTACCGGCGGCGGACAAGAACAACTTTTCCCGTACAACCTCTTTGCCAAATGTTTCAGGTGCAACCAGGCCAGTCCTACTACGTATACAGTCCAGGGTACCCTAACAACTACCCGCCAGGTGTCACGTGCCGCTGGATCGCCGTCTGTCCTTCAGGGTACAACTGCAGGCTCGACTGCAATGAAATCAGGCTGCCTTTCGTAAGTATTTACCGTAGTACGTACAGTACCTAATCTAGTACGTAAATATCTGCCGAAGTACGTACATTATCTACCGTAGTACGTACAGTATCTAATGTAGTACGTACAATATCTGCCGTAGTACGTAAAGTATCTGCAGCTAATCTTTTGACTCCGTCATCAGGTCCTTATTATCATGTGAAATGGAAAGTACTTACTTACTGGTTACTATATTCCTACCCTCCCTCAGCTAGTATAAAATACCACTGAATCGCAAAGGTTTGTATCGAGCTGTAGATTTCCCGTCACTCTTTGGTTAGGACAATGCTGGCTGTTGTTAGTCTGTCAAGGAAGACGAATCCGTACTTTAGAAGGCTCGTAAAGTCGCAAGGTGCAACCAGGCTAGACGTACTACGTATACAGTCCAAGGTACCCCTGCTCCCCGGGTGTCATATGCCGTTGGATCGGCTTATGTCCTTCAGAATACACTGAGATCAGGCTCGACTGCAATGAGATCAGGCTGCCTTTCGTAAGTATTTACCGTAGTGCGTATTCTAGAACGTACAATATCTGCCGTAGTACGTACAATATCTACCGTAGTACGTATAATATCTGCCGTAGTTCGTACGGTATCTACCGGAGTACGTACGGTATCTAATCTAGTAAGTACAATATCTACCGTAGTACGTACAGTATTTTAGAACTAAACTAAAAACAATTGTTATTGATAATAAATGAAAAACTGATCGGTTTACTTGTTTGTATTGAAAAGAGGGTTAGCCCTCGACGTTTCGATCTTATACGAGGATCTTCATCAGGTGTAAAGAAAGTCACAAAGTGCAACCTTACTTATTAGCCAACACCCCGTACTTATGAAGCTTACTTTCAGACGCAGGGCTGCACGCAAGACCAGCTGCTGGTCTCCAAATCAGGAGACCCTCAACTGAACAGCGCGGAGGTGTACTGCGGAACCGGCAGCTTGACTGCGGTGTCCACTGGACAAAGTATAAGTGTTGGTGAGTGACAGATTCTCTATTCGAACACACACACACACACACAATCACGCCTCCATCCCCAAAGGGGTAGGCAGAGCGCAAACGACCGAAACAAACGTCGCTTCGCCACGCCCTGACATATTTCCGAGGGCTATTCAAGATAAATTTGTAGGTATATTGCTGTATTGACAGATGGTCAGCCCATCGCCTAAATTACAATATACAGAAATCCTCGGATCCCTTAGCTGCTTTTCACAGCATGCCCAGCAGGATATGCAGCTGGTACATACATACAAACACACACACACATATGCATGCTAGAATAGTTTCAAATATAGATATTTACTTTGTTTTTTTTTATACCATGGTTATACCCATCATACTCACTTTATATTTATACTCAGAGTTTAACAGCAATATACCTAAAAATTTATCTTAAATAACCCTCAAAACGTGAAAAACGTCTCTTACGCTCTGCCTACCCTATTAGGGATAAAGGCGTGATTATATGGATGGATCGATGGTCTTAAGCTAACATTGCTTTATCCCTAATGGGGTAGGCAGAGCGTAAACGACCTACCTAAACAAAGGTTGTTCAGCCACTTCCCGCAATGCATTTTCAAGGAGTGTATAGTAAAGTTAATAACTTGCCTGATTTGTCGAAGGTATGAAGAGTGCCTCCAACAGTCCAGGCGGTAGATTCATGTGCCAGCTGACTGCCCAGCCCGCGGCGACACCACCTGTTGACACCTGCAGTTGTGGTTACAGGAAGACGGTAAGATTGAGAGTGGAACTCACTAGCTGCGTCTGTGTTTCCGAATGCATACAACCCCCAACACTTCAAAGTTAGAATCTTCTTCTTCTGTCGAGTGGGTATTGAGGCTATCGAACCGATGAACCCTGGTGTCAGAGTTTTTAATCCGCCTAGTAGCACAACTATCAGGCCTCTGACATGGTTAGAGTAACGACCACTATCAAAGACAGCGACCGGGACCGACGGCTTAGCGTGCCCTCCGAAGAACGAAACTTTTTTTTTCGGACAATCAGGTGATTCAGCCCAATGTCCGAAAAATTTACAAACTGATAAATTCTCAAATATCAACTTTGTGTTTCCCCCCTGGGAATTGAACCCAGGACCTCCGGATCAGGAGTCCATGGTACTAGCCACTGGACCACGGAGGCAGTTAAAGTTAGAATGAACTGGAATCTTCTGGGTGACCTCCGGGGATATGGTCTCGATGCCCAGTTGTTCGGGTCCATATCCTTACTATTCTTAGATCCGTGGTGAGATCGCTCCATCGACTCTGTCGACCCCGACCTAATCTAGAGACAAAAGCAAACGATAATCAATAAAAAACACTGTATTATACCTACTTCTAGAACAGAAGTAAATAACCGTATAGAGACAAAGCTTCATACTACTGTGCTGAGATATCCAGCACACTATTAAGCGTGTTTCTTTGTACAAATAAGTACTTTGTTTGTATTATGTTTTACCAAGCACTGCTGTTTATTGTTTTACAGGACACAGTAGGTAGTAAGATATTTTTAACGAAATGTTTTTTAGTTAGAAAAGAATTGGGTCTTTGATCTTTAGGGCCATTCAAACCGGAATGCAGCGTCCAGCAGCGGGGTGACGAGCACTCTCAGTGTTAAATAATATTAAACTTTGTCTTCATACTTTTAAAGACTAGGATCGTTTGAAAATTTCGAAAAGGACGCGTGGTTGCGACCACGCACGTCCTCTGGTTGCGATCGCCCGCAGTAGCGTAAGAAGCCGCGCGGCGACGCGAGAAGTCGCGCGACCGCTGGCGACAATTAGGCAGTACAATCGGCTGCCAGTTGCGACGCGAGCCTGCCGCTGTGCCCACAGCCTTTCTTTCTTCTGCCATTCCGGTGTGAATTGAGCCTTACTGCTAGAATCTGCCGCCTTTCTGACAAAAACTACTAATGGTGCTTATGATTTGTTCAGGAGAATACGTGGTAAATATTGCACATCGACCTTTATATCTATCGCAGTTGTTTACTCAACGACTGACAAAATCACACAGGTAGTGACAGAGATAGGTCGTTGTGCAATATTTACCGCCAATTATAATCACTGGCATACTTCAGCATTAAACAGCGTAGTAAGGAAGTTTGCGTATATAAAATTCACTCTTTTTTCCCTTATGGTCTTGTGCGACCATTGCTTGCCGGTAACTGGTAACTGAGCTGTAAGTTTCTTATTAACTGCCTCCATGGTCTAGTGGTCAGAACCATAAGCTTACGATCCGGAGGTCTTGGGTTCGATTCCCAGGGGGGGAACACAAAGTTGATATTTGTCAATTTATGACTTTGTGAGGTTTACCCCAGTTTGGTTAGGACATTGCAGGCTGAACCACCTGATTGTCGGAAAAGTAAAAGGATTCCGTGCTTTGAGGGCACGTTAAGCCGTCGGTCCCGGTCGCTGTCTTTGATAGTGGTCGTTACTGTAACCATGTCAGAGCCCTAATTGCTGTGCAACTAGGCGGTTTGAAAACTCTGACACCAGGGTTCTTCGGGTCGTTGTTCGACTCGAGACTCCACTCGCTAAGAAGAAGAAGTCTCTTATTTATGTACTTTCAATTTTATAGAACCGCATTGTAGGCGGCCAAGAGACGGGCGTCAACGAGTTCCCAATGATGGCTGGTCTGGTCAACCGGGACACGGGATCCCTCATCAAGTGTGGAGCTGTCATCATCAGCAACAGGTTCTTGCTCACAGCGGCGCATTGCGTCTACAACATCCCCGCTAGCAACTTCGCCGTTGTGGTCGGAGAACACGATGTTACTATAGGCAAGTGTTTTTTTTTTCTTCGATCCTATGGTAAGCCGCTGGTAAAAAAAGGCCTGGACGAGCTTGCGCCATCTCCCATTATTTTACTTTGACTTGCGCGGTGTGCATGGTTTTTTTACTCGGTTTATATTTATATGAAAACAAGTTGAATTGATACAATTCGCGAGCGTAGCGAATGCGATATTTCACGAAACGTGAGCTAAGCGAGCGTGACATTGAACTATAAGCGGAATCAATGCGTTACGTGAGCGTCGGCAGATACTGACATCGCCATATTTTTGTGCAAATAAATTATATTCTAAGCAAGTGTGACATTGCACGAAAGTTGAACACATGGTAGTAAGCTCACTTATAAGCTGAATCAATACGTTATGCAAGCGAAGCGAGCACGATACATACATTCATACATACATACGTGGGACACTCAGAAAGATTTGCGACACTAAAAAAAATTGTTCTACAGGTACATATATTTTTATTAAATCTTTTCAAAGTACTCTCCACCAGCCTCTATACAAAGATTCATGCGTCTGAACCAGTTTTCAAAACACTTTTTCCAGTCCGCCGTAGACACCTCGTTTACAGCCTGCTCGAACGCAGCCAGCGCATCTTCCGGCGACGAAAATTGTATCCCCTTGAGCTGATTTTTTATTTTTTTAAATAAAAAGAAGTCACACGGTGCTAGATCAGGGCTGTAAGGAGGGTGACCCAGGAGTTTGACTGGTGTGCTGTCCAGGAAGTCCCTCGTTTTGAGCGCGGTGTGTGCAGGCGCATTGTCGTGGTGGAGCAGTAGTCCGCGGAGCCTTGTGTTTGGTCGCTTGTTGCTCACAACAGAAAAAACTTCTGGTAAACATTTGGTAGTATACCATTCGGCGTTAATGCTTCTTTGATCTCGTAAGGGAATTGAGGCCAAGTGGACAGTCAAATTAAAAAAGCTGGCGATCAAAATCTTCCCCCCGCTTCGAGATCGCTTCACTTTGGTAGGCGTTGGTTCATTTTGAAACACCCAAACTGTCGACTGGCGCTTGGTTTCTGGATCGTATTGATAAATCCAGGACTCATCACCTGTTACGATGTCGTAAACACGCCGAGACGAGCCTGCTTCAAATTTGTTCAGCATATCACGGCACCATTCCACCCGGGCCTGCTTCTGAACGTCGGTGAGGTAGTGCGGCACCCAGCGCGATACTATCCTCCTCACGCGAAGATGCCCATGTAGAATCTCGTGAACGCTTCCCGATCCAATCTTTAATATGTGCTGAATCTCCTGATATGTAATTCGCCTATTATCTTGGATTGAATTTTTCACTGCTAGCACGTTTTCTTCCGTAATAGCCGTCAAAGGGCGACCGCTTCTTTCTTCATCCTCCAAGGTTGGTCGACCGCGCCTAAATTCGTTATACCAACGATACACGGTTGCCTTGGAGGGGCTTTCATCCATAAATGCCATTTGAAGTCTATCGAACGATTAATCCGGTTTCAGGCTACACTTGAAATCGTAAAAAATCATAGCTCTAAAATGTTCCCGGCGCAGATCCATTTTTCAGTAAGACACGATACTTTGAATTGGCTCGCAAAAAAATGTGGAGGGAAATTTTGAAAATGGAACACACATATTTTTACTTACAAGTAATCATATTTTCAAAAAAGATTCTAACCGGCCAGTCTGCCATATATAAAAACTATTTATCGCAATACTTTCTGAGTGGCCTGGTACATATTGTATGTATGTATGTATGTATGTATCGTATATTGTATGTATGTATGTATGTATCGTGCGAGCACGATATCCTAATATAAATATGTCATGAAGCGAGAGCTACACTTCACGTAAAGTTCCCAGCAGGGTAAATTCTAGCCTGAACGACATAAACAGTTAACAGTATTTTTCTTATCCAGGTGACTCGCCAGCCACCCAAGGGTTCCAAATAAACTACCAGATCCACCCTCGGTACAACCCCAGCAACTTTGACAACGACATTGCTGTACTACAGACCACGCAACAGATCCAATTCAGCGACCGAGTGGGACCAGCCTGTCTTCCCTTCAAGTTTGTGGGAAATAGCTTTGCAGGGCAGAAAGTTACTGCTTTAGGTAAGACAACCGCGCTGGGGCGTTTCAAAGGATGTCTATTGCAGTTCAACGTGGTAACGCAGCGAGCGTAATGGACACCTTTGCACCGGGAATGACCCAGGGCGGGCTTTTCGATTAGTTTTTAAGTTGACATATAATGTGTATTGTATTGATTTTTCTGTGTATAATTTTTTTTTTTCTGTAGGCAAGTCAGTGGAAAATTAGTTACGAGAACTGTTAACAATCGACACGAACACGCCCTTAACTAAAACTCTTTTAACTATTGCCGTTCTTTTCTGTTTTTACATACATACATCCATATAATCACGCCTTTATCCCTGATGGGGTAGGCAGAGCGTAAAGGACCTAAACAAAGGTCGTTCGTTTTGAGGGTTATTTAAAATAGATTTGTAGGTATATTGTTGTAGTGACAGGTTATCAGCCCATCGCCTAAATTACAATATACAGAAACCCTCGGATCCCTTAGCTGTTTTTTACAGCATACCCAGGAAGAAATACTACAGCTGGCACATTCTATGTTTTTCTCTGGCTCCCAGGCTAGCATATAAGCTCTGTTTTTTCATGATAGAAAACTGTCTTTTACTATTTTAGGGGTTGCTCAGTCTACTAGAGTGACCAACATACAAAAAAAAAAATAACTCAAATTGGGGGTACCCGTACACCGGGTGTAAGACAGCTTAACGCCAACTGATAAAGGCTGCTCAGTCGACGAATCTGAATAAGTCAATAATAAATTTCATTTTCCGAAAGATTTTCTTAGCAAAAGTTGTTCAGTTTCGTTAACTATCAGTTTGCGTGAAGCTATCCTTTACACCCCGTTTATGTCTTTCATTCGTATCTTCCTCCATAGGCTGGGGAACGTTGTTCATCGGAGGTCCTGACTCCAATGTCCTGAGGAAGGTGGAATTGGACGTGATCAGCCAGCCAGCCTGCCAGGCTACAAGACCGCCATTCCTGTCAGACCGGCAGTTTTGCACTTACACACCAGGGAAGGACGCTTGTCAAGTACGTACTACTGACTGTAACTGCCTCCGTGGTCTAGTGGTTTGAGCCATGGGCTCGATTCTAAGTTGATACTTGTCAATTTATCACTCTGCGAGATTATCTCCAGTTTGGTTAGGATAATGCAGGCTGAATCTCCTATTGGTAAGATCGGTGCCAAGACAGAGGGCTGTGATAAGCGGCCTAAAAACTTGGTCACCAGGGTTAATTGGGTAATGCATCGACTAGACAATCATTTCATCAGCCTGTGTTTCACGGGGTCGGCTACCTAATCTATCAGCCAGCCAGCCTGCCAGGCTACAAGACCACCATTCCTGTCAGACCGGCAGTTCTGCACTTACACACCAGGGAAGGACGCTTGTCAAGTACGTACTACTGACTAACTGTAATGATCTGATCACAGCTCGGACACTCCTAACTACAATGTCATTTTGGTCATACATTCACACCAGGGAAGGACGCTTGTCAAGTACGTACTACTGACTAACTGTAATGATCTGATCACAGCTCGGACACTCCTAACTACAATGTCATTTTGGTCATACATTCACACCAGGGAAGGACGCTTGTCAAGTACGTACTACTGACTAACTGTAATGATCTGATCACAGCTCGGACACTCCTAAATACAATGTCATTTTGGTCATACATTCACACCAGGGAAGGACGCTTGTCAAGTATGTACTACTGACTAACTGTAATGATCTGATCACAGCTCGGACACTCCTAACTACAATGTCATTTTGGTCATACATTCACACCAGGGAAGGACGCTTGTCAAGTATGTACTACTGACTAACTGTAATGATCTGATCACAGCTCGGACACTCCTAACTACAATGTCATTTTGGTCATACATTCACACCAGGGAAGGACGCTTGTCAAGTACGTACTACTGACTAACTGTAATGATCTGATCACAGCTCGGACACTCCTAACTACAATGTCATTTTGGTCATACATTCACACCAGGGAAGGACGCTTGTCAAGTACGTACTACTGACTAACTGTAATGATCTGATCACAGCTCGGACACTCCTAACTACAATGTCATTTTGGTCATACATTCACACCAGGGAAGGACGCTTGTCAAGTACGTACTACTGACTAACTGTAATGATCTGATCACAGCTCGGACACTCCTAACTACAATGTCATTTTGGTCATACATTCACACCAGGGAAGGACGCTTGTCAAGTACGTACTACTGACTAACTGTAATGATCTGATCACAGCTCGGACACTCCTAACTACAATGTCATTTTGGTCATACATTCACACCAGGGAAGGACGCTTGTCAAGTACGTACTACTGACTAACTGTAATGATCTGATCACAGCTCGGACACTCCTAACTACAATGTCATTTTGGTCATACATTCACACCAGGGAAGGACGCTTGTCAAGTATGTACTACTGACTAACTGTAACGACCTGATCACAGCTCGGACACTCCTAACTACAATGTCATTTTGGTCATACATTCACACCAGGGAAGGACGCTTGTCAAGTATGTACTACTGACTAACTGTAATGATCTGATCACAGCTCGGACACTCCTAACTACAATGTCATTTTGGTCATACATTCACACCAGGGAAGGACGCTTGTCAAGTACGTACTACTGACTAACTGTAATGATCTGATCACAGCTCGGACACTCCTAACTACAATGTCATTTTGGTCATACATTCACACCAGGGAAGGACGCTTGTCAAGTACGTACTACTGACTAACTGTAATGATCTGATCACAGCTCGGACACTCCTAACTACAATGTCATTTTGGTCATACATTCACACCAGGGAAGGACGCTTGTCAAGTATGTACTACTGACTAACTGTAATGATCTGATCACAGCTCGGACACTCCTAACTACAATGTCATTTTGGTCATACATTCACACCAGGGAAGGACGCTTGTCAAGTATGTACTACTGACTAACTGTAATGATCTGATCACAGCTCGGACACTCCTAACTACAATGTCATTTTGGTCATACATTCACACCAGGGAAGGACGCTTGTCAAGTATGTACTACTGACTAACTGTAATGATCTGATCACAGCTCGGACACTCCTAACTACAATGTCATTTTGGTCATACATTCACACCAGGGAAGGACGCTTGTCAAGTATGTACTACTGACTAACTGTAATGATCTGATCACAGCTCGGACACTCCTAACTACAATGTCATTTTGGTCATACATTCACACCAGGGAAGGACGCTTGTCAAGTATGTACTACTGACTAACTGTAATGATCTGATCACAGCTCGGACACTCCTAACTACAATGTCATTTTGGTCATACATTCACACCAGGGAAGGACGCTTGTCAAGTATGTACTACTGACTAACTGTAATGATCTGATCACAGCTCGGACACTCCTAACTACAATGTCATTTTGGTCATACATTCACACCAGGGAAGGACGCTTGTCAAGTATGTACTACTGACTAACTGTAATGATCTGATCACAGCTCGGACACTCCTAACTACAATGTCATTTTGGTCATACATTCACACCAGGGAAGGACGCTTGTCAAGTATGTACTACTGACTAACTGTAATGATCTGATCACAGCTCGGACACTCCTAACTACAATGTCATTTTGGTCATACATTCACACCAGGGAAGGACGCTTGTCAAGTATGTACTACTGACTAACTGTAATGATCTGATCACAGCTCGGACACTCCTAACTACAATGTCATTTTGGTCATACATTCACACCAGGGAAGGACGCTTGTCAAGTATGTACTACTGACTAACTGTAATGATCTGATCACAGCTCGGACACTCCTAACTACAATGTCATTTTGGTCATACATTCACACCAGGGAAGGACGCTTGTCAAGTATGTACTACTGACTAACTGTAATGATCTGATCACAGCTCGGACACTCCTAACTACAATGTCATTTTGGTCATACATTCACACCAGGGAAGGACGCTTGTCAAGTATGTACTACTGACTAACTGTAATGATCTGATCACAGCTCGGACACTCCTAACTACAATGTCATTTTGGTCATACATTCACACCAGGGAAGGACGCTTGTCAAGTATGTACTACTGACTAACTGTAATGATCTGATCACAGCTCGGACACTCCTAACTACAATGTCATTTTGGTCATACATTCACACCAGGGAAGGACGCTTGTCAAGTATGTACTACTGACTAACTGTAATGATCTGATCACAGCTCGGACACTCCTAACTACAATGTCATTTTGGTCATACATTCACACCAGGGAAGGACGCTTGTCAAGTATGTACTACTGACTAACTGTAATGATCTGATCACAGCTCGGACACTCCTAACTACAATGTCATTTTGGTCATACATTCACACCAGGGAAGGACGCTTGTCAAGTACGTACTACTGACTAACTGTAATGATCTGATCACAGCTCGGACACTCCTAACTACAATGTCATTTTGGTCATACATTCACACCAGGGAAGGACGCTTGTCAAGTATGTACTACTGACTAACTGTAATGATCTGATCACAGCTCGGACACTCCTAACTACAATGTCATTTTGGTCATACATTCACACCAGGGAAGGACGCTTGTCAAGTACGTACTACTGACTAACTGTAATGATCTGATCACAGCTCGGACACTCCTAACTACAATGTCATTTTGGTCATACATTCACACCAGGGAAGGACGCTTGTCAAGTACGTACTACTGACTAACTGTAATGATCTGATCACAGCTCGGACACTCCTAACTACAATGTCATTTTGGTCATACATTCACACCAGGGAAGGACACTCCTAACTACAATGTCATTTTGGTCATACATTCACACCAGGGAAGGACGCTTGTCAAGTACGTACTACTGACTAACTGTAATGATCTGATCACAGCTCGGACACTCCTAACTACAATGTCATTTTGGTCATACATTCACACCAGGGAAGGACGCTTGTCAAGTACGTACTACTGACTAACTGTAATGATCTGATCACAGCTCGGACACTCCTAACTACAATGTCATTTTGGTCATACATTCACACCAGGGAAGGACGCTTGTCAAGTACGTACTACTGACTAACTGTAATGATCTGATCACAGCTCGGACACTCCTAACTACAATGTCATTTTGGTCATACATTCACACCAGGGAAGGACGCTTGTCAAGTACGTACTACTGACTAACTGTAATGATCTGATCACAGCTCGGACACTCCTAACTACAATGTCATTTTGGTCATACATTCACACCAGGGAAGGACGCTTGTCAAGTACGTACTACTGACTAACTGTAATGATCTGATCACAGCTCGGACACTCCTAACTACAATGTCATTTTGGTCATACATTCACACCAGGGAAGGACGCTTGTCAAGTACGTACTACTGACTAACTGTAATGATCTGATCACAGCTCGGACACTCCTAACTACAATGTCATTTTGGTCATACATTCACACCAGGGAAGGACGCTTGTCAAGTACGTACTACTGACTAACTGTAATGATCTGATCACAGCTCGGACACTCCTAACTACAATGTCATTTTGGTCATACATTCACACCAGGGAAGGACGCTTGTCAAGTACGTACTACTGACTAACTGTAATGATCTGATCACAGCTCGGACACTCCTAACTACAATGTCATTTTGGTCATACATTCACACCAGGGAAGGACGCTTGTCAAGTACGTACTACTGACTAACTGTAATGATCTGATCACAGCTCGGACACTCCTAACTACAATGTCATTTTGGTCATACATTCACACCAGGGAAGGACGCTTGTCAAGTACGTACTACTGACTAACTGTAATGATCTGATCACAGCTCGGACACTCCTAACTACAATGTCATTTTGGTCATACATTCACACCAGGGAAGGACGCTTGTCAAGTACGTACTACTGACTAACTGTAATGATCTGATCACAGCTCGGACACTCCTAACTACAATGTCATTTTGGTCATACATTCACACCAGGGAAGGACGCTTGTCAAGTACGTACTACTGACTAACTGTAACGACCTGATCACAGCTCGGACACTCCTAACTACAATGTCATTTTGGTCATACATTCACACCAGGGAAGGACGCTTGTCAAGTACGTACTACTGACTAACTGTAATGATCTGATCACAGCTCGGACACTCCTAACTACAATGTCATTTTGGTCATACATTCACACCAGGGAAGGACGCTTGTCAAGTACGTACTACTGACTAACTGTAATGATCTGATCACAGCTCGGACACTCCTAACTACAATGTCATTTTGGTCATACATTCACACCAGGGAAGGACGCTTGTCAAGTACGTACTACTGACTAACTGTAATGATCTGATCACAGCTCGGACACTCCTAACTACAATGTAATTTTGGTCATACATTCACACCAGGGAAGGACGCTTGTCAAGTACGTACTACTGACTAACTGTAATGATCTGATCACAGCTCGGACACTCCTAACTACAATGTCATTTTGGTTATACATTCACACCAGGGAAGGACGCTTGTCAAGTACGTACTACTGACTAACTGTAATGATCTGATCACAGCTCGGACACTCCTAACTACAATGTCATTTTGGTCATACATTCACACCAGGGAAGGACGCTTGTCAAGTACGTACTACTGACTAACTGTAACGACCTGATCACAGCTCGGACACTCCTAACTACAATGTCATTTTGGTTATACATTCACACCAGGGAAGGACGCTTGTCAAGTACGTACTACTGACTAACTGTAATGGTCTGATCACAGCTCGGACACTCCTAACTACAATGTCATTTTGGTCATACATTCACACCAGGGAAGGACGCTTGTCAAGTACGTACTACTGACTAACTGTAATGATCTGATCACAGCTCGGACACTCCTAACTACAATGTCATTTTGTCATACATTCACACCAGGGAAGGACGCTTGTCAAGTACGTACTACTGACTAACTGTAACGACCTGATCACAGCTCGGACACTCCTAACTACAATGTCATTTTGGTTATACATTCACACCAGGGAAGGACGCTTGTCAAGTACGTACTATTGACTGACTGTAACTGCCTCCGTGGTTTAGTGGTCTCTTGACCCCAATGTCATGGGTTCGATTCTAAGTTGATACTTGTCAATTTATCACTCTGCGAGATTTTCCCCAGTTTGTTTAGGATAAAACAGGCTGAATCTCCTGATTGGCTGACGGTATCGGTCGCTGCCTTTGATAGTGGCCCTTACACGAAACCATATCAGAGGGCTGCGATAAGCAGTCTAAAAACTTGGTTACCAGGGTTGGGAAGGATACCTGCTAAGTACGTATCTCTTATCATCAGCCGGGTTCTCCTGATTGACGGAAATGACACGAGTATGTTCCGCGAAGAAACATTACATTAGAATCATTTTGCAGTTACGAGCTTTTAAATGTAAATAATATGTAGCGTTCTGGATGTGGGTCACTTATTTATCTTTGTAAAAATAAAACAGTTTTTATGTAATAGTGATAGATAATAAATTCCGTCAAGGAGAACTACTGGGTAGTGACACATTTATTTGATTTTACGTAACAGTGCGGTGTAATTACTTCAAACAAAAAAATGTACTACATTTTGGATGTAAATTATTTTTTTCCTCGAGACTTTTGCGCAAACCTCCATCGTTTTGGAAATATTTTCGAAAACTGATAATCACTATCACGTCGTCGACCGAGATAATATTAACTCATATCGCGAGCGAAGCAAGCACGAGGTATCACGTCGTCAATCGAGATAATACTAACTCATATCGCGAGCGAAGCAAGCGCGAGGTATCACGTCGTCGACCGAGATAATATTAACTCATATCGCGAGCGAAGCAAGCACGACGTATCACGTCGTCGACTGTGATAATATTAACTCATATCGCGAGCGAAGCAAGCACGACGTATCACGTTTTCGACCGAGATAATATTAACTCATATCGCTAGTGAAGCGAGCACGAGTTATCACGTCGTCGACCGAGATAATATTAACTTATATCGCGAGCGAAGCAAGCACGACGTATTACGTCGTCGACCGCGATAATATTGACTCATATCGCTAGTGAAGCGAGCACGAGTTATCACGTCGTCGACCGATATAATATTAACTCACATCGCGAGCGAAACGAGCGCGACTTTTCAAGTTTTTTGAAAGATGAATTTTGTAATTTCGTAAGCTGCAAGGTTAGGGTTCTCAAATGGTACTAATGTACCTTGCCTCAAAGGTCGCATTCGAGTCGAATTAGCATACGAAAGAGTAACATTTGCATGCCAAATAGTATGTGAATTTCGATTCTAGTGCGATTCAAAAATACGGCTCCAAGGGCCCTGTATAATTAAAACGGCCGATACGGCGGTAGCTAAGCCCCTGTGACCAAGCTCCAAAATGGCGTCTTTCCAGGATGACAGCGGCGGCCCCCTGCTGTACACAGACCCGTCCACCGGGCTGCTGTTCCACGTGGGCATCATCAGCAGCGGCAAGCTGTGCGCGAACCGCAACGCGCCCGGCGTCAACACCAGGGTCACGGAGATGCTCGACTGGGTCGTCTCCGTCACCAGCCCTACACAGTTCTGCAGGAAATAAACATTTTTAACGGTCACGAGCGTTTTATTGTCTCGTTCTTTCCTTATCACTACATGGTATAAAACAAAGTCGTTTTCCCTGTCCCTATATCCCTTCATAGATCTTTAAAACTACGCATTTTAACAACGGATTTTGATGCGGTTTCTTTTAATGGATATAGTGATTCATGAGGAAGGTTTATATGTATAATACATGCATAATATAGTAAAGAAACACTGATCGTGCGAAGCCGGGGCGGGTCGCTAGTATCTACTAAATACATACATATAATTACTTCCATGCTGGACTGGGATCGATAGAAAAACATAGAATGTTCTAGCTGCCCTTCCTCTCAGGCATGCTATAGAAGTCAGCAATATGGATTCGAGGGCGTATTGTAATTTAGGCGATGGTCTGACAACCTATCAGTATAGCGATACACATTACCATTTAAATTTGCCCTCAATATTCGTCAGACGTGGCGTAAAAGCTTTCAGTAGAGTTTTACGCTCTGCCTACATCGTAAGGGAAAAAGGTGTGAAATTATGAATGTATGTATAATCAAATCATACTGTATAATCACACCTTTATCCCTAATAGGGTAGGCGAGCGTAAACAACCAAAACAAAGGTCGTTCCGACACGTCTGGCAAAGTTTTGAGGGTTGTTTAAGATAGATTTGTAGGTATATTGCTGTAGTGACAGGTTGTCAGCCTATCACCTAAATTACAATGTACAGAAACCCTTGGATCCCTTAGCTGATTTTTACAGCATGCCGAGGAGGTAATGCAGTTGGCACATTCTATGTTTTTCTCTTTCTCCGAGTCCAGCATGGCAGTACTATATATCTAAATCAATTAAAAAGTTATGGGTTAGTCGTATTGTCATAAAAGCGTGTAATGTGAATGCGAGCGCAACAACTTACTGAAACTGATCTAATAAATTAAGCGAGCGAAACGAGCATGACATCATGATATTTGAATTAGTACGTTATGCAAGCGAAACAAGCGCGATACAACAGAAACCCATCACCGAACCCGGACAAAACGAGCTGCTGCCACTGGAGGAAACGAGCGAGAAATTTCACTATACGGGTTGTAAGGGACAGCGTCCCGCAAACTGATAGGGGTTGCTGAGTCAACGGAACTGAACTACTATCAGTAAGATTTTTTTTCAGGAAGTGAGTAAGAAAATTTAATTTTCCATACAAATTGTCTGATCGAGGTGGTCATTTTGAATGGGAAGTTCAATTTATTCTTCATCTCCTGAAAGAATTTCCTGGTGATAGTTGTTTAATCAACCCCTATCAGTTTGCAGGCTGTCTATTACACCCGGTAGATGGACCTTACCCTAAAAACGAGGAATTTAACACTAAGAATATTAATTATCTGAACAATATAATGAAATCGTGATAACTTTGGTCGTGATCTTGCAGTTATTTTTATGCAGTAGAATTTACAGTCACACCAGAAATATTTGAAAACAATATCAGACTATCATTTAGTTGGCGGTTGGAAGAAGTTTTGTCAACATTTTTGGTTCCAATTTATTCATCATTTTCAAGAAACTCGTGAACAAAGGTATGTTTATTGAAGTTATTTTCTATATACGTGTTTCTCTTTATTCTTGTCAAGGTCAGAAGGTGGGCAAAACCGAAACAGAATCGGGGATTACAACACACAACGAATCTCCAGATATTGAAAAGTGTAAACTGCTTTACGCCGGAATTTTGCTTATATTTAACAAAAAAATGTATATTACTAGCGACCCGCCCCGGCTTTGCACGGAAATTATCAGTGCTTCTCTACTATATTACGCATGCATTATACATATAAACCTTCCTCTCGAATCACTCTATCCATTACAAGAAACCGCATCAAAATCCGTTGCGTAGGTTTAAAGATTTATGCATACATAGGGATATAGGGACAGAGAAAGCGACTTTGTTTTATACTATGTAGTGAAGATGCCTTTTCTTACCTTATATTATGTAGCCTGAGACCATTTCAGGCTTTTTTAAAATATGCTTTATTTAGATGTTTTTTTCAGATGTTTTTCCTAAAGTGCATTTTCGTAGGGGTGTACTTGTTTCGACTTTCCTGGGGTCAAGATGCGAGTTGTGACTTCTTTCAGGATGTAAGTATCAAATTATCATAGTATTGCTATCCTAAATCCTTCTTCGTAGCCTTATCCCGCCTTATTCCCGCCTTATCCTGAATTGTTATGTTTCGAATGAAATAAACGAATTATAAATTATCGCCTTGTTTATTTATTGCTTATTGCTATCCTAAATCTTGACTAAAATTGTCGCCGTACCTTTCCGTTCTCTCATGATAGAAAATTATAGGTAACTTAGTTAAGTCGTGTTTTTTTCAACTACGAATTGCTGCCATTTTATGTTCAAAGTAAAGTGCGTAATATTCGGTGTTAATTATTGCACATGATCTTTAGACATAGCTTTAGGAGAGCCCGATGGTGTAGTGGATAGGGTCGCTGCCTCCTGAGCGAGGAGGTCGTGGTTCGAATCCCACCACGTACCAATGTGTTTTCGGTTTTCGAATTTCATATGTACGTTTATTCGTCGCTTTTTCCGTGCTTTGGAAGGCACGTTAAGCCGTTTGTCCCGGCTAATATCGTTTAATACGGTAGATATAAGTCGTTAAGCCATATCAGAGGCCAGTGGTAAGCATTGGCATGGAGTCTCTGACTCTGAGCTGATGTTGATCTTTAGACATAGCTGTCGATTCATGGACAGCATGACTTAACTAAATCTTAACCAAAATTGTTGGCGTCCCTTTCTGTTCCCGCAGGTGAGACAATGACAGTTGTCTATTTTAGTTAAGATTTAGTGATTTTGTGCTCGTACGAATCGATCGATACGATACAGCGATAAAAGCGATGTGCAATATTTATGGCCATTTACTAGAGTATTTCCCATAAGATACTGCGATGTAACAGGTTACTTTGTCTTATTTTTAATTTACTTGTTTATCTAATTTATTTATATTATAATAATTTTATTTATATTTATCAGGTGCGACCTGGTCAAACCTACTACATATACAGTCCAGGGTATCCCAATAAATACAAGGCAGGGGTCACTTGCCGCTGGATCGCAAAATCTACCGAAGGATATAACGTCAAAATAAATTGTCCTGACATTATGCTGCTTCAGGTACTTTTACTTACATACATATAATCACGCCTTTATCCCTAATGGGGTAGGCAGAGCGTAAACGACCTAAACAAAAGTCGGCCCGCCACGTCTGACAAAGTTTTGAGGGTTATTTAAGATATATTTGTAGGTATATTGCTGCAGGGACAGGTTGTCAGCCCATCGCCTAAATTGCAATATACTGAAACCATCGGATCCCTTAGCTGGCTTTTACAGCATGCCCGGGAGGAAATGCAGCTGGCACATTCTATGTTTTTCTCTCACTCCCAGGCCATAATGGAAGGTATTTTTACTTTTCATCGTAAATTAACTGCCTCCGTAGTCTAGAGGTCTTAGCTTTGGGTACCTGCTCTGGAGGTTTTGGGTTTGGTTTGGACAGGGAAATGCAAACTGAATTACACCTGAACTGATAAGGGTTGCTCTGTAAACTAAACTAAACAACTTTCCTCAGGAATTTCTTTCAGGAAATAAAATAATGGCTATCCTATTGAAAATTACCACCTCAATAAGACAATTTGTATGGAAAAGCCTTTTTTTACATCTCCTGAAAGAATTTTCTGGTAGAAGTATTTTTTATCACTAAATGACGAACAAATGTTATTCATACTGATAAATCAACGACTTGTTTAACGAAGGTGTTGTGTGATTTTTACTCTCCGTGAAGAAGACTCTGGTAAAGAGTCGAAACGTAGAGGTCTAACACCTCCGTTAAACAAACAAGTGAGTAGTCGTTGATTTATATGGTGAAAGTTGTTTAGTTTCGCTGTCTGAGCAACCCCTATCAGTTTTCGGTACGCAGTCTTTTACACCCGGATAGTTCTCCTTGACGGATTTGATTATCATTATACATAAAAACTGTTTTATTCTTACAAATATATTTAATAGTGTTGCAAAACTATCGATAGTTTGACTATCGATAGTTGACCTTGAGAATCAGTTAGAATATCGATAGGCCTATCGATAGTATCGATATTATCGATAGTATCGATAGCTATTAGAAATCAATAGTATTGGTTGACGTCATAACTATCGATACTATCGATAGTATTGCTTTCCAATAGTATCGATAGTATCGATAGTATCAATAGTTTATAATTGATACTATCGATAGTATCGATAGTATCGATAGTATTTATGCACTATTGCTTGCAAACAATCGATACTATCTATTGTTGCAAAAACTATCGATAGTATTGAACTATCGATAGTCCGCGAAAATTCAATAGTATTGCTTTTGATTTGTATTCTATGTGGTGGTTAGTGTAATGAAATATAATCAATATTTTTCGTGTTCCTATAATTATTGGAGTGCACTTTTTTGGGATTTTCACTATATATAGAAATTCGAAAAACAAATACTAAAATCCTTGCTAATTGCAGTATTCCCCAGCACAAATTAAAATCCCAAAAATAGTGCACTCAAATAATTATAGGAACATGAAACTAAAATTGATTATACTTCATAACACTAACCACCACATATAATACAAATCAAAAGCAATACTATTGAATTTTCGCGGACTATCGATTGTTCGATACTATCGATAGTTTTTGCAACAATCGATAGTATCGATTGTTTGTAACCAATAGTGCATCAATACTATCGATAGTATCGATAGTATCGATTATAAACTATTGATACTATCGATACTATCGATACTATTGATACTATCGATACTATCGATACTATCGATACTATTGATACTATCGATACTATCGATACTATTGGAAAGCAATACTATCGATAGTATCGATAGTTATGACGTCAACCAATACTATTGATTTCTAATAGCTATCGATACTATCGATATTATCGATACTATCGATAGGCCTATCGATATTCTTACTTTTTTCAAAGGTCACGATGCTATCGATAGTACTATCGATAGTTCGATATATTGTTGCAACACTAATATTTAAGTGACCCTCATCCAAAATATTCACATTTAAAAGCTTGTTTGTAGCTATAAAATTATTCTAATGTAATGTTTCTTCGCGGAACATACTCGTGTCCACACGGTTACATATTACAATGTCAGAAAACATAATGAATGCCTTTACTTAAAATGCAAGAGCCCAAAATACCCGAAATCTTAACTCTTTATATTTAAAATGACAAGTATGTATAATACCAGGTCGAATAACCGAAACCCAAAAATTTAATATACTAAATACTTAACCCTAAAATATTTAACCATAAAAGACTGAACCCAAAAAATCAGGGTAAAATAAAAAAGTATGTGGGGCAATCAATCTTTATTTTATATTCATTCATTTATTAATCATCTTTACTTGTATTAGTATGTACGATTCATCGAATTGTACACAAAAGGTAATCCAAAAATTAACATAGATGGCAATCATCATGAAAATAGTTCCTAATAAAAATTATTAATCATAGAGGTAATTAAAGATTAGTTGCTATGGCTTCAAATAATTGTAAATGTTCAGGTATTTTCTGCAAAATATTTTCAATTTGTCTTTGTTTGTGTTAATTTCTTTCTAATCTTTTTTCTTCTTATAATCTTCACCAGAAGGTGCAGCTCCGTCAACAATTCTTTGTATTTCTATCAAGTTAACTTTTGTTTCCTTAATAAGTTCACCCACCAATCTGTACAATCCGACATGTCTTTTCGAGCAATTTTCGTTTATATGGTTATGGAAGGCTTCAGCGCTATTTTACGTTCGTGGAATATTAGCAATGAAATTCAGACACCAAAAACTTGGATGGTATCGTGACGGTTGATTGTTCTTACCATGTATATAATTATCTCCAAACCATTGTGCGACTTTAAGGCTATCATTACTTAAAGTTTTTATGAGGTCATTAAAATACATTACAAAATACATTAAAATACACAATGCCACTAGGCACTTAACTTCTAGATTGAATTTTGGATCAGTGTTATATTTGGTTGTTAACCTTTCTTTCTGAATCTTACGATAGATTATTTGCCTTAAATGAAAATAACACCCTTTTAATGTGACTGAATCAAAATGTTGACTTAAACTTAACGCACTACCTTTCTCGAAGTCCAATATAACAAATGTGGGGTATAATGTGATATTATTTTCTATACAGTATTCGATAAGTAAATCAAATATAATATCAGCTATGACAATGACACATCATGTATTATTATTCTTTTCTTTTTGGTTTTGTAATTTAAGGATAATTAAAAATTTGATAAATTACACATTCGGAATTTTGAAAACTGAGATAATAATTATTAGTATTTAAAATTTCGGAATTGTACAGTAAGATGTACTGGATTAAGGTATTATGAATAATACGGTATTTAGATTTCGGTTATTTTGGGCTCATGCGTTTTAAGTAAAGGCATTATGTTTTCTGACATTGTAATATGTAACCGTCCACACTTGACACTGGCGGAATCATAATGAAAGCGCCATATAAAAGAAATTTAATATCAATATTTTAGGTTATGGCTTTTCCACTATGATTTCGCCAGTATCTAGTTGTTATAAAGTTGACTCTGCTTGTAGACGAAAGGCTTCGTGAAAGAACAAGGAGTTTCTTATTAATTGGCTAAGAATATTCCGAGAGCAGACTGTGTACTGAAGGACCTAGAACAAGAGACAAACACGATATATACAAACATGTTGTTAGTAGGTTACAAAAACAAACACAATTATTATAATCTAATATTATTGAGGTTAATATATCTACACAAAATATAAATAAAAGGAGTAAAAAAGAAATTTAATTGAACATACTCGTGACATTTTTGTCAATCAGGAGAACTACCCCCGTTTGTGTATTTCCAGTCGCCGGGTTGCGCTATAGACGCCCTTCGGATTTCAACATCAGGGGATCCCCAACTCAGCAATGCTGATGTGTATTGTGGGACCGGCGCGGTCACTAAGATATCTACTGGACGTGCTATAAGTGTGGGTGAGTTGGAAGAAACTGTGGGGTTTTAATTTCGAGTACCTTCAATATCCATACTGACGGATATACCAGGTGTAAGGGACAGTGTCCAGCAAACTGATAGGGGTTGCTCTGTCAATGATACTGAACAACTATCACCAGAGTTTTTTAAACGAAGTGAAAACAAAATTTTGGTTTTCCATACAAATTGTCGGATCGAGGTGGTCATTTTGTATGTGAAGGTATTTTTTTTTTCATCTCCTGAAGAAAAATCCCAGTGAAAGTTGTACAGTTTCGTTGACTGAGGCAACCCCTATCAGTTCGCTGGATGCTGTCCCTGACACGCGGAATAAAGGGTTTAACAGAAAGGTTATAAGCACCCGAAAGGATGAGAATCTGCCCATGAAACTGAACAACTTTCCCCAAGGATCGGTCGAATTACGAAAATATGTGTTTGTACATACATAGTATAATCATGCCTTAATCCGTAATAGGGTAGTCAGAGCATATAGAAATGCAGCTGGCACATTCCATGTTCATCTCTCGCTCCCAGTCCAGCATGGAAGAATTGCTAATAATACCTAATTGTAACAGGGTTGACTACGACCTCTGTATTAAGTCCTGGCGGAAGATTCCAATGCTCTGTGACTGCTCAACCCTCATCATCACAACCTACTACATGCAGCTGTGGATACAAAATGACAGTAAGTGGAAATACATACAATAGGGTAGGCAGAGCGTAAACGAACTAAACAAAGGTCATTCCGCCACGTTTGACAAAGTTTTGCCGGTTATTTAAGACAGATTTGTAGGTATATTGCAGTAGTGACAGGTTGTCAGCCCATCGCCTAAATTGCAATATACTGATAACCTCGGATCCGTTAGCTGGTTTTTACACCATGCCCGGGATGAAATACAGCTGGCACATTCTATGTTTTTCTTTCACTCCCAGTTCAGCATGGAAGAAAGTGGAAATGTTACGCTCAATTCCCGAATTCGCTCATTTCCCGAAAATAAATTTTATTTATATATTTTATTTCACAAAAAAGGTATTTACAGAATTATATGTAACACACATTCTCGCCAAACTGCGAGAGCAGTCTGTTGGCAAGGTAGCACTCGTTACTTAATGGCTAACAAATACCTATCTTATATTCTAATTTTATATAAAAAAAAAAACATTATAAAAAGACACTACCTATTATATTCCCGGATTGTGCTTTGAAAAACGACCAATCCGAGACGTCCTTTTATTTCGGCCAATGAGCCGAATTTTACAAAACGATCATTCCGCACAGTGCAATCACAAAACGGCCAAATGCCGAATTCGGGCGGTACGAAAAACGATAATTTCGCGGAGTGGTATTGATGAATTACCAGTCTGCGAAATGGCAAATTGTGAATGCCATTCCGCGGAATGAGCAACCCAAACCCAGCGTTATATATGGAGAACCTAGGTCCTGCTTTGGACGTATACTATATTTGTAGTAATATGCACTATCCCGCTTTCTGCTTGTACAATTTCTATACCCAAAGGTTGCCTGGTAGAAATTACTGCTTTAGCAATAAGGCCGCCTATATTGTACTGTCACGTTTGTTCCTTTTTATTTCTGCTGTATATGTTTCTTTGTGCAATAAAGAATTTTGTATTGTATTGTATATCAGCTGAGACGATGATACGGCGAACGATGAATGAACCCTGAAATTAAGATACTCTTTTTTCCTGAAGCAGTATTTTGAACCGCTTGAATCGAATTCGCATACAAAATACATTCCCATGGTAAATTGTATGAAAATTGCATGCGAAAGTTACTCTTCCGTATGCGCCATGGAGTTCGAGTGATTCAAAAATACGAGTCCTAGTTCAAAATACCGTGTGTGAGGGACAACGTCCCGCAAACTCTTAGGGGTTGCTCAGTCAACGGAACTGAACAACTTTCACCAGGAAATTCTTTCAGGAAAGGAATTAAATAACTTAACTTTTACTTATAAATTGTCTGATCGAGGAGGTCATTTTGTATGGGAAAGTCAATTCTGTATTTCATCTACTGAAAAAAAAAGTAAGTTCAAGTTCAAGTTATTTATTTCATAACAAAGTACATTGTATAGAAATGGAAACATAAATCATAAAAAGAAAATAGGTAGGTACTTTAACAATTCAATCACTTAAAAATAATAATATTTTTTTCAGTTGATCAGTTTCGTTGGCTGAGCCACCCCTATCAGTTTGAGGGAAGCTGTCCCTTACACCCTGTTTAAACCACTAACTTAAATATTGTAGAACCGCATCGTAGGTGGCAGGGAGACGGGCATCAACGAGTACCCTATGATGGCTGCACTGGTGGACCTCAATAGGGCATCTGTTCTTTGTGGGGCTACGATCATCAGCGAAAGGCACGTCCTAACAGCTGCGCACTGCGTCTACAACCGACAAACCAGCAACTATGGCGTTATTGTTGGCGACCATGATCTAACCAGTGCTAGTATGTTACCCTATCCTATTTTTTTAAAATTATATATTTTTTTGAGTAAGTACCCCAGTTTGTATGGAAAACAAACAGTGTCGAGCATACTGAAATTGCTTCTCCGCGCTTATACGCGGAATCTGCTATCCGGAAAGACAAAGATCAGGAGCCGTATTTTTGAATCGCTCGAATCGAATTCGCATACAAAAGACTAACATTCGCATGGCAAATTGTATGAAAATCGTTAAATTGTATAAAAAAGTTACTCTTTCGTATGCGTATTGGAGTTCGAATAGTTCAAAAATACGACTTCAAACAAATAGAAACACGCTAGCAGATCAACACTGCGTGTTTTCCATACAAACTGGAGACGTAATTTTGAACCCCTCGTATGAAAACTGGAAACGCATACGAAAATAATTTGTGTATGAAATCAAATTCTATCACACACGATTTTACGTATTTTTGAAGCAGTACAAATCTGTGTTGCCAATAAAGTCTAATCCCATAAATTGATTTCGTTCTACGCAGAAATACACCTACTATACCACCACTATTACTAACAAAAATCGTTGATTTGAAAAACCGGAAATGAATCGCAGAGAAACGGAACGTAAATTCAAGTAAATTAAAAAGTTAAAGTGTCACTTGTCAAATGATTGTCTGTGTCACTGACATGATCATAGACTACTTAGGTTTCGAGTAGTAGAAATGAAAACGATTGGTTTGGACCACTCGTTGCAGAGTCACATACGTACGAGTATTCAAAAATAGTGATTTTGGGATTTCGTATGCTAATGATGCTTTTTCGTATGCGAATTCGGATACAAGCGGTTCAAAAATACGGCTCCTGGGCGTACGAAGTAGTTTTCAATATGTTTCTTTATTTGTACTGCTCACTGCTAACTGCCTACGTGGTCTAGTGGCCTGAGCCATGGGCTTCCTATCCGGAGGTCCTGGGTTCGATTCCCAGGGGAGAGCATAAAGTTGATATTTGTTAATTTGTCACTTAGTGAGATTTTCTCTAGTTTGTTCGAAAGTTTCCTGATTGTCCGAAAAGAAAAAAGAATTTCGTGCTTCGGAGGGCACGTTAAGCGGTCCCGGTTGCTTTGATAGTGGTCGTTACACAAACCATGTTAGAAGCCTATAGCTATGGTGTTAGACGCTCAAAAACTCTGACACCAGGGTTCATCGGGTCGATCGCCTCGAAACCCACACGACAGAAGAAGACTTTTTATTGAAACATCCCCTATGTTATGGAATGAAAAAAATAACATTGTGTTTTTGATACTGTTAAGGTATCTCAACGGCAAATGAGCAGGTAGATTCGATCAAATTTACTGATAAGTTCTTCTTCAACTCCTTTTCTGTTGCTGCTGCACAACTGTGGAATAAACTTCAAGAAAGTCCCTCAGTGAATGTCTTTAAGAAAAGATTAAAAGAGCACTTCTTATCTGAACAATTTTGATGTATGTATTTATGTAGTTTATTCGTATATGTATGTATCAATATATTGTTTAGTATATATGTATGTTTATTTAAGATAGTAATATACGGTAGGTATTTATTCTATGTATAGGTATGTAAGTATTATTAATTTTTTGTTTTACTAGTCTCTGTTAATGCATTTTCTTGTCCCCTCAAAATTATTCACTTTCTCTTACTACCATTGGGTTGGCTGGAAGAGATCTCTTCATAGAGATAAGTTCGCCCTTGCACACTATATTTGTAAATTACATTTCTTTTGTGTTTATGCAATAAAGTATACATATAAAAACAGCTTTACTTCCAGATTTTTTTAACATACTTATTTATGGACTAGAACATTTTCAAATGTTGCAATTGCAGGCCATGAACTAAATTCTTAAATGTATATTTTTTTAGAATTTTACATGTTTCGTTTAGGAGAAATAAGCTCTTAAAAACTACCATTTGCCCGGAGGAATCACCTTAACTACTAGATTTTAAAACCACCATAAATAAAAGTTTTAACCTTTTTGTCCAGCTGATACCCCAGCAGCAAGAGCATTTAGAGTCCTGAAAGTGACAATCCACCGCTTGTTCAACCCTCAAACACTGGATTATGACATCGCCTCTCTGGAAACCAGTAACCCCATACAATTCAGTAACCGAGTGGGTCCCGTCTGCCTGCCATTCAAATTTAGGAACTTCAATTTTGCTGGAGCATCTGTGATTGCTTTGGGTAAGATGTTGAATATTTTTCTAATTGTTTTTTGCTATTTTAGTGCCTTTTTATTTCCGTAAATATATCATATCCAATAAATAACAAAACAAAAATTCAACCGCAGACAGGATTTGAACCTCCGTCTTTGGAAAACCGTCCCAACGCTCTAAACCAACTGAGCTACTGCGGCCGATCCTGAGCGGCGAATAAGTCAATGATACATACATATAATCACGTCTTTATACCTAATCGGGTAGGCGAAGCGTTACCAACCGAAACAAAGGTCGTTCCGCCACGTCTGACAAAGATTTGAGACCTATTTAATATTTGTAGGTATATTGCTGTAGTGACAGGTTGTCAGCCTATCGCCTAAATTACAATATACTGAAACCTTCGGATTCCTTAGCTGATTATTACAGCATGCCCGGGAGGAAATGCAGCTGGCACATTGTATGTTTTTCTCTCGCTCAGAGGCCAGCATGGAAGGATTAGCACTTTGTGAGATTTTCCCCAGCTATCGATTCGTAGAGCATACAACTAAACTAAATCTTAACTAAACTTTGCTACCAATGTGTTACCGTCCCTTTCTTTTCTCACATCATAGAAAATGTCATTTTAGTCAAGAATTAGTGGTTTTGAGCGCATACGAATTGCCCCAATACTTAATTTGTCTGTTTAGTTTGACTCAAAATTACATTTTTAATAGGTTTTGGTGGGTTGTATCTTGGCGGCCCGGATTCCACTGTCTTGAGGGCAGTGAACCTCCAGGTCACGAATCAGCAGGTCTGCCAGACTGCCAGACCTCCTTACATAACTAACCGTCAAATGTGCACACTTACAACTGGAAGGGGCACTTGCCAGGTACGTACCGGGTGTAAGGGACAGCCTCCCGCAAACTGATAGGGGTTGCTCAGTCAAAAAACCAAACTTTCACCAAGAAATAAAAAAAAAATGGGATTTCATACAAATTATCTGATCAAGATGGTCATTTTGTATGGGAAAGTCAGTAAAAAAATAACTTTCTCAAAAAAATAAAAACTTGTCGCAATTTGATCAGTTTCGTTTGCTGAGCAACCCCTATCAATTTGCGGGAAGCTATCCCTTACACCTCGTATATAAATGAATCATTATCTTGTCGTGTGGGTTTACTTATTTTGCGATAATCTAGGTCATTTGTGACTGAAAAGTCATAAAATTGTTTGAGGATTTTTTTTGCACTCGCAGATTCAAATCCTGCCCTCACCAATATTTTAGTAAATAGAAAACTAATAGAGAAAATTAGATGAAAAATTCATCTTCTTCTGTCATGTGAGTATCGAGTCAATCGACCCGATGAACCCTGGCGTCAGAACTTTTAAACCGCCTAGTAACATCCTTATATGCCTCTGACATGGTTTGAGTAACAACCACTATCAAGACAGCGACCAGGACCGACGGCTTAACGTGCCATCTTCCAGACAATCAGGTTATTCCGCCTGCATTGTCGTAACCAAACTGGGGAAAATCTCACAAAGTGATAAATCAACAAATATCAACTTTGTGTTCCCTGGGAATCGAACCCAGGACCTCCGGCTCGTGAGCCCATGGTTCTGACCACGGAGGCAGTTAGACTTGAAACTGGCTTCCACAGCATGACGACGGCGGCCCACTCCTCTACCAAGACCCTTCCACCGGGCGGCTGTTCCTCTTGGGCGTCATCTCCGGCACCAGCTGCGCCACTCCCACTCCTGGCGTCAGTACCAGGGTCACAGAGTTGCTGGACTGGATTGTATCTGTCACTGGCAACTACCAGTTCTGCAGGGTGTAGTTGGAGATTTGTTATGTTGAGCAAGCAGTAGTCATTTTATATACGGGTGTAAGGGACAGCATCCGACAAGCTTACAGCATTGCTCAGTCAACGACACTGAACAAATTACACTAGAAATATTTTTCAGGAAGTGTATTTTTTTGCTTTTCCACACAAAATGCACACCTTGATCAGACAATTTGTATGGAAAAGAAAGAAAAAAACTCGAAAATAGTTATAGTCAGTGTCGTTGACTGAGCAACCCCTCAATTTGTAGGATGCTGTCCCTTACACGCGGCATATTATGATAGTACTTAGTGTCGTTTTCGTAGATTGAATAAACAGTAGATCTTCTTCTTCTTCTTCTTAGCGTGTCGATGGAACTCTAGAAATTACAACATAGGGAAATTAAGCGACTTGTATTGCGGATAAGCTGCCGTCTATTAAATCCGCTGGCGTGCAGGTGTTGGGGCACGCCGGGCACGATGTCAAGTGTGCCATGGTTTGCACTGCACTGCAAATACAGTCTACATCGGGCCTTGCCGAAAATCCCCACCTGACCATGTTTTCCTTAGGTTAGGTTAGGTTAGTTAGGTGGTAGTAGTTTTAAGTAGATTGAATAAACCTTAACGCAACAGCTGTTTTTTTTTTTATTTCCTTGAAAAATTCTTGATTAGAAAAGCAACATCCTACCTCTTCCCAAATCTTCTTATTCTGCGGTGAATCAGTCTGCAATGTCTTACTCAAACTAGAAAGAAAAACACAAAGCCAACTCCGGATTAAAAATTCAAAGTTTAATTAGAACTACTAGTCCGCAGGGGCACGACCATAAATCGCTATATATAAATAGAACATACATACTATCACGCTTTTATTCCTAATGGGGTAGGCAGAGCGACAACGACCCAAACAAAGGTCGATCTGCCACGTCTGACAAGTTTTGGCTGTAGTGAAAGGTTGTCAGCCCATTGCCTAAATTACAATACACTGAAACCCTCGATACCCTCACAGCTGGTTATTACTGCAGCTGGCACATTCTAAGTTTTTCTATCGCTCCCAGTCCAACGAATATGGAACAATACCATCATATAAATAAAACAAAATAAGAGAATCAAAAAATATACATTTAAGTAGCACAATATTTAGGAGAATGATTTACTACGCAGTCCTGCCATATTTCAATTCCCAGGTCATGTAGGTAGTCTATTTTAAGATAAAATCAATATTGCCATGGATACAGAACCGAACAGTCTAGATGCACTAAGTGAATACAGCGCATGCACTAGCTGCCTGATAATTAGAGTTCAAAAAAACGGTTCTAAATAACCGGTTTCGTTGATGAAGTTTTAAGTTTAATACGACAATTGTCATAATGTTATGGTGTATTTTCCTGCGTTAATCCTGGAGAATGTTTAAATCCTTAAGACTACTTCGTAAACAGTTCGTACTGTTAATCGAATACCGTCGCATGTGATCATCCTACGAAAGTGTTTTTATTTACCGGAGTTCGGCGCCAAACAGCTTACTGTGTTCCGTCGGTGCGTGAGATTGCCAGTGCCATAACAGGCATCTTCTGGGTGAGCTCGCTCCATCGTCGACTCTGTCACGGTCATCCCTGACCTAGTGTTTAGAGTCAAGAAGGTTTGATCTCGTTTCTAATTTTAAAAAAAAGGTTGCTATCTGTTGCGATTTGACGGAGAGATTGGTGTAGAGCGTGAGTAACTGTTCACGAAGTAAAGTCGGGAAGAAAAAGATAAGGCAGCAAAATAAAATAGTATAAGAATTTATTGTACACTGCGTAGGGTAATTACTTATTACTTCCATGCTGGACTGGGAGCGAGAGAAAAACATAGAATATGCCAGTTGAATTTACTCCCAAGCATGCTGTAAAAACCAGCTGAAGGATCAGCGGGTTTCCGTATATTGCAATTTAGGCGATGGGCTGACAGCCTGTCACTACAGCAATATACCTAAAATTCTAAATAACCCTCAAAACGTTGTCAGACGTGGCGGAACGACCTCTGTTTAGGTCGTTTACGCTTTGCCATTAGGGATAAAGGCGTGATTATATATATGTATGAGCTTATTTCCAAAAAAATATGTTATCGGTGGCGATTTGATGAAGGGATTGGTGTAGAGATGGTCAAGAGCGTTTGCATGAAAATTGTTCACGAAGTAAAGTCGAGAAGAAAAAGAAGAATCAGCTATGAAATAAAACTGTTAATCAGATTCTATTTATTTTACACCGCATAGGGTAATTTTCTATATTGAAAAATCTGGGGCTCATTTAATAAAACTGACAATGACAATTCGAAGTACATGGCAGTTTATTGTAATAAATGATAATAAATAAATACAACACAATTGCGTAGCAGATAATCTTTCTTTTATCGTGTTGGCAAGCCAACTATGCTATGCAATGAACTACGAATTGACACTGTCAAATTGTCATTGTCAGTTTTATTAAATAGGCCCCAGATTAGGCTGCTGCGGCATGCTGGCCTGGGTGTGAGAGAAAAACATAGAATGTGCCAGCTGCATTTTCTCCCGGGCATGCTGTAAAAACCAGCTAAGGGATCCGAGGGTTTCAGTATATTGTAATTTAGGCGATGGGCTGACAACACCAATATACCTACAAATGTATTTTAAATAACCATCAAAACTTTCTCAGACGTGTCGGAGCGACCTATTTTTTTTTATCGTTTACGCTCTGCCTACCCCATTAGGGATAAAGGCGTGATTATATGTATGTATGTAAGGCTGAATCAGAACAGCATTATCTACTACTCTTCTCGTGGACACACTTCTTATTCTTTTTTTTATTTTGAATGATGGCACTAGACGGTTGTAAGCAGTGCTACTACAGAGGATGACTGATTGAGGATTAGCCAGGCACTATGAGCATTTACAGATAGAATAGCTTTACAGAACTAATCACTACAACAAAAAAGATGTATCTCCCAAACTGGTTTTCCAAGCTATAAGCTCCAAACGGTGCGTAAAATCACCGTTTTTGTACCCCAATCCCTGGAGTCAAGTCAGTCTTTGCTCGGTCTCGATAACAAGCTTTTGGGCAAGAGTAAGCTGTTTTTCCCAAACCAGGCTTCCAAGCTATAAATTGCAACCGGTGCGGAAAATAACTGTTTGTGGACCCCAATACGTGGAGCCAGGCTTTGCTCGGTTTCGATAACAAGCTATTGGCAAGATTAAGCTCTTTTTCCCAAACCGGTCTTTCAAGCTATAAACTACAACCGGTGTGGAAAATCACCGTTTTTGAAGCCCCGATCCCCGGAGCCAGGCTTTGCCCGGTTCCGGCGTCGAGCTGCTGTAACTCATATTGCGCAACTAGTGGCTGACGGGAGCGGACGGTTTTGTAATACCAGAGAGATGTGACCTGTAAATTGTTTTCTACATGGACGACATAGTGGTAGGAGGTGGTGGTAGGAAACGATTTACAGGTCTCACTCGCTGGTATTATAAAACTGTGGTGGTTATGTGGCTGTGGCTGAAATTGCTGGGGGCCTTTGCTTTGGGTAAGTTTGTCCTACCCCTGTGTTGTACAGTCGGCTACAAAAGTGCTTCATGTGATAACGACTTTTAGTTTTAAAGGTTCTGGTTTTAGTAATAATGTTTTAAAATAAAGATGTTTTGTCCAGTCTACTAGAAATAATAATAAAACATGTTTTGATTAATTTACGCACTTTTTTTAGATGTATATCTTAGGTACAGGTAAGTACAAAGCTTTCTGATAGAAAATGACGTTTATTTGTACAATAATGTTTACTGATAGGTACTGATTGCCTGTTTGATAATATGTAATTAAATTTAATTTATTAAAGAATTTAAAAACCGAGATGTGTTGTTTTATTTTATCATTACAGCTAAATGAAGGCGGAAGGAGCACATATTATTTTCTAATTGTTTGAGTAGGTAATTTTTTTTTTTAAAGTGTAGATAACTAATAATTCTCTGTAACAGATTTTCATTTTAGTACAAAAGCCTCAGCTGTTATTTTTTAGCTATCGCTATCACACTTTGAGCCTATTTTAGGCTCGTATTTATGAAGTGATCTCAAACTTGAGACCAATTTTAAGTATGGATTTGACAGGTCATTTTGTACTGAAATGACATTTCTGATTCGAACTCAAACTAGCTGTCATTCTCAAGTGCTGATTATAAATTCGAACCTAAGACTATATTTAACTGTAAACTCAGCTAATAAAACAAAAAACCTTTATTTCAATTTGCTAGGGCGAGCAGCGAAAGAACATGCGCATTAGTTATCATTATCATTTTGCTTAGTGTTAACCTATGATTCCACTTTTGCAACGGACTGTACCTGCAATAAGTTCGTACGGTGTATTATTTTGTACGTAATACCAGATGTAATAGGGTTTGTTCAGTCAACGAAACTGAATAAATTTTACCAGTAATCTATTTTCTATTTCCTATCAGTTTGTGGCACGCTGTCCTTTGCACCTCGGATACATTATCCACTTGTATTTTTATAAAATTGTGCCTAAATAACAAAGCGCTCTACAGATGACCTTCGGATGATGGAAGCCACAAATGGATGGATGGAGATTCAAGAAGCAGTTACAACAATGGTTTCTGCATCTCGTAGTCAGCAGTGACTATGAGTTGTAGAGTTTCGCTCAGGCTGTACCTACATGTTATTGTTGTTACCTGGGGAAGCACCGGTGGTATGGGCACCTTATAAAACTTTACCAGATCAAAAGAGAGGTAGAACCCGCCCGCCGTCAAGGTGGTGGTCAAATAACCTAAAGAAAGCTCAATTGCCAGCGCCGACGACCTAGAATAGACTGTTTTGGATAGAAGAGTGAAGAAACCCGACCTCAGATAATGGTAACACACATCAAGACACGCAAGGAACTCTTTATGACAGTTTGTGCCATGTTTCAAGCTTAGACGAGAGATTTGTTAAGTAGCTAGAATAAGTGTTTTTTTACTTGTGACCCTTCTTATGTAAAAACATGTTTGTTACCATATAAAAATTGTACCTACGTATAAGCGACGAAAGTAGCTTATTTAGTTTACCGGGCGTAAGGGACAGCGTTCCGCAAACTGATAGGGGTTACTCAGCCAACGAAACTGAACAACTATAACCAAGAAATACATAAATTTCTACTCTCTTTTGCTAAGCTCTACCTGATGTTATAATTATCATCATTATATTTATTGTCCTTTGTTAGTATAGTTTTTTCTACAAAATGAAGGTAAAAGCCCTCGCTGTAAAATGCATTCTTGATTCATAAATTATTCTTTATTGGTTAAAACTTCCTTGAAACTACCGAACTTTACTTTCTTGTATCTACTCTACATTTTTCGGAAAATGTCTGCAGATAGCGCTAGTGCGCCGAGCAGAGTGTTTCAAAATGGCCGCTGGAAGGCAGGCGCGGAATCATTGATTTTCCGTTTCACGCAGCCAATCTCTCGCGGCTGACTTCACTACTTCAAACCCTTAGTGCCCTCCGCAGCTTCATAGGAATAATTTATTAAAAAGAACATATTAATTTAACCTGTCATTCCGGCTTCTAACTGTAATTTATACTAGACATGCAGTGATACATTATTTTTGCTACAAAAGACATAAGAGAAAATAATAAGTTTTACGTAACTACTAGAAAATGCCTTGTTGTTCTTCTGTGCGGTATTTCTGTTTAATTTTGTTTGTACAAACCCTGTAGTAGATATTAATAAGTGAAAATGGATATAGATTTGGTGAAAAAGAAAAGATAGTGCAATGCCGAAAAGGATTCCGTTCCACGTAGTCTATGCAACGAGTAAGTATTTAATTTAAGTGAACAAAAAGTCTGATTTGATTTAACTATCTGATTTTCATAATTACTAAGTAGGTATTCTAATGAGATTTCATTGATGTAAGTTTTGTAACTTATTTACCTAGGATTATTACAAAAATACTTGTTTTTTTGTAAAAAGATAGGCATCGACAATATTACCGGCAAATACTATAAACAAGTACATATTTTATTCAAATTATGGAATATTCCGTCGGTATATCTGATGATATAAATAGAAGATTGAACCTTGCAAATGTCCTATTTATATCATCAGATATATGATGTTTTCAGCTCTTAATTAATTAATTTATGTCAACTTTGTACCTAAAAATTTTTTGTTAAAAAAAAACAAATAAATTTATTCATATCTTTCCTAAAAAATAATAGGTAGAAAATAATTGTTTAGAATCAGCTGATTTATTCATTGATCATCTCTAAGGCCAAACACTTTAGTAAATAAAATAAAAATGATGATGTCGAAAAGCGAAAAAACCTTTACAATACGCTAGTTTCCTACTAGTCAAATCAGCAACCTTTTATGAAATGTCAAAAACGCTTTTTTGTATGAAAATAGCGTGTTATGATTATGGCGTCACTCCTTAGTAAATATTGTACGTTACTCAAATCAATAACTTCTATGTTTCTAACTCGATTATTAAATCTAAACGGGCAGATTTGAAAATTGTGAATGAGATCCACAACAATTTGATTTTGTTTTAGCCACACGCCTATTACAAACATTTACAGCATAGGTAGGTAAGAACCCTTTACATACATACATATAATCACGTCTTTATTGCTAATGGAGTAGGCGGAGCGTTAACGACCTAAACAAAAGTCGTTCCGCCACGTCTGACAAAGTTTTGAAGGTTATTTAAGATAGATTTGTAGGTATATTGCTGTAGTGACAGGTTGTCAGTCCATCGCCTAAATTTCAATATACAGAAACCCTTCGATCCCTTAGCTGGATTTTACAGCATGCCCGGGAGGAAATGCAGCTGGCACATTCTATGTTTTTCTCTCGCTCTCAGGCCAGCATGGCCCTTTACAAATTATAAAAAACCACAAAGTCTAATATAGTATTTCCAACTCAGTTTTAGAATAAAGGTAAACAAAGTTTCATGTCGTTTAATAAAAGAACTTGTTTCTAAAAAATAATCGCTATTAGATATGACAACATATTGAAATAGTAGTTTTAGTCATCCAACTAATTTGCCATCATGTATAATTTATTTTGAAACGTGTTTTTGAATAAAAAGACATGAAACTTTGTTTACCTTTACTCTAAAATTCAATTCAATACTTTATTTATAAAATAATAATTTCACACGCCATATAATGCATTATACTTATAAGTTATAGCATAATTACAAAATTTGTTTTAGAATTAGTCATGTCATGTCATTTTAAAATACAAGATAATTAATTTAATTTATATATTTTCATCTATAATGTCAGGCCTCCCCAAAACAAAGTTATGTCAAAAGTTCATTTACTGTAAAAAATGCATCAGCATTTAGTTTTTGTTTTAACTTTTTAACAAATGACCCAAACGTACGAGTGTCCAGTATATCCTTCGGAAACTGAACTTAACAGAACTTTTTTTAAACTGAGTTGAATACTGTAGAAACACAGGTGTACAGCCTATTAAGCCATCAAATATGTATATAGTGCAGACGAAGTGCCACTGTAATCGATACAGACGGCCGTCGTAACACTTCAATCAATTTATTATTATTGAGCCAAGGTGAAAGAGTGAAAACCATAAAATATAACTTCTTCCATGCTGGACTGGGAGCGAGAGAAAAACATAGAGTGTGCCAGCTGCATTTCCTCCCGGGCATGCTGTAAAAATCAGCTAAGGGATCCGAGGCTTTCAGTATCTTGCAATTTAGGCGATGGGCTGACAAACTGTCACTACAGCAATACACCTACGAATCTATCTTAAATAACCCTCAAAACATTGTCGGACGTGGCGGAGCGACCTTTGTTTGGGTCGTTTACGCTCTGCCTACCCCGTAAAGTATAAAGGCGTGACTATATGATCTATTGATCATCAAATCAAATCAAATTATAAATGCTAGTTTTTTAGTAAGTAATTATCTACGCGGCCATTAGTAAAACTTATATTACTACGTCACTTTCTTAAACTAGAAACGTGACAGAATAAACACTTGATTTTTTGCGCTGTCAAAGTCATCATCTGCCTAGCCTTATCCCGTATCTTACGGGGTCGGCTACCTAATCTACGGGATTGTACGAGGGTACTGGTTTTTACACAGAGCGACTGCCATCTGACCTCCGCAACCCAGAAGGGAAACCAGACCCAATCATAGATTAGGTCAGAGTTTTCAAGCCGCCAATGCGTAGCACTGGCCTCTGGTATGGATAATATCTACGGTATTAAAAGATATTAACCGGGACCCACGGCTTAAGGTGCCCTCCGAAGCACGGAAAAAGCGCCCAATAAACGTACATATGAAATTCTAAAATCGAAAAAACACATTGGTACGTGGTGGGATTTGAACCACGACCTCCCGCTCAGGAGGCAGCGGCCCTATCCACTACACCCTCGGGCTCTTTCAAAGTAAACAAGTCTTTAATCATCGGACTGCTACGAAAAAAGCTACGAGCTACGGCCTCGTAGCACTTGCGTAGCGTAGTATGGACCT
Organism: Scrobipalpa costella; assembly: GCA_949820665.1. Classification (NCBI taxonomy): domain Eukaryota; kingdom Metazoa; phylum Arthropoda; class Insecta; order Lepidoptera; family Gelechiidae; genus Scrobipalpa; species Scrobipalpa costella. Next base: position 15,149,489 of record OX463315.1, read on the forward strand.
ACTTAAAAATTTGTACAGAACGTTTGCTCTGCGTACTACTGGTCGAAATTAATATAAAATGCCTAAACGATCGACACGACAGGAAGAAGTACAGAACAAGTCCGTACTATGGACTTCCTGTCTCGTTCTTGCACAGTCGGTAGGTACCATGGACGGTACCACATATGGGCAACCTCCGGCCCGCCAAGGCATTTCATCGCGGCAGGATTTTGAAAAAGCCTGTGAAACCAGTAAAGTTCTCTTGTCATTACAGAAACGTAATAGAGACCTTTGAAAAGGACTTTCAGTTCTGTTATGGGCCTATTTGTAACAAAAAAAAAACGTATATCGTACGGGAGGCGATCCCCGGGTGCCAACAGCCGGCACTGCATCTTTTGCATAGTTTATACGGCCTGCGACTTCATTATTATCGGCAAATCTGGCCCCGCAACATTCAAAATGTTGCCCACCCCTGGTATACACTCTAAAAGGGTCCGGAGGTTAAGAAGCGGGCCAGACCTTAAACTTAAATTTTCTTATATTTTTGATGTGCACCTTTAATTACGAAAATAATACAATCATTAAGTTGCAAACGTGAATAAAAAATGAGTTCAAAAACTAAAACCCGACCATTGGAAAGTATAAAACAAGAAATTATTGTTATCTGAATTGATATTTAATATATTATAGTTATGTTCAGAGGATTGCCGTGGTTGTATGCCTCCTATCCTAACCACAAAATAGATTTTAACTGCGGTAAGCGGTCGTTACTTTTCTATTTCTGTGTTCTTGCCCCCCGGAAAGTCCCCCTCAACCCCCCGGTTTCGATGTCTGAATGTGGTCGCTACTTCCAAACCGGTCGCTACTTTTCTTTCTCTGAAGCAACGCTTTCGATGCCTGAATGCGGTCGCTACTTCCAAACTAGTCATTACTTTATTTTTTCTGTGAAGGTATACTTTCGAACCGGGCTTCCCTAATGAGTTAGGCATAGCGTAAACGACCTAAACAAAGGTTGATCTGCCACGTTTGACAAAGTTTTGAGGGTTATTTAAGTTAGATTTGTAGGTATACTGCTGTAGTGACAGGTTGTCAGCCCATAGCCTAAATTACAATATACAGAAACCCTCGGATCCCTTAGCTGGTCTCTACAGCATGCCTAGGAGGAAATGCAGCTGGCACATTCTATGTTTTTCTCTTGCTCCCAGTCCAGCATGGTAGAAAACGTAAACGTAAGAAACGTAATAGCGACCTTTGAAAAGGAATTTCAATTCTGTTTTGGGCCTATTTGTAACAAAAAAATAGCGCTGGCTGGGCTCGCGATGGTTTTACCTTAAACATACCTACCGTACATTGTACGGGATCGCCTCCATTTCTGTACTCTATTGAATATACCCAACAGCCGGCACTGCATCTTTTGCATAGTTTATGCGGCCCGCGACATTCAAAATGTTGCCCACCCCTGATATAAACTCTATAGGAGTCTGGAAGTTTCGGTAGTATAAGGAAATGCCCTGAGAACTCGTCACTACAGCAACACGCATTTTTTAAGTACGAGAGAAGACTGAGCTTTTTTCTATGAAGCGGGCCAGACCGTAAACTTAAATTTTCTTATATTTTTGATGTGCACCTTTAATAATTTTTAAATTTATTAATTAAAGGTGCACATCAAAAAAATAATACAATCATTACGTTGCAAACGTAAAAAATGAGTTCAAAAACTAAAAACCGACCATTGAAAAGTATGAAACAAGAAATTATTGTTATCTGAGTTTCTTTTTCTAGGAGAGGGGCAAGACGCCCTCAATGTTTCGCTCGTTTGTAACGCCCGGTTTCAATGTTTCAATGCGGGCGCTACTCCCGATCCGGACTGTTACTTTTCTTTCATTGTTTGCGGATATGCCCCCTCTCCCCCTCCCCACCCACCCCCTCAACCAACCGGTCTCGATGTCTGAATGCGGTCGCTACTTTCGAACCGGGCTGCTACTTTTCTTTTTTGATCATGGGGGAAAAGCCCCCCTCAACCCCCTAGTCTCGACGTCTAAATGCGGTCGCTACTTTCGAACCGGTCAGCTACTTTTTTTTTATTAAGGGGGAAGCCGGGGAGCTTTTTTGAGGGGTTAACCCCCTGATTTCTATGTCTGTATGCGAGCGCTACTCCCGAACCGGACTGATACTTTTCTTTTACTGTGAGGGGTTTTGCGCACCTCAACAACCCGGTTTCGATGTCTGAATTCTTGTGTTATTCCCGAACTGGACTGTTACTTTTCATTTTCTATGATTCATAGTTCCTAGAAATATGATTATAGCTTCAAGAAACATGATCATAGCTCCAAGAAGTATGATCAAATTTCCTAAATAAGGAAATGTGTATCACGAGCGAAGCGAGCGTGAAACAATATATTGTATGTAGGCGAAACCTTGAAGTTGGTATTGAAATCGAAGAGAGTCTCTCTCTCTCGCTGCGCAAAATTGTAAGTTCCAAAAAGACTTAAATTTAACGTGCAGTGCGAAGCGAATTTTATATTTTACCATGAATACACTTGGGCTAATTATTTACTTCCGGCACACTCCCGGTGGGTCCTGCTACCTGACTGAAGACCTAAGCTAAGCCTTGCGTGGGCGCCCCTGACCCATCTACCATTATAGTTTAGGGCCCGTAGGGAGCTCGCGCAGCTTTAGGCCCGGCTGGCAATGGTAATATCCACCATATATAGCCAATGGTCAGTCCGACCTGTGGAGTGAATTTATAAAATTTTCTCATTTATCGAGTAAAAGTTAGCAAATTAATATATTTTTGGAATATAAATATAAACCTTTCATTTGAAACCCCACTCGACATTATAAAAAAAGAGTTTTATTTTACTTTAGAGGGCACATGCAATTTAAAGTGACGTCACCTATCCTAAAACCAGCGGACGATTGATTTTCTTCTTACGATACCTTATTTGTTAAACTCTAAAGAGTGGTTTAGAAGTTATGAGGGAGCAGATGAACATACATCCCTACATACGAGGGGTGGCTGATAAGTAATCTACCTAACTATGAAAGAAAAGACTTTGATGGCTAGTTTATTTTTTATTTTTCTATGTAGTCTCCTGCAAGTGAAATACACTTATGACATTTGCAAATAAGTGACATCATGCCGTTATAATAGTAATTTTTATTTTGCTCGTCAAAATGGTCAGTCACAGCCTCTTTCATTTCTTCGTCCGTCAAAAATCTGCGACCCCTCAATTTTTTCTTTATATCTTTGAATAAGAAATAGTCACAGGGAGCCAGATCTGGACTATAAGGTGGATGGTTAATTTCTGTGAAGCCGTTTTTGCTCAGGGCTGACCTCGCCGTTAAGGCTGTGGGTACAGGAGCATTGTCTTGTAAAATCAGAACACCTTTGCTGAGTTTGCCTCTCCGCTTTTCTTTGATTTGTTCACGAAGCTGGTCAAGCAAGTTTGCATAATATTCAGCATTCATTGTTGTATTTTTAGGCAAATAATCTATCATCAAAATCCCTTCGACATCCCAAAATACGGTGGCCATTAGTTTTCCAGCCGACGGCCGAACCTTGAACTTCCTTGGCGGCTTTTCTCCTTTAAATTTCCATTGCATTGACTCCTGTTTGCTTTCCGGATCCCACTGGCGAATCCAAGTTTCATCACAGGTCACAATTCGAGAGATAGTCTCTTCTTCTTTACCTTTGACCAGGTCTAGAAATGCCTGACAACATTCTACTCGCCTTTGTTTGTCAAAGGGGGTCAACATTCTAGGGACCCAACGCGCGCTCACCTTGGACATGCCCAAATGTTCGTAAATAATTTCATGAACTCGTTCCTTGCTAATGCCCACATCTCTGGCTATCTCCCACTGCTTGATTCGCCGATCTGTAAGAATCAGGTTCTTCACCTTTTCAACATTATCTGCGGTAACAGCAGAGATTGGCCTTTCCACTACGTGTGTCGTCTTCCAGGCTCTCACGGCCATGTTTAAATTGCTTCGACCAAAACTTTATGAAGAATTCAGAAGGACTTGAATCACCAAACACCTTTAACATGCGCTCTCTGATCTGCGTAGGCGTATTTCCTTCTTTACTTAGGAATTTAATCACTGCTCGATGCACAAATTTCATCATTTTGCAATTTTCTTTCCACATGGTGAAATCAAAGCCGCGCCAAAAAACAAAAGCAAGCGAAAAAAATAAGCGTCATAATTTTGAAAAAGGAATAAATATAGAATATGATTTTGCAATGGCCAGTTCGATTTTCAAAACTTTCTTTAACAAAGTAGATTTTATATCAGCCGCCCCTCGTACAAACATACTTACCGGTCAAAATCATAACCCCTCTTTACGCTTTGCCGTAGTCAGGTAATTATTTTGTTACTGGAATTTTCTTATATATTTGATGTGCAACTTTAATTACAAAAATAATACAATTATTCTTTGGAACAACATCATTATGAAATTGGAAACGTAAATAAAACAAAGAATAATGCTATTTTATTTTTGTTAATACTACCGATATAGGTAATTATTGTCAAATTACTTTTCGACTCTCCAGGCACAATACTGCTGTCTAGCAGACCTGGATATACCGCTATTTTGAGATAACGTTATAGACCTAGACTGAGCTCTAACGTTAAACAACATGGCTATAACATAACATAAAAATACTTTATTGCACGTAATAATACAACATATAACAAAAAACAAGTACGACATAGGCGGCCTTATTGCTAAGGTAGCAATTTCTTCCGGGCAACCTTTGGGTAGAAGAAAAAAGTGTAGCGGTAAGCTATAAAGCTTAAAATATATATATATTCATATACGTTTTCCATGTTAGGCGTTATTTACGACGTCTCATTAACGATATATAGAAAAGCGTTTTGCAAGGTTTTAACAATATAAATAACGATATGAATAAAGATAACAAAAAAAAAACAGTATTTTAGTATATAAATTCGTATTTACCCATGTCTCAGTACAATCACTTCGCAACAAACAAGAATAAAAGCGAGCGCGCGAATTCAGTATCATTTCAGTTGTACAACCACAGAATATATAATAGTACTACATAGTACAACGTTACTTTAATGCGTAGCATAACGTTTATAATAAGATATATCTTTTACCGTTATTATTTTGATACTGATAATTAATATCGTTATTGTTTTTTGATTCATATTTTTATTGTTATCGCAAAACGTAATATAACACTTCCTTTTCGTTATTTTTCATAACGTTTTAAAGCTCTGCTGTCTGGTGAACAAGAAATGACACCGAAAGAAGAATTATGTGCAATAGTTTGACCTTTATGTCATCGCGAGAGTGACTTCTTGTGATTACATATGGGTCAAATTACTTTGCTTTTCTACTATGATGCTGCTACGAGACAATTCGCTGTCTTCTGAAGAAAAATCTCCAAAAGAAGATATTTTTTATGTGCTTAAACTGACTGATGCATATTTGTGTTTTTTTTTCACTATTTGACTTACTTTGTATTAGTGAATAAGCAGTGTATTTAACAAATAAATTATTTATACATACATATACTGACGCCTTTATCCCTAATGGGGTAGGCAAAACATAAACGAAGTAAACAAAGGTTGTACCGCCAGGTCTCACAAAGTTTTGAGGGTTATTTAAGATAGATTTGTTGGTATATTGCTGTAGAGACAGGTTGTCAGCCTGTCGCCTTAATTACAAAATGCTGAAACCCTCGGACCCCTTAGCTGGTTTTTACAGCATAACGGGAGGATAAGCACCTGGCACATTTTATGTGTTTCTCTCGCTCCCAGTCCAGCATGGAAGAATTTGTTATTCTACGTCAAGTTAATTGCCTCCAACTATATCACTCATATCCAGCCTTGAGTTGAATATACCTACCTATTAATACGAACTACCTTAAATGCATTAACATTAATGGGTTTTAATACTCCATCATTTAAAAGGTGTGTCAGAGGGGTCACCGTCGATCAATCATTGTATATTATCTACAAGGTATCTAATATATATCTACAAGTACGTCTACATAGTAATAGTACCTACTTACTAATGTGTTTTATTTCTGAATCCTTCGCTTTTCTTGACTGCCTCGAGACAAGCTAAGGATATTCATATTCGTTTATTTGCTTCAAAGGTGGTACTTATAATCGATTGTGCTCACATGACCCTGTTAGGGTAGTACTGTTATAAACAGTAAATAAATTATCTTAAATAACAATTATTGTATTAATATACTACAAAACTTATACCTATCTTATTATTACATATATCTATTTTGCTTCAAAAAACTCCTGCAGTGTATAAAAGCATTAGGATTCACACATCAAACACGTGTGAATCCTAAGTAAGTAGGTACTATTAGTAAGGGTATCAATTGTTACTAGAACAAGTTTCTCGCATACATCCTGACTTTTTCCAGTAAGATTTGACAATGTTTTCACCAATGTGTAATTATCTGTGTTTTCGCAAAATCCCTAGGCTTTCCGTGGATATTCGAATTGTCAAATCACTATGACACCCTATGACATGACAATTTAGTAAGAAAAATGAAGGCTGAGTCCCCTTGAATGTCTGTAAGTAAAAAGATTCTGTCCATCTGACGGAACGTTACGCCGCCGGTCCCGGTCGCTATCTTTGAAAGTGGTCGTTACAAAAACCACGTCAGAGCCCTGTTACTAATAGGCAATTTAAAAATTCTGACACCTGAATACATCGGATCGTATGTCGAATCGAAAAACCCACTCGTTAAAAAGAAGACATGCCACTTACAATCTTGACGTTCCCCAGGTGAAGAGCCTGCGTACCCAGCATGCGAGCTGAACGCGCAGGGGCCCGAAGTGCGGGGCTGGCGCTCCACCGGGCCTCCGCCCCACGAGCTGCTGCTGCGACTGGCCCGCGCCGCCAGCTTGCACAAGCTACAGCTCCTGGCTCATCATCAGCTAGTTCGTGAGTATACCAGGTGCTTCTGGAAGTATTTAAAGGAGCTGGGCCCCAAGTGCGGGGCTGGCGCTCCACCGGGCCTCCGCCCCACGAGCTCCCGCTGCGACTGGCTCATCATCAGCTAGTCCGTGAGTATACCAGCTGCTTCTGGAAGTATCTGAAGGAGCTGCTGGGGCCCGAGGTGCGGGGCTTTCACTCCACCGGGCCTCCGCCCCACGAGCTCCTGCTGCGACTGGCTCATCATCAGCTAATACGTGAGTATACCAGCTGCTTCTGGAAGTATCTAAAGGAGCTGCTGGGGCCCGAAGTGCGGGGCTGGCGCTCCACCGGGCCTCCGCCCCACGAGCTGCTGCTGCGACTGGCCCGCGCCGCCAGCTTGCACAAGCTACAGCTCCTGGCTCATCATCAGCTAGTTCGTGAGTATACCAGCTGCTTCTGGAAGTATTTAAAGGAGCTGGGCCCCAAGTGCGGGGCTGGCGCTCCACCGGGCCTCCGCCCCACGAGCTCCCGCTGCGACTGGCTCATCATCAGCTAGTCCGTGAGTATACCAGCTGCTTCTGGAAGTATCTAAAGGAGCTGCTGGGGCCCGAGGTGCGGGGCTGGCGCTCCACCGGGCCTCCGCCCCATGAGCTTCTGCTGCGACTGGCCCGCACCGCCAGCTTGCACAAGCTACAGCTCCTGGCTCATCATCGGCTAGTTCGTGAGTATACCAGCTGCTTCTGGAAGTATCTAAAGGAGCTGCTGGGGCCCGAGGTGCGGGGCTGGCGCTCCACTGGGCCTCCGCCCCACGAGCTCCTGCTGCGACTGGCCCGCACCGCCAGCTTGCACAAGCTGCAGCTCCTGGCTCATCATCAGCTAGTCCGTGAGTATACTAGCTATACTAGCTGCTTCTAGAAATATTTAATACTAAACATTGTACCAGTTGCCTCTGAAAATGGATTCTGTAGTATAGGAGCTACATACAACTGGCCATTAGACGTTTAATTATCTTGTTTGTTGCAGCGTCATCAGTGGAGGTGCTGGTATCAGGAGGTCTGGTCTCCGAAGGGGCTGCCACTCCTTGCGGCGCGCCGTATACCAGCGTTGGTCGCGTCGCACTCGCCAAGCCCTTGCCCCAAGCTAGGACTAGGGAACTAAGGTGAGAATGCTGTTGGTGTCAGATGTTGTCTACACAAAATCAATATTTGCTGGAGTGACAGATCCTCTACAAGGTAACCATAAAATCTTTCGTATATTCTCACATGTGTGTATGGTTTACAGATCTGCAGCGTTACCAGAGCCGACTATAGCCCGGTTTGTCAAGCTCCGTCTCTCCGCTCCACATCCACCAGCTAAAGAGGATGATCAGGTCACTGAAGAAAATAGTTCCAAAATTCTTTTGAACCGAATGAGCTTTCCATTTAACACCGTTGGATGGGTCATTTGCTAAAACTAAACTTCATTATCTTTAACCAGGTGGCTCTTATGGCAGTCAATGTCCTTGGCGAAGAACTGGAAGACACAGACCAAGCTTCACCCGTTTCCTGCAAAGAACTAACATACTCTCCCTATGATGACCTGGCTTTTGTCATGTATGTGGACAACGAGATCGCAGACCTGGTCAGGAGTTTGGATGAGAAGAAACGAACGGCAGTGGTTGGTGAGTTACCTTGGTAGAAAGTGAGACCCTGAAGATGATTCAGATAAGAACAAGGGTGGTTTTAAAGTAAGTGCTTATGAAAATATGTAACTCCAATTTTAGTCAAGGGTTTTCTAATCCGACCAGAATATCTGCTGGATGATTACATAGATTACATATTGCTTAAATGTTAAAATCAGCTTCGAACTTCGACTTTACAAAGTTAATTATTCGAATCATTTATTCCAGAGGAACGATTCGAATACGCCCGTCGTCTAAAATCAGCTGGATCAGCTCTTGCAGCAGCCGGTATCCGAATCGGTCGATGGCGATTGCGGAAGAGGACAGCAGCATCGAGAGACGACTTCGAATTAGCCAGGAGAATGAGGGACAGGATTTCTGATGCGCTGGTCGGGATTAAAGAAGACCCTGTCTTGTGTAGGCTGTTTGAGGAAGAAGGTGTAAGTATGAAGATTAACCTAAATATGAAGGATGACCTCGCTCGCCAGATATTTTATCTTTAAATAAAGTTATTTTTGGGATAGAAAATGTTTATCCACGAATATTATACTATAGTATTCCAAAAACTTAAAGGGGTAGCTCAGTCTCCAAAACTTAACAACTTTCACAAATTAAAGGTTTACGCTTCTGGTAAATAAAAAAATGACTCCCCATTTAAATGACCACTTCAATCAGACAATTCGTAAGAAGAAGCCGTTCCTTTTCTTTACATTGTGAAAGTTGTCTAGTTGACAATACCCCCTTTTAGTTTTCGGGACACTGCCCTTTACCCTATACTTTGTATCCCTAATATTTTCTTCTTCTTCAAGCCGGAACCACGCAACGACTCATCCATGCACCAGGAGTATGACTTCTCCCACCATCTCTCTCCGTCCGTAGTGGCCGGCTGCCTCAGCCTGGATATCCCATCTCCTGTTCCACCTGTGGAACCTGCTGACGAGTATCAGGATCGAGAAGAGGAAGACGGTAACAGGGTCAGTAGAGATGATTGTCCGTGTCCAGAAAGTAATATACTTCGTAAAAAATCTTTGAGAACATTGATAAATTTCATTGACTATACTCAAGAATTGTAAGGCGGTGGCTGTGCCATTCCTAAGGAAAACAAAAGAAAATGTATCTAAAATCTATAGGTGTTGCATCTGTCACAGCTACCATCTTTCAGTTTTTCAATTATAGCAACCCCTATCAATTAACGGGACGCGATCCCTTACACCTTATATGTTGATTTGTTCTTCTTACAGTCACCCGTCCATGAATATCAAGACGACGTACAAGAAACCGAGCCACAAGAACAAACACACGAATACACACAGGAATATTTAGAACGACAGCTAGAAGAACAAAGACAAGAAGAATATAGAAAATTAGAAGCAGCTAGGAAACGGGAAGAAGAAAGAATTTTAGAAGAAGCCAGAAAGATCGAAGAAGCTAGGAAGATTGAAGAAGCTAAAAAGGCAGAAGAAATCAGGAAGGAAGTAGAGGAACAAAAGAAAATTGAGGAAATACAGAGAAAGGAGGAAGAGGAGCTTAGAAAAGAGACTGATAGTCCTAGAAGAAGTATAACACCAAATGCAGCAAATGGTAATAATGATTAAATTTCTAGCATAATTAGCAAAGCAATTAAAGTTTATACAATTATTGATAAGAACTTTACTCGTGAATCATTGTAAGAGCTTTTTAATTTCTAGGAACATTAGTAAGAAGAAGAAATAAAAGTGCTGGTCCGAGGTCAACATTCGAAGCCTATGAAGAACGTTTATTACCAGCTTTACGACAGTAAGTACCAATTCTATATTTGTTTCTGCCACTGCAATAAAAATGTTAGATAAAAAAGTATATAAAAAAATGGTAGTTGACTTGCCTGAAGCAATAGATAGACTAGAACTTAGTAATAACACATCACAAAAGTAACTCGAATCGACTTATGAGTACAAAGAATTTAACTGCGTAAAACCTATATTTTTAGCTGTAATTAAATGCCAAATAATATTTGTAATTTATAGGCAACACCAATAGTTTTAACCCCACATGTATGATAGTTCCACAAGGTAGTCACTTAGGTCCGATTTCTCTGCTAGCTCTCACACCAACGAGTTTCTTCGAGAGGCGAAGGAGGAGGATGCTAGCGGTGGAAGTGCTTCTTCTCATCAGAGACCAGCTCACAAACTCAACGAAAGAGAAAGGAAGCAAGCTGCACTACCTATACTTATTTTTGGATATCCACTCGTAAGTATGAAAAGTACAATTTGAGCATGAGAAAAAGTTAAGTATAAAAGTTTAATTTTATTGCACATCGACACTTGAAAAGAAACAGTTATGTTTGTCAGTCATTGTACAAAAGAATTTTATTAACGAGCTGCAAAACAGAACTTAGCCGATGCACAATATTTTTGGCCCAGTACGTACCTACACAGTACGTTGTTTCTTTCACGGTAAATAGATAAAAATGAAAACCGATTGTATAGCCACAAAAAACATCTAACTTAGTACAACCCTTCCTTCAGGTTGAAAAGTTCTACTCCAAGAATTTCCTGGACAAAGAGGAAGGGCTTGCGCGGCTCCGCGCTGAGCTAACAACACCATCAAATGGCAGCTCGAAGACTTCTCCCAATAAAACGGCGCGGGCAGCCGCCCTGATGCTGCAGAGGGCGCTGAGGGATAAGGTGTTCTCGGTGTACAGTGCTGCTAATGAGAGCGTAAAAGTGCTGTTTCAGCAGTTTGTGCCTGACAGGTAAGAGCAACAGACGATACAGGATGTAAAAGGAAAACTAATAGGAGAAGAATAAACAAACGAATACAGGAGTAGAATAAACGAAACTAGACTTCTTTAAAAAAACTGGTATATGAAAAAAGAAAAGATTTACCATATAAAAAAAGCAATGATATTGAGTTTGAACTTCAGCCAGGGTTTTGATGTATCAGGATATTTCTTTCGCAAATGATAGAAATTGAGAGATGGATAATAATTCGATAGATCCGCTCAGTCCGCATTTAATCGGTCCCACTCTTGGACAAATAAACATCGTCCCACTACATCTATCCGCTGTAATTGATATCTAACCGTCTTAAAAAAAACACTTTCTTCTAGGGTATGCGCAGCGGAAGTCCAGCGCTGCTTGGAGAAACTGCTACCAGAATTATTACGCGCCTGCGGAGATCCAGCTCCTCGAGTGCATTCCACCGCGCAGCATACCGTGTTGACCATCGCTGATGTGCCGCAAGTTAAGTAAGTTCAGTCACTAAAACCTGCTTACTTACGCTTCGATGACTCAAGGACCCAAAATGTATCTTGAATTTCGATTCCAAGTTTTGCCATTCGTCCATATCTTGAGTGGTATGTCGCCATTCGGCTCTAAGAAGCGCTCCCTTTAAACTTCATCAATCCAACTATACCTATTGCTAGGACACCCAACTGAACATGTTTTATTCGTATACCCAAGGTATTAAAAAAAACACTATCATCGTTTTTCTGTTGTCTAATGAGATTACCTTTTTTCACTATCGGTCGTATTCTAACATGCTTCATTATTCCAGGAGCCTCCACTACATTTCTCAACAGTTAGTTCGTCCAGTTGCCGCATCCATGCACCCTCGCCTTGCGTTATCCCGCCTGCAAATGCTGGAACAACTTATACTGACCCACGGCATTTCTACTGACAAGAACAGGTGAGTTTACAGTCATGACTCCCATGGGAGATTCAAAGAATCAGTCAGTAGAAAAAAGTATGCATAGCAATAAGAATAAGTTGGAATCACAAATTTTGTATAATCAATATTTCCTAGCGGCTTAACCGTCCGGCGCCTGGCCGAATGTGGAGCAGCCGGTGCCCAACACGCAGCAGGCTCCGTCAGAGCTGCAGCTGAGAGGATACTCCTGGCTGCATACGCCAGGTCGCCCAGAGTCGTGAGGGCCCAACTGCCTCCAGATGACGCTGTGACCAGGAGGAATCTCATCTATAGACACCTGTTCCAGCAGTTCGATAGAATGGATATGCAGGTCAGTGGTGGAATACTTAAAAAACAAGTCGGGATAAAGTGAGAGTTGAAAAGGAAATGTAATTTTAATTTTGTTCTGCAGAAAATGCTAAATCAAGCCCCAACAGAAGAGCAACTTGTAAACGGCGACCAATCAACGGCCGATTCTACACTCGAAACCGCCAGCGTCAGCGCAGTTAGCCAATCAACGCGCAGTGGAATCACTTCATCGCTCATGACGTCATCTTTAGGCGCGACATCATCTTACAGCTTAAAGTCAATGACGTCAAGTGTCAGCGGAGCTACACTAGCACCGTCTAGTTTGAGCAGCCATAGCAATACCACATCTAGAACGAAAAGTAGTTTGAAAAGGTCGCCGACGAAGAGATACGCTCCAAGCAGAGCGACCAAAGACTTCTCTTGTCCAGGATATAATAAGCTAAGGCTGGACAGCGCTGTCAGTCCAAAGCACTCCCCAAGATCTTCAACAACTGGTATGGAGAAGGTAAGAAGCGTATCTTGGAACGATTCCTTGGCGATTCTCGTTTTGCCACCGAAATGTGGAACAGAATCACTTCAAGAAGAAAGAAGAAGAGAAGACAGATTTAGAGATATCGTTGTTCATCTTTAGTTTCTTAAATCATCATCATCAGCTTTTACATCACAGCAATAGCCAAAGGAATGGACAGCTAACCCATCAAGCTAACATCATTAGTGTAAATAGGTGTAAATAGACACCCTGTCCATCTTGACAAGTACAATATTGAAAATCTTTCGTCAAATTGGTTTAACTCGCAAATTCTATTGAAATCGGCTGTCGGATTGTCAATTTGGACAGTGAGTATATAAGTTTTGGGCTACTTTTTTTCGAATTTGGTCCAAATTCTAGATAAACACCAGCAAATTAATTCCAGGTCCATTTCCAAGAACACCAATTAGAAGAAGTTGTCTACCGCCGTGCGAATCGAAACCCTGAAAATCGCCACTCAATGATACATTACGACCACGAAGCATCAAAACCTCAACTAAAAGAACGTCCAATAACAGTCTACGAGCCTTTACATTTGGACTACAGGGATTCACCAAGTCTAGGGTCACCGAAAACCTCCAAAAATGATCTCCGAAGTATGGATTCACTACCGATGGATTCGCCAAGGAACGACTTGCGATGTGATTCCGATAGGAGCTTGGACTCTCCAAAGGTCAAGGATTACTATAGGGAAGCAGCGTTGGAGTCTCCGAAGCTGGTGGCAGGGTTAAGGAATCTACATCTGGATGAAAACAGTCAGATGGATGAGAGCGGGTATTATAGTCCTGGTGAGTACTTATTCGATTTATTTATAGGCAGTGGAAGAAGTAAAGTCAAAACCTGTTCACATGCACGAGTTCCAATATCTAATGACAAATTGTTATTCAGGTCGAAGACAGCAGATGTCGACGAGCGAACACCAGTTGTACGAAAGCTACGAGGCGGGCGGTGCTGAGGCCAGCTGCGACTCTACTCCTGAACCAGTTTGCAGGTATTGACGCCATACGATTTACTGACTGTAGATTTAGCCCGACGTTTCGAGTTGCATCAGTTTACACTGACCGTGACTAGTGGCGTAGTAACTGCCCCCGTGGTCTAGTGGCTAGTGACATGGACTTCCGATCCGGAGGTCCTGGGTTCGATTCCCAGGGCGGAAACACAAAGTTGATATTTGAGAATTTATCACTTTGTGAATTTTTCCCCAGTTTGGTTAGGACATTGCAGGCTGAATCACCTGATTGTCCGAAAAGAAAAAGATTTCGTGCTTCGGAGGGCACGTTAAACCGTCGGTCCCGGTCGCTGTCTTTGATAGTGGTCGTTACTCAAACCATGTCAAAGGCCTGATAGTTGTGCTACTAGGCGGTTTAAAAACTCTGACACCAGGGTTCATCGGGTCGATAGACTCGATACCCACTCGACAGAAGAAGACTGACCGTGAATGATCATTATGTTTGCATTCCTTTACTTGATTAAATAATAAATCAGCGGGTTTCGTTGCAGGCGCTCTCTCTGGTAGGACGTAGGTAGGTACAACAAAACGCCTGATCAACCCTCGATTTATTCCTCCCAGCAGCACATCTTGCACGTGGTGCGGTCGCCGAGTGCGTGCTGACGCGTTGGAGCAGCACTATTGGAGACGCTGCGTCATCCTGGCCAGGTGTCCCAGCTGCAGAGTAGCGCTGGAGGCCAGGGCTCTACATCATCATTTGCTGGGTAAGTCTAATGTCTCCATTATCATCATTTCAGCTCATATATGAAATAAAGGTTTTATCTATCTATCTATCACGAGTCTACCATGAAATAGGGCGATCAGGTCTTAGTTAACGTCATAAAATCAGGACTGATTGATCGACTTCACACAGAACCTTTTCTCCGTCGTTACGACCAGGTTTTCTCATGATGTTTTCCTTTATCACAAAACTGTGTATGTATACATTCTCAATTTGCTAGTATTAAGATTACTTGCGCCGTCATCTTCACCAGGTGTCCCAGCTGTAGAGTCGCGCTTGAAGCGAGCACAATTTGTTAAGTAAGCCTTTATTTTCTGTGTGGATGCTCTGCAAGCCGCAAAACAAGATACCTGGACCTCATCGTCTATCTGTTTCGAAGATCTGCAGGACTACCTACATCGGAAAAAGATGTCTTTATCGTGAGGTTCTTCCACGCGATTCAAGGTTCTTTAATCTTTAGTGATGAAAGGCCTTAAATCCCATGGAAGGCCTTATGTCCCGCGGCTGGGCGAAGAAGCATTGGATGAAATTAATGTCAAGAAAGAGAACTATCCGGCACGAGCAGATATCGAAGACCAGGCAAAGTGGAGTGCGTAGATGAAGCCGGAAAGCGAATTGGATAAGATCTTCTAGCTAGTGTACAATAAATTCCCCGTGCAATTAAGAGAGTTTCCTACTAGGTATTTTTTGTCAAGATTACGAAAATGGCTCGTAATGAAATGTTTCATATAATCACACCATCTCTATCCCTAATGGGGTAGGCAGAGCGTTAACGACCTAAACAAAGGTTGTTCCGCCACGTCTGACAAAGTTTATAGGTAAAGTGCTGTAGTGACAGGTTGTCAAGATTACGAAAATGGCTAGTAAAAAAAATGTTTCATATAATCACACCATTATATCTATCCCTAATGGCAGGCAGAGCGTAAACGACCTAAACAAAGGTCGTTCCGCTACGTCTGACCAAGTTTATAGGTATAGTGCTGTATTGACAGGTTGTCAGCCTATAATATATTAAGAAATGTACATACATACATACATATTATCACGCCTTTATCCCTAATGGGGTAGGCAGAGCGTAAAAGACCTAAACAAAGGTCGTTCCACCACGTCTGACAAAGTTTTGAGGGTTATTTAAGATGGATTTGAACGTATATTGCTGAAGTGACAGGCCCATCGCCTAAATTACAATATACTGAAAAGAAATGTTATTATGATATTAATGTTTTTTTTAATGATAAGACGACTGATGATAAATTGTCATTTTTCTTTTTAATGTAATTTTGCATGCCAATAATTGGCGCAACACGCTTGTGCGACTTAGTAATTACTGTAAGACCTTGTTACCGTGTCTGCTTGCTAATAAAGATATTTCTATATATAGATCAATTTCTTCCATGCAGGCCTGGGAGCGAGAGAAAATCATAGAATGCATATCCTCCCGAGCATGCTGTAAAAACCAGCTAAGGGATCGGAGGGTTTCAGTATATGGTAATTTAGGCGATGGGCTAACAACCTCTCACTACAGCAGTATACCTACAGATCTATCTTAAAATAACCCTCAAAACTTTGTCAGACGTGGCAGAACGACATTTTTTTAGGTATTTAACGCTCTGCCTACCCCATTATTGATAAAGGCGTGATTATATGTATGTATGTATAGATAGATCAAACACAAATGCCCACTCTGGCTAGGGGCTGGGGTCTTCCTCTCTGCCCAAAAATAATAACGAAGCGTGATGATGATGATGATAATCTAAAGAGTTTTACTGTTGTCGGTGCAATCATCATGTCGTATGGCGCTACGTAGATCTTTTATGTCGATTTTCAGATTTAGCAGCCAGTGTACAATAGTTTCTTCTTAGTTTCTTTCCTTCTATTTCCCTCTTCATTATAGACTTCCATGCTGGACTGGGAGCGAAAGAAAAACATAGAACGTGGCAGCTGAATTTCCTCCCGGGTATGCTGTAAAAATCAGCTAAGGGATCCGAGGGTTTCAGTATATTGCAACTTAGGCAATGGGCTAACAACCTCTCACTACAGCAGTATACCTACAAATCTATCTTAAATAACCCACAAAACTTTGTCAGACGTGGCGGAGCGACCTTTGTTTGGGTCGTTTACGCTCTGCCTACCCCATCAGGGATAAAGGCGTGATTTTATATATGTATGGATTATACCCTTTATAAATTCATTATGCCTCAACAAGTGCTTTATCATTATACCTCTTCTTTTTCCATTATTAAATTTTAAAGAATTCCTCTTTTAGGAAGCATAGATGTTATTTGTTGTTTTTGTTACAGAGGAGTGCGCAATGAGTGAGGGTTCATGGAAGCGGTGCAACACTTGCGGTGCGGCGTTGAGGGTCGATGACAACGAGTACCACGTCAATTGCATACGTAAGTAACTTGGATGTTGTTTAATTAGGTAGTTGTTGGTGTCTAAAAAGCCCGATGGTGTAGTTTATAGGAGAGCCCGATGGTGTAGTGGATAGAGCCGCTGCCTCCTGAGTCGAATGTGTCTTTCGGTTTTCGAATTTCATATGTACGTTTATTCGGCGCTTTTTCCGTGCTTCGGAAGGCACGTAAAGCCGTTGGTCCCGGTTAATATCGTTTAACACCGTAGATATTAGTCGTTAAGCCACATCAGAGGCCAGTGGTAAGCATTGGCGGCTTGAAAACTCTGACCTAATCTAGGATTGGGTCTGGTTTCCCTTCTGGGTTGCGGAGGTCAGATGGCAGTCGCTCTGTGTAAAAACCGGTACCTTCGTTCAATTCCTTAGATTAGGTATCCTACCCCATGAGATATGGGATAAGGCTAGGGAGGAAGGGAGTTGGTGTCTAAAATACCCAAACTTGTGTCTATGAATAGAATTTCAGCGACCAGGGAATAAAACGTTCATCTATGGGATAGGATGACGAAATATTGGATCAAAAAGAGGGTTAAAACAAATGTGGGGTTGTTTAGTTTAACTTTTCTCCGCGCTCCCCAGCGCTTTACCTCTTGCTACCGAATAGCCGCACGCGCAACACGCAATTCTCTTGTGTACAATTCTGTATAGAACTTTTCTTGTGGGACACGGTTCTGAATAAACTTTCGCCAGTCATAACTTGGTTTTACTGTCTCACTCTCAACGGAGCTGCTCCCTCGTTTCGGGACTCTTCCAAACAAAGTGGGTAACAATTTTTGCTTGACTTTCCAAGATACTGATGGTACTAGCTATTAATATGAGATTTTTTTTAATGATTGTTATTGTCCATTCCATTGTTTATTGGCATCGCTGAATGTGAAATTTATCAAAAGATTTTAATTTTGCCAATTTGCGATGCGATATGCATTTTTATACAGGGTGTATGATATGGGCCTCAGTTGCCCGAAATAAAACAATAAATAAATAATAAAAATAAAAAAAATACAAACACGTACAATTTTCTATTGAGTCTACAAATAATAGGTATTTTTCCGAAGTGTAATTAATGTTCTGGGATGCCATTTTTCTCCAGCGCTTGGTATGGATGAATGGAAGTGTCCATATTGCCTGAGCAACGTGCTGGCTCGCGACCTGCCTTGGCAGAGACACCTGATGCAGTGCCCCAGGAACCCTAGACTCTCACACAACAACTAGGCCGGAACTGATGGAATTTGAAACTGCCGGGTGTAAGGGACAGCGTTCCGCAAACTGATAGGGGTTGCTCAGTCAAAGACAACATCAACCCGGAACTTTCTTCAGGAAATGTAAAAAAATGGCTTTTCACAAACATTTTATATGGAATTTCACCAGGAAATTCTTTCAAGAGATAAAAAAAAATACTTTCCCATACAAAATTGTCACCGCAATCAGACAATTTGTATGGAAAATCATATTTTTTTTCACTACTTTAAAAAATATCCTGATGATAGTTGTTCAGTTTCGTTGACTGGTCAATCCCTATCAGTTTGCGGGACGCTGTCCCTTACACCCCGCATAGGTCGATGAGGGTTAGTACACACCGGGAAGCCACGCGACACGCGGCAGAGCAGTCTGTCATTACGTTTTACATTTAACAAACTCTTTAACCGTTTTACATTTAACAAAACTTTAAACAGGGTTGCTCCAAACCGATGAAGATTTCTCGAATAATTGTTTATGCTTTTTCATGAAGTTTCATACAGTTGTGCACGTTATGAAACTGTTCAAGTATATAAAATTTTATCTAAATATATACATGTACGATGGAAGGCGGCATGGATGCAAGGAAATACGTCTTGAACTTATATTGTTTTATTCATTCAGCTTCTTTTAACATAACATCCGTCGCCTTTGCCAGCTCCATCCAGACTGAACTTCCACACTGATTCGGTCTCCCTTTCAAACTTGTACAACATAACTCTATCACCTTCTCTTTCACACATCTTCATCTAAAAACCATCATACTTCATCGTTCACAAATCATCTAAACACCATATAGAGACCAAGTTCCACATAAATAAACATCTGAAAAAACTCCATTGGTTTGTATGTAGCTGCCCTGTTACTTTAAAGAGTTGCTGATTGCAACGAGACGCATCTTCAGGCAGCGTCACGCCGCGCGTGTCGGTGTGATTAAACCCTTAGGCGGGGATTGTAGATGTTTTATAAAGGAAAGTTTTACGGGTTTTACAAGCGGTGCAGGATTCAAACTATCAATTGCTATTTATGTTTTAATGTGCGTGTTTCAGATAAAATTACTATCATACGAAAACGTTAGAAAAAGTTTTATAAAAATGTTTATTCAACGCATATTCAATGCCTTTTATGTCTGGTCATGGAAAAATTGTCTTCGCTGCGAAAAATTGTGTTGTGGGTTTTGATGTACCGTTCAGTGGGAATATTCCAGCACAGCTGACCGTTTAAAAAAACCGTTACGATAAAATCTGTAAAACACTCTTTTCATTCTAGTTTATTTTATTAATTATTAAATACTCAACCATCAAGACGAATAGAGAGCTCAAAGAGTTTTAAATATAATTTTTAAAACGTCCTTTTAACACGAATTTATGTAAGTACCTTTCAAAGATTTTTGTTTTATGTACAGGGTGTAAAAACACGCTAATTAAAAAAAAACATTCATAAAATTAAGGCAAGAGTTCCAACTTTAATATATATAAATTAAATGTTGTTTCACCAGACCAACACAAGTTTAAGTATCATTTGCTAAAAAAAAGAATATTTCAGGATTTGGATCTCAGATTTCGGTATTTAAGTTTTATACATACATACATAAATCACGCCTTTATTCGATATTAAAATATTAGTAGGTGTTTACACTCTGTAATAATTAAGTTACCTACACATAAAAAATATTATTCTTTTGTAAGTTTAGGTGTTATTTCTTTGGAATATTTAAAGTTGATCTCATGTTTTTTTTAAATCTCTTATCATGTTTTTAACTATTTAGATATGTAGGTGATAGAAAAATTGAAATCAGTAATGTTTGCCAATGGAAACAGTTAAGTATTAGAAACGTATTCAAAATTAAACTTAATGTCAATTTCCAATAATTTATCTAAGAATGAATAGGAAGAGTTTGAAGTAATAGCACAGCTTTTTCATTCCGTCGTTTTTAGTACCGTCCAGAAAACTTTTGCCATCCAGAAAAAGTTCGAAACTTACTCTCAGATCTTATTATTGTTACGTGCTCGACGTTACGAGCTTGACGTTCGGAATAGGATGAAACTAAACGATTATGCCAATTAACAGACTTCGGTTTATTACCTCCGACTTACAAACGTGTCACAGTGTCTACTGTATTTCAATAACAGAGTTTTTTTTACTGCTGTTATTTCCACTTTATATTTCTTCGTCTGTTAGAGTGGAGAAAAATAAAAGTAAAGCCAGTGAACAAGTTAAATGAGTATTCAGACAGAACGGTGTATGTCGTATATAAGAGCACAGTGTCGGTTGACGAATCGGGTTTGTCTGTGACAGAAAACAAAAGAAAACTCCGTTAGGTGGTAACAGTGCCGCACGTAACACAATTGTTGGAAGTAATAAATTTTAACCTGTAACTCGACATAATAGTTCAATTTATCTAATCAACGTCTAGTAACAAGACAACTAGTCTAGTTTGTAACGTCTAGCACGACAGTATGATACCAATCCATCTATTTTATTGGTCAGTAAAATTTGATTAAAATGACAAATTATTTCCGATTCATATAAAAAAATACTTTTAGTATACGTACTTAGTTTATTAAAATTTTGTATATTTATGTTTAATATTTTTTTATTAGAACAGTTCTTTTATCAAAAGTATTAAAGTAGTCAAATGGATTTGAAAATCGTAGCAAATATTCTTATTTTTTTATTCCTAGATTTAGTAAATAAGTAGATTATTAGCATACGTCCTGTATAGTGTATTAAAAGAGCGTTCATATTATGAAGACCTGTAAAAGCCAATTCAGAGCCTCATAATAGTAGTTTAGTAATCAGAATCACTTGCATCTTTTAGTCAAAGTTAATAATGACTGTAGGTTATTTTTAATAATGACTATGTTTATTTTTTTAAATAATAACTATAGTTTTTTTTCGTTAACTCTAGGTTTAGTAAATTCGTTAAGCCATGAAAGCATTTTTCGGCGACTTATATTTCGGAAAACTATTCCGTTTCGTGCAATTCTTGTCAGTTGTTAACTATTACTATGTTTCACATTGTAGAGTCTTGAATTTTTAAGCACGAAACAATCGGCATTTTTTTGTATGCTACACAATTCTACAAACACAAATACTTACAAAATATTTTTATTTTTAAAACATAACAGAGTAAGTGAAATACATTTTTAGCAATACTTAATTCTATTTCCTAGTCCTAGTTTCTATACTTCATTTCGTGAATAGTCTAATAATTTAGCGTATAGTATAGTTTTAGCTTAGCCTTTAAGGATACCACATCACCCACTGTGATAGGATCGAGAGTACAATTATAAAGAAGGATTATTGAGTGGGTCTACAGTCGTCGGTATAGGGGTAAATTTAGTATAAGAACTGTCATTTTCCATGCGAAAATCTTTTAGTATTAGACCTTTCATTTATCTTCTGTCACTTTTAATGCAAAACTGGGCTCGATTCTAGATTTGCCGGCTAAAACTAAAATTAAAATATTTTTGTCCATTTTAGACTAAAAACATTGGAAAAGGACAGGAGATCTATTCTCTCCGGTTTTTGATTTCTAGTCGGTGGTTATGTGTCATTTTTATCCGCCGTCATATGATACTGTGGATAAAATGGACAGAAATACTGGAGAAACGTGCAAAAGCTCGTCAAAATCTAGCGGACAAATTGTAATACCATAGAGTATAAATCGCCTGTCCTTTTATTTTATTATTTGGAATATAACAGATAGATTTTAGTTTTAGTCGGTGGAATCTAGAATCAAGCCCATTATCTGTTGCTTTTCATGCAAATATTTTAAAATCTTCCATAGTAATTAACTTTTTTTTATATTTAACTTTTATGTACAACAATCTATTTCTACTCCACGTTTCCTGTGTCCTTTTTGAATTCTTATCGTAGAATTACTTATTTTTTTGCAAACACTTTCCTACTTGTATTTTATACCTGCCATGTGTGTCATTTAGCTAATAAGTAATAAGTAAGTATATTAAGAACTCAGATAACCTATATATAGGATACTGTTTAGGGTGTAAAATCGATTAACGTTATTTCACAAGGAGGTAGCTTAAAAGTCTCCCATACAAACGTAGTTTCGCTTCTATTCCTAAACCACAGAATATATAATAGTACTACATGTAAACAGTAAAACTAAACTTAACCAAACTTCGTACACATGACCAAACGCATCATATTTATGCTTTATGTTAGGTTTGGTTTGAAAATATTAAGCATAAACAAAATAAGACCGAAAATACGATTTTCTGTGAAAATAGCCTAAAATTAAATTTGCTTTCTTTAAATTCGTTTATTTATAGGTACTAAAAAAATCCTTTAGGACCAAGTAGAATTCCAAGAATGTTGAATTTCTGAAACTGCTGATGTTTCGTAAACTAAAAGGGGTTGCTCAGTCAATGTGATTGAACAATTCAAAATAAAAAACAAAGTATTCAAAAAAAACTTTCTCATACTAAAATTAAATTAAATGCGGAAACATTTTCTATTTTCATTCACCTGAAGATAATTTTGTGTTAGATATTAAGTTTCACTCATTGAGCAATCCCTGTTAATTAACGGGACATCATCGGTTCCAGGAATTCAACATTAGCGGAATCAATATTTTCGGAATTCTAACTTTTGTGGATTTTATCATTTCTTTACTATGTCATTTGCCCATTATCTGTTAGGTGGGAGTCCAAATCTTATGTATGAAGCAAATACCTATTGTTTTATGGGAAGTCGAATTGAATATCATATGAAGTATAACGTCGATCGATTGACACCCTGTATAGTTAATAAGTAATTAAGCTTCGACATATAAATAATAGATACGCGCAGGACCGGGATAAAGCAATCACTAATTAACACATTAGACTAAAGCACGAGTAGGTCAACATATTAAGGTTTCAGAGTATTGGTGGCGCCCTCAATAGTAACAAATTAATTGTGGCTGCCTTAAGGGGGTTCGAGAGCTGCGACAGTGGCGCCACCATAAGTTTTAAATTAATTGTTGTCTAAAATACACACAGTTCCATTATAATGATTGGCGATAATCGCAACTAATTCTTCATTTTATAATCCGTAATATAATAATTCATACATACATACATATAATCACGCCTTTATCCATCATAGGGTAGGCAGAGCGTAAAATATAATAATTCACACTAAGCATAAAAGCTATGTATTGCACAAATGTGAATTATTATATTACGGATTATAAAATAGAGAATTAGTTGCGATTGACGCCAATCGTAAAATACTCATGAAAATGTTTGTATTTCAGGCACAATTAATTTAAAATTGATGGCGCCACCGTCACAGCTCCCGGATCCCGTTAAGGCTGCCACGAAAATCGAATCCCACACAAACTGTAGTTTCGTTCTAATTATTAAATGGTTAGACCAAACATCACCAAACTTTGTACATTGAAACAAATACAACATATCTATGTTTATAATTAGATTTCGTATCAAAATATTAAACAAATACAAATTAAGAGAGATAATTAAATTTTAGGCCATTTTCAAGCAAAATTGTTAGTCCGCCGTTATTTTGTTCGTGGTCGATATTATTATCGAAACCTTATTTATTTATTACAAACATAAATAAGTTTGATAAGTTTGAGTTCTGTTGCTTTAAGTAACATGGTAGCAAAATACTGAGACACTCACCTTTTACTCTCAAACCGAACTATTGTGATTGTTATTTAATATGTTTTTGTTTTAAGTGTGTGAGTAATGAAGATATTTTGAATTGAATTGAATTGTTTTAAAGTTGTGTATAAAGTTTGGTGTGAAGTTCAGTCTTACAGTTTAATTAAAGGACGAAATTACGTTTGTATGGAATTTCGTACCTCAGGGCGATTTTAACAACCGTATCTTAGTAATGTGAACGATTAAATAAATAATTAATATAATATTATGTTATTAGCTATGTATTTTAAAAAAATGAAAAATATCATGAGGTGACAATCGGTATAGAAAGCTCCAATTATATAAGGATATATTGTAATTGACATGTTTATATTATATATAATATTGTATCAATATTATATTGTATAATATAATATTGATTAAAGAACCTACATACTTAAAAAAATTGATAAGTTAATATAAATAACTGGATGCTATTTCCTAAAGATACGTAAAAATTATACCAGTCAATCATTGTTAGTTTAAAAACAATTGGCACGTTTCCTCGAAATACGCCATTATTAATTATGTTACAGTTCTCAAACTTTATTTCCTTTGTTTTTTTAGTGACGTCATAACCCACTATTTTCATACAAAAAAGCGTTTTTGAAATTTAATAATAAGTTTCTTAATTGACTAAAAGGCAAATAGCCGTATTTCACTGGCTGTCTTGCCCTGTAGGTACATTTACACACACAAGTATCGCTGAACTGCAGACCTAAGTTAAAACATCTGTAAAATTAGATAAAAAAAAACAATACAGCTGATTAAAACATTAATTAAATTTAGCTTTGTAAATAGCACCTAGAATTAAGTAGGTCTAGTTAGTTATTTGTAAATTTACTCGTAGCTATGTGTGACATGATGACGGCTGTGAGAGACTAAATAGTATATACATACATACATAAAATCCCGCCTTTATCCTATTAGGGGTAGGCAGAGCGTAAACGACCGAAACAATGGTCGTTTCGCCACGTCTGACAAAGTTTTAAGGTTTTTTTAAGATAGATTTATACGTATATTGCTGTAGTGATAGGTTGTCAGCCTATCGCCTAAATTACAATATATATATATATATATATATATATAATAAATAGTACCTATATAGAATAGTAAATAGAATATAATATTTTCCAATAATTTATCAGTTAGATTGCAGAATCGTAATCCCTAAATAAACAATATGCTAAGTTAAAAATAGTACAGTAAGTACATTTTCTTTATCATTTCGTTATACATTTTATATAATTTGTTATTTTTTCATATTTTAGTATAATTAGTTGCGTCGTCGAGCGCTGTGATTTAGAATAAGTTAAGGTAATCCTGTCGACAAATGGTTGTTTTTAAGAGCTTATTTCTCCAAAACGAATCATTGAAAAATGCTACAAAAATATACATCTAATAAATTAGTTCATGGCCTGCAATTGCAACATTTAAAAATATTCTAGTTCATAAATAAGTATGCAAAAAAAATATGGGAGTAAAGCTGTTTTTATCAGTAAATTTGATATTCCTTCTAAACTACTTGGAGCGCTTTGACGATGCCTTCGGGAAAATATCCGTGTTACGATTATCTTAAATAGCAACAAAGCTTTTTATAATCCAAGTCTTAGTTTTTATGGAATTAGCTTTTTAAGCGTTTTTCGGTAATTTTTGACGAGGCCACGGACGTAACCGCCACGCCGTAGCGCGCGCTGATTTGAACGATACTCTTAGGCATTACGGGCGACGACGTTTGCATAGCTTGAAATCTACCTGTTTATCTGCCAGCAGGATACACCTTAATGACTGAACCTAGCTAGTACTGTTCGATATGTTGCACCATAATCCGAGGGGACAAAATAAATATCGGGGCAATTAGGTCCCACTCTTAGATTTTTCGCTCACATATTGAAAAGGTTGCGTATTAGGAGAAAACATGCAATGGCCAAAGTACACATACAAACAAAAATTTTGAATAAAAACATGGGACAACCTTTTCTTCTCGGACTTATACTTAAAAATATATGCTGCATGAAACAGGAACAATCATCTCAAATGAATTTCCTTAATTACAGTGATTGGTGGTCTCATAAACTCAGAGCATGAACTACTAAAGCTAGTATAATGAGATTTGAACAACAGGTCTCTTTTATAACATAACCTTCCAGTAACAAAGAGTTTTTGTTTTTTTTCTCCCCAAAGGGGTTTAGACGGGGAATAGAAGAGTGTGTATGGAACTCTGTCGATTGAAGTAAGGTGCTTCCAATTTTGTGTTTTGGCTGATAATAGAAAAATATTAAGACACGAGTTTTAGCTTTTTTGAAAATTCCGTACCCAAAGGCGTGAAAAAGGGGACAAAAGTTTGTTTTCATACAATTTTGTGAAATTACGCTTTTTTCCCTTTTACATCCCCTTGGGTTCGGAATTTTCAAAAAAGCTGAAACACGTGTTTAACATTTTTCGATTATCAGCCTTACACAAAATTGGAACCACCTTACTTCGAAATCGACAGAGTTCTATACAAACTTCTATTCCCTGTTTAACCCTTCAGGGGTGAAAAGTCCAAAATTGCCTTGTTGCCTGAAGGATATGTTATAAAAGAAACCTGTTCTTATTTCATGATTCTAACTTTAGTAGTTAAGGCTCTTCGTTTATTAGACCATAAATCACAGTCAGAAAGGAAATTCATTTTAGATCATTGTTTTTGTTTTGTACAGCACATATTTTTAATTACTAGTCCGAGAAGAGAAGTTTGTACAACGTTTTTATTCAAAATTTTATAAGATTTATCCCTTAGCTGGTTTTTACAGCATGCCCGGGAGGAAATGCAGCTGGCACATTCTATGTTGTTCTCTTGCTCCCAGGCCAGCATGGAAGAAAGTTTTTCTTTTTCAATATCTAAAATCAATACAAATTGCACCTGTCACAGCTACCTTTTTACTTAATTGGCTCGATTCTAGATTTGCCGGCTAAAACTAAAATTAAAATTTATTTGTCACTTCAGACTTAAAATATTGGAAAAGGGCAGGAGATCTATTCTCTCCGGTTTTTGATTTACCGTCGGTGGTTTTATGTCTTATCTGTCATTTTATCCGCCGTCATATGACAGAAATACTGGGGAAACGTGCAAAAGCGCGTTAAAACTTAGCGGACAAAGTGTGAAACCATAGAGTATAAATCGCCTGTCCTGTTTCAATTTTATTTATTATTTTGATAGTGACAAATAGATTTCAATTTTAGTTTTACCCGGTGGTATCTAGATTTGAGCCCAATATTTGCTTTTATAACAACTAAATAATTTATTTTGTATATATTGTTTTAAATTGCTTTTTATCTCATTTACTGGTTCATTATCTTTAAATAAAAAAAACATGAAATTTTCAATTTCTACAGTTTTAGTACATATTGATTTTAATTAAATACAAAGTTTTGTGTGCGCTTGTGAGAAAGTAAGCGTAATGTAGATGTTTGTAGTCAGGTAAGTGATATAGTAAGTACTATGTGTAAGTGTGTGGTCGTGTGAGTAAGTGAGTGAAATAGTGATATTTAAAAAAACTTGATATAATCATGATAATTAGGTGGTAGAGCCAAGTGAAAATTCGCCTGGGAAAGTAAGTACCATCACTTGCTTATGTCTGCCGCTAAGCAGCTGAGTTCAAGTCGAACAACGACCCGATCTTCTTCTTAGCAAGTGGATTCTCAAGTCGAACAACGACCCGATCTTCTTCTTAGCAAGTGGATTCTCAAGTCGAACAACGACCCGATGGACCCCGATGTCAGTTTTCAAACCGCCTAGCAGCACAGCTATTAGGCCTCTGACATGGTTTTGAGTAACGACCACTATCACAGACAGCGACCGGGGCCGACGGCTTAACGTGCCCTCCGAAGCACGGAAACCTTTTTCTTTTCGGACAATCTGGTTTTTATAGCATCCCCGGGAGGTAATGTAGCTGGCACATTCTATGTTTTTCTATCACTATCAGTCCAGCATGGAAGCATGAGGATTACGTGACTAGAATCATCAAGATTTAATTACTGGTGAGCCGCTAATTTAAATATTTGCTCGAATTGGGTACCACACATTGCATTATAGTCCTTTTAAGACTATTAAGTTGAATTAAAAAAATATTGAATTCCTGGAATGTAGAATTCCACGAATATTGTTAGGTTATTAATTAACGTTATTGATTTGTTCTTCGAACCACCTAGTTGGCTGTATTTTTCCTGAAGAATGTGAACTAAGAATATACTTTATCGATAGACTTAACAAATGGATAGCAGAAAAACAAATTAGAGACGTAAATTAATCAACTAACGGAATAATTGGAGTTCAACATTTGTAGAATTCAACATTCCCGAAAATCCATATTTGTGGTTTTTGACATTCGTGGCATTCATCTTAATGGTCTAAATATCTAGTTATGTAATATATAGCGTAGTACATTATATCAATTTAAGTAGGTAGTTTGTAGGGTAGTTTAAAATAATCGATAAAGGTACTCTGTTTGAATTTCTAATTTAGTATTAGTGAATAAGGACGTTACATGCGTCATGTACATAAACAACTACGCAGAAGAAAACGCATAATATTTAAGAGTATGTAAGAGAATAATATATTATGTATGATAATGATGATGATATGATAATTAGGACTTAGATTGATAGTACGCTGTGTCTCCAAAATAAGAAGGTAAATTGTGTGTATAAATAGTGTAAAAGTGAGTAAGTATGTGTGTGTGTATGTGTGAGTAAGTGTGAGTATAGTGTTTGTTCGTGAAAAAAAAAAGTTAAGAAAGAGGACGAGTACAAAGCCTATTCAATTAAAATAACTTAAGTTTCGTTCGCATTACTAAATGATGCTAGACCATTTAAAAAATAAGGAATATTTGTATATAATTCTATTCAAATCCATTTGACTGATCTATACAACTTTTGATAAACATAAAATATTTATTGTTATTATATTTGCCTCTATTTTATAAGTTTCATATGTTTATATATTTAATACCCTTTTCGCACAAAAATATTGTACTCTATAAAATATGGCCAACTTAAGAATGATGTCATACAATCTAAAATGTATTAATATATGGACTGATTGTAAATTTACTAAATGCAACATTTCTTATGATATTTTCAGAAGGATTTCGGTTATGTGAAACTTCTCTCGCTACTTTATATTACAACTTTAAGTCACTAGTACTACAAAATACATTTACAATGCACTTGAATATTGTATTTATAACCATGTAAATGAATTAACTAATTTCAAAACGCAGGACGGAAAACTTGAATAATATAACATTGAGCTCAATTCTAGCAAGCCGCTAACAATTAAAAAAAATATATATTTGACGCGAATAAACGAAATCGCAATTTTATGCGTAACTGTCTAAAATCTAAGTCTGGCGTCTCTTAATTTTAATTTGGAAGTTTTAATTTACACCTTTTAAGCGATGTGCTCCCAGATTTGAGCTTAAGTATAGTTTACTAGTAATAACTAATATGTGACCAAAGCTCTCTAAAAGGTTACTATCCGTCCTGTAGTGTCAATAAAAATAACTCTTAAGACTGGTTTACATTTTGTTCAAGTGTAGGACAGTATATAAGTTGATCCGTATAAAGCGTTCTTCAAGAGGAATTCAAGTTGCCTTTCAAGTATGAACCATAAAGTATCTATACTATTTCCAAATCAGATTTAGAATAAAGGTAAACAAAGTTATATGTCTTTTTATTCAATAACACATTTCAAAAATAAATCATACGTGTTGGTAAATTAGTTAGATGGCTAAAACTGCTATTTCATTATGTTATCATATCTAATAACTAAAACTTGTTTTAGAAACAAGATTTTCGGTTAAAAGACATCAAACTTTGTTTAGCTTTATTCTAAATCTGAGTTGGAAATTGTATAATTCACTGCACACTTGAATAATCTGACCAGCCTTTAGAGTACGTTTTAAACATTTCTGAGTGAGCCTGTATATATTTTGGTAAAAAAAAAACAATTTGATTTAGTTTAGAGTAAGTTTTGGAAAAACACCGTTTGTTAAAGCAAAGTGGACCTTATGAGATGGTAATTAGGATGATATTGTTATCGCTGGAGCGGCGAGTGTGATATGGAAGGAATGGAATAAAGGTTTTGGAATGAATTTGTGAGTTTCAATTTGTTTTATCCCAAAAAATCATAATATCGCAAAAGATATAATAACTGTAGTGTTTTATTTTAATATTTAAAGCAATATATTTGCTTAATAATTGCTATCAATCTATATATTTTTTTAATATATATACTTTATTGCATAAACACAAAAGAAATGTAATTCACAAATATAGTGTGCAGGGGCGAACTTATCTCTATGAAGAGATCTCTTCCAGCCAACCCAATGGTAGCAAGAGAAAGTGAATAATTTTGAGGGGACAAGAAAATGCAACATTAACAGAGACTAGTAAAACAAAAAATACTTACATACCTATACATAGAATAAATACCAACCGTATATACATACATACATATAGTCACGCCTTTATCCCTAATGGGGTAGGCAGAGCGTAAACAACCCAAACAAAGGTCGTTCCGCCACGTCTGACAAAGTTTGGAGGGTTATTTAGGATAGATTTTTAGGTATATTGCTGTAGTGACAGGATGTCAGCCCATCGCCTAAATTGCAATATACTGATACCCTCCGATCCCTTAGCTGGTTTTTACAGCATGCCCGGGAGGAAATGCAGCTGGCACATTCTATGTTTTTCTTTTGCTCCCAGTCCAGCATGGAAGAAACCGTATATTACTATCTTAAATAAACATACATATATACTAAACAATATATTGATACATACATATACGAATAAACTACATAAATACATACATCAAAATTGTTCAGATAAGAAGTGCTCTTTTAATCTTTTCTTAAAGACATTCACTGAGGGACTGTCTTGAATTGTCTTAGGCAGTTTATTCCACAGTTGTGCAGCAGCAACAGAAAAGGAGTTGAAGAAGAACTTGGTATTCGCACCAACAGCAGGCAACTCCAGCACCTTAGTGGTGCAGGCGCGCCTAGGGCGGGGATCTGGAGGAAGGTGTTTAAATGAATATTCAAATTCACTATCTAAATACAATATCGCTCTGTTTAAAAATCAGTAGCCTCGTTCAATTGAATTAGGTAGTCGACCCGTGAGATACGAGACAAGATGTATAATAAAAATCTCATTTTTATTCATAAAATGTATATTAAAATAATATAACAATATTCTTACCCAAGGTAACATTTAATACTTAAGTATTACTAGTAATGGTCTCTTCTATAGAAGCCCCGTTGGTTGCCTCGCTCGGTTCGTCCTCTATAGTTTCCGGGGCTTCTGCGCCTTCAGCGGAACCCTCGGCCTCCTCTGCCGTCTTTTTGAACTTGTTCACGTCTATAATAAAAAGTTATGTTAAGTTTATGTTGCTACGTTCAGCTAAGTTAGAATAGGTTTCAATTGTTTGTACTGTAAGAACTACCCCAACAAGTGTTCTTCTGTCGTGTGGGTATCGTGTTAATCGACCCGATGATGAACCGATAGCCAAGTGACGCCCCCATTAGGAAAAAAAATATTATTCACCAAAAAGGCAGTGAATCGAAAAACCAGTCGAACAGAACCAAGTTAGAGTAATTAAGATAATTTAGAACCTTATAAATTAGCGATTCATAGCTCGTTGTAGTAAAAGGAAGAAAAATTGCGAATAACGGCTACCAACGGCAACTTTTCTTCACGAAAAAGTTAATTCCATGCTTCGGAGGGCACGTTAAACCGTATGTGTGGCCTATTAGTCAGACTCGATACTAGAATAGTGCAATTGGGTCATTCCCTGACAACCCAATCTAAAACAAAAATAATACTAACCATATTTACTACAGTCAGCGCCGAGCAGCCGTAAATAATGCACAGTGTCCGAAGAGGCAGTGTAGGCGCGCAGGGAGTGCACGCCACGCCAACCGACTAACGTCAGTTCCAGGTCCGATTCCGTGTCCTTGAACTCGAGCACGCAGCTGCCAGACGCTGGAGAAAATAGAATTAATAAATAATTTGTCGAAATGTCAACTTTATTTACACAAACACATTTATCAACCTCATACACCCACTAAAGACCTGTGTAACTTAATAATTTTCTTTTTATAAGACAATTTAATATTTTTTTGTAAAACATTCTACCTTGTATTGAGAATGCTGTGTACAATTTTAAAAGGATCTCAGATTTATAGTGCTATGCTGTTAATATTTTTAAAGTATGTTTTTAATCTGTCATTGTACCTTGATGAATAAAATAAAACACACAACACCTAACACTCGCTACCATATGGTAGTGTTTGCATATGCAAACACACACACATTTACTCAATCTTATACTCACACTAACACACTCAAACGTCACTGGAAAACGCTATCTATTGAATCACTTATACACGTATGATACCACCACAAATATAGATAGATTATCTACATAATAGATAGACTGCACTTGCACACTCACTAACACTCATTCACTCACACAAACACACCATCGCTCTCTTACACACACTCACACATTCACAAAAAATCCCGTAGATTGTTGACTAAGTTCTGTGTATGTAACATTCACACACACACACACACACACACACAAATACACCCCCACTAACACACTCACCTAAATCCTTGACTAAACCCTGTGTATGTTCGCTGAACATCTTGATATCTGGCGGGTTGTTCGGGTTGTCATTCTGTAGTACCGTGACCAGATCCTCTTTTAATATGCGCACGCGCCGCCCCGCGCCGATGTAGGGGCACACGCTCTGCAGGCCCTCTTGTGATAACCTGGGTAAGTGGAAATAATACATACATACATACATACATACATATAATCACGCCTTTATCCCTTATGGGGTAGGCGGAGCGTAAACGACCTAAACAAAGGTCGTTCCGCCACGTCTGACAAAGTTTTGAGGGTTATTCAAGATGGATTTGTATTTTGTACGTATATTGCTGTAGTGACAGGTTGTCAATGGAAATAATAAATTGTATTTATATCCATCCATCCATATAATCACGCCTTTATCCCTAATGGGCTAGGCAGAGCGTTCCGCCACGTCTGACAAAGTTTTGAGGGTTATTTAAGATAGATTTGCTGTGTTCTTCTTAGCGTGTCGATGGAACACGAGAAATTACATCGTAGCGGCCTAGAATTCAGTATATTGCTGTAGTGACAGGTTGTCAGCCCATCGCCTAAATTACAATATACTGAAACCCTCGGATCCCTTAGCTGGTTTTTACAGCATACCCGGGAGGAAATGCAGCTGGCACATTCTATGTTTTTCTCTCGCTCCCAGGCCAGCATGGAAGAAATATTGTATTTATATCTCTCGGCTATAGACGCCGCAGATAGAGACGCCTGGAGATATAAAAGGGAGGCCTTTGCCCAAAAGTGGGAAGACATATCACTACATAGTATAAAACAAAGTCGCTTTCTCTGTCCCTATATCCCTATGTATGCTTAGATATTTAAAACTACGCAACGAGAGGAAGGTTTATATGTATAAAACATGCAGAATATAGTAGAAACAGCAATATACTTACAAATCTATCTTAAATAACCCTCAAAACTTTGTCAGACGTGGCGGAACGACCTTTGTTTGGGTCGTTTACGCTCTGCCTACCCCATTAGGGATAAAGGCGTGATTATATGTATGTATGTATGTATGTAATATAGTAGAGAAACACTGATGATTTCCGTGCGAAGCCGGGGCGGGTCGCTAGTATATATATATATATATACATACATATCTTTCACACAACTCCCTTGTTAATGTGTTTATTAGAAATTTCTAATGACCTTTATTCTGACCAAGGGTAGTTTTGCACTGCTCCGTACTCGATTCGTATCCATGGCCTTCCTAGTAAATGTATGAAAGCTTGTGCGCCAATCCATATCCGTTTTATATGGATTTTTCACGGATACGAACTGAATACGGAGCAGTGCAAAACCGCCCTATCGCATTTCTAGCTAACTTAAAATTGGCTATCACTTTCTTAAATTTGACATACGGAAGAGATAAAATACGAATACCTGACTTTGACATTTCTAAACTGAAGTAACATTGCTTATTTATTAAAAAAAACTTGTAATTTATCCACTTACGTCAGTTTCCATGCTGGTCTGGGAGCGAAAGAAAAACATAGAATGTGCCAGCTGCATTTCCTCCCGGGCATACTGTAGGAACCAGATAAGGGATCGGATTTCTGTATATTGCAATTTCGGCGATAAATAGAGGACGGTCCGTCAATAAGCACACGTCATGTTTTTTTTAGCGATATATGTCTTT
Organism: Scrobipalpa costella; assembly: GCA_949820665.1. NCBI lineage: Eukaryota > Metazoa > Arthropoda > Insecta > Lepidoptera > Gelechiidae > Scrobipalpa > Scrobipalpa costella. The sequence goes on from OX463315.1 coordinate 15,183,921, forward strand.
TAGATAGAATTAGTTCAAATAAAAAGCCTTAGATAAGTATAATGTTGTTATGAAAAACACTTGTACTTGTTTCTCTTAATATAATTTAATCCTACCGGTTTCGCTAACAAAGTGGTTTAAGTGAAACAAGTACAAGTGTTTTAATAACAACATTATAAATATGGAGTTTCACCAAGTGCCGACAATCGCAAGTATAAATTGTACTTAGATAAGTTTTAAAATAGGGACATAATGAGAAAATCTCACGAAAGTCTTCACCCCAGTATTGATAATCTTGATCCTGTCTTCATTTCTCATCACCACATCTTTAACTAGTGGTGATACTAGATATATAATATTCTTTTTGCTCACATGACACCGGGTTAGTAGACAAAATGTCTCTTCCTCATAAAGCCCCTTTCCGCAAAAAGTATCTTGAAAATGACCCTTTTCGCAAAATGACCTTCATAGATACATTTAGTCCAAACAATGGCCCTACTAAAAAGACTTAGATAAATTTTAAAACAGACATAATGAGAAAAGCACATTTCACAAAAGGGACATTTTGCGACAACACCCATGTTAAACTTACCTAAAAGCACACGTCATGTTCTTATTATCGCATCTCACGAAGGTCTTCACTCCAGTGTTGATAATCTTGATCCTGTCTTCATTCCTCGTCACCACGTCTTTAACTAGCGGTGACACCAGGTATATGTTCTTCTTTTTGCCGACATGACACCGTGTGAGAAGGCAGGAGGCGTCGAAGTCAGAGTTTAGCTGGTAGTATTCCTTGATTGAGGGGTAAACGTCTTCTTCTTCGCCTGGGGGAGAAAAGGTAGGCTTAATATACATATAATCACGCCTTTATTCCTACATACATACATAAATCACGCCTTTATCCCTTACGGGGTAGGCAGAGCGTTTAACGCCTCGTAAAAAGCGCTTTCGCCACGTCTGACAAAAATTGAGGGCAATTTTAGATTGTAATATGTATTGCTTTAGTGACAGGTTGTCAGCCCATCGCCTAAATTACAATACACTGTAACCCTCGAGTCCCTTTTGCTGACTTCAACAGCATGCTAGGGAGGAAGGGCAGCTGAAACATTCTACGTTTTTCTATCTCTCCCCGTCCAGCATGGAAGTGTATTCCTAAAGAGGTAAAGACCTACTTACTAGTGTGTTTGATGTGTGAATCGTTCGCTTTTATCGAGGCAGTAAAGAAAAGCGAAGGATTCACACATCAAACACATTAGTAAATAGGTACTATTACTATGTAGACGTTGTAGATATATATTAGATACCTTGTAGATAATATACAATGATTGATCGACGGTGACCCCTCTGACACACCTTTTAAATGATGGATTATTAAAACCCATTAATGGGTAGTTCGTATTAATAGGTAGATATATTCAACTCAAGCCTGGATATGAGTGATATAATTACATACATACATATAATCACGCCTTGATCCCTAATGGGTAGGCAGGGCGTAAACGACCCAAACAAAGGTCGTTCCGCCACGCCTGACAAAGTTTGAAGGTTATTTAAGATAGATTTGTAGGTATTACTATAGTGACAGGTTGTCAGCCTATTGCCTAGATTGCAATATACTGAAACCCTCGGATCTCTTAGCTGGTTTTTATAGAATGCCCGGGAGGAAATGCAGCTGGCACATTCTATGTTTTTCTTTCGCTCCCAGTCCAGCATGAAGCTGGCTTATACAGCGTACCCGGGAGGAGAAACAGCTGACACATTCTATGTTTTACTATCCAGTCCAACATGGAAGCTAGTTCTAGGATAAATCATTCCACGTCAGAATCTTACCTTTAAAGAAGACAAAAGGATCCTCCCTGTATCCTCCCATTCTCCTCCTCTTCTTGGGCGGTTCCTTCTTCTCTTCTTGTTTCTTCTCTGCTGTTACTTCTGTGACGTCATCAGGCTTCTCCCAGGGTAATAGGGCTGTCTTCTCCAATACTGCTACGAAGAAACCCCCCGTGTCTTGGTGGTGGGGTAAGATTCTGATGCTAGATAAAAGGTGACATTTAGGCTCGTATTTACAAAGCAATCTCAAGGTTGAGAGCAATTTTTTATATATTTCTGTGTATTTTTGTAACTATTAATCCCATATCAGTAGTTACACTTTAGATCCGCTTGTCACTGATTCTATCTAAAGCATAACATTCATACGGAAGAAACACTGTCCCCCAAGACACAGGTTTCATCCTAGTTTGGGGAACAGGGTTCATTAATAAGGTACACTCTCTTAGACTACGTTGTATTAGTTTATAAGTCCTTCTTGTACAAATTTAATGGGAACTAAATAAAATTTATTATTATTATATTAAGTATGGATTTGACAGGCCACATTGTACTGAAATGAGGTTTCTGATACGAACTCAAACTAGCTGTCAGTCTCTAGTGCTGTTTATAATTACGGGCTGTGATCCCGGCAAACGACTTGAGCGTTTTAATTAATTGGCGTGGTGGGGGAATAGTAAAGAAGCCGTATTTTTGAATAACTCGTTATTCAAATGAGACGAGTCTCATACTTCCATGCTGGCCTGGGAGCGACAGAAAAACATAGAATGTGCCAGCTGCATTTCCTCCCGGGCATGCTGTAAAAACCAGCCAAGGGATTCAAGGGTTTCATTGTATTGCAATTTAGGCGATAGACTGACAACCTTTCATTACAGCAACATACCCACAAATCTATCTTAAACAACCCTCAAAACTTTGTCAGACGTGGCGGAACCACCTTTGTTTAGGTCGTTTACGCTCTGCCTACCCCATTAGGGATACAGGCGTGATTGTATGTATGTATGTACTATTTACTAAACTGATTACAGATCCCTGCAAATGTCTTGAGAGTTTTAATTTATTGGCGTTGTGGGATACAGGAGCCGTGTTTTTGAATAACTTGTCTAGACATGCGAATCAGCTATATTCTCATTCGCTATTTCCATTTTATTTGGCATGCTTTCGTATGCGCATCATGATTCGAGCGATACAAGTGCTGAGGGTTATTAATTTAGTATTTCTCTGTGTACAATAGAGAGTTATTTGATTTGACAAAGATGGTGCATTTAAATTTCACCCTTCTCCTTACCCAAGTGGTAAGTAATGATTATGACCGGTATAACAAAATTTGTCAACCCTTATAACACGCACACAAACGCATGCCAAGTGCAACATGCCGTCTGTCGATGTATAACCAAAATGACATTGTAGTTAGGATTGTCCGAGCTGTGACTAAAAGGTAAGAAGTAGGAAGTATTTCTCTAAACATCTCTTACCACTTGTCCAGCTGGTACGTCTCCAGGTCCTCGGGCTGTGGCGGGAACATCTGTGGCCGCACTACTGTCTGCCATTTCTCCGGCACATCTTCAAACTTCTCGTAGAACACCATGTCTTTGGACGCCGGCCGCCAGTAGCTCATACCTGGGATAGGAAATCATTTATATTTCAATCAATGTTAATAAAAAATGTGTGTTTGTGTGTGTGATTGTGGGTGTGTGAGTATGTGTGTGTGTGTGTGTGTGTGTGTCTATGTGTGAGTATGTGTGTGTGTGTGTGTGTTTGTGGGTATGGGAGTGTGTCCGTGTGTGATTGTGTCTGTGTGTTCGTGTGTGTGCTTGTGTGTGAGTATGTGTACGTGTGTGTGTCTACGTGTGAGTATGTGTGTTATTGTGGGTGTGTGTGTGTCTGTGTGTGAGAGAGAGACAGAGATCGAGAGAGAGCGAAAGAAAAAGCGAGAGAGCGTGCAAGAGCAAGTGCGAGTGGTGTGTGAGTGTGAGTGTGTATGTGTCTTTGTGTGTATGAGTATATGTGTAAATACACACCTTTATGGAACTTGAGTCCCGGCAGCATTTCAGCCGCGTCCACTAACTTGACGGCGCCGGCAGCTTCCTGTAACACCCGGTGTATAACCGCCTCGTTTTCAATCGGGTTGAACGAGCAAGTGGAGTAGACCAGCCTTCCTCCCACAGCCAGCAACTCACAGCCTCGCTTTAACACCCGGTATTGGATGCTGAAAGGTAATAGAAGGAGTTGTGTAACTTTAAACTTGGATTACTAAGTGGGAAAAAGTTAGTCTATAATAGGGAATATGCATGATTTTTTTTAAACTATTAGTTGGAATTATTGTCACCATAAATAAACGGATGTGAAGGAATTTTCGCAAAATATTCATTAGTTTAAGAGTTATAATGCCTTAAAATGGTTAGTTAAAAGGAGAGGTCCGAACTGTCATGTGACGTCATAAGACAGAAGCGCCATACTTATTCCATATAAATTGTTGTTTCGAAGAGAGAGATAGATAGTCTATCTTTACAATGTCTATTTTCACTGTTCTTTTCATAATTTAAGATATTTTTAGAAAATAAGTTGCACATTCCCTATAAAAAAAATCTATAAAATAACTTGCCCTGCAGTGGGACACCACAGGCTCATAAATAAAAATAAATAAATAAACAAAAGCAACTTTATAAGAAAAGTTAATCAAAATGGAGGAAACTGACTTATTCCCATAAATTGGAGAAAACTGGTTCAGTTCTATACAGAATTTACTAAGTCCCCGCGAAAGATACTACACTACTTATCTACCTGAACCCAATTTCACAATTTCAAAGGCCGCTGCCTACCCCATAAGGAATAGAGGCGTGACTCACCCATGCAAGTTGTTCCCGTTTCCCGTGGACCACTTGAGCTAAATGTCGGGGTTTTTCCTAGCAAGGCACATCGCTGAGAATACGATCGAACTTTAGAAGCTTGATTGCTGCCTACCCTATAAGGAATAGAGGCGTGACTCACCCATGCAAATTGTTCCCGTTTCCAGTGGACCATTTCAGCCAAATGACGGGGTTTTCCGAAGCGTCGCTTCTCCAGAGCTAGGCACGTCGCACAGAATACGATCGAACTTTAGAAACTTGATTGCTGCCTACCCTATAAGTATTAGAGGCGTGACTAACCCATGCAAGTTGTTCCCGTTACCCGTGGACCACTTGAGCCAGATGTCAGGGTTTTTCCGAAGCGTCGCGTCTCCAGAGCAAGGCACGTCGCAGAGAATACGATCTAACTTCAGTGGTTTGATTGCTGCCTACCCTACAAGGATACAGGCGTGACTCACCCATGCAAGTTGTTCCCGTTTCCCGTGGACCACTTGAGCCAGATGTCAGGGTTTTTCCGAAGCGTCGCGTCTCCAGAGCAAGGCACGTCGCACAGAATACGATCGAACTTCAGCGGTTTAGTTGTGCCGGGATTCTGAGCAAATAAGTAAGGCATTGGAACTTGGCGTTTTATTTAATTAATGGTAAAATCATTATAATAATTAAGTTAAAAGTATGCCAAAACAATATGGAGAGAAGCATGCTAAATATAAAACTAAAAGATAAAGTGAGATTGGCAACAGTGAGAAAGAAAACGAAAGTCAACGATACTTGCAAACATATAAGGAAAGCGAAATGGAGATGGACTGGGCATATGATGCGAGAACACATAGAAAAGTGGACTAAGGACACAGCTCGGACACTCCTAACTACAATGTTATTTTGGTCATACATCGACAGACGGCATGTTGCACTTGGCATGTGTTTGTTTGTGTGCGTGTTATAAGGGTTGACAAATTTTGTTATACCGGTCATAATCATCACTTGATTAATCTGGTTCTTGATTACACCAACGTTTTAAAGTAGTTCACTATAACTGAATAGTTAAGATAGGTTAGGTTGCATATTTTGTATGAAGTTACTTACAGTCTCTCATCATTTGGGAGTCTAAAAAAGTTCCTATTGGAGTCATGTCTTGTGGTAGAAAGACGTCCGTACACGGAACAGTACCTAACCATCTTTGGAACACAAAACTTTATTATTTCTGTTACACTGGGAAACATGCGTGCGCCACAATGTGACCCACGATCCGGCGCGGAATGTGACTTATATCGAACTACGGAAGGGAGGTGAGTGGCCGTTCTGTATGTAGTACTATTATAAATATTCTGTGCTAAGGATATGATAGAATGGTACCCCTGGGAAAGAAGAAGGAGAAAGAAGTAGAGGCAGACCTCCCAGGCTATGGGAGGATGAGATAAAAGCAACGGCTGGCACGCTATGGAGAAGGCAGGCCAAAGATAGAACTACATGGGAAAGCATGGAGGAGGCCTTTGTCGTAAGACAAGCGGACAAATAACCGTCCGAAAAAAAGGCTTAATATAATAATAATATAAAGTCATTATAGTGGTGACGAGGAAAGGCTTCACAAAAAGTGTCTCTGTAACTAGCTCAAAAGGTGGCTCAGTAAATAGTTCAAAAAGTAAAACAGTCAGAAGTTAAGAACCTCAAAATGTACATACATACATACATTAAATCACGCCTTTATCCCTTACGGGGTAGGCAGAGCGTAAAACGCCTCCTAAAAGGCGCTTTCGCCACGTCTCACATAAAGTGAGGGCAATTTTAGATTGTAATGTGTATTGCTATAGTGACAGGTTGTCAGCCCATCGCCTAAATTACAATACACTGTAACCCTCGAATCCCTTTTGCTGACTTCTACAGCATGCCCGGGAGGAAGGGCAACTGGAACATTCTATGTTTTTCTTTCTCTCCCAGTCCAGTATGGAAAATACCTCAAAATGTACCTCAGTAAAAAGCTCAAAAAGTAGCTCAATAAGTAGATCAAAAATTGGCGCAAGAAAAAGTTTAAAAAGTAGCATAGTACGTAGATAAAAATGCAGATCAATAAGTTTCTCAGTACTTTCTTATTATTAGCTACTTAGCTCAGTACGTCTTCTTGTTCATAGCTCAATAAATAGTTCAAAAACAGCTCAGTAACTAGCTATAAAAGTATCTCAGTAAATAGTTCAAAAAGTACATCAGTAAAGAGTTCAAAAATTGCTCAGTAAGTAGCTCAATAAGTACATACATACATATAATCACGCCTCTTTCGTAACTTAATCTATTTATTTTGACATAATGATGATAATGTTATACCTACTTATAATTTTATTTAACTTATATTTTTTTTAGTCTGCTTCAGTCAGTAAAGTTTATGTTTATAATTATAAGTCAATTATTTGTAACGCTTTGGCCCTGAACTGTTATGTTACGAATGAAACAAACGAATTATCAATTATCATTTATCTTTCCCGGAAGGGTAGGCAGAGATCACATCTTTCAACTTGCTACGATTCTTACATACTTCTTTCGCTTCATCCACATTCATTAATCTTTTCATACACGCTCGTCGGTTTAGGGTACTCTTGACCTGACCTTTCAAGTTTCAAGTTCTTTATTGCATTTATCAATATTGAATACAATAGAATATACAATAATGTATGTAACACAGAGACACCCTGCTAGGGTACAGCAACATATTAGAGAGGAAGCTTCAATAACATTATAATGCGAGTAGAAAACTTAATTCTAGTATGAAGAAATTAAACTTAATATAAACACCAATTAATAATACTAATATAAAAACAAAAATTTATATAATTTTGTTATTTAAGTTTCTTCCATGCTGGACTGGGAGCGAGAGAAAAACATAGAATGTGCCAGCTGCATTTCCTCCCAGGCATGCTGTAAAAACTAGCTAAGGGATCCGAGGTTAATATACAGAATATACAGAAATGTATATTGCAATTTAAGCGATGGGCTGACAACCTGCCACTACAGCAATATACCTAAAAGTCTATCTTGAATAGCCTTCAAAACTTTGTCAGACGTGGCGAAACGACCTTTGTTTTGGTCGTTTACGCTCTGCCTACCCCATTAGGGATAAAGGCGTGATCATATGTATGTATGTATGTCATTTAAGTATTTGTCTATAGTATTATAGCTGTTATTTATGAGTGTCTGAGCTGTCTTTGACTTTCTTTAGGACGACCCTGATTTGATCCAAGTACGTGCGTCGAGGTCTTCCCCTTCCAACATTTCCATCCACATTCGTTCATTCAACAATGTGATTTTCGGTTTTTTTATAAAATAATGAACGGAATTTCATATGTACGTTTAGTCGGCGCTTTTTCCGTGCTTCGGAAGGCACGTTAAGCCGTTGGTCCCGGTTAATATCGCTTAATACCGTAGATATTAGTCGTTAAGCCATGTCAGAGGCCAGTGCTAAGCATTGGCGGCTACAAAACTCTGACCTAATCTAGGATTGGGTCTGGTTTCCCTTCTGGGTTGCGGAGGTCAGATCGCAGTCGCTCTGTGTAAACACCAGTACCCTCGTCCAATCACCTAGATTAGGTAGCCGACCCTGTGAAATATGGAATAAGGCTAGGGAGATGATGATTCATTCATTCAACATTTCTATCCACATTTATTCATTAATTCATCTATTTATTCCAGTTACAAAAACATTTGTGTCGGAAACTCTCAACACACTCGCCATATATATTTGTTTGGTCAACTTGCTTTCACTCATCCTCTCAACTCAAAAATAAGTAGCTCAGTGAATAGCTCAAATATAATGCTATTCTTATATCCTACCTGTGGATCGGCGGTAACTAAGGAAGGCATCACAGCGGAGTCATGGTTGGTGATCAGGATGCAAGGAGAGTTGAGTCGCTTGGCCTGGTGCACCAGCATGTAACACCGACTGTTGTCAACGTCATTCGCCATCACGAATCCTGGAGTAAGTCCTCATTAGAGAATACAATCCCGGAATCCCGACCGTTTTCTGGCCCCGAAAATCCCGGGACTGTACTTGGCTAATCTCGGGATTTTCGGGAATGCCACAAACAAGTCTAGTTTGTATTCCGTAGTCCGTTGCGCCTTGCACGCTGGACTGGGAGCGAGAGAAAAACATAGAATGTGCCAGCTGCATTTCCTCCCGGGCATGCTGTAAAAACCAGCTAAGGGATCTGAGGGTTTTAGAATATTGCAATTTAGGCGATGGGCTGACAACCTGTCACTACAGCAATATACGTACAAAACCATCTTGAATAACCCTCAAAACTTTGTCAGACGTGGCGGAACGACCTTTGTTTAGGTCGTTTACGCTCTTCCTACCCCATTAGGGATAAAGGCGTGATTATATGTATGTATGTTGCGCCTTGAAAATAACCTCGCCTAGATTATTTTAATACATTACGACAAAAAGCAACTCGTTCAATACGTAGGTCTCATGCATCAGTCAAAGGAATAAGACCGTTTATAATGTTTTAAGTAACTAAACACCTTTTTGGTGTAAGACTATTAACATAAATCAATAGAAAAAAAAATTGAGAATTTTTAGCACTCACAATGCTATTTTATTTCATATAATACGGGGTGTAAGGGACAGCGTCATAGAGGTAGCTTAGTCAACGAAACTGAACAACTACCAGTAGGTTTTTTAAGGAAGTGTAAAATTTAATTTTGGTTTTCCGTACTTAATTGTCTAATTGAGTTGTTCATTTTGTACAGGAAGGTTAAATTTCTTTTTCATCTGTTGAGTGAGAGTTGTTCTGTTTCGTTGACTGAGCAACCCCTATCAGTTTGCCGAACGCTGTCCCTTACACCCGGTATAAAACAGGCAGGGTTCAAACCTGCATCTTTGGAATGCCGGTCCATCGCTCTATCACTAAGCTACCGAAACGGTAGTGGGAGTGACAAATTTATCATAGCCATATGAAAATGAAAAACAAAATGATTTACCTGTAGGCATCTTGTCTTCCTCAGAATGTAAGAATTCAATCAACTGAGCAGTTTTGGACCCTGGGGCGGCACACATGTCCAGAACCTATAATAATAATTAACCTATTGTAATAATTATCTTATAATAATGTTTATAATCATTGTTTTAAATTACAGTAGAAGGCATTTTTACGCGAAAGCGCTACTTTCAACAAATTGTACATTTCTTCATATCTACTCTACTATTCATGACAAACGTCGTAAAATGAGTTGGATTTTATAACTAAGTTATTTTTGGATTGATAGAAATAATAATAATAATAGAAGAGTTTATGACAAGTGCACACGAAAACAAGTCATTTTTGTTAGAGATTTTTAGCTGCCCAGGCCCGCAGGGTGAGGGCTGATATTATTCGAGGACAAAAATGGTTTTTGCATGAGTTCTAAACTCTGCTTTCCAATTCGAGTGTAAGAATTTTTTTTGAAAATCCACAAAAATATTCTTAACAGTTCATTCCCGCGATTTAACTTTTTAAATTATTTGACATGAAATATTAGGCTTGGGCTGGATACCACATACAACCTACTATTAAATTAATTTTGTAATATTTAATCAAAGTAAATATGATAAAATAACAAGTTCTATCAATGAACTTCTTATTATGTTTGGCTGTATGGCTTAATTTCTTTGTCTTAGAAGAGATGCATTTATGAGTAGATACATTTTTGCACAGACTGCAGCCTACACAAAATAGCAATTTCAGAGCAAGAGAACTGAAAAGTTCTAATAAACTATCAAACATTTTTTTTGTGATTAAGTGTTTTTATATATACCCCCAATTTTAGGGAGCCCATGTCCAGCAGTGGACTGTTGTGGCTGATGTTATTCAAGTGTTTTTAAAGTCACTACATAGTATAAAACAAAGTCGCTTTCTCTGTCCCTATATCCCTATGTATGCTTAGATCTTTAAAACTATGCAACGGATTTTGATGCGGTTTCATTTAACGGATAGAATGATTCAAGAGGAAGGTTTATATGTATAATACATGCATAATATAGTAGAGATTCTTCCATGCTGGACTTGGAGCAAGAGAAAAACATATAATGTGCCAGCTGCATTTCCTTCCGGGCATGCTGTAAAAATCAGCTAAGGGATCCGAGGGTTTCAATATATAGCAATTTATGCGATGGGCTGACAACCTATCACTACAGTAATATACCTACAAAGCTATCATAAATAACCCTCAATACTTTGTCAGACGCGGCGTAGCGACCTTTCTTTAGGTCGTTTACGCTTTTCCTACCTCATCAGGGATAAAGGCGTGACTATATGTATGTATATAGTAGAGAAACACTGATGATTTCCGTGCGAAGCCGGGGCGGGCCTCTAGTATCAAATAAAAATACATCAATTGTACCTTATGATGTGGTTTGACATCCAACACGACCGGCGGTATCATGGACACGGTTTCTTGTCTGCTGACCCCCCCGGCTGCAGTCTCGGACACCAGGAAGTTGTGGAGTTTGTAGAGCGTCTCACTGCGACGGATATCTGTGCGGGAGAGACGGAGTTGCCAGGCCAGACCACCGGGGTACCTGTGTATATAATGATAAGTGAAGATATACATACATATAATCACGCCTTTATCCCTAATGGGGTAGGCAGAGCGTAAACGACCTTAACAAAGGTTGTTTCGCCACATCTGACGAAGTTGTGAGGGTTGTTTAAGATAGATTTGTAGGTATATTGCTGTAGTGACAGGTTGTCAGCCTATCGCCTAGATTGCAATATACAGAAACCCTTGGATCCCTTAGCTGATTTTTACAGCATGCCCGGGAGGAAATGCAGCTGGCACATTCTATGTTTTTCTCTCGCTCCTAGTCCAGCATGGAAGGAAGTGAAGAATATAGTAATAAATGAAGAAGACTTGTAGTTAAAAAAAATGGGCTTTAATAAAATATTATCACACCAGCTATGGTCATAGCCTCATCAGCAATTCTGCTGCTTGGCTATTAATAAATAATAATAATAGAAGAGTTAAGGACATTCAACAAAAGAATTAACTAAAAACAGAAGATAAATAACTGCAAATGTTCAAAAATGCTGTTCTTATTTTGTTGTTAGTTATTTCTCAGGAATCTCTCAAGCACTATACTATAATATGTTTATGTATGTGTTTTCTAACACCACTGCAGTGTAGGCAGACCGGTCTCACTCCGCACTTTAGGTATGAAACTGGTTACCGTCGCTGGCAGACAAAATCGGCAGCTTACAGCGGTTGGGTTGTTGATCATCTCGATGAACATACAACCATCTGCCTCTCTTTACTTGTTACAAATTATGTTGGGCTTTAGCCATTGCTAATGTGTGCATAACCTTTAGTGTTTTTCACTATTTAAGCGAGTGTTGTAGGGGAGTGAGACTTCTGTACTGTTAAGGTATTATTTATTAGTCTGTTCTGTGGTGTAGGTATGATGTATGTATGTGGAGTGAATGAAGTCGCTAGGATGATGCAAGGTAGATAAGGTATACCATATTGGGACACATTTTTACGTTTATTGATATGTTTGGGAATATTAAAAAAGGTTTTAGCATAGTTCTTTTTAGAATCTCACCATGGCAGATTGATTGGTTTAATCTCTTCCTCTTCTTCAGTACCCTCAACCTTCATTTTCATGTTCACCAGCTCAGAGAAATATTTGCTCCGGACGAGGTCCATCAGACCCGCAGCCTCAGACTTGGATCCGGTGATGCGGAATGCTGTTGGCAGGTTCTGTTTCAGCGCTGCCATGAATGCTGGCCATTCCTCCTCTGGGCACACTTTTTGAGTCTAAAAAAGGAAGAAGTTAAATATGAAAGGGGCACATTTTTGTTCAATATTTTCTACTAGCGACCATACGGAAATTATCAGTGCGTCTCTACTATATTATTTATGTATTATACATATAAACTTGCCTCTTGAATCACTCTATGCATTAAAGAAACCGCATCAAAATCCGTTGCCTAGTTTTAAAGATTTATGCATACATAGGGATATAGGGACAGAGACTTTGTGCGACTTTGTTTTATACTATGTAGTGATGTGCTGATTGAAACACCCCGTTTTCTATGGCGGGCAAATAATTAATACCCTGTATATCAAGAAGCTTAAGTATACGTGCTTTAACGAGCGTAAAGTATAAAATCAACAGATTGTTTACAAAAAAAACTAACCTTATAATACTCTTCAAAAGTAGCATTTTCTCTTACTATATCTTCATAATGCTTTCGTACATCTCCTGCAGGCTTCTCTTGAGGGTTTTTCTCCTACAAATAAACAAATTATAGACCACAATTGTATAAAAAACAGTTCGGATTCATATAAAAGATTTGAAACACTGTTTTATACCTGTTCTCGGCGTTCCCGCTTGCGCTGAGCGAATTTATTAACGTTGCGGTTTCTTTTCCCCATCCTTTTCAAATAAGCACCAAGAGAAACGAATCTTTTCTGAATAAAACAAGAAAAACTTAACATTCAACAACACGTACGCGAACCGAACCAACTCGCGTTGACACAAAGCTTTGAGGTTATGTTTGTTTTATATAAATCTTCTATTGGGAAAGGCAAAGAGCGGAGCCCATGCAGCCTAGGCTTCAGTATTTATTCTGGAGTTATCTTAACCTAATCCAAAGAGTCATGAGATAGCGTCGATTATTCACGTTCCAATGCTCAACAGACTTTTACGCGAGAATATCATTCCGAATTATACGGTAGCACCTTCCTTTGCTTCTTACTCCTACCAGAAGATTATTATGTTCCTAGTCAGAAGATTATTATGTTAAATCCACCATAACTGCAAGGAACTAATTTAGAAGAGCAGGAAATAAGGCCGTGTAATTTTTCAATTTCCCGCGCTAAACCTCAGCCTAACCTAATCTAAAACTAATTAGAATGCGAGTGTGTTGCCCACATTCCAATGCTCGATGAAGATTTACGTTACGTTTATGATTTACGTTATGGGAGCGTCGAGTCGAGTCGAGGCCTAATAGCTGTGCTACCGAGAACTCTGACACCAGAATTCATCGGGTCGTTGTTTGACTTGAGAATCTACTCGCTAAGAAGAAGATTATGCTGATCCCACAACACTGTCACAATAATAGCCGCAAAAAACTGATTTGGAAAGCCAGAAACTCAATCCTACAGCGATTCGTTCGATTTGTATTATTGAATGTTTACAATAATTAAAATACTTTAATGTAGATTTTATTTAAAAGTTTATATCAAAAGGAGTTTTTATTCTAACAAAGTATGGAGAAAATCTCCATCGCAAAAATCCCGGCCATTTGAGTCAGAACTAAAGTCAACAAAAGAGAACTAACGTCAAATGTCACCTTGATTTTATATATTTAATTTATTTTTATAAAATTGCTTTAAAAATATTGTTTGTGTAATGAAATCATAATGTTTTAGTAGCTTATTGAACAAACTGAGTGTTTTAGTTTATAAAGAAGTATTTTACGTTTTTAAAATGCATAGCAAAATAAGTTTATACGTTTCACTGCCAGTTCAATGATGACGCGAAACTCTGATATTTTATTTATAACAGAATATATAAAAGACGTACTGTATTTTGCTACGACAAGACCAGGGAAGGATCTGATCAGTACTTCAGATGTACATTATTTCTCTATAGATGACGAGTTAGTGTATGAAAATTATTATGCCGATTTTGGACCACTAAATCTGGGATGTGTTTATAAATATTGTAAAATATTATGTGAGAAGTTGAAGACACACCTAAATAAAGAAACTATAGTTCACTATACGTCGTCAGAACCAAAGAAGAAATCGAACTCTGCTTTCTTGATAGGATGTTACGGAGTTCTGTATTTGAATTTATCTCCTCGGGATGCGTTAAAACCGCTTTACGTACATGGACAAAGTTACCGGTATGTTCTTTGCTATTCATCTTCCATGTATTCGTAAATGTGTATAAATTACACATAGGGGGCAATTCGTATGCACACAAAATCACAAAATCTTGACTAATATCGTTACCAATCATACGAATTGCCCCAGTTTTCCTAATTTAATGATTATTGGTGTATTAAATATAATATTCGACTAGATTTAGTAAGTATGTTTCAATTTCACCAAAGTGTCAATTTCATAAAATACAAACTTATCATCAATAGTTTATTCTTCAATATTTATGCCATTGAATATTGGTCTCGTGAACTGCTACTCTCCTTACTTTTAGAAACATTTCTTTTTTAAGTTTATTACAATCGTGGCTTGTTTTGCGCTGTACTGATAGTTGTAGAAGATAGCTAATATATAATACACCTGGTTTTTAGCCCATTCCAAGACGCAACACAAGGTGACTCAATATACACAATTACCCTGATGGACTGTTTGTGTGCTTTAAAAAAGGCCCGTGTCTTGGGTTTCTTTAATTTCAAAGACTTCAACTATGAAGAATATGAAAGACTAGACAAAATACAGGGTGGAGATCTTAATTGGATTGTTCCTGGTATATGAATCTCATAATTTTTTAACACATGAAAGAAAATATATAACGCTAAAAGGAAATAGTTTAAGTATTTTTATATTTTTCAGCAAAGTTTTTAGCTTTTATTGGACCTGTGGACTACAGTGTTTCACTGTTCCATCCACCAGAAATGTACATTGACTATTTCAAGGAAAATAATGTTAAAATAGTTATTAGATTGAATAAGAGAATGTACGATGGTGATGTGTAAGTACCAGTTAAATGTTATTTAAAACGATTGTTACGAACAAATTAATAAATATTATACCTACTAAATGAATATTATACCAATTAAATGAATACTTTCCAGATTCAGTAATGCTGGAATAATACATTACGATTTGTTTTTTCCGGATGGCTCGTGCCCGCCTCGACACATTCTGATGAAATTTTTACAAATTGCGGAGGATTCTGAAGGAGCTATGGCTGTGCATTGCAAGGTTACGAATTAATATTTGATACTTTTCCATGAATTGAGTACCCGACTTATATGTAGTATAATTTCAGAATCACCTGAACTGATTGATCATTTGTGTAGGCAGGTTTAGGCCGCACAGGCTCGCTGATCGGTTGTTACCTGATAAAGCACTATCGTATGACGGCTCACGAAGCCATCGGTTGGATGAGAATCTGCAGGCCTGGTTCCGTCATTGGACATCAACAGGTAATCGATATTAAATAAATTAACCTACAAAAACATTCAGCAAACAATCTAAGATTAAACCAAACGTTTGTTTATCAGGGATGGCTGGAGCATCTTGAACCTTGGCTGATCAAGCAAGGAAATCTATATAGGTAATCAGGTGAAGATTTTAGTAACCGATATTTGTGTTTACGTCTGTAGAAATATCAAAACCATTACATGGATGTATATAATGCATGAAATATAAATATATATAATGTAAGGACCTAGTAGATTAACATTAATAAAGTTGATGACAGGAAACGCATGTTCCAAGATACGAACAAATTGCCTGTTCATGAGTTTGGTGTTTACTCTATAACAGCGAAGATTTTGAAGCAACGACCGAATGTGTTTAGCAAGTCCTCGTCGCCACCAACAAGTGCAATGCAAAGAGCGTCTCGCTCTGATGCCACGTCAGCTAGAGTGCAATCCTCTAAGACTAGAGAAGGTAATTTAATTTATTACACAAATAACGATAAAAAAATAGTGCCTATTATTAGTAAAGTGCATTAAATTGTAGTTTTAGTCTGTAGATAGTTGAAATCTAGCAAACAGTGTTATTTTTAAAAAGCTTGGAAGTAATAATTTAATTTTTTTTTTTATGTGTTGGTTTAAAGTAACACTGTTTGTGTTACAAATATTATTATAATTCTATAGTTTTCTCACAATGCACCGCCAACTGACCATCTATTTGAAGAAATAAAACAGTGTTATTTTAAATCAGTTAATTGAAATGAGGTAATAATTAAAAATAACATCGGAATTTTCTACTTGCTTAGAAAAAGCAGATGAAGAGGAAACATTTATCACATCAAGTGATTTGACCATTCCATCACCGATAATCACAATGAAGATAAAGGGCTTAGTTTTGAGACAGCACATTCTTGTTTATGAAGAATCTGATAACGAACCTCGATGCCTGACCTTTTGCCAGAAGTGTGACAAATATCTGTGGAAGTTGGCAGTGTGTTGTGCTAGATGGACCCCAAGAAAATGCGATACCTGTTTTATTTGTAGATTTTTTGATTGGGTCAGTATTTTTCAAATTAGATTCCCTATACCAGGTTTTCATTTTAATATTATTTTCCTATCCTAATCATAGATTAATACCTAATGCACATTTTCTTATATGGTGGTCATCTTGAAAGTATTACATAGATATAGTATAGGTACGTCAAAATTTCGAGTTACCACAAGGTACTAATTTGTTTCTGCAGCTCCTTGTAAGACGAAGGAACCGGAGCAGTACGACAGGCACTTGAAGTATGTTCAGAAGATGACAACTAGAGGGTAAGTCCTCTTCTTCTTCTTCTTATTTAGCCTACATCCTCTAGGAAAGCTAAATTCCAACGTAGAACCACGTTCGCTGGAACGGCATAAAATCTGTCATAGGCATTAATAAACAACACCTGAGACTAACAGCTAGTTTAAGCTCCTATCAGAAATGTCATTACATTACATTTTAGCCTGTCAAATCCATACTTAATGTTGCTCCCAATCTTGAGATCGCTTTATAAATATGAGCCCTAGTATTTGGAGCTCAGCTATCAGCGATGAATACACGTAATGAACACTTTGTGCTTGGTGACCCTGTAATAAAATGAGATCCATAGTGGATTATAAATGTTGATCGTAATTAATTAGTTGGTATTAATTGATTTTATCTGTGAAGGTCTCAGTATAGTAAAGAGCCAGCAGAAGTATCAAGACGTAGCAGCGGGGCAGGAGAGCCAAGGACTGGAGCGTCACGTACAACTACTAATAGGAGTAATACGGGCTGCGCTAGAAATAATCACGTATGGAATTATTAATTAATTCATTCTTGAGATATCCCAAAGTTTAAAGAAGTATACCTAGTTTCAACATATGTGGTGCCATCTGGGGCTATTTATTTCAAGCTAATATAAACCAAACTTGTTTTAGGAGTCGGCATCTCCAATACCCACTTTCCGGACTACCCAAGGGTCTGTTATAAAAACATTATCAGACGCAAAGGTAAATCTGCAATTTTACAGGCTATGGAATTTATTAGGCAGCAAAGGTCGTGTCGTATCTTGCTCTTAATATTATAATCTGAAAATTTCAGACTTTCCTAATGAAGAGCAGTATATACAGTCAACAAAGAGAACGGGAAAGAACGTTGAATTCTTCGATTATGGTAACGCCGTTCCGATCCACTGTGCACCACCCTGAACTAGGAAGTGCAACATATTCACATAATACTAACTCTTCAAACAACGCAACAGGTAAGACAAAGTGAAAGAATACCCCATGTGTTCGTATTTATAAGACTAAAATTCAATAAGTTTTGAAATATTTTCTCTATTCTAGTAAACCGGAATCCCATATTAGGGCAAACGCAACGCCGCCGTCTTCCACTCGGCCGCAGCCCGAGTCCGAGCCCCAGCCCGTCTCCAACACGCGGGGCCAAATCCTCACCAGTCGCCAAGGATCAAGCGTCGATTCGGGAGGCGCTGTCAAATCTCAAATGTAAGAAAAACGTTAAACATTTATTATTATCACAGTTTTCTTTAGACACAGTTTAGATAAATACCGATGTACTTACGGGAACCTACCGGATAATAATAATAGTTCACGACGAATGAAGAACTTTCTCCGTTTTATTTTGGAAGTCTGTTAAGAATCAAGAGAAAAGGCGAAGATCAATCTACCTCGTGATCACAGATTAGACAGTATATATTTCCTACGGTCGCTCGTGCTCGTGCTCGTGATAAGGATTTGTTAATCTATTGCATGAACCCGTCCTCTTTCGATCTCCGCGGCCAACGTTCCGTTTTACGTGTCTCACATTTTTTTGAATTACGAACTGTCAAAAGTTACAGCTGTCAACTGTCAAAACTCGACATCTCAACATAACCTCAAATTTCGTTCTTGTGATGTGATTATTGTAGATCTTATTTATTTCGTTCTATAATAAAACATGTTATTAGTGTGAGAATTGTGTGTTTTTAATTAGAATATAAGAAACTAACGCCACCTGAGATGGGTGCTTTAGTTTCAAAGGCTTTGCGGCCTATAAAATCCTTCAACATAGAGAACCGGGCTCACCGCGTAATATCTAAAGAAAAACCTACTCCAGCCCCGTTGTATCCTTCTAATATTGAAGATATGAAACGTGCCTTAGAAAAAGACCCCGATCTGAATGAGAAAATTGCGAGAAAGGACGACGATTTAGATAAAAGATTGCGCGATGTTTATGTAACATCAACAGGACGCCCGGAAGACGATATCACTAAAGAAATACAAGAAAAGAACCCCAACAGACCGTTACCGTTAAATCGCACGCAAATAGAGGACTTCGAATATGGTTTTAAAGAACCAGAGAGGGTGCCTTATGGGCGAACGACTATTAGACATGCTCTGAACTTCATATCGGCTCACCAAACGAATCCTAAAGAAGTAACTTCAGAAAAAATTGCATTAGAATACAAATTGAAACAGGAAGATGTTGAAAACATTCTTAAATACTTCAAGACGTATGAAGTGTATGTGCCGGAAACTAAGAAAACACCAGCAGTGTTTGCAGGGCCGGCAACATTGAGAAAGAAGCTAGAAAAAGATTCCGATATTCATTTTATTGATGAAACTGGCAATGCAAAGAATGATAGTCAAGGAAGACCTCTAACAAACAAATTAGAATCTAAAACAGAAGCTGAAAAAGTTGATATTCCAAACAAATAGTGAAGCGAATATCTTTTGTGCATGTGGATAATACATGATACTTTAAAGATTATGATGAGTTTGCTTGAGGTCATTTAGCAATAATGTTACCTCAACTTCTTTAGCTTACTTTTAATTAAATTTCTTTAAATAAGGCTAATAATAGTATTTATTAAAAGTCATAATCCGGTGCACAACTTAGTTTAGAAGTTACAATCTTAGTACATTATCAACTTGTTAATAAAATAAAAGCTATGGAGTTTGTTATAGAATTATCAAAATGTAATTAAATATTCTTGACTTTATGACCATGAAAATTAACCAAATACATGATATAATAATGGATATTGTGTAATAAACATACTTATTATTTTATATATTTTAACTTTTTTGTGCAAAAGTTAACCATTTGTGATCTATGTAGATAGACTTAGAGTGATATTAGTTCAAAGAAGATAAATAAAATGTTTTGTTTCACTTATGTATTTTATTTAAATAAGCTGTGATTCTATTCTATCCATCATCATCTCCTTAGCTTTATCCCCATTTCTCACGCTACCTAATCTAGGTGATTGAACGAGGGTATTGGTTTTTACACAGTGCGACTGCCATCTGACCTCCACAACCCAGAAGGGAAACCAGACCCAATCCTAGATTAGTCCAGAGTTTCAAGCTGCCAATGCTTAGCTCTGGCGTCTGACATGACTATTATCTACGGTATGAAACGATATTAACCGGGACCAACGGCTTAACGTGCCTTTTGAAGCACGGTAAAAGCGCCGAATAAACTAACATATGAAATTCGAAAACCGAAAAACACATTGGTACATGGTGGGATTCGTACCACGACCTCCCACTCAAGATGCAGCCGCCCTATCCACTACACCATTGTACAGTATATGGCCCTAAAATATAGGACTTCTCAGAAGTTGTTGAACAAGTGTGACAAACAAAGATAACGCTCTGCGAAGCGGAACTTTGTGTGGAATATTTATGGCCCTTTACTGTATGTACCTTCATTTGAATAATCTAAAAACGCACTATCTCACGCATGGCACCCGCTTGACGCAGCTGCAGGCTGAAAGCTACTATTTTATAAAATCATTCCTTGTATCAAATCACACAAACAGATGCCGCCATACATTTCGTGGTTTCAGGTTCTCGCAACCCAGGCTCCATAGGCGCGGCGTCTGTGGGGGCTTCGTCCCTGGGCGCGTGCAGGGACGCGCCGGCGGGCAAGCGCGCGCCGAGCGTGCGGTCCGACGAGCGCCCGCTCGCCACGCAGGGAGACATGCTCAACAGCATCAAGGTAACTTATTAATCGTCCAAATTTTCCACCGTATTATTATCCTATCAACACACCAAATTATCAAACTGTCAACCTTCTTACTGACTAAACATATATGTAAACGGTCAACACCATTAAGGATTGACGTTAGGATTATTAGTTATAATAAACCAACCGATTAACAAATAAAACAACCAACCAACTAATGAAGCAACCAACCAACCAATGAATCAACCGACCAACTAATAAAACAACCAACCAATTAATTAAACAACCGACCAACCAATAAAACAACCGAGCAATTAATAAAACAGCCAACCAACTAATAAAACAACCAATAATCAGCCGACCATCTAATAAAACACCCGGGCAACAACTAAAATAACCAACCAACTAATAAAACAACCGACCTATCAATAAAACAACCGACCAATTAATGAAACAACTAACCAACTAATAAAACAACCGACCAACTAATGAAACAACCAACCAACCAATAAAACAACCGACCAAAAAATAAAATCACAGACTAACTAATAAAACAACCAATTAAGTAATGAAACAACTGATCAATAAATAAATAAAACCCTCAACTAACTAATGAATCAACGAACCAACCAATAAAACAACCGACCAGTAAATAAATAAAACAACCAACCAACTAATGAATCAACCGACCAACCAATAAAACAACCGACCAGTAAATAAACAAAACAACCTACATACCAATAAAACAACCGACCAATAAATAAAACGACCAACCAACTAATGAAACAACCAAGCAACCAATGAATCAACAAACCAACCAATGTCCAATTGTCCAAATCTACCAACCCATCAATTCACCAACTGTTTTGTTTGTATTTTCAGTTCCAACGGAGATTTCGCGACACGCTGAATGCAGATAAGGTGTTTAACGACAAGGGCCGGTATGATTTTATTACAGGTCATTCCTTCTTCTTGTCTAGTGGGTTATGAGTCGATCAACTCGATGAACCCTTGTGTCACGAGTTTTTAAACTGCCTAATAGCACAGCTAATAATTAGACCTCTGACATACATACATATAATCACGCCTTTATTCCAAATGGGGTAGGCAGAGCGTAAACGACCTAAACAAAGGTCGTTCCGCCACATCTGACAAAGTTTTGAGGGTTATTTAAGATGGATTTGTAGGTACATTGCTGTAGTGACAAGCCTAAATTACAATATACTGCAAACTTTGGATCCCTTAGCTGGTTTTTACAGCATTTCCGGGAGAAAATGCAGCAGGCACATTCTATGTTTTTCTTGCTCCCAGGCCAGCATGGAAAAAAACCTCTGACATTGTTTGTGTAACGACCACTATCAAAGACAGAACCGACAGTTTAACGTGACCTCCGAAGCACGGAAGGTCATATAAGCACTAGAAAAAATAAGCCTAGAAAACACAAAATATATAATATTCATTGTTTCAGGACTCAAGGGGTCTCAAATGTGTATGCATCAAAAGTGTAAGTATTCAGAGAAAGTATAACGTACTAAATAGCATTGTCTTCTTAATTACCTAGCTAGAGTATTTATTTTAGGTCCGTGTTCAAAGACAATCCCAGCTTAAGGGCAGAAAATCGGATGGAGAGTGGCAAGGGAAATTCAGCGTGGAGACCTATCTCACCAAATTTTTACAGACATGATTACAAGTAAGCCATTTAATTGATATCCAACTTATAGCCCTGCCATGCCAGGAAGTCTTCCATGCTGGCCTGGGAGCGAGAGAAAAACATAAGATGTGCCAGCTGCATTTCCTCCTGGGCATGCTGTAAAAACCAGCTAAGGGATCCGAGGGTTTCAGTATATATTTTAATACAGGCGATGGGCTGACAACCTGTCACTACAACAATTATTATTATTATTATTATAGCTAGCCTACTAGATCCCACTGCTGGGCAAAGGCCTCCCCCGCGGTCTTTCACTCATCACGGTCCAATGCAACCTTATAATATACGTACAAATCTATCTATACATATAATAAATCCCTAGAAGGGTCGTGTCTGTATATTGAATATTTTTATAAAAGATAAATGCAGTAGACATTATTAACGATATGAAGAACAAAACGATTTTTTTTTGAATTTTTGTCTGTCTGTCGGTCTGTCTGTCTATATGTTACCACATAACGCCAAAACTACTGAACCCATTTCAATTGGACTTTTTTTATTCAACTGTGTATTACCCAGGTTGCAAGTTAGGATACCTAAAATCATGCTACCTGACTTAGAAGGTAGGCAGGAAATTAAAATTTGGCTGTTTCTTAACTGATTTTTATGGAACATTTTTTATCCGACTGAGCAATATTTAAAATCAAAGTGACGATACAAATAATCACGCCTCATGACTTAGGAGGTCGGTAGGAAATTGAATTTCGGTCGTTATTAACCGATTTTGATGGAACTTTTTTTGTTCGACTGAGCATTACTTAAATTCAAAGTAACGAAAGAAGAAAGGAGCATATACAAAATAAAATCAAATTCACAATAGTCAACAGGTATTTATTTAAAATGATTTGTCAAACCGCCATATTTTTTGACGTTATTTTTTTAATATTTTTTTATTGAATCCTTTTACGTTACTGAAACACCCCCTAAGCTATGGATTTATTAGCTAAGCTATTAATCTTGTAATTATGTTACGCAGTTCATCTTTAGCCCCGTCCTGCTGGCCAAGGCCGCCGACGTATTTACCGGACGTCAAAAAGTTCAGGTTAGTTATCTATCAGATTAAGAAGAGAAATAACAAATCGTAAATTCAACCGAAAATTCAACAGACAGAATTTGAAGCTTTGGCCAACTGAGCTACCGCGGCCCTTGTCCTAAGCGGCTAATTAAATTAGTGTACTATTTATTTTCTGACGTCATGAGTGGTTTTGTTTTTTTTTTTCAAATACAATAACACTAATAAATGCATTAGAAACTTATATCAAAATAAAAAAAAATAACTCGCTTTTTTTTTTGTTCTTTTCAGTGCACCGAAAGAAAGAACCACAATAAATTCACCAAATTTCGGTGGACCAAGCAAAAAAAACGCAACAAGCTACAGTGCACCGAGAGAAAAAGGTGCAACGATTTCACCAAAATTCTTCGCGCCCTCTCGACCCACTTCGCCGAAGGGACGAAGTAGAGCCACCTCTTTCTTCTAAATTTTAAGACATAATTAATCGAAATACTAGTAAAATTATAAAACAGACGAGAAATTGTGAAATTGTCCAGTGCTATGGTGACAGTGCAGTGGAGTGGTATGTTTTGTTAATATTGCAAATAAAACAATAGTTTTTAAAATGATTATATTGTTTTATTGTTTATATGTAAACTTAGGTAAAATATAATAACGATAACATACAAATATAACATAGAAATAACATGCTTTCCTTAAAATTAATAACAAATAGAATGTATAGGTATATTTATTCTATTTTACATTTTATTATTATGCATGCACCTTTTGACCATCATGATATAAAACTCAATGAAACCCCAGTTTATATAGAATTTTTGAATGAAACCTATAATAAACACAGAAGAATTCAACTTACTTATTAGAATTTCAATATACCTACAAATCGATCTTAAAATAACCCTCAAAACTTTGTCAGACGTGGCGGAACGACCTTTGTTTAGGTCGTTTACGCTCTGCCTACCCCATTAGGGATAAAGGCGTGATTATATGTATGTATGTATGTATTAGAATTTCAGATTACACATTGCACGTTGATAGAAAAATCCGAAAATATTTTTAAACATCACAGTCATAGTGATAAGTGTAAATAAAGATAAAAGATTTTGATAACGGGCACTCATTTTGGAATATAGGTCGTTCTGTATTTCGTTGTGGGACTCGAAACATTGCTGACGCATCACCGCCGGCGTAACCTACACACTCAACCTGATGAGGGGACTCCGAATGTCCCGAAACATGTCGTGAAGTACGAGACTTATATTCCAAAGTAAGTGCTTGTTATTAAAAATTTAGAATGTCTCGCTTAAGTTTAAATAGTTTGGTAAATAAAGATTTTTTTACTGTAGAAAACTACCATCACACAGAGTCCTGCGCCGCTCTGTATTCATACACGCTGCCTCTCTCCACAAACCGCGGCGCGTGTGTGTGCGCGTCAGTGTGCGTGTGTGCGTGTGGCGGGCCGTACCCGCCGCCGCCGGGCGAGTTCATTATGTATTTGTCCTGAAAAAAAAAAAACAAATGCAATGGGAGAAACTGTTTTGTTTTTTACTTATTTTCCTAAGGACTGTTGTACTTCCATGCTAGCATGGGAGCGATAGAAAAGTATTGAATGTGCCAGCTGTTTTTCCTCCCGGGCATGCTGTAAAAACCAGATAAGTTATCCGAGGGTTTCAGTATATTGTAATTTACGCGATGCGCTGACAACCTTTCACCACAGCAATATACCTACAAATCTAACTTATATAACCCTCAAAACTTTGTGAGACGTGGCGGAACGACCTTGGTTTATGTCGTTTACGCTCTGCCTACCCCAATAGGGATAAAGGCGTCATTATATGTATGTATGTTCCTAAAGAAAAGTTGTTCAGTTTTATCATAGTTATCCATCATTGCGTCATACTTTCTAACATGGTCGGCATTTTTGTATGACCTTGACCTTTAAAGATGACCTTAAACTTTAACGATGACCTTGAACTTCTTTATTTTGCGTTACTTTTTATAACACAGTTTCCACATGGGATTTAGTTATTATTTATTATTTTGTCAAACCTTCTTACATGGTCAGTATTTTTTGTATGACCTTGACCTTTAACGATGACCTTGACCTTCTTAATTTATTAATTTAGCGTTACTTTTTATTACGTTACTTTCCCACACGCTTTAACAGTTTCCACATAGTATTTAATTGTTTTTCCATGGTATTGTATTTCAATGTAACTTGAACGAACTGTCGGATATCATCATTAACTTTTTTGAGAATATTTAGCACTGCCAATGCTATTTTTATTTCATATCAGGTGTAAGGGACAGCGTCCCATAAACTGATAGGGGTCGCTCATTCAACGACACTGAACAACTTTCACCAGGAATTTATTTATTTATATTGTCTGCTCGAGGTGAACATTATGTATGAAAAAGTCTAATTTTATTTTCACTTCCTGAAATAATTTCCTGGTGAAAGTTGCTCAGGGTCATTGACTGAGCAACCCCTATCAGTTTCGGGACGCTGTCCCTTACACCCGGTATAATATGAAAGAAAATAATAAATTACGTGTGCATACGAAAGACTATGGATAAATTCGTCACTCCCGCTACCGTTCCTACAGCTCAGTTGATAGAGTGATGGACTGGCATTCCAGAGACGCAGGTTCGTGTCCTGCCAGAAACGAATTTATTATTTTCTTTCTTTCATATTATATCATCATTAATTAATTACTTACCAAAGTATAGTAACAAGCACGTTGTGTTATCATATCACTTACCCCCGGATACGCAGTGGCTAACGCCTTTCCTCCGCCGAAAAGAGCCCGATGGTGTAGTGGATAGGGCCGCTGCCTTCTAAGCTGGAGGACGTGGTACGAATCCCACCACGTACCAATGTGTTTTTCGGTTTTCGAATTTCTTACGTACGTTTATTCGGAGCTTTTTCCGTGCTTCGGAAGGCACGTTAAGCCGTCGGTCCCGGTTAATATCGTTTAATACCGTAGATATTAGTGGTTAAGCCATGTCAGAGGCCAGTGCTAAGCATTGGCGGCTTGAAAACTCTGGACTAATCTAGGATTGGGTCTGGTTTCCCTTCTGGGTCGCGGAGGTCAGATGGCAGTCGCTCTGTGTAAAAACCAGTACCCTCGTAGCTGTCTCCGTGGTCTAGTGGTCAGAGTCATGGGCTTACAATCCGGGGGTTCTGGACAGCTTATCACTTTGTGAGGTTTTCCTCAGTTTGGTAAGGACATTGCAGGCTGAATCACCTGATTGTCCGAAAAGTAAAAGGATTCCGTGCTTCGGAGGGCACGTTAAGCTGTCGGTCCCGGTCGCTGTCTTTGATAGTGGTCGTTACTCAAACCATGTCAGAGGCCTAATAGCTGCGCTACTAGGCGGTTTGAAAACACACCAGGGTTCTTCAGGTCGTTGTTCGACTCGAGAATCCACTCGCTAAGAAGAAGAAGTACCCTCGTTCAATCCCCTAGATTAGGTAGAGATGAGTGACACGCATATTATCTTATCACTTACCCTCGGATAAGCAGTGACTAACGCCTATCCTCCGCCGTAAAGAGCCCGATGGTGTAGTGGATAGGGCCGCTGCCTCCTGAGCGGGAGGTCGAGGTTCGAATCCCACCACGTACCAATGTGTTTTTCGGTTTTCGAATTTCATACGTACGTTTATTCGGAGCTTTTTCCGTGCTTCGGAAGGCACGTTAAGTAGTCGGTCCCGGTTAATATCGTGGATATTAATCGTTAAGCCATGTCAAGACGCCAGTGCTAAGCATCGGCAGCTTGAAAACTCTAGACTAATCTAGGATTGGGTCTGGTTTCCCTTCTGGGTTGTGGAGGTCAGATGGCAGTCGCACTGTGTAAAAACCAGTACCCTCGTTCAATCACCTAGATTAGGTAGCGTGAGAAACGGGGATAAGGCTAGGGAGATGATGATGGATAGAATAGAATTAAAATACATGTTGCTTATTGAAATAAAATACATAAGTGAAACAAAACATTTTATTTACATACATACATACATAAAATCACGCCTTTATCCCTTACGGGGTAGGCAGAGCGTTAAACGCCTCGTAAAAGGCGCTTTCGCCGCGTCTGACAAAAATTTAGGGCAATTTTAGATTGTAATGTGTATTGCTAATGTGTAGTGACAGGTTGTCAGCCCATCGCCTAAATTACAATACACTGTAACCCTCGAGTCCCTTTTGCTGTCTTCTACAGCATGCCCGGGAGGAAGGGCAGCTGGAACATTCTATGTTTTTCTATCTCTCCCAGTCCAGCATGGAAGAATCTCCCAGTCCAGCATGGAAGAATTTTATTTATCTTCTTTGAACTAATCTATTTGCGGAGATTTGTTAATATCATTAGAATATCGATCTTATTTCTATATTATTCACATTTGTCTGTAAATCTTCCTAATAAAATAAAATAATTAAAATAATGTCACTCTAACTGACCTCCGCGTCAGATGGCAGTCACTCTGTGTACAAAGTACCCTCGTTCAATTCCCTGGATTAGGTAGAGATGAGTGAGATGCACGTCTTCTTCTTCTGTCGAGTGGGTATCGAGTCTATGGACCCGATGAACCCTGGTGTCAGAGTTTTTAAACCGCCTAGTAGCACAACTACCAGGCCTCTGACATGGTTTTGTGTTACGACCACTATCAAAGACTAATTATAACTAATTATCTAAGACTAGAAGATTATTCTTTCACTGTCAATGCGGCCAGGTTATGGAATTCACTGCCGTACACGGTCCGTGATAGTTCTTCTGTCGCTGTCTTTAGGAAGAGAGTAAAAGAGCATTACCTTTCACTTTCCGTATAGTATTAGTTATATATATGTATTTATATATATTCATGTTTATATAGTTATTATGATTTTAAGTATTTATATAATTAGTTATTTATGTAATTTATAATTATCTGGTATTATTTTTATATTATGCTTTATTTGTGCACGCCTAATTTGCCTCTCATTTTAAGTCTCACTTCCGTAGGTCAGCTGGAAGAAATTTCTTAGTAGAAATAAGCTGTACCTGTTGTGTCGGTATTCCTTGTGTATTGTCTTTCTCATGTTACTTGTGTACAATAAACAGTAAATAAATAAATAAAGACAGCGATCGGGACCGACGACTTAACGTGCCCTCCGAAGCACGAAATCTTTTTCTTTTCGGACAATCAGGTGATTCAGCCTGCAATGTCCTACCCAAACTGGGGAACAATTCACAAAGTGATAAATTCTCAAATATCAACTTTGTGTTTTACCCCCTGGGAATCGAACCCAGGATCGGGAGTCCATGACACTAGCCACTAGACCACGGAGGCAGTTAAGTTAAGTTAAAACATACACGTAATATTATCACTTACCCCCGGATAAGCAGTAACTGACGCCTTTCCCCCGAGGTTGATGAGTCGTCCGTCTGTTCGCTGCAACAAGTTAACACCTCGCGCGCCCGGCAGACCACCTGTAGGTAATAGATAATAGATCATCATCATCAGCGAGAGAAAAACATAGAATGTGCCAGCTGCATTTCCTCCCGAGCATGCTGTAGAAACCAGCTTAAGGATCCGAGGGCTCAGAATATACTGACCCTTGGATCTCTTAGCTGGTTTCTACAGCATGCCCGGGAGGAAATGCAGCTGGCACGTTCATTAGTTTTTGAATTCATCTATATCAACAAAGTTCCATTATTATTGTAGGTAATCTAACCTCTTCCATGCTGGACTGGGAGGGAGAGAAAAACTTAGAATGTACCAGCTGCATTTCCTCTTGGACATACATACATACATAAAATCACGCCCTTATCCCTTACGGGGTAGGCAGAGCGTCAAACTCCTCGTAAAAGGTGCTTTCGCCACGTCTGACTAAAATTGAGGGCAATTTTAGATTGTAATGTGTATTGCTATAGTGACAGGTTGTCAGCCCATCGCCTAAATTACAATACACTGTAACCCTCGAGCCCCTCTTGGACATGCTGTAAAAATCAGCTAAGAGATCTGAGGTTTTCAGTATATTGTAAATTAGGCGATGGGCTGAAAACCTGTCACTACAGCAATATAGCTACAAATCTATTTTAAATTACCCTCAAAACTTTGTCTGTCGTGGCGGAACGACTTTTGTTTAGGTCGTTTACGCTCTGCCTACCCCATTAGGGATAAAGGCGTGATTGTATGTATGTATGTATTACTAAAGTGCTTCCGTGCTTCTGAAGGCACGTTAAGCCGTTGGTCCTGGTTGATATCGTTTAATGCCGTAGATATTAGTCGTTAATTCATATCAGAGGCCAGTGCTAAGCATTGGCGGCTTGAAAACTCTGACCTAATCTAGGATTGGGTCTGGTTTCCCTTCTGGGTTGCGGAGGTCAGATGGCAGTAGCTCTGTGTATAAACCAGTACCCTCGTTCAATTACCTAGTTTAGGTAGCCGACCCCGAGAGATACGGGATAAGGCTAGGAAGATGATGATTTCGAAGCCGCATACCTGAAAGACCCTCGAAAATGTGTGTGTGTATGTGTGTGTGACGTAGTGCTTTATATACGTGGATTTCAAAAAATACTAAAAAAGAAAAAGCGTAAGAACTAGGAAACAACAAAGAGAAGGTTTTCTACTTCATCGTAGCTTAATGAATAAACTATGATTATATTTGCAATAAGGCAAACAGGATGCTTTCCTTCGTGCTGCGAAATTCTAGACCTTTTAAGAGACCTAACTCTTGTATCATGCTCTATGTCGCTTTAGTAAGAAGCATCTTGGAATACTGTTCACCTGTCTGGTCACCAGTGTACCAGCTCCATGCTGATAGAATCGAGTCTATCCAACGTAGATTCTTACGGTCATTGTGTGCAAGACTTGGTCTTAGACGCAAAATTAATAATTACCATGACCGATTGCGTAAGTTTGGCTTAATTAGTTTGGAGGACCGTAGGTGGACAGCAGATTTATGTGTTTTGTACAGAATCGTGCACGGTAGATTTGGCGAGCAGCTTCTCAACCTAATCTTATTTAAGGTGCCTACTCGATCGGTGCGAATTCCTCAGTTGTTCACTGTACCTTCTGCTCAGAACAATGTCTCAAAGAATGGGCCACTTTCGCGAATGTGCAAATATTACAATGAGATATGTGCTCACATGGACATATTTAATTGCAGCCTTGAGTCGCATAAAATATCTTTGATTAAATTTAAATCCAAATTGTAATAATAAAGCTATCTGAATTTGTAATTCTAATTTATATATTTAATAACTAATATTAATATTCATCTTTCAATAATTTAAATTTCATTTATATCTTGATTTCAATGTGTATTTATAAGTAAAAAAATTTAATTTAATTTTTTAATTTTAATTTGATAATATCATTCTACTACATTTACTGTTATATTAGTTGTAAACATTCGCTTTGCTATTAATGCTGTGTTTAGTTGTAAGTGGGCATCGGATTTATGAATGTTTTGTTGTATTATTTTATTGTGTCTAATCTTAGTCTGTTGCCTGTAACTGAACCTATTTAAATAAAATAAAATAAATAAAATAATGTTAGTAACCAGGTGGTGACTAATTGCTTACATTTATTTCTTGTTGTTGGGTAAATATTTAATAATTTATTACATTTTCTGTACAGGAAATGTCCTAGAAATGCAAAAAAGCGCTGGGCAAATTGGGTTCGACAAGAAAATCTTGGACAGACTAAGTCTTGGCGTCTCTGATTTAGCACCAAAGAGCGACGTCAGAGCATGTGCGTGGCTTGTAATGATGTGACGAATATCTCCATTTAAGCTTACTATGAAGGTACTGTGGCTAACCAAACTTCATAACATCAGATTAGCCAAGTGTAGTTTTATTCTACCTTCCATTTTCAAAATATTGGCTTTGTTGCAAAATGGCGTTACGTGAGTTCGCGGTGGTATGTTACAACAATATCGGGATATAGCTAGGGAGATGATGAGTTACTTCTTCTGTCGAGTGGGTATCGAGTCCTTCGACCCGATAAACCCTGGTGTCAGAGTTTATAAACCGCCTAATAGCACAACTATCAGGCCTCTGACATGGTTTTTTTAAGTAACGACCACTATCAAAGACAGCGACCGGGACCGACGGCTTAACGTGCCCTCCGAAGCACGAAATCTTTTTTCTTATCAGGTGATTCAGCCTGCAATGTCCTAACCAAACTGGGGAAAAATTCACAAAGTGATAAATTCTCAAATATCAACTTTGTGTTTCCCCCCTGGGAATCGAACCCAGGACCTCCGGATCGGGAGTCCATGGCACTAGCCACTAGACCACGGAGGCAGATGTGTTACTAAAGATGGCTGAAAGTGTTACCGTCCACGCCATACGGTTGGAAGGCCCTTCTCTCTGTGAGCACGGAGAGCTGCACCGAGCGACGGAAGACCAGCTCCCGCGTCACGCCGTCCCCGCCGCGGTAACGACCTGGAGTAAACAGATAAAATAAAATAAAAAATAAATAATTCTTTCTTCCATGTTGGCCTGGGAGCGAGAGAAAAACATAGAATGTGCCAGCTGCATTTCCTCCCGGGCATGCTGTAAAAACCAGCTAAGGGATCCGAGGGTTTCAGTACATTGTAATTTAGGCGATGGGCTGACAACCTGTCACTACAGCAATATACTTACAAATCTATCTTTAATAACAATGAAAACTTTGTCAGACGTGGCGGAACGACCTTTGTTTTGTCGTTTACGCTCTGCCTACCCCATTAGGGATAAAGGCGTGATTATATGTATGTATGTAAAAATAAATAAAAACGTTTATTTGCCAAAAAAGGATTTACAGACACAGAGTTTCCTTAGAACTCCGCACTAGGTCAAACCTGTATCGCGGCAGTCCACACGACATTTACCATACGGGGTGAAACGCCATAGATCCAAGCTTTACAATACAATTACTTCCATGCTGGACTGGGAGAGATAGAAAAACACGTAAATGTTCCAGCTGCCCTTCCTCCCGGGCATGCTGTTGAAGTCAGCAAAAGGGACTCGGGGGTTACAGTGTATTGTAATTTAGGCGATGGGCTGACAACCTGTCACTATAGCAATACATATTACAATCTAAAACTGCCCTCAATTTTTGTGAGACGTGGCGAAAGCGCCTTTTACGAGGCGTCAAACGGTCTGCCTACCCCGTAAGGGATAAAAGCGTGATTTATGTATGTATGTTTACAATACAATACAAGATACTTTATTGCACAGAGAAACACTAATACAACAGAAAGGAACAAAACAGTACAAAATAGGCGGCCTTATTGCTAAAGCAGCAATTTCTACCAGGCAACCTTTGGGTATTAGGATAGTACATAGCAGATAGCGGGATAGTGCATACTAAGTTCATCTTAATACTTAAACAATATAAATACTACTAAAAAAATACAT
Source organism: Scrobipalpa costella (assembly GCA_949820665.1). Classification (NCBI taxonomy): domain Eukaryota; kingdom Metazoa; phylum Arthropoda; class Insecta; order Lepidoptera; family Gelechiidae; genus Scrobipalpa; species Scrobipalpa costella. The sequence goes on from OX463315.1 coordinate 15,216,793, forward strand.
TACTAAAATAAACTAATATATATATAATTTAATGGTTGCCAATATCCCGTAGGAGGGACTGCCATATCCTTTCCCTTTTATACTCCGTCCTGTCCAATCCCAATTCCCCTCCTTACCTCAAGGACCGATTTACCTTTCATTCCTCAACTCTGACGCGTAATTTGCACTCCAGCACCACTTTCGCAAGACGGACTTCTACGGAAAATCTTTCACGGTCCGAGCTGTCAAATTGTGGTATTCCCTTCCCGAAAACGTTCGACGAGCACCGTCTATTGAGACATTTAAAGAGCGAACAAGAAAGTTCTTCTTAGAGAATAATAATTAGTTATTTATCCTATCTCCCATCAGCATAATTTGTATTAGTTTATCATAAATATATAGATATTAGTTTATTTTAGTTATGTATTTATTTAGTGGTATTTATGTTGTTAAAAAAAAAAAAAAAAAAAAAAAAAAAAAAAAAAAAAAAATATATGTTTTTATTGGTAGCTATTACAGATAAAACTTATCTAAGGGTCGGTGCCTTCTAGTAGTGTTAAAGTATTAAGATGAACTTAGTATGCACTATTATGTTATCTGCTATGTACTATCCTAATACCCAAAGGATGCCCGGTAGAAATTGCTGCTTTAGCAATAAGGCCGCCTATATTGTACTGTTTTGTTCCTTACTTTTCTGTTGTATGTATTTGTGTTTCTTTGTGCAATAAAGTATCTTGTATTGTGTAAGGGACACTTGTGCGTTTTCCTACAGAAGAAGAGGTTTTACTTAGTATGTAACTTAAGTGCATTCCTTTACTTCACCATAGCCTGTTTAGTCATTTAAGAAGACTTTTTAATTTTAAGATGACTGCGTTTATAGAACCATCTTGAATTTTTAAGAATGACCTCGTGCTTTTAAATTGACCTTGAGCTTTTAAGATGACCTTGAGCGTTTAGGATGACTTGAAACGTTTCAGTTCAGCTTGGGGTTCCAAATACCCTTAAGGGGCTACCCTGGGCTAAGTGGCGCCCTCATCAGTCAAAAAATCACAATTCATTGCAAACACAATCAATCAAAAATCCGGTAGATCACATTGAGGTTAAAGCAATGAAGGTCATCTAGAACCTCATAAAATTTTGCGAAATACGGAAACTTTTAGCAGTTTTGCTATCTGTAACTGCAGTGAACACTGAATTATTAATATATAATGCTTACAATAAACTTCAGTACTTACTTCCGTCTGATTTTCGATTAATTGCGTTTTCAGTGAGTATTGTTTTTTTAACTGATGAGGGCGCCGCCGTTGAAGAGTCGCTCTGTGTAAAAAACAGTACCCTCTTTCAACCCCCTGGTTTAGGTAGCCGACCCCGTAAGATAGGAAATAAGGCTAGGGAGGTGATGAGGGCGCTGGCGTGCACCGGAGATTCCCTTAAGCTTTTAAGATGACCTTGAGCTTTTATGATGACCTTGAGCTTTTAGGCATTCTATAGTTATAATGATTTTATCAATTTTAGTGATAATGAAAGTAATAAAATTTAAATGATTATTAATGTGATATACTTAAGTGCTTATAATTTTTGACTTGTAATTTAGAATTATTAATAAATTTATATCTTTCTCTCTCTCTATCTCTCTAAGTTGACGTTTAGCTTTCAGGTTGACTTTGAGCTTTAAAGATGACTTTGAGCTTTTAAGTTGACCTTGAGCTTTTAAGATGAGCTTGGGCTTTGACCTTACCTTCTCCTCCAGAGCCAGGCCTGAGGCTGAACTTGGTGACGAGCATCGGATAACGCCTCTCCACAATCTCCACGTCCGTGATGCGAGTGTTGGTCATGTGCGTGTGAACACCTCCCGAACCATGCCAATTGGGGCCCTGGAAAGTTCACATATATATTTCTTCCATGCTGGACTGGGAGCGAGAGAAAAACGTAGAATGTGCCAGCTGCATTTCCTCCCGGGCATGCTGTAAAAACCAGCTAAGGGATCCGAGGGTTTTAGTATACTGTAATTCAGGCGATGGGCTGACAACCTGTCACTACAGCAATATACCTACTAATAATCTATATTAAATAACCCTCAAAACTTTGTCAGACGTGGCGAAACCACATTTGTTTAGGTCGTATACGCTCTGCCTACCCCATTAGGGATAAAGGCGTGATTATATGTATGTATGTATGTACAACCATGTAAAAGTTTCATCCTATTATTTCTAATACTTTGTGTTTTACCCCCTGGGAATCGAACCCAGAACCTCCGGATCGGGAGCCCATGGCACTAGCCACTAGACCACGGAGGCAGTTGGAGGAAATGCAACTGGCACATTCTATGTTTTTCTTTCGCTCCTGGTCCAGCATGAAAGAAGAATACTTATTACTCATACATTTAAACTGACTGCCTCCGTGGTGAAATGGTCAGAGCCATGAATCCGGAGGTCCTGGGTTCGATTCCCAGGGAGGGGGACACAAAAGTTGATATTCGTCAATTTATCGCTTTGTGAGCTTTCCCCAGTTTGGTTAGGATATTGCAGGTTGAATCACCTGATTGTCCGAAAAAGAAAGAGGATTCCGTGCTTCAGCGCTTTTGTCCGGACGCTGTCTTTGATATTGGTCGTTACTCAAACCTCGTCAGAGGCCTAGTAGATGGCTACTAGGCAGTTAGAAAACTCTCTCAGGGTTCATCGGGTCACCTTAAACGTAAGGGAATCGGCAACTGTTTCCCGGGGTGCGCCCGACGTACAAAAGCTTGGGTACATCTGCTGGGAGGCTTCTTTCATGCACCCCAGTTAGACGTTAAACTTTTATGCTCTTTTGATTTGCTTCGGAAGGCACGTTATTAACGGTGGAATACTTACAACTGGCTTATCTTCCATGCTGGACTGGGAGCGAGAGAAAAACATAGAATGTGCCAGCTGCATTCCCTCCCGGGCATGTTGTAAAAACCAGGTAAGGGTTTCGAAGGTTTCAGTATATTGTAATTTAGGCGATGGGCTGAGAACCTGTCACTACAGCAAAATACCTACAAATCTATCTTAAATAACCCTCAAAACTTTGTCAGATGTAGCGAAACGACCTTTACGCTTACGTTTACGCTCTGCCTATCCCATTAGGGATAAAGGCGTGATTATATGTATGTATGTATATTATATGTATGTAGAGATACGCCGGAGAGCCGCTATATAAAAGCGCTATGAAGAACCTTGAGAAGGTCTGGAAAAACCGTAGCATCCGTCGACAAACCAAAATACGATTGGTCAGAACTCTGGTTTTCTCGATTTTTATATATGGGGCTGAGACATGGTGCTTACGAAGCCGGGACTGCGGTAAAATTCACGCATTCGAAATGTGGTGTTGGAGAAAGTTGCTTAGAATACGCTGGACTGACTTTAGAACTAACGAGTCCATTCTGCAGGAGCTAAACATCAAAAGCCGTCTCCTAGATACTTGTAAAAAGAAAACCTTAACTTTCTTCGGGCACATAATGCGATCGCCTAAACACAGCCTGGAGAAGTTCATAATTACTGGCCAAGTGGAGGGTGGGCGAGCTCGTGGCAGAACGCCCATGCGTTGGTCGGATGCAATAAAGAAAGCAACAAATACCTCCTTTCAAGACGCAACCCATTTTGCCAGCTGCCGCTGGAGTTGGAGGAACCTTGCTAATGGTCACGATCCTCAGTACTGAGGGACCGATAAGAAGAGAAATAAAGAATGTATATGAATACTTACAGCGCCGCTGCCGCCAGCCACCGTCTCATAGTACCCCCAGTCCGCTTCCCCCAGCGTCAGATTGTTCATACAACCCTGGGAGGCCGCGCACACCTGCAAATAGGCACGACTTTATGAGTACCTTACGGGGTAGACAGATCATCAATAGCCTTGTGTAGTGATAGGTTTTTACGTATGACAAGTATTAAGGGAAATCGCAGAAATAAATGTGTATTACTAAAATATAGTGGCAAGTTTTTAGCCCATAAGACAGCTACTGAATTCTACAGTATCTAAGCTTGCTTCTATGGTTTTGCTCGCAGTACAATTTGGAAGATATTTATAATATTTTTTGAAGTAATAAAACAATAAACGAACTTTTTGCATACTAAGAGGTCGTTCCTACATTTCGTTGTTTGGTAATGAAAACTGCCTATGAATGTGGGTCTGCCAGAGTAGTAAAATCCCATACAAATGTAGTGTCGTTTTTATTCCTAAACAGTGAAACCAAACTTAACCAAACTCCGTACACATGACCAAACGCATCATATCTATGCTTCTAATTAGGTTTGGTTTGAAAATATTAAGCATTAATAAAATAATATTGAAAATACGATTTTGTGTGAAAATAGCCTAAATTAAATTTACTTTAAAACTTTACTTTACTTTGCTAATATTTTCAAACCAAACCTAATTAGAAGCATATATATGATGCATTTGGTCATATGTACGGAGTTTGGTTAAGTTTAGTTTCACTGTTTAGGAGTAAAAGCGAAATAACTTTTGTATTGTCACGTGTCTTTGTAAATTGTGAATACACATACATGGAGTAAAAAAAATGCTAGTCATATATTATTAGGGTGTGATTCTACTCATGAAACTGAACTAATTTTCCAAGGAACATTAATTGCGATACGAAAAAAAAGGCTATTCCATACAGAAGGTGTCAGCGATTCGAGTCAATTTCGAGGTCAAGGTCAAAGTCGAGGGCCATTTCTTTTTACATATTTTGACCTTGTTCCTTGGGGAAAATTGTTCAGTATCATGGGTAGAATCACGCTCTAAAATATGGCCAGTTTTTTTTTACTCCCGGTAGATACGGTACTTCGGAAGTATCGTTAACATCGTAGATATTAGCCGTTAAGCCATGTCAGAGATCGGTGCTAAGCATTGGCGGCTTGAAAACTCTGACCTAATCTAGCACTGGCCAGTATCAAATAGCTGAGCTTTTGTCTGTGTAACCGATTTTAATGTTAAGTTAGTTTTACCATGTTTGTACTTTGTATAAATAATATTTGTGTATGAAACAAATAAATAATATTAAAAATCTAGGATTGGGGTCTGGTTTCCCTTTTATGCTACGGAGGTCAGATGGCAGTCGCTCTGTGTGAAAACCAGTACCCTCGTTCAATCACCTAGATTAGGTAGCCGAACCCGTGAGATACGGGAGATGCTGATGAAGATGCGGTTGGTTTACCTGGAAAGCCTTAAGCACGACGTCGACGACGCGCTGTGACGTGAGCACGTTACCGCCCACCACCGCCGCGTCCTCGCTCGGGTCCAGCACGGAGCCCTGCAATACAAATCTTATCTTATCTTATTTAGCCTACATCATCCCACTGCTGGGCAAAGGCCTCCCTCTGCCCAGGCAATACAAATGCGATATTAAAACGTGACAACGTCATTCCTTCCATGCTGGACTGGGAGAGATAGAAAAACATAGCATTTTCCAGCTGCCCTTCTTCCCGGGCATGCTGTAGAAGTCAGCAAAAGGGACTCGAGGGTTACAGTGTATTGTAATTTAGGCGATGGGCTCACAACCTGTCACTATAGCAATACACTTTTCAATCTAAAATTGTCCTCAATTTTTGTCAGACGTGGCGAAAGTGCCTTTTACGAGTCGTTTAACGCTCTGCTTACCCGTAAGGGATAAAGGCGTGATTTTATGTATGTATGTACAACGTCATAAGAAAATACTGATGGAGACAGATGTCGAACGCTGCCGAATGCGGAGGCCGATTGTGCCTCTTTGTCGCTCGTTCCGCGCTCTCGCTTGCACTTCAAGCCTCAAATGGAACGCCTCAGAGCGAGGTAACGCCGAATGACCCATGTTTTTTCATGCGTGCAGCCGGCGACATCGAATTATAAGTAGTCACGTCAAAAAAACTGACTAAACTCGAAAAAAGGAAAAGAATACCGTACAAATAATCTTTCCCTGGGCTAAGTGGCGCCCAGTCAAAAAAACATAATTTACTAAAAACAAAATCAATCGAAAATCCGATAGATCAGATTGATATCGCGCCAGGAGCGTTGTAATATGCATGTAATACCTGGGGCACTGTAACGGAGACGGGGGCCAGGCAGCCCTGGTTGACCGGCACGTCATGGCCGACCATGCAGCGGAGGCAGTAGATGAGGGCCGACAGTGTGATCGCGCGAGGAGCGTTGTAATATGCATGTAATACCTGGGGCACTGTAACGGAGACGGGGGCCAGGCAGCCCTGGTTGACCGGCACGTCATGGCCGACCATGCAGCGGAGGCAGTAGATGAGGGCCGACAGTGTGATCGCGCGAGGAGCGTTGTAATATGCATGTAATACCTGGGGCACTGTAACGGAGACGGGGGCCAGGCAGCCCTGGTTGACCGGCACGTCATGGCCGACCATGCAGCGGAGGCAGTAGATGAGGGCCGACAGTGTGATCGCGCGAGGAGCGTTGTAATATGCATGTAATACCTGGGGCACTGTAACGGAGACGGGGGCCAGGCAGCCCTGGTTGAGCGGCACGTCATGGCCGACCATGCAGCGGAGGCAGTAGATGAGGGCCGACAGTGTGATCGCGCGAGGAGCGTTGTAATATGCATGTAATACCTGGGGCACTGTAACGGAGACGGGGGCCAGGCAGCCCTGGTTGAGCGGCACGTCATGGCCGACCATGCAGCGGAGGCAGTAGATGAGGGCCGACAGTGTGATCGCGCGAGGAGCGTTGAGGTTCCCCCATAGTTCTACGCCGGTGCCACTGGAATTGAGAGAAGAAAAAAGGGTTTCAATGGCTTTTCTGATGAGAACACAAGTGTTTGGCAGTAGAATTTATCATCATCATCAGCGTGTAACAGTCCACTGCTGGACATAGGCCTCTCCCATGGCGCCACTCAGCTCGGTCTTCAGCCGTTCTCATCCAAATTCTGACCGTTTTTTTACGAATATCATCCCTCCACCTGGTTTTGCCTGTGCGTTTTACATTACGAGTACATAATACAGAAACGATATTGAAATTGGTGAAATAAGATACCCTTTACGAGAAAATGCTGTCCATGCTAGACTGGGAGCGAAAGAATAACATAGAATGTTCCAGCTGCATTTCCTCCCGGGCATGCTGTAAAAACCAGCTAAGGGATCCGAGGGTTTAAGTATATTTTATATACGCGATGGGCTGACAACGTATCATTACAGCAATATACCTACAAATCTGTCTTAAATAACCCTCAAAAGTATGTCAGCCGTGGCGGAACGACCTTTGTTTAAATCGTGTACGCTCTGCAGACCCCATTAGGGATAAAGGCGTGATTATATGTATGTATGTATATAAATATGAATGTGTTTTCCAGTTTTCGAATTTCATATGTACGTTTATTCGGCGCTATTTTCGTGCTTCGGAACGGAAGGCACGTTAGGCCGTTGGTCCCGGTTAATATCGTTTAATACCGTAGATATTAGTCGTTAAGCCATGTCAGAGGCCAGTGCTAAGCATTGGTGGCTTGAAAATACAGTGTTGGATATGATGGCGTCTGTACAAAACTAATCAAAGCACTTTCTGTAGTAATTTCTGTTCATCTTAGCCACATCATAAATTTATCTATATCTAATGTAGTATACCCGGAAAATCTTAAATATTCTATAATTACACCGGTGCATAAAAAAGGTGCTAAGGATGATATTAATAATTATAGACCAGTGGCTCTAATTCCTGTACTGAGTAAAGTGTTCGAAAAGGTAATATATAATTCATATAGAATAGTTACTTTGAAAAGAATAATATTTTCGCAAACGAACAAAAAGGCTTTCGTAAAAATAAATCCATTAATATGGCCATATTGGATCTACCTGTTACCCTATGTGTAGATCAAAGGAAATCCATATGCGCTATTTACATGGACATGTCAAAAGCCTTTGATTATGTAGACCATAACATACTGCTAAAAAAACTAAACCTATACGGCGTGCGCGGAAATGTTCTTCAGCTCTTGGAAAGCTATTTGAGTAACAGGCGACAGATGGTAAAGATAACTCAAATACCTCCGACTACTGCGTCTGAGGTAGAATACCACTCTGAATATAGATAAGTGAAATTCGGTGTTCCTCAGGGCAGTGTCTTGGGCCCGCTGTTGTTTCTTATTTATGTAAATGACTTTCCAACATGTACCAAATACCCTATGGTACTATTTGCTGAAGACAGCACTGTCCTAATAGAGAATGAAAATAAAACTCTCGATGGCTTTGAATTTGAAATTAATATTAAGTGAAACAAGCTTTCTTCAGAAATTGTAGTTTTTATTTGATCACTTTTCACTTACACTTTTAAACGTATTCACTTCACGACTTCAAGTTACAGACTGTCCGCTCCGTTAGTCGATCCAGCCCCACCCTGACTCTCGTCAGACCGGCAGGGTGGGAAGTTGCAGAGCTGGATCAACCAATCACAAACATTGACGAATCACAACCGTTGGCCGGCCAATCACAAACCACTAACCATACTGTGTAGTCAATACCAATACTGATTTACTGATTCTGATCAAAACAATTACTAAATATAATTTAAGATAAATAATTATAATGGATAATATTGACTATTATTATTAGTATTATTATACTATCGATTTAATAAAGTTAACAGTTCGGCCATCCAAAATGTAATAGGTACGTCCTCGTACACATAAACTTAACTATTACATTTATCTTAACATTGTATTATTATTAAATATAGCTTAAAAATACTTACTATAATAAATACAAAGGTGATTAATATCATAACAATCAATTATTATAAGTAATGGCCAGTTTCTACTCATTGTCTAAGTTATTTTAATCATCAGATTTTTCTTCGACTTCACTCTCATTTTCACTAGAACTACTGTCAAAATTAGTACATAAATTAAGCCAAGGTCGCATTTTATCCCCAGCTATAATAGCTTCGTAGCGGCGATTATTTTTGCGAGTGACTGGGGTATCTTCAATAACAAACCTATCATTAGGAAGGACTTTAACAACTCGATACGGACCTTGGAACTTGGGTAGTAATTTTTTTGAATTACCATCATTGCTATTAATATTACGTTCTACTCGTACTAATTGACCCTCTTTAAAAGTTTCAATAGGTTTTCTTTTTGCATCAAATCTTATTTTATCTTTAACTTGCTGGTCCCTTATACGCTTTCCTGTTTCCTGTCTAATATCAGCTAACTCTTCTGGGGAATGAACGGTGGTAGATTCATTAATTACATCATTCATTATACTTTCGGAAGTATTCGTTAGTCTGTATCCAAACAGTAGTTCAGAGGGACTCTTTTTGGTAGTGCTGTGTACTGTCGTATTAAGCCCTATTTGAACATCGGCAACATACTCGTCCCAAGATCGCTCGTCTTTTCCGTGTGTTTTGGCTGAAAGCGAATCGAGAATTGTCCGATTAAATCGTTCAACCTGCCCGTTAGCCCTGGGCGTAGCTACAGCATTCAAGATGTGCTTAATACCCGTGGAATAAATGAAAACTTTAAAAATTTTACTTGTGAAACACGATCCTCGGTCCGTGATCAGCCGTGTTGGTGTACCGAAATAACTAATGTGCTCTTTAATTACACGAATAGTAGAAGAGGATTTAGTGTTACGTACTGGAGTGATATTAATGTATTTAGTGAAACCGTCTATAATAACCAAAAGATAACAATTGCCCTTTTTACTTCGAATAAAAGGACCAAGATGGTCAACATGTATAGTGTGGAATGGGATCTCCAGTTTAGGAATCGGGTGAAGTTCGCCAGACCGAGGGCCACCCTGCCCTTTGTGGTGAGCACATTCAAGACATGCATTAATATATTTCTTCACAAATCGTCGCATTTTGGAAAACCAATAAGAATCTTTTATTCTGGAAAATGTTTTGTCAAATCCAAAATGCCCGACATCATCGTGGTTCATCTTTAAGATTTGCCACCTTGCCCCTTTGGGTACCAACCATCGGAGATCTCCATCCACCTTTTTGTACACTCTACCATTTTTTAAAGAATAATTGTTATGAATATCTACAATTTTAACAGTTTCGGAGTTACTCAGAACATTTTTAATACCCTTGACTTCTTCATCAGCCATTTGGACAGTACTAAGCCAATCATCATTTGTTAAGGTCAAAACATCTAAAACGTGAGGATCAACTGAATCAGGTCCGACAGGGTGTCTGCTCAAGGCATCCACGTGCGCCATTCGATCACCCGACCTGTATTCGATAGTGCAGTCAAACTCTTGAATTTGGACCCACCACCGGGCTATGCGAGGTACCAAATCCCGTTTAGTTAATGTGGTCCGAATCGCATTGCAGTCGGTATATATTTTAAATGGAATTCCGATAAGATATACACGAAATCTGCTCAATGAAGCTATAACAGCGAGAGTTTCTAATTCGAAAGAATGTAGCTTCTGTTCGTCTACAGATGTCTTACGACTGTAATACGACACTGGTCGAAGCAAACCATCCTTCTTTCTTTGTATCAGTATTCCAGCTATTCCAATTTTACTTGCATCTGTATGCAATTCTGTTTCTGCATAGGGATCGTATAATGCCAGAATTGGTCTCTCCGTTAGTATGTTCTTTAGTTGCAAAAAGGCCGATTCTTGTTTTTCCGACCATTCCCAATTTATATCTTTCTTCAAGAGATCTGTCAGTGGTCGTGCTATGATTGCGAAATCTTTTACAAATCTCCTGAAAAAGCTTGCGAGACCAAGAAAACGACGAACATCATGCTGTGATTTAGGCGTTGGAAATTTGTCTACAGCTTCGGTTTTGCGACTTCCGGGTCTCAAACCATCCACTCCTACTTCAAAACCTAAGAAATCTATTTTGTCAAAAAAAAAATTACATTTAGATAGTTTTAGAGTTAACCCTCCTTTGCGTAATAGTGTCAATATTTCTTTTAATCTGTCAAGACCTTCTTCAAAATTATGAGCTGGAATAAGAATATCGTCCATATACACAATAGCGTATTTGACTTTTGCCTCAGCTAATATTTTATTTATAGTACGTTGGAACACAGAGGGTGCATTGACAAGGCCAAAGGGCATACGCAAATATTCGAACTGACCATCAGGGGTCACAAATGATGTTTTAGGAATAGATTCCTCTGCAATCGGTATTTGGTAATATCCAGAAGCAAGATCTAGTGATATAAAAAGAGAATGTCCAGAGAGTAGATCCAGTTGATCTTCAACAAGGGGTAAAGGGTAATGCTCTTTAATAGTGCGCTGGTTTAGTGCTCTATAGTCTACACAGAGCCGCTTATCACCCGTTTTCTTGTCTACTAAAACAATCGGACTGGCATAAGGCGAGTGTGATTCACGTATTATGTTAGCTTCTAACATCTCATCAATCATGCCTTGCACCTGTTGTCTTTCATAGTGTGACATCCTATACGGGCGATAAACGATAGGTTCAGAGTCTTTCAAATTTATGGTCATTTCACCTGCTGTTGTATAACCCAAGTCTTTCATATTCTTAGAAAAACAATCTTTAAATTCCTTTAATAAGTGTTCTAGTTGCAATTTTTGTTCATTCGTTATTGTTTTTCCAAAATTGATGACGTCTTCTGCGTTATCAATGATTTCAACATTTTGAACATTTTTAACGTTGTTTGTACACAGAGCCCTAGTTATCAAAGAGTTTTTTACAAATTTCACATCTTTCTCTGACAAATTTTGAATCATTAGTTGACCTTTACCTTTTTCTATTATATATTCACCCGGAAGTAAAAAATATTCATTATTAACTTTACCTCTGATAGTACCATCAACATAAATTGGACCAGTATATTCAAAATTGGATTTAATTGGCACGGCTTTAATTTCATTACCATTTATTGTTAAGTCATCTGGAATTGTAAGGAGTAATTTGTTTGATTTACATAATGGCTCAAAGAATAGTTCAGTACTTGTCTTAGTCATGAAAAGACTAGGGTCTTCAGTAAAATTATGACCTAAGAAGACTGAACAATTCAATATGTGGTCATCTACAACAAATAGCTCTATATGTAAAGCCACATCTTGAACTGACACCAATGCTTCGATACGAGCCTTTGCCCATACTAATCCATCTCCCAATCCTCTCAACAGTGGTAACTCATGTTTAGTAAATTCAACACCAAGAGCTAATGCATCTGAATGACGGATTAAAGAACATTCGCTGCCAAAATCCACAAAACAAGAATGCTCTTTGTCATTAACTTTAACGTTTAAATAATATTTATCTTTTTTATTCCTATTTGAATTTGATTTATTCATATCGTCACTAAAATCTGTTGATATATCAACAAAGTTGTACAAATTAATTTTCATTACTTTTTTTTCAATTGTTTCATTGATTTTGTTATTTTTATCAGTTTCAGTTGATCTGTTAAGTGGATTATAAGATTTCAAATATGGGCAAGACGTTACTAAATGACCAAGCCTACGACAGTTATTGCATTTCATGATCGGTTTTGGACAGTTAAAACTGGGGTGCCCTTCAACACCACAATTGAAACATTTGATTGGACCCCTTTTGCTATCTTTATTTGCCGAGATTGTTTTATTGGCATCAAGTGAAGTTACAAGTGGTTTTTTGTCAAACCTGTTTCTATTCAAATTCGATGGATTATCCCTAGGAGCAGCGACTTTAACAGTTTTCAAATATTTAAGAACTGATTCCGGAGAATCAAATTGCCCAGCTTGCGCTCCAAGTTTAATACCGCGATCTTCTATACCCTGTATTATACAGTCAACTGCTTTACTTCCCTTTATGTCGCATCTATTAAGCAGATTTAACTTTGTATAGAAATACTGTTCGAGAGGTTCTCCATATCGAGCTTTTACGGATAACATTTCAGTTAAAAGGTCTGCATAGTTTTCCCTACAAGGAAACGACTCTATCAATTTAGCTTTCCATTCGCTCCAAGAAAAATTAACAGTCGGCAGGCTTTCATACCATGTTTTAGCTAAACCTGTCAGTTTCGGTAAAACATAGTGAATAAGTTCCCTTTCATCCCAATCATAAATATTTGCACATTCTTCTACCTTTCTCAACCAGCTAGTAATCGTTTGAGTCTTAGACAATGGATCGAATTCTGGCACAACATTATTAACAGAAGTTAACTTATGATTATTGGACTTATTCGCTTCTTCAAATGCTTTTACAAATTGAATAAACATTTGATTATTGTCAACATTATTGCGACGGTCACCGTGACGATCGGACTGACGTGACTGGTTCTTATAATATTTACCACGAGATCTTGAACGAGAACGATAAACAGGGCTTCTTGATCTTGTACGTTCACGGTAACGTTCATGATGACGTTTACGGGACTGAGAGGGTAAATGTTCTGAATGATTATTTGAACCAGCGCGATCATTACAGTCGTCATCAATCCGACGGCCACATGACCGTGCTTTTACATTATCTACTCTCCTATAAGTATTTATTAATTGTTGACGATAGTATTCGTCATCATCACTAAGTGAATGAGAGCGTTGGCGTTGCGACCGGGCCCTCAAATCTCTATCTAAATCATTGCGTGAGGGTCTCGGTATTGGGTCTATTTCAGGTGGATGACGAGATCCAGAATGTTTATCAAATTCATTGCGTGAGAATCTAGGTTTATTTTTCTTTGCAAGTTTATCAAAATCAACATCGTTATCTATTGCAGAAGGTTTTCTATTCGTCTTCCTGTTAATCAAATGCAGATACGGCTCACCCAAAATTAAACTTCGGCTTCGGGACCGCGAAGCTCGTTCTTCATTCAATTCCCGACTACGATCATGGCGGTTACGGCTCTTTGACCTCGAAACACGGTTGGATGCATCGCTGTTTTCATCTCCCATCATTGCAACTGAAACTTGTATTGTAAATATTAGTTCATTGTCAATAAAATAAAATTACAATAATATGATTCAATAATTTGAAAACACAACGGATCATCAATTCATTGTCCGACCCACTCGCTAAGAAGTAGATTAATTAATATTGGTACTTCATCCTTAAATGGGAAATATATATATTAATAGTAAATAGGTAATTAAATTTTATTAATCATTTAATGGTTTAAAATAATAAATGATTTAAAATAATACGCTCAAAAGAATTTTGCCTTAACTTTTTTTATAAATAAAGCATGAATCTTATCCATTTCATGTAAATAGAACTTCTGTTAATGACCAAAATAGATAGATAAATGTACTGGTAACTCAATAAAAATAAAAATATATATATAAGAATTAAATTAATAAATACGTACTAATAAAATATTATAATATTCTTCCGTGCTGGGAGCGACCGTTAAACATAGAATGTGCCACCTGAATTTTCATTCGGGCATGCTGCAAAAACCAGCTAAGTGATCCGAGGGTATATTACAATTTAGGCGATGAGCTGACAACCTGTCACTACAGCAATATACTTACAAGTCTATCTTAAATAACCCTCAAAACCCTGTACAACGTGGCGGAAAGACCCTTGCTTAGGCCACTCACGTTCTGGCCCTCTCACCAGGGATGCAAGCGTGATTATATTACATATTAAGTAGACATTATATTAAATGAATAATTTTATCTACAGTAATTGAATAATCAAAATTTGACTATTTTAAAACATCATGATAATGTTATAATTCACTACCAAAATCACTAGTCAATATGTTTCAAAATCTATGTACATCAATAAAAAAAAATAACAAAAATAAAATCATAAATCGTAAAATTTTGTGACTTTAGTATTCACGAATCATTATTTTAAAAAAATACATTATTCTGCACTAAAAAAAAAAAACATGAAAACGTTTTAAATAAACTAAGATCAAACGTACATAGGAAATTTTCCTTTCTCCATTTGTTTTTATCGCGTATTAAGAGAGAAAAAAAATGCATGAATTTTTAAATGGTTTTATTCTACTCATTAAAGCATTAAAAAAAAAAAAAAACTTCGAATATTGAAACTGTTTTAGCCATGTCAAATCGAAAATATTTTAAAAGCAAAACGAAATCGTAAAGAAAAAATAAAATCTGAAAGTACTTACATTTGTGAGCGTACGATATCCAATCCCTCTTCTGAAATATTAAGTGAAACAAGCTTTCTTCAGAAATTGTAGTTTTTATTTGATCACTTTTCACTTACACTTTTAAACGTATTCACTTCACGACTTCAAGTTACAGACTGTCCGCTCCGTTAGTCGATCCAGCCCCACCCTGACTCTCGTCAGACCGGCAGGGTGGGAAGTTGCAGAGCTGGATCAACCAATCACAAACATTGACGAATCACAACCGTTGGCCGGCCAATCACAAACCACTAACCATACTGTGTAGTCAATACCAATACTGATTTACTGATTCTGATCAAAACAATTACTAAATATAATTTAAGATAAATAATTATAATGGATAATATTGACTATTATTATTAGTATTATTATACTATCGATTTAATAAAGTTAACAGTTCGGCCATCCAAAATGTAATAGGTACGTCCTCGTACACATAAACTTAACTATTACATTTATCTTAACATTGTATTATTATTAAATATAGCTTAAAAATACTTACTATAATAAATACAAAGGTGATTAATATCATAACAATCAATTATTATAAGTAATGGCCAGTTTCTACTCATTGTCTAAGTTATTTTAATCATCAGATTTTTCTTCGACTTCACTCTCATTTTCACTAGAACTACTGTCAAAATTAGTACATAAATTAAGCCAAGGTCGCATTTTATCCCCAGCTATAATAGCTTCGTAGCGGCGATTATTTTTGCGAGTGACTGGGGTATCTTCAATAACAAACCTATCATTAGGAAGGACTTTAACAACTCGATACGGACCTTGGAACTTGGGTAGTAATTTTTTTGAATTACCATCATTGCTATTAATATTACGTTCTACTCGTACTAATTGACCCTCTTTAAAAGTTTCAATAGGTTTTCTTTTTGCATCAAATCTTATTTTATCTTTAACTTGCTGGTCCCTTATACGCTTTCCTGTTTCCTGTCTAATATCAGCTAACTCTTCTGGGGAATGAACGGTGGTAGATTCATTAATTACATCATTCATTATACTTTCGGAAGTATTCGTTAGTCTGTATCCAAACAGTAGTTCAGAGGGACTCTTTTTGGTAGTGCTGTGTACTGTCGTATTAAGCCCTATTTGAACATCGGCAACATACTCGTCCCAAGATCGCTCGTCTTTTCCGTGTGTTTTGGCTGAAAGCGAATCGAGAATTGTCCGATTAAATCGTTCAACCTGCCCGTTAGCCCTGGGCGTAGCTACAGCATTCAAGATGTGCTTAATACCCGTGGAATAAATGAAAACTTTAAAAATTTTACTTGTGAAACACGATCCTCGGTCCGTGATCAGCCGTGTTGGTGTACCGAAATAACTAATGTGCTCTTTAATTACACGAATAGTAGAAGAGGATTTAGTGTTACGTACTGGAGTGATATTAATGTATTTAGTGAAACCGTCTATAATAACCAAAAGATAACAATTGCCCTTTTTACTTCGAATAAAAGGACCAAGATGGTCAACATGTATAGTGTGGAATGGGATCTCCAGTTTAGGAATCGGGTGAAGTTCGCCAGACCGAGGGCCACCCTGCCCTTTGTGGTGAGCACATTCAAGACATGCATTAATATATTTCTTCACAAATCGTCGCATTTTGGAAAACCAATAAGAATCTTTTATTCTGGAAAATGTTTTGTCAAATCCAAAATGCCCGACATCATCGTGGTTCATCTTTAAGATTTGCCACCTTGCCCCTTTGGGTACCAACCATCGGAGATCTCCATCCACCTTTTTGTACACTCTACCATTTTTTAAAGAATAATTGTTATGAATATCTACAATTTTAACAGTTTCGGAGTTACTCAGAACATTTTTAATACCCTTGACTTCTTCATCAGCCATTTGGACAGTACTAAGCCAATCATCATTTGTTAAGGTCAAAACATCTAAAACGTGAGGATCAACTGAATCAGGTCCGACAGGGTGTCTGCTCAAGGCATCCACGTGCGCCATTCGATCACCCGACCTGTATTCGATAGTGCAGTCAAACTCTTGAATTTGGACCCACCACCGGGCTATGCGAGGTACCAAATCCCGTTTAGTTAATGTGGTCCGAATCGCATTGCAGTCGGTATATATTTTAAATGGAATTCCGATAAGATATACACGAAATCTGCTCAATGAAGCTATCACAGCGAGAGTTTCTAATTCGAAAGAATGTAGCTTCTGTTCGTCTACAGATGTCTTACGACTGTAATACGACACTGGTCGAAGCAAACCATCCTTCTTTCTTTGTATCAGTATTCCAGCTATTCCAATTTTACTTGCATCTGTATGCAATTCTGTTTCTGCATAGGGATCGTATAATGCCAGAATTGGTCTCTCCGTTAGTATGTTCTTTAGTTGCAAAAAGGCCGATTCTTGTTTTTCCGACCATTCCCAATTTATATCTTTCTTCAAGAGATCTGTCAGTGGTCGTGCTATGATTGCGAAATCTTTTACAAATCTCCTGAAAAAGCTTGCGAGACCAAGAAAACGACGAACATCATGCTGTGATTTAGGCGTTGGAAATTTGTCTACAGCTTCGGTTTTGCGACTTCCGGGTCTCAAACCATCCACTCCTACTTCAAAACCTAAGAAATCTATTTTGTCAAAAAAAAAATTACATTTAGATAGTTTTAGAGTTAACCCTCCTTTGCGTAATAGTGTCAATATTTCTTTTAATCTGTCAAGACCTTCTTCAAAATTATGAGCTGGAATAAGAATATCGTCCATATACACAATAGCGTATTTGACTTTTGCCTCAGCTAATATTTTATTTATAGTACGTTGGAACACAGAGGGTGCATTGACAAGGCCAAAGGGCATACGCAAATATTCGAACTGACCATCAGGGGTCACAAATGATGTTTTAGGAATAGATTCCTCTGCAATCGGTATTTGGTAATATCCAGAAGCAAGATCTAGTGATATAAAAAGAGAATGTCCAGAGAGTAGATCCAGTTGATCTTCAACAAGGGGTAAAGGGTAATGCTCTTTAATAGTGCGCTGGTTTAGTGCTCTATAGTCTACACAGAGCCGCTTATCACCCGTTTTCTTGTCTACTAAAACAATCGGACTGGCATAAGGCGAGTGTGATTCACGTATTATGTTAGCTTCTAACATCTCATCAATCATGCCTTGCACCTGTTGTCTTTCATAGTGTGACATCCTATACGGGCGATAAACGATAGGTTCAGAGTCTTTCAAATTTATGGTCATTTCACCTGCTGTTGTATAACCCAAGTCTTTCATATTCTTAGAAAAACAATCTTTAAATTCCTTTAATAAGTGTTCTAGTTGCAATTTTTGTTCATTCGTTATTGTTTTTCCAAAATTGATGACGTCTTCTGCGTTATCAATGATTTCAACATTTTGAACATTTTTAACGTTGTTTGTACACAGAGCCCTAGTTATCAAAGAGTTTTTTACAAATTTCACATCTTTCTCTGACAAATTTTGAATCATTAGTTGACCTTTACCTTTTTCTATTATATATTCACCCGGAAGTAAAAAATATTCATTATTAACTTTACCTCTGATAGTACCATCAACATAAATTGGACCAGTATATTCAAAATTGGATTTAATTGGCACGGCTTTAATTTCATTACCATTTATTGTTAAGTCATCTGGAATTGTAAGGAGTAATTTGTTTGATTTACATAATGGCTCAAAGAATAGTTCAGTACTTGTCTTAGTCATGAAAAGACTAGGGTCTTCAGTAAAATTATGACCTAAGAAGACTGAACAATTCAATATGTGGTCATCTACAACAAATAGCTCTATATGTAAAGCCACATCTTGAACTGACACCAATGCTTCGATACGAGCCTTTGCCCATACTAATCCATCTCCCAATCCTCTCAACAGTGGTAACTCATGTTTAGTAAATTCAACACCAAGAGCTAATGCATCTGAATGACGGATTAAAGAACATTCGCTGCCAAAATCCACAAAACAAGAATGCTCTTTGTCATTAACTTTAACGTTTAAATAATATTTATCTTTTTTATTCCTATTTGAATTTGATTTATTCATATCGTCACTAAAATCTGTTGATATATCAACAAAGTTGTACAAATTAATTTTCATTACTTTTTTTTCAATTGTTTCATTGATTTTGTTATTTTTATCAGTTTCAGTTGATCTGTTAAGTGGATTATAAGATTTCAAATATGGGCAAGACGTTACTAAATGACCAAGCCTACGACAGTTATTGCATTTCATGATCGGTTTTGGACAGTTAAAACTGGGGTGCCCTTCAACACCACAATTGAAACATTTGATTGGACCCCTTTTGCTATCTTTATTTGCCGAGATTGTTTTATTGGCATCAAGTGAAGTTACAAGTGGTTTTTTGTCAAACCTGTTTCTATTCAAATTCGATGGATTATCCCTAGGAGCAGCGACTTTAACAGTTTTCAAATATTTAAGAACTGATTCCGGAGAATCAAATTGCCCAGCTTGCGCTCCAAGTTTAATACCGCGATCTTCTATACCCTGTATTATACAGTCAACTGCTTTACTTCCCTTTATGTCGCATCTATTAAGCAGATTTAACTTTGTATAGAAATACTGTTCGAGAGGTTCTCCATATCGAGCTTTTACGGATAACATTTCAGTTAAAAGGTCTGCATAGTTTTCCCTACAAGGAAACGACTCTATCAATTTAGCTTTCCATTCGCTCCAAGAAAAATTAACAGTCGGCAGGCTTTCATACCATGTTTTAGCTAAACCTGTCAGTTTCGGTAAAACATAGTGAATAAGTTCCCTTTCATCCCAATCATAAATATTTGCACATTCTTCTACCTTTCTCAACCAGCTAGTAATCGTTTGAGTCTTAGACAATGGATCGAATTCTGGCACAACATTATTAACAGAAGTTAACTTATGATTATTGGACTTATTCGCTTCTTCAAATGCTTTTACAAATTGAATAAACATTTGATTATTGTCAACATTATTGCGACGGTCACCGTGACGATCGGACTGACGTGACTGGTTCTTATAATATTTACCACGAGATCTTGAACGAGAACGATAAACAGGGCTTCTTGATCTTGTACGTTCACGGTAACGTTCATGATGACGTTTACGGGACTGAGAGGGTAAATGTTCTGAATGATTATTTGAACCAGCGCGATCATTACAGTCGTCATCAATCCGACGGCCACATGACCGTGCTTTTACATTATCTACTCTCCTATAAGTATTTATTAATTGTTGACGATAGTATTCGTCATCATCACTAAGTGAATGAGAGCGTTGGCGTTGCGACCGGGCCCTCAAATCTCTATCTAAATCATTGCGTGAGGGTCTCGGTATTGGGTCTATTTCAGGTGGATGACGAGATCCAGAATGTTTATCAAATTCATTGCGTGAGAATCTAGGTTTATTTTTCTTTGCAAGTTTATCAAAATCAACATCGTTATCTATTGCAGAAGGTTTTCTATTCGTCTTCCTGTTAATCAAATGCAGATACGGCTCACCCAAAATTAAACTTCGGCTTCGGGACCGCGAAGCTCGTTCTTCATTCAATTCCCGACTACGATCATGGCGGTTACGGCTCTTTGACCTCGAAACACGGTTGGATGCATCGCTGTTTTCATCTCCCATCATTGCAACTGAAACTTGTATTGTAAATATTAGTTCATTGTCAATAAAATAAAATTACAATAATATGATTCAATAATTTGAAAACACAACGGATCATCAATTCATTGTCCGACCCACTCGCTAAGAAGTAGATTAATTAATATTGGTACTTCATCCTTAAATGGGAAATATATATATTAATAGTAAATAGGTAATTAAATTTTATTAATCATTTAATGGTTTAAAATAATAAATGATTTAAAATAATACGCTCAAAAGAATTTTGCCTTAACTTTTTTTATAAATAAAGCATGAATCTTATCCATTTCATGTAAATAGAACTTCTGTTAATGACCAAAATAGATAGATAAATGTACTGGTAACTCAATAAAAATAAAAATATATATATAAGAATTAAATTAATAAATACGTACTAATAAAATATTATAATATTCTTCCGTGCTGGGAGCGACCGTTAAACATAGAATGTGCCACCTGAATTTTCATTCGGGCATGCTGCAAAAACCAGCTAAGTGATCCGAGGGTATATTACAATTTAGGCGATGAGCTGACAACCTGTCACTACAGCAATATACTTACAAGTCTATCTTAAATAACCCTCAAAACCCTGTACAACGTGGCGGAAAGACCCTTGCTTAGGCCACTCACGTTCTGGCCCTCTCACCAGGGATGCAAGCGTGATTATATTACATATTAAGTAGACATTATATTAAATGAATAATTTTATCTACAGTAATTGAATAATCAAAATTTGACTATTTTAAAACATCATGATAATGTTATAATTCACTACCAAAATCACTAGTCAATATGTTTCAAAATCTATGTACATCAATAAAAAAAAATAACAAAAATAAAATCATAAATCGTAAAATTTTGTGACTTTAGTATTCACGAATCATTATTTTAAAAAAATACATTATTCTGCACTAAAAAAAAAAAACATGAAAACGTTTTAAATAAACTAAGATCAAACGTACATAGGAAATTTTCCTTTCTCCATTTGTTTTTATCGCGTATTAAGAGAGAAAAAAAATGCATGAATTTTTAAATGGTTTTATTCTACTCATTAAAGCATTAAAAAAAAAAAAAAACTTCGAATATTGAAACTGTTTTAGCCATGTCAAATCGAAAATATTTTAAAAGCAAAACGAAATCGTAAAGAAAAAATAAAATCTGAAAGTACTTACATTTGTGAGCGTACGATATCCAATCCCTCTTCTGAAATATTAAGTGAAACAAGCTTTCTTCAGAAATTGTAGTTTTTATTTGATCACTTTTCACTTACACTTTTAAACGTATTCACTTCACGACTTCAAGTTACAGACTGTCCGCTCCGTTAGTCGATCCAGCCCCACCCTGACTCTCGTCAGACCGGCAGGGTGGGAAGTTGCAGAGCTGGATCAACCAATCACAAACATTGACGAATCACAACCGTTGGCCGGCCAATCACAAACCACTAACCATACTGTGTAGTCAATACCAATACTGATTTACTGATTCTGATCAAAACAATTACTAAATATAATTTAAGATAAATAATTATAATGGATAATATTGACTATTATTATTAGTATTATTATACTATCGATTTAATAAAGTTAACATTAATAACACAATCAAAAACATTGTTAACTGGTTAAAAAATAACAATCTTAAAATGAATTTTGAAAAGACTAAAACTATGTACTTTCGGCAAAGAACACCACAACCAAATTTAAATATCAATTACATGGGAAAACCTCTGGAAATTGTACAAAATTTCTAGGACTCATGATAGATAGTAATCTATCTTGGGCATCACACGGACATGATCTATGCAACAGACTTGTACAACACGCTTATGCACTGTATAAGTTAAAAAAAACGGCTCATTTGCAAGCTATACTGGCAGCCTACCATGGATTTGTCTCATCGATCTTACGGTATGGGATACTCTTTTGGGGGAACTGTCCATACATAGATATGATTTTTAAGGCACACAAAAGGTGCATCAGAGCTATTTGCGGATTACAACCCATAGATACCTGCCGTCCGCATTTTAAAAGGTTGTAATTACTTACACTGCCGTCGCTATACATCTACGAAGTGTCTGTTTTTGTCAGATCTAACTTGCACCTATTTAAAATTAATTCTGATGTCCACAACAGAAATACGCGACATCGAAATGACTTATGCTTAGTTGCCTCAAATACTGCTTTGTTGCATAAAAGTTTTATATGCCTTGCGCCAAAAATCTATAACCACCTGCCGTCATCCATAAAGGTACTCCCTTCGACATTATTTCGGAAAAAGTAGTTTGCTTTGTTAGTTGATAAGACTTATTATTACACTAAATTACTATTTGACAGATAAATTTTGATATAACATAAATATATTTATTTTTTTGACATTGGTTTAGGTATATGAGAATGCAAATGAAATGACATATATAATTTAACTTTTTAAATCGTTTAATTTATTAAAAGCAATTTATTTTTATATACTTCAATATATTTTTTGCATGACCCCTTAATGAATGTTATGATTTTGTAATGTTCCTTAGCATATTTGTACACTGACACAGTCGGTAAGACACATTGGAACTTAAACATTTATCTTAAGATCTGTATTTAAAAACTGTACATGTGTTTTGGCAAATAAAGATTGATTTGATTTGAAACTCTGACCTAATCTAGGATTGGGTCTGGTTTCCCTTCTGGGTTGCGGAGGCCAGATGGCAGTCGCTCTGTGTAAAAACCAGTACCCTCGTTCAATCACCTAGATTAGGTAGCCGACCCTGTGAGATACGGGATAAGGCTAAGGAGATGATGGTTTCGGTATATTGCAATTTAGGCGATTGACTGACAACCTATCCCTACCGCAATATACCTACAAATCTATAATAAATAACCCTCAAAGCTTTGTCAGCCGTGGCGGAATGACCTTCGTTTAGGTCGTGTACGCTCTGCCTACCCCATATGTATGTATTTATATAACATACATACAACTTAATAAAAATCAAATATCCCATTAGGGATAAAGGCCTGAATATATGTATGTATGTATGTAAATCAGAACTCACGTGAAATCACACAGTGCGCTGCCGTTCTCAATGTCCAAGGTAGCAGTGAGTGTGATCGGGGTTCCGTTGTCCAAATAGTCGGTGGCTTGCAGCACTGTGGAGCCGGTCCTTTCCAAACATTTGCGAGCGATTTCCTGCAGGAAAAAGCATACATACATATAATCACGCCTTTATCCATGGTTATAAAACTATTACTTCCATGCTGGACTGGGAGCGAGAGAAAAACATAGATTGTGCCAGCTGCATTTCCTCCCGGGCATGCTGTAAAAACCAGCTAAGGGATCCGAGGGTTACAGTATATTGCAGTTTAGGCGATGGGCTAACAACCTGTCACTACAGCAGTATACCTACAAATGTATCTTAAATAACCATTGTCAGACGTGGCGGAACGACCTTTGTTTAGGTCGTTTACGCTCTGCCTACACCATTATAGGGATTTTTATTTTATTTGCAAGCTGTTTGGCGCCGGACTCGCAAGCCTTGCCAACTTGCTGGTGGTCGCAAGCCAGGCGGCCCCTTGCGGAGCCTACCACCGCTTGGTACAGCATAACGAAGGACAAAATTTCAATCTGACCTTAAGGACCAATGTGCTGTGGCAACTTGTACCTTTCAATCCAACTTTACAATGCGCGCTCTGTCCTCTTCTAACATGGGGCCGTTTCTATATTTCTGTCTTGATCTCGATGTACACTGTATTGATTACAATGTATTGAAAAACAGAGTTAATCATAATGTGCTTCATAATTTTATAGTGAATTATTTATAGCTTTTGTAGTTTGTTATCTTAAAAAATACCACAATACTTCAAATTCGGCATTGAGACGCGTATTTTTCATGATTTCCGATGAATCCTGATATATTCATAGTATTTTTAGGTTTTATCTTTGAATTATGTTATTCTCTATATTCCAGAGAAAATACTAATTATACAGATTTATTGAATAATCAACTAGGTATTAACTGTCATATAAAAGTTCAAATGCCGGACCGTGTTTGGCCCGAGTACTACGATCCTTAACCACGTAAAATTCCTTAGTTTTAACTTGAATTATACATACATACATAATTATAATCACGCCTTTGTCCCTAGAAGGATTCAAAAATACTTAAATGCCGACCATGTTAGAAGGTATGACACAATGATGGATAACCATTATGAAACTGAACAACTTTTCCGTAGGAACATACATAAATACATATAATCACGCCTTTATCCCTAATGGAGTAGGCAGAGCGTAAACGACCCAAATTAATATCATTCCGCCACGTATGACAAAGTTTTGAGGGTTATTTAAGATAGATTTGTAGGTATATTGCTGTAGTGACAGGTTGTCAGCCCATTGCCTAAATTGCAATATACAGAAACCCTCGGATACCTTAGCTAGTTTTTACAGCATGCCCGGGAGGAAATGCAGCTGGCACATCCCATGTTTTTCTTTCGCTCCCAGTCCAGTATGCAATAAACGTTTATCTATCTATTATCTAATCATCAGTGTTTTTCTACTATATTATGCATGTATTATACATATAAACCTTCCTCTTGAATCACTCTATCCATTAAAAGAAACCGCATCAAAATCCGTTGCGTAGTTTTAGAGTTATGCATACATAGGGATGTAGGGACAGAGAAAGCGACTTTGTTTTACACACACACACAATCGCGCCTTTATCCCGAATGGGGTAGGCAGAGCGTAAACGACCAAAGAAAAGATCGTTCCGCCACGTCTGACAAGTTTTGAGAGCTATTTTAGACACAAAAGTGTATCGCTATAGTGACAGGTTGTCAGCCCATCGCCTAAATTGCAATATACTCACACCCTCGGATCCCTTAGCTGATTTTTACAGCATGCCCGGGAGGAAATGCAGCTGGCACATTCTATGTTTTTCTCTCCCTCCCAGTCCAGCATGGAAGATTTATAACACAGTACTTTTTACACCCTATATGTAAAAGTCCGTTCGCTTAGATACATACATACATCACGCCTTTATCCCTTACGGGGTGGGCAGAGCGTTTAACGCCATGTATGGAAGCAAATGTTTTATTCCTTGTAGTGATATACCTTAAGCATGTTCCTTACAGCAAGTTCGGCGTTCTTTTGTATGTGGTGCATATAAGCCTGCACCACTGCCAGACCGTACTGGTCAATTAAATCACCAACCAGTTGGATTCCCTGCGAGAAAACAAAGAGAGATAGATAGAGATAGAGATAAATTTATTAATAATTGTAAATTACAGTCAAAAAATAAAAGCACTTAAGTATTTCACATTAATAATCATTTAAATTGTATTGCTTTCATATTATTTCATTTTATTCTTTGATATTATTACATTTTTAATTTTATTCTTTGATATTATTAAATTTTTTTTTTTCCATGCTGGACTGGGAGAGATAGAAAAACATAGAATGTTCCAGCTGCCCTTCCTCCCGGGCATGCTGTAGAAGTCAGCAAAAGGGACTCGAGGGTTACAGTGTATCGTAATTTAGGCGATGGGCTGACAACCTGTCACTATAGCAATACACTTTTCAATCTAAAATTGCCCTCAATTTTTGTCAGACGTGGCGAAACCGCCTTTTACGAGGCGTTTATCGCTCTGCCTACCCCGTAAGGGATAAAGGCGTGATTTTATGTATGTATGTATGTATATTATTACATACATACATATAATCACTCCTTTATGGTGTAGGCAGAGCGTAAACGACCTAAACAAAGGTCGTTTCGCCACGTCTGACAAATTTTTGGGGGTTATTTAAGATAGATTTGATTTGATTTTGATAGATATTGCTGTAATGACAGGTTGTCAGCCCATCGCCTAAATTGCAATATACAGAAATCCTGGGATCCATTAGCTGGTTTTTACAGCATGCCCGGGAGGAAATGCAGTTGGCACATTCTAAGTTTTTCTCTCCCTCCCAGTCCAGCATGGAAGAATTAATAACACAGTACTTTTTACACCCTATATGTAAAGTCCGTTCGCTTAGATTATATAATCACGCCTACCCCATAGGGGATAAAGGCGTGATATAATAACGCCTACCCCATTGCGGATAAAGGCGTGATTATATGTATGTATGTATGGCGTAAGCGAACATACATACATACATAACGCCGCCTGTGACGTACACCCGATCGTGAATTTGTCATTGTGTATCGAGGCGTCACAGTCAACATACAAGTATTCCGTTCGGGTGTACCGACGCTATCTAAGCGAACGGACTTTATCTAACTCACTCGCTGATTGGCAGCCACTTGTGCCTTCAGGTCTGACAAGTTGTCAGCCAGGTTCCTGGTCCCGGAGCAGCCTGGCTCCTCTGCCGGCTTCATTAGACCTGCAACGCAATATATGGCTTTGATTGTTTAATAGATTTGTTGATCGATCGATTCGATTATCGATGACCGATGGTGTAGGGGATAGGGCCGTTGCCTCCTGATACCGCTAAGGATTTCTAATTTAAAAAAAAACATCGTTTTGCAAACTGAACTATATGTTACTTTTAAATCATGTTTCAGTACTACTTTTAAATATCGGATGAGAGCCCGATGGTGTATTGGATAGGGCCGCTGCCTCCTGAGCGGGAGGTCGTGGTTCGAATCCCACCACGTACCAATGTATTTTTCGGTTTTCGAATTTCATATGTACGTTTATTCGGCGCTTTTTCCGTGCTTCGGAAGGCACGTTAAGCCGTTGTTCTTGGTTAATATCGTTTAATACCGTAGATATTAGTCGTTAAGGCATGTCAGAGGCCAGTGCTAAGCATTGGCGGCTTGAAAACTCTGACCTAATCTAGGATTGGGTCTGGTTTTCCTTCTAGGTTGCGTAGGTCAGATGGCAGTCGCACTGTGTAAAATCCAGTACCCTCGTTCAATCACCTAGATTAGGTAGCCAACCCCGTGAGACACGGGATAAGGCTAGGGAGATTATGATGATTTGTTGATCCATTTGTTACTGGCTGTGTTGATTAGTTAATGTGTTGATTAGTTAATGTGTTGCTTAGTTTTCTATTACCTTTGTGAATATCAAAACAAAACTAAGGAAAAAACATATATAGAAATACATACATACAATCACGCCTTTATCCCTAATGGGGTGGGCAGAGCGTAAACGACCTAAACAAAGGTAATTCCGCCACGTCTGACAAAGTTTTGAGGGTTATTAAGGATAGATTTGGAAGTATATTGCTGTAGTGACAGGTTGTCAGCCCATCATCTAAGTTACAATATACTGAAACCCTATATAGAAATAATACGAATAATTTTGAGATAGCGTGCGTCGAGATACCGTATGTATTGGACTCGGTTGATTGTATAAATATATAACTTGATTGAAATAATTTGGTTTAGTTTCTTGATTTGTTAGTTTATTAATAATTTATAAATATATTAATTGGTTGATATTTAATTGGTTGATAATTGGATCGGTTAGTTGTTAATTTGATTGGTTCATAATTGGATTGGTTGGTTGGCGACTTGATTGGTTGGTTGATTTGATAATTGGATTGGTCGGTTGACGATTTTGATTTTGTTCATTGGTCGTTCATTTAGAGGTCGTTGCAGATTTGGTCGTTGACATACCTTTGACAAATTCGTTCTCATTGAATTTCCTCCATCTACCAGCAGCAGGGACTTGAAGGCCACGCCCTCTTGCTTGAGAGAAGTGGAATGTGACGGCATGAAGCCCAACGACTAAAATACCTTCTCTTATTTAAACAAATTTTGGTTGGTTGATTGACGTTGTTGATTGTCAAGGAATGGTTTTATTTTTGGTTATTGGATTAAACTAGTTAGTCAGTTGATTTGTTCATTGATTGAATTGTTAATTGATTGATTGTGAATTTGGTTGGTTGGCTAATTCTTGGATTTGTTAGTTGGTGATTTGATTGTTTTGTTGATTGATCGTTAATTTAGAGGTCACCTTCTTATCTTATTTAGCCTATAAATGATCCCACTAGGCAAAGCCCTATCGACGAATATTCTTTGTTAGCTAGCTATTGACATACCTTTCACCAGTTCATCCTCATTGAATTCCCGTCAATCCACGAGCAGCAGTGACTTGA
Source organism: Scrobipalpa costella (assembly GCA_949820665.1). NCBI lineage: Eukaryota > Metazoa > Arthropoda > Insecta > Lepidoptera > Gelechiidae > Scrobipalpa > Scrobipalpa costella. Next base: position 15,245,537 of record OX463315.1, read on the forward strand.
AGGCAGCCCCCTCTTGCTTGAGAGACGTGGAATGTAGCGGCATTAAGCCCAACGACTAAAATACCTTATCTTATTTAGCTACATTTTGGTTGGTTGATTGAAATTGTTGATTGTCAAGGAATGGTTGACCTTTGTTTGGGTCGTTTACGCTCTGCCTACCCCATTAGGGATAAAGGCGTGATTATATGTATGTATGTATGGTTTTATTTTGGTTATTGGATTAACTAGTTAGTCAGTTGATTTGTTCATTGATTGAATTGTTAATTGGTTGATTGATTGGTAATTTGGATGGTTTGGATTTGTTTGTTGGTGATTTGATGGTTTTGTTTCTTCTTATCCCTTCTTATCCTATCTAGCCTATGAATATTCTTTGTTAGCTAGCTATTGACATACCTTTCACCAGTTCATCCTCATTGAATTCCCCTCCATCCACGAGCAGCAGTGACTTGAAGGCAGCCCCCTCTTGCTTGAGAGACGTGGAGTGTGGCGGCATGGAGCCCGGTGTCAGACCTCCGATGTCCGCGTGGTGACCACGTGACGCCACGAAGAAAATAGGCTGCTTCTGTGACCTAGAGTCCAATTCATAACATCATCATTTCCCTAGCCTTATCCCGTATCTTACGGGATCGGCTACCTAATCTAGGGGATTGAACGAGGGTACTGGTTTTTACACAGAGCGACTGCCATCTGACCTCTGCAACCCAGAAGGGAAACCAGATCCAATCCTAGATTAGGTCAGCTTTTTCAACCCGCCAATAATTAGCACTAGCCTTTGATATGGCTTAACGACTAATATATACGGTATTAAACGATATTACCAACCGGGACCAACGGTTTAACGTGCCTTCCGAAGCACGGAAAAAGCGCCGAATAATCGTACATATGAAATTCGAAAACCGAAAAACACATTGGTACATGGTGGGATTCGAACCACGATCTCCCGCTCAGGAGGCAGCGGCCCTATCCACTACACCATCGGGCTCTCAATTCATAACATAACATAAAAATACTTTATTGCATGTAATAATACAACATACAACACAACAGATAACAACAAAAGACAAATACAACATAGGCGGCCTTATTGCTAAGGTAGCAATACATCAGTAAAGGGCCATAGTCAATTTCTTCATGTCAATTTGATTGTGAATGTTATTCAGTTATGTTGACTGAGCAATTTTTTTCAGTTCTCGGTACACCACCTCTAAAATAATCACGCTTGTATCCTAAGGTAGGCAGAGCGTCAGCTCATAGAAGGACGTTTTCGCCACGCCTGACTTTGAGAGTCACTCTGATCTGTGCTACAGTGTAGTGATAGATTGTCAGCTTATCGCCAAAATTGAACACCAAAACACTAGGATCCCACTTCTGATTTCTATAGAATACCCGAAAAATATTTCTTGCGTGAAAGAAATATTTATAAGGTTTACTACATACATATATACAGCACGCCTTTATCCCTAATGGGGTAGGAAGAGCGCAAAAGACCTAAAGAAAGGTCGTTCCGCCACGTCTGACAAAGTTTGAGGGTTATTTAAGATAGATTTGTAGGTATATTGCTGTAGTGACAGGTCAGCCCATCGCCTAAATTGCAATATACTGAAACCCTCAGATCCCTTAGCTAGTTTTAACAGCATGCCGGGGAGGAAATGTAGCTGGCACATTCCATGTTTTTCTCTTGTTCCCAGTCCAGCATGGAAGAAACATGGTTTACTAACTTGTGGAATACTGGTGTGATAACCGTGAGGTCGGGTAGATGCGACCCGCCCGCTTTAGGATGGTTTGAGAGCAACACGTCTCCTGGTTTCAAACTGTCTCCGCGAACTTTCATCTAAAAAAAAGAAGTTTAAGGTATAAGCATAGAATATATAATAGTACTACATACAGAATGGACATTCACCTCCCTTCCCCAGTCCGACATACGTCACACTCCGCGCCGGATTGTGGGTCACATTGTGCGTACGCTTAGCGGGTATGGCGCGCGCATGTTTCCCAGTGTAACGGAAATAATAAAGTTTTGTGTTAAAAAAATGGTTAGGTACTGTTCCGTGTACGGATGTCTTTCTACCACAAGATATGACTCCAATAGGAAGTTTTCTAGATTCCACAAGTGATGACGGAGAGAGACGGTAAGTAAATTCATACAAAATATGCAACCTAATCTATTCTAACTATTCAGTTACAGTGAACTACTTTAAAACGTTGATTTAATCAAGAACCAGATTAATTAAGTGATGGTTATGACCGGTATAACAAATTTTGTCAACCCTTATAACACGCACACAAACGCATGCCAAGTGCAACATGCCGGCTGTCGATGTGTGACCAAAATGACATTGCAGATAGGAGTGTCCGAGCTGTGGTATAAGGTATGAGTGGCGAAGGGTCCATATAACACAATTCCCGTCGGCTTCCCTTCTTTAAACCATCCAAATGGTAGGTATTTGTTTTGTTATCTTAAGAAAATGGTTTATTTATCCTTGCTGTCTTGTTGGGCTGCGAAACTATCTTTTTTGCATATTGGTGTAGAATTTGAAAATTAGATATACGGAGTAAAATGTATTTGTTTTTTACTCCGGCTTCCCTATAGACAAAATCCCCCTTGTAAGGTATACATCTAAAACTAGTTTATTACATTTTAAAGTTAACTTATGTCAAGTCGGTATATGAAAACGTTTGTAGTTATTATACAAAAATGGTGTCATGTGATCGAGTTATTTTGTATGTCGAAACGACTTATTTTTGGGTTATTTTTATTTGGAAAAGTTATTCTGTTTTATGTGTAGAATCAATTCACTTCGAAAAAAATATCTTTATACAGTGTGTAACATAAAGGGTATATGCATCGTGAAATGTGTGAATCTACCCATGAAACTGAACAAGTTTCCCTAAGGAATATAGGTCGAAATAAAAAATAAAAAAAGAATTTGACTTTCCATACTAAATGCGCTATCAGCTGATACACTTTGTATGGACGACCAAATTTTTTTTAAATTTTCGACCCATGTTCCTTACGGAACGTTGTTCAGTTTCATGGCTAGATTCACACATTCTCGATGCATACACCCTTTCTGTTACACGTTGTATAGGTACCTGGTACTGCACGGTTTCCTGCATGGCGCCCAAGTGTACGGGGATGTGAGGCGCGTTGGAGACCAGCCCCCCATCAGGTCCAAATAAAGCACAAGAGAAGTCCAGCCGTTCCTTGATGTTTACTGATATTGAGGTGCGCTGAAGGACCCTGGAATGGGGCAAACAAAGCGTCAACGGTGGCCTCGATTCAGCGTAAACAAGATTTAACTAAAACGAAATCTTACCTCTCCTTTCCGTCTTGATAACAGATAAAAAATTTCAAAGGATTTAGATGACTCTTTGTTAAAACCCGTGATCGATATTTATAGATTCTTGAACGGACAGGATTATAATAATCCGTCTATTAATTGATATTTTCTATTCTATTCTAGTTACTGCCGTCCCTTTCTGTTCGCTCAAAACGGAAAATGACAGATATAGTTGTGTTTTAGTTAAATCAAGCCAAGCAAGCACTAATCAAACACTGCCGAAGCAAGACCAATGTTTGATTAGTTGATTGGCTGCGCTTGGTTGTTCAAGTGATTTTTGATAGATTGCTTGGTGGATGGATTGATAGTGTTTGCTTGGTTGTTTGATAGGTTTGTTGATTGTGTTTTATAGATGTTTGCTTGGTGAATTGATTGGTTGGTTAATTGGCTTGTTGGTTGATTAATTGATCGCGTTACGTTCTTGTGCAATGTTGCTTACTAAGTCTGCTGTAAGAAATTTATTTTTAGAAATAAGTAGTGCCTGTTGTGTCTTAATTTCTAAAGTACTTGTTCTGTAAATGTTTCTGTGTAATAAATAAATGCCATCTGATTGGTTAGTCGGTAGATTAGTTTGATAGTAGTTAGTTTGGTAGATTGGTTGATTAGTTTTGCAGTTGCTTGTTTGGTGGATTGGTTAGTCGATTGATTGATTTGATAGTAGGTCGAATGATTTTATAGTAGTTTTAATTATGGATTGGTTGTTTGGTTGACTGGCATTAGTTGTTTGATTGGTTTTATATTTGTATGTTTGTTGGATTTGTTGATTGCCTTGTTAGTTGTTAATTATTTTTTTTAAACCTGTTTGACATACATACATATAATCACGCCTTTATCCCTAATGAGGTATTTAAAGCGGCTTATTGTATACGGCCGCAGCTATCCGACTTTGTCAGACGCTGAAGCTACGGTAGGTAGTTCGAGGTATACTAGGATGCCCTTTGCTGACAGTTATGCAAAGTACACGACAGAGGCTTAGTGAAAGTCGCTAACATCGGTTCACGGTATATTTCAACCCTCAAAATAGTCTTACATTGGTCTTACTAATCTAAACACTTATACTTTTAGAGAAATCACAACGCCACCGCGTTTTAGAAACCTGGCAGCGACATCTGTGGATAACATTTGGTACTAAATTAACATAGTCCGATTTTGCGGTACGGTGTCATTACAAATGTTAACAAACAGTTTTATGGTGTTGTACATAATAATAGTAAGCGAGTTATACATACTCCCCGCCAAGGACGAATTGAATTGCGTCCTTATAAAGGTAACAAACAACAACATTTTGTAAGTAATATCTTACTGTAAAAATAAAATTCATTACATAAAACAACGTAAGTAGGCCAAAACGAACCATACTGGTAAGAATATCTCTATGTTGTAAAATGTACAGTATTTAAAAGTAAAACGATATGATAAAAAAAGAACTTAAAATTACTTATAAACCTCATTTACATATAACAAAAGTGCATATGTTTATTAACTTCATGCAAACCTAAAAGTACTTAATTCCAAAAATAATTATATGTTAAGTAAAACAAATATAATTTATTTCTCAGTCGGCAGCACACAAATTTTTGACAGTGGTCTTTTAAACGTTGAGCATTTAGTTTGTACCGTCACAACACGAATCAAATTGTCTTTGCCTGGATGCAAATCCACAATCTTGCCATAAAGCCAACGACATGGAGGAAGACCATCTTCCTTAATCAACACAATGTCTCCCAATTTCGGTTCAGGTACTTCAGATGACCAACGGTATCTATGGAAAAATTGATTCAGGTATTCTTGGCTCCACTTAGACCAAAACTGCTGGAGCATTCTCTGAGTGTACTGCCAGCGTTGCAATGAGTTGATAGTTGAAGTTTCATAGGAGTAGTCCGGTGCTGTGACTAAAGGTGAGCCTACCAGGAAATGTCCCGGAGTGAGAACGAAATCTTGGTCTGACTCGCATATAAGCCTTGACAAAGGACGTGAGTTCAGACAAGCCTCTATTTGAGCGAGAACCGTCGACATTTCCTCGTAAGTCAAAGTGGACTCGCCTATAACCCTCTTGAGATGGAACTTCACCGATTTAATTCCTCCTTCCCACAATCCACCAAAATTTGGTGACTGCGGCGGAATGAAGTGCCAAGTAGTGCCATTATTTGCTAGAACCTCGGCCAGTTCCTGTTGTAGGTCGCCTTTTTCAGCTATATACATCTTTTTTAGCTCTCCAGCTGCTCCAACAAAGTTGGTGCCGTTGTCGCTCCAAATCTGCTGACAAGGACCTCTTCTGGCGACGAAACGCTTAAATGCTTGTAGAAAGCCTTGTGTGGTTAGGTCAGATACAGCTTCGATGTGAACAGCCCGAGTGGACATACAAATAAAGAGGCAAATGTAGCCCTTGTACGACTTGTGTCCACGACCTTTGGCAGTTCGCATTTGAATAGGACCCGCGAAATCAATGCCACTATTTAAGAAAGCACGTGACGGTGTAGCTCTTACCTTTGGCAGCTGGCCCATGAGCTGGTTGTGCGTAATTCCAGCGTTTTTTACACAGACAACACATTTGCGAATGTGTGCCTTTATCATTTGTTTGGCTCCAGGAATGTAGTACTTCGACATCACATAATTGAGCGTCAGTTGGATGCCACCATGACAAGTGTGCTGATGTGCGTCTTTTATGATGAGTCTTGCCAACCAACAATTCTTGGGTACAATGATTGGATGGCGTCTGTCAGCTTTGAGCTGAGCGTGTTCCAACCTTCCACCGACTCTCAACACATCATTTTCGTCCAGGTAAGGATTCAAACTTTTGAGAATACTTTTCTTATTTACTTTGATCTTTTTCCCGTCTTCTATAACTTCAATTTCATCTTTGAAACTATCCTTTTGATACTTCCTTATACATGTTTCCAGTGCTTCTTTTAACTCTTCTGTCTTTAAATGTCCCTTTTTCTTTTCAGATCCTGACTTTAAAAATCTTCTGCAGTAAGCCACAATTCTCAGTAATTTTGACAGCGTGGAGTATTTTAAAAACATGTCTTCGGTTACCGTTGCCTTATGAGTTTTCAACTTTACAGCTTCTTCGCTTGTTGAGACATCTTGAGGTTTCTCGTATTTAATTTCAACTTCCGACAAAAATCCTGGGCCCTCGAACCACAGCGATTTTTTGATTATTTCAGAAGGTGCTAGACCCCTCGATGCACAATCAGCTGGATTGAGTTTCGTCGAGACGTGAGACCATTGATGGGGTTCTAATGACGTAAGGATTTCCGATACGCGGTTGGCCACAAACACTTTCCATCTGTTCGGGTGACTATTGAGCCAAGCGAGGACAATTGTAGAGTCACACCACGCATGAAGGTTGGATCTTTCGATGCCGACTATCTTCGCTACATCCAACATTAACCTCGTCAGCAAGACAGCACCGCACAATTCCAGCCTTGGGATGGAAACTTGTTTGATAGGCGCTACTTTGGATTTTGCGGCTACCAATTGCACACTCACCCGACCATTGGCGTCGACAGAACGACAATACACCACCGCGGCATATGCAGTTTTCGAAGCATCGCAAAATCCGTGCATTTCTCGTCTGGTATCATTAGGCTTAGTCCCAATCCATCGTGGAATTCGAACTTCCATTAACTTCGGCAACTCACTTCGGTAAGTATTCCATTCATGTGTAACTTCTTTTGACACTACGTCATCCCAATTTATTCCAGCAAGCCACAGTTTTTGGATCATCACCTTAGCGACGATTATACATGGTGCAATCCACCCCAGGGGATCAAACAGCCTTGAAATATCTGATAAGATTTTCCTTTTAGTTATAGGTGGTTGCAGCTCTGGAACTTTAACAACGTAGCGAAAGGTGTCCGTACTTCTCTCCCAGGTAAGTCCCAAAATTTTAATTATTTCATCCATTTTCAGGTTTTTTCCTTCCTTATCTTCTCCTAAATTTTCCTTCTCTTTTATTGTTTTCAGCAAGTCTTCGCTATTACTCGTCCATTTTTGGAGAGTAAAGCCAGCCCCGCCGAGCAACTGATTCATCTGCCTGTAAACTTCTAACCCTTCTTCTATAGAATCACAACCCGTCATGAGGTCGTCCACATAAAAGTCGGTTTTGACCCGATCAGCAACCATAGGAAAATTCTTACCATCGTCATTAGCCACTTGTTGAAGAGCTCTAATCGCCAAGAAAGGAGCCGATGCCGTACCGAATGTGACCCTCAGCATTCTAAAATCCTTTATTTCATCACCTTTCTTCCACAGGATCCTTTGAAAATCAGCATCATCCGGGTGTACTTTAACCTGCCGATACATTTTAACAATGTCGGCGCTCAGGCAAATAGTTGTCAGCCTCCAACGCAAGACTAAGTGACGCAAATCCGGTTGGATTGTTGGACCCACTAAGAGATCGTCGTTTAATGAGACGCCATTTTTTCCTTTTTGGGCCGCATTATAAACCAATCTGCACTTAGTTGTGTCCCTGTCTTCTTTGACCACTGCATGATAAGGCAGATACACAGATTCATTGCGCTTTAAATCTGGTTCCTTAACGTCTTCCATGTGTTCTAGTTCTAAATATTCTTCTAGTATTTCTGTAAACTGTCTCTTCATGTCTTCATTTTTATTTAATCTCACTTCTAACTGCTTTAGTCTTTTATAAGCTATACTCCTTGTTTCTCCTCGTTTACAGTCTGGATCCTCCGTTCTAAACGGTAAGCGTACGACGTACCTTCCATCTTTGTCTCTAGTAGTCGTAGCTGTGAATATTTCTTCACACCTAACTTCATCTTCGGTTAGTTTTGAAGCTTTTTGAAAACCATCATCGGACTCCAACTCCCAGAACTTTCTCAACGTGTCATCTTCTTCCTGAATTTGACAATGTAAAGAAAAAATACCTTCACCATCAAGTGAGGAATTGTCGTCTCCTGAAATTATCCATCCCAAGCTGGTAGCTTGGGCAGCTAGTAATCCATCAGGGCTCTTTTTAAGTCCCTCTTGAATTACTCGACTATAGATTCCTGCTCCCAAGAGCAAGTCTATCTTATTTGGCTTTCCGAATTGTGGATCAGCCAACGTAAGCCCTTCAAGATCTGGCCATTCCAGAGAACCTACTCTTCTATTAGGTAAGAAAGTAGTGATAGTTTTAAGAACATAAGCCTTCACTGGAACAACAAAGTTCGGATTTAACCTTGACCGAATTGGAACGGTCACCGTGGCTTTGGAAACGACCTTGCCATTACCATCGCCAATACCTGTAATTACAGCATTACCAGGTTCTTTATGCAATTTTAAATCCTGAACAACAGATTCTGTGATCAAATTTGCTTGTGAGCCTTGATCCACCAAAGCCCTCAAGACATGAGTCCCGTTTTTCGAATCAGCGTTAACCAGCGCCGTAGCCAGTAATACCTGTTCAGATTTGTTCCCTTTCGAAAAACATACAACTACTGGAGTATCTCCAGCAGCACCAGTTCCTGCCCTTGACGCGGGCTGCGATTCCGTTGAACCATTTGTGTATACCTTGCCTTGTCCGCTATTAACCCCAGCAGCTACCAAAGCATCCGAACCTCTGGGATGTAACAAAGTGTGATGATGGCGATGACATAATTTGCACCTCGTGCTACTTTGACAAACTTTTGCCGCGTGATTTGAACCAAGACAATTAAAGCAAACATTGTTGCCTTGAACAAAGTTACGACGTTCTTCTACTGTTTGCTTAACAAATTTATTGCATCCGTTTAATTTGTGTGCTTCCGAACATAATGGACAATGAATTTTGGATACATGTAGCGTTTTAAATTTTGGTATATTTTGGTTTGATTGATTCTGGGTGTTGACTTGAAATTTATTCCCGCTTGACTTGGTATCAAGGAACTCTAACGCCTTGTAGCGATTTGTTAGAAATTCTTGAAATTGTTTGAAAGTTGGAAGTTCTTGCGTTGTGTTAGCATTTATTATGAAAAACTCCCACTGTTTCCGTGATTCCGAGTCAAGTTTAAGCGTGAGGATATGAATGATAATAATATCCCATGATTTAGTATCAATACCCAAATTCAACAGACCGTTCAAACAATCATTCGTTGTATCCATCAGTTCCTTCAGGCCATTTGACGAGTCAGCAATGATATTTCTTTGGCTAAGCAGTCGCTTCAAAATATAATGAGATAAAAACCTTTTATTATCATATCTATCTTTCAATTGAGTCCAACAACTCAAATAATTAGCCTCAGAAATAGGAATCTGCCTCAAAAGTTGTTCTGCTTCTCCCGTCAAATAACCTTTAAGGTAATGCATTTTTTGGACGTTATCTAGTGTCTTGTTATTATGGATCATTGAAACAAACATATCCCTAAAAGTGATCCATTCAGTATATTTGCCAGAGAATGTAGGTATTACAATTTTCGGCAATTTGACCTGCGAAAGCTTAGATGTATCAGCACAATTTTTATCGCCAACGGCACCTTCACCTTTTTGCTCTGCCTTTTTGTGAATATATTGCAACATAGACTTAATTTCAGTTTTATATTCGACATAGAATTCTTCAGCCTGGTCATAGTAATCCTTTTTTATATACTCTGTATCATTCAAAGCAGCTTTGTACTTAAAAATCAGCTCCTTATGAGTTTTAACAAAATCTGACCACAAGTTTTGCAATTGTTCAAGTCGCACATTTAAATAAGTCTCCGTTATCCTTTCCTTAGGTGACTTTTTAAAGTTTTTTCTAGCCTTTTTTAACTGTTCATAATTATCTAATTGCAAAGCTAAAGTATTATCTAGTAGTTCCATTTTGAATAACCAAGTTCACAAATAAAAGTTAATAATTTATCACAAAATTTTACAAGTCTTAGTTGAGAACAGAATATTTTTTAAGTCCTGACCGATCACAAGATTATTTAGAGTTCAAAAATAAATCTCGAAAAAATTACAAGTCCTGGAAAAATCCTAAAAATTTTACAAGTCGATGATAAATCTCGAAATTTTTACAAGTTGAAGATTTTTTCCGAAAATTTTACAAGTGTTTTAGGACTACTTATATAAAACCAAAATCGGGCATGGATTCCCCGTCTCAACCACTTTTTCTTAAAATTAGGCTATGTTAATATTACTATTTAAATTCTATGTTTAAACTACAAGTTAAAATTTACTAAGGAATAAAGTTCAAAGTTCTTTGAAGTTAAAGTTCTGATTGCAAAAGTTCAAATTAATCACTCACTGATCTTCCTTGTATGTCCAGTCCACACTCACAGTTTTGACGTCAGCCACCTGCTCCAAACTGCCGCTTCTGACGTTGCTGTGTATCGCCGTCCCTCTCACACGATGTTGATTTCGCTCCCACGTCCACACCCTGACAGTGTCTTCTTGACCGTCACGGAACTATAGGCCGGATTCGCCACCAAGCCGTAGATAGATTTCCGCTGCGACACTGGCCTTCTCCAGATGCCGATATTGTGGACAATAGGTACAGCACTCCTAGTGTACCGTCGACCGCCAAAGTACTGTGAACTATTGGAACGCCCTCCCGGATGGTGTAATCCGGGCTCGAAGGACCATATGTATACGGCCGCAGCTATCCGACTTTGTCAGACGCTGAAGCTACGGTAGGTAGTTCGAGGTATACTAGGATGCCCTTTGCTGACAGTTATGCAAAGTACACGACAGAGGCTTAGTGAAAGTCGCTAACATCGGTTCACGGTATATTTCAACCCTCAAAATAGTCTTACATTGGTCTTACTAATCTAAACACTTATACTTTTAGAGAAATCACAACGCCACCGCGTTTTAGAAACCTGGCAGCGACATCTGTGGATAACATTTGGTACTAAATTAACATAGTCCGATTTTGCGGTACGGTGTCATTACAAATGTTAACAAACAGTTTTATGGTGTTGTACATAATAATAGTAAGCGAGTTATACAGCTTATAAAGCTTTGAAGGTGATTTAAGATACATTTGTAGATATATTGCTTAGTGACAGGCTGTCAGCCCATCGCCTAAATTACAATAAACTAAAACCCTCGGATCCCTTAGCTGGTTTCTACAGCATGCCCAAGAGGAAATGCAGCTGGCACATTTTATGTTTTCTCTCGCTCCCAGGCCAGCATGGAAAAAGCTGTATGATTGAGGGATAAATCAGTGAACTCAACATACATACATAACGTCAGGCCTCTTTCCCGGAGGGGTAGGCAGAGATTACATCCTTCCATTTGCTACGATCCTTGCAAACTTCTTTCGCTTCATCTACATTCATCAATCTTTTCATGCACGCTCGTCGGTTTAAGGTACTCCTGACCTGACCTTTCCCTAGAACGTCTCCGATTTGATCGCGGTACGTTCGCCGAGGTCCTCCCCTTCAACTCAACAACTCACTTAAAAGTAGGAGTCTTACCTGCCCATCTGCTCAGCTATGGACATGAACCGATGGCTGAATATGCTCAGTTGTATGGAATCCAGTTCAGTTGTTACTGTTCGCGGTTTGCCCGAGCCTATTGTGATGCGCACGTCGCCATATTGAGTTATCTCTGCTCTGCAGTCTAAAATAAGTTCCAGCATAAGACATACATACATACATAAATCACGCTTTCGCCACGTCTGACTAAAATTGAGGACAATTTTAGATTGTAATATGTATTGCTTTAGTGACACAGGTTGTCAGCCCATCGCCTAAATTACAATACACTGTAACCCTCGAGTTCCTTTTGCTGACTTCAACAGCATGCCCGGGAGGAAGGGCAGCTGGAACATTCTATGTTTTTTCTATCTCTCCCAGTCCAGCATAGAAGTAAGACAATAGAGAAAATCACGCTTATATCACGGGGTAAGCACGGCTTCAATAGATAATCATCTAGATTATTATTATTATATGGCTATTGCTTAAACTGCAGTACATTATATCGTTTACAATACGAGGTGTAAGGGACAGCGTCCCGCAAACTGATAGGGGTTGTTTAGTCAACGGAACTAAACAACTATCAGCGGGTTTTTTTTTCAGGAAGCGAAAAATAAAATTGAGATCCCATACAAATTGTCTGATCCAGAGGGTAATTTTGTAATTTTCATTTCCTGGAATTTTCTGGTGATAGTTGTTCAGTTCCGTTGACTGAGCCCCCCCTATCAGTTTGCAGGACGCTGTCCCTTACACCCGATTCACCATCTAACAACTTCGATACAAGGATTCATAGGGTCGTTCGACCGGAAAACCTGGACCGATAAGACTATGTTTCCACAACTAACCTGGTTCAACAAGTATGGTAGACAGGTTGTCCATAATGATAGCAGGTCCTGAGATCAGCTGGTCTGGCTTCAGATTCTCCAGCAGGTAGATCCTGGTGTCCTGGTAACCGCCTTCGAAGTACACTTTCACTGTCTGGAAATATAAAGGCCAATCAAAATTGAAATGAAAATGAAATCTTCTTCTTCTGTCGAGTGGGTATCGAGTCTACCGACCCGGTGAACCCTGGTGTCAGAGTTTTAAAACCGCCTAGTAGCACAACTATCAGGCCTCTGACATGGTTTTTGATTAACGACCACTATCAAAGACAGCGACAAGGACCCGACGGCTTAACGTGCCCTCCGAAGCATGAAATCTTTTTCTTTTCGGACAATCAGGTGATTCCGCCTGCAATGTCCTAACCAAACTGGGAAAAATTCACAAAGTGATAAATTCTTAAATATCAACTTTGTTTGTCGCCCCTGGGAATCGAACCCAGGACCTCCGGATCAGGAGTCCATGGCACTAGCCACTAGACCATGGAGGCAGTTGAAAATGAAATGGAAAATACGTTTATTTAATTTTTTAACCACATTACATAATTCCATTCATATTTGCCAAACTTATTTAAATTGGTAACAAACCTGTACATCAATTTCCAGCCTACTTACTTACTGCCTATATAAATACCAGGTGTAAGGGACAGCGTCCCGCTAACTAATACGGGGTTACGACAACGATACTGAACAGGTATAAGCAGATATGTTTTTAAGGAAGTTAAAAAAAATGGCTCTTCCATACAAATTGTCTGATCGAGGTGAACATTTTGAATGGAAAAGCCATTTCTTTACACTTCATTATCTCCATCATCTCCTTGGCCTTATCCCGTATCTCACGGGGTCGGCTTCCTAATCTAGGGGATTGAACGAGGGTACTGATTTTTACACAGAGCGACTGCCATCTGACCTCCGCAACCCAGAAGGAAAACCAGACCCAATCCTAGATTAGGTCAGAGTTTTCAAGCCGCCAATGCTTAGCACTGGCCTCTGATATGGCTTAACGACTAATATCTACGGTATTAAACGATATTAACCGGGACCAACGGCTTAACGTGCCTTCCGAAGCACGGAAAAAGCGCCGAATAAACGTACATATGAAATTCGAAAACCGAAAAACACATTGGTACGTGGTGGGATTCGAACCACGACCTCCCGCTCAGGAGGCAGCGGCCCTATCCACTACACCATCGGGCTCTCCATTTCTTTACACTTCCTGAAAAAAAACCTGCTGACAGTTGTTTAGTGTCGTTGACTGAGCAAGACCGAAAAGGGGCGTTGACTATCAGTTTGCGCCTGGTATTCCATGGAGTAATATAATGAATAAACTCCAAAAAAATATAATATTCAGACTTTATATTTTATTAGTATTTTACATACATACATACAACCACGCCTTTATCCCTTACGGGGTAGGCAGAGCGTAAAACGCCTTCTAAAAGGCCCTTTCGCCACGTCTGACAAAAAGTGGGGGAAATTTTAGACTGTAGTGTGTATTGCTGTAGTGACAGGTTGTCAGCCCATCGCCTAAATTACAATACGCTGTAACCCTCGAATCCCTTTTGCTGACTTTTACAGCATGCCCGGGAGGAATGGCAGCTGGAACATTCTATGTTTTTCTATCTCTCCCAGTCCAGCATGGAAGATAGTAGTATTTTATAACAATAAATAACCCTTACACAATCTATAAGACATCGATAAACCTAAGGTTTGTCTTGATGACTATCCGCATAACAATATTACAAATTATCGTAAATATAAGTAGTATCGTATTCTTAATAATTCTAGGCTTAATATTGTCTATTATTTAAATGATAAATTACAATATTATAGTCGATAGTCCATAGATATTAGTACTACATTTCTGTATATATTTGTAATCTTCTCAAGAAGCCCTTTTATGATATATAAAAAGAAGAAAATTGTTCCGCCATCATTGTGACGTCATAGCTAGGAGTCAGCCCACGTCCTGATCTTAAAGCCGGCAGTTTTGTGTTCTATATAGTACAAAGAACACGTACGTGCCAGTTTTAGGTATATAGAAGAGAGTACTACAGAAAATCTTAAAATGGCAATATTTTTTCCTGACTATGTATCCTACGCGACAGAAGAAGAATCGCAAAAGACTCACCTTCTCAACTGTAGGTTCGCTTCCCTTCCCGCTAGGTGGCGCTGTTTCCTCGCGCACGTGACTCATCCCCACCCCCCGCACCCTGATGTCGTCCACTATCACGTCTCTGTCAGACAGAGTGAAGCCGAACTCGTTCTTATACCTGCCAGGAAGATAGGTTTATTATTTCTATTAGCATTAGAATGGACCATTATCATGAGTACATATTTCATTGTTAAGATTCATCATCTCCCTAGCCTTATCCCGTATCTCACAGGGTCGGAATCTAGGTGATTGAACGAGGGTACTGGTTTTTACACAGAGCGACTGCCATCTGACCTCCGCAACCCAGAAAGGAAACCAGACCCAATCCTAGGTTAGGTCAGAGTTTTCAAGCCGCCAATGCCTAGCACTGGCCTCTGACATGGCTTAGCGACTAATATCTACGGTATTAAACGATATTAACCGTACGATCCGTACCGTATTTCATATGTACGTTAATTCGGCGCTTTTTCCGTGCTTCGGAAGGCACATTAAAGCCGTTGGTCGGTTAATATCGTTTAATACCGTAGATATTAGTCGTTAAGGCACGTCTGAGGCCAGTGCTAAGCAGTGGCGGCTTGAAAACTCTGACCTAATCTAGGATTGGGTCTGGTTTCCCATCTGGGTTGCGGAGGTCAGATGGCAGTCGCTCTGTGTAAAAACCAGTACCCTCGTTCAATCCCCTGGATTAGGTAGGTAGTAAGATACGGGATAAGGCTAGGGAGATGATGATCTAATCTAGCTCTAAAACGTGAACGTCACTGTGCTTCCTGCAATAGGACTTTCAAAACCAAATTTGGATTTGCTAGTCACGCTCGCGCCCCTGCAAGGTACCAGGCTAGCATAAGCTAAGGGTGTCGCCGTCGACGGATACGTCTGGGAGGACATCATCATCATCATTTCTTCCATGCTGGACTGGGAGAGATAGAAAAACATAGCATGTTCCAGCTGCCCTTCCTCCCGGGCATGCTTTTGAAGTCAGCAAAAGGGACTCGAGGGTTACAGTGTATTGTAATTTAAGCGATGGGATGACAACCTGTCACTAAAGCAATACATATTACAATCTAAAATTGCCCTCAATTTTTGTCAGACGTGGCGAAAGCGCCTAAAAAGGCGTTAAACGCTCTGCCTACCCCGTAAGGGATAAAGGCGTGATTTATGTATGTATGTATGTATCATCATAACGTGAAATCTCTCGCTCGCACACTTTTATGTCGTTTCTTTCTCACCTATTAACGAAGGCAGTATAGAAGTCCCCGTGTCGAGTGGCGTGGGGCCCGTCGCCCGCTGCAGGGGACACCATGAGGGCGCAGTCCGTGCCCGCGTAGCGCAGGTGCAGGTAGGGCTCCAACACTATCTGCGACTCCGGGATGCCCTGGGGCAACAAAACTTTATAAACATCTTTTTTTTTGTGTAGGTTTCAAGTGGATCAGCCTGATAAAAAAATGTTTCTTATTCTCTCAACTGCCAGTGGGTTAGCTGGAGGAGATCTCTTTATAGATAAGTTCGCCTTTGCATACCTTTCTGTAAACTTCATTTCTTGTGTTTTAATGCAATAAAGTATCTATATATAAACCCTAGTGTCAGAATCTAAGAGCAAAGCTAATAGGCCTCTGACTGATAGTTTGTGTAACAACCACTATTTAAGACGGCGAACAGAACTGACGTCTCAACCTGCTCTCTGAAATAAGGAATCCTTTTTCCTTTAATAATTCAGTCTACATTGACCTAATCAATCAAACTGGAATAAAACTCACAATGTGTTTTTAAGTGATAAATTAATAACTATTAACTTTGTCTTACTCCCCTGGGAATCGAAACCAAGATCTCCGGATAGTGAACACATGGCTCAGACCACTAAGATAATTATAATTATGTGACCTTCACCGACCAGTGTCCTTGACCTACCTGCGCCCTCAGCTGGTCCCTGCACAGCCCCCAACACCTGACCTTGACCTACTTGTGACCTAGTATCTATGACCTGTTGTATCTATGACCTAGTTGCATGTGTGATTTAGTCGTATTTGTGACCTAGTGGTATCTATGACCTAGTCGTATCTGTGACCTAGTCGTAACTGGGACCAAGCATCTATGACCTAGTCGCATCTGTGACCTAGTATCTATGACCTAGTCACATCTATGACATCGTCGTATCTGTGACCAAGTATCTATGACCTAGTACCTGTGACCTAGTATCTGTAACCTATCATCTGTGACCTTGTAATCTGTGACCTAGTATCTGTAACCTATCATCTGTGACCTAGTAATCTGTGACCTAGTCCTATACATGATCGAGGTACGACGAGTTGTGTTTGTGACCTAGTATCTGACCTATTATCTATGACCTAGTTGTATCTGTGACCTTGACCTACCTGCGCCCTCAGCCGGTCCCTGCAAACAGCCCACAACACACCAATCCGCTGGTCGATCCTACCGACCTCTCCCGGGCAGTACAGCGCGGCGCACGGCTCCTGCACCTCGTGCACAGTATGAGCTAATGCCATGCCGTAAGCAGACAGGATACAATCGAGTTACATAGTCTGGCCATAGATAGTGAGAGCCTCAACTATCTGTGACCTTGACCTAGCTATGACATAGTCGTATCTGTGACCTAGTATCTGTGACCTAGTATCTGTGACCTAGTATCTGTGACCTAGTATCTGTGACCTAGTATCTGTGACCTAGTATCTGTGACCTAGTATCTGTGACCTAGTATCTGTGACCTAGTATCTGTGACCTAGTATCTGTGACCTAGTATCTGTGACCTAGTGTCTGTGACCTAGTGTCTGTTACCTAGTATCTGTGACCTAGTATCTGTGACCTAGTATCTGTGACCTAGTATCTGTGACCTAGTATCTGTGACCTAGTATCTGTGACCTAGTATCTGTGACCTAGTATCTGTGACCTAGTATCTGTGACCTAGTATCTGTGACCTAGTATCTGTGACCTAGTATCTGTGACCTAGTATCTGTGACCTAGTATCTGTGACCTAGTATCTGTGAGCTTTAGCCTACCTGCGCCCTCAGCCGGTCCCTGCAAACAGCCCCCAACACATCAATCCGCTGGTCGATCCTAGCGACCTCTCCCGGGCAGTACAGCGCGGCGCATGGCTCCTGCGCCTCGTGCACTATATGAGCTAATGCCATGCCGTAAGCAGACAGGATACCTGTTAACAATGCACTAGTTTTAGAATAGAATTTAATAGAAAATATAACAGGTAACACAACATAAACATACATACATACATACTATCACGCCCGTATCCCTAATGGGGTAGGCAGAGCGTGAACAACCCAAACAAAGGTCGTTCCGCCACGTCTGACAAGTTTTGAGGGTTGTTTAAGATAGAACTGGATATTGCTGTAGTGACAGGTTGTCAACCCATCGCCTAAATTACAATATACCCTCGAATCCCTTAGCTGGTTTTTACAGCATGCCCGGGAGGAGATGCAGCTGGCACATTCTACGTTATTCTGTCGCTCCCAGTCCAGCATGGAAGTAACATAAACAGATAGATACAAATAATTAAGTGTTAAAATAGTTTCTTCCATGCTGGCCTGGGAGCGAAAGAAAAACATATAAAGGGCCAGCTGCGATTCCTCCCGGGCATGCTGTTCAAACCAGCTAAGAATTCCGAGGGTGGCAGTACAGTAATATACCTACAAATCTATCTTAAAATAACCTTCAGAACGTTGTCAAACTTGGCGGAACGACCTTTGTTGCAGTCGTTTACACTTTGCCTACTCCATTAGGGATAAAGACGTAATTATATGTATGTATTTTTTATATAGCAAACATAGTCATTGTTGGACCTTCAATCATTAGACTTTATACCTGCGACCGCCACAGGTTGAAAGACACTGGTTAAAAAAAAACAAAATATAAATGAATAGAATATAATAGAATAGCTTAATTCACAGGAAACTGAAAATTCACAACAATACACATTGCAAAAGTAATAATTAAATGAATGTAAATTTTACTACTGCCCAGGGAAAAGGGATTGACTCAGCATTTAGTTGCGAACAATAGTACATGTACTCTCGTAGCAACACTGATAATTCTGTCAGTACCTAAGTAACGCAAAATAACCTGAAATATAAATCAATATTGCCAACAAAGTCTGTCGTATCTATTCATAAAAAATAAGTTAAATTTAGTGACATAATTTAGATAACTTCCATGCTGGTCTGGGAGCGAGAGAAAAACATAGAATGTGCCAGCTGCATTTCCTCCCGGGCATGCTGTAAAATCCAGCTAAGGGATCCGAGGGTTTCAGTATATTGTAATTTAGGCGATGGGCTGACAACCTGTCACTACAGCAATATACCTAGAATTCTATCTTAAATAACCCTCAAAACTTTGTCAGACGTGGCGGGACGACCTTCGTTTAGGTGGTTTACGCTCTGCCTACCCCATTAGGGATAAAGGCGTGATTATATGTATGTATGTAATTAAGATAAATGGATGAAGTGTGTATCATAAATAAATATTATATCAAGTGTAAGCAAACTGATAGCGGTTGCTCAGTCAACGATGCTGATCAACTATCAGCAGGATTTTTTGTCAGGAAGTGAAAAACAAAATGCTTTTTCCGTACTAATTGACTGATCGAGGTGAACATTTTGTACGGAAAAGCCATTTTTTATTTCACTTCCTGAAAAATTCCTGCTGATAGTTGTTCAGTGTCGTTGCCGGCACTATATAGACAGTCAGTCTGTAGATACTCAGTCTGTAGATACATACCGGCATACTTGTTTTATTTATTTATTTTATTTCACAAAAAAAAGGTATTTACAGAATTACATGTTACATTCTCGCCAAACTGCGAAAGCAGTTTGTTGGCAAGGTAGCACTCGTTACTTAATGGCTAACAAATACCTATCTTATATACTAGTACCTTATATAAAAAAAAAACATTATAAAAAGAGTTTAAAACTATGAAATATGGAGAATCATTGATGTGACACATTTACATAATATTATTTTGAAGAACAGTTTTAAGTGTTTTCTTTAGGGTTATCTTCGACTTTATTTTATTGTGTCTTAAAAAGTCTATTTTATTAAATATTTTTGGTATTATGAATTTATTTGTTCTTTGGCCGTAATAATTTTTAGCTTTTGTACAAATATACTTCTTTTCTCTCATTCTTCTTGTATTATATCTATTATAAACAATAACTTTATGATCTTCTTTATAGTAATTTTCTATAACCAATAAATAATGTACTTTAGTTTTTACCGGTAGAATTTTGGTTATGGATATTACAATATGTCAAATACAATTGATCATAATCTCCTTTGCAGGTATTTTTGGTTTTACGGCTAACTAGATGTTTTAAAAATCTAGTTTGGAGATTTTTAATGTCGTTGAGATATGTGTCGAAAGTTCTTCCATAACAGCTTAAGCCGTAACTAAGCGAGGAATCCACTAATGCGTAATAAATCATTCGCAGAGTGCGTCTATCTAAAATAAATTTAAGATGGTAAAACTTACCTAATAGGATCCTTAATTTCGCACATACCTCACCGACATGTACTTTCCAACTGAACTTACGATCAATGTGTAACCCTAGATACCTAAATGTGTCTACAAACTTTAAAATATCGCAGCAGCACTGTGTACTTACGAATAAGGACAGTGGCTATCCCCAGCTACCTGGCCACGGGCCGTGGTCAGCGCACTATATAGACAGTCAGTCTGTAGATACATACCGGCATACTTGTGAATAAGGACAGTGGCTATCCCCAGCTGCCTGGCCACGGGCCGTGGTCAGCGCACTATATAGACAGTCAGTCTGTAGATACATACCGGCATACTTGTGAATAAGGACAGTGGCTATCCCCAGCTACCTGGCCACGGGCCGTGGTCAGCGCACTATATAGACAGTCAGTCTGTAGATACATACCGGCATACTTGTGAATAAGGACAGTGGCTATCCCCAGTTGCCTGGCCACGGGCCGTGGTCAGCGCACTATATAGACAGTCAGTCAGTAGATACATACCGGCATACTTGTGAATAAGGACAGTGGCTATCCCCAGTTGCCTGGCCACGGGCCGTGGTCAGCGCACTATATAGACAGTCAGTCAGTAGATACATACCGGCATACTTGTGAATAAGGACAGTGGCTATCCCCAGTTGCCTGGCCACGGGCCGTGGTCAGCGCACTATATAGACAGTCAGTCAGTAGATACATACCGGCATACTTGTGAATAAGGACAGTGGCTATCCCCAGTTGCCTGGCCACGGGCCGTGGTCAGCGCACTATATAGACAGTCAGTCAGTAGATACATACCGGCATACTTGTGAATAAGGACAGTGGCTATCCCCAGTTGCCTGGCCACGGGCCGTGGTCAGCGCACTATATAGACAGTCAGTTAGTAGATACATACCGGCATACTTGTGAATAAGGACAGTGGCTATCCCCAGTTGCCTGGCCACGGGCCGTGGTCAGCGCACTATATAGACAGTCAGTTAGTAGATACATACCGGCATACTTGTGAATAAGGACAGTGGCTATCCCCAGTTGCCTGGCCACGGGCCGTGGTCAGCGCACTATATAGACAGTCAGTCAGTAGATACATACCGGCATACTTGTGAATAAGGACAGTGGCTATCCCCAGCTGCCTGGCCACGGGCCGTGGTCAGCGCACTATATAGACAGTCAGTCAGTAGATACATACCGGCATACTTGTGAATAAGGACAGTGGCTATCCCCAGTTGCCTGGCCACGGGCCGTGGTCAGCGCACTATATAGACAGTCAGTCAGTAGATACATACCGGCATACTTGTGAATAAGGACAGTGGCTATCCCCAGTTGCCTGGCCACGGGCCGTGGTCAGCGCACTATATAGACAGTCAGTCAGTAGATACATACCGGCATACTTGTGAATAAGGACAGTGGCTATCCCCAGCTGCCTGGCCACGGGCCGTGGTCAGCGCACTATATAGACAGTCAGTCAGTAGATACATACCGGCATACTTGTGAATAAGGACAGTGGCTATCCCCAGCTGCCTGGCCACGGGCCGTGGTCAGCGCACTATATAGACAGTCAGTCAGTAGATACATACCGGCATACTTGTGAATAAGGACAGTGGCTATCCCCAGTTGCCTGGCCACGGGCCGTGGTCAGCGCACTATATAGACAGTCAGTCAGTAGATACATACCGGCATACTTGTGAATAAGGACAGTGGCTATCCCCAGTTGCCTGGCCACGGGCCGTGGTCAGCGCACTATATAGACAGTCAGTCAGTAGATACATACCGGCATACTTGTGAATAAGGACAGTGGCTATCCCCAGTTGCCTGGCCACCGCGCAGGCATGCTGCCCCCCCGCGCCGCCGAAGCACGCTAGGGCATGACGGGATGCGTCGTGACCACGGGCCGTGGTCAGCGCACTATAATATAAATTACCGATATTAGATTAGGTCATCATCATTGCCCTAGCCTTATCCCGTATCTCACGGGGTCTGCTACCCAATCTAGGGTATTGAACGAGGGTACTGGTTTTTGACCTCCGCAACCCAGAAGGGAAACCAGACCCAATGCTAGATTAGATCAGTTTTCAAGCCGCCAATACTTAGCACTGGCCTCTGACATGGCTTAACGACTAATATGTACGGTATGAAATGATATTAACCGGGACCAACGGCTTAACGTGCCTTCCGAAGCACGGAAAAAGCGCCGAATAAACGTACATAAGAAATTCAATAACCGAAAAACCCATTGGTACGTGGTGGGATTCGAACCACGACCTCCCGCTCCGGAGGCAGCGGCCCTATCGACTACACCATCGGGCTCTATATTAGATTGGGTATGTTTGAGAGGATTTTTAGCACTCACTATGCAATTTTATTTCATATACATAATATGAAACAAAGAAAATCATAAGTCTGTCTCAGCCAGGTCTCGAACCTGCGTCTCTGGAATGCCGGTCCTCTACTAAATGAGCTACCGACACAGTAGTGGGAGTGACAAATTTATCATAGTTTTCCTTATATACACGCCTTAGCGTCGTTAGCGACATCTAGCCGTGTAGTTCAAGAACTACGCTACACAGGGTTTGACTAGGACCCGTATTTTTGATTCACTCTAAATCCAATGCGCATTCGAAAGACCAACTTTCGCGTGCGATTTTCATACAATTTGCCATACGAATTTTAGTCTTTCGTATGCGAATTCGATTCGAGCGGTTCAAAAATACGGCTCCAGAACAAATTAAGATTGGAATTCAAGTCAATAATGACATCGTCTCACTTATTACATATTTTTTTAGGATTAGGTTAGGTATCTAGACTGGATGGAAAGTTGAGGCCCTCACAAAAAGAATGTACATACATATAATCACGCCTTTATCCCTAATGGGGTAGGCAGAGCGGAAACGACCTAAACAAAGATCGTTCCGCCACGTCTGACAAAGTTTTGAGATTTGTTTAAGATAGATTTGTAGGTATATTGCTGTAGTGACAGGTTGTCAGCCTGTCGCCTAAATTGCAACATACAGAAACCCTCGGATCCCTTAGCTGGTTTTTACAGCATGCCCGGGAGGAAATGCAGCTGGCACATTCTATGTTTTTCTCTAGCTCCCAGTCCAGCATGGAAGTAACAAATAACATACATATCTGTAAACATTGTAATTAGTGCAGATGTATTCGACCTGGACAATTATCTATGCTACATGCATCAATAACATACATACACATTCATAAATCACGCCTTTATCCCTAATGGGGTAGGCAGAGCGTAAACGACCTAAACAAAGGTCGTCCCGCCACGACTGACAAAGTTTTGAGGGTTATTTAAGATATATTTGGAGGTATATTGCTGTAGTAAATTACAATATACTGAACACCTCGGATCCCTTAGCTGGTTCTTAGAGCATACTCGAAAGGAAATACAGCTGGCACATTCTATATTTAACATATAAGACGGTTCCAAATTCTGACACCAGGGTTCATCGGGTAGTTTTTCGAACCATAACTAATTTTATTAACTTACCGTATGGGTCTACACATTGCTTCGTTGGCGACGTTGATGAAGCCCAATGCTACTTCTTCCATGGTCATCTGAAATAATAATAATTCACATCGTATTATAAAGTGGCACACTGGCATATAATCACGCCTTTATCACTAATGGGGTAGGCAGAGCGTAAACGACCCAAATCAGGGACGTTACGCCACGTCGGACAAGGTTTTGAAGGTAATTTAAGATGGATTTGTTGGTTGATTGCTGTACTAAACTAAAACTCTCGGATCCCATTAAAAATTTGTGATTTATCATAAAATTAAAGATCACAAATTTTACATAACTGGAATATGACCCTCTACCCAAACCCGGCAATCTAAACTATCATAAAAAAACAACAGCCTCTCGGGAATCTTATGTCAGTCAATTAGGTAATTTAATTATAAACTTTGATTTGCTTAAGTATCTACTTTAATGTTGTTGTTTGTAGAGGAAATAAATACTTTCTATTATTATAAATTTCATACATATGTTCCGTTGTTAATTTTCTGTAGTTTATTTTAAAACTAAACTTGAAAAAGACCTACCAGAAGCCCTTATTAACTTATTATTTTTTATTCTTTAGACACTGAGTGATCCTTAAAAATATTAAAAATCTTGTAAAATATATCAAATTATTTCCTAACCTGCTTCTTACTGCCATCCTGTTTCAGAAAGCTGTTGATCTCATCAGTCATCTTTTGAAAGGCACCGACGGTGGCTTGCTTGTCCAAAGGTTCGTTCTCGGTAGGACCGAATATCTTAGGGAAATATTCCGGAAGGAGGCGGCCTGAAAAAAAAAGTAATGCGATTTGGTTAAGGAACGAACTTTGGAGCGACGGTGGCGACACCAA
Source organism: Scrobipalpa costella (assembly GCA_949820665.1). NCBI lineage: Eukaryota > Metazoa > Arthropoda > Insecta > Lepidoptera > Gelechiidae > Scrobipalpa > Scrobipalpa costella. The sequence goes on from OX463315.1 coordinate 15,270,153, forward strand.
TTTTAAATTAATTGTATCTAAAATACAAACATTTTCATAAATGTTTTACGTTTAGCGGAAATCTCCCTCCTCCTCTCCTCCCGGGTATGCTGTAAAAACCAGCTAAGGGATCCGAGGGTTTCAGTATATTGTAATTTAGGCGATGGGCTGACAACCTGTCACTACAGCAATATACTTACAAATCTATCTTAAATAACCCTCAAAACTTTGTTTGGGTCGTTTACGCTCTGCCTACTCATTAGGGATAAAGGCGTGATTATGTGTATGTGTGTGTGTGTGTGTGCGTTAGCGGAAATCGCATGTAATCACTACATAGTATAAAACAAAGTCGCTGTCTCTGTCCCTATATCCCTATGTATGCTTAGATCTTTAAAACTACGCAACGGATTTTGATGCGGTTTCTTTTAACGGATAGAGTGATTCAAGAGGAAGGTTTATATGTATAAATACATGCATAATATAGTAGAGAAAAACTGATGATTTCCGTGCGAAGCCGGGGCGGGTCGCTAGTTCTCCATATAACCCATAACTCAAACTAAGCATGTAAGCTTTGTATTACAAATATGTTAATAGTTATAAGTTTATAACACATTTGTAATACAAAGCTTAGATACTAATTATTAATTTTGATATTATGTTTTATGAAATGGAGAATTAAATGCGATTTCCGCTAAACGTAAAATATTCATAATAATGTTTGTATTTTAGACACAATTAATTTATTACTATTGAGGGTACCACATATTCTCTGTTTCCACCACAGGGTTGAAACACACCTTGATAGTTAAAATTCCCTTTCACTTATACCCATTCGTTACCCAATCACTTTTATAGTGGGTAAATTTAGGCTTAATTTAGAGATAAAAAAAGATGGCAACCTTAAAACAGGTTAGGTTAAGGGTGGAACCACAGTTTATAGTTAAAATTCCCATTCACTTATACCCATTCGTTACCCAATCACTTTTATAGTGGTTATACTTAGGCTTAGTTTAGAGATAAAAAAGATGGCAACCTTAAAACAGGTTAGGTTAAGGGTGTAACCAAAGTTTAAAGTTAAAATTCCCATTCACTTATACCCATTCATTACCCAATCAATATTAAACGACTTCGATTTGGGTTTAAAAAAGAAAAAGTTATTTTATTGTAACCTGTCACTACAGCAGAACACCTACAAATCTATCTTAAATAACCCTCAAAACTTTGTCAGACGTAGCGGAACGACCTTTGTTTAGGTCGTTTACGCTCTGCCTACCCCATTAGGGATAAATGCGTGATTATATAAGAACAAGAAGAATATGAATAATTTATTAGGTCAAAATTATGATTTACATGTCATATCTAGTTGCAATATTTAGAACTAAACTTAAAATATAACGCTACATTTGTTTTCATAATTACAACCAATGATCATGCTAAGCATTCAATCAAACCCTGTGCTATAACCATTGCATATGTATGTATTGGGTCTGGTTTCCCTTCTGGGTTGCGGAGGTCAGATGGCAGTCGCTCTGTGTAAAAACCAGTACCCTCGTTCAATCCCCTAGATTAGGTAGCCGACCCTTTGAGATACGGGATAAGGCTAGGGAGATGATGATGGTTTTTTTTTTTATATATATTTGATAGGCAATCATTTGTCCGCCATCTCAAGTGATGATGTAGACTATGATGGAGCATGATTGCCTAGAAAATGCCTGTTCACTCTCGCCTTGAAAAGGCCCAGGTTATAACGTTCCGGAAATAGATCCGCAGGCAGGGAGTTCCACACTTTGGCCGTTCGCATTAAAAATGTAGAAGCGTACCGCTTTGTGCGAAAACTTGGAATGTCGACAACATAAGGGTGGAATCCCAACCGGCGTCTCGTACCCCGGAGATGGAATGGGGAGGGGGGTATCAGGTCATGAAGCGATGCTGATGTATGTATATATACGCGTTTCAGGTTTTAGTCTACTTGACAACTTGCTTTACTTACCCATCAGCAGATTGGCGTCGGTGACAGTGAGCGGGCCCCCCTTGCGGTAGCAGGCGGGGCCGGGCTCCGCCCCAGCAGACTCCGGGCCCGCCACGAAGAGCCCCGACCGGAACATCAGCATGGACCCGCCACCCGCAGCTACCGTGTTAATGTCTAAAAATATGCAAACATTCATACATGTATCAAAGTCATGATTTTATCCCTTACGGGGTAGGTAGAACGTCAATAGTCTAGTAAAAGGAGGTTTCGCCACATCTTACAAATATAAAGGGTAATTTTCAAACCCGAAGACCGGTAGCCCCTCGAGTTTCACCTTTAAGAAGAGCCTGAAAGAGCATTTTATTAACTCTCTATGACATTTATATATTTAGATTCATTTCAATATATTTTATACCATTTAATTATATATCATATTGATATTAGTGTGTATTAGTATTACTATAATTATTAACGTTATTACGTTTATTATATCTGTTCCCGTGATTTTCCCTTTTTTCATCCTCATTAGGTTGGCTGGAAGAGATCTCTTATAGAGATAAGCTCGCCTATTGTTTTAATTTTTAAGTTTACTTTTATGTTTAATTTTTAAAACTATAAAGAATTTTAATTAATTTAATTAGCCCCGACTTCTTCCCCTCCTTCTGATAGGTCTTCATTCATCAGTTAAAATGAGAACAAAACGGTTAAACTGTTTTTAACTATAATCCTACCTAACTGCGGCGCCTGTATAGTAACTCCAGCAGTCGTGGCCTCATGGACGTGTTCTAAAGAGCCGGCATATCTAGACACGTCTGTAGACGTCCCCCTCATGTCAAACCCTATGACATGTAGATTCTCCTTCTTCTTCAACTTCTTGTATCGTTAGTTTCAAGTCGATTGACCCGATAAACCCTGTTGTCATCTTTTAAACTGCCTGATTAACATGGCCCTCCTTCTGATAGGTCGTCATTCATCAGTTAAAACGAGAACAAAACGGTTAAACTGTTTTTAATTATAATCCTACCTAACTGCGGCGCCTGTATAGTAACTCCAGCAGTCGTGGCCTCATGGACGTGTTCTAAAGAGTCAGCATATCTAGACACGTCTGTAGACGTCCCCCTCATGTCAAACCCTATGACATGTAGATTCTCCTTCTTCTTCAACTTCTTGTATCGTTAGTTTCAAGTCGATTGACCCGATAAACCCTGTTGTCAGCTTTTAAACTGCCTGATTAACATAGCCCTCCTTCTGATAGGTCGTCATTCATCAGTTAAAACGAGAATAAAACAGTTAAACCATTTCTAACTATAATCCTACCTAACTGCGGCGCCTGTATAGTAACTCCAGCAGTCGTGGCCTCATGGACGTGTTCTAAAGAGCCAGCATATCTGGACACGTCTGTAGACGTTCCGCCCATGTCAAACCCGATGACCGGAAGCCCTTCCTTCTGATAGGCCGTCATAGCGTACCCCACCACGCCCCCTGCCGGCCCAGAGAGAATCGCCCGGGACCCGTTGAATCTGAAATGTACACAGACAGTTACCCAGGAATTTGAATTATCGTATTTTCCCGGTTAATTAAAAAAACGATGTGATCAAAGAGTTCGTCAATATGCTAGCTTTTATGGGTGATTGGCGGTGTCAAATTATATATGTCGCGGTCTCACAAGATCGCGGCTTTAGTTGGATCCTTTTATTGTGACGTCGCGACACGCACATTCAGGTAGCATTAACTGTTTATTTTTAGGTACCTTTATCACAGATTAGATAATAGATATTCTCATTTCATTATTTGTTTCACTTTCGTTTCTTCTGTTTTTGTTTAAAAATGTATTTACTGTGTTGTGTTTGTGACGTCTTGAATAATAAATGTTTTCTATTCTATTCAATTTAGGTTTTCTAGGCGGATAACTTATGAATTGTACTTGTTGTAGTACATCTTATTTTACTCTTCTTTTAAACCCTGCAATTTTATATCTGTAGGTTTGCTGTACGAGGAATAAGCAGTGCCTGTTGTGTCTTTGTTTTCTATCTGTCCTCATCTTCCTAGCCTTATCCCGTATCTCACGGTGGTTTTTACACAGAGCGACTGCCATCTGACCTCCGCAACCGAAGGGAAACCAGACTCAATCCTAGATTAGGTCAGAGTATTTAAAGCCGCCCATGATTAGCACTGACCTCTGACGGCTAACGACTAATATCTACGATATTAAACTATATTAAACGGGACTAACGACTTAACGTGCTTTCCGAAGGACGGAAAAAGCGGCGAAAAACGTACATATGAAATTCGAAAACCGAAAAACACATTGCTACGTGGTGGGATTCGATCCGCGACTGCGATCCACTACACCATCGGGCTCTGTTTTCTATCTGTCCAATATCTGTTTTTGTGTACACTAAATAATTATAAATAATAACACAGAGTAACTAATAATACTAACGTACAAATAATAACAAAGAAAGGCAACTTACAAATCCATAGGCGTGAGTCCTCCGTCAGATTGCATAAACAACACATTGGAGTCTTTAAGACCATTGCTGAAGCCTTCAGCAAAGCTCTTCACGTACTGTTTGATATGGGGCGTGAGATACGCGTCAGCTGATGCTGTAAAGCCACGGGGTACCATCCGAACCATGGAGGTTATGGCGTGAGATAAGGATACTTGGGTGAAACCTGTAGGATATTACTTATTTTTAAAACATGACAATAAAGAAGAAAGAATCTTCCAAACTGGACTGGGAGAGAAAGAAAAACATAGAATTTTCCAGTTGCCCTTCCTCCCGGGCATGCTGTAGAAGTCAGCAAAAGGGATTCGAGGGTTACAGTGTATTGTAATTTAGGCGATGGGCTAACAAACTGTCACTACAGCAATACACATTACAATCTAAAATTGCCCTCAATTTATGTCAGTCGTGGCAAAAGCGCCTTTTAGGAGGCGTTTACGTTCTGCCTACCCCGTAAGGGATAAAGGCGTGATTTTATGTATGTATGTATGCAATAAAGAAGATTAAAGATACATTCTTCTTAGCGAGTGGGTTCTCCTGTCGAACAACGACCCGCAGTACCCTGTTGTCAGACTTTTCAAACTGACTAGTAGCACAGCTATTAGGCCTCTGACATGGTTTGTGTAACGACCACTATCAAAGACAGCGACCGGGAGCGACGGCTTAACGTGCCCTCCGAAGCACGGAATCCTTTTTACTTTACATTTCGGTGGGATTTGATCCCACGATCTTCAGCGTATCGTGCCGATTATGAAGATCGTGATCAAATCCGACCCAAGTGGAACTTTTAGCTTCGTTATTTCATGTTTTAAGAATATTATTATTAACACTGTAAGTGTCAATTTAAAAATTCTCGTTTTTTAATACAGTGCTATATACTTACATACATACATATAATCACGCCTTTATCCCTGATGGGATAGGCAGAGCGTATACGACCTAAACGAAAGGTCATTCCGCCACGTCTGACAAAGTTTTGAGGGTTATTTAAGATAGACTTGTAAGTATATTGCTGTAGTGACAGGTTGTCAGCCCATCGCCTAAATTACAATATACAGAAACCCTCGGATCCCTTAGCTGATTTTTACAGCATGCCCGGGAGGAAATGCAGCTGAAACATTCTAAGTTTTTCTTTCGCTCTCAGTCCAGCATGGAAGTCTATATACTTGATGTATTTAAATAAGTATGAGATGGTGAACCGTTTTAAAATGTGCAGCATAGAAACCTTACATAAAAATGGTTTAACTTACCAACTTCCGTGGCAATCCTTCCTATCTTCAACTCATGCTCATGATAAGTGTAACTATGAGCAAGAACAACAGCAATACTATCTATCCCTTTCTCTCTTAGCTGTTTCAGGTCTTGCCTCACTCCTTCCTCATCCAGGTCTTTGATTATAAGCATTTTTCATTTGTAGTAAACTTAAGAAACCTTACATAAAAATGGTTTAACTTACCAACTTCCGTGGCAATCCTTCCTATCTTCAACTCATGCTCATGATAAGTGTAACTATGAGCAAGAACAACAGCAATACTATCTATCCCTTTCTCTCTTAGCTGTTTCAGGTCTTGCCTCACTCCTTCCTCATCCAGGTCTTTGATTATAAGCATTTTTCATTTGTAGTAAACTTAAGAAACCTTACACAAAAATGGTTCAACTTACCAACTTCCGTGGCAATCCTTCCTATCTTCAACTCATGCTCATGATAAGTGTAACTATGAGCAAGAACGACAGCAATACTATCTATCCCTTTCTCTCTTAGCTGTTTCAGGTCTTGCCTCACTCCTTCCTCATCCAGGTCTTTGATTATAAGCATTTTTCATTTGTAGTAAACTTAAGAAACCTTACATAAAAATGGTTTAACTTACCAACTTCCGTGGCAATCCTTCCTATCTTCAACTCATGCTCATGATAAGTGTAACTATGAGCAAGAACAACAGCAATACTATCTATCCCTTTCTCTCTTAGCTGTTTCAGGTCTTGCCTCACTCCTTCCTCATCCAGGTCTTTGATTATAAGCATTTTTCATTTGTAGTAAACTTAAGAAACCTTACACAAAAATGGTTCAACTTACCAACTTCCGTGGCAATCCTTCCTATCTTCAACTCATGCTCATGATAAGTGTAACTATGAGCAAGAACGACAGCAATACTATCTATCCCTTTCTCTCTTAGCTGTTTCAGGTCCTGCCTCACTGCTTCCTCATCCAGGTCTTTGATTATTAGCATTTTCTCATTTGTAGTGCCCACTACTGCTTTCCAGTTGGTTTTAGACTTGTTTAGTAAACAGCGGTCTTCTAAGGCTGGGATTACACGACAGTCGACTTCTATGACTTCTGTATATATGACTCCGGGCTTTTTTATGTCCTGAAATATTATGTTGGTAAACAAGGGAGGGTAGTTGTAAGAACACAAATTAACTTCAACTAAAATAAACTGTTACTTCGCAGAATGTCCCTCGGTCGCAAGAAGTCCCTAGTATTTCAGTAGGTGTCCACTGTTTGAACTGAATCTATCAAATAAGGTTCATTTTGCGAAAAGCGACATTATGCGAAAGAAACGTTTTGCGAAAGGGACTTTTTGAGAAACGGTCATTTTGCGAAGTTACCAGAGCACCGATAAACACAAATGCCATCCCTTTCTGTATATAAAGTGACAGTTAATGGACTTATCATTCGCAACGCCGAATTCTCTCAGCATTATTGCTCGCTTGTTTTATTTAAACAATATTTGATTATAAAATAACAACAATAGTTATTAAGCCTTAGTTTTCTTTTTATATGGACATGTAGTATTTTTTGTTTACTGTAATGAATGATACATACAAACAGGCACATTAGTATTAAAGAAGTGTTTTAATTATAGTTTCAGTTTTCTTTGAATTTTTATTTCAGGCAAAGTTAATCTTCTTATTTTATCTTATTTAGCCTGAATCATCCCACTGCTGGGCGGCCTCCTTCTTCTCCCTCAATTTTTCCCTGTTTTGAGCTTCAAGTTGCCAGTCTTTTGTAAAAGTGTCGAGCTCGTCGCGCCACCTGCGACGGTCTTCCACGTCGTCGGGTTGTGGTTGGTGGTTTCCACAGAAATTCAATCAAATGTAAAATTTGTTTTCTTTTTACTAGCGGAGGTACTAAAAACAGCTGTATTTTATTGAAGAGCGGTGCCTCCCGACACAGGCCTTTGGCTTAAAATTAAGCATCTATCAAAAGTTTGTTAAAATAAATGTTTTTTTTTTATTTTACATACCAGTTGAAAAATATTAGGCCTGGCCTGGTTTCCAATGTACAACAAATCTTTAAAGCCTTTGTTGATAACCAGAGCCATCTTAGCACCTTTTCTTTCCAATAATGCGTTTGTAGCGACAGTCGTACCCATTCGTATTGACTCTATGAGGGAAGAGTTGACTTTTCCGTCTTTATCTAGAGCGTTACCGGTTTCCTGGAAATAAAAGGTATTATTTTTATACTTCCATGCTGGCCTGGGAGCGAGAGAAAAACACAGAATGTACCCACTGCATTTCGTCCCAGGCATGCTGTAAAAACCAGCTAAGGGATCCGAGGGTTTTAGTATATTTTAATTTAGCCGACCGGCTGACAATCTGTCACTACAGCAATATACCAACAAATCTATCTTAAATAACCCGCAATACTTTGTCAGACGTGGCGGAACGACTTTTCTTTAGGTCGTTTACGCTATGCCTACCCCATTAGGGATAAAGGCGTGATTATATGTATGTATGTAAAAGGTATTTAAATTCTGGACTGAGTAAATGGTGCTGGATTGGGTATGTGCTCAACCTGACATATCGAAACAAGGTTTTATCAGGCAGACTTCAGGAATGTAGTACATACATATAATCACGCCTTTATCCCTAATGGAGCGTAAACAATCTAAACAAAGGTCGTTCCGCCACATCTGAAAAAGTTTTAAGGATAAGATAGATTTGTAGGTATATTGCTGTAGTGACAGGTTGTCAGCCTAACGCCTAAATTACAATATACAGAAACCCTCAGATCCCTTAGCTGAGTTTTACAGTATGCCCGGGAGGAAATGCAGCTGGCACATTGTATGTTTTTCTCTCGCTCTCAGTCCAGTATGGAAGAAAGCAGTATGTTGTGCTATTATATATTCTGTGCTTCAGGCAAGAGAAGGCCCGAACCATCCTCGTACAACATGGCGGCGTTCAAATACAAATTATTTTTTTTTACTTAAAAAAATGACGGTACTTATATCTATCGCAGAGTTTGCAAAAAAATGTCTTACAGCCAGTAACATGCAGAGAAAGCGGTGTGGTTCAGTTGAGAAAGAGGCTGAATGCGCTGGAAGCTGAAAAATCTTGGGAGGAGATGGAGACTATCGCCAAGGATAGCAAAAAATGGAGCATTCTGCAAGCCCTATGTTCCTGATGAGGGTTAAAGGCACTTCATTACTTACTTCCTGCAGGATCCTGCGTATAGCTTCTCTCGGGGCATCATCATAGTTCTGCGGGTCCACCGAGAGCAGCTTCATGACGCCCTTGCCATTAGGGCACCATGCGAACACGTCCATACATACATAGATATATCCACTTACTTCCTGTAGTATTCTACGTATAGCTTCTCTCGGGGCATCATCATAGTTCTGCGGGTCCACCGAGAGCAGCTTCATGACGCCCTTGCCATTAGGGCACCATGCGAACACGTCCATACATACATAGATATATCCACTTACTTCCTGTAGTATTCTACGTATAGCTTCTCTCGGGGCATCATCATAGTTCTGCGGGTCCACCGAGAGCAGCTTCATGACGCCCTTGCCATTAGGGCACCATGCGAACACGTCCATACATACATAGATATATCCACTTACTTCCTGCAGTATTCTACGTATAGCTTCTCTCGGGGCATCATCATAGTTCTGCGGGTCCACCGAGAGCAGCTTCATGACGCCCTTGCCATTAGGGCACCATGCGAACACGTCCATACATACATAGATATATCCACTTACTTCCTGTAGTATTCTACGTATAGCTTCTCTCGGGGCATCATCATAGTTCTGCGGGTCCACCGAGAGCAGCTTCATGACGCCCTTGCCATTAGGGCACCATGCGAACACGTCCATACATACATAGATATATCCACTTACTTCCTGTAGTATTCTACGTATAGCTTCCCTCGGGGCATCATCATAGTTCTGCGGGTCCACTGAGAGCAGCTTCATGACTCGCACTTTGCCATTAGGGCACCATGCATACATAGATATAGCCACTTACTTCCTGTAGTATTCTACGTATAGCTTCCCTCGGGGCATCATCATACTTCTGCGGGTCCACTGAGAGCAGCTTCATGACTCGCACTTTGCCATTAGGGCACCATGCATACATAGATATAGCCACTTACTTCCTGTAGTATTCTACGTATAGCTTCCCTCGGGGCATCATCATACTTCTGCGGGTCCACTGAGAGCAGCTTCATGACGGGCACCTAGCCATTAGGGCACCATGCATACATAGATATAGCCACTTACTTCCTGCAGTATTCTACGTATAGCTTCTCTCGGGGCATCATCATAGTTCTGCGGGTCCACTGAGAGCAGCTTCATGACGGGCACCTAGCCATTAGGGCACCATGCATACATAGATATAGCCACTTACTTCCTGCAGTATTCTACGTATAGCTTCTCTCGGGGCATCATCATAGTTCTGCGGGTCCACCGAGAGCAGCTTCATGACTCGCACTTTGCCATTAGGGCACCATGCATACATAGATATAGCCACTTACTTCCTGCAGTATTCTACGTATAGCTTCTCTCGGGGCATCATCATAGTTCTGCGGGTCCACCGAGAGCAGCTTCATGACGCCCTTGCCATTAGGGCACCATGCGAACACGTCCATACATACATAGATATATCCACTTACTTCCTGTAGTATTCTACGTATAGCTTCCCTCGGGGCATCATCATACTTCTGCGGGTCCACTGAGAGCAGCTTCATGACGGGCACCTAGCCATTAGGGCACCATGCATACATAGATATAGCCACTTACTTCCTGCAGTATTCTACGTATAGCTTCTCTCGGGGCATCATCATAGTTCTGCGGGTCCACCGAGAGCAGCTTCATGACTCGCACTTTGCCATTAGGGCACCATGCATACATAGATATAGCCACTTACTTCCTGCAGTATTCTACGTATAGCTTCTCTCGGGGCATCATCATAGTTCTGCGGGTCCACCGAGAGCAGCTTCATGACTCGCACTTTGCCATTAGGGCACCATGCATACATAGATATAGCCACTTACTTCCTGTAGTATTCTACGTATAGCTTCCCTCGGGGCATCATCATACTTCTGCGGGTCCACTGAGAGCAGCTTCATGACGGGCACCTAGCCATTAGGGCACCATGCATACATAGATATAGCCACTTACTTCCTGCAGTATTCTACGTATAGCTTCTCTCGGGGCATCATCATAGTTCTGCGGGTCCACCGAGAGCAGCTTCATGACGGGCACCTAGCCATTAGGGCACCATGCATACATAGATATAGCCACTTACTTCCTGCAGTATTCTACGTATAGCTTCTCTCGGGGCATCATCATAGTTCTGCGGGTCCACCGAGAGCAGCTTCATGACTCGCACTTTGCCATTAGGGCACCATGCATACATAGATATAGCCACTTACTTCCTGCAGTATTCTACGTATAGCTTCTCTCGGGGCATCATCATAGTTCTGCGGGTCCACCGAGAGCAGCTTCATGACGGGCACCTAGCCATTAGGGCACCATGCATACATAGATATAGCCACTTACTTCCTGCAGTATTCTACGTATAGCTTCTCTCGGGGCATCATCATAGTTCTGCGGGTCCACCGAGAGCAGCTTCATGACGGGCACCTAGCCATTAGGGCACCATGCATACATAGATATAGCCACTTACTTCCTGCAGTATTCTACGTATAGCTTCTCTCGGGGCATCATCATAGTTCTGCGGGTCCACCGAGAGCAGCTTCATGACGGGCACCTAGCCATTAGGGCACCATGCATACATAGATATAGCCACTTACTTCCTGCAGTATTCTACGTATAGCTTCTCTCGGGGCATCATCATAGTTCTGCGGGTCCACCGAGAGCAGCTTCATGACGGGCACCTAGCCATTAGGGCACCATGCATACATAGATATAGCCACTTACTTCCTGCAGTATTCTACGTATAGCTTCTCTCGGGGCATCATCATAGTTCTGCGGGTCCACCGAGAGCAGCTTCATGACTCGCACTTTGCCATTAGGGCACCATGCATACATAGATATAGCCACTTACTTCCTGCAGTATTCTACGTATAGCTTCTCTCGGGGCATCATCATAGTTCTGCGGGTCCACCGAGAGCAGCTTCATGACTCGCACTTTGCCATTAGGGCACCATGCATACATAGATATAGCCACTTACTTCCTGCAGTATTCTACGTATAGCTTCTCTCGGGGCATCATCATAGTTCTGCGGGTCCACCGAGAGCAGCTTCATGACGGGCACCTAGCCATTAGGGCACCATGCATACATAGATATAGCCACTTACTTCCTGCAGTATTCTACGTATAGCTTCTCTCGGGGCATCATCATAGTTCTGCGGGTCCACCGAGAGCAGCTTCATGACGGGCACCTAGCCATTAGGGCACCATGCATACATAGATATAGCCACTTACTTCCTGCAGTATTCTACGTATAGCTTCTCTCGGGGCATCATCATAGTTCTGCGGGTCCACCGAGAGCAGCTTCATGACGGGCACCTAGCCATTAGGGCACCATGCATACATAGATATAGCCACTTACTTCCTGCAGTATTCTACGTATAGCTTCTCTCGGGGCATCATCATAGTTCTGCGGGTCCACCGAGAGCAGCTTCATGACGCCCTTGCCATTAGGGCACCATGCGAACACGTCCATACATACATAGATATATCCACTTACTTCCTGTAGTATTCTACGTATAGCTTCCCTCGGGGCATCATCATACTTCTGCGGGTCCACTGAGAGCAGCTTCATGACGGGCACCTAGCCATTAGGGCACCATGCATACATAGATATAGCCACTTACTTCCTGCAGTATTCTACGTATAGCTTCTCTCGGGGCATCATCATAGTTCTGCGGGTCCACCGAGAGCAGCTTCATGACTCGCACTTTGCCATTAGGGCACCATGCATACATAGATATAGCCACTTACTTCCTGCAGTATTCTACGTATAGCTTCTCTCGGGGCATCATCATAGTTCTGCGGGTCCACCGAGAGCAGCTTCATGACTCGCACTTTGCCATTAGGGCACCATGCATACATAGATATAGCCACTTACTTCCTGCAGTATTCTACGTATAGCTTCTCTCGGGGCATCATCATAGTTCTGCGGGTCCACCGAGAGCAGCTTCATGACTCGCACTTTGCCATTAGGGCACCATGCATACATAGATATAGCCACTTACTTCCTGCAGTATTCTACGTATAGCTTCTCTCGGGGCATCATCATAGTTCTGCGGGTCCACCGAGAGCAGCTTCATGACGGGCACCTAGCCATTAGGGCACCATGCATACATAGATATAGCCACTTACTTCCTGCAGTATTCTACGTATAGCTTCTCTCGGGGCATCATCATAGTTCTGCGGGTCCACCGAGAGCAGCTTCATGACGCCCTTGCCATTAGGGCACCATGCGAACACGTCCATACATACATAGATATATCCACTTACTTCCTGTAGTATTCTACGTATAGCTTCTCTCGGGGCATCATCATAGTTCTGCGGGTCCACCGAGAGCAGCTTCATGACGGGCACCTAGCCATTAGGGCACCATGCATACATAGATATAGCCACTTACTTCCTGCAGTATTCTACGTATAGCTTCTCTCGGGGCATCATCATAGTTCTGCGGGTCCACCGAGAGCAGCTTCATGACGGGCACCTAGCCATTAGGGCACCATGCATACATAGATATAGCCACTTACTTCCTGCAGTATTCTACGTATAGCTTCTCTCGGGGCATCATCATAGTTCTGCGGGTCCACCGAGAGCAGCTTCATGACGGGCACCTAGCCATTAGGGCACCATGCATACATAGATATAGCCACTTACTTCCTGCAGTATTCTACGTATAGCTTCTCTCGGGGCATCATCATAGTTCTGCGGGTCCACCGAGAGCAGCTTCATGACGGGCACCTAGCCATTAGGGCACCATGCATACATAGATATAGCCACTTACTTCCTGCAGTATTCTACGTATAGCTTCTCTCGGGGCATCATCATAGTTCTGCGGGTCCACCGAGAGCAGCTTCATGACGGGCACCTAGCCATTAGGGCACCATGCATACATAGATATAGCCACTTACTTCCTGCAGTATTCTACGTATAGCTTCTCTCGGGGCATCATCATAGTTCTGCGGGTCCACCGAGAGCAGCTTCATGACGGGCACCTAGCCATTAGGGCACCATGCATACATAGATATAGCCACTTACTTCCTGCAGTATTCTACGTATAGCTTCTCTCGGGGCATCATCATAGTTCTGCGGGTCCACCGAGAGCAGCTTCATGACTCGCACTTTGCCATTAGGGCACCATGCATACATAGATATAGCCACTTACTTCCTGCAGTATTCTACGTATAGCTTCTCTCGGGGCATCATCATAGTTCTGCGGGTCCACCGAGAGCAGCTTCATGACGGGCACCTAGCCATTAGGGCACCATGCATACATAGATATAGCCACTTACTTCCTGCAGTATTCTACGTATAGCTTCTCTCGGGGCATCATCATAGTTCTGCGGGTCCACCGAGAGCAGCTTCATGACGGGCACCTAGCCATTAGGGCACCATGCATACATAGATATAGCCACTTACTTCCTGCAGTATTCTACGTATAGCTTCTCTCGGGGCATCATCATAGTTCTGCGGGTCCACCGAGAGCAGCTTCATGACGGGCACCTAGCCATTAGGGCACCATGCATACATAGATATAGCCACTTACTTCCTGCAGTATTCTACGTATAGCTTCTCTCGGGGCATCATCATAGTTCTGCGGGTCCACCGAGAGCAGCTTCATGACTCGCACTTTGCCATTAGGGCACCATGCATACATAGATATAGCCACTTACTTCCTGCAGTATTCTACGTATAGCTTCTCTCGGGGCATCATCATAGTTCTGCGGGTCCACCGAGAGCAGCTTCATGACTCGCACTTTGCCATTAGGGCACCGGGCGAACACGTCAGTGAAGGTGCCGCCGCGGTCTATCGCGAATTGGAAACCGGTCTGTTGTGGTACCATTGTGTTTTACTAAAAACATGATAATTTGTTAACAATAAGATAGTATGTAAGAGCGAATATTTTACAAACTTTAAGATTATTGAAATAGTTGATGATTTATACTTATGGTCCTAGACTATACCTATTAAACTAAACTAATTATATTTTTGTTGTATTTAAGTTATTTAAATATTTCCTATACTTCAGCTCTCTTCTTTTTTAAATTCTCCTCTACCCAAAGATTGTCTGTAAGGGATTGATTCCAGTGATAAGACCGCCTTAGTGCACATTAATTTAACTTTATTTTTGTGTTTATTTACTTGCTACACCTATAAAGATTACATAACTTTCTTTGCTGAAAAAAGAAGAACGCATCTGAAGATTTAATTAAAAATTATACATAGATTTAGTCACGCTTTTATCCCTAATGGGATAGGCAGAGAGTAAATGACCTAAACAAAGGTCGTTCCACCATGTCTGATGGTTATTTAAGATAGATTTGTTGGTATATTTAAATTAATTAAAATAATAATCAATTCTCCAAGCCTATTTTATCCTAATAATTGAATAATTCTTTCTAGACTTACTACTCTATCTACTGCCTTATCTTATCATTAATATAAAATACCAACATGATTTGATACCTACATAACTATAAAAAAAAAAGTTTAACCATTCATAAGTACCACAGCACACAGTAGTTTACGGTATAGATTGGTAGGATATAAAATTTCAAACGTACAAATAAATAGTTTATTTCTTTTTATTTGAATTAGAATAATTATAAAGTTTTTGTGAGTAGGTAGTGCAGTGTACAGTGAATGGAATGGTTAGTACCAATTCATTGAGTCCATAAAACAAATGGGATTCAACCCTCATTTGCTTAAAAAGTTTTATACCTATCCTGTTAAATTAAAATGCACATATTTATATTAAAACTTACCTAAAACTACAATTCAAACAAGAAACTACTTCTGATTCTTAGTTCAATGATGCGACTAAGTATGACTGACTATAAATAAAGCATTTTATCACTTATCTTGCTGATAATGAATTGTTCAGCGGATGAAAATCTTGAACCTTATCCCAACGACATAACCGTGAAATTTGACTAGCAATCTTCTCAATAAACACTTTGTTTACAAGTAGCTTTTTGTGATTAGCATGAAATTAATAGACTATTGTTTGAAAATGTCACTCCAACTGGTTATGTCAACAACTAAAATGATAAAGAAATATCAGTTAACTCACTTTTTTTATGTTTATATGCAAAAGAAGTTAAATAAATAAAATAAAATGATACGCCGCAGTTAGAGGAATTGAAGAGTGGGCTTGGAAGGGGGGCGGGGGGGGGGGGGGGGGGGCACTATGACATCAATAGTTTTAATTTTAAGGGCAAAGGAAACTTTCAAAAACAGCCAATTCCCGAGCTCGCCTGATTTTCGCTTTGCACTTGTGAACGCACCAAAGGGAAAATCTATAAGAGCGTCATGAGACCTGTCCTTATGTATGGATCAGAGTGTTGGGCTATGAAAGCGATGGATGAAAGTGAAAATTATATAAGAGGAAGTCTGAAAGTTGCGCCAATTACCAACAAAGTAAGAGGAAATCGCCTTGCGTGGTATGGCCATGTTATGCGGAGGGATGAAAGTCATATAGGCAAAAGGGTAATGAATTTGAATGTGGATGGATATGTTGGGAGAGGACGACCAAAGAAAAGATGGATGGACTGCGTGAAAGATAATATGTCTAAAACAGGTGTAAGTGTTGAACTGACGGCTGACAGGGATGAATAGAAGAAGAAAACGTACTGCGCCGACCCCAAGTAAATGGGATAAGGGCAAGCGAATGATGACTTGTGAACGCACCTTTTTGAGAAAGTTCATTTTCAATACAACAGGTGGCGCTAGTGTTAAATAGAGCTGAACTTATTCAAGGTATTTATCGACAATGTTATGAAAAAATATAAATATTATATTTGTGAAATAATAATGTTGAAATTATCATAATTTTACGTGCTTATTATGCTTTTCACATATTATTTTTTGTTACAAATGTTAAAATAAGAGTTGATTTATACGATAAAATTTTAAGGAAAATGGCAGATGCAAATTATCGACATAACCTTCGCACTTAGTGAGCTCTAGTCTTTTCCGGTGCGCAAGGTAAAGTGTCAAACGATTTGTGGTGAATTTTTCTAAATCTCTAAATATTTTCGCAATCTTTTGTGTTAAGGTGAATGTGAATACTTAAATAAAATGTCCGTGCATCACTCAATACAGTTCTTTTCGTATTTCAGGTTGCCTAAAAGAAATAAACCATGGCCGATGTTGAAGTGTAAGTAGCAGTGTTTTTCTCTATTTCCATTGTCTTTAGTTTGTTATTAAGAGTTTTACCTAGTTAAAACACTAGGTTCCGTAATTCCTTGCCGTACCAACAGTATTTTTTCAAAGAATCATTCTCAAAACATGTTATCAACATAACCTATAAACAAATGTTATTTTAGGTTATGTACTCGCAGCAATTTAGACCCTTCCCTTACTTTTCCACTTACAACTCGATCTTTACGACTGTAATACCCTGTCTGCGCTTCACAAATACTCCCCATTTCGCTGTGAAAAAGGAAATTTTACTTAAACTTTGTGCACCACTATACATAGTTGATAAGTTGTTGTATGTTTGCAGTGAGGTACCCGCGAACCCCGTCCTGAGCGGCGGCGCGATGGACGTGAACACAGCCCTGCAGGAGGTGCTGAAGACCGCCCTCATCCACGGGGGTCTGGTCCACGGACTGCATGAGGCTGCTAAGGCTTTGGACAAGTAAGTTAAACACATGTTTCACTTTATTCAGTAGACTTATAAGTAGATGCGAGTCTAAATGCGGAGAAATAACCTTTAGTTATACAATAAGTGGATGGTTTCAAGACAAAACTAGTTAACAGGAGTAATGCTTGCCTGAGTTTGGACTATATTTGGTACCAATCACTATTCTATTATGTTCATAAAACTAAATGAAAATTCAAGGTTTCTGGCTCATTCATTTAAGACCTCCTGTGTCAATTCAGTATCAGTATTATTTAGTATTACTTCTCTATAAAAATTAATTAGTATTATGACTGAATTATTGTACACTCTTCAGATAAGACATCCAAATCATATAAGATAGTTAAAAATCAGCGATCACATGGCATTGGAGCCCTCCCAAACATTCACACGGTGAGCGGCTGTTCTAGTCACAAACCGTGTGGAAATATCGACTATGTATCTATTACGTGGTGGGTTCTCTCCGATGCCAATATTAACGCATACACATAGTACCACAGTGCTTGCTCTATCGGGCTTGTGGCCTCCCAAGTGTGCTACACATTTTAACACATTAGATGCCAATCTATGAGAAAACTCATGCCAAATGAAACTATTAAAACTACTAAACAAATGTCATTTTGCAACATTTGACTAGAATTAAGGATTATTTTAGATAGATCTGTAGAGCCCAATGCCTAAATTACAATACACTGAAACCCTCAAATCCCTTACCTTATTTTACAGCATGTCTGGGAGGAGATACAGCTGGAACATTCTATGTTTTTCTATCTCTCCCCAGTCCAGCATGGAAGAACAAACTCTTCAATTTAAAAAAAATCCCTTTTAGGAGAATAGCCTGCTACTGCTGCTGAAGCTTTTCCTACATTTATTAAACCATAAAAATGCTATAATTTATTAATTCTTCCATGCTGGACTGGGAGTGATGGAAAAACATATAATGTGCCAGCTGCATCACCTCCAGAGCATGCTGTAAAAACCAGCTAATGGATTCGAGGGTTATAATATACTGCAATTTTAGGCGATGGGCTGACAACCTGTCACTAAAGCAATATACGTCATGATCATTTGTAATAATCCTCAAAACTTGTCAGACGTGGCGGAACGACCTTCGCTTAGGTCGTTTACGCTCTGCCTACCCCATTAGGGATAAAGGCGTGATTATATGTATGTATGTATAAAAATGCTAATCATGAAACTTTGTGTAACCAGGAGGCAAGCTGTGCTCTGTGTGTTGGCCGAGAACTGTGACGAGGCCGCTTACAAGAAGCTGGTGCAAGCTCTTTGCAATGAGCACCAGATCCCCCTTGTCAAGGTAAGTTGAGAAACCCAATCCTATAAGACATAACTATATGAAATACAGACCTTTCGTAAAATGTTGTACCTTTTGCAATATGTACCATTCTCCTAATGTATTTACTACATACAACCTTTTTTTTTCTTATTATTTTAGTCTAATTTCAGCCCTAAACTGGTCTTATGATACAGTACATGTAGCCAGTAGTTTTCGGGACAGAATTGTTTTTAAAATGTTATTGGGTTCCATCGTTTTAGACGATGATTCTGGCAAAGTCACGGTTCTGCGCATCTGTACATTTGGTGAACGAACATCATGTCAGTTTCTTGCTGCTATAACACAACTAACTCATGTTATGAAATTCACTACCACATTTCTTAGAACCTTAACAAAAAACGCGCAGAAGACACGCATTCAAATAACGGTGTGTGAAAAGGCTCTTACTTTAAGGTTAATAATAAGGTCCGCTCCGCACGAGCCCCCCCGTCCTAATGGCGGTGCGGGCCCAAGGAGCGTAGAGCAAATGCGTGCCCCTATGGTGACCAGCAACCTGCTGAGTCAACTTTCCTAGCACCCATACATATTTAGCAAATTATAATATCTTATCTTATTTAGCCAACATCATCCGACTGCTGGGCAAAGGCCTCCCTCTTCTCCTTCCACTTATCCCTATTTTGAGCCTCCAGGCGCCAGTTCTTCGAAATTATAATAAGGATGGCAAAAACCTCTTGCGTCCTGTCTCCGGTTCACATGCACGCTATGAGATAATTTTGTCACGGCCTGCATTTACTCGTGCGCGCGTAATTTTACTATGTCTAAAGCAAGGCATTATTCAGTGAGAGAATAAATGCAGTTACAAAATTATCTCGCGGCGCGCATGTTAGCTCTACTGGAAGTACCATATGGGGTGTAAGAGACTATCAAAGACAGACAAGGGTTGCTCAGTCAAAGAACCTGAACAACTTTCACCAAGAAATTATTTCGTGTTTTTTTTTTTGTTTTTTTCACTTTTCAATACTAAATGAGCTCCTCGATCAGACAATTTGTATGGAAAATCTTTTTATTTTTTATTCCTGAAAGAATTTCCTGGTGAAAATTGATCAGTTTCGTTGAATGAGCAGTATCAGTATTTGTTGGTACGCTTTCCCTTACACCCGGTATATTTTGTACCTAATACAATCTTATAAATGTAATACTTTCCAAGTTTTAGGAGCCATAGTTTCAGTCACTTAGTCAGTCGTAATTATTAATAAATTTCAAGATTGAGAGCATTAAGTATTGATTTGACAGGCCATTTTGTACCAGAAACGTACTGGCTGTCAATCTTGTTAGTTCCTAATATATTTTAAAAACTATGTAACTAAATTGAAGTAAATAATGTTTATTATTTTTTTCTTAAATTTATAAAACTTAAATTCTTAATTAACAATATGGATACTGGTTGTTTCAGGTGGACAACAACAAGAAGCTGGGCGAGTGGGCCGGTCTCTGCAAGATCGACAAGGACGGCAAGGCCAGGAAGATCGTCGGATGCAGTTGTGTCGTCATCAAAGTAAGTTCCACACAAGATTTACCATTATCGTCTGCCGGTCAAGCGAAATTCCATAAAAACGTAGTTTCGCTTGTATTCCTAAACAGTAAAATCAAATTCCGTACACATGACCAAATGCATCATATCTATGTTTCTAAGTACGTAAAAACACTTTATTGTACACAAAAAACAAGAAACACAATCAATGTGCACTAAGGCGGTCTTATTCTAATTAGGTTTGGTTTGAAAATATAAAGCATAAACAAATTAATACGATTTTATGTGAAAATGACCTAAAATTAAATTTGCTTTGAAACATTGCTATGTTGCATTTGATTACGTGTACAAGTTTGATTTTACTGTTTAGGAATAAAAGCGAAATTACTTTTCTATGGTTGCAAATTATCCAAATGTAATTTTTCACTGTCTCTGCCAATTTGTTTATTTCCATTTTAAACATTTCGACATTGGGAAATTTTGTAACCAATGGACGTTTTTGGATTTAGACATTCAAAGGTCGCTTTTGCACCGGTCCGAATCCGTATCGGAATATTTTCTGATCCGAATTGGCCTTCCTAGTAAATGTATGACAGCTTGCGCAACCTTACCCGTTATATGGAAATTTCTCGGATACGAACCGAATACGGAGAGGAAACTGGCCAAACCCTCCGCGCTACGCACGAACACTGCCAGTTGTTACTGTCAGTGCCACGAAACTAGCGCGACAGTGAGCCGAGTCCCCTATGGTGCCGTGCCAGTGCACACGCAACTTTCCTAGCACTCGTACAAACTAACCTTACGCCGCAAAATGTCCCTATTGTAAAATGTCTCTTATCTCATTCATAACTTAATTGTCGAAAAATTACATTTTTGAAAATGACTTGATTTGTTTGTACACACTAACAACCAACTTTACGTTGCAGAATGTCCTTCCTCTAATATAATTTTCAAAAATTGCCCTTTATTTGTACACACTTAAAACCCTACGTCGTGTTCCTTACTCATGTCTTTTTCGAAAAATTACCCTTTCGCATAATGTTTTTTTACTGTTTGTATAAAGCGTTTAGTTTAATCTAAAGGGTCATTATGTGACAAAGTGGCATTTTTTTCTTCCATTCTTATGTGGAATTAACTGCAGGCGTAAATTTTCCTTACGAATCTCAATTTGGACAGTTTGCAACTTTATGACCAGAAAAAAAAAATGATCTCCAGATTTTATAACCAACGACGCTAATGTGAACCATTTATTTCCAGGACTTCGGTGAGGAGACTCCAGCGTTGGACGTACTCAAAGACTACCTCAAGTCTTCGAGCTAATCGTTAGGTCTACCGTCTAAGTTATAAATAATAAAAACACAAAAAAATTGATACAATCTTTTATTTTTCAACCAGCGGACAAACTTACACATTTAACTATAAACAGTAAATACCTAAGTTAGGATTCGTAAGCTCATTACTAGCGTCACACACAGCTCTAGAAATCCAAACTAAGTTACATAAGTTAGGATTCGTAAGCTCATTACTAGCGTCACACACAGCTCTAGAAATCCAAACTAAGTTACATAAGTTAGGATTCGTAAGCTCATTACTAGCGTCACACACAGCTCTACAAATCCAAACTAAGTTACATAAGTTAGGATTCGTAAGCTCATTACTAGCGTCACACACAGCTTTAGAAATCCAAACTAAGTTACATAAGTTAGGATTCGTAAGCTCATTACTAGCGTCACACACAGCTTTAGAAATCCAAACTAAGTTACATAAGTTAGGATTCGTAAGCTCATTACTAGCGTCACACACAGCTTTAGAAATCCAAACTAAGTTACATAAGTTAGGATTCGTAAGCTCATTACTACCGTCACACACAGCTTTAGAAATCCAAACTAAGTTACATAAGTTAGGATTCGTAAGCTCATTACTACCGTCACACACGGCTCTAGAAATCCAAACTAAGTTACATAAGTTAGGATTCGTAAGTTCATTACTAGCGTCACTCGACTCTAGAAATCTAAACTAAGTTACATAAGTTAGCGAATGTAAGTTCATTACTAGTGTTGCACACAGATCGAGAATGCTAAAATTAAATTAAGTACCTACTTCACAATTAGTCAATTACAATCGAAATACCAAATAATTGGATTACAAATAACTTGGTAAATACAAGTGGAACGTAACGTCGAGCACGTAACATTTGGTGTCAAATGTAGGAAGTGCCGTTCGTACCGAAAAAGGGTGCTGCATCATCAATCAATCCCAAACTTGACACGCAACGTCTGGATTGTAACGTCGAGAAAGTAACGTTTGGTGTCAAAAGTGGGATTGGAGGAAAATGCAGTGGACTACCCGAGCAACAGCGGAGGCACACCTAAACAAGGCAACTAGACAAAGGTTGCCCGGATTAAATTGCTACCTTCAATAAGGCCGCCTATGTTCTACTTTTCTTTTGAAGTGTTCTATGATTGAGAGATATGACATACATACATATAATCACGCCTTTATCCCTAATGTGGTAGGCAGAGCGTCAACGACTCAAACAAAGGTCGTTCCGAAACGTCTGACAAAGTTTCGAAGGTCATTTAAGATATACTTGAACGTATATTGCTGTAGTGACAGGTTATCAGCCCATCGCCTAAATTACAATATACCCTCGAATCCCTTAGCTGGATTTTACATCATGCCCGGGAGGAGTTGCAGCTGGCACATTCTACGTTCTTCTGTCGCTCCCAGTCCAGCATGGAAGCTATGTATAACTAAGTATTATAAATCAATAATTAAAACGTCTTATAAATAATTATTTTGTTTAAAGCATCCACTGATTTGTGGCTACAAGAAATTCCTTACATACTCAGTGGAAATTCCCTATTTGACGAGAATTGGAGACATTACACAAACCACACCCCCGCGGGGCAGAGGGGAATGGTTTCACAAACATTTCCCTTCCCCGCTGCCCCGCGGGGAATGTTTCGAGTAATGTAAAAGGAGTCACGGCTTTATGATAGTACAAGAGTGACTATTAGGTAGGTAAAGTATCATACATACATACATATAATCACGCCTTTATCCCTAATGGGGTAGGCAGAGCGTAAACGACCTAAGCAAAGGTCGTTCCGCCACGTCTGACAAGTTTTGAGGGTTATTACAGATGATCATGACGTATATTGCTATAGTGACAGGTTGTCAGCCCATCGCCTAAAATTGTAATATACTATTACCCTCGAATCCATTAGCTGGTTTTTACAGCATGCTCTGGAGGTGATGCAGCTGGCACATTCTATGTTTTTCTATCACTTCCAGTCCAGCATGGAAGTAAAAGTATCGTCGTTTATTGAAACAAAAAGACAGAATGAGTGAAATATCTAGTTTTTTTATTTGAGAGCTGGTAAAATGTTACTGCGTCTCCATCCTTCAAATATGGCCTCAAAGCTAAGTCAACATGAATAGGTCAATGATATTATATATAGGTAGATACGTTACCAACGCGCGAAACTCGTGCCGTCAAATGGTCCTAATTGTGACCATTTTAGGCAGTCGAGCTGCGAAGTGAGAAAAAAAGTTAAATTATATTCAAGGCTCTACTGATTACAAATAGCTATCTGTTTCACTCTTACGCTTTGATTATTTTGTGTCGCACTCAGCGTTTGTTTATATATGCAATGTTATAAATATGTATGTATATGTGTCGCGGAACAATTAAAATGTGCGTGCAGTATGAACGTAACGTATCTTTCTTAAAATATCATTGGAATAGGTACGTGTTTTTATCCTGTTTTGCTTTGTAGTGGACGCTAGACTTTCTTATGGGACCGTAAAGGTACATTTAATTTCCCACGATCAGTTTAGAAAACTGGTCACAAAGCTCCTTGTGTTTCGGCCATTGCTGCACTTGGCATTCCCTGAAAAAAAAGTCATCAAAATATTTAGCTAGAATAGTACCTATATATTTCTTTCTATTTTCTAGTATATATTTTTAGATACATACATATATTCACGCCTGTATCCCTAATGGGGTAGGCAGAGCTTAAACGACCTAAACAAAGGTGTCCCGCCACGTCTGACAAACTTTTGAGGGTTATTTAAGATAGAATTCTAGGTATATTGCTGTAGTGACAGGTTGTCAGCCCATCGCCTAAATTACAATATACTGAAACCCTCGGATCCCTTAGCTGGATTTTACAGCATGCCCGGGAGGAAATGCAGCTGGCACATTCTATGTTTTTCTCTCGCTCCCAGACCAGCATTGAAGTATATTTTTAGATGCCAACTTAATTCTAACCTAGCTAGGAGACAGTAGGTAGGTACCGCCCGAAACTAATATGATACATACATGTAATCACGCCTTTATCCCTGATGGGGCAGGCAGAGCGTAAACTACCTAAACAAAGGTCGTTCCGCCACGACTGACAAAGTTTTTTTTTTTTTTTATATAAATAGTCGAGCATTTGTCCGCCATCTCACCTGGTGGAAATTGACGATGCGGACTATGTTGAAGCATACTCACCTATGTAGTGCCTATTCACTCTCGCCTTGAAAAGGCCCAGGTTATATTGTTCCGGAAACAGATCCGCCGGCAGGGAGTTCCACTCCTTAGCCGTTCGCATTAAGAATGTGGAAGCGAACCGCTTCGTGCGAATTTTTGGTATATCCACGACATAAGGGTGGAACCCCTGTCCACGCCTCGTGCTCCGGAGATGGAAAGGGGAGGGGGGTATAAGGTCATGAAGTGCTAATGCGCACTCCCCGAAATGTATCCTGTAAAATACCGACATGCACGCCACTCTGCGACGGTGCTCAAGGTTCTGTAGTTTTGCCTCAACCAATGCTGAGTCTCCAATGAGCTTCTTAGCACGTTTCTCGATTGAGTCTAAGGCAGCTAGCTGGTATTTAGCGGAACCGTCCCAAAGGTGGCAGCAGTACTCCATACACGATCGGACTTGAGCTGTGTACAACTGCAATAGCTGTCCCGGTGTGAAGTATCGCCTCACCTTCGAGAGGATACCAAGTTTTTTGGCAGCTGTTGTGGCCAGAGACTCAATGTAACGTCCAAAGTTCAAGTCGGACGTAAGGCTCATACCAAGAAGCTCAAGATGGTCAGAAATCGGTACGGATACATCCCGGAAAGTTGGAGCCAGGTTAAAAGGACTCCGTTTTGTCGAGAATAGACACGCCTGGGTTTTGGATGCGTTGAACTTGTTTTGAGGGTTACTTAAGAAAGAATTGTAGGTATATTGCTGTAGTGACAGGTTGTCAGCCCATCGCCTATGTTGCAATATGCTGAAACCCTCAGATCCCTTGGCTGGTTTTTACAACATGCCCAGGAGGAAATACAGCTGGCCCATTCTATGTTTTTCTCTCGCTCTCAGACCAGCATAGAAGAATATTTAGCTGTTTTAATTAATTAATTCTAGTAATCTAGAAAACAGTAGGTACCGATACTGATAATATATTTTTAGTTCTAACCCTCATTTACACTCAGCGGCATAGTTATGGGAACACAAAATATTATTTAATTTCTTAATATAGTAGTGCTTTCTCGATCTCTCTTCAATATGGTGCGAAAGAAAAAAGACATCAATAGTGTAATTAATAGATAAGGAATAAATCTCACCTTCCGCAATACCACTCAGTTTTGCATCGCGAACATTTCTTGCTCGCTTTTTCGCCGCACTTAGCACTGCAAATAATAGATAGATATTTATTTAAAAAATATAAAAAGAGTTTATTATCTAGACCTCAAAAAATACTCTTGAAATAAAAAAGAAAGTTTAATCTGTCAAGACTGCGAACTAAATAAGAATGAATAAACGGGGTAACGACAAAGAAGTAGTATCTAGCTAGGTGATTAGAAGGAAATACCTTTTTAGAGCACAAAGTATTTTTATTTAGGCGATGCACACACTGAGCTCCGCGCTACGTCGAACAATGGATCATCAGACAATATCTGCGCTACGCGACGCTCGCGCGGAGCTCAGTGTTTGCATCGCCTAAGACACAACATTGATTGCTTATTTCTATACCTACGAACCTATGATACCGACCGAATGTAAGGGAGAGATTCCCACAAACTGATAGGGTAGCCGAGTCAACGAAACTGAACAACTTTGATCAGGAAATAAAAAAAATGACTTCCTCGTAAGCACATCAATCAGTACGGGGAAGTAATTTTTTGATTTTGATGTGGTTTCATTTAATGGATAGAGTGATTCAAGAGGAAAGTTTATATTATAGTTTATATATAGAATTGGTTACCATTTAGCTCCCCCGCTGTCCAAAGCCAGTGCCGCATCGCTGGTATAAGACTCGAGCAGTTTCTTCGCCATTTCTCGAGACTCGTCCGAGTCGTCCATGTGGAAATATTCCAGCTGGGACTTGGCTATGTCCTTCGTACGCTTGTGGACCTGCCTCATGTAAGCGTCTTTAATCTGGAAACATTTATGAGTATAGTGTAGATAGATCAAATATAATAAAATCTAATAGTCTTCTTTTGTGTCGTGTGGTGCGGATGTTTAGGTTAAATGATCCTATGAAGCTTGTTTTTAAACCACCTTTTTATTAATAGTCCTCCCACCGATTTTCGATGATGGCGGCCAATCTCCTAGAGATCAGCCAACTGCGCAGACTAGTTTTAGTGCCCAAGTGTTTGCGATAGACACAAGTGCACTCGCTATTCCTTTAATCTCTTACTCTGATAGGACTTATTGACTGACACGGCTAGAGAGAAATCAGGCGCAGGACCGACTATTTACATGCCCATTCGACAGCATGGATCATCTTACTTTTCGGAGGTGATCAGCCTGCAATGTCCTAGCCAAACTAGAAACAACAACACAAAGTCATTGTCTCCCGCCAGGAATCGAAACCGGGACCTTCGGGTCGAGAGCCCATGACCCAGACCGCTAGAGGAGAGGCACAGAGGCAGTTACCACCTTTTTATTAATAAGCATCTGACGTGATTTGTGAACCACTATCAAAGGCAGCGGCTGTGCGGGAGGGACATGTTCATTTACAGTTCAACGTAACAGGAACACTTTTGAACCTAAAGCTATATAATATACATACCTGTGGCACGACCTCGATAAGAGTGCAACCTGGGTTCTTGACGCCGTTGGTGCGGTTGTGAAGGCTGGAGTAGTCGCCCACAGACAGGCGGCATAGGAACATCTTCAGCTCAACCAGGGGCGGGATCTGGTCTAGGATGGGGTCAGAGAGTTTGGCTTGGAGCTGGTGAAGAAAAGTAGGAATTAATGTCTGAAACTGCGCGAGATTTAACGATATTGACTGAAGCATAAGCACCATTCAGACCTTCTGTCGTAACATCCGATCAATCCTAAGTCAGACCATTCCTACTAAATCGATTTTCCGATTACGCTACACGTTGACCGATTTAGGATTGAAGTTAGGATCGGAAGGTGTGGTTTATTATATTTATCGCGATATCACATTAATTATTGAGGTGTAAATCTTATCGCGAGCGAAGTTAGCCTGATATTTCATGTAGGCACATTATTACAGCTGAACTGGCCACAATGTCAGAAACAGGCATTTCTTACCCTGCAGAAGACGCTTCGTCGGCAGTCGTCAATGGTGTAGTAGTGGGCCAAGCGCGGCTCCAGCAACAGTTGACGCAGACAGAGCCACAACTGCACCTCGCTGCGATGCATCTGAGAGTTCTCTTCCTCTGTGGGCCTGCTCCAGCGACCGACTGCAAATATGCACACTAATGAAATAACGCCCAGGTAATATACATAAATATAATCACGCCCGAATAGGCCAGGCATAGCGTAAACGACCCAAACAAAGGTCGTTACGTCTGACAAACTTTTGAGGGCTATTTAAGATAGATTTGTAGGTATATTGCTGTAGTGACAGGTTGTGAGCCCATTGCCTTCATTATAATAAACAGTACCCTCGGATCCCTTAGCTGGTTTTTACAGTATGCCCGGGAGAAATTAAGCAGAGAAGCTAAGCAGATAAGCAGAGATGTTTTTAGGATTTAGCTAAATTTTGGAGGCATTACAGATCAGATAGTGTTGCCCTGATAGGTTGTAAGCTTACAGTATCACAATACATATAAATTCTCATAATCAATCATAAAAAATACATATCATGAATGTATACATGTATAATACAAATGTATTTCTTCTATAATACATGATGTATTTCTTCTGATCCAACTGCAATAAACGGTCATGGAAAAAGATCAGAAGGACGTGGAAATAGAGGCTCCAAACCAGACCCAAAACCTCTGGAAAAGCTCAGACTTGGAGACAGGCAGTTGTATGATTACTTACAGTTAAAAGTCTCAAGGTCACCATTCTGATTGGTCCGCTTCCACGGCTCCAGTTGGAGTAAATGGCTGATGAGGGAAGGCACGTCGTGTGTCTTGTATAGATTTGTTGCAATAGAGGCGCCTGCACCCGCGGCTTCCATATGCTCCGTTATGTAACTGAAATGACAATATTTTTAGTCATATTTCTGCATGGTCGTGTTCAGCAGCCACGTGACCGGTTTAACGTGCTCTCTAAAGCACGGGATTGTTTCATTTAGGCAATCGGAATTATTCAGCCTGCATTGTCCTAATTAAACTGGGAACAATCGCATAAAGTGATAAATTACATAAACTGTGTCACTTCCTAGTACCCCTCGAACCAAATTTTCATTTTGGCTATCGTAATAATTCAACCTATATTGTTCAATTTGAACTGAGAACAATCGCACAAAGTGATTTGTCTCCAGAAAACTTCTTAAATATTTCATTATTATCTTTTCTCTTAGAGTCATCGTCTCCAGGGTTAAGACAGCCTTTCATAATTATTAAACCTGATACTCACCGCACTATGAAGATACACCGCATGCTGACATCAAACTGAAGGCCTTGCTTCTGTCTCTCCAGCTCCTCGACGTTCATCTGGCACTCGATGTCTTCTGGAAGAGATTGCTTCCAGCTATAACCCTGTCTTCATATTCTATCAAATCTGGTACTCACCGCACTATAGAGATACATCGCATGCTAACATCGAACTGAAGGTCTTGTTTCTGTCTCTCCAGCTCCTCGATGGCCGTCTGGCACTCAATGTCTTTTGTAGTCATCGGATTTAGATAACCCTTGCTGCAGCAAAAATAATATAGTGACCCTTTTGATAGAGAAATCAACAGTTATTTGGTACAAGCGGCGGCGGGAAATTATGCACATCGACTATTAATTCATTGTACAAATGCGACAGTGATAGCGCTCTGCGACGCGACGCTAAGTTTTGCCAATGTGCAATATTTAGGGCCGCGTGTGTGTTGTGTCCGTAGTTACATTATATACGTAGTTAAATAATACAATAAACGTAGTACAGTTGTAGAATTCTCAACAGTCTTTTGTAACTGTGCCCTTTTAATATCAAAACCTCAAGGCTACGAGGGCCCTTTAGCCCCAGTAGGTATAATATAATTTAATTTTAGATTTTGAATTAACTAACTTAACAAGGGCTTGAAGAGTGATCAGTTGTTCGACAGAATACTGCAGTATATCCACGACCACCTCGCTGATGCATTGCGCACCATCTTCGTGGAACAACACTGTCTCCAGCAAACCCACTGCTGCTGCCTCGTGGTAGAGCTGGAACATAGAATGTGCCAGATCATTTTCTACCCAGGAGAAGTTTAAAAACCAGTAAATGGTTTCGGTGTATTTCAATTTACATGAAGTACTGAAATGAAAACCACAAACACAATAACACGCATTCTTATTTACTTTCAAAACCTACGACAAGAATAAGAAAACCTAAGATTTTTATAGGTTCTGCCTACCCTGTACGGAATATTACGAGGTGTAAGAGACAGCGTATCGAAAACTAAAGTCAACGAAACTGAGCAACATTCACAATGAAAATCGTTCAGAAAATGAAAAAAACAAACTCCTATACAAAATTACCACGTCAAGCCAAAAATTATATTCGGTATTTGAAAGATTTTCCCCTTGAAAGTTGTTCAGTTTCGTTAACTGAGTAACCACAAACAGTTTCTGGTTCGCTGTCCCTTACACATACATATATACATATAATCACGCCTTTATCCCTAATGGGGTAGGCAGAGCGTAAACGACCTAAACAAAGGTCGTTCCGCCACGTCTGACAACGTTTTGAGGGTTATTTTAAGATAGATTTGTAGGTATATTGCTGTGGTGACAGGTTGTCAGCACATCGCCTAAATGACAATATACTGAAACCCTCGGATCCCTTAGCTGGTTTTTACAGCATGCCCGGGAGGATATGCAGCTGGCCCATTCTATGATTTTCTCTCGCTCCCAGGCCAGCATGGAAGACCCGGTATTAATAACGGTATCCATTTTCCTTTATTGAAGCTTAGACAACATACATACCACAGTGTAAACGCTGAAAGTATTATCTGGCGCTGGTTCCAACTTTAGTATTTGTGGATAGATCTTCAAACGCCACACTTGTATACATATTGCTTCATACACCAACACTGGCAGCTGTGAAATTAACACATTATTAGAAAAGTAGTTTTCCCCGAGAGTAAAATTATTGCACTTTCTATGTTCCCCTAATATTGTTGATGTGTGTAATATTGTTGAGTGCAAACTGAAAATTAATCAAGCATCGCCTGCTTATCAGCCCAATTTTTCTAATTTGGTTAGGACATTGCAGGCAGATCACCTGATTGTCCGAAAAGTCAGATGATCCATGCTGCCGGATGCGCGTGTACCTAATTAGTCGGTTCTGTCTGCGCTTGATTTCTCTCTGATTGTGTCATTCAGTCTGTCCCATCAGAATAAGAGATTGAAGGAATAGAGAGTGCACCTGTGTGTTTGTGTAAATACTTCGGTACTAAAAACTAGACCCACGTACATGGTCGATCTCTGGAAGATCAGATCGTCCGATCGACGTCACCGAAAATCGTTTAGGAGGTATCTTATCAATAGTTATCATACAAACTTAAGTATTTTTTATTAAAATAATATTGTAAGTTTTGTAAGTAAATTAAAATGCCGATTTTTTAAATAGAATTTTGAATTAGGTACCTACCTTTCCGGCAGAGATCAAGCATTCTTTAGTTTGCTCCTCCATCATCGAGGAGGCTTCTAGAACTGCTTGCTGGTTGAGCTTCTGAAGTCTTATGTGCCAGTCGACCCAACTATTTAACAACATTTAAATAATGTTATATTATTGAATAAAATTTATGAATAAAATGATGTAATATGATAATGCGTTAAGTTAAATCTTCTTCTTTCGTGTCGGCAAGGAACACGGGCTAAATGTTGCTTGCCCAGAAAGCAGCTACAGTAGTGGCTCTCTGGTTGCTATTTAGCAACTCCTCGCTTGAACAGGTGGTCGGACACGCGTGACAGTTGGTAAGGTGCGCCATGGTTTGCAATGGTTCTCCACATTCACAGCTGGCGTCTGCACTACTATAGTACCCCCATCGGCACAGGTTGTCTTTGCTGCGGCCAACCTGCGTCCTAAGCCTATTTAGACTTCTCCAGATTGGCCACGGTTCTTTATAACCTGGAGGCAGGTTTTCGTTGGGGGGGTACAGTGAATGAGGAAACTCACTTGCCCAAAGCTTGCACCTCACGTCAGATGGGTCTTGGTCGGTGGGCTGTGTAGATCGCAGGAAGCTTTTGCGACTTCGACTTCTCCCCCGCCTTAGTCGACCTAAGGCGGGGGAGAGCCCGTAGAGTGGGTGTCTCGGGTCGCTTTCCTGCTTTTGTTTTTTCAAGCGAACAGGTCACATCTCTACGGACTCTAGGTGGAGCTATTCCCGCAAGAGGAAACAGCATACCAACCGGAGTTGGCTTCAGACAGCCAGTCACTATGCGGCAGGTGTCGTTTAACTCCGCATCCACCTCTCTGGTGTGAGCTGACCTAGCCCACACTGGACACGCATACTCTCCTGCAGAGAAACACAAAGCAAGCCCCGTAGTGCGCATAACTGTTGGGTTTGCTCCCCAGTTGGTAGAAGAGAGACGGCGCAGTAGGTTGTTGCGGGAACTCACTTTTTGTTTAGTGTTTTTGCAGTGTGTCTTGTACGTCAGAGAGCGGTCCAGTGTTACTCCCAGGTATCTAGGGCAGCAGCAGTGCTGGATGGCAACGCCCTTCCACGAAATTTTCAACTCCCTGTTTACCTCCCGATTACGTAGGTGGAAAGCACACGACTGGGTTTTGCTTGGATTGGGCCTGAGAGCATTATGTTCGTAGTACGTGTGAAGGTCTTCCAAAGCAAGATTCAGTGTACTTTCCACGGTTTCAAAGTTTTTATGTTGGCAGGTAAGGGCGAGGTCATCGGCATAGATGTATCGCCGAGTGTTAGGGTACTGGGGCTGATCATTAGTACTGAGCATTAGGGCTGAGCATAAGTTAAATAAAACGTTATAAATAATTTGTGAGCTGCTTTTATAGTGTTAATACAGTCGCTATTTATGTTTGGTTCTTCTAGGGAGGAAGTTATTGGGATAAATGGTGTATGCATGCAGGATTCATGGAAGTATGAAAAATATAGGTACAGGAAAATTATCTTACGCTGGATTGCCTATCGCCTCAATTTTTGAAGCTTCCATACAATCGACGAAATAGTCAAGTTCGCCGGGGTTTAGGGCGCTTAGTTGCGGATCCTTTTCCACCATTTTGTCGATTTATTTTTTGCAGAATATTCCAATTTTCGGAAAACGCTTCGCAAAAAACAACAGATTAGCGTATCTATAGCAACGTTAGAATGATAGTTCAATAAGTTTTAAAATTAGCGCCACCGGATGTTACAAAAAAAGTAACTAAAACTTGTGTTCCAATAGTATTTTAAACCGTGTTTTTTGTATTTTAGAAAGAGTTAGCATACTGATAAAACAGTCAAATGGGAGAGAGATAAGAATATCGATACTTTTAGCACAATACGCTTTTCTACTGGAACGCAAACAGTGTTGCTATATTGAAAATTAAAGAAAAATGGCGATCCGGAAACAAATCTTCTGTTTCTTTCTTTTCATAACTTGACACACGTGCCGCGTGGAGTTTTACCTCGCAGGTTGTTAAAAAAATAATTATTTACTGTATAATTGGTGCTAGTTTTTAGTTAATAGAATAATTAATCCTATTACAGTGTTAGTATTATAAAATATTCGGTGGATTTTGTGTGGAAAGTGAACAAAAGTGAGTGGCGGTCGACGACATGCCGTCACGCCTTCCGTTCCTGGATTTCCTTCATGAAAACCTATTGTTTTTGTAGTTTGGTACCTGGATACTCCTACAGGAGACGAGAATATCATTTATTCTTTGTAATATCTACCGATTTATTCACAAATTGGTGAAATTGTTGTTGTCCACATAACCTACAAATGTATGCGCTTGATATCTGTAAATCGTGTCCGAAAATGCTCCTCAATTCTAAACATGCTATACTTTTCTTCACATTCCACTCAAAATACTCTCTGATTCTTCTTCAAAATTGGTCTAGTTTTGTAGCATGAGATAAATCTAACAAGTTTAGGTTAGACCTAGAATTTGGGTAGACAGTTGCTCCTATCAACGAAGCTTTGTGATAGTCATCTGTGCGTAGTAATATTTTACTACGTATCGTAAATCAGGAAGAATATGGAACAGAAAACTTCACAAATAAACCATCTACTTCTCACGTGAAGGCAACTTTTTGCTATGGCTATAAAATGCATGTTTGTGTCTTTCCAAGTTCACAACGTATACGTTTATTTCCCTTCCAGCACGATGGTGGCTACTACAGAGAAGAAGGCGGCGGCGCCCAAACCCGCTAAAGGCAAGGAGGACAGCAAGAAGCTGCCCGCGGTCCCGGAGTCCGTGCTTAAGCACCGCAAGCGCAGGGAGGCTCTCCGAGCTCGCCGTCTGCAGGTATTGTTTTGTTCTTTTTTAAACCGGGTGTAAGGGACAGCTTCATGCAAACTGATAGGGATTGCTCAATCAAGGAAACTAAAAAACTATCACCAGGAAATTCTGAAGCAATGAATTTCCCATACAAAATGATCACCTCGATCAGACAATTTGTTTGTTTTCTTTTTTCTACCTAAATAAAAATCCTGCTCATAGTTGTTCAGTTCCGTTGATTGAGCAACTCCTATCAGTTTGCGGTACACTATCCCCTACACCCCATATTACCCACAGGAAGGTCACAGTTTTAAACAATCCTCTTTACTACTCATTCGCTTTGAGATATGCAACTGCATCAAAATATCAGACACTCATATGAAAATGGAAAACTGTGGTAAAATTTCTGTTTATAATCATTCTAATGTTGATAACCATGAGAGTTATAAAAAGACTACTAAATTTTCCCTGTTAGTTAGAAATACTGGTATGAACTCTCTAGATTTTATTCAAGGCTACTTGGACATGAACTTACTGAGGTAGTTGCAAAAAAACTTATGTTGGTTGGAGTGTATCCTTTGGGGCACTATGAAAAAAAGACTAAGAAAAATTACATGCAAGCTCAATTTTGTCCAAAAGTCCAAATTTTTTCATTTTTTTATAATTGTTTCTCTGTCTTTCATAGTGCCTATGCCCCAAAGCCTAAATTCAACTCCTACACTCCACCCTGAACTTGACTCTCTGACCCTTATATTTATTAAACCATAACCTAAACCCTATTCTACTTATTTGATTTCAAACAATACCTTTTTTACTAGTGTGGTATTCTGTTTTAAATTGGACCACAGAGCCTCATCTTCATAAAATTTAAAAATTATCTTTTCAAGTTGGTAGTAGACTTTTGCCTATGCATCTTGAATACAAAATGGAAGGCACATATTTGAGCCCAACATTCTCTCAATAGAATCTTGTGGTCAAGCAATTGTGCAATAGTACTGGAGTATCTATCACCCTTTCATTTCTGTGATGAACAGGAAGATTCTAGCCTCCTACATATCATGAAAATATGACTTTTTACCTTAGATCATAACGCACCTTTAGAAATAAAGTGACTGAACTCAAAAAATGGGGATTTGGACTTTCTGCAATAAAACGATTTTTGAAAGCATAACCTTACAACCCTATATACTTGGGTATTTTTTTCTCAGTAAAAGTGTGATAGATAATGTTCTAAAAAATATTTCAAGTTTTTAGGGTTGTAAGTTATAATTTTAAAGGTCGGTTTATTGCAGGAACTCGAAATCCCAATTTTTTGAGTTAAGTCACTTTATTTGTAAAGGTGCGATAAATAGTTACAGATACACAAACGCCCATTGAAAAACAGCAACAAATTTATGTCATTCGCTATTTGACAAATCAAACTTAATTTTATAAGCAGTAAGGTCCATGTTGAAGCTTTAAGTAAACCACTTTACGACATTTTTGCACATGGTTGATATGGTGCCATGGTTTGAGTTTGATTCTGTATAGGACCGTGGATCTGTAACTATATTTGATCTAAGCTTGCACACAAAGGAACTTGTGCATTTTGTAACATACATGATGACTATGATGAGACTTAGATATTTTGCAAACATAGGTTTGGGCACTTATTATTGGTATAAAAAAATTATATGGTTCATTCATGGCAATAGGATTGATTTTATCATGTAATGTTGGGTAATGCTAAGGATGTAATCTTCTGAATGAATAATTGGCAGGGCTTGTAGGGCCTGGGTTTTGTCAGGTGACCCATCTGCTAGTCTGCCTGCTTCTTTTGTGAAAGAAAATTTATCACAAGCTTCAGCCAAAATGACACCACATTTTTTTTTCTGTTCTCATATTTTGGACTAAGGTTTTATTTGTTTTGTTCAGGTGACGCTGAAGAGACGTTCATCAGCAATCAAGAAGCGCAAGGACATCTTCAAACGCGCCGAACAGTACGTGAAGGAGTACCGCATCAAGGAGCGGGATGAGATCAGGCTCGCCAGACAAGTGAGTGATATTGTTCTTCTTTGCAGTTTTAGTTAAAGGTTACAGGTTTATAGGCCTGCTACATACATGTCGCGCAAGCAGCGGAAAATAGCTGTCTGGACGAAACTTAAACCTCAAGCCGCCGGCTCTGTGTGTAGCCAGCTTCCCAGGGGTATTGGTGCCAACAATAGTTCAAAAATAAGTCAGTTTGTTCGTATAGACCTATGTACATTTCTGCAATTATTTACGAGAAACATAATAACTTGGATTTAGATTGCGAGGATTTTATTGAAGGTTCTTTTATTTTATTCAAATTTTAGCTTAAATAGGCCAAATTGAGTAAGATTATGGCAAAATAATAAATTAGTCTTACGATTTTTCGCTCTGATCAATATTTTCTAAGATTTCGAGTGGTTTGAGATATTTTTCTTTTTGGTTGGGTTCTGTCGAATTAGCCTTACCACAGATAATATAATACTATACTAGTACAGATGCCTAATGTCATACAACAAAACTGGTCCGCCATAAGTCGGGCCGAGTGGCGGGCCGCAATATTTTAGTACAATCTGACGCAACGGTACCACGTGACAGACCACGGCGGGAAGTGTTCGGTCATAATATTTTGCCGTGATCACAGATGGCCCCACGTAGGTACAATGCACGTTCGAAGTACGTAATTTTCTACTAGACTACTAGATGGCGGTAAGAGAGAAGTGAACGCTGCGCCAGAGCACAGATATTAGCAGTTTTAATTTGTAAAAGATTGAATAATGAAACTTATCTTATGTACTGTCAGCAAAGGCTATTGCAGAGCAGGGCCGTTCGAAACGGATGAGATTGTTTCAGGAAATTATGTATGAATTTTAATGTGGTTTAGTACCTATCTTTATTGCAGTAAGTGAATCGTGCAAATAAGCGAGATTTTATTAAAGTTTATCAATAATTTCCTGAAATGATCTCTTTCGTTTCGAGCGGGCCTGACCAGATGTCTCCTCTGCTGACTACGTACCTACACTCTACAATCATATTAGGTGCTATCATTTATAAATTTAATAAACTTCTTTACACGATTGTAACTTTTACTTTTTTTCACCTGGCCTCCTTCCACTTATCACTATTTTGAGCCTCTATTTTTATTTATCAAGATGGTTCTTATTAATAGAAAAGAAATCGGCCTTAAATACACTTTAAAAGTAATAAATTGAACAGTAGTATGACAGTAAAATATTTACCTTAAAAAGTAAAAGAAAGAAAAACTAATACTAAATAAATGTTTCTAACAAAAATGAAATTGTATTCAATCAACGATCGGACTCGATCCGGATAATCACAGCGCTGAAACCTGACCAACTAACCAACGCGCCATCCCGCCGGTGAACTGAGTTGCGAATAAAAGCTACCCATGAAGTTGTTATGGTTCATCAATGAGTATATTTTTTTTAATAGTAACGTAAACAACAAGTAGAATATCGACATAATTAGCAGGAAAATATATATATGATTTCTTCATTAATTCGTTTAGGAGAAATGAGATCTAAAAAACATACATATAAGTATGTAATTTTTACAAATTTCGGAATCAACGGAGCGGATTCGCATTTACCCATTCATACGTTGACCGGCAACGTTGCGCGCGGGCCCGCACTGAATGGCAACGACGCCACTTGCGGAGCCAACGCTGCACAGTGGGTCAGAAATTGAGATTCATAGAATTAGGAATAAACCAAGTTTCGGAATTTTGCTTACAACTTTCAGAAGACAATCTATAGGTAAACTTAATAAAAGTAACGACAAGTATCTCAAAGCAACTAAAACTTAAACTTAAGTAGGTATGTTTCATTAGGTATATTTTAATTTAATAAAAATATATTCATCACTAGGGACAGAGGCGTGACTATATGTATGTATGTATGTATATTTATCACTATTTAACATAAATATCTTTGACATTTTAGGAACACATCGAAGTAAAAGGTGTTACCAAGCAAGGTTTAAGAATCGATATGATTTGTTTTAGGCAGCAGGCAATCATGTCTTTTCATTACAGCTACAATTTACTCGTTATATGTTTTAATTAAAATATGTATTCTTTTAAAGTTTCTTAAATAATTAATAATATAAAAATAGCTCTTATAGATAGTGAGAGAAAAACAGTAAGTTAATCTAATATTTATATTCTTTATGTTA
The DNA here is from genome assembly GCA_949820665.1 of Scrobipalpa costella. NCBI lineage: Eukaryota > Metazoa > Arthropoda > Insecta > Lepidoptera > Gelechiidae > Scrobipalpa > Scrobipalpa costella. The sequence continues at coordinate 15,308,553 of OX463315.1, forward strand.
GTTAAATCTAGTCTACGCCGAATCGTGGCCATGTTAATGTTTTGTACATACATACATCACGCCTTTGTTCTTAATGGGGTGGGCAGATCGTAAATAACCTAAACAAAGGTCGTTCCGCCACGTCGGAAAAAGTTTTGAGGGTTATCTAAGACAGGTTGTCAGCCTATCGCCTAAATTGTAATATACAGAAACCCTCGGATCCCTTAGCTGGTTTTTTTTTTCAGCATGCCCGGGAGGAAATACATCTGGCACATTCTATGTTTTTCTCTCGCTTACAGGCCAGCATGGAAGAAGATTGTGAATGATTTGTTGTTGGTAAATTAAACAAATATAGAAACAGTTTTCCTGCTGATCGTAAGAAAAATACATACTATCCATACTCTATACAAATATTATAAAATCCGAAAGTAGCTCCGTCTATCTGTTTGTTTGTTGTTCTTTCACGCCTTAAATTCTGAACGCATTTTGATGAAATGTGGTAGCATGGTGATAGATGAAACTGACAAAGGCAATTTTTTACCGTAGGATAAGATCTTATTCCCTCGGGAAATATTTTCACACGGTATTTAGGGTATAGGACAACACTTTATGTATCGATTGACTATGACCATGACATTATAACGCTATGGCTGATAACCAGTGATCGGAATTGGTAGAGTATATTTACCTAAACTTCTAAGAACAGAAGCGGAAAATGGAGACTTCCTTACTACGTAAACTTTTTGCGGGACATCTTGCGGGACATCACATAAGTAAGCAAGAAATATACTTTGCACCATGGTTTTTAATTCTATGGACAAATACAAGCTAAAAATATACTTGCTGATATTTGGCTACAGTGTCACATTGCCTAGATATTTTGAATTCAAGATTTTCTTACTATATAGCTTTAAAACTGCTGTGTGTAGGAAAAAAAATATTGAGGTAAAAATTACGCAAATTATGTGCTGTATAATTTCTTCATAGGTGTCAACATCGTACGAGCTACAAAAACCAAGATATTTACGAAAAATTGTTTTATTTTACATTTGACCTTGAATAGCTTATATTCCTGGTTGGTTTTTTTAAGGCACCATTTCGTACGCCGAAATAAATCTGTGAAAAGTCCTGGGTTCGATTAAGATAAACCGATGCTTTTAATAAGTTCCCCTTAGTCAAACATTGATAACAACGCCGTAACGAGTATGATATAAAACACACAAAGTAATTTTAATTGTTAGAAGGCTTGCACTGATAGTAATATGCTTTTAAATAAGTGCTGTTTATTCACAATTAAACAAAAACTTCGTAAACAAAGCGATTAAATAGAACTACACAAAAGAAGCTCAATTGTCAAAAGGCTTGCACTAATTATTTTTACCTGAAAAGTGATTCCAGGTAAAAAAAAACACTGAAAAAACAATCATACCTCTTTCGAAATATGAATTTTGTTTTTTGTAGTTTTTAATGATAAAAATTAAATTTGTTTTTTGTAACTTAAGGTATAAATGAAAGAACCAATAAAAAATAAAATAAAGCTTATTTTTATTAAAGTAGACAAGTATTCATGTAATGCAGTCCAAAAAACCTGATCACGTAAGGTACATCGTAAACGCGATTAATTTTACTTAAAAAATAATATATTTTATATGTCGTCAATGTCTTCGTCATCAGTGACAGAATCTGAAGATACTGACGAAATATTGCTTTCTTGCAGGGAATTGAAGTAGATGAGCATTATTTTTTCTATATTTTCCGGTTTAAGTCTATTCCTTTTTACACTTAAAATCCACTAATAGGTGTAAAAGGACCTTTCAACATCTACAGATGTAAGAGGAGCATATTTAAAAAATACTTCGTCATCTACTTCGATTCCCTTTACAATTTTTTCACTTATTGTTGTAATAAAATCGCAGTCCGGAAATCTGTTTAAAACTTTATCAAATTTATTTTGAATTATCTGATTTGTTGACTAGCTTAAAACATAACTAACATCGTCCATAATATGAAAACTGTCAGATATCGTTACAACGGTTTTTCGTAAATATCTTGGTTTCTATAACTCCAACGATGTTGACACCTATAAAGAAATTATAGAACACAAATTACGCGATAATTTTTTCCTTCAACATTTTTTCCTACACACAGCCGTTTTAAAGCTATAAAGTAAGAGAATCTTTAATTCAAAATATCTAGGCAATGTGACACTGTAGCCGAAAATCACCAAGTATATTTTTAGCTTGTATTTGTCCATAGAATTAAATGCCATGGTTCAAAGTATATTTCTAGCTTACTTATGTGATGTCCCGCAAGATGTCCCGAAAAAGTTTTAGTAGTAAGGAAGTCTCCATTTTCCTCTCTTCTTTTTAGAAGTTTAGGTAAATATACTCTACCTATTCCAATCACTGCCGATAACATTTCCTCCCAGCCGAATTTCCTCCCGGGCATGCTGGAAAAACCAGCTGAGCAATCCGAGGGTTTCCGAGGGAGTATATTGCAATTCAGGCGATGAGCTGGCAACCTGTCACTACATGAAACTGCCTAAAAATTAAAATCTATCTTTAAATAACCCTCAAAACTTTGTCAGACATGTCGAAACGACCTTTGTTTAGGTCGTTTACGCTTTTGCATACCCCATTAGGCGTGATAAAGTCGTGATTATATATGTGTATATATGTATGAGTGACATAGCAACAGGCTAACCGTTAACGCAGAGAAATACATTTAATCGCGGGTGAAAACGCGGGGCGGAAAGCAAGTGAGTTTTATAAATAAGATACAATATTCATACTTTAATTTTTGTTTTATTGTTTTTTTCATAATTCAAAGTGCGAGCGTCTCTAAAAGTAAAGTCATATCACATAAACGGCAGCCGCTCGATGTAGGTATATTAATTTCATCTGTGGATCGATAATTGTACCAGTGACATCTATTGGTGAATGGTTGGTACTACCTGTATGTGTTTAGGGTTTGAGCGAAAGTCGAAAAACTTCATATCTTTAACACTCCTGTGTGGGTGTCGCTAGAGTAGCCGCTGAAAAGAAACTTTTAATCTAAAACTTTTTAAAAATGAGCATATTATACGATTTTTAATGCTCAGGATTGCAGAGAATTATTTATTAAACAATATATTTGCTGGCTTTAGAAACAAAAAACTTGCTTTATGTAAACTTTTATTTAGAATGACCTGCCCGTCTTACCCGTAGCGCCATCTGCTGATATTTTGTAAAAGCTATTTACTGTTGTTCCGGATGGGACCCCATGGCCTTACTCAACCTAACCAGCAAAAGGTTTTCTTGTCAGCATATTGGTTCGCCAGTTGTTACGTACTGCCACAAAGCTCACTTCTGGCACTTTGATTATGAAGATATTTGATTTTTTCGTAATATTTATTTGTATGTTTATCACCAGGCACGCAACCGCGGCAACTACTACGTTCCCGGAGAGGCTAAGCTGGCCTTCGTCATCCGTATCCGTGGTATCAACCAGGTCTCCCCCAAGGTATGTCCTATGAATTTAAAATAAAACTGTTATTTCCATAAAAGTAAAACTGAGTTAAATCTCAACCTATTCGTCTAATGCACAAAACAAAGCTTATTTCAGGACTTTACCTTAGTCTAAAGCCAAATCGTGGGAAGAATAATCGCTTTTATATGACAATTCGTTGAAAAATACTTGTTTAGTTCCAACTTACTACATTTACTTACTTTTATTTATTTAACTTTATGCACATAAATGTTACATGGGCGGACTTAACGCCAAAGGCATTATCTACCAGTCTACCAAATGATGATACTTAACACACAAGGCATAGTTCATCTGATAAACAATGCTGTTAATTTCCCAACTGAATCTCCACAAAAATCTCCATATTTCACACCGTTACCTACCAAATTTAAACCGCAACCTCAATTGCAGGTTCGCAAAGTCCTCCAGCTGTTCAGACTTAGGCAGATCAACAACGGCGTGTTTATCAGGCTGAACAAGGCTACCGTCAACATGCTCCGTATCGCTGAACCTTACATCACCTGGGGACACCCCAACCTAAAGAGCGTTCGGGAGGTAAGTTGGCATTTTTTGGCTCCTAAAGAAGATAAGTTTTTGTGAATAAATTTTGTTCTTTTGCACTAGAATTCTTAAAATATTGGGTAGACGAAACATGGCTGAGTTTTAGACAGCCCAAAGAATTATATTTGAAAAATAAGTAGCTTGGTTCCATTTACTATTTAAAATACTGTTGTGATATTCTTGAAACAAAGCTAGTTTAATATTCTGCTAGTAAAACTACTATGTAGCATGATTCTTTCTTACTAACTTAACTCATCAGCCTGTATAGTTATTGGCTAACTTGAGTATAACTCAAAACTCGCTGTCACTCATGAGCGCAGATTATAAATGCGGGCGTGGAGCAAAATTCACTTTTATTTCTTTTCCTTCTGATCTATAATCGTTATGCGCTAATTAATCAAGATGGTTGACAGGCCCTGTAGAAAACTACCGACCTCTTTACCTAGCAGATCAACAAAACTAATGCCCATTTCCACTTCACAGTTGATCTACAAACGCGGTTTCGCCAAAGTGAACAAACAGAGGGTGCCAATCGCTTCCAACACCATCATTGAGGAGAAACTTGGCAAATCCGACATCATCTGCGTTGAGGACCTCATCCATGAGATCTTCACTGTCGGTGACAAGTTCAAGTATGCGAGCAACTTCCTCTGGCCGTTCAAACTGAACAACCCCACCGGAGGATGGAGGAAGAAGACCGTGCATTATGTGGACGGAGGTGACTTTGGTAACCGTGAGGACAAGATCAACAGCCTTCTCAGGAAAATGCTGTAAACTAATAAAGTCTTAAGTTTAGTTGATTTGTTTTATTGTAAAAAGACCCTAAAATTCTAAAGAAATTTAAAATGTTTGAAAGTAGTACCATGCCATAGTGCAACAAATAAAGCACCTGAAAATCAGTAAAACCTATGAACGCGATAATAATTAATATATTAATTACGTACATACAAGTAGTACCAGGGGGGTTTATTCCCACCAAAACCCCTTGTTCCATCTATCCCCCCTGGCCTATCCCCCCTAGGAGGGAAGAACGGAATTTACTAGTTCGAATAACACCACCAAACTTGACTGATAGGGGAACCAAAGGAAAAACTAGTAGTAGGAAGTCGAGAGGATATTTAAATAAGATGATTGGCTGACAACCTATCCCTACAGCTATACACACTTATGTATTTGTATTCATATCCTGAAAGATTACGCTCACCTCGAAACGCGTGATTTTATGTAGTGTGCGATGCATGTTCACGGCCAGCGCCATCTATTGCCGAGTAGCTGTACTACATCACAGTTACTGACTAAGGCAATTCCGAATAGCTTTTTTCTCTGGTGGTTGAACGTAGATTGAATAGGGATAATTTGTATAAAATACGGAAACAAAAAAAATAAAAGATATGTTTATTCACAAAGGTAAGTTCGCTATTACATTTTTCTGAAGTCGTTCTGCCAGAGCTAAGCAATCCTCGAAACTGCTGCACTGCTTCAAACTCTTCTGCACATTCTGTGAAAATAGTAAATATATATTTAATAATAAAACAATAGATATTCAAGTTTGGGCTAGGACAATGATTGGTAAGTTTTAAGTATGTTTGTGAATATGTTCTAGATCTCACATAGTAACTTCAAATTGGATAGTTTGTTGTTTACATTAATAAAATCTTTATTTATTTATACAGTGTTAGGGACAGCGTCCCGCAAACTGATAGGGGTTGGTCAGTTAATGGAACTGAACAACTATTAGCAGGTATTTTATTTAGGAAGTAAAACAATATTTTGTTATTCCAAATTGTCTGATACATACATACATGTCATCAAGCCTTTATCCCTAATAGGGTAAGCAGAGCGTAAACGACCTAAACAAAGGTCATTCCGCCACATCTCACAATGTTTTGAGAGTTATTTAGATAGATTTGTAGGTATATTGCTGTAGTAACAGGTTGTCAGCCCATCGCCTAAATTGCAATATACTGAAACACTCGGACCCCTTAGCTGGTTTTTACAGCATGCCAGAGAGGAAATGCAGCTGGCACATTCTATGTTTTTTTCTCGCTCCCAGTCCAGCAAAGAACAAAATTGTCTGATTGAGGTGGTAATTTTGTATGGGAAGGACAAATTTTATTTTCATCTCCTGAAAAATTCCTGGTATATGTTGTTCAGTTTCGTTGACTGAGCAAACCCTATCAGTTTACGGGACACTGTCCATTACATCAGGTATACAAACCTCAGTTGTAGTATAAACAGCATTGCTTATGAATTCTTCGCCAGAACACTTGACATTTTCATAAAATACTCTTCCAAAGAAATTTCTTATTTCAAATGCTATTTTAATATCATTGCAAGATATTTGCAAGAGTGGATTACTGAAATCATCATTCAAAATTCCTACGTAAACTTTCTCTTTGCATATATCAAAAACAGCATTGATTTTTGATTTCAGGAACTCCTCAGTTGTTAAAAGCTTTTGTACATAACTGGCTTTTTGAATGTTAAAGTATTTTCTAAAAGTATTTTCATGTTTTATAATATCACAATAGTTATGTGGCAATTTGACATAGAATGATGGCATTTTATGGTTATCATTATTGGATGTGTCTGTAACTTTAAATAAGCCACCATGTTGCCCTTCAATAGTTTTGGATATCATTTTATCAATATTTTCCTTTGGTTCTTTTAGGATTCTATTTTTATTTGTTACTGACTTTGTTCTTATAAAATTTTCTGCATTCAGTGTAATTACTTTTCTATGCAATACAGTCCAAATTGTTTCTTTGTTTTGTAGTGCTCCAGGTACCTCTGATATTAATTTTATTTCAACATCAATGTGTGTAATATTATGTCCATCTATTGGTATTAAAAACTGCGTTTTTTTTAAAGGTTCCTCTAATTTCACAGTTGTTGTTTTAATAGTTGTGCCTCTGGTTGATAATGTGATGTGGATTTTGAGGTTTTCAAGCATATCATTAAGAATATTGATTAAGCTGTGTTGGATTGTAGTAGCAGATATTTTAACTAGAAGCATTATTGAATTTGTCTTGATGTATTCTTGTATTTCTTCTGTTAAGGTTATATCGGAATTTTCTTTATTAACTTCTTCGTAATTATCATATACAATCACATTTTCTTCTATCATTTCATCCATGATGTCTGGTCTTCGAGATAAAGATACAACAGTTAAGTGATTTCCTTCCTTCTCTATCTTATTTACTATCTCTGTGTTTCTCACAAGTTCTTGATTTATCCTGTCCAAATATTGTGTATTGTTGATCAGTTTTTCTGCTGGGCAGTACAGATATTTGTCTTGATTTAAATATGAAGTATCATCTTCAATAATAAATGTATAAATCAAGTTGGTGAAAGTTGTACAGACAATTAAATTATCACAAATTACAAAATCTTTTACATCTTTGACAAATAATTGTTGGAAACTTATGTCTTCTTTAGAATTCATATTATCTGCCTTCCACATTGTCATGCCGTCAGTATAAATGATAGAATTTTGATAAGGCTCAATTTTTGACACTGCTGTGTTTAGATGAATGATTTTAGGAGTATCGCTGTGATTATTTAATTGTAAACAGACAATGGTTCCACAAGTTAATGTAATTAGAACCTCCCATTCTTTATTTTCTACTATTTTTATATCACAGATGTCTGAGGGACTGCTATAGAGTTTCCTCAATGAAATATCATCATCAGAAGTCATGTGGCTGAACAGGCAAGCATATACTGTCAGTCTATCAAACGAAATGAGCACTAGGCTATGGTTTTTCCACAAATTTTCTTCAAAATATCTACTCAAACTGCTAAAATCTTCCTTGGGAATGGCTTTGCAAGCTAATATACATTTTCCGCGATCAGATAAGTGTGGTGCCCAGTCCTTATCGACGAGTTTTATTGTAGTTTCCTTCTCCACTGAAAAATCACAGCTAAGACCATGTAGGCTTAGGTTATAAGTAGCTGAACGAAGTTTAAGACATAAAGCAGACTCTGGCGAGTATTTAATGCAGTGCAGGACACCTTGCTCGCGCGGTTGGAAGCTACTTCTGAACTTTTTTCTACTTTGGTTCTTGAATTTCAACGATGTCGTGTGAACGTTTCCGTTGCAGTCAACACATGCTAAATAGTTGTTAGACACTATAATTTGATCAATTTGAAACTCTGGCGTGAACTCTTTACTATGGCATTCAAATTCCAATTCTTCGTATAGAAATATTTGATATTTATTCCATAAAATAAAGGTGCCTTCTGAATCTTTCTGAACTACATTTAAACTTCCAAATAAACGTTCTTTACACTTGTAATACTTTATCTGTACTTCCTTTTCGTCGCTTAGATCCATTTTAGACTACAAGTACAACAGAAATTACAATACAACAGAATTAAATCCACAATAATGCGAAATTCGCGCTCACTACACATGAAAACCAGTGTTGCCAAGTCTTTTTAGTATGAAATCGCCGAAAAGTAAATTTCAAGTAGCCTGAAAGTCGCCAAGGTGAAGTAGCCAAAAATCGCCTAAAATAATTTACGAATAGTCTAAATAGCTACTTTTTTAAATGCTTGAGACCTATCCCTTAAGACTCTGTTTAGTATGGATGTTATTTAAATAATTTGGTTCGATCTCAAAATCTTGAGTCAAAGAGGGTGGACTAAGGGTGGATAGTAGAAATTTCCAATGATACATACATACATAAAATCACGCCTTTATCCCTTACGGGGTAGGCAGAGAGTAAAACGCCTCCTAAAAGGCGCTGTCGCCACGTCTAACATAAATTGAGGGCAATTTTAGATTGTAATGTGTATTGCTGTAGTGACAGGTTGTCAGCCCATCGAAATTTCCAATGATTATTCAGAAAACCTTTGTTTTGGACCCATTTTGTTCGTATTCGTACCCTATATGATGAAAATATCCTACTTCTAATTATTTTTGAAGTAGCCTAATATCGCCTAATATATTTTTCGAGATAGCCTAAATTGTGACCAGTCGCAAATGGCAATTTTTGGTCGCCACAGCACCCTTCGAGATAGCCTAAATGGCGATAAATCGCTGCACTTGGCAGCACTGATGAAAACAATGTTTGACATTGACACATAACATTTGTTTTTTTTTTAAAGATTATGTAGGATATTATTCTTGGTACTATTTTTAATAGAAAAGAAAATATTAGTAATTAAATTCACATAAAAATAAATGAAAATGAAATTCAAAAGTAAAAAGAAAAATCTAAAAATTAAGTTACAATCAAGTGACACCTTAAAAAAAAGAAGTTCAGCTACTCAACAATAGATGGCGCTGTTTTGCAATTATTGCAATAAACATTTGAATGAATAGCTAATCTAATTTATTTCTATCTAGGGTGGTGCAAAATAATATTAGGCTTGTTCTCGAGATACATGCATATTTATTCTTGTTATTTGTTGCGAAATAAAACAATTTAATTAGTAAACGTCATTTTATTCACAAAACGGGTTCAAAGTAGTACACAAATGTGGCTGAAAATAAAAAATAGGCACAATGCAAACTTAGGTATAGGTATACACCGTTAGTAAAATACATAAGATTACGCCAATACCAATAATTATGTTAATAAATGAGTATTTTTCAGGCTCTGGCTTCGAAGAGATTTTAAATTTATAAACTGAAGATAAATCCTTAAAAAAATATGAGGTATTCTTTAGAAATTCGAACTTTATTTGAGAGTATTTTTGAATAAAAAATATATGAAGGAACTAATGTAAGATTAACAATAATTTCTGTAATATTTAAGTGGTCAACTGGTCATGTGATATAAGAGAGGGCACGGCAGTGCAATCACCAAGCCAAGAGTGAAGCACGGTTGGGATCTTACTTAGTCTATTTCTTAAACATTGAAAACACGGAAAAAAAGCATAATAAGCGAACGTTTCCGTTGCATTAAGCAAATTGAAATACATTGCCCAAAATATTACAGAAGTTATGTTATACCTTGATCAAATCATTCAAAACGTGAACAACATAAGTGCATTTGAAAACAAAATGTATTAAAATATTAAATTATGCTAGTTTGTAAATTAAGTAAGTACTTACTATTTGGCACATCATATTTTATTTGGTTAAGTTAACCGCAAACAAATATGAATACTTAATATATTGAAATGTTAATTATTTTAATGAGAAAATGTAAGTCGCGGAAATGTAGTGAAAGACAGATAAAATTGAAGAAAAAATTATCAAAAGGTATTATAAAATAGCGTCAAACATAAAAATGTTTCTAAATTAAAAACAAAAGTTCTGAATGTTCAGTTTTGCGAAATATCAACTTATTATTTTTTGTAAAAATACCGTTTAATACAATTTTAGTTTTTAAAAAGAAAAAAGATAGGTAATACGTATATACAAGCGACAGATATAATAAATATATTAAATACTTAAAATCGGAAGTATTCCAAATCTTTCCGAAACTTTTCCTTTTTATCTAATTGGCACACTTTCACATTGAATCACTAGCAAAAAAACTATACTTAACTAATTACTAAACTAAAGAGGTTCACTTCAAATTATTATCTAATTTGTGGACTGAAATAAAATCACACACAGAGTTTGAGTAAAAAAATATGGACTTAATTTCAAGATGCTACTTCCGAGGTGGTATTTTAATGTCTCTTTTAGATTTTTATCGTTTTTGAAAAAGATTCTTGGCAATTTGGTACATCGTATCTAAGTTAATAGTATTTAAGAGACTAATAATACAAAGGCAACATTAATGCTATAATATAAAACAATATTTTTTGGGTGAAAATCTTGGTAAGAATGAAAAACAATAACCGTGTCAGTTTTGGCTAGCAAAGTTATGAAATAATTTTAATATGTCGATTAAACTTTGAGAGACGTAAAGTAAGTTAGGATTTTCTATATTGCTTTTGTCTTTTGAGAAAGAGACAACTCTAAATAAAAAACAACTTAGAAGTATGTTACCCAAAATTGACACCAATGTCTGATCTAACATTAACTATTTACAATTTAAAGTTTTGATATGTAATTGTATTGCGGTGGTTTCCTGATCTAATTAACAAAAATATTTGTTTCTTGAATGTAAAAGTCATCCTGCATAAAAATTACACGCTATATAAATGCTTAAATTAATACTATAGTTGTATTTATATCTATATTTACAGATTTCACAATCACGAGTATTATAATTGCACTTTTTATTTCCAAAAGAGTCGCTTTATTGTTTGGAGTTCTTTCCATTCCATTTTCGTCCGAAATTCAAAAACTTACCAAGCTTTACATAGTATTTCCATTTCGGGTTTAGAATAAAGGTAAACGAAGTTGCATGTCTTTTTATTCAAAAACACATTTCTAAAATAAATGATACTTGTTGGCAAATTAGTTAAGTTACTAAAACTAGTATTTCATCATGTTGTTATATCAAATAGCTAAAACTTATTTAAGAAACAAGATCATCGATTAAAAGACATGAAACTTTGTTTACCTTTCTTCTAAAACCAATTGGAAATACTATGATATAGTCGGTTGCTAGTGATATTTGCGTTCGAAAATTCGGTAAATCGAATGTAAAAATTTCCGAGTCTTATTTCCTTTTTGATATTCGATTCCATTCTTTTCTCAAGGGTCAAATTACTTTATTATTATACCCTGAGAGCTTTCAATATCGAATTACTTGTATTATTTTAGTCACAACGATCTCAGATTGAGCTCAACACGGTGCTACTTCTTTAAATCTGGATCCATCTTCGTCTTGTCCATTGACGATGACACCATTCCACTTTGGGGGTATAACTTTTCTAAATGCTTCAGCGATTCGTTGAGGAAGTTCTGGAAATAAAAATGTTTTGTCACATTTTTTAGGCGCGGTCACAGAATAATAAAGAGTAGTGCGGCTTAATTAATATCTATGTAATATTTATAAAATATAAGTATCACTCCATGCTGGACTGGGAGCGAGAGAAAAACGTAGAATGTTCCAGCTGCATTTCCTTCCAGGCATGCTGTTTAAACTAGCTAAGGGATTCGAGGGATTCAGTATATTGCAATTTAGGCGATGGGCTGACAACCTGTCACTACAGCATCATACCCTCAAAACTTTGTCAGACGTGGCGGAACAATCTCTGTTTAGGTAGTTTACGGTCTGCCTACCCCATCAGGGATAAAGGCGTGATTATATGTATGTATAAGTGTAAAATATACTCTGCTCTATTAATTAGTCGAATTGTATTAACTCCGCGACAATGTTAATGTTTGATTCTAAAGATGTGAAAAATGATTATGATGATAAAAATGAAGATTGGGATGAAAAAGATGAATGTGATGATGAGTGATGAGGTATGAGACTGACCTGTATTGCTGTTAGTGCAGCAACTATAGCCGGACCGCCGAATCCGTGTGAGATAAGTGAGAAATGCGTCAAGTGGCGTTGTATGGCCGGCTCCAACAGGTGAGGTGGCCGCGTGTTGCATAGCGGCGACCGGTCTTGGTTTAGCAGGTCCATTAGTTCCTTTGTCACCTGGTGTTGAAGAAAAAATCATATTGATTTTGTTCATACGAGGTAGGTTTTACATAATTTTATAGCTCCAGATTTATGTATTGGTATGGATAGGTATAATAAAGGGTATAACGTGTTCTGTCAGTGTATGCCTTTAAAGTAGCGCCCCCATCAGCAAAAATATCATAACTCGCTGAAACGCAGTGAAAATTTGGTCCAACAGACTCAAGTAATAGTAATTAGGTAATTTAGAAAAATTGCGAATAACGGCAATTTTTGTTCCTGTTACAACGAACTATGAATCGCTAATTTATAAGGTTCTAAATTATCTAAACTATTACTTGAATCTGTTGGACCGGATTTTCGATTCATTGTATTTTTTACTGATGGGGGAGCCACTTAGCTTTTATAGTCATCTTACGGGTTTAAGGCATCTATCTGGATGAGTCCACCCTATTGTCAGATCTGGCTTGAACAAATTTAAATTTTTATCTAAAGATTCAAAACCAAAGCTATCGTAAAAAAAATGAATGGTAGGATTCAGAAGACTTATTAAATAAGAAAATACATTTTAAAATACATCGTATTCTACGTACCATGAACTGAACAGAGATGAAAGACTGACCTGTTTAGTGGCATGTAGGAGATCCCTCCGTCTCCTTGCGTCGTGCTCCGCGCACTGCCTCGCCAGGTACTCAGCTAAAGCTCTGGCAGGGAACTCTGTCTCGCACACGTAGCCGAAATCCCTGGCTAAGTGTACCGCTTCAGCTGTACAGAATAAAAGAAGCGTTTCATTGATATGTCGTTAAAGTGCATAAAATGTTAGAAATAGCTTTAACTTTCCATTTCGCACTGTCCCCCATCGCTTTAATCCGTTACAGATACAGTTTATAGCACCTTCATTTAAAATAATTATTAAATTCTTTAAATATTACAAGGTTACTTTTTGAATTATGTTACGAATAAATCATTATTTTTTTGTTAATACCAACCTTCTACGAGTGACGTCAGCAGAGTAACGTTGGCTGCTTTCCGTCTCCCCGCCGGCAAGTTCAGCCCGATTTTATCTAGTTTCTCCCGCAGTAACCGACCGCCATTCTTGCTCTTTGCCCTGTAACAAATCATTTAACTTAAAGGGATGGTTCAGCTGTGTCCGTTCGCTCGACTTGGCGTAGGCACTTCCGTGCCACCATATGTTTATGAAGCCTTTTTAATCTGTGGCATATTTGGCGAGTAGTATTTTTTCTACCATTCTGTCTGGGAGCGAAGAAAAACATAGAATGTGCCAGCTGCATTTCCACCTGGGTATGCTGTAAAAACCAGCTAAGGGATCCAAGGGTTTCAGTATATTGCAGTTTAGGCGATGGGCTGACAACCTGTCACTTCAACAATACATGTACAAACATATCTTAAAAACTTTATCAGACGTGGCGGAACGATCTTTGTTAAGGTCGTTTACGATCTTACATTTATGTATGTATGTATTTAGTATTCTTTGTTTCAATACCTAACTCGTTGCGATTTCAAAAAGATTCCGCGTGTTACAAAACTATCGGTAGGCTATGTCTACGTATTTCTACCAATACATTTTGCATATCAATAATGAAAAATTAGAAGCCACAATTCCAACAAACGTTCCAAATTGCTCATAATAATAAAAATATCTATTCAATAACTGTTTTTCTCGCCAATCACGCGCTGACAATCGGATAATTCGACTCTATTATGTGGAGATTATTCACCAATAATTGGGCATTATACGTCAGACGGATATGATAGCCGATGAATAGGTACAATTTGGAAAAGCTCGACGAATGTGTTAAAATATTTTAACTTGGCGTTTCAACACATTGCGCTTGAGGAGAAATGTTTGGTAAAATGGTGAAATATTAATAGAGCAAAAAAAAAATAACGGTAAGCCATTGTGGTAGTAACTGTTTCATAATGTTTCTTCCATGCTGGACTGGGAGCGAGAGAAAACCAGCTAAGGGATCTGAGGGTTTCTGCATATTGCAATTTAGACGATGGGCTGACAACCTGTCACTATAGCAATATACGTACAAATCTATCTTAAATAACCCTCAAAACTTTGTCTGACGTGGCGGAACGACCTATGTTTAGGTCGTTTACGCTCTGCCTATCCCATTAGGGATAAAGCCGTGTACATGTATGTATGTATGTTTCATAATTTGATTCATTGATTATTTTTGTGGTCAATGCTCTCATTATAAAAAAAAAAGTAGCAAAGTAAGTAAGTACCACACACAAGACTCTATTAAATAAGAAGCAAATATTTTTCTCTACAAAATACTGATTTATTTAAGGTCGATTTTATTAAATCCATCATTAATTTTATCTTCCATGTTGGACTAGGAGCGAGAGAAGAACAGAATGTCCTAGCTGCATTTCCTCCCGGGCTTGCTGTAGAAACCAGCTAAGGGATCCGAGGGTTTCAGTATTTTGCAGTTTAGGCGATGGGCTGACAACCTGTCACTACAGTAAAATACCCTACAAATCTATATCATACATAACCCTCAAAACTTTGTCAGACGTTTCGCCACGTCTGACCCTTGTTTAGGTCGTTCACGCTCTGCCTACCCCATTAGGGATAAAGGCGTGATTATATGTATGTAAGTATTAATTTTAATGTTTTTTTCTAGAAATAGTACCTAAACCATTACGAATTTTCATTTAAGTAAGTAGATATCAACAGCTTCTGTTTTAATAAAAGAGTTTGATGGGTTATGGTAAGTTCATATTTTCTTTGTCATAGCCATAGACGTCACAGCGTCGTCAATATAGCTGCCTCGAAACTGCTACTGCGTAGATCTTTCTATCGATAACCTATCAATTACCGTCAAAAATGTATGATTGACGCGTGAAAGTTGAGTTTCTACTTTACCGTTTATAGTTTAATTGAAGAGCTTTATTCCAAAGAGTTAGAGTTTGATTTCGATGACTTTATGGTTTTTTAGCAGCAAGTTGTAAGAATCTTGGATAGTGCGTCAGAGCACTACACACGGGCAGATTTTACGTAAATTTTTGTCAGATGATACGAAATAATTTATTAACTCTGAGATCCGCAATAGCTTCTGTACGGTAAGAAAAAAAAGGAATATTACTTTTTCAACCGCATTGTAAGTAATAGCCAATTAGGGGATAGTTAGGACATTCTAGTAAAACATCCTACTAAATAATAAAGCCATATGGGCACCGAGAAGCTTAAATACTTCAACCACGTCTTTTTGACCTATGTAGTTTGGCTGTATGTAGCGCATACCGTTAACATCCAAAACTGGCTACTAGTAATGCTACCAGTATTACCGCCAAGAAAATAAATGCTCGTTAACGAAATTGTTTTCGATTTTTGGACGATGATGGTCGTTTAAAAATAAAGTGAGCGATGGAATGCGAGCTGGCTGGTTGATTGATTGAAGAAAAAATAAATTATTTTACAGCTGATTGAGTTTTTTTTAATTAATAGTTTTCTAAACCGGCAAAGAGATTCGATTGTACGATTGTTGGTGGCCAGTAGGGTGTAATAAATACGCCTTGTGCGTATTCTTCCTTCTAAATGTTACTTTTATTTACTTTACATTTCAGTCAATAGTCAAAGTATCTTCCATGCTGGCCTGGGAGCGAAAAACATGGAATGTGCAAGCTGCATATCCTCCTCCCGGGCATGCTGTAAAAACCAGCTAAGGGTTCCGAGAGCTTCAGTATATTGTAATTTAGGCGATCGGCTGAAAACCTGTCACTACAGCAATATGGCTAAAACTCTATCTTAAATAACCCTCAAAACTTGGTCAGACGTGGCGGTACCACATTTGTTTAGGTTGTTTCCGCTCTGCCTACCCCATTATCGATAAAGGCGTGATTGTACATTACAGGCAAGGATGTGTTTTAAGCGAAATTTTCCCAAAGTGTTTTAAAATGTATTTGACTTAAAATTTGCCTTAGATAATCATTCGAATCATTCACTCAGCGTAAATATCTTAAAATATATACGTATTAGTATGATATATGAATTTACTATATACTCAAAACCGCAGTTTAAAGTTGATCTTAGTACTCGAGTCTTTCTATAGTTTAACTACCATACCGTTACATCCTTTATGAATAAAGTAAGACTGCATATAACAAATATCCATAGTAAAATTTCTCATTGAGGGATCCATTAATAATCTGCGATTGATTAAACCCAAAAGGCGGCCATCTTGCGACACACAGCCTTTTGAATTTGATTTCGAAAGAATGGTCAGCCATATTGTGTTTTGACAGCGATTCTTTTGGACACAGATATTTTTCCGATGATTGATTTCTGTTGGATTACGACTTGAAGTAATCACATATCGGAATTCTTTTTTTTAATATAAGTTTTTATAAGTAAAGGAATTATGTAGGTATACAGTTTCTAAAGATGGAAAATGTAACGTGTCTACAGTATATACAACTCAGTTTTAGAATAAAGGTATTAAAGTTTCGTGTCTTTTAATCAAAGATCTTATTTCAAAAATAAGTTTTAGCTATTAGATATGACAACGTAATGAAATAGTAGGTACTAAACATATTTAACTAATTTGCCAACACGTATAATTTATTTTTGAAATGTGTTTTTTCTTCCATGCTGGACTGGGAGCGAGAAAAACATAGAATGTGCCAGCTGCATATCCTCTCGGGCATGCTGTAAAAACCAGCTAAGGGATCCGAGGGTTTCAGTATATTGCAATTTAGGTGATGGGCTGACAACCTGTCACTACAGCAATATACGTACAAGTCTACCTTAGCCAACCCTCAAAATTTAGTCAGACGTGGCGGAACGACCTTTGTTTATGTTGTTTACGCTCTGCCTACCCCATTAGGGATAAAGGCGTGATTATATGTATGTAAATTTTATAGCACAAGTCGCGTATTTTGCAACTACGAATTGCTATAATAATAATAAATTTATTTATTCAAGTAACATAAGACTCACTTTGTTAGTAGACTTAGAACTAAGTATGTTAGTAAGTAGGTAAATAAAGTTACAATTTTCTTTTTTCTTTAATTACTGGCGCATGTAGCCCTTGACAGTACTGTATATGTGGACAGTCAAACCTGTCCGCTATACACCCTGTTCTTTTAAACTACTAATTATTTCAATAAGCTTCGACGTGACAGCGAACTGACAATATTTCAGCTCACCTTTAAATAACACATCTTAATTAATAATTTAAAACAGTCACGTCCAACAATTAGTAGCTGAATAAAGGGACAGGACAATATAAAGTTTACAACATGAAAATTGCGCCATTACACGCTAAATAGGACTTTATAATTGCGAGCTAGGGCTTACAAGTATTTTATTGCGGTATTTCTGGATATTGAAAGATATTTGTGTTCATTTCACTTTGTCCCGTAAAAAAACTAGGTTTTTAAAGTTTATTTTTTGCTATTTCCATGTTCTTTTCTTATCTATGTTCTTAATTTTAGAATATTTGACTGCGATTTAATAAATTAATATTTTTTTTGCTTTAGACTCTTGCCACAGAATATATAATAGTACTACATACAGAATGGACATTCACCTCCACCTTCCCCAGTCCGACATATGTCACACTCCGCGCCGGATTGTGGGCCACATTGAGCGTACGCTTAGCGGGTATGGCGCGCGTCTGTTTCCCAGTGTAACGGAAATAATAAAGCTTTGTGTTACAAAGATGGTTAGGTACTGTTCCGTGTATGTCTTTCTACCACAAGATATGACTCCAATAGGAACCTTTTTTAGAATCCACAGTGATGAGAGACGGTAAGTAAATTCATACAAAATATGCAACCTAATCTATTCTAACTATTCTGTTACAGTGAACTACTTTAAAACGTTGGTTTAATCAATAACCAGATTAATCAAGTGATGATTATGACCGGTATAACAAAATTTCTCATCCCTTATAACACGCACACAAACGCAGGCCAAATGCAACATGGCGTCTGTCGATGTATGACCAAAATGACATTCTAGTTAGGAGTGTCCTAACTATGCTCTTGCCTAAGTCAGAAGTAACCAAGCAAGATAGAGTCGGCATTCGAACAAGCAAAGCCTAAAAAATAATGGTATATTTGGCGTCAGATTTCAGTCTTCTTCTTCTTCTTCTTCTTTGCGAGAGGATTCTCGAGTAGAACGGCGACCCGAAAACCCTGGTGTCAGAGTTTACAAACAGCCTAGTAGCACGGCTATTAGGCCTCAGACATGGCTTTAGAAACGACCACTATCAAAGGCAGACGACGTCTTAACATGCCCTCCGAAGCGAAGCACGGAATCCTTTTTCTTTTCGGAAGATCAGGTGATTCAATAAAGATCTATCTTATCTTATCGATTCAGCCTGCAATGTCATAACGAACGTGGGGAAAACCCCACAAAGTGATCAATTGACAAATATCAACTTTGTGTTCCCCCTTGGGAATCGGACCCAGGACCTCCGGATCGTAAGCCCATAGCTCTGAACACTAGACCACGGAGGCAGTTATTAGATTTCAGTTGAAGCCGTGGTGCACTTCATTACACCAGCAAATACCGGAATCGTATTTAATTCCATACATATAATCACGCCTTTATCCCTAATGGGGTAGGCAGAGCGTAAAAGACCTAAACAAAGGTCGTTCCGCCACGTCTAACAAAGTTTTGAGGGTTATTTAAGATGGATTTGTACATATATTCCTGAAGTGACAGGTTGTCAGCCCATCGCCTAAATTACAATATACTGAAACCCTCGGATCCCTTTGCTGGTTTTTACAGCATGCCCGGGAGGAAATGCAGCTGGCACGTTCACACATTAACACATTACCCTTCTTTGTTTAGTTCGTTTACGCCATTAGGGATAAAGGCGTAATTATATGTATGTGATGATAATCGGAACCAGAAACTTATTCGACTGCAAGAGGGATGGTCCGAACTCAAAACCGCTCGGTGCGTCATTTCCGGTCGGAGGCGGATGTTTAATTTAGCGCGCAAAATGAGAGGCACACTAACTATCATCAAGGGCCAAATCTGCTACTACTTTTATTAATATGGCGAGAGTGAATAGGCACTACATAGGTGAGTATGCTTCAACATAGTCCGCATCGTCACTTTCCACCAGGTGAGATGGCGGACAAATGCTCGTCTATTTATATTTAAAAAAAAAAAAAAAAAAACAAATCTGCTACTAATTCATAAAATCAGTCACTACTTTTATTGATTTCGAAATTAATTATTACTTTTCTTTATACATACATACATACATAAAATCACGCCTTTATCCCTTACGGGGTAGGCAGAGCGATAAACGCCTCGTAAAAGGCGCTTTCGCCACGTCTGACAAAAATTGAGGGCAATTTTAGATTGAAAAGTGTATTGCTATAGTGACAGGTTGTCAGCCTATTGACTAAATTACAATACAGTGTAACCCTCGAGTCCCTTTTGCTGACTTCTACAGCATGCCCGGGAGGAAGGGCAGCTGGAACATGCTATGTTTTTCTATCTCTCCCAGTCCAGCATGCCTTTTCTTTATATTTTAACATAAAATGTTTTATTTTAACTGTATCTTACGAAGTTTCAGTATTTAGCTAAAATGACTAAGCTAAGAAGTTTTTAGCTAAAATGACTAAGCTAAGAAGTTTTTAAAGTCAGCTACGTAGGCATATGCGGCGGCTTTTAAAAACTAAACTGGCCACCGCTCGTCTACAATGAGACGGATAACCTACAATTATATTCAATAAACACGTAAAAAGGCTGAAATTATCTGTCTACTACACAACATAAAGTCCGTCGCATATTCTAACCTGACCGCTAAGCGACTGCACAAAAAATATTCTAATGACCACTATGCCGATCAAAACTACAACTACCACATTTTTATCTTGCCACAAACTTCATTGTTGCCAACGTAAAAAATAAACCGGTAGGGAAAAAGCGCGCGGAACGGCGCGGCGGAACATGCTAGAGAGAAAAAAAAATGGCGAAGTAAATTTTGTCGAGCGATTACATAATATTTATTATTCATGCAGTAATTGCCGCGCAAATTTTAATATTAATTTATATTATTACACAGTTTATGGACGGACAACACGACGTTTATCGCCAAGGTGTATTTTTAATTTTTACAGTTTTGTTAAATTATTTTCGTATCAAACTGAAGGACTGTCATTGAATTTATGACACGGTCACTTTATTTTTTGTACTTGTTTAGTTTATAAGCCTCTAATTAATATGTTAATGAATATTTTAGCCACATATAATTAAACCATTATATTTATGACGTTTTTCAAATAACAATAATTAAAAGAGTAATTGGTCTAAAGGGAAAAGGGATAGTGCGGCCATGCCTGCTAGTCGACTTGGCAAAGTCACTCCGTACCACCATATAGAGATATTTGCATTACGTATGTTTTAAAATACTTTTAGCATTATTAGTGTGTCATTTATTTAATTAAAAGTTAATTTATTTTAAAGTTCCTCACTCCAAACACACTTTGGCGTAAAATAATTAAAGTTAAAAAGAAACTTATCCCCAACCGCCAGTTGTGGTTAGCCCCGTGTTTATTTAGCATTAAACTTTCAAGCTACCCCACTAATAGCGCTATTATCCTATCATTTGGTTGGTTTTACAAGGTTTTCGTTGTACCGTAACCGCCACGTTTTTAGGCGGTGCAAATGAGCTACCGATTTCATTCATTCATTTGTACATACATCAATTCACGAATTTATCCCTAATGGAGTAGGCAGAGCGTAAACGACCTCAACAAAGGTCTTTCCGCCACATCTCACAAAGTTTTAAGGGTTATTTAAGATAGATTTGTAGGTATATTGTCAGCCCATCGCCTAAATTGCAATATACTTAAACCCTAGGATCCCTTAGCTGGTTTTTACAGCATTTATTTGAAATGCAAATAAAACACTGACAAGTAAGATATAATTACACCACTGTAGTGCCAAAGATCAACTAACTACTATCATTAAAGTGTCTTTCTCATAAGTATAGATTTTTTATTAGTTTCTATGTATTTTCAGCTGTCAATCGATTTTTGTATTTCTTTCTTTATTTTTACTTATCTCTATAGCAATTTTGTGAAAATTTGCCCCATCTTTGTTTTCGACTTATTGAACTATTTTGGTTAAAATATGGGCTGATTTCTGTAATTATACTGAAGTTAATTTTAAACTTTCGCGGTTGTTTTCACTATAACTATAAGACATTTTACGGGTTTCTTACCGGGTTGTTTACCCGTGATCAGGGCGTTTGGAACAGCGCCGAAATATCGGGAACTCATCAAATAATTTAAATCGCGGTAAGAAACCCGTAAAATGTCTTATAGTTATAGTGAAGTTTTTTCTTTTCCAATTGAATTCGTCCATAAATGTTATATCGATATTATATCGATAAATGACGCAGTTCTTATTGTTTTTTTTTTTGCAGATTTTTCTTGTATTCTGTTTTGTTTTTGGAAGCCATGCTGGATTGGAAGCGAGAGAAAAATATATAATAAGCCAGCTGCATTTCCTCCCGGGCATGCTGTAAAAATCAGCTAAGGGATCCGAGGGTGTCAGTATATTGCAATTTAGGCGATGAGCTGACAACCTGTCACTACAGTAATATATCTACAAATCTATCTTAAATAACCCTCAAAACTTTGTCAGACATGGCGGAACGACCTTTGTTTAGGTCGTTTCCGCTCTGCCTACCCCATTAGGTATAAAGGCGTGACTATATGTATGTATGTTTCTTTGACTCACCTCCTAAGCACGCCGCCTAGCAGACTCGCGTTCAAGCATTCAGGCGGCGAAAGTCTTCTTTGCACCTCGGCAACCGTTACCTTAAAAAAATAGACAATTATTAGATTTTTTTAATAGGTTAAAGATAGTTTCAAAGTCATCAAAAGATGGCGCGAAAGGAAAAAGAAATAGATATGTGAATAAAAATAAAATAAAAAATAGAAATGGCAAAAAATTATAAGGTTAAGTAAACCTATTTTTGAAGGTGCCCGTTTTGTCTAACTCACATACTGGGAGGAGCATTTCTGAAACTGTTCCATTTTTTCAAACCTCCAAACTGGGAGGCGCATTTCTGAAAATGCCTCATAATGTGTAACCATCAAACTGGGAGGCCTATTTCTGAAAATGCCTCATTATGGCTAACCATCAAACTGGGAGGCCTATTCCTGAAAGTGTCGCATTTTGTCAAACCCCCGAACTGGGAGGAGCATTTTTGAAAGTGACAGTCGCCCTGGTACTGAACAGAACACGTCTTTGAGAGTACACGAGCCCTTGCCGCCGAGACTGTCGCGTTCTTTCATTGCTGGGACGCCCTTTCATTGTTGGGGCGCCTTTTCATTGTTGGGGCGCCTTTTCATTGTTGGGGCTGCCTTTCATTGCTAGGGCAGCCTTTTATTACTAGGGCAGCCTTTCATTACGAGGGCAGTCTTTCATAGCGGGGGAGGAAAGGGAGGGTATTCCATCCTACCTTGTACTTGCTGGTGGAGGACAGCAGGGACAGTCGCCCTGGTACTGAGCAGAACACGTCGTTGGGAGTACAGGAGCCCGCGCCGCCGAGACCATCGCGTCCTTTCATTGCTGGGGAGGAAAGGAATTTTTTAGTTCCATTTTCATCTGGGGAGGAAAGGAATGGTTTAGTTCCATTTTCATTTGGGGAGGAAAGGAATGGATTAGTTCCATTTTCATCTAGGGAGGAAAGTATGGCTATAGTCAAAGTAATATGACAACTTCTCCCAAAAAGGCACGCACATTTTAGGAGCGTGATACAGAATGAGATTTATTTACTATGCTAGAAGATACACATTTCATTGGCGGAACTTTCCACGCAGCGCAGTCCACGTGGTCCAACGAGCGAGATACTTCAAGCAGCTTCACGACGCGTCGTCGTCGGTGTGAACTGACCCTATACAACTAGGTATTAAAAGAAAAAAGAACTATACCGCTATTTGTGTTTTAGTACTTTCTACACATGAACTAGAATACAAAATCAACAAAATGGTAATTTAAATAGTCTTAATGAACCTATATTTGACTTACTAAATAAATAGTACGTGTACCAAGTCTTGGCCGGAGGTTCCTATACCGGGTGTAAGGGACAGCGTCCCGCAAACTGACAGGGGTTGCTCAGTCAATTAAACTGAACCCCCTTACACTCGGTACATCTGGAACGACACCTTTAAATCCAATCACAAGGTATCCTGTCTCATTTATTTCTCTCTCTTTGAAAGAGTCATTATTTGCGGTGTTTAATTTCAATAAAGTTTTTTGCAACACATGAAATTAAAGATAATAATCAAGTGCATTTCTTCCATGCTGGCCTGGGAGTGAGAGAAAATCATAGAAAGGGCCAGCTGTATATCCTCCCGGGCATGCTGTAAAAAACAGGTAAAGGATCCGACGGTTTCAGTATATTGTAATTTAGGCGATGGGCTGACCAAATGTCACTACAGCAATATACCTATAAATCTATCTTAAAATAACCCTCAAAACGTTGTCAGACGTGGCGGAACGACCTTTGTTTAGGTCGTTTACGCTCTGCCTACCCCATTAGGGATAAAGACGTGATTATATGTATGTATGTATGACACCTTTAAATCCAATCACAAGGTACCCTGACTCATTTATTTCTTTCTCTTTGAAAGAGTCATTATTTGCGGTTTTTTAATTTCAATAAAGTTTTTTGCGACACATGAAATTAAAGATAAGAATCAGGCGCATCTGGGATGACTAATCGAAATTAGAAGAGATTAAGCGTGGTCATCGTGGCACATAATCAAATGTGGAATGTAGAGGCAGAAGTATGTAATAATAAAGCAGAGCGAGTGTTGTTTCGTCCAAGGAGTATCCGCATGATGTACACATCACAACACATTATTTGGTGGTTGGCTTTGGCCCCATGTATGCCTCAAAGGACCGGGTCCCTGTGGGCCCGTGATACTGAAAAGTATACCAACATAATAATAATAAATCATTTTATTTCAGGCAATATTTACATTAGTAGATTTAGTAGATGTTAAATAATATAAACAGAGGCCCATAGAATGTATACCTTACAGACTAACATACATATTTATAAAAAAAAAAAATTAATCTACATACATACATATAATCACGCCTTTATCCCTATTGGGGTAGGCCGAGCGTGAACGACCTAAACAAAGGTTGTTCCGCCGCGTCTGACAAAGTTTTGAGGATTATTTCAGATAGATTTGTAGGTATATTATATCTGTTGTGCTATTGTTTTTTTTTATATTTGTGTCCTCTGTATGATCATGTGTGCAATAAACTGTTAAATAATATATTGCTGTAGTGACAGCTTGTCAGCCCATCGCCTAAATTACAATATATTGAAATCCTAGGGTCCTTTAGCTGGTTTTAACAGCATGCCAGGGAGGAAATGCAGCTGGTACAATCTATGTTTTTCTCTCGCTCCCAGTCCAGAATGGAAGAAATATTATATCTTTGATTAAAATATTATATTAAAGAAGGTATATTATATCTGTTGTGCTACTGTTTTTTTTTTATATTTGTGTCCTCTGTATGATCATGTGTGCAATAAACTGTTATAAGTCATATCAAACGAGAAATAAAAAATTGTTGCATACTAAACACACTTGCAGAAAAAATACGTGTTATTACAAATTACCAACATTCTCCGTGTCAAATATCAACAATAGAACTTTTTGGACGAAAGCCACGCCCCAAACATAGACTCAGCATGAGCCCCTTTCACACAGCAAATTACAATAATATCATTTGTAATATTATTTCAATAAGTCGCGCATTAGTATGTCATTACCTTCAGCACCATACTGGCTAGTTAACACCACGATACCTTTTGATAAAAAAGAAGAAAAGGGGCATTTCATTTCATTTCATTTATTCCAGTTACAAAAACATTTGTGTCGGAAATTACATCATAGAAATTACATTTTAAAAAACTTACAAAGAAAATTTTACTAATTATCTATATCTAATGTACATACAATTATTATATATACGTACAACTAATTACGTCTACATTTTATATTATTATTAGTATATTCATGCATTTAAAAAAATAAAATAAAAAGTAATTAATAACAATGTCTTTTGAAGTACCTATGTCAACTTTTATTAGAATTTATTTACAATCTATTATGTATGTGTCACTAATATTTGAAAAAGAAAAGAAAAATCATTTGTTTACAAATTCCTCAATACTATAAAAGCATTTTTCCACCAAGAAGTGTCTTAACTTACTTTTAAACTGTTTTAGATTTAGAATCGACTTAAATTCAATAGGAAGACAATTAAACAGCTTAAGTTCCTGGTAACGTGCACTGTGTCTGGCTACCTTCAAGATAGGAGCAGTATAAGTATATGGGAGATCTTTTCTTCGGCTATTTAGTCTTGAAGTTCGCTCATCCTGTGTTTCATATTTATCCAAATTTTTGACTAAATCTAATAAAATAAGGAAAATATAAAGCGATGGTACAGTAAGTATCTTTAAACTTTTAAAAAAATCTTTGCAAGATTCCCACTGAGGTATTCTAACAATAGTACGCACCGCTCGCTTTTGACTTGTAAAGGCACTCTTTATGTTGTATTGATAACTGTTACCCCACAGTCGGATGCTATATCGTAAACGTGATTCCACCAGTGCATAATAAACTTGTACTAGTTGTGCTGTTGTAGCTTCATTTCTTAAACTCCGTAAGGCGTAGCACGCTGAACTAATACTATTACATACAGAGGTTAGTTCTTCTTTCCAATTTATGTATGTGTCAATATTAATTCCTAAAAATTTTATTGAATTTATTTGTTCCACTAATTTTGTGCTATGCAGTCTTATATCTAGTGTATCCCTGATTTTTGCAGTAGTTTTAAACAGCATAACTTTAGTTTTGTTTATATTTAATATAAGTTTATTTATATCCAGCCAACGAGAAAAAGAAGAAAGAACACTATTTGTTTTAATATTCAAGTCGTTAATTGTGTTAGCAGGTATTATCGCGTTAGTGTCATCCGCAAATACCACTAAACTAACATCTTTAAAGTCATTACGTATAAATGTTATAAGATCGTTGATGTAAATCAGAAACATAATCGGTCCCAAAATGGATCCTTGTGGTACTCCTTGTTTGACTTGATTTAATTTGGATTTAACTACATATTCGTGTCCTTCTGAAATTGATGTAATTTCTACAAATTGATACCTATTTTTAAGATATGATCTCATTAAGGATATAAATTTACCTCTAATACCGTAGAACTCTAACTTGCTTATAAGAATTTTGTGATCCACGGTATCAAATGCTGAACTAAGGTCTAAAAATAGACCAGCTACTTTGCATTTAGCTTCCAATTTCGATACAACCTCATCCGTTAAAACATTTACTGCATCAACAGTGCCTCTACCATATTGATAACCAAATTGTCTTGGATTTATTACGTTATTCAAATTTAAATGTCTGAGTAGCCTAATCTTTATCAGCTTTTCAAAAATCTTTGATAGGGTTGGCAAAAGTGAAATAGGCCGATAGTTTCTTGGATCACATTTAATCCCTTTTTTGTAGACCGGTATAACCTTAGCAACTTTTAACTGGTCCGGAAAACTACCCTCTTCGTAACAATTATTAAATAGTTTTGCTAATGGTGATGCAAGTAGGTCTATATTCTTTTTTACTACTGAAATAGGTACTTCGTCAAAACCACATGATTTTTTGCATTCCATAGTATTCACAATTTTTGAAATTTCATAAGCAGATACAGCATTCCAAGTAATATTGTTGTTAATCGGTATCGTTGTGTCTTTAAGAATGTCAATAGCAAGGCTGTCTTGTAATTGATTCATACCATTATTATGCTTGAATTGTTCAGAGAAAACCTCTGCAATTTCTGCAGGGCTATTAATAATCTTAGTGCCAACCTTCAAAATAATTTTATGTCTAGCTTTTGTTTTAGTTTTATTCCTGTGTTTATTTACGACATTCCATATAGCTTTCGATATATTTTTAGCATTACTAATCTCTTTTTGTACTGTAAGTCGCTTCATAGATAATAATATATGCCGAAAGACCTTTACATATTTAATTTTATAGTTAATAACACTCTGATCATTTATATTAGTATTCGCTGTCATCAAAAATCGTTTCATTCTACTAGATGTTTTTATTCCTTTTGTCACCCAGTTCAATTTAACTTCAATGCCACTTTTGAATTTCCTCTTAATCTTCTTAAAGCTTCTTTTAAAATTAGTTTGAAATTTATTAAGAAAACTATTGATACCATCGTTGCTAGATGCATCATTAAGTAGATTATTTCTGAATTTCGTGTTATTTTCATCCCCTAGTATTCTAATCTCTTTAGACACACTTAGATAACTTTCTTCCTTTTTTACTTCTGGTAAGTCTAAATGACAAGAAAGACCAGCATGACCATCTGAAAGGCCATTGTGGTCTATATCTCCTTGACTAATAAAGTTATCTGATATATTAGTCAGAAAATTGTCCAGACAAGAGTGCATTTCACCTCTCATAAAAGTTATCGCGTTATTAACTATGGGTCTAAAGTTGTAACATGTTAAAAGGTTCAAAAATTCGTCTCTATAACTATCCTCCGTCAATAAGTCAACATTAAAGTCTCCTGCTATTATACACTTCTTGTCAAAAAAATGCTCCAGAACTTTTTCTAGCTGTTCCAAGAATTTTACAAAATGTTTTTTATCCGGATTTCGATATACACAGCATAAACTTAAATTAATGTCTTTATCTCTAACTCCACATATTTCAAAATAATCTCTTTTGTATATTCTTTTACAAAAATCTAGTTCTACATAATTTCTTTCATGTAGACCTAGAATAAGACTACCGCCTCTAGTTTTCGAAGTCCTCGTATTATAAGAAATGAGCTTATACCTTTCAAAGTGCATCATTGTTACATTAGTTTTGTTCAAAAAATGTTCCGTAATGCATATGTATAATGGTAACCCTGTTTTACAATTTTCGAAATAAAGTTCTAATTCATCCTTTTTTGAAGTAATTCCACACACATTTTGCAAGTACAAAGTCATCTTATTATCTAGGTCTTTCTCTTGATTTAGGGATTTCCTGTTGTCATTAATATTAATAGAATTTTGATAACACTCATCATCATCATCATAAAGTACTACATTATTTACGAAAAAAATGTTTAATTTCATAAATTTTCTCACTAATTGCGTCAAAAATAACTTTAATGCCAAAATGATTGATTCTACCAGTGTATCTTTTAAACATTAAGTCGTTAAATGTCAAATCTTTATTAGAATCGATAATATAAGCGTATTCAAATTGTAAATTATCTTTAAACAAGAGATTATTAAACATTTCTATTCTTGAGTTAAACAAATTATTTTCAGAACCAATTTTGTAGGTAGGCAAGCAAAGAACAATATTCGTGTAGTTGATAGTGCTTAATGTTTTTCTGATTTTTTCAATGGTATACAAATAATCATTCGTGGATGTAAAATCATCTTCTCCAATTAAAATTATACAAAAATCGTGGTTTATGTTAAATTATACAAAAAAGGTGCGCTGACGTATTAGAAGTCAATTATGGAGCGCGCTTTTGAAAATAGAATCATTTATTTTACTTTTAAAGAGTATGAAATGACATTTGAACTTTTATATCGTAATAACCCTAAACTTCTTAAAAGTTGATTCGTTTTTCGGTACACAAGTGTGATTCAAAAAAAGAA
The DNA here is from genome assembly GCA_949820665.1 of Scrobipalpa costella. Lineage (NCBI taxonomy): Eukaryota > Metazoa > Arthropoda > Insecta > Lepidoptera > Gelechiidae > Scrobipalpa > Scrobipalpa costella. Next base: position 15,337,813 of record OX463315.1, read on the forward strand.
CACCATGAAGTCGCTCATTACCAGACGCTCATTTCAAAATTCGAATACACTATTCAAATACAGTCTGATTGATCGATCCGATACTTTTATTTCTCCGATATCGATTCATTTGTCGGATGAATGAGTTTTTTATGATCTACTTAGAAATATCGATACACCTATCCGATAAGTGTTGTATGGAACATAATTACAGTTTTTATCTGTAGCAGGTCATCGTGTACAACAGTAAAATACTTGATAAGTTAATAATATGTGGTTTGGTCAGGTTAGGCGTTGGATAAAGGCACGTTAATATGAAAGAGGTATCATTGCCTTATTTCAAATGTGTAAAGTGAAAGGAAAAAGATAACTGAATTCTAGGCAGTACAGTCTTATATTTTTAGCCTGTCCATTATGGAGCAAAATGAAAAAAATACTTACTTTTTAATAAAGGTAGATCTGTCATGAAGCCTGAAGTATCGTCCATGCCGGAATTCTAAAAAAAGTTAAATGGAATTTAGTATTTTTATTATCTCCATCAAAATACAACAATACAAAAATAACGATACGAATAGAGCTAAAATGCGTAAAAATTATACCGGGTGTAAGTGACAGCGTCCCGCAAACTGATAGGGGTTGCTCAGCCAACGACACTGTACAACTATCACCATGAAATAATAACCTGCTGATAGTTGTTCAGTTTCGTTGACTGGAGCAACCCCTATTAGTTTGCGGGACGCTGTCCCTTACACCCCGTATAATACTCGTAGATACTTAATTGAATATTGCTGTGTTTGATTTCCTCTTCTTTTATCTAATCAAAATGTATATTTTGTCCGATATAAATACAGAAGGCAAATATGTGGCATAAATTCCAAAGATTCTTACTGGATGTTTTTAATTTAGTTACCCCGCTTATTATGAAATTCCTCAACGGACGTAATATTTGTGCAAAGATATTGAATTGACCATCGGAAAAAATGCGAGACCGGGAGACTGTTAGGTATTTGGTGCTATTTTAGAGTGAAATTGAATTTTTACTGAATCGGTGACTCCTGCTCCAAACCTTTCCCCTCTATGCAAGGGGTATGTTTTGGTGAGCTGGAGTCACTGCTTTACGCGTACAAAAATAGTAGTATGAATACTTCATTTTATACCTACCATACATCCCACTTTCCTATAGCACGCATCGAATTCAAGAGCGATGTAACAGCATCTCTTGTTTAGGGGTTGGCTTGTGCTCTCGATCTGGGAGTCGTGGATTCGAAGCCCATGGAAAAGTGGGATGAATGAAAAAAATATGAGGCTGTATGACTCAGATTCGTTGCCTATCGTTTATTGGATGAATTTAAAAACAACAACAATCTTACCGGCGTTTCTTCGGCGGAATGTAGTGCGTGATGAAGGGCGAGCTCATGCTGCTCCCTGGCTCCATAGTCCGCGCGTCTCTCGCCTCCTCCGTATGAGAATCCCCCGTGTGATAACTGTGAAGAGAAATTACATTTTTAAGTTTGGCTGCATGTCGGTGAACGATTGCCTGTCCGAAAGATGAAAATATGCCTTGGCTGTATATCGGTGTAGGTTCATCGCCTGTCCAAAAGAAAAATAAATTATAACTTGGCTACATTGCATTGGCATCGGTGTTAGCCTTCGCCTATTTAATTAAAATGTACAGCAATAAACAGAGCAAAGAATAATTATTTACGTTTAAAATTGGTTTACCAACTAAACTTTACGGTTTAATGATGTGAATGTGAAAGAAAATATTTTTTTAGCGACATAAGTAATACTACAACGATATCAAATGATTAAAAAGTAAAGCATTCGATTGATCGAACATTGTAACCGAAAAAAGTATCATAACTTTTCCCACTAAAATGCCCGCGGAAGCAACGGCACATAAAATGTTCAGCCAACAATAGTTATTCTTCCTGAAGCTTGCAGAATAGTGCCACTTTAACAGATTAGCCGGCTAATGTCCCGGGGTCCCCTGCGTCCGCCATTTTACACAATAGATTGTGATTTTTGGCGGGAAACTGAACGGCCATTTTGTGATTGGATCGGTATTTATCAATATTTATGATGGAAAAATCGTAATAAAGTAGAAACCGTTAATTTTTCACAATAATATGTCCTCTGTAACGTATAGATTCCTTGAAGTATTCATATTTGTTTTTCATTTTCCTTTTTTGAGAGTTTTAAAGCAAATCAAGAAAAGACTAGGTTCAAAATAGGTACGGATTTCATAATATAGGCAACTTTAAACTAACATTTATATATGGTAACTAAGTAAATTAATAATATTCCAATTTTACGGTATTTCGCGAGGGTAAATAAAATACCTACTAAGCAACTATGCGCGCATTCTTTGCATAGGGTGCAGTGCACGGTGAGAGCGTTTCTCCACTATACTTACACGATCTCTATCCGGTATCTGATAAATTATCGGTCTAGGTAAAAATTATAAGCATTTTTCTTTTCAGCATTCCGTATTTAATGTATTGACTTGATTATTCCTATATCATTTTAAATAAAATATATTATCGGTAAAACTTCAACTTTCTAAAGCCATGACTCCAGCGCTCGAAGATAACATGAAACAAACCTCCTCGAGGCAGAGAGGGGACACAGAGGGGGGGTTTCACTAACATTTCCCGAGGTATGTTTCGGGTAATCTTTGAAAGAGAAAAACTAACTTAAACCTGAAAGACTATTATTAACAGGTAACGAAACATGTGCCTACAAATCTATCTTATTTAACCCTCAAAGCTTTGTCAGACGTGGCGGAACAACCTATGTTTGGGTCGTTTACGCTCTGCCTACCCTATTGGGGATAAAGGCGTGATTATATGTATGTATGTAAGTAACGATATATCAGCATTTTTTCCCTTCCTATTAATTCTTATGATAGGCACAATGAAAACAGACCCCAAGAAGAAAATACGAGGGAATAGTTGTATGAACAACACATTGATCCGCTTTGAAGATGCAAGATACTTAGCAAGGGCGTTGACTCGGGGTTGAGGGTACGACAGAAAAGCACCCTCGGTAATTGGGTAACATACCATTAAAGTAATGTTTTGTCGCACCGTATTAGTTTGAGCAGTTGTGTTGTAATGTATTTTCATCAAGAAGTCATATTACAAGGTACCTAGAGAATGGAAGTTTGCTGAGCTATTCATCTTTTAACCTATGATTGTGGTAAGTGTCATATTATTCTTCCATGCTGGACTGGGTGCGAGAGAAAAACTTACAATGTGCCAGGCACATTTCCTCCCGGGTATGCTGTGTAAAAATCAGCTAAGGGATCCGAGGGTTTCAGTATATTGCAATTTAGGCGATAGGCTGACAACTTGTCACTACAGCAATATACCTACAAATATATCTTAAATAACTCTCAAAACTTTGTCAGACGTGGTGGAATGACCTTTGTTTAGGTCGTTTACGATCTGCCTACCCCATTAGGGATAAAAGCGTGACTATTTGTATGTATGTATCATCTCATGCAGTTCTCTGAATCATCAGTATGACACATCAGCTAATGGAGCAATATAATAGTATCGCGGAATTCAGAAAAATCAGTTAATCCAGGAACCTTACGCTTTAATACAATCGTCCTGTCCTGTCTCATTTCACTGAGCTGAGCAAGACTAGCAAGACTACCTATTTCGCCCTACTATCATCCCCTCATTTGTAGATTTTTGTTTGTTTGCTAAGACTCACATGGGGTCATGGTGGTCTCTATGGTGCCGCAAGTGCTGGATATGATGATAATGATGATTTTCTTACCAAATTTTGGCAAGTGTCTGGACTGGTGACTCTGTTGGTTGTCCACTCTTGTGCCTTCAGGCGCAGAATATATAATGGTGACAGCAGTAGCCAATCTTGTTTGCAGCACACGTGCGAAAAAGGGAGTTCAGATACCAGTAGTTGTGTTAAATGGCTCTAGATTGCCTAAAGAGCCTGTCTGTAGTTCGTGTTGGGCATACTCACATGGTGTGCGTGTATGGCGTCATGGTGATCTCTATGGTGTCGCAGGTGGGGCGGTTCGTGGTGTGTGTGGTGTCTTGGCAGGAGCTGCTGCGGGGCGTAGTGCTGGGCGTACTCCGCGCCTCCGCCCCCGCCGCCGCCGTACTCCATGCCATGGCTCTGAAACAGATGGAACATTGTAATCTTCTTCTTCTTTCTAGGGAGTGGGATTTCGAGTTGATCAATGAACCCTATTCTAAATCATATTGTACTCCTTTGCTCGAAATTTGCTCAGATTAATAATCGGTTTGTTAAGTGTTTTAGGCTGACATAATTATGAAGCTCAAAATCGGGACAGAAGCGGTAAAGCTGCCATCACGGTCAGGGCATAAACTTTCATACCCCAACCGGAGTTTATTTTCGAGGACACCCAAAAACCGTAGCGGTAAACCAATACTATACGCGAGTGAAGCGAGCGCGAAGTTGCACGAAAGTTTGAATACGTTACGTGAGCGCAGCGAGCGCGACATCTGACTAACTAAAGCTGAAAGTTGAATCAATATCTTATACGATTGAAGCAAGTAGCGCTATATTTTACTAGAGTTGTCAACAGTTAGGTACATATTTTTGATAATCAATAATTTACGCGAGGGAAGTGAGCGTCATATTTCATCTATCTATTGCTACACGGACCAAAGGCAGTTCATGTGTTACCTGTTGTTGGTGATGCGGCGAGGCGGGGTGCGGGGCGGGCGCGAAGGGGGGCGGGAAGTACGGCGGCTGGAAGTCTGCCAGCGAGGGCTGGGCTCCTCCGCGGAACCCGCCGCTGCCCAGACCGAGCCCGCCGCCTCCTAGACGCTCCTGCAGACAAGAAAGGCACAATTTTAGTACTATTACCTCAGAAGTTAAGTTAGACTGTAGCGACGGATTTCGAGCTCTTTGTATGGAAACTGTGTGTTCGATTCCGGTACGCGACATTGAGTTGTTCTTTGGTAGGATACAGGCTGTTCAGATCACCTCTGATACTTAAGTAAGATCTGATCTATGTTGTCATAAGTACTAGTTGATTTTACGCTCAAAATTTCTCCAGTTCTGAGGAACCATCTCATCATTATTAGTGATGAAATCACCTAATAAAGATTACACTTGTATGTTGCATATACTCTTAGAATTCTAGAAACTTATGAAAACTGTGGATCCTCCCAAATTCTTATGCCAAGCGGTGGAGTGGATGTTTCACAGCTGATTATAATTATGTTTTGTGTAAAAGCGATAATTTATTTTTGATTCAATTCTAGATCTGCTCTAATTCTTACAGGTGATTATTTCCAACGCCAAACATCACTCATGCTCATATAAGAGGCGCATATATCATAATCTAAACTATATTTATTCTAATTCGGAGATTGCGTGTAAAGCGCGTGATCAAAAAAATATCATTACGTAGGAGGAATCATTACAATGCGGCGTGACTTTATGTCAAAGATTATGTAGGAATCGATTTATTTTCGTAACAGGTCAAGACCTCAGAAATCTAATTAACCACATTTAACACTGTAATTAACTAATTAACTACCTCTCAACAGTTCAATCTTTTAAGTTCCAAATAACGCAATAATTACACATTGTATGGAAGAGATTAATCATCAATTTGTATGGTTGATATGATGTTAATTAAGAAAAGTTAAACTATAGCTGATTAAGATTTATATTTCGTCGGAAAAGGAACTTTTGAACCTAAGAATCGAAACGTACGGAATAGCAGTTTCCATATACATACTATCACGCCGGTATTCCTAATGGGGTAGGCAGGCGTCAACGATCCAAACAAAGGTCGTTCCGCCACGTCTGACAAGTTTTGAGAGATATTTAAGATTGATCCGTGTATTGCTGTAGTAACAGGTTGTCAGCCCATCGCCTAAATTACATACTTAGCTGGTTTTTACAGAGCGTGTCCGGGAGGAAATGGAGCTGGCACATTCCATGTTTTTCTATCACTCCCAGTATAGTATGGAAGCAAGATAGCAATTTTCAGATGGCCAATATTATGTCCCTATCAGCAAACTGTAGGTATTTTTTTGATACAATGAGTAAAATACTCAAGAAAATTAAAAAGAAGTAAGAATTATTTCTGCGATTATATTTATTGTTACCTCGATATATACAGGCAGTTTACTCGTGACCATGGAGCATGAAACTGCTCTGAAATAACAAAAAATATAAATGCGGTAATAATCCCGTTCAAAATAACAATCTTGTTATAGTGAACAACAGCGAAAATCTTAAAACTTATAAGAAGTAAAGGTTTTAGTATTTTTTTCTGTGACGTGAAGAGGCCAGTTCTTCGTCTATCGAGTGGATATCGAGTCTATCAACCCGATGAACCCTGGTGTCAGAGTTTTTAAACCGCCTAGTAGCACAACTATCAGGCCTCTGACATGGTTTGAGTAACGACCACTATCAAAGACAGCGACCGGGACCGACGGCTTAACGTGCCCTCCGAAGCACAAAATCTTTTTCTTTTCGGACAATCAGGTGAATCAGCCTGCAATGTCCTAACCAAACTGGGGAAAAATTCACAAAGTGATAATTTCTCAAATATCAACTTTGTGTTTCCCCCCTAGGAATCGAACCCAGGACCTCCGGATCGGGAGTCCATGGCACTAGCCACCAAACCACGGAGGCAGTTATCAACAGTTAATCAGTTTTGCTTAACTTTTTAAAACACAGCTCCTCTCAACCGCCATGCGCCATCTTGATTAGGCACGAGATATTTAGATATGTGGCCGGGTAGAAAGTGGTCATTGTTTATTTATAGGGTCACTTAGGGTCAATACAGGCCCATTACTACGTATCAGCTTCCTATTGTGAATTTGATGGAGTATCTCTATCAGATGGTAAAAAAAAATGATGTCGTGAGGAAGAAATCAAAATAAGTAGGTACAAAATACTGACTAGCTTTTCGTCTCTTGATATCAACTGCCTCCGTGGTCTAGTGGCCAGTGCCATGGACTCCTGAACCGGAGGTCCTGGGTTTGATTCCCAGGCGGGAATCACAAAGTTGATATTTGAGAATTTATCACTTTGTGAATTTTTCCCCAGTTTGGTTAGGACATTGCAGGCTGATTCACCTGATTGTCCGAAAAGAAAAAGATTTCGTGCTTCGGAGGGCACGTTAAGCCGTCGGTCCCGGTTGCAGTCTTTGATAGTGGTCGTTACTCAAACCATGTCAGAGGCCTGATAGTTGTGCTACTATATAGGCGGTCTAAAAACTCTGACACCAGGGTTCATCGGGTCCATAGACTCGATACCCACTCGACAGAAGAAGAAGTTGATGGGTGACCGGTACCGAAAGTGATGGGGAAAATATAAAACTTTCAATCTAATAAAAAAAAACATACATACATATAATCACGCCTTTATCCCTAATGGGGTAGGCAGAGCGCAAACGACCTGAACAAAGATCATTCCGCCACGTCTGACAAAGTTTTGAGGGTTATTTAAGATAGAATTTTAGGTATATTGCTGTAGTGACAGGTTGTCAGCCCATCGCCTAAATTACAATATACTGAAACCCTCGGATCCCTTAGCTGGATTTTACAGCATGCCCGGGAGGAAATGCAGCTGGCACATTCTATGTTTTTCTCTCGCTCCCAGACCAGCATGGAAATAAAAAAGAAAACTACAATAAAAAGTTTTTAAGATATTTTTGCTCAGTGCTTTATCCGGGTAGGATTGAAACCTGCGATTTTAAAGAGTGTTGTTCTCTCGCTCTACCAACTGAATTGTCTAACTAACTTCGACCAGGCAAAATTTTTGATCTCTCATTTATCTTTGACTACGAAGTTTCGAGTTCATTTTTTGATTTCTTATTCTAACTAATATGACTGTCTTCATCATCTCCTTAGACTTATCCCGTATGACACTGAGTCGGCTACCTAATCTAGGGAATTGAACTAGGTTCCTGGTTTTTACACAGAGCGACTGCCATCTGACCTCCGCAAATCAGACCCAATCCAAGATTAGGTTTAACAAATATAACTGTATTTATTTTATTTACATTTTATTTTCCCTGCTGGCCTGGGAGCTAAAGAGAAACATAGAATGTGCCAGCTGCATTTCCTCCCGGGCATGCTGTAAAAACCAGCTAAGGGATCGGAGGGTTTCAGTATATTGCAATTTAGGCGATGGGCTGACAACCTGTCACTACAGCAATATACCTACAAATTTATCCTAAATAACCCTCAAAACTTTGTCGGACGTGGCGGAACGACCTTTGATTAGGTCGTTTACGCTCTGCCTTCCCCATTAGGGATAAAGGCGTGATTATATGTATGTATGTACATTTTATTGTAGGCACTTAGGAGTTAGAAATAACTATGACTATAACTATAAGACATTTTACGGGTTTCTTACCGCGATTTAAATTATTTTATGAGTTCCCGATATTTCGGCGCTGTTCCAAACGCCCTGATCACGGGTAAACTGGAGAAAACTGCGGGTGGGTTTAGGGACAGACATATCTGTCTACCCTCACTCTTCTTCGTTTTTGCGGTACACTATTCACAACACTGCTATTGTCACCACTGGAACTCACTCGAAAGTCATCTCGACAACATACACTGACCACATCATCCGTATTTGTTGTAGGTTTGGCCCGGATTTTCTTTTTACACATGTTTACCACTGGATTCCACGTACTTGACAATTTAAACCCATCTTCTCTATTGAAGTTTTTGTACTTTTTGATTTCAATAGCTTCACTTACCATTCTTGGTATATAGTGGCGTTCTGTCGATAACACTTTTGGGTCATGCAATTCGATCCAGTGGTTTGAACCAGACTAACAAGTGCTCGGCTATGGCTGACTTATGAACTTCATTGTTTTTCACTGCCCTTATGTGCTCTTTGACACGTGTAGAGATGGTACGCTTGGTTTGACCAATATAAGAACTTCCACAACTACAATCTATCTTATACACACCTGGACACTCTAATGGAAACTTATCTTTGGGAGAACGCAAGAATTGTGATATTTTCTTGACTGGAGTGAACACCGTTTTTACGGAATACTTATCCAAAATTCGTCCAATCTTATCAGTGACTCCTTTCAGGTACGGTAGAAATGCAGCTCGACGTTCCACCTTGGACACTGATTTACTGGTGTTACTTTTAGGAGGTTGGATATTACTCTTGTAGCCATTTTTCACTAGTACGCGTTTCACATGTTCCAGTTCCTCATCCAGATGTTCTGTGTCGCAAAGATCAAAAGCGCGATTTGTTAGAGAGGTAACTACGGAGTTCAGATGTCGCGGATGGTGGTGTGAGGTTGCTTGCAGATAACGGTCGGTATGCGTCGGCTTCCTGTACACAGTATGACTTAGAGTGCCATCACTTCTGACTGACAGTTTAACGTCAAGGAAAGCTAATGACCTATCATTTTCTGATTCCACCGTGAAACGTATGTTTTTATGGATGGAGTTGAGATGCGACAAACATTGCTGCATAGTGTGGTCATCACCTTCTAATATACAGAATACATCATCCACATATCTCTTCCACAGTTTTATCGATATTGGTGCATTGTCAATGGCAAGATCTTCAAAGTATTCCATCCACAGATTTGCCACTACTGGAGCAACTGGGCTGCCCATTGCTACACCATCAATTTGTTGATAGAACTGACCTTGGTATACGAAATAGCTGGAGGATAAACAATGTTCCAGAAGTTTGCCGTATTCCATCGGGATATTATTACGTTCCAAAACTTTCGTCACCACTCCTAGGCATTCAGACACAGGTACATTAGTGAACAATGACTCAACGTCAAAACTCACCATTTTATCATGTTCTGTTATCTTAGTATCTCGTAGAAGGCTAACGAAATGTCGCGAATCCTTGATATATGATGAGGTTCTCCCGACCAATGGTTGTAGGACGCTAGCCACATGTTTCGCCAAAAAATAAGTTGGAGAATCAATTTGACTTAAAATGTCTTATAGTTATAGTGAAAACAACCGCGAAAGTTTAAAATTAAGTGTAACTATGACTAGTTACGTCAGAGGATTATACTTAGAACGTTGACGCTCTGCATACCCTTAGTAAATCGATAAATCGTAACTTCGTCACCTACTTCAAACCACATTAATACGGATGCATAAATTAAAAACAAAACTAGGTACTTACATACATACACACTCTCTAAACGGGTTTTTTATGTCACTAATAAGAAACTTGATATGTGTCCGTTTGGCAATTGATCTACTTTTAATCATAGATTGTTGTAAGAGCCCTTTCTACATACATAGAATCACGCCTATATCCCTAGTAGAGTAGGCAGAGCGTAAATGACCTAAAAAAAAAGGTCGTTCCGCCACGTCTGACAAGTTTTGAGGGTAATTAGAATTACGGTTGATCATGTTGTATATTGCTATAGTGACATGTTGTCAGCCCATCGCATAAAATTGCAATAACACTCGAATCGCTTAGCGTGGCTTTTACAGCATGTGCGGGACAAGATGCAGCTGGCATATTCTATTCTAGTCCAGCATGGAAGAAAGAGCCCTTTCTAGTATGATTTAATGTGAATCATATTATCAGTATGATAATATAATACCAAGTTTGGTTCGTTTTTTAAAGTTAACTTAAGTGTAGTCGCAGTTGAGACTTTGGGTTCTTGGCAATGATATTTTAAGAAAGATACGTTACGTTCATACTGCGTGCACATTTTAATTGTTCCGCGACACATATACATACATACTTATAACATTGCATATCTAAACAAACGCTGAGTGCGACACAAAATAGGCAAAGCGTAAGAGTGAAACAGATAGCTATTAGTAATCAGTGCAGCTCGACTGCCTAAAATGGTGACATTAGCACCATTTGACGGCACGAGTTTCGCGCGTTGGTAACGTATCTACCTATCTACCTATATATCTACCTATATATAATATCATTGGTTCTTGGGGTCAGGAAGCCAAATTATTTGTTGCCGATCTCTCAGCGTGTCTTCGTGAGACTTCAGGCGACCCCACGTCTGGCAGCTACCTCGCTCAAAGATTGAGCATTGCTATTCAAAGGGGGAATGTTGCCAGCCTATTGGGCACTTTACCTCATGGAGATGCGTTGGAGGGTCTATTTTATTTGTAGTCTTTTTTTTTTTAATTAAGATAGTTTAAGATTTTATATAATCCGATTTGTAATTTGACTTGTTTTTATGAAATAAACATTAGTGTAAGTGAATATTATTTACGAAAAAAAAGATTAAAATGCCTCTAAAAATAAGAAATGTTCCTTCCATGCTGGACTGGGAGCGATAGAAAAACATAGTATGTTATGTCCTAGCTTTCCTTCCTCCCGGACTTGCTGTAGAAGTCAGCAAAAGGGATTTAAGGGTTACAGTGTACCATATTTAAGATAGGTAGACAACTTGTCACTACATTTCTACACGTGGCCTTTTACGAGACGATTTACGCGCTGCTTACCCCGTAAGAGGGATAAAGGCGTGACTTTATGTATGTATATTATAGGAGTGGGATACTATCAGAAGTTCTTTAATTTTCAGACCTGTTTGTAGACTGTGCCAAAAGTAAATAACATTTTTCGGTTGGCTACGAATGTAGGTAAGATACTCGTACCTATGAGTAATTAGAATTTAGTTTATTTATTCTAGAACCTGTTTTCCTTTTTTTTAATATTATATTTAATTATATATTTTTTATTGTTATTCCTGACTATCCTCATTCCTTGATGTTTCAAGATGTTTAGATTGTTTTAACGCGTTTTGTTTCCTAATCTTTTTATTTACTTCCATGCTGGACTGGGAGTGAGAGAAAAATATAGAATGTGCCAGCTGCATTTCCTCCCGGGCATGCTGTAAAAACCAGTTAAGGGATCCTAGGGTTTCAGTATATTGTAATATAGGCGATGGGCTGACAACCAACAGCAATATACCTACAAATCTATCTTAAAGTACCCTCCTAACTTTGTCAGACGTGGCGGAATGACCTTTTTTTAGGTCCCTTATGCTCTGCCTACCCCATTAGGGATAAAGGCGTGATTGTATGTATATATGTATGTTTCTTTTTTTTTGTTAATAGCACTAATTGGACTTTGTGCCAGTGTCATTTCCTAATCATTTAACTACTTGGTATTGGCATAAAGTCTAAATATCGTTATAAAAAAAAATAAGCACTTAATCAAAAATAGTGCGTCCAAAAACTCCGCACACAATCGATAACTATCGATATATCGACACAACCAGTTGGATGTCACAATACATCGATCAACATCGGAATGTAATACAGAGTATTTGTATCTCTATTACTTGAAGACTGATAGTCATACACGTCTCATTAACATGCAGAGATTAATGAGTTGTATGGGAGTGTTGTAAGGTAGTTTTGGCTGTTTTTTTCCCGACTGTGCAACACAAAGAATCATCATGCCTTTATCCCTAATGGGGTAGGCAGAGTGTAAACGAGCTAAACAAAGGTCGTTCCGCCACGTCTGACAAAGTTTTGAGGGTTATTTAGGATAAATTTGTAGGTATATTGCTGTAGTGACAGGTTGTCAGCCCATCGCCTAAATTGCAATATACTGAAACCCTCCGATCCCTTAGCTGGTTTTTACAGCATGCCCGGGAGGAAATGCAGCTAGCACATGCTATGATTCTCTTTAGCTCCCAGGCCAGCATAGAAAATAAAATGTAAATAAAATAAATACAGTTATATTTGTTAAACCTAATCTACGATTGGGTCTGATTTGCGGAGGTCAGATGGCAGTCGCTCTGTGTAAAAACCAGGAACCTAGTTCAATTCCCTAGATTAGGTAGCCGACTCAGTGTCATACGGGATAAGTCTAAGGAGATGATGAAGACAGTAAGACAGAGGGTCAGCCCATCGCCTAAACTGCAATATATGGAAACCCTCTGATCCCTTAGCCAATTTTCACAGCATGCCCGGGAAGAAATGTAGCTGATACATTCTATGTTTTCCCTCCGCTCCCAGTCCAGCATGGAAGAATAGTTAATTGTGACCATCTAAAACTGCTAAACAATGGCTAAATATAATTTGTAGAATTGCAGTAGGTATGCTCGTATGATAACCAAAAAAAGAAAGACTTATAGTATTTCCAACTCAGTTTTAGAATAAAGGTAAACAAAATTTTCATGTCTTTTTCTTCATAAATACATTTCAAATATAAATGATGCGTGTTGGCAAATTAGTTAAATTACTAAAACTACTATTTCATTGTGTTGTTATATCTAATAGCTAAAACTTATTTTAGAAACAAGATCTTCGATTAAAAGACATGAAACTTTGTTTAACTTTGTTCTAAATTGAGTTGGAAATACTGTAGAGACTTTGACTTACTTAAAATTCTTGTGTAATTATCGAAAATAAATCATCATCGAATTGCGTCGATGACAGCAAGTTTTAATCGAGAAAAAGTATCGATTTTGATTTAATAACAACTTGTCAGACGTGTACCGTTAGAGTTTTACGAGCTACGAACACTTTTATTGTGGGCTGTAGGCAACACATGCTAATTGACACAATTCAATTAAAAAATAATAATTAGCGGGTGTTTTGAAGAAAGACAATTTATTTTTGAGATAAGAACATCATAAAACATGCTCGTGACACTTATGTGGTAGGTTTATGTTTCTTTTGGGTTGTTGGAATGAAGTATGTAAAGATTAAAAAAATACATACATACATACTATCACGCCTGTATCCCTAATGGGGTAGGCAGAGCGTGAACAAACAAAGGTCGTTCCGCCACGTCTGACAAGTTTTGAGGGTTGTTTAAGAGAGAACTGGATATTGCTGTAGTGACAGGTTGTCAGCCCATCGCCTAAATTACAATATACCCTCGAATCCCTTAGCAAGCTTTTACAGCATGCCCGGGAGGAGATGCAGCTGGCACATTCTTCGTTATTCTGTCGCTCCCAGCATGGAAGCTTATTATAAAATAAAATAATCGAAATGCATTAAATACGCCTTTTGGATAATTAAGATACTAATGCTTACTTACACCCTTGTAAAGGAAAATATCCCGAAAACGAATCTGAACAACTTTCACAAATATTTTTCTCTCAACAAGGAAAGTGACTAAAATTTGGCGTCGGTGGATTTTGTCTAAATCGATTTCCTGGATTTTAGTCTGACGTTAAGTATATTCAAGTCTGAACTCTAAGTCGATTTCGTTGTTGGCTGGACTTTAAACGAACAGACCCAGGTCAGCTGGAAGAAATTTCTTTGTAGAAAAAATTCTGTTGTCGTCATTCCTTGTGTATTGTTTTGCTCATGATACTTGTGTATAATAAAAAATAAAATATATATTATATTAGCAGAATAGAAATATTTATATTCAAAATAAATGATACTCTGCTACCGCACTGCAAGCGGAACACTGGGCGCACATCATCTTCTTATGTTTAGATTAAGCACCCATTCACGCCTTTATCCCTAATGGGGTAGACAGAGCGAAAACAACCTAAACAAATGTCGTTCCGCCACGTCTGACAAAGTTTTGAGGGTTATTTAAGAAAGATTTGTAGGCATATTGCTGTAGTAACAGGTTGTCAGCCCATCGCCTACATTGTAATATACTGAAACTCTCGGATCCCTTAATTGGTTTTCACAGCATGCCCGGGAAGAAATGCAGCTGGCACATTCTATGTTTTTCTCTTGTTCCCAGTCCAGCACGGAAGCACCCATAATGTCATGTAATATTTTTGTTATTATTGAAATAAACAGTTTTTTTTTATTATTACCTGCACCTCGATCACACTGGACAGATCCACGTACGCCAGCGCTCTGCCTTTTTTACACTTCACGTAAAAAAAATACGACACTGTTTACACTACACTGTTTGAGTATGTCCAACTTATATTACATTTTTATTGTCTTTTTTTGCCACCCTGTGGTCTGTCAAATAATTTTATGGGATAGTTTAAATTCTTAGTAATAAAAAATATTAGGCCAGATTTTTTCTGTTATATCCTAACAGCAACCCTGAATCAAATTAATATACTGTATATTTATTAACTGCCTTATTTTAATAGTGAATAAAAATATAATAAAAAAGAATATCATAAAAATGTGCAGTTAAAAGAAACTACCCAAATAATCGTATTGTAAATTTTACATAATGTTTGGCGCTACATACTTAGTAAGCACATTAGTAAGATACTTAAAAGTGCTTAAAAACAAATAAAACTACATAATAAGAAAAGAAATACATAAAAATAATATCTACAGTTGACAACTTTATAAAAGTTAATTTTAGACGAACCGTTTAGTTTTAAAAATGCCAAAGGTTTTAGTGTTGGCTTTTATGAGTTTTGAAGATGCGATAATTTCATTATTTATTGAGAAAAGGTGTAAAGTCGTCTTTTTACGTTTATCTTTAGAACTGTTTAAAGGGTTGTAGTTGTATCATTAGTTATAATACAATATTAAGTAAATTAGCTGATTTGTATGTAATTTGTATTAAAATACGATAAAGAATTTTCAGTGTTCTTAGTTTAATATTAAAGCGAAAAATTGTAATTCAATGCTCTTTCACCATCGACATATTAGGATGAAACTTAGCATTAGCACACAAAGTCAAGGTAAGGTAAGGAAAACTTACTTTAGCCGTGGGTCAAATTGCCCGTGGAAATCTAGCTATAAAGTATTAAGCTATTTATCAAATTTGTCTGAGCGTGATAAAAATGTTTTCTAGTATACATCCTAATGTCACTTTTCACCAAACACTAGTGAAGTGAAAGCTCCTAAATAAGATATGCAAATGATATCGAGTATCGACAATTACTGGAGGTCGGTAAGAGGCGGGCGCAGGTAAGTGATTGGTTTTTAAATTGCCCTCTGCTGCCCGACGCCTGATCAACGAAGAGACTACCGGAATATTTTAATTTATGGACTAGTGAAGTAATTGGTATGTCGATAAGATTTCGGTCAATGCTTGATCAAAGATTTTTGATTAGGCGCAGTACAAATATTGATCTTGAAAAAATAATAATTTTGTAGTTTTGCAAGTTCTCTGTGAAGACTTTGTTTGATATATTTTCAGTTCTCTTAGGTTATTTAAGTACAATTATCTAAATTAATGTTTTGTGTATTTGATAAATTACATGAATCATAAAATTAAAATAAGATTGAAAGGAAATTTTGCTGTAGAAAGATATTATGTTATGTCGAGTCAATCATTAGTCGTATGGCATATATTGCGTCGAAGTAATAATAAAGTACATATCGATGCCGCTGAAATATCGATAGACAATCATAGCCCATCACTAGTCGGCACAACTAGCTTGCGCGTACAAAATCGATTATAAACGGTCAAACTCGAAAACTCTTACTGTTAAATGTAATATAATAACAAAAACACCGACTAGTTAGCAGATTGTTTTAATCGATTGTGATAACGGAATCAATCGATTAATTACCAGAATCGATGTTCTGTAAAAGATTTTTTCTAATTTATTCGATAATGAAACGTATAAAGTAACAGTAAAATTTGAAATTAAGTTATATTCTTTTTCTTCTGTCGAGTGGATATCGAGTCTGTGGACCCGATGAACCCTGGTGTCAGAGTTTTTAAACCGCCTAGTAGCACAACTATTAGGCCTCTGACATGGTTTTGTGTAACGACCACTATCAAAGACAGCGACCGGGACCGACGGCTTAACGTGCCCTCCGAAGCACGAAATCTTTTTCTTTTCGGACAATCAGGTGATTCAGCCTGCAATGTCCTACCCAAACTGGGGAAAAATTCACAAAGTGATAAATTCTTAAATATCAACTTTGTGTTTTACCCCCTGAGAATCGAACCCAGGACCTCAGGATCGGGAGCCCATGGCACTAGCCACTAGACCACGGAGGCAGTTTATTAAGTTATATTGATTTATATGCAAATTGTAATAGTGATTGATTAATAACAATGATCCATATGGAATTCTACATACTGGGTGTAAGGGACAGCGTCCCGCAAACTGATAGGGGTTGCTCAGTGCTCAGTCAACGAAACTGAACAACTTACCACCAGGAAATTATTTCAAGATGAAATAAAAATAACTTCCCATACAAAATTAATTAATAATTTTGAGGGTTATTCAAGAAAGATTTGTACGTATATTGCTGTAGTGACAGGTTGTCAGCCCATCGCCTAAATTGCAATATACTGAAACCCTCAGATCCCTTAGCTGGTTTTTACAGCATGCCCGGGAGGAAATGCAGCTGGCACATTCTATGTTTTTACTTCGCTCCGAGTCCAGAATGGAAGTTTTTTTTTTATAACAAACAAATAATCATTCAAAGTTTCAGTAATATAAAACTTAAACTTATATTACTGCCTCCGTGGTCTAGTGGTCAGCGCCATGCGCTTAAGATCCGGAGGTCCTGGGTTCGATTCCCAGGGGGGGAACACAAAGTTGATATTTATCAATTTATCACTTTGTTAGGTTTTCCCTACTTTGGTTAGGAAATTGCAGGGTAAATCACCTGATTGTCCGAAAATAAAGAGAATTCCGTGCTTCGGAAGGCACGTTAAGCCGTCGCTCCCGGTCGCTGTCTTTGATAGTGGTATTCGGTATTCAACCCATGTCAGAGGCCTAAATAGCTGTGGTACTAGGCGGTTTTAAAACTCTGACACCAGGGTTCATCGGGTTAATCACTCGCTAAGAAGAAGTAATATTTAGTGCAGATAAACATTTAACTAAGTAATTTCGCCACTTCGTAAACTCGGCGTCTTTAGCTAGGCTCTTAATGTTCTGCCTACCCTCTAAAGACCACACGCGTGACTATACGAATACACTAGTGAAAACTCAATACGTGCTCGGTGGTGAGCTTAAAATCGCCAGCGAAAATAGAGACCGAATCTTTTTTCTCATTTTTCAATCGGTTGCGAAAATACGAGTGATCGCGCGTGAACGACAGGGGACCCTTTTCCCGCGGGAATAAGGCAATTTACATACATACATACATAGAATCACGCCTTTATCCCTAATGGGGTTGGCAGAGCGTAAACAACCTAAACAAAGGTCGTTCCGCCACATCTGACAAAGTTTTGAGGGTTATTTTAGTTAAATTTGTAGGTATATTGCTGTAGTGACAGGTTGTCAGCCCATCGCCTAAAATGCAATATACTGAAACCCTCGGATCCCATAGCTGGCTAAAAGCATGCATGCCCGGGAGGAAATGCAGCTGGCACATTCTATGTTTTTCTCTCGCTCCCAGGCCAGCATGGACGAAAATTACCGCGGTATAAAGCGGTCTTTTTCACTGAGTTAACTAAGCTTCTTAATTGCAAAAGATTTTTAAATTGTCTTAATTAGTTTTTGAGTTATTGCAATTGGTAACAAAGATTGAAAGTTTTAGTAAGTATCATTTTGTTTCAAACTCGAAAACTTCTTTGACTAGACAGTTAACACTCTGCCTACCCGGTAAGGAACAAACGCGTGAGTAAATGAAGATACACTAGCGAAAATTCAATGTCACACGGCTCGGCGGGCCTCTAAGATCGGGATCTTAGAGTCGATCGCGAAAATGCGAGTGTCCGCGCGCGGATGCCTCAAACGACTGGGGACTGCCTCGGGGGCTCGGGGCGACCCGGAGCCGCCGGGCGCTCCGCCCCGGGCCGGGAGCCCCGTGTGACGTCATATGTAACTGTTGCTAATTGTTGGAGAGCCCTTTTTATTACAGGCGGCGGTGGTACTATTGGTCCGAGTGGGGATTTTGGTGTTTTTCAGCTTGCGTTGAGTGTTACGATTACGTGTGTACGAATTTATATGCGATTTTCTGGCATTTTACCTAGAAGTTAATCTTTAGCAACTAGTCAATAGTATTAAACCGAAAAAATACATCATTTGGGTAATACCTAGGTAAAATAGAAGCTATTGCAAAAGATATGTTGGTCTTCTTCTGTTGAGTGGGTATCGAGTCTATCGACCCGATGAACCCTGGTATCAGAGTTTTTAAACCGCCTAGTAGCACAACTATCAGGCCTCTGACATGGTTTTAAGTAACGACCACTATCAAAGACAACCACCGGGACCGACAGCTTAACGTGCCCTCCGAAGCACGAAATCTTTTTCTTTTTCGGACAATCAGGTGATTCAGCCTGCAATGTCCTAACCAAACTGGGGAAAAATTCACAAAGTGATAAATTCTCAAATATCAACTTTAACATTGAAAAAGTCACATTAAACTCACTTTTTTCTAGAGTGAGTTGCATTCGAGAACAGTTGGTACCACATCGCCCCACCCTAAAGTCTGTCTAACGATCTGCCTCCTCCGATTGGCCATCGCTCAACTGTACGTAACTCTATTATAGAGAACACTTTACTTTGAGCACTAGTTACACGGAAAAAAAACATGGATGATGACTCGAAATTGTACGTGATTATGATTAGTGTGATTAAAATGTCATGAGCGTTTTAACATGATTAAGCAGAGATTTAGATTTTTTTGTAAGGTCAAGTTCTAAAAATGTTAGTAAAACAAGAAAAAATATGTTTAAAAAATATCTAGATACACACTAGAGTACTCATATCTATTATATCATATCTACTCGTAGTATTAAAGTATTCTTCCATGCTGGCCTTGGAGCGAGAAAACAAATAGAATGTGCCAACTGCATTTAATACCGGTCATGCTGTAAAAACCAGCTAAGATATCTGAAGGTTTCAGTATATTGGAATTTAGGCGATGGGCTGACAACCTGTCACTACAGCAAAATACGTACAAATCAATCTTGAATGACCCTCAAAACTTTGTTAGACGTGGCGGAACGACCTTTGTTTAGTTCGTTTACGCTCTACCTATCCCATAAGGGATAAAGGCGTGATTGTGATTATGTACCTATATATATTTTATTAAACATTTGAAATTCAAAATGTTTTCTTTTTTTCGGGTATATCATCGACAAAAAGACCGGGAAAATGCTACGCAGAAGAAGATGAGAAGATCATCGACAAAATGGCATCTAACATCCCTATTTGATATTTGGGATTCCCGGGAGGAAATATTGCTCAAACCTTATGCCTTCAGGGCATATGGCCCTGTTGGGCGGTGCTGTAAGGGTCCATGGAAAATTGGCTTGCATTCCAAAAATAAATATGTTAAGAGTTTGAAGTAAGCGGGACTCAAACCTATGACAACGGCGATGCGTGCCGAAGTTATAAGAAATATATCGCGTGTTTAACGCTTCAGCACTAAGTTACATTTTTCACACGCAATATTTAAAAAAAAGTTCCTAACAAGTAATATTTTTTAAAGAGTACGATATCTAGGTCTTAGAATTAGGATAATTTTTTATTTAGTTTTTTGTCATTTAATGTACATTGCATTCGGCTCATCTAATACAAAATTGTTACAAAACTGAATAAATTTTACGAAATAAACAGTTCCCTTCTCGTAAATTCGAACACACTCCTAAAAACCAGCCAAAAAATGCGTCCAATTAAAAATAGAACATAAAATGCCTTTCAATTCAGTAAAAAAGAAAAATAAATGATAATTGTTACAGAAGCAGTATTTTGAATTTTTGAATAAAGAACGCGCCCCTATTGGCCGGATAGCCTCAGGCGGCTGGCGGGGGGCAGTCGCCGAACGTTGACGGAAATACGAATTTTATTCGTCTAATGACGTGTTCGAAATTTAATTCAATTCAAAATCATTCAATTACTTATGTAATTTGTAGAGTCATTGAACAACTGTTTTTTCTTGCTCTCTCTCGTACATACTACACATGTATGTACTTATTACACGCTTATTATATTAATAAAATCGTGCCTAAATAGGGCAGACAGTCATGGATCAGAAGAGAAAAACAAATTAAGACAACATATATGCCGGGTGTAAGGGACAACGTCCCGCAAACAGATAGGGGTTGCTCAGTTAACGAAACTGAATTATCACCAGGAAATTATTACAGGAAATGAAAATAAAATTGAGTTTCCCATACAAAATGATCACCTCGATCAGACAATTTGTATGGGAAATCCAAATTTGTTTTTATTTACTGAAAGAAATTCCTGCTGATAGTTGTTCAGTTTCGTTGACTGACCAACCCCTATCAGACGCTGTCCCCTACACCCCGTATAAATATAATATATATTCCAAATATTTCAAATCATTGCGAGTATTAAAGTGATCAGGCTAAGAAGGCTACTATCTGGCAAGAGGGCAGAGATCTGATCTGTTTAGGGTCATTAGGGCAGCGGGATCGTGCCGTCATCGTGCGTGCGCGCAGGGATAGGATAAAGTTATGTGGCGATTTTCTATTTACTGTAACTTTTAATGTTAATTTCGTATGTGTATTCTTCTTCCTAGTTGGACTGGGAGCGAGAGATAAACAGAATGTGCCAGCTGCATTTCCTCCCGGGCATGCTGTAAAAACAAGTTAAGGGTTTCGAAGGTTTCAGTATATTGTAATATAGGCGATGGGCTGACAACCTGTCACTACAGCAATATACCTACAAATCTACCTTAAATAACCTCCAAAACTTTGTCAGACGTGGCGGAACGACCTTTATTTAGGTCGTTTACGCTCTGCCTACCCCATTAGGGATGAATGTGATTATATATATGTATTTTTTTAAATGTTTCTTAAGTAATTTGCCGTTTTTAACACGCTTTTATTAGGTCGAACTGTATGTATCTAAGTATGTAATGGAATTTAAGGTAACTAATTTAACCATCTTCCAAGGATCGTAGCGTCATGAAAATTGGCAGCTGTATGTATAGTCTGTCAACGTCGTGCTTACCCGTGCCAGATTACGTCGTACCCTCCCAGCTGTAAAGCTGTACGGTCGACCCATCCCATGGTCCAAAGACGCCAAGTACTTGGGGGTTACTCTTGACTCCCAGCTTAACTTTGCGAAGCACATCAGGAGAGTCCGAAACCGCGCCAAATTTGTCATGGGCCGGCTCACCCCAATCATACGCAAACGCAGTAAACTCTCCCTTAGAAATAAGGTGAGGCTTTACACTACATGCGTTCGACCGATAATGACCTACGCCAGTGTGGCCTTCAGCCACACCTACCCCACTTATCTGAACACCCTCCAGGTAGTTCAAAACAGCTTCTTGCGGAGGGCAACCGGGGCCCCCTGGTACCTCCGCAATTCTGACATTCACATCGATCTCGATGTTCCGTCTCTCAAAGAGTTCATGAAGCAAGCGGCCAGAAATAAGCCGAGGTTCGAGCCCTAGTGGGCGCCCTTAGGCAGTTGCCATTTCATTAAGGGTGTAGATTGCGTGTAGCAACTCCCCGCCTTAGCCCGGTGACGCATTATATACACTTTGTAGTATTTTGCAAACAGGTCCATTAAAAAAAAAAAAAAAAAAGTCGTGCTTACCGCGCCCTAGGGGTACAGACGTTGGCGGGGACGCGGTAGCACGCGGCGATTGCGAACATGAACACATTGCGTCGTGCTCGCTCACCCTCCTGCTTCACCGCCCGCACCCCCGTTACCGCGTCCCCCCCCCCCCCGCGCACGTCTGTACCCCTAAGGCGCGGTAAGCACGACGTTGACAGACTATAGTTCTGATGACATTACAATAATATGGTACTGTCGAACTGATCTGATGATGGAGCTGCAAGATACGAAGTGGAACTTTATGGTGGAATATCGTATCATACCCGTGTTTGATGTTATTAGAAAGTTGTTCTTTCATGCTGGACTGGGAGAGATATAAAAACAGAGAATGTTCCAGCTGCCCTTCCTCCCGGGCATGCTGTAAAAGTCAGCAAAAGGAATTCGAGGGATACAGTGTATTGTAATGTAGGCGATGGGCTGACAACCTGTCACTACAGCAAGACACATCATTATAATCTAAGGCAATTGCCCCCAATTTTTGTCAGACGTGGCGAAAACGCCTTTTACGAGGAGCTCTCCACTCTGCCTACCCCGTAAGGGATAAAGGCGAGATTTTATGTATGTATGTAGAAAGGTGTTGTAATGAACTGTGACCAGCCGGAATATAGGCACTTCCAATAAAAGCGTGTTTTTCTAGTGTTTATTAAACTATTAATTTATTATGGTTACTGATTAAAAATTAATTTAATCGATACTCCTTTGTACCTGATTGTTTCTTTGTTCTTTATAGAATAATGTTAATAGGGAATACTCATGATTTTTTTTAAACTATTAGTAAGAATTATTGTCACCATACATGTACGGATGTGAAGGAATTTTCGCAAAACATTCATTAGTTTAAAAGTTATAATGCCTTAAAGTTGTTAGTTAAAAGGAGAGGTCCGAACTGTCATGTGACGTCATAAGACAGGAGCGCCAAACTAATTCCATATAAATTGTCGTTTCGAAGAGTGAGATAGATAGTCTATCTTTATAATGGTATATCTCGGTGATTATTTGATCAAATTTATTTCTGTTTTCACTGTTCTTTTCATAATTTAAGATGTTTTTAGACAATAGGTTCAGGAACTGAAAATATGTTATATGCACGTTCTCTATTCTCTTGGGTAAGGTGCCTTTTGCTTTCGCTTTAGTAAAGAAAGAAAAGCACGATGTTGATACCTCACAAATTCTCTGACTTCACATACCATCATCATCTCCGTATCCCACGCGGTCGGCTACCTTATCTAGGGGATTGAACGAGGGAACTGGTTTTTACTCAGAGCGACTGACCTCCGCAACCCAGAAGGGGAAACAGACCCAATCCTAGATTAGGTCAGAGTTTTCAAGCCACCGATTTTTAACACTGGGATCTGACTTGGCTTAACGACTAATATCTACAGTATCTTTATAATATCTACAGTATTTCTGCCATGCTGGACTGGGAGCGAGAGAAAAACATAGAATCTGCCAGCTGCTTTCCTCCCGGGCATGCTGTAAAAACCAGCTAAGGGATCCGAGGGTTTCCTGTCACTACAGCAATATACCTACAAATCTATCTTAAATAACCCTCAAAACTTTATCAGACGTGGCGGAACCACCTTTGTTTAGGTCGTTTACGCTCTGCCTACCCCATTAGGGATAAAGGCGTGATTATATGTATGTATCTACAGTATCTCTGACTACACACACCACAGCCGAAAAATCAGCTGACAGAGAGTTTCAATCTTTTTCTGGGAACAAGATAACGGCTCTGCGTTTTTGGCGCACGGTGTTTTTTGCGCGTGTGTATTTCATGCGCTTGCGCGTACGAGCGCGCGCCTTTTGAGAATTTCCCTAATTATTAACCAGCTCTGGGACTGGATTCTTCTTGGGGTCAACTGGTAAGGAATTTTTGGGTGGTCGTAATTAAGGTCTAAATATACGGGGTGTAAGGGACAGAGTCCCGCAAATTGATAGGGGTTACTCAGTCAACGAAACTGAACAACTATTAGCAGGTTTTTTTTCAGGAAGTAATTTAAAAAAAATATTCTCGATACAAATTATCTGATTTAGGTGGTCATTTTGTATGGCAAGGTCAATTTATTTTTTTATCTCCTGGAAAAAAATCCTGGTGAATGTTGTTCAGTTTCGTTGACTAAGCAATCCCTATCAGTTTGCGGGACGCTGTCCCTTACACCCCGTATGATGTACCACACATCATCAAGTACTCAGATGCGTATATTGTACTAAATGTTTATTTACGGGTAAATAATATTCTTCTTTTTAGCGAGTGGATTCTCGAGTCGAATGATCCGATGAACCCTGTGTCAGAGTTTTTAAACCGCCTAGTAGCACAGCTAATAGGTCTCTGACATGGTTTGAGTAACGACCACTATCAAAGACAGCGACCGGAACCGACGGCTTAACGTGCCCTCCGAAGCACGGAATATTTTTTTCTTTTCGGACAATCAGGTGATTCAGCCTGCAATGTCCTAACCGAACTGGGAAAAACCTCACAAAGTGATAAATTGACAAATATCAACTTTGTGTTTCCCCCCTGGGAATCGAACCCAGGACCTCTGGATCGTAAGCCCATGGCTCTTACCACAAGACCACGGCGGCAGTTATTAATATTAACTTCTTCATATCTGTAAAAGTAGACGAAACGAGGATTTTAATATTCTACAATTTAGAAACTCGGGTTTTTTAGAATACGGGATATGAGATATCGAAGTCATACATATAATCACGCCTTTATCCCTAATGGGGTAGGCAGAGCGTAAACGATCTAAACAAATGTCGTTTTGCCACATCTGACAAAGTTTTGAAGGGTATTTAAGATAGATCTGTAGATATATTGCTCTAGTTACAGGTTGTCAGCCCATTGCCTAAATTGCAATATACTGAAACCTTCGGATCCCTTAGCTGGTTTTTACAGCATGCCCGGGAGGAAATGCAGCTGACACATTCTACGTTTTTCTCTCGCTCCCAGTCCAGCATGGAAGATTTCTTCGGGTTCATCGATTCGATACATACATATCGATACATACATATATAATCACGCCTTTATCCCTAATGGGGTAGGCAGAACATAAACGACCCAAACAAAGGTCGTTCCGCCACGTCTGACAAAGTTTTGAGGGTTATTAAAGGTAGTTTTGTTATACCTATATTACTGTAGTAACAGGTTGCCAGCACATCGCCTAAATTGCAATATACTGAAATCCTCGGATACCTTAGCTGGTTTTTACACTTATTTGTCCGGCTGTCACATTCTATATTTTTCTCTCGCTCCCAGCATGGCAGAATTCTTCCGGTTCATCGGTTCTTTAAGACGAACTTTGTACAATTGTAACGAAAATACACGCAAAACATTCACACAACACAATACTCTACAGGTTAAAATCTTCCAAAGCTTCTAACTCTAAACCACATTATGCCAAATCTTATCAATAACATCTCGTGTCACATTCATTATATTCAAATATCGAACACGCGTGCTCCAATCAAAATCACTTACAATTTACATTTGCACCTCTCATTTCAAAATCATTCTTATATCTTTCTTATTGAGGAAGTATTAAGGTGCATATTTGTTGTGGGGTATTTCATACGAGCGAAAGAAGTTGGGTTTTGGATTGGGTAATGGCAAGAACGACTTTCTATAGGAACTTGTATGGAGTATGCAATGTAGTTGACGAAATTTTTAGTACAGTTATTTTGATACTCACTCTGAGGCGCTTGCCGATCTTAACATACATATAGTCACGCCTTTATTCCTAATGGGGTATGCAGAGCGTAAACGACCTAAACAAAGGTCGTTCCGCCACGTCTGACAAAGTTTTGAGGGTTATTTGAGATCAATTTGTAGGCATATTGCTGAAGTGACAGGTGGTCAGCCCATCGCCTGAATTACAATATATTGAAACCCTAGGATGCCTTAGCTGATTTTTACCGCATGCCCGGGAGGAAATGCAGCTGGCACATTCTATTTTTGGCATATTCTCTCGCTCCCAGGTCAGCATGGAAGATTGATTTGTCGATCTTAAACAAGTGAAAAATAGTACTTATACAAGGTGTAATGGACAGCGTCCCGCGAAGTGATTAGAGCTGCTCAGTCAACGACACTAAACAACTATCAGCAGGTTTTTTTTCAGAAAGTGATAATAAAAATTACATTCCCATACAAAATGACCACCTCTATCAGATAATTTGTATAAACAACTATTTTTTTTTCACTTCCTGAATAAAGAAATCCTGCTGATAGTTGTTCAGTTCCGTTGACTGAGCAATCCTTATCAGTTTGCGGGACGCTGTCCTTTACACCCCGTATGTATGTAGCTTCTTTGAAATCAAACGTCAAATTACTAAAGACAAAAAATATAGAACATGAAAATTTCACTTATTTTAATTAAACAGGGTATTTAAAAATAAAATGTAGAGTTACTATGTCTGATGTTAATATTTAGGGGTTTAATATGTAATCGTTAACCATTCACACTATACAGGAGTCTTCCATGCTGGACTGGGAGCAAGAGAAAACATAGAATGTGGCAGCTGCATTTCCTCCCGGGAATGTTGTAAAAACCAACTAACCTCGGATCCCGAGGGTCTCTGTATATTATTATTTAGGCGATAAGCTGACAACCTGTCACTACAGCAATATACCTACAAATCTATATTACCCTCAAAACCCTGTCAGACGTGGCGGAGCGACCTTTCTTTGGGTCGTTTACTCTCTGCCTACCCCTTTAGGGATAAAGGCGTGATTATATGTATGTATGTAAAATGGAGTTATAAAAACAAAGAATATTCTAAATCCGTCACCATAGCGATACATATTTATTTATGAAAAAATCTCAATCAATCGAGGCGAAATTCGTTAATGCTCTATCTGTCCCGTAAGAAATAAATGCGTGACTTTATTGGTACGTATGTATATTATTGGTCTTATTATGTCGTTTAAATATTTGTAGTAATTTACATATCCGCAGTTTTTGAGAGAAAGTGTAACAGACAGACAGAATTACAATCTAGTTGCTTAGGTAATTTATTGATAGCCGATATAATGTGAGCTAGGCAATTAATTTTATTATTTAACTAAATCTAAGTCAAATTGACAAGTTGTTTTACCTAAATAACCTACCTAATGAAATTTGACATTTACGTAACAAAATCAAGATAAAATAGAAATACATACATACATACAATCACGCCTTTATCCCTAATGGGGTAGGCAGAACGTAAACGACTAAACAGAGGTTGTTCCGCCACGTCTGACAAAGTTTTGAGGGTTATTTAAAATAGATTTGTAGGTATATTGCTGTAGTGACAGGTTGTCAGCCCATCGCCTAAATTGCAATATACTGAAACCCCCGGATCCCTTAGCTGGTTTTTACAGCATGCCCGGGTGGAAATGCAGCTGGCACATTCTATGTTTTTCTTTATGGAAGTATTGTAAATAGAAATAAATTTAATTATTTTAATTAAGTAAGACATGCAAGCTATTATGACGGTTTTTTTAACCACTTGCTATGTATGTTATCTATCAAAGTTGGTCAAGTAAAAAAAACAACAATAGAAGTGTATTCGAAACGAACTGGCCATATATTATTGTTAACAGACGATTTGACTGTTATAACTTATAAAAGATGGGTGGTACCATTTGTTCTCGATCACAGTGCGAGTGAGTGATACCTTCGTACGATAATTAGATATGTTGTTGATATTTACAAAAAATATAAAGAAAATACAAAATTTAAAAATAACTTCTTCTTCTGTCGAGTGGGTATCGAGTCTATGGACCCGATGAACCCTGGTGTCAGAGTTTTAAACCGCGTAGTAGCACAACTATCAGGCCTCTGACATGGTTTTGTGTAACGACCACTATCAAATACAGCGACTGGGACCGACGGCTTAACGTGCCCTCCGAAGCACGAAATCTTTTTCTTTTCGGACAATCAGGTGATTCAGCCTGCAATGTCCTACCCAAACTGGGGAAAAATTCACAAAGTGATAAATTCTCAAATATCAATTTTGTGTTTCTCCCCTGGTAATCGAACCCAGGACCTCCGGATCAGGAGTCCATGGCACTAGCCACTAGACCACGGAGGCAGTTAAAATAACTATAAATAATAAATGGCCTCCAAAGCGTCCCCTTGGAGCATGGTGCCGAGGACGCTGGCAGCTGCTCCTCTGGACAGCGAGCCCGATCCGTTGTGCCAGGAAGTTACCGGCCCCACGGTCATCAGTGACCCCACTGAGATGCCCTGACAGGTCCTTTATGTTTTTTTTTGTACACGGGCCCCAAGGATCCAAAGATTCAAAACCCACTTCGTAAACATGTATGTGCCAGTAATGTCAGTGTACTTTTTTTTTTTTTTTTTAATACTTTATTGAACTTAATAATACAAATCATACAACACAACAGATAACAACAAAAAACAAGTACAACATAGGCGGCCTTATTGCTAAGGTAGCAATTTCTTCCAGGCAACCTTTGGGTCAAAGAAAAATGCGTAGCGGTAAGCGGGATATTGCAAATCTAGTAAAATATGTATCCTAAATACATTACATTACATATAATACATAAACTAGGTACAAGCTACTACATAGATATTGTAAAGTAAACTAATACATAATATATAATAAACTAATACATAAACTAATGGAAGATAGGATAATGCAAACTACAACCAGATTGTACTTCTGTTCTTGATTGAAGCAATTTGACGACCTAGGTGCCTCCAAAAATGTCAGGCAAATGTCAAATGTGACAAGGACCAAATGTTGTAAAATGCCTTTGGCGGCGGGAAACTTGATGTGTGCTTTGTGAAGAGAGACAACTAAAATCTTCGAAATACTTATTTATTTTCTATTGACTTATAAAAACTTTACTTAACTCTCTTCCATGCTGGCCTGGGAGCGAGAGATAAACATAGAATGTGCCAACTGCATTTCCTCCCGGACATGCTGTAAAAACTAGCTAAGGGATCCGAGGGTGTCAGTAAATTGCAATTTAGGCGATGGGCTAACAACCTGTCACTACAGCAATATCTACCTACAACATAATTTAAAAATAAAATAAAAATAAAACCACGGCTTTATCCCTTACGGGGTAGGCAGAGCGTTAAACGGGTCGTAAAAGGCGCTTTCAACACGTCTGACAAAAATTGAGGGTAATTTTAGATTGTAATGTGTATTGCCATAGTGACAGGTTGTCAGCCCATCGCCTAAATTACAATACACTGTAACCCTCGAGTCCCTTTTGTTGACTTCTACAGCAAGCCCGGGAGGAAGGGCAGCTGGAACATTCTATGTTTTTCTATCTCTCCCAGTCCAGCATGGAAGTAATCTATCTACAAATCTATCTTAAATGACTCTCAAAACATTGTCAGACATGGCGGAACGACTTTTGCTTAGGTTGTTTACGCTCTGCCTACCCCATTAGGGATAAAGCCGTGATTATATGTATGTATGACTTATAAAAATACAACCACACCGGTAGCCATTTGTAAGGCAACGATACAAAAAGAAAGAGATAAAATTATATGATTCTAATGCAGGTTTGCATACTGTTACTGGTCTATTCTGATATTGGTTGCCAACATCATTTTTAATTGATTTACTTTACAGTTTGATTATTGTCTAATTATAATACACAACATACTACTAACAAATATTTTGCAAAGAAACCAGCAAAAACATGGGTAGGTAGTTGGTAATTCTACATGGCAACGTGACCAAACCTTAAAACCGTGATTTGTTTTAGTTGATTTTATCTGTTTTTTACCTTAATAATAGAAGCTTTTTACCCTATTTTGACCTTAATAAGGGCTAACGAGAATGTAGTGAGAGCCGATAGTACCAAAGTTCTATTACTAACGCCACAATTGAAACGCGCGGACACGGGAGAAGCGTAGCCGCTTGGGTGTATGGCAGACAAACAGTTAACTTAACATAACATAAAAATACTTTATTGCACGTAAGAATACAAATCATACAACACAACACATAACAACAAAAAACAAGTACATGTATCCAGACGGCCTTATTGCTAAGGTAGCAATTTCTTCCAGGCAACCTTTGGGTGAAAGAAAAATGCGTAGCGGTAAGCATGATAGTGCAAACCTAGTAAAATATATCCTAAATACATTACATTACATATAATACATAAACTAGGTACAAGCTTCTACATAGATATTGTATGTACTTAAATATATGTTATTTTATATTATTGTTGAAACAAACCACCTAACCTAACTTAATCAAACAAGAGCTATCGAGAATGTCGTAAGATGGTTGTGAGATCTTCTTCTCGACTCAGCGAAACTATATTTACGAGGACCAGCACGTTGTGAGATGGTTGTGAGAACCCATGGTACCGCAATTCGGCTGCTAACGCTACTATCTATTGTGAAACTGGCGGACATGGGAGAGGCGTTGCCGCGTGGGTGGATGGCAGACAAACAGTTAACCTGAATATTCGCTATTTTATATTATTGTTTGATTATTGGTGGAACAAATCTGATAATTTTAATTAAGTTCAAGTGAAGAAAATAACAAACATACATATTCTTCTGTCGAGTGGGTATCGAGTCTATCGACCCGATGAACCCTGGTGTCAGAGTTTTGAAACCGCCTAGTAGCACAACTATCAGGCCTCTGACATGGTTTTGAGTAACGCCACTATCAAAGACAGCGACCGGGACCGACGGCTTAACGTGCCCTCCGAAGCACGAAATCTTTTTCTTTTTCGGACAATCAGGTGATTCAGCCTGCAATGTCCTAACCAAACTGGGGAAAAATTCACAAATTGATAAATTCTCAAATATCAACTTTGTGTTTCCCCCCTGGGAATCGAACCCAGGACCTCCGGATCAGGAGTCCATGGCACTAGCCACTAGACCACGGAGGCAGTTGTACATACATATAATGACGCCTTTATCCCTAATGGGGTAGGCAGAGCGGAAACGACCTAAACAAAGATATTGTGATTGAATAAATAAATAAATAAATAATAAAAGGTCGTTGTGCCACGTCTGACAAAGTTTTGAGGGTTATTTCAGATAGATTTGCTGCAGTGACAGGTTGTCAGCCCATCGCCTACATTGCAATATACTGAACCCTCGGATCCCTTAGCTGGTTTATACAGCATGCCCAGGAGGAAATGCAGCTGGCATATTCTATGGTTTTCTTTCGCTCCAAGTCCAGCATGGAAAAAATAAAAATTACCTGTCACTATTTTAAGATCAAATCTGTCACTACAGCATCAAACACTACTATTACTTACCTATACATACATACATACATATATTCACGCCTGTATCCCTAATGGGGTAGGCAGAGCGTAAACGACCTAAACAAAGGTGTCCCGCCACGTCTGACAAAGTTTTGAGGGTTATTTAAGACAGAATTCTAGGTATATTGCTGTAGTGACAGGTTGTCAGCCCATCGCCTAAATTACAATATACTGAAACCCTCGGATCCCTTAGCTGGATTCTACAGCATGCCCGGGAGGAAATGCAGCTGGCACATTCTATGTTTTTCTCTCGCTCCCAGACCAGCATGGAAGTACCTATACTTACATTTAATAACGGGTGTAAGAGACATTTGGCTCGATTCTGGATACGACCGGCTAAAACTAAAATTAAAATCTATCTGTCACTTTCAAAATAATAAAATTGAAAAAGGACAGGTGATTTATACTCTATGGGTTCACACTTTGTCCGCTAGATTTTGACGCGATTTTGCACGTTTCCCCAGTATTTCTGACAATTTTATCCGCCATATCATATGACGGCGGATAAAAATGATAACGCATAAAACCACCGACTATAAATAAAAAACCGGAGAGAATAGATCTAATATCCTTTACCAATATTTTTAGTCTGAAAGTCCAAAATAGATTTTATTTTTATTTTAGCCGGAAAATCGAGAATCGAGAACACATACCACAAACTGGAATTATTATATATTTAATTGTAAATTGGAATTAATAAAAAAGAGATATTTTCACGCAACCCTTAGTATGATTTTTAAACATAAAGCGTATATTTATTGTAATTAATTTTAAGTTATCCATTTCTCAAATTTCAATGTAGTAATCAATCATTGACGGTGGCCAAAATCTGGTTTTTTGGCGGCAAAAAACTTCGCCAGGTGGCAGTGTGTCGCTACTGAAGTGTATAATTTCGGTT
Source organism: Scrobipalpa costella (assembly GCA_949820665.1). Taxonomy (NCBI): domain Eukaryota; kingdom Metazoa; phylum Arthropoda; class Insecta; order Lepidoptera; family Gelechiidae; genus Scrobipalpa; species Scrobipalpa costella. The sequence continues at coordinate 15,370,315 of OX463315.1, forward strand.
GGTCTATAAATTGAAAATGTCTTAAATACCGTAGATATTTATTAGTCGTTAAGCCATGCCAGAGGCCAATGCTAAGCATTGGCGGCCTTAAAACTCTGACCTAATCTAGGATTGGGTCTGGTTTCCCTTCTGGGTTGCGGAGGGCAGATGGCAGTCGCTCTGTGTAAAGACCCTTGTTCAATACCTATATTACGTAGCCAACCCCGTGAGATACGGGATAAGGCTAGGAAGATAATGACTCTTTACGAAAAAGATTTTTTTAAGTTTACAAGGAAAACATAGTTTTATCGATACACTCCTAAATTATGTCAATTTAAAACCAATGCAAAATTTTATAATAATAGTTAATTTGACAACTCAAATTATAAATAACTCTTAACATAGCTATAGGTAGTTTTAGAACATTGTATGACTATAGCAGAGTTTGATTTTTTACGAATATGAATATGACTGCTTTGATTCTAGACCAGCCCAAGTAACTCATATGTGACCATCACTCGAGAGGTCATCAAACCTCGTCTCAAACCACATTCACAATGCTTATCGTATTGAGACGTGGAAAAATATTGTCACTTGTCACTACCTGATATCTCGGTGAGCTTTTGTAAATAAAAAATCATAATTTTGTAATTTATCAACTCAATTCTAGATGTGCTGGCTAAAACTAAAATCTCTTTGTCACTTTTAGACTTAAAACAGGAGAGAACAGGATGGACAGAAGATCTATTTTCTCCGGTTGTGATTAATAGTCGGTGTTTTTATGCGTTATTTGTAATTTTTTTCCGCCGTCATATGATATGGCGGATAAAATTGACAAAAATACTGGGGAAACGTGCAAAAGCGCGTCAAAATCTAGCGGACAATGTGTAAAACCATAAAGTATATATTTTATTATTTGAAAAGTGACAATTTGAAAGTGATTTTAATTTTAGTTTTAGCCGATGATGGAATCTAGAATCGAACCCAATAACTACCTAACCTACCGAACAGTTAAAAATAATGTCTATTGTGATGTTAATGTGAATCAGGGTTTGAGAATATATATCTTGATATATATCCACTGATTTTATGATAAAAATCAATGAATAGATATAAACTATGAAATACATTATAATAACTACAGGTTTTTCATTATTTTATGAGATTTATCAGATATTTAAATAAAAATCAATGATATAATTATATCTAACTTAAAAATTGTTTTAAATTTATTAAAAATTTTGAATTTTAACAGACTGACAAATTTTCCTGGAATAACAGCTTGAATATTATGAAAATAATTAACCTCATAAATAAGATTAATTTGGAAATAATCAATAAAAGAAAAACCATGAAAAAGAGAGTGTTGATGTATATCAAAATTTGGATATATGTCGGATATATAAAATCCGATATTTCGAAGTTACATTATCCAGCAGTCAGACTACTCTTTACCATGGGAAAATGGGAATAAGAATTTCTACCGGACTGTTTCCAAGCTTGCTCCTAATGTAAATTTTAACGTTAAATAAATATTTTGATATTTTATAAAATCAAAACTCTGTTAAAATTACAACATACAGTAAAATTAATTTAAATTAAGACTTCAAAATAATATTGTAATAAAGTGAGACCTGTTAAAATGCACTAAACAAGCAAACCATAAAAATAAGAGCAATAAAAACAAACTAAGTATAAAATAAACTAATGGCGCCGACAAAAATACGGTAATTTGCGGACTTCTGCGAACGTATATTTTTAAAACAGGTGAAAATGTTGTCGATTAGTGAAAATGTTATAGTGGCGTAATACATACATACATATAATCACGCCTTTATACCTAATGGGGTAGGCAGAGCGTAAACGACCTAAACAATGCCACGTCTGACAAAGTTTTGAGGGTTATTTAAACTAGATTTGTAGGTATATTGCTGTAGTGATAGGTTGTCAGCCTATCGCCTAAATTACAGTATGCTGAAACCCTCGGATCCCTTAGCTGGTTTTTACAACATGCCCGGGAAGAAAAGCAGCTGGCACATTTTATGTTTTTCTCTCATTCCCAGGCCAGCATGAAAGTAAAAGAGATATTTTCACAAAATCACGCCTACATCCTTACGAAGTAGGTGGATCGTCAAGGGGTATTTTATTAAGATACTTAATATTTTTAGCGGAATTACCATTATTAGCTTAAATACGTATACTAAACTCTCCTTTTATTAGTTTGTACAGCTCGGAAAAAGAAGAACTTGGTAGATTCTATGTTTTTATTGCTCCCAGTTCTGTATGGAAGTATCTAAATAACTTCTTACGATAATATCAATGCTGTTAAGCCTGCGTGACCGAAAACCCGAAATAATATAAAATACAAAATAACGACTTTTGGTTTGGAGAGTGAAATCTTGAGACAGGTGTCCTAAATGTATGCTTGCCGGTTTTAACTCCGGTGTTTTTAAAAAGAAAAATCTTATATTTCAATTTATTTCCCTTGGAGATGGAGAGTTTTGGAGGGAAAACGCTAGAAAAGCCTAGAATACAATTGGGAATATCAAAAACATAAATTCCAAATTCTTGATTGTGTGGTAAATATTTTTAGTGTATAAAACAAATCCTGACCTGAATTCTATACATACATATAATCGCGCCTTTATCCCTAATGGGGTAGGCAGAGCGTAAACGACCTAAACAAAGGTCATTCCGCCACGTCTGCATTCTATACTTTATTTTAATACACTAGTGGTCCAGCAAAATCCACTCCGGTATCATGAAAATGTTGGTGCAAGAAACCTTAAATGCAACTATCAGCTGACCCACTTCTGGTTACCTTTAGTGTTGCCTTTTTATATATATTCTTTATTGCGTACAAAAAATTTACAAAAAAATATACAAATTTAAATTTAGTTCACAAAGGTGAGCTTATCTCTATAAAGAGATCTCTTCCAGCCAACCTGTAAAACTGAATATGAGAATATGAGATAACAATATATACGGGGACAAGACTGTACACGCAATAGACTTTTACATATACATATAACCTAGAACCTACATAAACATACATATATATTACTTAAATAACCATACCTTTTTTGTACATTCGAGAACTATTCTTTATTTTAGAAGACTAATTACTTCCATGCTGGACTGGGAGAGATAGAAAAACATAGAATGTTCCAGCTGCCCTTCCTCCCGGGCATGCTGTAGAAGACAGCAAAAGGGACTCGAGGGTTACAGTGTATTGTAATTTAGGCGATGGGCTGACAACCTGTCACTATGGCAATACACATTACAATCTAAAATTACCCTCAATTATTGTCAGACGCGGCGAAAGCGCTTTTTACGAGGCGTTTAACGCTCTGCCTACCCCGTAAGGGATAAAGGCGTGATTTTATGTATGTATGTATGTAGAAGACTAGTAAATCCACTCCAGCGTCATGAAAAGACTGGTGGCAAGGGGCTCTAAAGACAGACATCAGCTGACCCGCTTCTGGGTCACTTAAATGTTGCCGGCGACACACAGTCTCTTGCTAATCGTGTGAGAGCTTTCTGTGTGAATTTATATACTTACATAAAATCACGCCTTGGGTAGGCAGAACGTATAACGCGTCGTAAAAGGCGCTTTTGCCACGTCTGACAAAATTGAGGGAAATTTGAGATTGTAGTGTTAATGTGTATTGCTGTAGTCATCGCCTAAATTACAATACACTGTAACCCTCTAATCCCTTTTGCTGACTTCTACAGCATGCCCGCGAGGCAGGGCAGTTGAAAAAATCTATGTTATTCTATCTCTCCCAATACAGCTTGATAGAATGGTGTGAACTTAATAAGGTTTTTTGTACATACTAATTCATTGATTATATTTAAAACACCTAGTGGTCCAGCAAAGTCTACTCCGGTATTAATAAAAGGCTGGTTGCTTGTTGCAAGGAACCCTAAAGGCAGCTGACCCACTTCTGGGTCACTTTAATGTTGCCGGCGACACACAGTCTCTTGCCAAACGTGTGGGAAGCTTTCTGCGTGAATTTAAAAAGTAATGTCTGTCTGTGTGTGTTTTTTATTTATAATATTCTTATATGTATTAGTGAAAACCTGTAATTGGCTGTCAATTTCTATAATATTTTAAATATTGTGTTATAATTGCAGGTTGTTTGTCTATAAAATTAAATACGGATTAAGATTTTTTTACATATTTTTGAGAATTTTTAACATTCATAGTGCTATTTTATTTCATATAATATGAAGAAAAGAGCCCCGCCCGAAACGAATTAATTATTTTCTTTCTTTCATATTATTATAGGATTAAGAATGTTGTTTTTGTTTTTATATCGGATACTTGAAGGAGTAAGTTCTTTTTTGGAACTGATTTGTTTGAAATTTGAAGAATTTACTTTTGTAATAAAAACCTACTCCTTGCCGCCATAACTGCTCAATCTAACCAATAATAGTTGAGTTGAGTCATTATACTGGGTGGCGCAAAAGTAAAGACCCTATTTGGTTCAGCTATAACATTTTTTCTAAATTAGAAAACTAGATTTAGGTTTTTTTAAATGTATATTTGTGCCATTAAATTTCGTACCATTAGGATTTAAAGATGATGTCTTTTAAATGGTGACCTCCAGAGTTGATACACATTTGAGCCCTATTTATGACATTTAGCATAACTTGCCGTAACACTTCCTGTGATATGTTCGTTATTTCTTGACGAATGTTTTCTTTTAGAGCTGCGAGAGTCTGTGGCTTGTTCACATACACCCGAGATTTCAAAAAACCCCAAAGAAAGAAGTCTGGACTGGTCAGATCGGGTGATCTTGCAGGCCAAGGTAAATCGCCAAAACGAGAGATAACTCGGCCTGGAAAAGCGTCCCTCACTAAGTCCATAGTGTCGCGCGCTGTGTGTGCCGTAGCGCCGTCTTGTTGAAACCAGATGTGCTCCAGCCCCAATTCGTCCAAACTGGGTATCAAAAACTCACGTAACATGGTTCTGTAGCGTTCTCCAGTGACAGTTATAGCATTGCCTCCAGCGTCTTCGAAAAAATAGGGTCCGATCACTCTGTCAACACAGATGCCACACCATACAGTAACTTTTAGTGGGTGTAGAGGTGTTTCTTGAATAATGCGCGGATTATCAGTGCCCCAGAACCGAGTATTCTGCTTATTGACATGCCCTGAGAGATGGAAATGCGCTTCGTCACTCATAACCAATTTTGAAGGAAAATTATCCTCTTCAAGGTTGAGGTTTATGACGCGCTGGCAGTAATCTAGACGAGCTCGGTGGTCAGCAGGCAGCAGCTGATGAGTCATTTGAGTTTTATACGGGAACATCTTTAAGTCTTTCACCAAAATACGCTGCAGGGTCCGTCTGGAAATGCCCAATTGCGTGGCACGTCGCCTCGTTGATGTTTCTGGACACTCTTCCACATCTTCGCGCACAGCATCGATATTTTCAGCTGAACGGCCTGTTCTTGGTCTCCCAGACTTAGGTCTATCCAATGTTGAGCCAGTTGCTTCAAGGCGTGTGGCAAAGCGTCGAATTGTGCGACCAATCGGTGCCGGACGGTGGGGAAATCGTCGACGAAATTCACGTTGTGTTCTTATCACTGATGAATTATTCCGTAAGAACATTGACACAATTATTCCACGTTCTTGGAGAGTAAAACGGTCCATGTTTATTTTCAGTGTATTTTACATTTGTTCACTACACAATTTTCAACAACAGAATGACAGAAAATGTCATATAAAAAAAATAAAAATATTTTCTTTAGTGCCAGTACTTTTGCGCCACCCAGTATTTGAAATGACAGGTAATTAAAAAAAGAGCTTTTTGCTAAGTAAAATTCAATATGACAACAGACAAACAAACTCTCATGCTGGCCTGGGAGCGAGAGAAAAACATAGAATGTGCCAGCTGCATTTCCTCTTAGGTATGCTGTAAAAATCAGCTAAGGGATCAGAGGGTTTCTGTATATTGCAATTTAGGCGATAACCTGTCACTATCACAAAATACCTACAAATCTATCTTAAATAATCCTTAAAACTTTGTCAGACGTGGCGGAACGACCTTTGCTTAGGTCGTTTACGCTCTGCCTACCCCATTAGGGATAAAGTCGTGATTATATGTATGTATGTAAAATTCAATATTAGTCTAGTTATTTCAGTTAATTATACAAAAAAGTAAGTGATGTGACATGACCTTTAAAAGGCCAGTGTGAGTCGACACTGACTTTAACAAGTAGCGCATATTTTAAACGATTTTATTATTATCTCGAGTTAAAGCAAAATGTCAATTCGCGGCTGAAGATCCATTTATTTGCCACGATTTTAAATGTTATACAGATAAAAATTATAATGTATTTACCTAATGGATGATAGTAAATATTAAAACATCTATGGTTTGCTTTCGATTTACATTAAATATATAAACAAAATAACTGTGACAGATGCCATTCCGAAGTAAAACAAATGAAAATGTACATAAAATATATTATAGGACTGTCTGTCACAGCTACCTTCCTAGATGTTTTTGGCTATAGTAATTGATAGACACATGACTAAATCATAGTTTGATTCCCAATACAATTAAATAATTCTTTATTGCACCAAAATTATTACAGATACAAAAAAAAGAACTGTAAGTACAATACAGCCGGCCTTATTGCTAGGGTAGCAATTTCATCCAGGCAACCTTTTATCTAGTAAAAAGACATGATGTCTTTGTTATTGTTTTTTTAATACTTCGTTTATTAGCATAGCAAAGACACTGGAAAAAGTTAGTATAGTTTTATTTTAAACTTCTTACAATTTTGTGATTTCATGATGACAGTCTTATTTTAATTTACAAATTCTCTACGCGATGTTGCCCTATTGTAAACGTATCATCGCATTTTATCGAATTCTGATCGGATTTGAGATTTAATCGAAAACCTACAATCAGATTTCACTTTTTGTCACGAACTTTATTAAGGAGATGCAATACCTGATTATTCTTTTTCTTTCTTGTTCCTTTCCTTATAGCAAAATAATTAATTAAACAAATTAATTAATACACGCGGGAAGGACCACTCTGCGCAGATAATGCTTAACGGCTGCTACTAAAGAGTTGGATTCCGCTCCGATCCAAACAAGCTAAGCTCACAAGAGCGAAGCACTTGCAAACCAACCGTAATGCGAACACTTCCGCATCTGATCAGTCGAAATGAAGACGAAGCAGTGGTCAACAAACATCGAACCAATGCGTTTCGTTTTCTGTCACAGTCATCACAAAGACCAAAGTGTCTTTACACTAAAATAATTATAGTGATTCTAAAGTATTCGTAAATCTTGTTCAGCAAGCATGATTCATAATTTTAGAAAGCCGATTCTTGTTACTGAAGAAGGAAAATAATGTAGTAAATATACTTCATATCAACCGAAGCGTATCAAGTGGTTAAGGGTAGCAACATTTCGTGTCGTTACAGTAATAACGTCTAATGGAAAAAAAGCAATGTGACAACAACATCAAAGAAGAAGCCATGTTGTTTAGTGACATTTAACGCGTAACAAGACGCTGCGTCAAGCGTAAGGTGCCGTCGCGTCGGCGTAATGGTGTGTTGTATTCGACTTAAGGTTGCGCGAATGAAGGTGACGCAGAGTAACCTGAAGCCTGTGTGTTGCTGCCCTAAGAAAGCGCTCATTATTAATTACAGCCTGAAATTCAGGACTTTACTTTGATGTTAATTTAATGTAAGACCTATTCGACCTAAAAATGTAAGACCTATTAGACATAAACATATATCGAACCGGATCTTTATAGTGTAGTGTAATAATAAGACTTAAACTCTGATAGTAGAGTTTATCAGGCCGGTTTTGTTCGATAACGAAGTTCCTTGATTGCCACTTAGCAATAAGGCCGCCTATATGTGCACTAATATTCCTTTTTTTTCTTGTTTTTGTATGTGATTTATTTAATGTGCAATAAACGTTATACTTCGATTATAAGAGGTGCTTACTATGAACACTTACCACACTATTCGAGTCTTCATTCCCTTGAATATAATCACCATTTTGTTCACCAGCTTCCATTCCTTCCAAATCACTCACAACACTAGTTTCTCCATTAATTTCTTCTCCATTTCCATGATCGTATTCTTCATTTGGATAAGCTTCTCCATTCTCAGGATATCTAAGTTCCAGACGTATAGTTTTGTTCGAGTGTTTTTCAATTCTTATGTTTAATTCTGTTGGTAGTTTTTCTATAACGAAATTGTCTGTTTCAGAGTTTTTTGCTCGCTTCCTCTTAAGGTTCTGCGAATTTATGTCGTCTTTTATCACGTTATTGTTATCGCAGTTGGTATCGATAATTTCTTTTGTGTCTGTAGTGATGTATTCATTGATTTTTGTTCGTTTAACATTGAAAATGTCATCGACTAGGTTATCGTGGTCGGCCATGTCTACGACGGTGCTGATTTTAGTCATGATTGCGGGTACATTCTAATTTGTATCGTTGTTCGTTATCCACGCATTGTTGGGTTAACCTGGCGTAAATCTAAGAAGATCATTATCTTCAAGTTGACCGCTAGCTGCCCAAATTGTCTTGACCTCTCTCCGTGATGAGGTTTCTTCACGAATGTGTATTACATGAAGGTCTGTTGTTAGTGGTCTGATTGTATTGTTATATTGGGCAACCTATCGTGAACTTTTACACGATTGAAGAACCATTACTAGCGTATGAGAATTCTATTTTCTTCGGACGGCTATTTTCTCCATCCCTTTCTTTTCTCTACTTTCCTCTATAAAGCCATCTCTTTCTTTGTAATGATGTTATTGTTTACTCGTCGGGTTCAGGAAATTGCTATCCAATATGTGATTAGCTCTGTATATCGATTTTCAATTGTAATCGATATCTAATAACTTTATCTTTTTTTTTTATTAAGAAGTAAATAACGTTTTTTGTTGAAATCGTCGTTAAACTTTCACAAGATATTGATTTTATAGGTGATCATTAGTATGAAAATTATTAAGAGGAAGAAAATTGATCACTTTACAGTATAAATTATGAAGAAGTTGCAAATTTTTGTCAAAGCAATTAAACACCGTTTAACTACGTCCACTTTTCATAGTTCCAACACTTGAGCAAAAAATCTGCACACACTACACATCACGAAACCTTAAAAACTTAAGTCCTGGCCAAAAATAAAAAGTAATAATAATAAACACTAAATTAAAAGTTGAAGCACGGTTTGGGCGCGGATAAAAAAAAAAAGAATATGATTTTGAAGTATAGATTCGGCGCGGGATTTAAAAATGGAATATAATCGGTCCACGTGTGCGCATGCGCTGCGGGCGTGCGCTGGCGGCGGTCGCGTGGTACAGACAGCCTGAGGCGGTCTTGCCCACCCAGCCCAGGATATGCTAAATCTACAGATCATATTGACAGAGTCAGCTGGTTTACATGGCGAAAATTACACTGCTAGATAGGGACCAATAGAAAAAGTGTTGCTTCTCTTCCCTGGCATGTTGTTGATGTTGTAGAAATCAGTCAGACAGTGCAGACTCAGGACTACGACCAAGTAGAAGACCTTTTACCGAAAGCGTAAAATTAACAAACTGTTGCCCGCGTGTACACACACACACACACACACACACACACACACACACTCACACTCACACACACTCACCAGTCACACCCATATATGTTAAATTTAAGTTTATATTTTTTGTAATTGAGTTTTAATTTTAAAAGTATTTTTTCCATTTCATAATTTTATTGCATGTCTAATATTTTCCAAATTCTTATGAACAATATAACTAAAAAAATGTCTTAGTAGAATAGTGTCCAGACCTGACGTTTTTAAATTAATACATTTACTGATAACTGTTGTGAGGTTCCCGCGATACAAGCTGCGCTTAGTGCGGGGATCGTTGTTAAATGCTTGTTCTATTTTAAATGTTTTTTATTTTAATAAATACAATTTATTATTATTATTATAGTCGAGGGAGACAAGGGTGAAATTATGAAAACACGAAATAAGAAGAAGTTCTTTATAAAATAACCTCAATGCTTGTCAGATCGCCCTATTACGAGGTCGTTTGCGCTCTGTGTACTTCGTTAGGGATACATACAGGTGTGATAACAGTTCTCCTCTCCGAAAAACCGAGATTTGTTAAAAGCTTGCATTGCATTGTATTTGTCTTGCCCATAAAATGTTTCTCCTTCTCTCAACTGCCAGTGGGTTAGTTGAAAGAGATCTCTTCATAGAGATAAGTTCGCCCTTGCATACCTTTCTGTAAACTTAATTTCTTGTGTTTTAATTCAATAAAGAATATATAAAGCACTCCCTCTCTATTCTGTTTATTCTGTTACCTCCACATATACTGTGAAAGCTCTCGCCTGCTTCTGGGTACTGCGATCGGTAATATGGTACGGACATACACACGTTAAGCTTTAACTTGCACTACTTTTAGGCCCGTATTTATAATCAGCTCTCGAGTATGACATCTAGTTTGAGTTCGCATCAAAAATGACATTTCAGTACAAAACGACCTGTCAAATCCAATCTTGAGATCGCTTTATAAATACGAGCCTTAAACAATAGACTTTATACAAATAGGTATGTAAAAATGCATGGCCACAATTTTAGCGTATGAACTTTCACAAAACTGAAGACATTCCCCAAGGTCAAAGATTGAAGACAAAATATTGAAAAAAACACCTTTCCTTACAAAACTGAGTGAGATTTGTATGAGGGTCAATTTGTTATTTTTTTTAAATATTCAGACTGAGTCAGTTTCATGGGAAGGTCAACTAAGGCTCGGATTTACAAAGCGATCTCAAGATTAAGAAAAATATTAAGTATGGATTTGACAGGTCCTTTTCTACTGAAATGACATTTCTGATACGGATTCAAACTAGCTGACAGTCTCAAAGTGGTGTTTATAAATATGGGCCTTAATATGTGAAGATATTCTTTTACTTTCATGCTGGAATGGGAGCGAGAGAAAAACATAGATTGTGCCAGCTGCATATCCTCCCGGGCATGCTGTAAAAATCAGCTAAGGGATCCGAGGGTTTCATTAATTGCAATATAGGCGATGGGCTGACAACCTGTCACTACAGCAATATACCTACAAAATCTATCTTAAATAGCCCTTAAAACTTTGTCAGACGTGGCGGAACGGTCTTTGTTTAGGTCGTTTACACTCTGCCTACCCCATTAGGGTTAAAGGCGTGACTAAATGTATAACATAACATAAGAATACTTTATTGCACGTAAGAATACAAATCATACAACGCAACAGATAACAACAAAAAACAAGTACAACATAGGCGGCCTTATTGCTAAGGTAGCAATTTCTTCCAGGCAACCTTTGGGTAAAAGAAAAATGCGTAGCGGTAAAAGGGATAGTGCAAACCTAGTAAAATATGTATCCTAAATACATTACATTACATATAATACATAAACTAGGTACAAGCTACTACATAGATATTGTAAAATAAACTAGTATATAATAAACTAATACATAAACTAATGGAAAATGTATGTATGAATGTTTCCTTTTACTTTTATTATCGGTGTTTCAAAGTATACATTTCTCCGTAGTAGACTGTAGTTTTTTGATTGGGCGCGCGTGGATCCGTCCAGTCCTAATGAATGTATTGAGCGGCTAGACAGTAAAAATAATTGTAGCGATTATATAAGGTAAATGGGAGACAAATGTTTGCCAGTCATTCGGGTGATAACATACGTAAATGAGAATTTGATTAAATATTCTAAATTATCTGTTTCTTTCTTTCTTCGAACGTTGCGTTATCGATACCAACTTATTTTGCGGCCCATTACCTGATTTTGCAGTACAACTTTAAGGCAAGTCAACCGCAAAAGAAATGTTACGTCTGCGGTTACGAAATTTTAACCACTGCTAAAGAAAAAGCAATTTATGGGCCGCAAAACACGTTGGTCTCAGTAACACAACGTTAAAAAACGAACTATACTCTATCAAACAATTAATCGTCCCTTTTACAATAAATATTTCACTACAAAATCGTTACTACGAGTACGTCGTAGCATCTACGTAGTTTCTACACAAAAGACTTCAACGAGTGCTATTTAGATTTTTTCTTCCTAACAATTAAACAAAGCAAAATATTTAAAAACAAATAGGATATTTCTTCCATGCTGGACTGGGAGTTGAGAAAAACAAAGAATGTACCTGCATTTTCTCCCGGGAATGCTGTAAAAACCAGCTAAGGGATCCGATGGTTTCTGTATATTGCAGTTTATGGGCTGACAACCTGTGACTACAGGAAAATCTATCTTAAATAACCTCAAAACTATGTTCGACGTGGCGGAACGACGTTGTCGCTCTGCCTATCCCACTAAGGATAAAGGCGTGATTATACGTATGTACGTAAAAATAGGAAAGCCTACATCAAAGCCTAAAAGAACAGTTATTTGGCCAAGTGGTAAAGTTGACCATATTGTAGGCGTAGGTCAGTGGTACAACAAGCGAAGTGGCCACTACAGAAGTCAGTGGCTTGTGAGTTATAGAGTCATTGTTTACAGTAATAGATACTAGTCTTCTTCTTCTGTCGAGTGGGTATCGAGTCTATCGACCCGATGAACCCTGGTGTCAGAGTTATTAAACCGCCTAGTAGCACAACTATCAGGCCTCTGACATGGTTTGAGTAACGACCACTATCAAAGACAGCGACCGGGACCGACGGCTTAACGTGCCCTCCGAAGCACGAAATCTTTTTCTTTTAGTAACGACCACTATCAAAGACAGCGACCGGGACCGACGGCTTAACGTGCCCTCCGAAGCACGAAATCTTTTTCTTTTTCGGACAATCAGGTGATTCAGCCTGCAATGTTCTAACCAAACTGGGAAAAATTCACAAAGTGATAAATTCTCAAATATCAACTTTCCCCCCTGGGAATCGAACCCAGGACCTCCGGATCAGGAGTCCATGGCACTAGCCACTAGACCACGGAGGCAGTTAGATACTAGTGAACTGTCGCCTAAAAGTACATGTCATATCTATTTACATACATATAATCACGCCTTTGTCCCTAATGTGGTAAGCAGAGCGAAACGACCTAAACAAAGGTCAAAACGCCACGTCTGACAAAGTTTTGAGGGTTATTTAAGATAGATTTGTAGGTATATTGCTGTAGTGACAGGCTGTCAGCCTGTCGCCTAAATTGCAATATACAGAAACCCTCGGATACCTTAGCTGGTTTTTACAGCATGCTCGGGAGGAAATACAGCTGGCACATTCTATGTTTTTATCTCGCTCCTTCCGTTCTTTGGGTTGCTGTTCGACTCGAGAATCCACTCGCTAAGAAAAAGAAGAAGAATAAGAAAAGTGTATCACTAAATATTAAGCATATTATTACAGCAGACTTAATAAATATTACCATAAACTTGAGGTCAATTTATAGAACGTCAAATGATAGTATATTCAATAATATTTTGTCTTTACTAATAATTTACAAGCAAGCACCAATTTTATGACTACTAGCGCCATCTAAGAAATATGGAGTGATAGTTTTGGCGCCATCTGGTAGTGAGTAGCGGAACCATGTAGCTAAAGTGAAGTGTTGTTACGTAGTTGCTATGCTAAGGTTTAGATGGCGCTACATGTATGAAATAAATTACATTTTTAATTCGTCGTATAAATTTACTCATTTTTGTAACATTTATGGAAGGAAATCTCAATAAATACGATATTTACGCAGTATACGAGTGCTATGCTCATTGCTCACATACAAAAAAAAAATGTTCGTCGCCTAAAAAATAGCGGCCATCTATTACTGAGTAGCGTAACCTTAGTATTATACCGACTTACCCAGGTGGCGTTACTGTCGTTGGAAACTGATTGAAAAGTAGGAACACATCGAAAAGTCATTTTTGGCTAATTTGGTTATTTTTTGTACAAAATTGGTTTGCGTTGAGACGTAAACTCGTTGTCACAGCTTACCTAGAACAAAACAAAACACTTACTTAGTGATATAATTTTACATTAGCTTAAAATGTGTTTTAGTATCCCTGATAATTTTATTTTCTTTCATGCTGATAGATACACAATATGTGATCGACAAAGAATTTACTACCTAGCTGCTTTTCTTTCTCACACATTATGATGTTGGTTTGATTCAATATCTTATCATATTCAATAGAGGATTAAAAAAGGTTATGGTGTGTACGTATTGTAATTTAGTTGAGAAACCTGTCACATTTTTAAGAGACCCACGTGGGGACAGATTATGTGATAAAGTATTTTTGAAAATAAGAATTTGTAAGAGGGTCAAGTGATTTTTCTAAATTCATTTACTTACTATATGGAGTCTAAGTCGTCACTTAACAGTATAAATATAACGGGTGTAAGAGACAGGGTCCCGCAAACAAATATGGGTTGCTTGGTCAACGAAACCGAACAACTATCACCAGGGATTTCATTCAGGAGATGAAAAAAGAATCTGAACTTCCCATACAAAATGACCACCTCAATCAGACGATTTGTATGGAAAACCATTTTTTTTATTGATATTGGTATTGGAGCAACCCTTATCAGTTTGCGGTTTGTGATTGTTCTAAGTGATTTTTCTAAATTCATTTACTTACTACCTAGTGTAAGTGACGACTTACACTTCATATACACTTCATCTCCTGAAAGAAATCCCTGGTGATAGTTGTTCGGTTTCGTTGACCAAGCAACCCATATTTGTTTGCGGGACCCTGTCCCTTACACCCGTTATATTTATACTGTTTTAAATTACACATCATTTTGTCTCTGTCTAAACATGATTTTCTGCAGTTAAATGAATCAAGCCTATGACTAAGACAAAAAAAAAAAAGATATTTCCTCCTAGCCAGATGACGCTCAAATATCGACCACACCTTTATAAGTGTAGACGCACGTTATATTAGATTGATTTATTGATTGCATGCTCTATGATGGGATAATGACCAGTATTCAAAAGGTTCGACCGAATTTGATAAGATAGCGGGTTAAACCTTTTGAGAAATAAAATTGTATTGTACTCCGATTTTCTGTGTTGTTTGTTTGAAGGTATTGTTGATTTTATTTGACTGGTATAATGTTGTTAATAATTAATATATAAATACACAACTGATAGAAGTTTGAGTACAATAACGTTAATTTCTTTTGTCATAAAAATTTAACTTCTTACACACACTTGCCCAGCAGTGGGTTATTAACGGTTAGACAAGACAAGACAAGACACCCTAGATCTCATTCCGACTCTTCAGAGAAATATTTATTTATTGTTTTAAATTTACCTATCACTTATGTATTTATTAAATAAGAATAAAAAAATATGTGTGATTTTCATAAATGTCATCAATCAAGTTGTTCCAAAAATACACAAAGTAAGATACGCTAAGAAATAATCTTCGATATGATAAGAAATAAACTTAGGTTGGTAAAAACTTTTACTCGTATTCAAAAACGCTATAAATAAAACCCAAGGTCTTAAGACCATCGTTATGAACAATTAATAGCCTGTACTGAAACAAGATCACATACCAGACATACATACCATACATAATGACGCCATACAACATTCTTTAGCTAGGCTCTTGCGCGCGCGCTCTGATTGAGGCGATTTTTAGCGAGCGTGATATTTGGCCAAGTGCCAGTTATGTATAGGCCTAGGGTTCTACATATATTCATACAAAATTAAACTCTAAAATGTAATTTAGTCCCCGTGTGGTGCCGAGTTAGAATAGCATCACCCGATAACTTCCCGAGGTCGTCGTAAAAGGCGACTAAGGGATAAATCTAGGGAATGGGCAGCAGCGTTCCCTGTGAATGGAAAACTTCTACTGCGCTAACCAACCCGCCTGCTAAGCGTGGTGAGTATGGCATATACCCCTTAAGTTTGGGGAGGCCCATTGCCAGCAGTGGACTGTTGTGGCTGATGCTGATGTTGTTAAATGGTGTCAATTTCATCACCAATCTGTATCAAACGCTGTGAGGTCATCCCGTCATCTCTTCTTTGGTCTCTAGGCCGACGTGATGGAACAAGAAAATATCTTTATCAAGAAATCTCTCATCAAAGTCGATCAAATTAAAGTTTACAGTTTTGTAAGTTTTAACCTAAGTATATATGTGCTATATCGATGACTTATTTATCGTCTTGGATGAAATTTTCGATTTGTAATTGACCTTTTGTAATTGTTGTCGATAATAAAGTATATTTTATCTCAATTTATTTATAAAATTAGTATTTAACTAATAACTTGAGATAAATAAGCCATCGATATAACTCGTATATACTTAGCAGTTAAAGACACGTCATCAAAATTAATAGAAAGTATAACCAAATGATACTTACTGAAGTACAGAAATTCAGTATAAGTACATTTTTTTTTAGTAAGCTCTAAAAAAATCCCACGGATCCCTAAATAAAACTCAAAAAAAGGTACAAAATGCCCCGCCCGGGCCGCAGTCGCCCGCGGCGTGGCACGGGCCGGGATCGAACCGAACACCGGCGAATTCCTACACCTAGTACTCAAGTACTACACTATACTTAGCATAGATGTTGCTACGAGATTTTCGTTACTGATTAATAAGTAGGTATAGACATTTTGGATGAAACAGTAATATAGGTATAACATACATACATACATATATTCACGCCTTTATCCCTAATGGGGTAGGTAGACCGTAAACGAACTAAACAAACTTCTGACAAAGTTTTGAAAGTTATTAAGATAGATTTGTAGGTATATTGCTAGTGTCAGGTTGTTATAATAATGTTAGCCTCGGATCCCTCAGCTGGTTTTTACAGCATGTCCGGTAAATCCACCTGGCACACTGATTTTCTGTCGCTCCCAGACCAGCATGGAACTAAGGAACCCACAAATCAAATGTTCTTTGCAATAAAACTAGGCCGCCATTTCCAAATTTTAATGAAAGCTTAGCGTGACGGTCGCTCACGACTTTTTCCAAATCCAAGTAGTTCCAAAGTCGGGCACATAATGACCGCCATTTGAGTTTACTCGGAATTTGGACTCCACTAATAAATATACCGCGCGTCCCACTTTTTGTACCCTAATTATTGGGTCAATTCTGATGTTTGTGAGAGTTTTCTTGCTATGATTCTGGGCTGTGAGGGTTAGAAGATCTTTTGATCAGATTTAAGCATGTGATTCATGCAATAAAACTTGAACTAAGTTTTTTGCATCACTCCCTGTAACTCCATAAACAACTTCCTCTACTTAAGAGTCCACCTATACACACGTAGTTTCGCTTTTATTCATAAATAGTAAAACCAAACTCAACCAAACTTTGTGCACATGACCAAATGCACCATATCTATGCTTCTAATAGATTTGGTATGAAGATATTATGCATAAACAATATAAGATCGAAAATACACTTTTGTGTGAAAAGCTTCCTGCAAACTGGGGTAGATAGGGGTTGCTCGTCCACAACGAAACTGAACAACTCAAAAAACGTTTTTTTGGCTTCCCACAAAAGAAGTCATAATATTTTTTTAACTTTCTAGAAAATATATATATTTGTGAAAGTTGTTCAGTTTCGTTGACTAAGAGCATCCTCTGTGAGTTTGAGGGAAGCTGTCCTTACACACTAGTGTATGTACGTATCCAACCTCATTGAAAATAAAGGAAATCTAAATCGTTTAAAAGCATCTTGGTCTTGACGTGTTTCTATTTAGATTTTAATTAATTTTCCCTGTTGTACCACTCAGCCAGTAGTTTCTTTGGAGTAATTTGTTACTCAAACCATTATCTTCTAAATATTCCTGCGCCAAATTAACTCTTTACATCTCTAACAAAGTAATTTCAACCTATTTGCTCTCGAATTAGAGTTACAACTGCCATTTTAACTTTACACGTAAAACGGAAGTTCTCAATTTAAATTCTTTGTACAAAAGTCGTAAAGCAAAACGGTTTTTGATAGAAATTGAGTTTTGTTCCCTGAAAAATAGTGTTCAATTTTGATAGCAACTGTTTTGAATGCGTATTAAAAATTGGTAGCGCTCGTTTCAACATTCCAAAAGTTTGTTCTTTTTTTGAATTCAGGTGCAGTTTTTTAATTTTTAACTGCCAGTGTTATGTTTTTTTTTACTGTGGAACGTGGCAGGGTGGGTTACGTTATAAAAGAGGTTAAATTATAATAAAAATGTAATAAAATAACTTTTATTTATTAGTTTGTTTTGAATTTTAAATAACAGCTATTTTACATACGTGTATGATAACTTTGGCTCTTTGCAGTGTATCAAACAGGTTGTCAGCCCATCGCCTAAATGACAATATACTGAAACCATCGAATCCCTTAGTTGGTTTTTACAGCATGCCCGGGAGAAAATGCAGCTGGCACATTCTACGTTTTCCTCTCGCTCCCAGTCCAGCGTGGAAGCTATCTTTACCGTTATAACATAAATAATGCAACTTTAGCACTTTAGGCCCTTTCAAATTCTCCTATTTTATTCCTCATAGGACCGTATTTATAATCAGCTCTTATGAGTGACAGCAAGTTTGAGTTCGTATCAGAAATGTAATTTCAGTACAAACTGGCATGTCAAATCCATACTTAATATGGCTCTAAGGTTTGAGATCGCTTCATAAATACGAGCCATAGACTCAGACTTCTTCTTAGCGAGAGGATTCTCGAGTCGATCAACGACCCGATGAACCCTAGTGTCATAGTTATCAAACCGCCTAGCAGCACAGCTATTAGGCCTCTAACATGGTTTGAGTAACAACCACTATCTCAAAGGCATAATGTGCCCTCCGAAGCACGAAATCCTTTTACCTTTCGGACAATCAGGTGATTCAGCCTGCAATGTCCTAACCAAACTAGGAAAACCTCACAAAGTGATAAATTTACAAATATTAACTTTGTGTTCCCTCCTGGGAATCGAACCCAGGACCTCCGGATCGTAAGCGCATAGCTCTGACCAGTGGCAGACTAGACCTCATAGTGCTTCTAACCAACGACACTCAATCAGTGCGCCCGCGCATCCATCACGTGACCACGCCCATCGACCCAAGTCATTACACTTACAAGCTAAAACTAAAACCGAACACGAGCCACGAGGACGAATAGAATACACACACACGATCACGTATTTATCCCTAATGAGGTAGGCAGAGCGTAAACGATCCAAACAAAGTTTTGAGGGTTATTAAAGATAGATTTGTTGGTATATCGCCTAAATTGCAATATACAGAAACCCTCGGCTCCCTTAGCTGGTTTTTACAGCATGCCCGGGAGGAAATGCAGGTGGCACATTCTATGTTTTTCTCTCGCTCCCAGGCCAGCATGGAAGCTATTAACGAATAGAATATAAGTAGTAACTGCCTCCGTGGTCTAGTGGTCAGAGCCATGGGCTTACGATCCGGAGGTCCTGTTTCAATTCCCATGGCGGGAACACAAGGTTGATATTTGTCAATTTACCAATTTGTGAGATTATTCCCACTTTGTTTTTTTTTTATTATTTTATTATTTATAAATATGTATTACAAGAATTATTACATTTAACTTAACGGTTAGGACAATGCAGGCTGAATCCACCTGATTGTCTGGAAGAAAACAGATTCCGTGCTTCGGAGGGCACGTTAAGCCGTCGGTCCCGGTCGTTGTTTCTAATAGTGGTCGTTACAGGTGTTGCTCCACGTCCGTAGGAACTACCTTAAAAGTATTTGTAATCAGCTCTCATGGGTGACAGCGAGTTTGAGTTCGTATCATAAATGTCATTTCAGTACAAACTGACCTGACAAATCCATACTTAAGATTGCTCTCAAGTTTGAGATCGCTTCATAAATGCGACCCTTACTTAGAGTGCAACAGCTGAGGAAAATATACGATTAAAGTGAATAAAAAATGTTTTTTACCATTTTAAGTTAGATGCATTCACATCAGATATCATAAATTAAAGAACTTCTCTTGATTTGTAATGACATCCAAGAGAAATACCAAGCGAAATAATAATAAATATAATAATATGAACAAACTCGTTTTCACTTGATCCTTAATATTGTAGAAATTTCAACCAAAAAATTCTTCCATGCTGGCCTGGGAGCGAAAGACAAACATAAATGTGCCAGCTGCATTTCCTCCCGGGTATGCTGTAAAAACCAGCTAAGGGATTCGAGGGTTTCAGTATATTGCAATTTAGGTGATGGGCTGACAACCTGTCACTACAGCAATATACCTACAAATCTATCTTAAATAACCATCAAAACTTTGTCAGACGTGGCAGAGCGACCTTTGTTTGGACTTTAGGTAGTTTGCGCTCTGCCTACCCCAATAGGTATAAAGGCGTGATTATATGTATGTATGTATTTCAACCAAAAACATATTCATAATATAAGAATTAGTCCTCTAATAATAATAACGTATTCAAACGTCTTAGGGGTGGGCTGGCAACATTAACATTTTGTTTTAATTAAAAAATCCGGTAGCCACGAAGAAACTAATCAACATGGCTGCCGTCCCTTTTTTGAATTTCGTAAGTTATAAACACTTCGATTACCGAATTACGTAGAGGCGGGTAAGTTGAGGATGCGTTCAGAAATTTTATTGGTTAAAAGAGCAGGGGCAAGATATTGTTAGTAGAGTATTTACAGAAAGCGCTCTTGAACAATAATGACGTCATATTTTAGTGTAACCATGTAAGTTCCTAAAAATATTATTTAAAAAATACTGTCCATTTAATAATGATTATACCTAAGTTATTCTGTTTTGTAATGTAAATGGAGACTGATTTAACTGCTTAGAAAATATGTTATTTGTAATGATTTTTATTTCTTATTTATTTTGTAATAATTGTACTACTATATGGATCTAAAAGACTGAACTTTTAAATAAACACATATTTTTTTTACTACAGGTTTAAGGTTGTTCAAATTGCGATGCTAGATGGCAAAGGTAACAGGTTCTATTCTTGGACGGCAATAACGCAAAATAACCAAATACGGTAGAGTTTTTGAACGAATAAAATGAATTCTTAATATTATTTTGTGAATGGTTGGGTTCGACGTACAACCTGAAAAACCAGTATCAGAGCGTTATCTGACAAAACGATTGTGGGCGTTACATAAACCTTTATCGTAGAAAAATAATAACTGAATAAAGACATATATATTAATAGAGATAAGCTCACCTTTCTGAACTAAAATTGAGTTAGTTTATTTATTGTAAACTTTTTGTAGGTACACAATATAGAATAATAATATATTTTGCCCCAAATTTTAATTTTTGAACGTACCCTAGTCGTGTGCGTACATAGCGGCGTGGCCCGTGCCGGCAGGTCACGATTTCTGAACGAAAATAACCGAAGAATGCCGAACTAAGTTAAGTATCTATAATTGTAGCCTGTCTACAGATTTAAGAGCCTAAAGACGATTAAGCATTGATGTATTGAAATTTTAATTGCTGGGTCAACTTTTTATAGGTGATAGTATTTGTGTGTTGAAATTTTGTGGCTAGGATTTCTGTCTTACTGCCTACATGTTGGATTAGAAGCAAAAAACATAGAATTTTCCAGTTGATCCTTTTCTCGGGTATAACGTGAAAGCCATGAAAGGGAGTCAGGGTGCATCATCACAAAATCCCATCTGACATACATAAAATCACGCCTTTATCCCTAATGGGGTAGGCAGAGTATCAACGACCCAAAGAAAGGTCTGACAAGTATTGAGGGTCATTTCAGATAGATCTGTGTATTGCTGTAGGGACAGGTTGTCAGCCCATCGCCTAAATTACAATACACTAAAACCCTCGAATACTTTAGCCGGTTTTTACAGCATGCCCGGGAGAAGATGCAGCTGGCACACTCTATGTTTTTCTATCGGTCCCAGTCCAGCGTGGAAGAAATCCCATCTGTAATTACCCCAAATTTTCAAACGTGGCGAACACGGCTGGTAGTCTCCTGTACCTCATCCTTAAGCGATATAGGCGTGATTTAACATGTGTAATATTTATAAAAATAAAGGCAGTTAGTGCGTTAAAGCGCGTGTAATCTTCCACCGTGGATGCCCATGGTCGTGACCGGGGCGGCACGAGGCGTCCACTGCGTTACGCGCGCGTAGCAGTGGTACCAGGCAGGCAGAAGAGGGTAATTATTATTTACTAGCGACCCGCCCCGGCTTCGCACGGAAATATTCAATGTTTCTCTACTATATTATGCATGTAGTATACATATAAACCTTCCTCTTGAATCACTTTATCCATTAAAAGAAACCGCATCAAAATCCGTTGCGTAGTTGTAAAGATTTATGCATACATAGGGATATAGGGACAGAGAAAGCGACTTTGTTTTATACTATGTAGTGATTTCTGAAAATACCAAAGTCACCCTTGGAAAGATGTGGAGTGATGGTAATGTAACCTCATCATCATTATCCTAGCCTTATCCCGTATTTCTCGGGGTCGGCTACCTAATCTAGGTGATTGAACGAGGGTACTGGTTTTTACACAGAGCGACTGCCATCTGACCTTCGCAACCCAGAAGGGAAACCAGACCCAATCCTAGATTAGGTCAGAGTTTTCAAGCCGCCAAAGCTTAGCACTGGCCTCTGATATAGCTTAACGACTAATATCTACGGTATTAAACGATATTAACCGGGACCAACGGCTTAACGTGCCTTGCGAAGCACGGAAAAAGCGCCGAATAAACGTACATATGAAATTCGAAAATCGAAAAACACATTGGTACGTGGTGGGGTCCGAACCACGACCTCCCGCTCAGGAGGCAGCGGCCCTATCCACTACACCATCGGGCTCCTACGGTAATATAACCTATGACATGGTAAAACATAAATGTAGAAAATGTAATTTTCAACTTCCACCGTGGTTGACCATGGTCGTGACGGAACCAGCACAAGGCGTCCACTGCGTTACGCGCCTGTAACAGTGGTACCAGGCAGGGCAGAAGAGGGTAATTATTATTTATTAAAAGGAAACTTCAATGCTGGCCTGGGAGCGAGAGAAAAACATAGAATTGTGCCAGCTGCATTTCTTCCCGGGCATGCTGTAAAAACCAGCTAAGGGATCCGAGGGTTTCAGCTCATTGTAATTTAGGCGACGGACTGACAACCTGTCACTACAGCAATAATTTGTATTTAAAAATTCTATCTTAAATAATCCTCAAAAGTTTAGGTCTTTTACGCTCTGCCTACCCCATTAGGGATAGAGACATGATTATATGTATATGTATATTAGATTATATGTATGTGTATGTATGTATAAACCTTTGTTTTAAAAACCATGATAGTTTATCAACATCATACGCGAATAGAGTGAGAAGTGAAGGAGACAAGTAGGTATTCTAATTTATAAGATAGAAAGGGATAGCGATGTCTATAACAATAATTAACGGTTGTAAATCTAGAGGTGTCATGTCTTCCGGTATTAGACAAAAAATAAAGAGTTATTTTGAAGAGAATAGACAGATAATATATTCACGTTAAAGGATTACACATTACTGCGGAAACGGTTTCTAGTAAGCCGACAATATTATGTCTACTCCGTAGGGATACAGGTATATTAGATAGCAGATAGAGTAACTAGGAACTCATAAACAATAGCCTCTTTTAGCAGCTAGATCAGCCAGTTACATTTAAAAATAAATGTACATAGGTAAAAAAAAAGACAAAATAATTTCTATTTTTAAACTTATGCTTAGGTTACTATAGTCTGTCAACGTCGTGCTTACCGCGCCCTAGGGGTACAGACGTTGGCGGGGACGCGGTAGCACGCGGCGATTGCGAACATGAACACATTGCGTCGTGCTCGCTCACCCTCCTGCTTCACCGCCCGCACCCCCGTCACCGCGTCCCCGCGCACGTCTGTACCCCTAAGGCGCGGTAAGCACGACGTTGACAGACTATAGTATAGTATGCTATAGGTACTAGTACCTAAGCATAATTTTAAAATATAGTTAATATAATAATATTATCTGTGGCTTAGGTAGTACCCATTGTATAACTAATTGTATAACTAGGTCTTTTACCAAATAAACTAAAATTGATCTTATCTTTTGTAAATGGTAAATGATCAAAAAAATCGTTTCACAGCAAGGCCCTGTAAAATGTTCTTCAGATGTCGGACGTAACAAAAATTCAAAAGCCGGTGACTTTCTTGCCTACACCGTAAATTGCGTGATTGTAGTAGGCATGTATGTTTATAATATACCTACCAGCAAAACCTTTTATTATGCTTATTTTTTAAAATACTTACTCCTAATAGGTTTTTATCTAGCTCTATGCACACCTGTCGATATAGTTTGAAGAATGCCAGAATAAATTTTGAGCCTTAGAAAAATGGGTTTAATTTTGAAGTGCTTTGGTTTTAGCCGCCATAGGTTATTACTTTTTTTAATTAACTTTTCTTGGACTGATGACAGGCGTTTGGCTAAATCGTTTTATGAATGGTTCATTCATAGAGATGATTGTTAATAAAGGATGTGTTGTGGTGTGATATGATTCAGGCGATTTTTGGCACGCGTTTCACTATTAGACGAAATACAATTAATACAGTTTCTAACCTTTTTTTAGGCTCTTTTACTTAACTTAAAAAAAGTACTATTTTTATTTATTTAAGACTATACCGGGTGTAAGGGACAGCGTCCCGCAAACTGATAGGGGTTCTCAGTCAATGAAACTGAACAACTATCAGCAGGATTTTTTTTTCAGAATGTGAAAATAATAATTTGTATGGAACAAATTGTCTGATCGAGGTGGTAATTTTGTATGGGAAGGTAATAGTTTTTTAATCTCCTAAAATAATTTCCTGGTGAAAGTTGTTTAGTTTCGTTTCAAGCAGCAACCCGTATAAGTTTGCGGGACACTGTCCCTTACACCCTGTGTAGTCTTATCTTATAGTAAGCGGGCAAGGGCGAAATAGCGATAGGACTTCGGGCTGTTTTAATATATTTTTTTTATAATCGCCAGTAATGAGAATGAGTGCACTGTACATTAAATAAATGAGTAATAAAAGAACTGAGATGGTTCGATTTTCAAATCGCTGAAACATCTCTCGTACAGTCAACCAACTCTATCGGTTTGGATTCATATTCATTTATTGCATTCACATACTTCATTTCATTAACAGATCAAATGTTTAAGTTACTAGGTAGTACACGACCCTGGTAGGGTATCGCAATGTTCACATAAAAACAACATGTTTATTATATGAAAGGGAAGGCACGTTAAGCCGTCGGTCCTGGTTAATATCGTTTAATTCCGTAGATATTAGTCGTTAAGCCATATCAGAGGCCAGTGCTAAGCATTGGCGGATTGAAAACTCTGACCTAATCAAGGATTGAGTCTGGTTTCCCTTCTGGGTTGCGGAGGTCAGATGGCAGTCGCTCTGTGTAAAAACCAGTACCCTCGTTCAATCACCTAGATTAGGAAGTCGACCCCGTGAGATACGGGATAAGGCTAGGGAAATGATGATGTTTATTATATTAAAGATATATTATATTGGAGCAGCCCTGTAATAAAGAGTTGGTTGACTGTACAAAACATAAAACAAAACAGAATTTCGAAATTCAAACGCTTTTGTTTCATAATCCCGAAGTGAGCAGTGGCATTCCTCCACAGTGCCATTAAATAAAACTCAATTAAATAACAAAAGGTGTATTTTATTTGTACGTGCGCGCCCCGGTACCAATTTGAGAGACGTGATCGCCAATACGGGAGACGCTGGGTTCGATTCCCAGTTATCATTACGACGATTTTGTGTTCTATTTGCATTTTTTACTTACGTATATATATCTAGCATATAATGATATGAGTATTATGACAAATTAGTCGTTTCTATATATATACATACATACAATCACGCTTTTTTCCTAATGGGGTTGGTAGAACATCAACTTCTAAGGTCTTTTAACTTTTAGAGGGTATTTCAGCATGTTGTCAAAACAAGTCCTGTACCCATTTGCTCAAATTACAATACACCGAAACCCTCGAATACCTTAGCTGGTTGCTAGATCGATTTTCTATCGCTATTTTAGCATGGAAGATAGAGAGAGATATTTTAACAAATTCCATTACAACTGATTTATTTGCTCAATAACCTCAATACTCTCCACATATTTACACGCAACCCAGCAGTGCGCATTTCGGGCAAATTTCGAAAAAAAACTCGCACGTTCGAAATTCGAAACATTTAAATTGCACATTATTATTGCTACCGTGCGGATTCCAGCCAGTGTGTTATTATCTGTCCGATTTTGGATTGGTGTTGCGGAAAAATAAAAGTAAAATCAACTAAGTACGAATTTGAGTGAGATCTGTGGACTGATATTGTTAGATAGAAAATAATTTATTAGAAAAAAAGAAAACGGGAAGTGTTTGTTGATTACCTGCTCCTGCTATACATATTTTTTATAAGTAAATAAGTATTTGGTGACATCTGATTTATAATACTTATCTAAATTAAATAAACTAATATGATTTAATAATAAGTAAGCTAATCTTAATAAAAAAAAATGTATAACTAAATAATAAAAGTTATAATAAATTGAAATGGCTAAACTAATAAAACGCTACATAAATCAATCAATTTACATTCTTGATTTTATTATTTTCCTATAAGGAAAGCGTATCAGCAATGCCAATTATATTAGTTCGTGAGTAGACCCCATCATCCTAACCTCTCTAATTCCTGGGAGCCAAAATCCCAGTTCGTGAATCCCAGGCATTCTCAGGACCCTAAGCGTGAGAAACCTTCCAAATTCAAATCATAGGCGTGTAATTTTATAATTTCTTCAACTCCTTGAAACACTGGCCGAAAACCGAAAACTGACAATTTAAAAGGAATGTTTAGTGGAAAATGAAACGTGAATTATTGTTTCAATAATGGCAATAAAAAGTGCCGATTCTCAAATTAAAATAATATAATTCGAGCGGCAACGGATGCTGGCCCCCGCTGAGAGGTCACGCTTTGAAAAAAGAACGCCTGTCACTACGCGCCGGACAGAAAATGAAAAATGTTGCCAGCGTAAAAACTATACGTAGGAAAAGAAGAAATAAAAAAGATCGATTCATTCATAAACCGGCCAGTACGGAATTAGTTTATTTTAATTATTGCTCGGTGAGTATTGTTGTATTAATTATTGTAGGGACCGTTCCGACGTCGACTATATATTTTATTGTCTTTCAGTGCGTTTGTGATTTATACATCTAGTTAGTAAGTTATTCGGATTTTAATTTGGATGAGTTTTAATGGGCTACGGTTGAATGGGTTCTAATTAGGGTAAAACAAGCTGAGGCGATCCCGTTTGAGTAATGCGTCGTATAAATTCAAGACACGGCTTAGAGAGTTGACCTCTGGTATTAAGTGTTGCCAGACAATGGTTTGTTTGATGTAACAAATTACTATTGTTAAAAAATGGATGATGAGATATGAGTAGAATGTGTAACTATGGCAGGTTGTTAGCGTTCTATGAGTCGAAATGATAAAAAAAACTTTCTTTTTGAATCACGGGTAGTGTATCTGCAAAAACTGGGTGAGTGATTGATTAGTCCTATTCACTAAGAAAATTAAAACATCAAAATGGACCCCCAGAAGCAAACTTTGTTATTCATTCTCTGACTTATTTGTGTTATTTCTATTCATTAGCCAATTAAAATTTGTCTCTATTATGGTCCGAAACCCCGACAAAATGCAGGAAACAATTACTTATTTGAGATTGGAATATTTACGAGGATCAATAATTCAGTCAGTAATAAATATTACGCGCCGTCATTACAATAAACCGATTCGAATTATTGGCCGGCACTCAAACAATACAGCCTCGACTACAACACTGGCTGGCTGCCATTAAAACAATAAAAAATCAAACCGAAAACAAAAGCGCATCGTAGTTCACCCGCGACATTACTCAATACTTCATTAACTGCTGTTCACAATTCATTGCTTATAAATCAAATTTAAAAAACGAAGACCAACTCATTTGGCTGTCCCGTGCCGCGCTGACTACTAAAAAATTAAAAGAATAAAAGCATAGCTGCCAGTATCCTTCTTATAGCCTATTAAAAATGATATCGGCAATGCTTATTGAAAATCGAATCTCGAATATCCAATTATTGGTTGTTGTTTTGAATATGCTCGATTATGGATTATGAGCTGCCAGTGTGGGCGGGGCAGGAATGACATGTCGTTAAAGATGTTTGAAAATAGAACGTGCCATTTTAAATTACGAAATTAAATAACTAAATCGACCTCTAGGTACAACTTTTAAACGAGTTCTTATTTCAAATTAATATGAATAATCAGGCGAGACGATCTTAGATTAGAATATAGTCAATTACATAATCACAGTCTCAATATGCACAAAAGGCCCGTCTTGAAATTAATTTGTCAAATCAAATCATTTATTTAACATTACATGTCAAAATTACATTCAACAAAAGCACAATAACATTTTGGAACATGGACTGGGAATTGGAATAATTTATATCCAGGACCATCCACAATGAATAAAACGTAGTAAGGTAAGTTAAGTACCTACCATCATTATGGTGATTCCTAACGGCAAATAGTTGTTTTTAAGAGCTTATTTCTCGGATGTAACCGCTCTGATTTGAACGATATTCTAGGGCATTACGGGCAATGGTTGCATATCTTGAAATCTATCTGCTCATCTGTTGGGATACACCGTAAGTCTGTACTGTACATCTCGCCGTTGTGCGCCACTATGTGACTTCTTATCCTTAAGTCGCCCATTGTAATTTAATTATTATGTACATAGGTAAGAGATGTGAGAAAATATATATATAGTATTTTTCAGATAGCATGAGTCTCCTGACAGCAGTAGAAAATATATAAAAACATGACAGATGCGAAAGACACTCTTATTTGAAAAAGGGTAATTAAGGATATAGAAGCTTTTTATGTGATTGATAAGTCAATAACAGAACAATTTTACAAAGACAGGGTACTTAAGTATTTAAATTGTATGTGTAAGTATAAAGTCTATGCTTTGTCCTATAGTATTTCTTCCACTCCCGTTCCAAATTCAAAATTACAAATTTTTCAAAATTACAGATTTGACAGCAGCTTTATTCGGAGGCTTCTAATTTTAAATCCTATCACTTGATGACAGCGGGATAATGGGATCGCGACTCTTTTTAAGAATAACCCTTTATTTCTTTGTGGCCAGTGATGTTTCACTTTTTCTTTTTTAAAGGCTTAGGAATAAATTCTATTCGCTTTCATTCAGCCAGACAGAACGAAATTGTTTTTAAATATTTTGGTTGTCTTGCATAAAAGTTATGGCTATTTCGGATTTATTAAAGAAATGTTTGTAAATGTCAAACTTTATTATTCGCAACATACATAAACATAGATACGATTAGGTAGATATTTCTAAGTTAGACCTTCAGATCTATAGTGTTCTATTGAACTAAAGATCTAACTTAGAAATATATTAGAAACGACAAAAAGAAAGATCACATATAGGTAACAAAACAATAGTTAAAGAGAATAGAAGACGTACAGGAAGAGAAAACGAAATAATTACTAATTAAAACAAACCCCTTTACTATATGATCCTACCTCACTCATACCCCCCCCCCCCCCCCCCTCTTTCCCCCCGCGCTTGCCACAGCGCACGCGTATAATGGAACTGTCAAACGTTTAAATGATGCGCGCCAACTACCTTACCGGAGCGCGTTCAGAAATTAACCATTAGCTCGAAAAAAGTAAACGGACGGCTGAGGTAGTTCCAAGTTATTATTTTTGTGAGTTTATGAGGTGCTGCGGTATTAGTAACCCATCGTGAAACTAATATGGAATAACATTCTGGACTGTTACTTCCATGCTGGACAGGGAGCGAGAGAAAAACATTGAATGCGCCAGCTTCATGTCCTCCCGGGCATGCTCTAAAAAACAGCTAAGAGATCCGAGGGTTTCAGTATATTGCAATTTAGGTGATAGGCTGACAACCTGTCACTATAGCTATACCTACAAATCTATCTTAAATAACCATCAAAACTTTGCCAGACGTGGCGGAACGACCATTGTTTAGGTCGTTTACGCTCTGCCCTCCTCATTAGAAATAAAGGCATTATTATATATATATGTATGTAAATTCTGTTTATTATTTTTATAACGTCCACCTGTGACGACCACTGTCAAAGACAGCGCAATACAGCGTGGCACAGAAAACTATTCTAATATGCGGCACTCTGACATAGTTTGTGTAACAACGATTATTGCGACCGGGACAAACGGCATAGCGGTGCCCTCCGAAGCACGGAAAACTGTACTAATAGTGGCAGTTGAGTCGCGCGCATCGTTTATGTGTTTGACAGTTCCATTATGCGCGCGTCGAGCCGTGCGCGTTGACATCCGCGCGCATAATGAGTTGGGCGGGCAATTAGTTCCGCTGTTTGAATGTATAGGGGCTTATCTTTAGTTGTAACTAATAATATAAGTATCCTTTAATTTTTTTAATAAAAAGATTAAATAGGTACAGTCAGCAAAGGTGATTGTGGACTTGGCAGGGTCGCTCGAAACGAATGAGATTATTTCAGGAAATTAATTATGGATTTTCATGAAATTTCGCATATTAATTTCCTGAAATAATCTTATCCATTTCGAGCGGGCCTGCCCAGATGTCTCCTTAGCTGACTGTAACAAAAATCATTAAAAATATTAAATTCATAAGCCTGTTTTTTTACCTGACTGCGGCAAAGCCAAAAGGAAGGTTTATTGGTATATTTGGTGCTAAGACAACGGCATCGAAAGCTTGCCCCACATAAGCGGTAGTAGGCTCCGTGAAGCGAAGGGCCCCGCCGCCGGACTCCGGTGTCAAATGGCTTGCTGTGCTCCGTCGGTGTGTGGGAAATTGGGAAAACCTACCATACGCATCGGTTACGCGGAAGATCAGCGCTGTGGCGGTGTTTTACACCTCTATAGCATTAATGCTGAGCGTGACCCATTGTCGCTTAATAACACATTTGAAACTTTTAAATATTAATATTTGTAATTTGGTGGCAAATAAATATTTTCACACACACACACATAATCACGCCCTTATCCCGAATGGGGTAGGCAGAGCGTAAACGACCAAAGAAAAGATCGTTTCGCCACGTCTGACAAGTTTGGAGGGCTATTTTAGACTGAAATGTGTGTCGCTATAGTGACAGGTTGTCAGCCCATCGCCTAAATTACAATATACTGAAACCCTCGGATCCCTTAGCTGATTTTTACAGCATGCCCGAGAGGAGATGCAGCTGGCACATTCTATGTTTTTCTATCACTCCAAGTCCAGCATGGGAGCTATATAAATATTTTCTGTTTTTTACTTCTTCTATTTTCTACCATTGCCTTTGTCTCGACTACCACTTGTTGATAGACCAGACTCAAAAGCAATAAAAAAAACAGTAACATGTATTTCTTCCATGATGGACTAGGTACTTCCATGCTGGACTGGGAGAGATAGAAAAACATAGAATGTTCCAGCTGCCCTTCCTCCCGGGCATGCTGTAGAAGTCAGCAAAAGGGACTCGCCTAAATTACAATACACTGTAACCGTGTATTGTAATTTAGGCGATAGGCTGACAACCTGTCACTATGGCAATACACATTACAATCTAAAATAACCCTCAATTTTTGTCAGACGTAGCGAAAGCGCCTTTTAAGAGGCGTTTAACGCTCTGCCTACCCCGTATGGGATAAAGGCGTGATTTTATGTATGTATGTATTTCTTCCCGGGCATACTGTAAAAACCAGCTAAGAGCGATCCGAGGGTTTCAGTATATTGCAATTTAGGCGATGGGCTGACAACCTGTTACTACAGCAATATGCCTGCAATCTATCTTAAAAAGCCCTCAAAACTTTGTCAGACGTGGCGGAGCAACCTTTGTTTAGGTAGTTTACGCTCTACTTACCACATTAGGGATAAAGGCGTGATTATATGTATGTAACACGAATGATATTCGTAGACTCACACAGTACAGGATACAAGTAAAGTTTATTTCATTAAGTCAAAATAAAACAGCAATAACCTAGTTTTTATAAATGTTACTCTAAATAGGTATCTATTAGTTTGTTTTAAAATATTATTATGCTATACCAATTATATTTGTATTTCTAAGCTTGTAAAAACTTACAAACTAAATATTTGAAAAATATACGGACTACGTATATGCATTGTGCAACAAGATTTTTATTACAGAATCAGGCAAAACCATGAGAATGATTTGCTGGTCATTGTACGCAATTGTACAAAAACTAGTTTATAATTAAATGTTTAATTTTAAAAACAATTTAATTAGTAGTAAAGGGTATTATAATTAATTTGTATGAGGGCGCCATATTGGTTGTATGAGCTTGTCCTTGAAGTCACTTGACAACTTATGTAGAGTCAGGAAATAATAAAACTTCATCGTTTATTCATTCAAGGATCTTGTATGAATAAGGAATTGTACCTTACCTGTATGAAAACATGTGTTTTGGAACATAAAATTATAACTTTTGCATATTTTTTTTGTATGTAAGTAAAAATTCTTAATTTAAAATGCTTTTTTATTGCCCTATTGTAGTTTTAATAATTTTTGGTTCAATGTATGAGACTGGGTGTAAAATGATGTAATTTAATAATTATAATTAATAAGGAAATCAACATAATGAATTTAGTTCAAAATAAAAACAGTGACATAAATCACTCTCGAGGTAAAACCACATAACTCAAACACATATTATATAATTTGTTATTTTACGGCATTTACTATAAACACCGTAAAACATTAAACAAAAATCTAAATTTGGTTCAAAAATCGTCGTCTCAACCGTAATTATTGGGGACCGAAGACTACAAAATATTTTTTAAGTATAACTCTGATGGTTTATAAATATAACTTTAAGAAACGGACCAGGCTATAATTATAAGTCTGGGAGGTTTTAAATGTGGCATCGGGATTTCTTACCACTGTCAAAGGTTTTGTTTTTGTTTTTATTTAATGTTGTTTCTTGTTCCTAGGGATGCGAAGGGGTTTGTCGCGAAAATTGTGTTGATCGTTTTTTTAAAACAAGTTGTTGCTAAAACTGTTGGCACTTGGCAGTTGGAATCTTGTAGGAATGTCGTTTAAATCACATGGTTTGCGAAGTGAAGATTTAAAGTAAAGTAATGACAGTAAAAGTACTTAATTAAGTTCCGTTTTCAAAATTGTTTTAAACTGTGATGATATATTATTTTATGTAAACGTATTTTCAGCAGTTTTATATTTAGCTCAGAATCATTTCCTCCAGGGCATGCTGTAAAACCAGCTATGGAATCTGAGAGTTTCAGTATATTGTAATTTAGGCGATGGGCTGACAACCTGTCACTACAGCAATTTACCTACAAATCTATCTTAAGTAACCCTCAAAACTTTGTCAGACTAGGCGGAACGACCTTTGTTTAAGTCGTTTACGCTCTGCCTACCCCATTAGGGATAAAAGCGTGATTATATGTATATATGTATGTTTCCGTTTATTTAGACGTAAAGCAAAACCACGATTGAAACAATAAACTGTTGTAACTAGGTGACCAGTCCAAAAAAAACTAAAACGCTGTTCTGAAGTCAAAAAATAGAAGAAGACGTCATCCTAATAGTACCGGTTGTGTGAAGAAGCAAGAGCTAATGGATCATATCCTTTACGTTCAGATCTGAGGTGGTTAAAAGTATAATCAGTTTACCCTCGTGGGTTTATCGCGGCATACATACATATAGTCACACCTTTATCCCTAAAGGGGTAGGCAGAGGTTAAACGACCTAAACAAAGGTCGTTCCGCCACGTCTGACAAAGTTTCGATGGTTATTTAAATTAGATTTGTTGTTTTTAAGGTATATTTCTGTAGTGACAGGTAGTCAGCCCATCGCCTAAATTGCAATATATTTGAACCCTCGGATCCCTTGCCTGATTGTTAAAGCGAGGCTGGGAGGAAATGCAGCTGGCATATTCTATGTCTATTGGCTGGCATATCTAGTCCAGGCATCTTCGTATAAAATAGGATTTGAGTAGTTTGAGTATTTTTAAATATTTTTACTTTTTGTAATGTTTTTACCTAACCTAAGTTAATTGCGGTCCGTTCTTATAATGCTTGTTATTTGTTCACCTTATACATTTTTTTTATCAATAACTACTGTTTTTGTTGTGATAATAATGTTTAAAAATTGGGAAGATAATATTTATGAAAATTAAGGGTAATTTAATTATGTTTTAATTAGTTATTTTGTATTTGATAAAAAGAATTCGTTAATCATTATTAACAAACTTTTGCTCTATAAAACGAATTTACATGTTAAAATGCTAAAAAATTTAAATACCTAGTTTTTAAATTTGTTTTTTACACAATGGAGCCGACGGCAGCGTGGCAACAATTACAATATTTGAAGAAATAAATAGTAAATAAATTTAATATTCTACGTTATTATAATGCTTTCTGTAATTAAGTAAATTTAAACTTATCTGTATATTTAATATTATCATTTTAAGAATCACATTCATGATATTGTTTATTGATTTTCAATAATCATATTTTATTCTTATCTTGATTTGTAAAATATTTTTTATTGATTTAGCTTTATAGGGAAAATAACTTAAATATTACTGTTATAAAGGAATATGCTTAATATTATAAAACACATTGGGGAAACTGATAAACTAATCACAATATTTTTTATTTCTAGTTTTTAAAATTATGCTTTTACCTAGTTAAAATTTTAACCAGATAACGTATTTTAATCAGAGAGCAATGCTATTAGCAATATCTTTAACACCTGAAAACCTTGTACTGAACGAAACACATCATATATGAACCTATATCTATAACTAAGTCACGTTTATCATACAACACTAGGTATAGACAAGACAGGATGAATCAGGATAGTAGCAACTGTTTCCATACCTCACGATGGCACTGCATATATAGGTTCATGATCTATCTATACTAAGGCAAACATATCACAGAACACTGGCGTCCTATATCACAATCGTCCACACATCACTATCGATTTTACTTCGCCTCGGGCCAAATCTACCAAATATAATAATATTCGACCATCCCGCGGGCTTATCTCAAAACGACTGCAGGCGAACAGCTTTTTGCTGGGGGCGAAACGGAACGCAACGCTCGAGGCCCCGCCCTGGGCGTCCCTATTGGCTTAAAAGCGGTAGCGGGTGCGAATGGCCGCCACCGATTGGTTAGTGAGCGGCGACAGTGGGGAGCCGTGTCGCGCGGACAATATTTTGACGTTTTTTTTGTGTGGCAGTGGCATTTCCCGACGTGCGATTAATTGTAATTCTTTACAGGGCTTTGTGGGGTTAAGTGAGCAGTAAGGTTCGTTTGAAAAGTGATTGTCTGTATGCGTACACGCAGCCTTTGTTCGGACCTCTTCGTGTTTGTTCGGGACCTAGTGACGCTTGATCGCTTACAATTCGCAACGGATTCTCAAGTTTTTTTCGTTTTTTGTTCTTTTTTACTCATAGTGATACTTGTTTACCTTTTCGATCGATTTATTCTAGTTTATTGTGAACTTTTTGAAGGCCTTCCTTTTGTGAAATCGACAGCCTCGTAATTTAATTTTTCACGGTTGTCACGTTTTGCCTTCAAGCCTTTTGCAACCTTTATTTGGTTTTGATATTACGTTGGACAATAAGGTGAACAAACATTAATGGAGTATTTTATATTATCTAACCTTTTACTAAAAAGGCTTATAGGTACACTACAAGTTTTTTTAAAATAAAAACTTGAAGTGAAGATATTTATTTACTTAGAAGTTTGGTTGATTTTGCGGATATTATATTGCCAAGTTCTCCATAAATCTCTATTTCCTTTTAGGTATTGGGTGGAATCTTTTTAGATCACTACACACATACCTAGTGTTAGATTTTTTAAAATATTGAAATAAAACCTAATGTAATACATACATATAATTACGACTTTATCTCTAATGGGGTAGGCAGAGCGTAAACGACCTAAACAAAGATCGTTCCGCCACGTCTGACGAAACTTTGAGGGTTATTTAAGATAAATTTCTATATTGCTGTAGTGACAGGTTGTCAGACCATTATTGCCTAAATTGCAATATACTGAAACCCTCGGATCCCTTAGCTGGTTTTTACTCCTAGGCCAGCATGTAACCCTCCTAAACAGATACTTTAAAATCTGTTCGTCTACCTTTGTCATCATACTAGGCGGTTTTAAAACTCTGACACCAGGGTTCATCGGGTCGATAGACTCGATACCCACTCGACAGAAGAAGAATCATAGTATCGATTCTAAACAAACACATATCCAAAGAAAGCTCACTCATGTCGATGGATTATGAAGTCATTATGGCAAAGAGCTCAATTCTAGATGCTTCTGGATGCCACCGCTAAATCTAAAATTACAATACTTATATCACTGTCAGTTTCATAAGGTGACTTGTTTTGGCACTTTGATACTAACTGCCTCCGTGGTCTAGTGGCTAGTACCATGGACTCCCGATCCGGAGGTCCTGGGTTCGATTCCCAGGGGGGAAACACAAAGTTGATATTTGAGAATTTATCAATTTGTGAATTTTTCCCCAGTTTGGTTAGGACATTCCAGGCTGAATCACCTGATTGTCCGAAAATGAAAAGATTTAGTGCTTCGGAGGGCACGTTAAGCCGTCGGTCCCGGTCGCTGTCTTTGATAGTGTTCGTTACTCAAACCATGTCAGAGGCCTGATAGTTGTGCTACTAGGCGGTTTAAAAACTCTGACACCAGGGTTCATCGGGTCCATAGACTCGATACCCACTCGCCCCGGCTTCGCACGGAAATTATCAGAGTTTCTCTACTATATTGTGCATGTATTATACATATAAATTCTTTCCTCTTGAATCACTCTGTCTATTAAAATAAACCTTATCAAAATCCGTTTCGTAGTTTTAAAGGTTTATGTATACATAGGGATATATGGACAGAGAAAGCGACTTTGTTTTATACTACGTAGTGATACATATAATTACGCCTTTATCCCTAATGGGGTAGGCAGAGCGTAAATTACCTAAACAAAGGTCGTTTCGCTACGTCTGACAAGGTTTTGAGGGTTATTTATGATAGATTTGAAGATATATTGCCATAGCGACAGGTTGTCAGCCTATCGCCTAAAAAATGCAATATACTAAAACCCTCGGATCCCTTAGCTGGTTTTTACAGCATGCCCAGGAGTAAATGCAGCTGGCACACTCTATGTTTTTCTTTCGCTACCAGTCCAGCATGGAAGAAAACATATACTGCTCTCAATTCTAGTGGCAAAATACCTAACTGTAATTTACTCAAATGTGACATAAAGGCCGGTTTAAACGGTTCTAACTGTAGGTATAGATGGTAAGTACAGTTGGTAAGTTGAATCGTGTAAACGGTTCTGCTAGTGGGCTTTCAAGTTGAACACACAAATTGTTTGACTTGATCGGTAGCCAATTACAACCTAAGGGGTCTGGGAGTTTTGCACAAAACCCTGCCACAGGTTGTTGAGATTCTTAAAAAAACATGTCTTCCAGGCATGACATCTGTCCTCTCTTTGTGTGGCCCAAATGTGACACGAAATATGACGAAATGGTACAATTATGATGAATTTGTGGTCCGTTTTTATGACTTTGCGGTTCTATTTTACAATTTGCAACTTTCCGAAAATTCAATTGACTGTAATGTTTTTTTTACCTTTTTAATAAATAAACGTAGGTATGTTGTAATTTGTCAGCAATCAGCATGTGAGTTACTTTTTAGATTCTTAGTTCCCTTATTTTTGTTTCGGACTCGAACAAGGAATTTCTTAGTAGAAATAAGCTGTACCTGTTGTGTCGTTATTACTTGTGTATTGTCTTTCTCATGTTACTTGTGTACAATAAACAGTAAATAAATAAATAAATAAGGAACCCTCAAGGCACTAACAAATACTTATGTGTTGGCAGAGCTGTGAAAAACACAAATGTTAGAAATTGTTAAAAAATAAATAGTAGATCCCACCTACATGCTTGCATAGGATACAAGTTCATAAAAGGTTCGAAAATTTCAAGGATATGTGTTTCAAATAAGTTGACTTGTTTGAAATATCCATAAAAAATCAAATCTTTTCTAAACTTGTATCAGATGCAAGCATGTAGGTGGGATCATCTCAATTTTTAAAGTTATAATAAGTTTACTTATGTTAACTTTCTCTCTTTATGTACTCTTTTACGTCAATTGAGATGAAAAATGTACCAATTACGTTCCCCAAGCTAATTACAGGAGTGTACAAAAACACAATTATTTGTGAAGGATACAGCATTCTTTAAGCTGTACTCAACATTTACAAGGAACGCTATAATGACAAGCCCGAGGTGTTAAGACATTTGGCCGGCGTATCGCTGAACGCAGACTTTGGGTTGTTCCTCAACGCTCCAAAATAGCAAGACAGAAATGCATCATTAGACAGGCTGCAAAAAATATAGCAAATAACTGACCACAATCACTCTGCCTACAGTGTACGACTAGGAAGAATAAAACTATGGTTTCACTAATATATTTTAAAAAACATGAAGTTAATCTAGTTTTTTGAAATAGTTGCCAAAAATATGCTTTATTATTTTTGTAAATAATAGTGTATTATATTATCTTGTTTTTATCATACTTGTTTTTTTTATATAACTAGATGTTGTTCTGTTTGTAATGATCCTCGACTCACGTTGCGGTCCTGGCAGAATTATCAGCGTTATAGTTTCCACTGTAGATAACATAACAGAACCCTTTCACTGTTATAGTACATAGTTTAGATATTTCGTCGCAACTTCTTTATTATGTATTACCTCACTTAGTGTAAGCTCTATTTTATGGTGAATAAATGTTTTTTTTGGAAAAAGTAAATGCCAAGTCGTATCAAAGCCTGCCAAGCAGGATATCAAAGAAGTGGCCAATAATAGACAAAAATGGAAGTTGCTCCACCGACAAGAGCTGGGCTCTTGAGCTGAAATTATCTATCGTCGTTCCATCCATCCACTGCGCATGATGGTGAAAAATAGTTGTCCACAGGTACGCCAAAAGCCACTATAACCTCAGATCTACGTATTGTGGTAAACTGTGTGCGATACTTATAGCAAGGTGTACACAAATTAGATTACTATTTTAGAGTACAAACACAACTCCTCAACATTCGAAATTTTAAAAATATTAATTGGACATCCCCTGCAAATGTTATCAGCTGCTATAATCGTTTTATATCGGAAGGTTGGGGAGCCCAAATAGTACGTACTAAAATATATAGTAATAAAGAAAATAGTTTTGTGGCATTGTAGAATAAACCTTAATTTTCCTGCCAAAGTATTTTGTTTGTATGGATTTCTTCAGTTCAGTTTTTGAAGCCATTTCATTTGCAAGGACATGCAATTATTTTATTAAGGACAAGTGTGAAAGTTGCTTCTTTCACGTCTTGTTTCACGTAATAGTTTAATTTAATACTAAATTCAAGAAATAATTAATTATTTTAAATAAAAATACATACATACATACATAAATTCACGCCTTTATCCCTTACAGGGTAGGCAGAGCGTCAAACGCCTCGTAAAAGGCGCTTTCGCCACGTCTGACAAAAATTGAGGGCAATTTTAGATTGTAATGTGTATTGCTATAGTGACAGGTTGTCAGCCCGTCGCCTAAATTACAATACACTGTAACCCTCGAGTCCTTTTTGCTGATTTCTACAACATGCCCGGGAGGAAGGGCAGCTGGAACATTCTATGTTTTTCTATTTCTCCCAGTCCAGCATAGAAGAAAATAGAAATAAAAATACATACAAAAATTAACGTTTACGCACTGGAAGAATTTCTTAGTGAAAGTTGTTCAGTTTCGTTGTCTGAACACCCCCTTTCATTTAACGCACTCTCTCCGAAATGGCCCTGTACGTACATATTTCTATACCTCAGTAATGATATGACAATAACCATTAAAAAAAACAATAAAAAAAACACAAGTAAACTTAAGTAAGTAATTTGACCGTATAGATTCTAATATAATATCTTGGTCATCAAGTGTTA
Organism: Scrobipalpa costella; assembly: GCA_949820665.1. Classification (NCBI taxonomy): domain Eukaryota; kingdom Metazoa; phylum Arthropoda; class Insecta; order Lepidoptera; family Gelechiidae; genus Scrobipalpa; species Scrobipalpa costella. The sequence continues at coordinate 15,410,300 of OX463315.1, forward strand.
ATCGAAACAAGAAAACGTATTAAATTAATAACAAAAAAACTAAATTGGCGTATCACATTAGCAGCCCATTACAATTCGCCGCCAATGGTCATCAATTAAAACTAAAAAAAGAAAAAAGTAACAAAAAAAGGTAAAAACTGTCAATTTCAATGATAAATTAATTCCTACAGAGGTCGCTGTTTTTGTTTTACCGCCGACTGATTTGTCACGCGACCGTTAGTTGGTAAAAAAAGATAAATTCGAAGTTTGAAAAATTATGACCTAACGGTTTTTGTATTTAGAATGCATAACATAATGAATTGTATCCAAGAATAGGATCTTCAAATATAATGTGAAAGTTCTGAAGCTTAGATTTTTTTTAAATTCGTTTTGGTTTGTCGTAGTCCAAATAACGCCTACTATATTTTGGAAAAACTGGAGAGAAAAATATTCCACATAAACAAAATCATCAATCGATTGAAAATACATTGATCAAAATCACACACAATGTGTGTAGTATTTATAGGTACTATCCATGGCTCACTGGTTAAGGACACTGGTACTGGTACCGATTCGTAGTTTCAAAAACCACGACTTATCTAAATAAGTCTACGGGTTGCTCAGTCAACGAAACTTAACAACTTTCATCAGAAAATTCTGTCAGGAGGAAAAAAACTACCTGCCTATACAAATCGCTTTACAAATTAGCACTGTGTTGAGTTTTAAACTACAATTATGATGCGTTTTTATCCGGCTGCGCAACGCAAAGCTGGGTAATGTGTTTATCATCCTATGTACTATGTATGTAAATATGTTTGATCCTCTGTGGCGCTCTGGATATCAAAAGCGTGGGCCAATTTTAATGATTCTTATGTCAATCGATTCACTGAAGTCATTGAAGACACGATTTTGTCAAAAAATCTGTATGGTGCCAATCTACAAATGGAATAAAATAAAGTCTACAAACTATGCCGAGGGGGGTATCATTGAATAGGTATTTGAAAATTAGTTCGAGATTTACATAATTTTTCGTTTTGAACAGTAGTTTTCGAACTAGAACGATTTAAAGTTATAAAGCTTACTTTTAATTCTGATACGCAGTTGGATTTTTTATATTACTTGTTATGCTCCCTGTGCTTACTTTAACTTTATGTTGCATTCATGCATATAATCACGCCTTTGTTCCTAAAGGGGTAGGCAGAGCGTAAACGACCTAAACAAAGGTCGTTCGCCACGTCTGACAAAGTTTTGAGGGTTATTTAAGATAGATTTGTAGGTATATTGCTGTAGTGACAGGTTGTTAGCCCTTCGCCTAAATTGCAATATACAGAAACTCTTGGATCCCTTAGCTGGTTTCTACAGCATGCCCGGGAAGAAATGCAGCGGGCACATTCTATATTTTTCTGTCGCCTCCAGTCCAGCATGGAAGAACTTAGGATAACTTTGCTACCCTCAGAAATAAAGGTTTCTTCTACCGTTTGGTAGTGACCATATCATTATACCTGGTATTTCCATAATGTGGACGTATTGCGTGTCACAGGTGAATGTGTCGTCGGTCATCAAAGTAACGTAAGTAGGGTTTAGGAACGTACTGAATTATAGGGATATTATAAAATTACGTGTAATCTTCGGGCCTGTTTTACATGCAGCGTTTGATGTTTTTGACGTATAATTGATATTCTCTTTTTATACCCTTGTTTAGTACGACTTAGTTCTAGGAGATAATTTTGGTGTTGTATGCCTATTCACTATAATTACTTATAAGAATATTTCTTCCATGCTGGACTGGGAGAGATAGAAAAACATAGAATGTTCCAGCTGCCCTTCCTCCCGGGCATGCTGTTGAAGTCAGCAAAAGGGACTCGAGGGTTGCAGTGTATTGTAATTTGGGCGATGGGATGACAACCTGTCACTAAAGCAATACATATTACAATCTAAAATTGCCCTCAATTTTTGTCAGACGTGGCGAAAGCGCCTTTTACGAGGCGTTAAACGCTCTGCCTACCCCGTAAGGGATACAGGCGTGATTTGTGTGTGTGTGTGTGTACTTATAAGAATATACTTAGCAATATACGTAAAAATCTATCTTAAATAAACCTCAATACTTTGTCCGACGTGGCGGAACGACCTTTGCTTAGCTCGTACACGCTCTGCCTACCCCATTAGGTGTAAAGGCGTGATTATACGTATGTATGTATGTACTTATAAGAATTTTCTGCCATGATAGCGAGAGAAAAACATAGAATGTGCTGGCTGGATTTACTCCCGGGCATGCTGTAAAAACAAGCTGAGGGATCCGAGGGTTAATGTAAATTGCAATTTAGGCAAGGTAGGGGAGTGTAAACGACCTTAACGAAGGTCGTTCCGCCACGTCTGACAAAGTCTTGAGGGCTATTTAAGATAGATTTGCAGGCGTATCGCCGTAGTGACAGGTTGTCAGCCCATCGCCTAACTTACAATATGCCGAAACCCTCGAATCCCTTAGCTGGTTTTTACAGCATGCCCGGCAGGAAACGCAGCTGGTACATTCTATGTTTTTCTTTCACTCCCAGTCCAGCATGGATGTAAGTACTTATGCATATTTCATGAAATATTTTTCTGCGAAAAGTACTGTTTTATTCCGAAAAGTTATATATATTGTATCTCTACTCTAATCTCTACAGTCCATATGAAAGTCGTAGCAATAACGTCTGCTACGTATAATTTGGGAAATATTTGAAGTATCTCGTGTCTCAATTACTCTGGAATGTTGTGATAGAGATAGAGGACAATTTGAGCGCCACGCGATGTCTCGCATTATATTCCAGTAGACTGAGAAATGGTTAGGAGAGCGAGCGTTGCTTTATTCATTAATGTTCTTTTTTTGTACAATTTGATCTCCAAATCCCTTCCATGCTGGACTGGGAGAGATAGAAAAACATAGAATGTTCCAGCTGCCCTTCCTCCCGGGCAAGCTGTTGAAGTCAGCGAAAGGAGCTTGAGGGTTACAGTGTATTGTAATTTAGGCGATGGGCTGACAACCTGTCACTATAGCAATACATATTACAATCTAAAATTGCCCTAAATTTTTGTCAGACGTGGCGAAAGCGCCTTTTACGAGGCGTTTAACGCTCTGCCTACCCCGTAAGGGATAAAGGCGTAATTTTATGTATGTATGTATGATCTCCAAATCGGCTGTGTGACTTGGCAGCTGAGTTGCTCATAGTACGAGGTTGCATATTAATTTCCAATTAAACTTATGACTTTGCGAAATTCGGGAAGCGAGGTTTCGTTAAAGCAAACGGCAAGCAAATGGAGTGTTGCTTGTGGGTACTTAAAGAAAGGTTTTTGAATAGCTTTTCTTTGTTTCAGATTACAGAATGAAAGTTATGCATAACTCAAAACCCTCCACAAGGTTCCTTTACAAGTGGAACATTGGACCATTGTGATGAAGAGGATCAGTCAGCCTAGCTACTCCGTTATGGTGACTAGCTGCTTCCAGGGTGCGCCGCGGGAAGGCTCCTTTCATGCACCCCAAAGTGGAACATTACAAATGTTGACTAATTAATATACTAAATTCGAATAGAATAGCTTTTCAGAAAGCACTTTTTCAATCAGCATTTTAAAGTAAAGACGGTCGGGTGCAATACATACATATAATCACGCCTTTATGCCTAATGGGGTCGGGTGCAATAGCAAGGCTAATTTTAACTAGATCCTCTACATTATGACAATTTTATCACCAGCTCGTGGTATCTGGCAGTTACGCTTTACTCACTCCTAATACCTTATTCCCTTCATTCATTCCTTATTCTATACTACCAAATATTATACGCCTTGCGCTATGTAATTTTGATATCCATCTATCATCATTACAAATTAAAATGATGTTAGATTAGATAGGTCTCCTGGTATGTGGTATTGTTTGTATTTTTGGAGACTGCTTCATATTTTAAAGACGTGAATATTTTGGATCTGGATTAAACCAGACGAACCTAAATAGATGGACTATAAATTTTTCAATTTTGTCATTCCCAAAAGTTACCTGGGAGACATAAAATCCATGGTGATCTGAATATGCATTAAGTCTCACATGTGAGACTAATTTGAACTCTTAAATCTCTTCTGTTCATACAGTTCTGAGGGACTATGTATTAGTTTTTAAGATTTATGTGAACGTTTGTAATATATAAAAAATAATAATGTAATTGACTCGAAATTCTACTTCACACACAAAATGATTAACTGGCTTCGACGTTCTTTAAATTGTGACCTGCCTACTTTGTAATAGTTTGTTTTTTAAAGAACTTTTAAAATTCAAAGTCTACGTCCTAGCTTTAGTCCTACAGGGTGTTTCAAACAGCTAAACGAAACTGAATAACTTTGGCAAAGAAGTTCTTTCAGAAAATGAAAAATGTTTGGCTTTCATTTAGTTATAGTCATAGAGGTTGTAATCTTTTTAATTTCCTGAAAGAATTCTTTGACGAAAATTGTTTAGTTAGTTCGCTTAAACCCGTATATCATAAACGCGATATCTTCGGTTTTGATTATTGATTAAAACTTTTATTGACTGCCACAAAACAGATACAGGAAATGGTGCAACAAGAGACAAAGTTACAATAAACAACAATGAGGACAATAATACAACGAGCCGATGGTGCCGATGGTGTAGTGGATAGGGCCGCTGCCTCCTGAGCGGGAAGTCGTGGTTCGAATCCCACCACGTACCAATGTGTTTTTCGGTTTTCGAATTTCTTCATGTATGTTTATTCGGCGCTATTTCCGTGCTTCGGTAGGCACGTTAAGCCGTTGGTCCCGTTAATATCGTTTAACACTTTATATCATCATCATCATCATTAAGCCATATCAGAGGCCAGTGCTACGCATTGGCGGCTTGAAACCTCTGACCTAATCTAGGATTGGGTCTGGTTTGCCTTCTGGGTTGCGGAGGTCAGATGGCAGTCGCTCTGTGTAAATACCAGTACCCTCGTTCAATCCCCTAGATTAGGTAGCTGACCCCGTGTGATACGGGATAAAGGCTAGGGAGATGAGGACAATGATACAACGAACAAAACATTAACAAACGTATTACGTAACATGTCAAAAATAAAAAACAAAGTAAACTAGGCTGGTTGAAATCGCTCAGACCCCCTCAGTAAATCCCGGAAAATTGCTACAAGAGATTTTATTGAAGAAATGGCTTCATTTATTGCCCAATATGACTCTAGTTTCCCTCCCACCCTGACGGAGTTATGTTTAAGTGGGGATTTTTTTTTTTCTTGTATGGCTTTTTTTTTATTTTGTTCTGATTCCTATCGTGTGTTGTACCAAATAAAAGGGCATTTTGAGCTGATTCTAAAAATATATAACATCATTATCTTAGTATACTGCCACTAGTATTGATCAATTATATACATACATACATAAATCACGCCTTTTTCCCTTACGGGGTAGGCAGAGCGTTTAACGCCTCGTAAAAGGCGCTTTCGCCACGTCTGACAAAAATTGAGGGCAATTTTAGATTGTAATATGTATTGCTTTAGTGACAGGTTGTCAGCCCATCGCCTAAATTACAATACAATGTAACCCTCGAGTCCCTTTTGTTGACTTTAACAGCATGCCCGGGAGGAAGGGCAGCTGGAACATTCTATGTTTTTCTATCTCTCCCAGTCCAGCATGGAAGAAATGATCAATTACTTTTTAATTAATGTGATAATTAAGATATCTAATGTAACGGTAAATGCATGCGTAATATAATAAACATGTTGATTTTATGTGAACATTGCGAATCAAATACTACCTACTACCTACTAAATTAAACATTTGACCTGTTAATGAAATGAAGTATGTGAATGCAATAAATAAATATGAATATTAAATAAAAAAAAATATCGATCGATCCGAACGATTAAATTTTGTGCACGTTATATCCGCGTATCTTTAAAATTAACACTTCTGTAGGTCTGCTGTAAGAAATTTCTTTTTAGAAATAAGCAGTGCCTGTTGTGTGTTTGTTTTTTATGTCCTGTGTTTATGATTTTTTTTTGTGTACAATAAATTGTACATACATACATACATAAAATCACGCCTTTATCCCTTACGGGGTAGGCAGAGCGTAAAACGTCTCCTAAAAGGCGCTTTCGCCACGTCTGACATAAATTGAGGGCAATTTTAGATTGTAATGTGTATTGCTGTAGTGACAGGTTGTCAGCCCATCGCCTAAATTACAATACAATGTAACCCTCGAGTCCCTTTTGTTGACTTTAACAGCATGCCCGGGAGGAAGGGCAGCTGGAACATTCTATGTTTTTCTATCTCTCCCAGTCCAGCATGGAAGAAATGATCAATTACTTTTTAATTAATGTGATAATTAAGATATCTAATGTAACGGTAAATGCATGCGTAATATAATAAACATGTTGATTTTATGTGAACATTGCGAATCAAATACTACCTACTACCTACTAAATTAAACATTTGACCTGTTAATGAAATGAAGTATGTGAATGCAATAAATAAATATGAATATTAAATTAAAAAAAATATCGATCGATCCGAACGATTAAATTTTGTGCACGTTATATCCGCGATCTTTAAAATTAACACTTCTGTAGGTCTGCTGTAAGAAATTTCTTTTTAGAAATAAGCAGTGCCTGTTGTGTGTTTGTTTTTTATGTCCTGTGTTTATGATTTTTTTTTGTGTACAATAAATTGTACATACATACATACATAAAATCACGCCTTTATCCCTCACGGGGTAGGCAGAGCGTAAAATGTCTCCTAAAAGGCGCTTTCGCCACGTCTGACATAAATTGAGGGCAATTTTAGATTGTAATGTGTATTGCTGTAGTGACAGGTTGTCAGCCCATCGCCTAAATTACAATACACTGTAACCCTCGAATCCCTTTTGCTGACTTCTACAGCATGCCCGGGAGGAAGGGCAACTGGAACATTCTATGCTTTTCTTTCTCTCCCAGTCCAGTATGGAAGTACTTTGTCTCCCAGTCCAGTATGGAAGTACTTTGTCTCCCAGTCCAGTATGGAAGTATCTTTGTCTCCCAGTCCAGTATGGAAGTATCTTTCTCTCCCAGTCCAGTATGGAAGTACTTTGTCTCCCAGTCCAGTATGGAAGTATCTTTGTCTCCCAGTCCAGTATGGAAGTACTTTGTCACCCAGTCCAGTATGGAAGTACTTTGTCTCCCAGTCCAGTATGGAAGTATCTTTCTCTCCCAGTCCAGTATGGAAGTATCTTTGTCTCCCAGTCCAGTATGGAAGTATCTTTGTCTCCCAGTCCAGTATGGAAGTATCTTTGTCTCCCAGTCCAGTATGGAAGTATCTTTGTCTCCCAGTCCAGTATGGAAGTATCTTTGTCTCCCAGTCCAGTATGGAAGTATCTTTGTCTCCCAGTCCAGTATGGAAGTATCTTTGTCTCCCAGTCCAGTATGGAAGTATCTTTGTCTCCCAGTCCAGTATGGAAGTATCTTTGTCACCCAGTCCAGTATGGAAGTACTTTGTCTCCCAGTCCAGTATGGAAGTATCTTTCTCTCCCAGTCCAGTATGGAAGTATCTTTCTCTCCCAGTCCAGTATGGAAGTACTTTGTCTCCCAGTCCAGTATGGAAGTATCTTTCTCTCCCAGTCCAGTATGGAAGTATCTTTCTCTCCCAGTCCAGTATGGAAGTACTTTGTCTCCCAGTCCAGTATGGAAGTATCTTTCTCTCCCAGTCCAGTATGGAAGTATCTTTCTCTCCCAGTCCAGTATGGAAGTATCTTTGTCTCCCAGTCCAGTATGGAAGTATCTTTCTCTCCCAGTCCAGTATGGAAGTATCTTTGTCTCCCAGTCCAGTATGGAAGTATCTTTCTCTCCCAGTCCAGTATGGAAGTATCTTTGTCTCCCAGTCCAGTATGGAAGTATCTTTCTCTCCCAGTCCAGTATGGAAGTATCTTTGTCTCCCAGTCCAGTATGGAAGTATCTTTCTCTCCCAGTCCAGTATGGAAGTATCTTTGTCTCCCAGTCCAGTATGGAAGTATCTTTGTCTCCCAGTCCAGTATGGAAGTATCTTTCTCTCCCAGTCGAGTATGGAAGTATCTTTCTCTCCCAGTCCAGTATGGAAGTAAGTGTAAAAAATTTCTTTTTAGAAATAAGCAGTGCCTGTTGTGTGTTTGTTTTTTATGTCCTGTGTTTATGATGTTTTTTTGTGTACAATAAATAGTTAAATAAATAAATAAAGAAACGATTACTACAAGCCAAAAGTGCAACTTTTTAAGTTCCCAAAACTTGCTGTTTAGTATACAACTTATTAAAAACTTATAAAAATTATAATGATTCACCTTGAACAAGCTTTATGACTACTTTTAATATCCTAAGTATAGGGTAGGTGGTCCTAATGTCGTCCCCAACATTACGATGTGATGATGTAGGGTATTTGCATAATTATCAGTGTTGAAGGAAATCATTATGTGCTTTACCCTAACGAAACCTATTGACGAGTTTTTAATGAAACATTTTGGATAATTTTATCTAAAGCGATAATAACTTCAACTTTTAAGTCTTAGTCAACTGCCTCCGTGGTCTAGTGGCTAGTGCCATGGACTCCTGATCCGGAGGTCCTGGGTTCGATTCCCAGAGGGGAAACACAAAGTTGATATTTGAGAATTTATCACTTTGTGAATTTTTCTCCAGTTTGGTTAGGACATTCCAGGCTGAATCACCTGAATGTCCGAAAAAGAAAAAGATTTCTTGCTTCGGAGGGCACGTTAAACCGTCGGTTCCGGTCGCTGTCTTTGATAGTGGTCGTTACTCAAACCATGTCAGAGGCCTGATAGTTGTGCTACTAGGCGGTTTAAAAACTCTGACACCAGGGTTCATCGGGTTGATAGACTCGATACCCACTCGACAGAAGAAGAAGAAGTCTTAGTCTTTTACTTCCATGCTGGACTGGGAGCGAGAGAAAAACATAGAATGGGCTAGCTGCATTTCCTCCCGGGCATGCTGTAAAAAACAGCTAAGGGATCCGAGGGTTTCAGTGTATTGCAATTTAGGCAATAGGCTGACAACCTGCCACTACAGCAAAATACCTACAAATCTATCTTAAATAACCCTCAAAATTTTGTCAGACATAGCGGAACAACCTTTGTTTAGGTCGATTATGCTCTGCCTACCCCATTCATACGGGATAAATGGAGTAGCCCATTAGGTTTCAAGGCGTGATTTTATGTACATATGTAGAAGAAGAATTCAAAGAATAAAGTTTAAGCGAAAAGAACCGCGAACTGTGAAACTGACGTGCAATTGATTCTCTACCTACCCCATAAGAGATTGAGAAGTGATTTTATAGTCATAAAGAACAAAGATCACAAGTCTTAACCCTCTGAACCAGGAATTAACACAGGTACATTACAAAGCTACCTAATGATGGATATAGGCAATATCTAAGTAACAAAGATAATCGAAACCGAAACTCTCTAAATACCTGTGAAATCAGCACGCCTTTGCCTCCGTGGTCTAGTGGCTAGTGCCATGGACTCCTGATCCGGAGGTCCTGGGTTCGATTCCCAGGGGGGACACACAAAGTTGATATTTGAGAATTTATCAACAAGAAAACAAGATAATTTCCCCTTTCACTATATTTTCTGAAAGATTTTTTTGATGAAAATCGTTCAATTAGTTCGCTTACACTCGTTAATCATAAACGCGATATATTTTTAAGTTCCCAAAACTTGCTGTTTAGTGTACAACTTATTAAAAACTTATAAAAATTATAATGATTCACCTTGAACAAGCTTTATGACTACTTTTAATATCCTAAGTATAGGGTAGGTGGTCCTAATGTCGTCCCCAACATTACGATGTGATGATGTAGGGTATTTGCATAATTATCAGTGTTGAAGGAAATCATTATGTGCTTTACCCTAACGAAACCTATTGACGAGTTTTTAATGAAACATTTTGGATAATTTTATCTAAAGCGATAATAACTTCAACTTTTAAGTCTTAGTCAACTGCCTCCGTGATCTAGTGGTTAGTGCCATGGACTCCTGATCCGGAGGTCCTGGGTTCGATTCCCAGAGGGGAAACACAAAGTTGATATTTGAGAATTTATCACTTTGTGAATTTTTCCCCAGTTTGGTTAGGACATTGCAGGCTGAATCACCTGATTGTCCGAAAAAGAAAAAGATTTCGTGCTTCGGAGGGCACGTTAAGCCGTCGGTCCCGGTCGCTGTCTTTGATAGTGGTCGTTACTCAAACCATGTCAGAGGCCTGATAGTTGTGCTACTAGGCGGTTTAAAAACTCTGACACCAGGGTTCATCGGGTCTATAGACTCGATACCCACTCGACAGAAGAAGAAGCACGCCTTTGACGCACTACCTACCCCATAATGTCCCGAGAAACCCTCTGACCCAGGAATCAGCACAGGTATATCACAAAACGATTTATAATTGCGCCCTGCACGCGCCGGCCGGCAAATTTGCCGCTAAAACATAGTCATTCCGATAAGTTTATTAAGCCATTGATTCTCTACCTACCCCAATGACGGACATAAGCATTATCTAAGGGACAACTATCATCCGAAACGAAACCCATCAGCACACTTTTGATCAACGGTTTACCTTTCCCCCTCAAAATTGTGACTCAAAGCTGAAACCCTGACGGGTCTGACACGTAGTATCATCCAGCAGTTTTCACTATCTTCTACCTACCCCCAAAGTTATAAAGGCGTGATCTAAACAACCCGAAACCCTCTGACCCGAGCAATCATTACAAAGCGGTTTATAATTACACCCTGCGTCGGCTAATTGCCGCCAAAACATAGTCATTCCGATAATTTTGTACACCTCTGAAATACTGCAGTTTGTTTCGGAGATTTTTGTGTGTTCTTCGAATTACTGACATACATACAATCACGCCTTTATTCTTAATGGGGTAGGCAGAGCGTAAACGATCAAAACAAAAGTTGGTTCCGCCACATCTGACAAGTTTTGATGGTTATTTAAGATAGATACGAGTACGTAGGTATATTGCTGTAGCGACAGGTTGTCAGCCCATCACCTAAATTGCAATATACGGAAACCCTCGGATCCCTTAGCTGGTTTTAACAGCATGCCCGGGACTATACTATACTACTCTACCCCAAAATAATCAAATTGATGATGTTTGAACCATAGATCGTTTTTAGTGGATTTATCGACAATATTTTTATCTTTTTTTCTCTAATAAAATAAAAATGAAAACACATCAACCCAAAAAATTTACTTTTCCAAAATATGCAGCAAACACTTTACGTAGGTATTCCGAATACTCAAGACAAACCAAAAAAACTGAACAATTTTATTTAAAAAATGAGAGGTCAGCTCCAATCGCCCGATTATCAGATTAGAGAACACGTTCCTCTACACGAATTACAATAATTTGAGCAGAGGTCGTTTTGTTCTGTGCACTGCGTCGAACGGAGCGTTTAGAGAGGAAATTGTGATTGATAGGGGTACAGGGCTCGATAAATACGTTATTGTTTTAACACGATTTCTGACGGGTCTACTACCCGTATACGTACGTAATAATCGCGCCAGGTTCCTTACTGGGTAGGCTGAGATTAAACAGTTTTAAAGTAGCTGATAAGTAGCTACGTCGCGTCGTAGCAAAACGCTACGAAGTGAAAGGTATTGGCTGGCAATGACATTTTATATGACTGTCTGGATTCAGCTTGCATTGACCTAACCAAACTGGGAACAAATTGGGAGTCCAACCCACTACGTCCGGATAGAGGGGCTCAGAGACTGTTATTACCGATAGTATACCGGGTGTTAGAGACATCGTAACGTAAACTGTAGGGGTTGCTCAGTCAACAACAGTGAACATCTTTTACCAGGGAATTCTTTCAGGAAATAAAATAAACTAATTTGTGTAATTTTTCTTTTTTAAATGCAGGGTTGTCTGGAAGAGATCGCTTAAAGCGATAAGGCCGGCCGCCTTTGCGCACACTGTTATTTTTAAGTTTTTCAAACTGTACGATTTAAGCGCAATAAAGAGTTTATCTATCTATCTAAACTCAGTAGTTCACCGGGAAATCCGTTCAGATTTTTAAAAAAAATGGATTTACAATACAAATTGTCTGATTAAGTTGGTAATTTTGCATGGAAAAGTAAAAAAAAACCTTTCCTCATACCCGGTAGAAATTTTAATACATACATAACATACATAAAATCACGCCTTTATCGCTAATGGGGTAGGCAGAGCGCAAACGACCTAAACTAAGGTCATTCCGCCACGTCTGACAAAGTTTTGAGGGTTATTCAAGATAGATTTGTAGGTATATTGCTGTAGTGACAGGTTGTCAGCCCATCGCTTAAATCACAATATACCGAAACCCTCGGATCCCTTAGCTGGTTTTTAAAGCATGCTCGGGAGGAAATGCAGCCGGCACATTCTATGTTTTTCTCTTGCTCCCAGGCCGGCATGGAAGAAAATTTTAATACATACATACATATAGGTAATCACGCCTTTATCCCTAATGGGGTAGGCAGAGCGTAAACGACCTAAACAAAAGATCGTTCCGCCACGTGTGACAAAGTTTTGAGGGTTATTTAAGATAGATTGCAGTAGTGACAGGTTATCTGTCCATTGCCTAAAATCCCTACTGATCCTTATCAAGTTGGTTTAAGGCTATTTAAGTTTTATTCTGTACAAGATTTTGTGTTTATAAAATGTTTTAAATGTTACTGAAACCCTCGGATCCCTTAGCTTGTTTTAACAGCATGTCCGGGAGGAAATGCAGCTGGCACATGCTTGTCTATGTTTTTCTCTCGTTCCCAGTCCAGCATGAAAGAAATCAACATCACAAATCACAATCAAAATGTTCGCGTGATACCCCTTTCTAACAAACCTCATCAAGAACACAATCTAAGAACAATCTGTGGTGCGTTTACTCCAATTTGGGCCCATCTTTTGTCCGGACAGTTTCGGTCGAGACAATATAATTTGACTGATTGATTGTCCGACCGACGGACCGATGCACGCGACGCAGGAATCCCGGTAATGTCGAGTCACGCCTGTATCTCTTACGACGTTGGCAGCCATCAGCTTACTAAAACTGCAGTTTGACAATTGCAATGGTAATTTCAAATAGGAATTGGTATTGCTGTAGTAAAACCAACGAATCCAGATGAAACATACATACATATAATCACGCCTTTATCCCTAACGGGGTAGGTAGAGCGTAAACAACCTAAACAAAGGTCGTTCTGCCACGTCTGACAAACTTTTGAGGGTTATGTAAGATGGATCTGTACATTGCTGTAGTGACAGGTTATCAGCCCATCGCCTAAATTACAATATACTGAAACTCTCGAATTTCTTAGCTGGTTTTTACAGCATGCCAGGGAGGAAATGCAGCTGGCACATTCTATGTTTTTCTCTCGCTCCCAGGCCAGCATGGAAGAAACACAGATTACTTAAAAGAAAATGGTTCTTGTTTGAAGAATTTCTATATGAAATAAACAACTTCCATGCTGGACTGGGAGAGATAGAAAAACATAGAATGTTCCAGCTGCCCCTCCTCCCGGGCATGCTGTTGAAGTCAGCAAAAGGGACTCGAGGGTTACAGTGTATTGTAATTTAGGCGATAGGCTGACAACCTGTCACTACAGCAATACACATTACAATCTAAAATTGCCCTCAATTTATGTCAGACGTGGCGAAAGCGCCTTTTAGGAGGCGTTTTACGCTCTGCCTACCCCGTAAGGGATAAAGGCGTGATTTTATGTAATAAACAACCTTCGTACATAATTGGCACATCACGATTTAACCTATTACTATCAAAAATCTAGACTAACGATCGAGGATCTAGATCAATAAATCAAAGCTTGATCTCGCATCAAAAGTATAATAATTCCAGTTTCGGTGATTTGGATGATCTATAGAGATAAATCAAAATTCTTCTTTATAAGGAATTTAAGTGGATGAATTTCGTCGAGGGGCGGTTGAAAAGTTCGGAATTTCAAAGTACGTCTTGCGTATGTATGTCTTGTTCTTCCATGCTGGCCTGGGAGCGAGAGAAAAACATAGAATGTGCCAGTTGCATTTCCTTCCCGGGCATGCTGCAAAAAACAGCTAAGGGATCCGAGGATTTCAGTATATTGTAACTAAGGCGATGGGCTGACAACCTGTCACTTCAGCAATATAACTACAAATCTATCTCAAATAACCCTCATAACCTTGTCAGATGTGGCAGATCGAACTTTGTTTAGGTCATTTACGCTCTGCCTACCCCATTAGGGATAAAGGCGTGATTATATGTATGTATGTCTTGTGTAAGTTATGCACTAATTAAAGTGAGTGAGGAAACGAGTTGACGATGAAGCTATTTATAATCAGAACAGCTTCTTGTTTGGCTTAAATAGCTTCCATCTATAATAAGCTTTATTAGAATCTTAACGAAAAGAGAACCTTTTTATCTAGAGAACGATCTCACACCAGTGGATACCAAAGACCGGGCAAAGTGGAGTACAAAAAACTGGAAACCGGACCCCAGCATCAGGCCGGGGAAATGCTTGGCAGAAGAGAGAGAGAGAATTTTACCTAATGCTTGCTTACATTCGAAACTGAATGTATTAAAAATTAGAGTCGGTCATAAGATGTTCTTTTTGTCGTGCTAGCTACGAGTACATTATCGATTCTGTTTCAAACGTATTGCTTTTCAGTTTTAGATCTAATTAACTGTCGAGAGCAAAAATCTGCAAACTTAACCAACATAAACTTTTACTTTGCGGAAATAATTCCGCAAACTTTCGCGCCGCCCCACGAAGATCTGCGTGGATTTATTTGACAGGCAATTGAATGAAATGGAACGTAATTTCGGAAACGTTCAGAAATTCTCTAAAACCGAAATTGACCATACATCCGCCGTATAAATATTTATGGCGATCATTACATCTGGTCGATTCAGCCATATTGTACCTTGCGTGAAGATAATGTTGAGAATTAAATGTAAATTAGTTGATTGGGTTAGGTTAAGCCGGTGGATTATGGAGGAAGTAACACATCTGCGTAAAACATATATACATACATATAATCATGCATTTATCCCTAATTTTCTTCTGTCGAGTGGGTATCGAGTCTATCGACCCGATGAACCCTGGTGTCAGAGTTTTTAAACCGCCTAGTAGCACAACTATCAGGCCTCTGACATGGTTTGAGTAACGACCACTATCAAAGACAGCGACCGGGACCGACGGCTTAACGTGCCCTCCGAAGCACGAAATCTTTTTCTTTTTCGGACAATCAGGTGATTCAGCCTGCAATGTTCTAACCAAACTGGGAAAAATTCACAAAGTGATAAATTCTCAAATATCAACTTTGTGTTTCCCCCCTGGGAATCGAACCCAGGACCTCCGGATCGGGAGTCCATGGCACTAGCCACTAGACCACGGAGCCTCCCTAATCCCTAATGAGGTAGGCGGAGCGTAAAAGACCTAAACAAAGGTCGTTTCGCCACATCTGACAAAGTTTTGAGGGTTATTTAGGATAGATTTGTGGGTATATTGCTGTAGTGGCAGGTTGTCAGCCCATCGCCTTAATATAAATATACTGAAACCCTCGGATCCCTTAGCTGGTTTTTACAGCATGCCCAGGCAGAAATGCAGCTAGCACATTTTATGTTTTTCTTTCGCTCAAAAGGTTAACAAAAGGCGGAAAAGGCTACTACTAGTAAAGGACGATTAACAAGTTTTTTTATTAAAAGGAAAAGTTACAACATCCTTTGCAACTTTGCAAGAAACATCTGCTTAATTCATTCAGCTACATTTGCATTTAATCATAATGTTTTCACACGATCTTCCATGCTGGACTGGGAGCTAAAGAAAAACATACAATGTGCCAGCTGCATTTCCTCCCGGGCATGCTGTAAAAACCAGCTAAGGGATCCGAGGGTTTCTGTATATTGCAATTTGGGCGACAGGCTGACAACCTGTCACTACAGCAATATACCTACAAATCTATCTTAAATAACCCTCAAAACTTTGTCAGACGTGGCGGAACGACCTTTGTTGTTGTTTACGCTCTGCCTACCCCATTAGGGATAAAGGCGTGATGTATGTATGTAATTACAACATCCTTTGCAACTTTGCAGGAACATCTGCTTAATTCATTCAGCTACATTTGCATTTAATAATATTGTTTTCACACGCAACGTGCAATATGGCCCGGTGTTTTATTCCTAAAAAGACCATCTGATATCGTCAAACTGCCTTTTTAGTCTGCATCTTGAAATTTACTTTATTTACTTCCATGCTGGACTGGGAGCGAGAGATAAACAGAAATTATAATATATAAGGTAATTTTAATTTAAAAAATAGTTATAAATACCGTATTTTTATAAATATATTTTCTTAAATTTCAATTTAAATCAACTGCAAATATTTAAGGCGATGATCAAATAAATTCCAAGAAACTATTTAGTGAGATTGTGAATATTTTTTTCGCTAGTTTTCGAGTTAACATAGATTCTTAAATTAAAACTAAACAAAAATCGGACATACCGGATATCAAAACAAACCAAAACACGCACACTACGTGATTGGCTGAAGAATGAATGTTGTGTGTACATTGCAATTCATATTCTGTATATTGAATTTACTTGACTAGCCTAGACTAGATTTGACCACTACATACATACATACATATAATCACGCCTTTATCCCTAATGGGGTAGGCAGAGCGTAAACAACCTAAACAAAGATCGTTTCGCCACGTCTGACAATGTTTTGAGGGTTATTTAAGATAGATTTGTAGATATATTGCTGTAGTGACAGGTTGTCAGCCCACCGCCTAAATTACAATATACAGAAACCCGCGGATCCCTTAGCTGGTTTTTACAGCATGCCCGGGAGGATATGCAGCTGGCACATACTATGTTTTTCTTTCGCTCCCAGGCCAGCATGGAAGAACCACTGAGCTTAGTATACGGGGTGTAAAGTATTTTAGATCGAACCTTCTGTGCCGTTTTGCTCTCCTGGTACTGTCGCTTTGTAGCAGATGTCAAAAGAACAAACAACGCTACAAAATTGTGTTCAACATACCGGGTGTAAGGGACAGCGTCCCGCAAACTGATAGGGGTTGCTCAGACACTTCCACCAGGAAAGTCTTTCAGTGAGTGAAAAAAAATGGTTTTTCCATACAAAAGTTCACCTCAATCGGAAAATTTGTATAGAAATGCATTTTTTTTTCTCTTCCAGTAATAATTTCCTGGTGGAAGTTGTTCAGTGCTGATGACTGAGCAACCCCTATCAGTTTGCGGGACGCTGTCCCTTACACCGGATATATTTCTTTATTCCGATTCTTGATTTTAGATGTAGTTAAAACAACATTGATGGGCCCTTTAGGTGGATTGCCTTCTTGAGCTTGTTGGTAAATATGTTATCGTTCAAAGATTTCCTTTCGAATCTTTTCGATTTGAAATTCGAATGCGATTTGCCGCGCTTCTGCACACCCCACGCCACTTGAATTGAAGAGCATAACTACAGCTTGCTCAGACACGTTCTTGTTCATTCGACTTTAAAATTTTAGTTTTAGCTTCCTTTAGCTCTGAATTATAATAGTTCTAATTACAACTAGATATTTTAATAAATAAATCCGGTAATTTGCATTATAATAACTATTCCCGGTTTAGAAAGAGTTTTCTTAAGCTATTGCGTAAAAATGTATATTATTTTAAATATGCGGGTACAATTTGTGCAATAACTATTTGGATTATTTATCAAATATAATCTAAAAAAAAGTTTTCAAAACGAGCTGTAAAAAATATAGTGCCTAACCAAATCTATGAATGTTCAATTACTGTTCTGAACAAGTACTGTTTTAAAGTTGGATAGTGACGAACCGAAGTCATGCATGATAGTTGCAGACTCACTTCACATACGTAGAATAATAAAAATCGTTCGAATTCTAAATTCACACTCTAAAATATTCGAACTGGCAGGTGTTGCGGCAAGAATTCATTTATTTTTCTTTTATGGAACCACCATAGAATGAACGTAGAGATTATGTATCATAGTTTTTATACTAAAATTTAAGGCTCCTTTGTATTTGTATTATTGTTGCGTAAAACGCTTTCTAGCAAAAGTATTGCACTTACTTTTGCTGAAAAAAATGTAAAATTGTTCTTGGAGATAATTTTCGTCCGAGAAATTTTTCGAAAACACAATAAAAATAGTATCATTAAATTTAAAAAAATCATAAAGTCAGGTCTTTGAAACACTTATAACAGGTTTTAATGAATAAGACAACCGAACTACTACCTAAAAGTTTTCTTAAAACATAAAACATTCTAAACTTGATCCGTCGTATATATATATTTTTTATATCTATATAATTTTCATTCATAATTAAAATAATTCAGTCACTTGTCGCTTACGTTTTTAATTCCGAGCGACTTCGAATCTACTCTCTTTTTCTAACGCGCTGCAACCGACAGTGACGTGAAAGTGACAGAGACAGTGAAAAGTGTGTCACTTCAGCCCGTCGCGAAAGTTGGTTAGATTAGTCGTAAGTCGTAGTAGTAACCTCTTAAGTGATAAATATAGTAACATAAGAAAAGATACGATTTTGCCCAGCAGTGGACACAACTAACGGCTACTTAAGAAGAAGGAGCAAACAAGATAATAACAAGAATAAATAATCAATGCATCTTGGGTATTTCCTCTTCATTTAAGTAGTTATTTTATTAGTTATTATTTATTATTATTAGTTACAATACATGGCTAATTTAAAAATACAAGTTACAAATATATTTTTTATAATTATCATTGGATTGACTGACTACCTAATCTACCTACATATTTATTAAAAGTACGAATCAGCAGTACCTTTATTGTTACCGATACCCACGTTAATAAAGAAACTTACCCACTTGCAAAACATAACAAGCTACGACCACCACTAGAATTATCCAAATTAATAAAGCAGCCGTATCAAGTGTCCGCACGTGGACAAGATGTTTTCCTTTTTACCCACTAATGGGTAAAACGTGGGTAAAACGGGTGAAAATGTTTTTTATCCCTGCTGGTTGTGATGGGAGGAAGTGGGGCCGATTCGGCGAAAGTACAATCTAACTGAACTAAGACCATACCTGCCATTTTTATCATGTTAGGAGAGAAAGGCGCGGCAACAATTTTAGTTACATACATATATATATATAAAGTCACGCTTTTATCGCTTACGGGGTAGGCAGAGTGTAGAACGCGTGGCAAAAGACATTTTCGCTACGTCTGACAAATATTGAGGGCAATTATAATGAAATGTGTATTGCTATAGTCACAGGTTCGCCTAAAGTACAATGCAGCATCAAAGCAGCTGGCAAATTCTATGTTTTTCTATGTTGTTGGACTTTTTGAACCAATCAAAAAAGTCGTGTTTTTACCGAATTGGCACCAAAGTTGGGCGCCCCTGGTCTAATGGGTGGCGCGTGGCGTCCACGAGTTTGATGAAGAGCCATTGTTTGGCACCCCTGGACATGTTGCTCTAATAAGCTAATAAGTTGAGGACCTGTGAAAGTTTTAATAAGCTAGATTAAGGTTAGCTGGGCTGGAAGCAACAGCTGGAATCGTTGAGGTCAAAACCTCCGTTAAACCTAAAAGCACATACATACATATAATCACGCCTCCATCCCTAATGGGGTAGGCAGAGCGTAAACGACCCAAACAAAGGTCATTCCGTCACGTCTGACAAAATTTTGAGGGCTATTTAAAATAAGATTTTTAGGTATATTACTGTAGTGACAGGTTGTCAGCCCATCGCCCAAATTGCAATATACTGAAACCCTGGTATCCCTTAGCTGGTTTTTACAGCAAGCCCGAGAGGAAATGCAGCTGGCACATTCTATGATTTTCTTTCGCTCCCAGTCCAGCATGGAAGAAAAGCACAGAGTAACTATAATACTACCTACGTATAACTAAAAGTATATAAAATTTGGAAGCAACAAGAGATCTGAGGTGTCTGCTATGCCAGAGAATGCGAAATACAATAAACCTTGGGTTTGGCTAATAACTATTGTAAAGTATCGAAGCGTTCCGACTTCGCAAGGTTGATTGAAGCTTTAAAAAAAATTACGTAGTGGTATCAATTCGTACATACATACATACATAAAATCACGCCTTTATCCCTAATGGGGTAGGCAGAGCAAAAACGACCTAAACAAAGGTCGTTCCGCCACGTCTGACAAGTTTTGAGGGTTACATACAGATTACTACAGAGTAATCGTCTGATTATGTTGTACTATATTGCTATAGTGACAGGTTGTCAGCCCATCGCCTAAAATTGCAATACACCCTCGAATCCCTTAGCTGGCTTATACAGCATGCCCGGGAGGAGATGCAACTGGCACATTCTATGTTTTTCTATCACTCCCAGTCCAGCATGGAAGATATCAATTCGTAGTTGCAAAAATCACTACTTCACTACATAGTATAATACAAAGTCGCTTTCACTGTCCCTATATCCCTATGTATGCTTAGATCTTTAAACTACGCAACGGATTTTGATGCGGTTTCTTTTAATGGATAGTGATTCAAGAGGAAGGTTTATATGTATAATACATGCATAATATAATAGAGAAACATTGATGATTTCCGTGCGAAGCCGGGGCGGGTCGCTAGTAACTAATATAAGTCTATACCTGACATTTTCTATCATGATCATACATAAGAGAACAGAAAAGGACGCCAAAAATGTTAGTCCAGATTTAGTTAAGTTGTGCGCTCCACGAATCGATAGTAGTGTTCATATTAATGACTTCAAAACATTATACTTCCATGCTGGACTGGGAGTGAAAGATTAACATAGAATGTGCCAGCTACATTTCCTCCCGAGCATGCTGTAAAAACCAGCCAACTTAGCTGCGTACCAGTTCCATACGTACAATCATCATCATTCGCTTGCCCTTATCCCATTTACTTGTGGTCGGCGCAGTACGTTTTCTTCTTCCATTCATCCCTGTCAGCCGTCAATTCAACACTCACACCTGTTTTAGACATATCATCTTTCACGCAGTCCATCCATCTTTTCTTTGGTCGTCCTCTTCCAACATATCCATCCACATTCAAATTCATGACCCTTTTGCCTATATGACTTTCATCCCTCCGCATAACATGGCCATCCCTACGTACAAATCCATCTTAAATAACCCTCAAAACTTTCTCAGACGTGGCGGAACGACCTTTGTTTAGGTCGATTACGCTCTGCCTACTCCATTAGGGATAAAGGCGTGATTATATGTATGTATTATACTGATTCTCAATTAAGAAAGGCGGCCTAAAAATTGATTTTTTTCAACTTGTTTTGCAGTTCTTCTTAATTTTCTATAACTCTATATCTGTATGTGTGTTTACTATTGGACTTGTGCTTTGAAGAAGTGCTCGGTGTTTAAAAAAACACGTTCGCCTTGTGTGTTTACTATTACACTTGTGCTTTGAACAAGTGCTCGGTGTTTCAAAAAACACGTTCGCCTTGTTGAACTCAAGTAGGAAATAGATACTCTTGGTAGCCACGCGTCACCTCTCGCAGTCGCGTGGCGCCTCAACTAAATAAACGTAGCCATTTCAATTGAAGTTCTGGTTGGTCTAGTTTAGGTTTGATGTTGCGAATGATGTTTTGACTAGACGGCACGGTGACGGTAACGGCGTCGGCACGGCTCCGTCTACGGTACCGTGGAAGAGATGATCTATAAAAATCAATGAATTTACATGGACTCGATTTTCCACTTGCCGGCACGGCGACGTAACGGGATTTATTCCCACAGGTACCGTCGCTAGCTTATCTGTATGGTTCTTTAGCCAAAATCTAGGCTTATTGTACACAGAATAATTACATAGGGAATCAAGACACAACATATGTACTGCTTATTTCTAAAATAAAATGTCTTACAGCAGACCTTATAAGTTCCTAAGAATATATTTTCGACAACTACAAATAAAATAGAGCCAAATCACATACATACATACATGCATATAATCACGCCTTTATCCCTAATGGGGTAGGCAGAGCGTAAAGGACCCAAACAAAGGTCGTTCCGCCACGTCTGACAAAGTTTTGAGGGTTATTTAAGATAGATTTGTAAGTATATTGCTGTAGTGACAGGTTGTCAGCCCATCGCCTAAATTACAATATACTGAAACCCTCGGATCCCTTAGCTGGTTTTGTGCTGGACTAGGAGTGAGCGAAAATCATAGAATGTGCCAGCTGCATTTCCTCCCGAGCATGCTGTAGAAACGAGCTAAGGGATCTGAGGGTTTCAGTATGTTGTAATTTAGGCGATCGGCTGACAGCCTGTCACTACAGCAATATACGTACAACTCTTTCTTGAATGGCCCTCAAGACTTCGTCAGACATGGTGGAACGGCCTTTGTTCAGGTCGTTTACGCTCTGCCTACCCCATTAGGGATAAAGGCGTGATTATATGTATGTATGTAGTCTTTTGTAGATTTTCGTACCGAATATTCCGCCCTTATCTCAATCACCTTATCTATTCTATATTTAAAATTCAAATACGGTAACCACATTACGTCATCAAGTCCTTAACCACCAAAGCTACGTGCCGAAACACAGCTTCACAAGTTGTCCCCTGCCGTGCCACCGCGGGGCCCCACCGCGGGGCCCCACCGCGGGACGCCTTTGTTTTACCACACCTCATTATAATGTGTCCCACTGGTGGGCACGAGCTGACGTATTGTTTTTTTTTCTCTTTTTTGACAACCTGTCATGTGGGTGGCATTGATGAGGTGACATCTGTAAGGGAAGGTGGTTTTCTTTTGTTTTTCGCTGTACAGAAAACAATCAGGCAGATAATTTTCCCTGTCACAGTCCTGTTATCAATATTCTATGATATGTATAAGAACACAAAATTTTGACATGTTTTAATACTGATATGTAACATACATACACTTAGTCACGCTTTTATTCCTTACTGGGTAGGCAGAGCGTAAAAGCGCCTTCGCCTTGTCTGAAAAGAATTGAGGGCAATTTGCCCATCGCTTAAATTACAATACAATACAAATATTCTTTATTGCACATAAACAACACATTGTACAGGAACAAACATTACAAAACAAACAGAGTACAATTAGGCGGCTTTATTGCTCGGGTAGCAATTTCTGCCAGGCAACCTTTGGGTAAAGGAGTATTACAATACATTGTTACTCTCAAGTCCCTTGATATCTAGCGCTTCTGTCTATCATTAGTTAAGTCATTCACGGGATGTGACGCAAAGACGCTATTTGAACCTGGCATGTCATATCCCTAAACTTATACATACATACATATAATCACGCCTTTATCCCTAATGGGTTAGGAAGAGCGTAAACGACCTAAACAAATGTCGTTCCGCCACTTCTGACAAAGTTTTGAGGGTTATTTAAGATAGATTTGTAGGTATATTGCTGTAGTGACAGGTTGTCAGCCTATCGCCTAAATTGCAATATACTAAAACCCTCGGATCCCTTAGCTGTTTTTTACA
This sequence comes from Scrobipalpa costella, assembly GCA_949820665.1. Classification (NCBI taxonomy): domain Eukaryota; kingdom Metazoa; phylum Arthropoda; class Insecta; order Lepidoptera; family Gelechiidae; genus Scrobipalpa; species Scrobipalpa costella. The sequence goes on from OX463315.1 coordinate 15,433,758, forward strand.
GCATGCACGGGAGAAAATGCAGCTTGAACATTCTATGTTTTTCGTAAACTAAACTAAACTAAACTTTTGGTTTACATAAACCAAAAACTACACCAAATAGTCAACCCTAAAAAACACAAAACAAAACAGAGCACCACAATAACTTATCGACTAGTATTTTTTACTATTCTTTTTTGTGGGGTCGAGGGAACCCCGAAATTATGCACCGTGGTATATAATTAGGGGTTCGGGGATCTATCGGTCTCGAATCTAATGCGGTAATGACAGGATTGCTCTTAGTGCGGTATGACATAGTGAAAGAGTTTATTTATGAACAGTTTTTTTTGTTACTTCGAGCGAGAGAATAGCATAGAATATGTCAGCTGCATTTCCTTCCGGGCATGCTGTGAAAACCAGCTAAGGGATCCGAGGGGGCACTACAGCAATATACCTACAAATCTATCTTAAATAACCCTCAAACCTTTGTCAGACGTGGCGGAACGGCCTATGTTTGGGTCGTTTAAAGTTTGCCTACCCCATTCGGGATAAAGGCGTGATTATATGTACGTGTGTATGTAGGGGGATCTATCGGTCTCGAATCTAATGCGGTAATGACAGGATTGCTCTTAGTACGGTATGACATAGTGAAAGAGTTTATTTATGATTTTTTTTTTGTTACTTCCATGCTGACCTGGGAGCCAGCTGCATTTCCTCCCGGGCATGCTGTGAAAATCAGCTAAGAGATCCGAGGGTTTCAGTATATTGCAATTTAGGCGTTGGGCTGACAACTTGTCACTAGAGCGATACACATTTCAGTCTAAAATAGCACTCAAAACTTGTCAGATGTGGCGGAATGACCCTTTTTTTGGTCGTTTACGCTCTGCCTACCCTATCCAGAATAAAGGCGTGATTATATGTATGTGTGTATGTATGGGGATCTATCGGTCTCGAATCTAATGCGGTAATGACAGGATTGCTCTTAGTACGGTATGACATAGTGAAAGAGTTTATTTATGAACAGTTTTTATGATTCTTCCATGCTGGACTGGGAGCGAGAGAAAAACATAGTATGTTCCAGCTGCATTTCCTCCCGGGCATGCTGTAAAAACCAGTTAACGGATTTAATCGATGGGCTGACAACCTGTCATTACAGCAATATACCTACAAATCTATCTGAAATAACCCTCAAAACTTTGTCAGACGTGGCGGAACGACCTATGTTTGGGTCGTTTACGCTCTGCCTACCCCATTAGGGATAAAGGCATGATTAAATGTATGTGTGTAATTTTTGTAGTCTTGCCTGTAACCACAGACCCCCCGAAAACCACATTCTGCTCTGTTTGGCTTTATAATAGAACAAGCGCTCGTTAGTCAAATGATCAGAGCTTATTAAATGCTAAGCAAACATCGCCGCGGCTATGATGGGTAGTCGGCAGTGGTATAACAACACGAGCGCCTCCGTGCATTGGAAGACACGTTAAGCCGTTGGTCATATCGTAGATAATAAGTATACGTTAAGAAATGGCAATGGTCAATAGCGGCTTGAACACTTTGACTGTTGGGTTAGCCACTAACCTGGCAAAAGTTTAACCTAGGATTAGGTCTGAGTCAGATGGCAGTCGCTCTGTGTAAAAACTCGTGAAATCATAGCGTGAAATACAGGAAATGGCCCATCACAATAATATGTCGTTTGTTATTGATGTGTTACCTGATTACTTAAGCATACATACATATAATCACGCCTTTATCCTTAATGGGGTACCTAAGCAGGAGGTACCTAATTTGGATTGATGTTATCTGACTTTAAAAAAAAATAACATTAAAAACGCATGTTTACACTTTAAAAACACCTTTAATACCTGGAAACCAAAACCATAGACAAACCTCTAATTTTGTTTTTTACAGGCGTTCCATAATGTCCCAGGCACAGGTTACATATCACAAAGCTTTATCAAACCAGATAATAATAACAGGCTGCCGCACGAACCTCGTTCGTTTTTTGAAAAAGATACAAAAAAGAAAAAAGGTCTTTTCATGAGCGGCCAGTGCCAGTGAAATTGTCTATGGCCGGGCGGCGGAGAACGCGAGGTCTTTTATCGTGACAGCCCGCGGCAAAGGCTTACGTTTGCATTCTGCCACTCGGCCACTCAGACTAGTGGACTATTATGGAGACTACACACGGGGACGTGGAGCTGACAATTTTGTCAGAAAGTCATCTGACTTCTGAAAAATTTGCTAAAGGGAATAGATTCTAACATAAAAAAATCCTCTTCTTTTAGTTCTGGTTTGGATGATTCGTCTCCTACATTACCAAAATTTATTAATTAGAGGCTAAAATTGCACTTTATTTGTGAGAAATAAATATAAACCTATAACCATATAGATTAGATAGCTAATATCTATACCCGAAACTTACACTTTATTTGAAAATGCCTAGGTATAAAAAAAACTCTCTCTTCCAATTTTTATAGCCTGATTTATCCTACTGAACAAATCTTTTTGTTTCCACTTTTTTTAGTCTTATGCAATTTGCATCCAGTCGAAGGCAACCATCTCATCATTCCACCACTTTCGGGGCCTTCCTCTGCTTCAACAGCTATCTTTAAGCACCCAGTCTGTAGCAATCTTGGCCTATCTGTCTGGGTGGATACTTGCGACAGATATGCATAATACTCACGCTACCTAACTTAAGGGTTAGGTAGGAAATTGAATACGCTACCTAACTTAAGGGTTAGGCAGGAAATTGAATTCTGATGTTTACCTAGACTCTTTGAATAGGTTACATTGATTGAGTAAGCACTCCGGTTTGTATGGAAAACACGCAGTGTTGAAAATACAGAAAACGCTTCTACACGTGAAGGAGCAGGATCTGCTACCTCGCGCGCAGAAGGGTGTTTTCCATACAAACACAAAGATCAAACAATGATAAACACGCTACTGCGCGCGGGCTAGCAGATCTCGCTCCTACGCGCGGAGATCTGTTTTCAGTATGTTCGACACTGCGTGTTTGCCATATAAACTTACTTATTCAATGCAGGCGTACGAAGTCACGGGCACTAGTGCTTAAAATATCTGACAAAATCCATTAGTAAATACCACTGTTTTACAGGTAAGATCACTTGTAATGTAAGTATACTAAACCCTGGATCGCTAGCTCGCTTTGATTGGTCAGCGTTGCCGGTGTAAAATGATTATGTAAAACAAATTATGGCTTAGCATTCTTTGACCAATGATAATACGAATAAATACTTCGAGTTTTAATCAAATCTTATCTGAAAATTTATATGCAAGCACGAATTTAAGAGTCCAATGGATGCAAAACTTCTTAAAAGATTCTTGAAAAGCTTGATCACTTTGGAAAGTTCATACATAAGCATTTTTATTTTCAAAACATTTTAACAACCAAATCACTATTATTACTAATAATAATATCACAAACGCACATTAAGAAGCGAATTCATAATCGTTGTAGCGACCGCATTTTTTCAAAAGAGTAAAAGTAAGTTTTAGCCTAAGGGTTAGTTCTGTACCTTACTGAAGTTTAATCGTATGCAAGGAACAAAGAGTCGGCTGTACGGTGATTAATACCAGTGCCTGTTTAAAAAAGGAGGGAGGCCGGATTAAAAAATAAAAATAAAGACGGAGTCACTAGTTTTGATGGTAGCGAGGGTTACAAAATAATATTTGCATATTTTAGGTTTCGATTCTTATCAGTTTACGATATCTAACAAGTAAATATTTCTAAAAACTACTTAAAGGTCTGAATATATTACTTTCAGGGCTTAACTTGAGAGTTAAACTTTAATTTTAGAATTCTTACCCCATATCTTTCATTAGTTAAGTATAGAGTTCAAAGATAGCTACCCTGTTATTTCCATTTTGTTAATGTATTAGTAATTGCTGAAACATCTGGTAACAGACGTAATTTCTAAACAGTATTGTCTTAGCACCTGCTAGCCAACAAAATAGCAAAACATTTACTGTCAGGTCCCGCCATTTTCATAATCTCTCCACGGGTCTTCATGACCACTCAACAATATCGCTTCATGAAGTCCTGCCCTTTCCATATGTTAAGGTACTAAACCACGGGACTTCACATTTTGCTAAGAAACCATCCTATATTACGAACACGTAGAGCTTATATTCAGGAAGTCCAATATTTCGTATAAGCAAAGTATTGGGCGTACGTAAGGGACTTTTGGAACAATTTGCACATTTTTGGTGTGCGAAGTCCCCTGCTCCCATGTAGAGTGTATGGTTATGGTGGGACTTGGCACCTGGTGCATGGAAAGGCGAGTCGTGATGGCTCCGGGCGAAGGCTTACGTTCAGCCACTACAGTAAGTGTATGCCACAGAATGGTAGAGCGGACATAGAGTAAGCTAAGTGTTTGCACTTTGTTTTGTTGAGGCCATATGCCTACGTGTAGGTAGGTACTATTATCATTTATTATCTATTCTTGTGCTATTATGTAGTTATTTTAGTAGATGCGCCATTAGTTGTTTTTGAACTAAAAACGCACAAGAGTTTTCAGTGAGGATTTTAAGGTGAAGTGTAGAATTTATGGAGCGGGTAGGCATTTTTCATAATCTTATTTATGTACCTGCCAGTAACTTTACTCCAGTAGAATATAGCATTTTGAATTGTTTCTTAATTAATGTTGTATTAGAAAAAAAAACTGTTTAAACTCAAACGGTAGAAATAGTATCAGGCAAAACATTTTCTCATGTAAAGTTTTCAACAAACTTCAAATAACTTAGTCTGTGACTTCGTCCATTTTCCTTTTTAGCGTCAACTTTACCATTTCGCAAAATATTGGCAATCTTTATTTCTTCACCTCTAAAGTCGAAATTGTTGTAAATTCAGTTTTTATGTCGGAAAACGCAGGTTGTCTTGATATTATAGCTTGGAGGAGTGATTTGAATGTTTTGAATGGCAGGTGTGTATGGTATCCAGTGCATTCGAAGTGTTTTGTAGTAAAGAGACTATACCTTGCATTGTATGGTATGAAGTGCTCATTTTCGCTGTGTTTTGCGAGCTACATTTTGTTTTACTTTTACTTCTGGATATTTTTTTAGTTAGATATCCAACAGACAGAAAAAAAAATCTCTTATCTATTCATATCGTAACGAGATTATAACCACTATTCACAGTTGTTTCAATAAATTGTAGGTTTGTATTCCAAATAGCCTGTTAGTTATCACCAGAAACAATTTGTTTAATTTATTCACCCCTACGCTATGGCCGAAACTATATAAACAGGAGGCATTCAAAGCTTGCCCGATAAAGAACTCATTTACACGCCATATTAACCGCGAAATGATACGAAAAAAGACCTCGCCGACAACTTTTAATTTACATGTCATTAAAACGATGTCGCTCAACTTTGAGCCCTAGGGCTATGACAGTAAGTTATAATGCGGCAAATGTGAACGCAAAAGAATGATGGGCGTGTCTATAAAAAATACTGGCAATTTGAACAAATGTCGCATTCGTTGTAATTGAGCTGTCAGATTTGGAGGAAAACAATCACGTTCCTTATTCGAAAGTTTTGTTTTTCTTCTTATGTCTTTTTAGTTGATTGAAATTCAAAACAAAACAAAAGTTGGTAGTAAATAAAAGTAAACCCAGAAGTATCCACCAGCTTTAGATGATTTTTTGACAATACAAATTGGCATTAACATTTAAAGTTAAGACTTCACTCCACCTCAAACACAGCCATTTTTATAATCCGCCCTTATTGAAAAACAGGAAAATCCAAATAAGTGACATAGAGTAAAAAAAAAACATGCAAAAGTTACCCATTCGACGTATACGCGCGTCCACGCGACAGCGTCCCGCAAACTGATAGAGGTTGCTCAGTCAACGGAACTGAACAACTATAAGAAGGTTTTTTTTTCAGAATTTGGTTTTCCATACAAATTGTCCATAAAAATTTACTGTTAATAATTCAGTTTTGTTGACTGAGCAACCCCTATCAGTTTACGGGACGCTGTCCCTTACACTCGGTATAGCTTGACAGGCATAGAAGAAGCGATCATACATACATAAAATCACGCCTTCACCCCTTACGGGGTAGGCAGAGCGTAAAACGCCTCCTAAAAGGCGCTTTCGCCACGTCTGACATAAATTAAGGGGGGCGTTTTAGATTGTAATGTGTATTGCTGTAGTGACAGGTTGTCAGCCCATCGCCTAAATTACAATACACTGTAACCCTCGAATCCCTTTCGCTGACTTCTACAGCAATAAGAAGCGATCATCGACTGCCCAAAATGCGTCACAATTCAAAGCTTCCCCAAACACACGTGCACACTTCCTGTTTAAAATCAGTCTGGATATTAGTTGCGGTTACGAGGGTGGATATGTCACTGCAGTCGTGCAGTCAGCATGCGGTTGAGCAGTCGGAGATGAGATCAAAGGCAAGGGGTGCGTCCAATAAACCTGAGCGATGAAGCGGGGGTGAGGCTGGTTTTTGTATTTTGGTGACAATTTTGATTTGGTCTGAGAGGGGAATTACCTATAGTATAACTCAACTTACGAAAAAACTATCATGTTAGCAAGATATTAACCTAGTTTATGTATTATATGTAATGTATTTAGGATACATATTTTACTAGATCTGCAATATCCCGCTTACCGCTACGCATTTTTCTAAAGGTTGCCTGGAAGAAATTGCTACCTTAGCAATAAGGCCGCCTATGTTGTACTTGATTTTTGTTCTTATCTGTTGTGTTCTATGATTTGTATTCTTACGTGCAGTAATGTATTTTTATGTTATGTTAACCTGATGGTTTCTGTCTTGTGCTCATACGTAAATGTTACTAAAATATGTTGTTTCCATGCTGCCCTAGGAGCGAGAGAAAAACATAGAATGTGCCAGCTGCATTTCCTCCCGGGCATGCTGTAAAAACCAGCTATGGGATCCGCGGGTTTTAGTATAGGCAATAGGCTGAAAACCTGTAACTACAGCAATATACCTACAAATCTATCTTAAATAACCTTCAAAACTTTGTCAGATGCGGCGGAACGACCTTTGTTTAGATCATTTACGCTCTGCCTACACCATTAGGGTTAAAGGAGTGGTATATAGTAGTTTATTATCTATTATAATTTACGTAATTTATGTATATCATATATGTAGATTTGTCTATATTAATTAGTTTTTAGTAAGACGCACTATCCCGCATTATCTACATTTGATTTCCTCTACCCAAGGTTACCTAGTAGAAATTGCTACCATAGCAATAAGGCCGCCTTCATTGTACTTTATTTTTTATTTAATTTGTTCTCAATTCCTGTTGTTTTTGTTTTATGTGCAATAAAGAATTTATCTATCTATCTAAGGAGTGACTATAAATGTATGTATATGTGTTATATTTATTGTTACCTCGATATTTCGTCGCAGTTTCATGCGACATGGTCGCAATCAGACTGGATGCGAAATGAGAAATATCTAGGTCGCAATAAATATAATCGTGGTAGTAATCCCGTTCAAAATAATAGTCTTATTGTAATGAAAAACCGCGAAAGTCTTAAAACATACACCGATGGTTTCTGTCTTGTGCTCATACGTAAATGTTACTAAAATATCAAGATTATTCGGTCAAAGCCATGTTAAAGCAGGTTACTGTCGGACATCATCTCCCTAGCCTTATCCCGTATCTCACGGGGTCGGTTACCTAATCTAGGTGACTAAAGAAGGATACTAGATTTTACACAGAGCGACTGCCGTCTGACCTCCGCAACCCAGAAGAGAAACCAGACCCAATCCTAGATTAGGTCAGAGTATTCAAGCCGCCAATACTTAGCACTGGCCTCTGACATGGCTTAACGACTAATATCTACGGTTTAAACGACTTTAACCAGAACCTACTGTCGTTATTGGTACCAATTAGTAGTTACAAAAATCACGACTTAACTAATATAAGTCTATACCTGTCATTTTCTGTCATGAGTGAACAGAAAGGGGCGACAATAATTTTAGTCAAGATTAAGTAAAGTTGCGCGCTCCAGAAAACGATAGCACGTCATTCATGACTTCAATGAAAAAACTAAAAAAAAACAGCTCTTATATAAAACGGTGTCATTTGCTACGAAACATATTTGTCAGTTTTTGGCAATGGGTACAATCCAGACGAGTATTGACATCAAAATTGGGGCTGCACTGCATCCAATATGTCTGTGCTGCGATGCATAGCTGAAGTGAATTTGGAACCGATGTTGTACTGCTAGGGATGTAGTAAGATAGTCTGTAGAAAAGGGTTTTTTTCTACTTGAAATGGGTTTTCTCTTGACTCTAGACACAAAGGTCAGGGGTGACCGTGCAAGAGTCGACGATGGAGCGAGCACACCCAGAAAATACCTGTTATGGCACTGGCAGTCCCACGCACCGACGGAACACAGCAAGTTGTTGGACGCCGGACTCCGGTGATCGGGGTGGTCGCGAGCCAGGCGGCCCCTTGCGGAGCCTACCATCGCTTTGTAGGGATCGTTCAGCCGGACTTATTCACAGCCAAGTCTGTGTTGCCGTAGCGTGGGGTGGACCACTAGGAGATAGATCCCATCCCGCTCCAGGTGGTATCGGTATTTAATTTAAAAAAACACGTAATGAAATATTTTTTCCTTTCCAGAACAACGTCTGACAAGCAAACAAACTTTGAAGGATATGTCAGAAATAAATGTGTCCAGACGTGCCTACCTGCTATAACGGCAGATTCGTCTAAATTACAATACCTACCACCAAAACCTGACACCACGGTTTATTGGGTCGATCGACTCGAAAACCACACGACAAAAAGAATGTTTTTCGATGAACTTGTTACATCGTTTACTCTATCATAGCCCAACGGCAAGAACAAGCCAAAAGTAATAAAAAAAACATCGATATCCCACCCCATCACTAGGAAAAAAGCGGGATGCATTCTAATAGAAATTCGTTTTTAATCGACCTCAAATTGGGCGCGAAATGAGTTCGGACCCTCCCCGGGTCGCGCTCATTTAGACGACCCGTTAATAAAGTTAAATACAGTTTTGGCATTTAAAACGTGGCTTGTAAATAATTGCCAAATTGAAATTCCAGGGAATTAGCAACTATACCCGACCACGTAAATCAATTGCTTCGCCAGAACAGCAACACTAAGAATATTTTGAAGTTATACTGAATGCTATAACGTAAAAAACACAAAACGTAATTTAAATTTCGGGTTTTTCAGCAACTTTTAAAATACATTTTCACGGTAACTAAAATAAGATCTAATACTATCTAAGGGCTTCATTCTAGATTCAACCGGCTAAACCTAACATTAAATCTGTCTCTCACTCTTAGACTAAAACATTGGAAAAGGACAGGAGATCAGTTCTCTCCGGCTTTTGATTTATAGTCGGTGGTTTTATGCGTTATCTGTCATTTTTATCCGCCGTCATATGATATGGCGGATACAATTGACAGAAATACTTTGAAAACGTGCAAAAGCGCGTCAAAATCTAGCGGACAAAGTGTAAAACCATGGAGTATAAATCGCCTTTCTTTTTCAATTCTATTATTTTGAAAGTGACAGATAGATATTAATTTTAGTTTTAGCTGGTCGTATCAACATAACAAACTTCTTCTTATCGTATCGATCGTAATGGTTTAAATTATTAAAATTAAAAAAAAACATAACAAACTGAACAAAGACCGATCCATCCGTTCAAACTCTGAAATCTCCGAGGTGGAATCTCGCAAGGCTCCTTAAACTATGAAGCAGGCTCTTGGAGCTATAAATAAATGCCTTCGACCGGTAGACGCCCCGCCTCGCTACGCCGCCCGTACGCGCGTAGGTACGCCCTACAAGGTGCAGTACCGAGCTGCACCGCACTTACTTTTATATATGTAGGTAGATTGCTTGGAGATATACCTCAAAGCTTAGCAACAGAAGTTTTTAACCAGTAATGATATACGTGGTTTAAAACTGCATCCCGCAGACTGATAGGGGTAGCTCAGTCGACGAAACTGAACAACTATCGAAAGAAAAAAAATGCTTTTCCATACAAATTGTCTGATCGATGAGGAAGATTAAACGTTTGTTCATCTCCTGAAAGAATTTCTTGGTGAAAGTTGTTGAGTTTCATTGACTAAGCAACCCCTATCAGTTAGCGGGACGCTGTCCCTTACAACCGGTATAGTGTAGGGCGCGATGAAAACCTCTGCATGCAATTAGTCGGTGCATTGACGTTCGTAAGGCAGCGGGCAAAGATTGGATGAGAATAGTTGAAAACCGAGCTGTTGTGCACATTACACAGCAACCGACTATCACAGGCTGATGATGAAGGACGTGCTTTTGTAGTTATAAATTAAACTCTTCTATGCTGGACTGGGAGAGATAGAAAAACATAGAATGTTCCAGCTGCCCTTCCTCCCGGGCATGCTGTAGAAGTCAGCAAAAGGGATTCGAGGGTTACAGTGTATTATAATTTAGGCGATGGGCTGACAACCTGTCACTACAGCAATACAAATTATTACAATCTAAAATTTGCCCTCAATTTTTGTCAGACGTGGCGAAAGCGCCTGTTACGAGGCGTTTACGCTCTGCCTACCACATAAGGGATAAAGGCGTGATTTTATGTATGTATGTAAATTAAACTCCTCGACCGGTAGACGCGTCTCGCTGCGTCGTACGCCCCACAAGGTGTACCGAGGTGCGTTACCGTGCTGTACCTTCATCACTACATAGTATAAAACAAAGTCGCTTTCTCTGTCCCTATATCCCTATGTATGCTTAGATCTTTAAAACTACGCAACGGATTTTGATGCGGTTTCTTTTAATGGATAGAGTGATTCAAGTGGAAGGTTTATATGTATAATACATTCATAATATAGTAGAGAAACACTGATGATTTCCGTGCGAAGCCGGGGCGGGTCGCTAGTACTTACTAAACTCAACTCAGTCGCAAACTTACATAACTTTTGTATAGTGCGACCGCCATTACTGTTCAAGCGGCGATATTTGTAGCAATTTTTTAACTATTTTAGTATTTCCAACTCAGTTTTAGAATAAAGGTAAACAAAGTTTCCTTCTTCTTTTCTTTTTATGACAGCTATAGCGGCGACAAGACAGGCGAACAAAAATCCTGGGCGATCAGTTTTTACAACTGACAGATTGTCAAACTGTAATTCCTGGACAAACCGGAGAATTTTTCTGTTACATAGATTGCTTGCAGCACGTATAGTGTTCAATTGAAGGCATGCTTATGTATGTCTTACAATAATAATTGTGCATCGAGGCATATAATGGGTGTAAGGGACAGCTTCCCACTAACTGATATAGGTTGCTCAGCTCAGTCAACGGAACTGAACAACTCATCATCTCCCATCATCATCTCCCTAGCCTTATCCCATATTTCACAGGGTCGGCTACCTAATCTAGGTGATTGAACGAGGGTACTGGTTTTTATACAGAGCGACTGCCATCTGACCTCCGCAACCCAGAAGGGAAACCAGACCCAGTCCTAGATTAGGAACGGAACTGAACAACTATCACAAGAAAATTACTATAGGACTAAAATAAAGCTTACCACTATACTTTATTGTGCGATCGAGGTGATCAATTTTGTATGGGGAAAATAACATATTTTTCTTATTTCCTGAAAGAATTTATTTTCTTTCTTTCATGTCGAAAAACAAAAGTTTTGGTTAATCCTACTTTGGTTCATTGGGTCCACTCGTTAAGAAGAAGATCTTACTTAGGTCACCTGGAAAAGATAAGAGCTGTAACTGTAAGGCAGCATTCAGCAGTAAAGACGTAGATTCATTGTTTGCACGTTTGAGTTAGCCTGACTAAATTCTTATTTCAATATACCTAAGTTACTGCTAAATCGAATTCTTACTTACGTAGCTATTAAAAATCTATCGATCGCATCTCATAAGAAATCGCACTTTGTTGCATATCGACAGGATTTGAGAAACCTAAGTCACGAGATCAATAAGGGTAATACACAGTTCCCAAACAATCGAACCCCAATTAGCAACTCCGAAATACCTCAACCATCCCACGGAGCATTCTCACCGAAACGCAAGGAATGCACGCCATTTTACTAATAACGCCGTTTTACTAATAGGCATAATGTTGGTAGGATTGCAAATGAGCGGGTGCAGTGCTGCCAACAAACGCATGTTAATTGGCGGGAAGCGCTGTCTCCAGGCGGTCATGACTAGCGCGCACACGACCGCCCTGCGGCTAGCGAGGCTGAATGATATGATGCCCTGTGCCTGCTCGGTGCCGCAAGAAAAAAACATAAGTGGCCAAGTGGCCAGTATCGACTGATGAAAGCATGGACGGTTGAAAGGTCTTGGCCTATTGCCTATTGTCTATGATGGTGTGGCGTTAGGCTGAATAATAATATGATGGCCTGTGCTTGTGAGATGCCGCAAGAAAAAAAGGTAAGTATCCAAGTGGCCAGTACCGACTGATGAAACCATGGACGGTTGAAAGGTCTATTGTTTATGATGGTGTGACGTTAGGCTGAATTATATGATGCCTTGTGCCTGTACGGTGCCGCAAGAAAAAATCATAAGTATCCAAGTGGCCAGTACCGGCTGATGAAAGCATGGACAGTTGGTCTTGGTATATCAGTCCTATTCGTCTACTGGTGGTGTTTGGCTGAACGAAATGCCCTTTGCTTGTTCGGTGCTGCAAGAAAAAACAAATATAAGTGGCCAGTATCGTTTCGTTTGTTGAAAGGTATTTATCTTGGCCTATTATCTATTGGTGGTATTACGTCATTGTTAGGTTCAATGATATGCGATAAGCTTGCTCTGTACCGAAAGAAAATACATAGTGGTCAACAAAGGTCGAGGCCTATAGGCTATTGGTGGTGTTAATAGACTATGTTTTGTATCTATTGTGCTAAATAAGTAGTTGTGGTTATGATAAGTAGGATGTAATAACACGTCAGGCACAACACTTATTTAGATTGTATCGGTTAAATTGTTAGTTAGCTAGCTAATACGCATTTCTTAAGTCCGGCTCGAAGGACCATGGAAAGTTGCCAATAGAAATGGCAAAGTTCATAGACGCAATTATAATGCAAAAAAGCGCCATTATATTTTAAGGATTCAATCCTAATAAAGAACGGATCCCTAAACCTTCCCATAAAGTAAAACAAAGAGAGAAAATACATCAAAACAATACTCTTTGTAAATGATCACTTACGCAGCCAATTTGGTGCAATTCGTAAAATTCTGGAACCGCTCGGAATTTTTGAATTTCGAATCATTTTTCGAATATGGAACGTGACGTACCGCGTTTCGGTGGGACCTGCATTTTTGGCTTAGCCTTAGGCGGGCCATCGAGACGTTGTGCGATTATTCAACCAGCCAGTAAAGATAGAGCCATTACATTTTACTTAGCATATTGCCAGCTCTACAAACTTGGCTTCAAACTGAGATGCGTTTGGATAAAATAAATTTTACCACTGAAAAAAATTTACAGACTAATTAAACAACGTCATATTTGTAGTATGCAGGGCATAATACTTACACGTAAAACAATTTGAAATTCATGGCAATGGTGTCAATAGGTTCAGAATTACTTCGTTCTTGTTATATTATTGTTATATATGATACTAACATTGCTGATGACAAAAGGAAATCCTTTTAATTTTACCATTTAACCACACATAATCTTTGACTGTATAAAATATTTTATCAGTTTGTTGATTAAATATTAGTTTGATGGAAATAGTATCTACGAAACTTAAGTACGTAGCCTACAGACAGAAAGCAGGCGTCGGTATACATAAGCCACCTTTGCACCTTGCAATATAATTTGATGGAAATGCGAATTCCACACCAGAGGCATCCCCAGCATCGATTATTAAATCGATGTACAAGATGTCACATCAAAGAGAGATGAAAGTGTGCTGCTGACTGGTCCCTGGAATAACCCTAATGTTTTACTGAACTGTTTACGAAGTAAACTATTCTAACTCAGCACTAAACAAATCACGCTGTTCGCAGTTCTTCTAAACCTGGCCACAGACTATTAAATTGATGTATGAATAACACGATTCGTAGCAATAATTTGACGTGTGAACTCTTGGACGGATTGTCTTCACGAATATCGTGACGGAGCGGCTAATCGTCTTTTGGAGGGAACCTAATTGGTTTTAATTTACATATGACTATCATTTTTCAAGTTTAAACCTTCCATGTTGGACAGAAAACATTTCAGTCTATTTCAGTTGAACCCAGGTAATAGATAAAATGATTGATAAGATAACTAGTTGAGAGCTGTCAAATGTGACCTATTGTATTGACTCTACTAAAATTTTAATAAATCGTACATAGCTTGTACATAGCTGTCGTCACGTCTAATCTAGCTAGTCCGTTATAATATTTTTAGGAGTTCCCAAGATGCGCATAAACTATTCGGCCTTTAAAATGCAGATGATAAACAAATCAATAGCGCTTTTAAATACGAACAAAAAAAAACTTGTTTTGTGTTTATACTTATAAATTTATTACCTATTTACCAACCAAAGATTCTATTGTCTGTGATAATATGTCAAACAACATGCAATCTTGACCATTCCATCACAAAACACGACATTATGCAAAATAGACCTCAAAACACATGCTATAAGGCCGTTTAGCGATTAAATTTATGGAAAACGACAACAAAATTAAGGTTGTATAAATAATGACAGATTCTCATGGTAATAAGGATCAATTTAGTATAATTACAAGTTGTTGTTAGATGTCATAGTGTAATCACCGTGGTATTTGAGAGATATTTATCATTATTCAATGAAATTGGTGTAATTTTGAAGTTCGGCGGCCTTGGCTTGCATGATCAAACGTATTACTAAGGAGTAGGTATTTGTACGATGGGTGATGGAGCACACGAGTTTTTGAATGGTGTCACGTTTAGGCAAACAATTATATCCTAGTCTATGGGTAAACTACAAGTCTGTGAGAAGTGTAATGTGATATGCAATAAAGTATTATTATCTTCCATGCTGGACTGGGAGAGATAGAAAAACATAGAATGTTCCAGCTGCCCTTCCTCCCGGGCATGCTGTAGAAGTCAGCAAAAGGGACTCGAGGGTAACAGTGTATTGTAATTTAGGCGATGGGCTGACAACCTGTCACTATATTAATACACATTACAATCTAAAATTGTTCTTACTTTTTGTCAGACGTGGCGAAAGCGCCTTTTAGGAGGCGTTTAACGCTCTGCCTACCCCGTAAGGGATAGAGGCGTGATTTTATGTATGTGTGTAAAACTAAAATTAAAATCTATCTGTCACTTTCAAAATAACAAAATTGAGAAAGGAGAGGCGATTTATACTCTATGGTTTTACACTTTGTCCGCTAGAGTGTCCAAGGATTTCAGTATATTGTAATTTAGGCGATGGGCTGACAACCTGTCACTACAGCAATATACCTACAAATCTATCTTAAAAAACCCTCAAAACTATGTCAGACGTGGCGGAACAACCTTTGTTTAGGTTGTTTACGCTATGCCTACCCCATTAGGGATAAAGGTGTGATTATATGTATGTAGTATGCACTATCCCGCTATCTGCTATGTAGTATCCTACTACCCAAAGGTTGCCTGGTAGAAATTGTTGCTTTAGCAATAAGGTCGCCTATATTGTACTGTTTTGTTCCTTACTTTTCTGCTGTATGTATTTGTGTTTCTTTGTGCAATAAAGTATCTTGTATTGTATTGTATTCCTTGAGGATTTTTGCCCGTTGGTCAGCCAAACTCGTACATCCCAGGAGTACGTGTGCAACCGTCTCGTCCTCGTCCAGGCAGCCCCTGTATTTTCTGCTGTCTGTGAAGCCGATGGTGAATAGATGCTTTTTGAGAGTTATGTGACCTGTGAGCACAGCTCGGACACTCCTAACTACCATGTCATTTTGGTCACACATCGATAGACGGCATGTTGCACTTGGCCTGCGTTTGTGTGCGTGTTATAAGGGTTGGCAAATTTTGTTATACCGGTCATAATCATCACTTGATTAATCTGGTTCTTGATTAAACCAACGTTTTTAAGTAGTTCACTATAACTGAATAGTTAGAATAGATTAGGTTGCATATTTTGTATGAATTTACTTACCGTCTTTAATCACTGTGGAATCTAAAAATGTTCCTATTGGAGTCATATCTTGTGGTAGAAAGACATCCGTACACGAAACAGTACCTAACCATCTTTGGAACACAAAACTTTATTATTTCCGTTACACTGGAAAACATGCGCGCGCCATGCCCGCTAAGCGTACGCTCAATGTGGCCCACAATCCGGCCCGGAGTGTGACGTATGTCGGACTGGGGAAGGGAGGTGAATGTCCATTCTGTATGTAGTATTATTATACATTCTGTGCTGTGAGGGTGCTCACTACTATTGGGATGTCATGCTTATTTATGCTGCTCCCTATATATACGTACTATACGAGTAAGAGCATACATAAGCCACCTTGCACCTTGCAATATAAGTACACGAGGCCTACCTAAA
The DNA here is from genome assembly GCA_949820665.1 of Scrobipalpa costella. Lineage (NCBI taxonomy): Eukaryota > Metazoa > Arthropoda > Insecta > Lepidoptera > Gelechiidae > Scrobipalpa > Scrobipalpa costella. The sequence continues at coordinate 15,450,235 of OX463315.1, forward strand.
GTATAGGAGGTCTGTGTTGTGCACATTACCGGTGCGCGTATCCCGAGGCTGCGCATGCGCAGCAAGTCGTGCGCATCATTACTATACCACCCTGTATTTTTTGTTCGCTTCAGTAGGTAAAGATAGAATAGAATAGAACCCTCTCCGGTGGTAGGCTTCGGCCGTGGCTGGTTACCACCCTCCTAACTAAATAATGTCGCCAAGCGGTACCGCCGTGTTCCGACATGTAGTAAGGAGAAGCCAGTATGGAGGTTGGGTCTGTACAGTAGTACCGCGGCATGTAGCAGGTCGGAGTGGCTGATTGTTGCGACAACGAGTGGTTGGTTCTGGAGGCTAGCGGGATCCGAAGCACGGTGCACCGCTGGCCGACCGTAGGAAGTTGAGGGCCCAAGTAGCGGGAAAGCCACCCGCGAAAGGCTGCCCTGCCACCTCACGAAAAATCCCGGGATGCTCCACCTTGCCGGTTGGCGACCGGATGGGAGGACCAGGTGGCAATCCCCGGGGGGGTTCGGGCGTCCCCGCGGTCTCCAAGCCAGCTATCTTTGCGTGTGGCTGCAATCAGCTCATTTTCTAAGCTTATTGCAACGCGGTACCTCGTACAACTGCCTTCCTCCTGCCTATTCACTTTTTCCCCACATCACCAATTATGAAAAGACTCAAAAAACGGAAAATGGTTAAACAGCGGTTGCACGTCCTCCCACTTAAAGTGCACCTCTCAAATATTCGAGGCTTGCACTCAAATCTCAACCCCGTCCATCACCATCTTGAGACTGAAAAACCGCATCTGCTGTTCCTCACTGAGACGCAGATCAATTGTCCGGCTGACGCGGCGTACCTCAGCTATCCCGGCTACACACTAGAACACAGGTTTCTACCTCGTGCCGGAGTCTGTGTGTACGCTCGCGATGACATTTGCATCAAGCGTCTCAAGAACCTTGAGGCACCAAGTTTTTCCGTATTGTGGGTACTGGTCGATACTGGTGTAGCTCAAATTGTGTATGCTTGCGTCTATCGCTCGCATAGTGGAGACACGGAGACAACCAAACTGTTTGAACACCTCAGTGAAGGTGCTGATGAAGCTCTCCAGAGATACCCGGCAGCGCAGCTAGTCATCCTGGGGGATTTCAACGCTCATCATAAAGAGTGGTTGTTCCCATACCTAGTGACCGATCATGCTGGGCGAGAGGCGCGCAAATTTGCATTGTCGCTAAATCTCTCCCAGCTTGTCAGCTGTGCAACAAGGGTCCCGGATATTGAGTCTCATACAGCCAACTGCTTAGACCTTCTGCTGACTACCGATCCAGACCGATACTCTGTGTCTGTGTCTGCCCCATTGGGCACCTCAGATCACTGTCTGGTGAAATCTGTATCAGTGTATTCACCACCCGATCAGGGCCCTTGTGGTAAAAGACGGGTGTGGCGATACAGGTCAGCAGAATGGGATGAGATGCGCCACTTCTTTGCTTCGTATCCTTGGCAGGACTGTTTTTCTTCAGGCGAATCGTCGAGCTGCGCGGATGCTATTACAGAAGTCATACGTCAGGGTATGGAGTTTTTCATACCGTTCTCTGATATTCCTACCGGTAGCAAAGCTCGCCCGTGGTTTAATGCTGACTGTAACTGCGCGGAATCGCAGAAACAGTCGGCATTCCTTGCTTGGGCTGATGCTCGTGCACGCAAAGCTCCGAATACTCGCGATCTGAAGAAAAACTATAACAAAGCCACCAAGTTAAGCAAAAAGGAATTACGCAGGGCTCGATTCGCCCACATAGGCCGAGTAGGCGCTAAGCTTGCTTCCTATCCGGCTGGCAGTAAAGCATTCTGGTCGCTTGCGAAAGCAGTGGAAACAAATTTCTGCCAGCCATCTTTACCGCCTCTGCAGAGACCTGATGGGTCGCTTGCTCATACTGCGGAGGAGAAAGCCAATCTTTTTGCCTCCTATTTTGCGGAAAGTTCGCGTCTTGATGCCGCAGGTAAAATACCACCCCCGTTACCTCGTGTCGACTGCTCTATGGCAGCCGTACGCATCCGGCAAAAAGAGGTCCTTAAAACCATGCGAAATCTAGACGTGAATAAAGCAAGTGGCCCTGACGGTATCCCTGCAATCGTCCTGCGTAACTGTGCGCCTGAGTTGTCTCCGGTGTTGACACGCCTGTACCGCCTCTCACTTGAGACTGGTGTTGTTCCCAAATCGTGGAAGCTTGCAAATGTGCAACCTGTACCCAAAAAAGGTAGTCGAGCAGACCCTGTCAACTATAGACCCATATCGGTAACCTCTATACTCTGCAAGATTATGGAGCGTGTACTTAATAATCGGCTCCTGGCATACCTTGAGGATAATGATCTCCTTAACGATCACCAATACGGCTTCCGCCGAGGGCGATCGACGGGGGACCTCCTCGTGCATGCCACTCACTTATGGAGCGAGGCTATCGAGAGACATGGTGAAGCACTTGCCGTGTCTCTGGATATCTCCAAGGCCTTTGACAGGGTCTGGCACGCTAGCCTTACTGGCAAGCTTCCCGCCTACGGGTTACCTGCTGGCCTTTGCAACTGGATTTCGGACTTCTTGAGCGAACGATCCATACAAGTGGTCTTAGAAGGCTGCTCCTCCGGACAACAGGCTATTGATGCCGGAGTTCCTCAGGGTTCTGTCCTGTCTGCAACCTTATTCCTGCTGCATATCAACGACATGTTTACACCCGATACCTTTGGGTACGCTGATGACAGCACGGTTGTTGACAGATATCTGTCCAGTGCAAGGGCCAACAGTGAAACAATCCAGTCTTGTCGGGAGTCCATGGTGGATCGTCTGAACTCATCGCTAAGGGTGATATCCGAGTGGGGCGATGCCAATCTCGTCAAGTTCAACGCATCCAAAACCCAGGCGTGTCTATTCTCGACAAAACGGAGTCCTTTTAACCTGGCTCCAACTTTCCGGGATGTATCCGTACCGATTTCTGACCATCTTGAGCTTCTTGGTATGAGCCTTACGTCCGACTTGAACTTTGGACGTTACATTGAGTCTCTGGCCACAACAGCTGCCAAAAAACTTGGTATCCTCTCGAAGGTGAGGCGATACTTCACACCGGGACAGCTATTGCAGTTGTACACAGCTCAAGTCCGATCGTGTATGGAGTACTGCTGCCACCTTTGGGACGGTTCAGCTAAATACCAGCTGGCTGCCTTAGACTCAATCGAGAAACGCGCTAAGAAGCTCATTGGAGACTCAGCACTGGTTGAGGCAAAACTACAGAACCTTGAGCACCGTCGCAGAGTGGCGTGCATGTCGGTATTTTACAGGATACATTTCGGGGAGTGCGCGTTAGCACTTCATGACCTTATACCCCCCTCCCCTTTCCATCTCCGGAGCACGAGGCGTGGACAGGGGTTCCACCCTTATGTCGTGGATATACCACAAATTCGCACGAAGCGGTTCGCTTCCACATTCTTAATGCGAACGGCTAAGGAGTGGAACTCCCTGCCGGCGGATCTGTTTCCGGAACAATATAACCTGGGCCTTTTCAAGGCGAGAGTGAATAGGCACTACATAGGTGAGTATGTTTCAACATAGTCCGCATCGTCACTTTCCACCAGGTGAGATGGCGGACAAATGCTCGCCTATATATATTTAAAAAAAAAAAAAAAAAAAGAATGGGGCAACCGTATAGGGCAAAATTAGGTTCCCCTCTGATCTTTTCATAAAACAGAAAGGTTTTCCAGAAACGCTCTCACTAGTAATCATCAGCACAGAATCCTGACTTAGCCAAAAACTCTGGAACTTTTCTATTTTTTTAATTTTAGTTTGGCGTCCCAATTTCATGTATTTTTTTAATCATACCAATTTTACAATCCCAAACGATTATTGCTTGCATTTGCATGATGCAAAACCAGTACCCAGAGTACCCTCGTTCAATCACCTAGATTAGGTGGCCAACCCCGTGCGATACGGGATAAGGCTAGGAAGTTGATGATGATGCACAATGCAAGCTGAGGAACCTAGGCAGAACATCGACCCAAGTTCACCACCAAACCATTAGCGTTTTTATCTACTTAGTAGTACATACATACATATAATCACGTTTATCCCTAATGGGGTAGGCAGAGCGTAAACGACCTAAAAAAAGGTCGTGTCGCCACGTCTGAAAAAGTATTGAGGGTTATTTAAGATAGATTCGTATGTATATTGCTGTAGTGACAGGTTGTCAGCCCATCGCCTAAATTGCAATATACAAAAACCCTCGCTATTAACCGTTACCTGGTTTTTACAGCATGCCCGGGAGGAAATGCAGCTGGCACATTCTATGTTTTTCTCTCACTCCCAGTCCAGAATGGAAGATCTAGTAGTATGCTAGCTAATTTTACTTTAAGAATCCAGCACTAAACTTCCTAAGGTTCATATAGCATGACAAGACATTATAAACACCTGATTATGCTACATAAGTTTCTCTCCACCGTAGTTTTATTAAGCGCTTTTTCGTCGGCGGGACTCGAACCTGCGCGGGCGCAGCGCGTGCCCGTAGGCGCGGATATTTTCAAAATAATAATTAAACGGATACATTCATTATAACGCGCATACGAAAGCACGGATAGAAGGCACAGGATGTTCAAATGTTGTAATTATTGTGATAAATCACTGTGATTTATGGTTAGATATTTGGTATTTTATTTGTAGTTAAGCGCGTCAGTACACCTGCCGAATTGTCAGCACACTCCACATTTACAGAAAGAAATTACCATCAAAGAAAGTCAAAGAAATTGCAGTACACCTGCCGAATGGTCAGCACACTCCACATTTACAGAAAGAAATTACCATCAAAGAAATTTAACATCCGGGAAGATAGTTTTCGTTAGTATGATCATTAGATGATAGAGCACGTGATATGACAAACCTTAATAAATGTGCCAGCTGCATTGCCTCCTGGGCATGCTGTAAAAACCAGCTAAGGGATCCAAGGATTCCAGTACAGCAATATGCCTACAAATCTATCTTAAATAAGCATCAAAACTTTGTCAGACGTGGCGGAACGACCTTTGTTCAGGTCGTTTACGCTCTGCCTACCCCATTTCGGATAAAGGCGTGATTATATGTATGTATGAGAATTAATAAAATGAGATCAGACAAGAAGAGGAGGACCTGTCTTGTCGATGTTCTTTTTACCAAATTAAAGTATATCGTGTCGTGATAGAAAAAGTCGGCGAATACATCTCTGACAAGCGAGAAGAAAGAGCATCCTGTATGCCTGTGTAGTGTGTTGTACCGTCAGCCGCCGCTTGGTTGGGAGCGTCCATCACGGAGCAGCTGAAGCCCGGGGCGCTGCGCGGTACTGCGCCAACGACTAACCACATTATTCTTCTACAGACAAACCGCACTGGGTGACGCAAATGGCAGCAGTGCGCCTTAGTCGCTGCGTATGCCGCTCGAACCGTGTCTTCGGTGATTCATCCTTTATTTGGGAGCAGCTTGGTTGGGAGCGTCCATCACGGAGCCGCAGCTGCAGCCCGGGGCGCTGCGCGGTACTGCGCCAACGACTAACCACATTATTCTTCTACAGACGAACCGCACTGGTTCCGGCGACGCAAACGGCAGTGCGCCTCAGTCGCTGCGTCTGCCGCTCGAACCGTGTCTTTGGTGGTTCATCCTTTGTTTGGGAGCAGCTTGGTTGGAAGCGTCCATCACGGAGCAGCTGAAGCCCGGGGCGCTGCGCGGTACTGCGCCAACGACTAACCACGTTATTCTTCTACAGACGAACCGCACTAGTTCCGGCGACGCAAACGGCAGTGCGCCTCAGTCGCTGCGTCTGCCGCTCGAACCGTGTCTTTGGTGGTTCATCCTTTGTTTGGGAGCAGCTTGGTTGGAAGCGTCCATCACGGAGCAGCTGAAGCCCGGGGCGCTGCGCGGTACTGCGCCAACGACTAACCACATTATTCTTCTACAGACGAACCGCACTGGTTCCGGCGACGCAAACGGCAGTGCGCCTCAGTCGCTGAGTGGCATACCACTCCAACCGTGTCTTTGGTGGTTCATCGTTCCGGACCGCAAGTTTCAACATAGCTGCCATCAGCCGCCGCATGATTAGAAGCTTCTCTCACGGAGCAGAGCCGAAGCTGTAATCCGAGGCACAGCACGGTCGTTTCTTCTACAGACGAATGGCATGTGATCTGGCCAGCCACTGGATGGAAGGGTAGCGCACATAGATGGCGCCACATCAAGATACAACAGTCCTAAAACGCGGTATCGAAGTTTGCTCGGCGATCTGCATATATACAACTTCCGATCTAATCCAGTCGGACTCCGGTCCCCTGGTCACAACACCCGACCAGGTGGGTGATTACCCTTTTCCCATCCGTCATCACTCGGCTATCTGGCCTCTCAAGGAAATGCTCCTAAACGTCTATCGCTCACCGAGTGGAATGTTACGCCATGCGCTGTACCACAGCACCGTACTGATTCATACGTTTTGTTCTTTGGTGCAGCTTATCGTAGCATGATAAGTACTAACATTTTGTTTTACATACATACAAATAATCACGCCTTTATCCCTAATGGGGTAGGCAGAGCGTAAACTACCTAAACAAAGGTCATTCCGAGCGTCTGACAAAGTTTTGAGGGTTATTTAAGATAAATTTGTAGGTATATTGCTGTAGTGACAGGTTGTCAGCCCATCGCCTAAATTGCAATATACAGAAACCCTCGGACCCCTTAGCTGGTTTTTACAGCATGCTCGGGAGGAAATGCAACTGACACATTCTATGTATTTCTCCCACTCCCAGTCCAGCATGGAAGTATTTTGTTTTACCTGCTGCCATTTGCTTATATTCGCTAAAGTTTAATCGGCTGTTGGACAGCCGCTGTGTACTACAGGATTGTGTCGGTGGTTAATGAATGCACAAGAACTGCGCAAGAAGAAAGAACTTGCGGTTGCAATGCAGTTTCATTGCAGTGCGACTATAGTCTGTTATTTAAAGTATTGGCGGACCGTGGTCAGTCAGACCAATAGAAGAAAAGTCAGATCTTACTTTTACTAGTAAAAAAAAATATTTACTGATGATGCCGAAATGTATGAATTGGAAACGCAACTGCCCGCTTGATTTTTTATCATTCAATAGAAAGAAAATATATTTTTGCTATTTCTAAACACTATCACTACATAGTATAAAACAAAGTCGCTTTCTCTGTCCCTATATCCCTATGTATGCATAAATCTTTAAAACTACGCAAACTATTTTATTGCGATTTCTTTTATGGATAGAGTGATTCAAGAGGAAGGTTTATATGTATAATACATGCATAATATAGTAGAGAAACAGTGATCATTTCCGTGCGAAGCCGGGGCGGGTCGCTAGTGATTAGATATATAACTAATGAAGTACCTACTCGTTTCTTTTCCTAGAGTATCAAACTTTTAGAAAAAATTGCCTTTAAGAAATCATTTGCGTCCAGAATTTGTGTTTCAAATAAACCGAAACTCTACCTCTTTCACCCCTTTGCACCCTTTATCAATAAAGGGTTGTTTAACCCTTTCCCTTTCGTCCTGAATACGGCAAATGCCTACAGTCCGTATTCAATACAATACTTGCTGTATTTAATACCAGTATTCAAAGCTATTGAATCAGTTATTGTTCAATTTTACTTTCAAATTATGATTGGGTTTTTAAATAAAGTTGGGGTTTGTATATAATTGTGACTGATGAAATTGTGTAAAAAGAAATTCAGCTTTCATGCTGCAGATATAGAACATTCCAGCTGCATGTTCTCCCGACCACACTGTTGAAATTAGGAGAGAGAGGTGAGAGTTTCTGTGTATTTCAATGCAGAAGATGACGAGTTGACAATCTGTCACTATTGATACACTTCAGAAAAGTGAAGTGATGAGTTGTCAGCTTGTTAAAATCCTAGTAGCGTTGAAATAGGTCTTTAAAATCCTAGTGGCGTTAAAAAAGTCCTAGAAGCATTAAAATCCGGATTTCCGTAAACTTTGCAAAACGTTACGAAAACTAGGATATTGGCGCTCTACCTACGCCATAAGGGCTTTAGTCGTGACTGTGTTGTATATAGAGATATGATGACGTCACGTATTACCCTGCGGTTATGATGGAAGCCTCTGCGGTCGCCATGGCAACCATCGATTGTGGCTGCCTTGTTATTGGGGGCGAGGAGAGAGGCGAGGTTCGAAGGGCACGGTATTTTAAGGACATTGTGATTTCATATCGAAAAAAGGATTATGATGGGTGACTACATTTGATGTTATACTACATTCGGTATTTTACAGGATACATTTCGGGGAGTGCGCGTTAGCACTTCATGACCTTATACCCCCCTCCCCTTTCCATCTCCGGAGCACGAGGCGTGGACAGGGGTTCCACCCTTATGTCGTGGATATACCACAAATTCGCACGAAGCGGTTCGCTTCCACATTCTTAATGCGAACGGCTAAGGAGTGGAACTCCCTGCCGGCGGATCTGTTTCCGGAACAATATAACCTGGGCCTTTTCAAGGCGAGAGTGAATAGGCACTACATAGGTGAGTATGTTTCAACATAGTCCGCATCGTCACTTTCCACCAGGTGAGATGGCGGACAAATGCTCGCCTATATATATTTAAAAAAAAAAAAAAAAAAAGAATGGGGCAACCGTATAGGGCAAAATTAGGTTCCCCTCTGATCTTTTCATAAAACAGAAAGGTTTTCCAGAAACGCTCTCACTAGTAATCATCAGCACAGAATCCTGACTTAGCCAAAAACTCTGGAACTTTTCTATTTTTTTAATTTTAGTTTGGCGTCCCAATTTCATGTATTTTTTTAATCATACCAATTTTACAATCCCAAACGATTATTGCTTGCATTTGCATGATGCAAAACCAGTACCCAGAGTACCCTCGTTCAATCACCTAGATTAGGTGGCCAACCCCGTGCGATACGGGATAAGGCTAGGAAGTTGATGATGATGCACAATGCAAGCTGAGGAACCTAGGCAGAACATCGACCCAAGTTCACCACCAAACCATTAGCGTTTTTATCTACTTAGTAGTACATACATACATATAATCACGTTTATCCCTAATGGGGTAGGCAGAGCGTAAACGACCTAAAAAAAGGTCGTGTCGCCACGTCTGAAAAAGTATTGAGGGTTATTTAAGATAGATTCGTATGTATATTGCTGTAGTGACAGGTTGTCAGCCCATCGCCTAAATTGCAATATACAAAAACCCTCGCTATTAACCGTTACCTGGTTTTTACAGCATGCCCGGGAGGAAATGCAGCTGGCACATTCTATGTTTTTCTCTCACTCCCAGTCCAGAATGGAAGATCTAGTAGTATGCTAGCTAATTTTACTTTAAGAATCCAGCACTAAACTTCCTAAGGTTCATATAGCATGACAAGACATTATAAACACCTGATTATGCTACATAAGTTTCTCTCCACCGTAGTTTTATTAAGCGCTTTTTCGTCGGCGGGACTCGAACCTGCGCGGGCGCAGCGCGTGCCCGTAGGCGCGGATATTTTCAAAATAATAATTAAACGGATACATTCATTATAACGCGCATACGAAAGCACGGATAGAAGGCACAGGATGTTCAAATGTTGTAATTATTGTGATAAATCACTGTGATTTATGGTTAGATATTTGGTATTTTATTTGTAGTTAAGCGCGTCAGTACACCTGCCGAATGGTCAGCACACTCCACATTTACAGAAAGAAATTACCATCAAAGAAAGTCAAAGAAATTGCAGTACACCTGCCGAATGGTCAGCACACTCCACATTTACAGAAAGAAATTACCATCAAAGAAATTTAACATCCGGGAAGATAGTTTTCGTTAGTATGATCATTAGATGATAGAGCACGTGATATGACAAACCTTAATAAATGTGCCAGCTGCATTGCCTCCTGGGCATGCTGTAAAAACCAGCTAAGGGATCCAAGGATTCCAGTACAGCAATATGCCTACAAATCTATCTTAAATAAGCATCAAAACTTTGTCAGACGTGGCGGAACGACCTTTGTTCAGGTCGTTTACGCTCTGCCTACCCCATTTCGGATAAAGGCGTGATTATATGTATGTATGAGAATTAATAAAATGAGATCAGACAAGAAGAGGAGGACCTGTCTTGTCGATGTTCTTTTTACCAAATTAAAGTATATCGTGTCGTGATAGAAAAAGTCGGCGAATACATCTCTGACAAGCGAGAAGAAAGAGCATCCTGTATGCCTGTGTAGTGTGTTGTACCGTCAGCCGCCGCTTGGTTGGGAGCGTCCATCACGGAGCAGCTGAAGCCCGGGGCGCTGCGCGGTACTGCGCCAACGACTAACCACATTATTCTTCTACAGACAAACCGCACTGGGTGACGCAAATGGCAGCAGTGCGCCTTAGTCGCTGCGTATGCCGCTCGAACCGTGTCTTCGGTGATTCATCCTTTATTTGGGAGCAGCTTGGTTGGGAGCGTCCATCACGGAGCCGCAGCTGCAGCCCGGGGCGCTGCGCGGTACTGCGCCAACGACTAACCACATTATTCTTCTACAGACGAACCGCACTGGTTCCGGCGACGCAAACGGCAGTGCGCCTCAGTCGCTGCGTCTGCCGCTCGAACCGTGTCTTTGGTGGTTCATCCTTTGTTTGGGAGCAGCTTGGTTGGAAGCGTCCATCACGGAGCAGCTGAAGCCCGGGGCGCTGCGCGGTACTGCGCCAACGACTAACCACGTTATTCTTCTACAGACGAACCGCACTAGTTCCGGCGACGCAAACGGCAGTGCGCCTCAGTCGCTGCGTCTGCCGCTCGAACCGTGTCTTTGGTGGTTCATCCTTTGTTTGGGAGCAGCTTGGTTGGAAGCGTCCATCACGGAGCAGCTGAAGCCCGGGGCGCTGCGCGGTACTGCGCCAACGACTAACCACATTATTCTTCTACAGACGAACCGCACTGGTTCCGGCGACGCAAACGGCAGTGCGCCTCAGTCGCTGAGTGGCATACCACTCCAACCGTGTCTTTGGTGGTTCATCGTTCCGGACCGCAAGTTTCAACATAGCTGCCATCAGCCGCCGCATGATTAGAAGCTTCTCTCACGGAGCAGAGCCGAAGCTGTAATCCGAGGCACAGCACGGTCGTTTCTTCTACAGACGAATGGCATGTGATCTGGCCAGCCACTGGATGGAAGGGTAGCGCACATAGATGGCGCCACATCAAGATACAACAGTCCTAAAACGCGGTATCGAAGTTTGCTCGGCGATCTGCATATATACAACTTCCGATCTAATCCAGTCGGACTCCGGTCCCCTGGTCACAACACCCGACCAGGTGGGTGATTACCCTTTTCCCATCCGTCATCACTCGGCTATCTGGCCTCTCAAGGAAATGCTCCTAAACGTCTATCGCTCACCGAGTGGAATGTTACGCCATGCGCTGTACCACAGCACCGTACTGATTCATACGTTTTGTTCTTTGGTGCAGCTTATCGTAGCATGATAAGTACTAACATTTTGTTTTACATACATACAAATAATCACGCCTTTATCCCTAATGGGGTAGGCAGAGCGTAAACTACCTAAACAAAGGTCATTCCGAGCGTCTGACAAAGTTTTGAGGGTTATTTAAGATAAATTTGTAGGTATATTGCTGTAGTGACAGGTTGTCAGCCCATCGCCTAAATTGCAATATACAGAAACCCTCGGACCCCTTAGCTGGTTTTTACAGCATGCTCGGGAGGAAATGCAACTGACACATTCTATGTATTTCTCCCACTCCCAGTCCAGCATGGAAGTATTTTGTTTTACCTGCTGCCATTTGCTTATATTCGCTAAAGTTTAATCGGCTGTTGGACAGCCGCTGTGTACTACAGGATTGTGTCGGTGGTTAATGAATGCACAAGAACTGCGCAAGAAGAAAGAACTTGCGGTTGCAATGCAGTTTCATTGCAGTGCGACTATAGTCTGTTATTTAAAGTATTGGCGGACCGTGGTCAGTCAGACCAATAGAAGAAAAGTCAGATCTTACTTTTACTAGTAAAAAAAAATATTTACTGATGATGCCGAAATGTATGAATTGGAAACGCAACTGCCCGCTTGATTTTTTATCATTCAATAGAAAGAAAATATATTTTTGCTATTTCTAAACACTATCACTACATAGTATAAAACAAAGTCGCTTTCTCTGTCCCTATATCCCTATGTATGCATAAATCTTTAAAACTACGCAAACTATTTTATTGCGATTTCTTTTATGGATAGAGTGATTCAAGAGGAAGGTTTATATGTATAATACATGCATAATATAGTAGAGAAACAGTGATCATTTCCGTGCGAAGCCGGGGCGGGTCGCTAGTGATTAGATATATAACTAATGAAGTACCTACTCGTTTCTTTTCCTAGAGTATCAAACTTTTAGAAAAAATTGCCTTTAAGAAATCATTTGCGTCCAGAATTTGTGTTTCAAATAAACCGAAACTCTACCTCTTTCACCCCTTTGCACCCTTTATCAATAAAGGGTTGTTTAACCCTTTCCCTTTCGTCCTGAATACGGCAAATGCCTACAGTCCGTATTCAATACAATACTTGCTGTATTTAATACCAGTATTCAAAGCTATTGAATCAGTTATTGTTCAATTTTACTTTCAAATTATGATTGGGTTTTTAAATAAAGTTGGGGTTTGTATATAATTGTGACTGATGAAATTGTGTAAAAAGAAATTCAGCTTTCATGCTGCAGATATAGAACATTCCAGCTGCATGTTCTCCCGACCACACTGTTGAAATTAGGAGAGAGAGGTGAGAGTTTCTGTGTATTTCAATGCAGAAGATGACGAGTTGACAATCTGTCACTATTGATACACTTCAGAAAAGTGAAGTGATGAGTTGTCAGCTTGTTAAAATCCTAGTAGCGTTGAAATAGGTCTTTAAAATCCTAGTGGCGTTAAAAAAGTCCTAGAAGCATTAAAATCCGGATTTCCGTAAACTTTGCAAAACGTTACGAAAACTAGGATATTGGCGCTCTACCTACGCCATAAGGGCTTTAGTCGTGACTGTGTTGTATATAGAGATATGATGACGTCACGTATTACCCTGCGGTTATGATGGAAGCCTCTGCGGTCGCCATGGCAACCATCGATTGTGGCTGCCTTGTTATTGGGGGCGAGGAGAGAGGCGAGGTTCGAAGGGCACGGTATTTTAAGGACATTGTGATTTCATATCGAAAAAAGGATTATGATGGGTGACTACATTTGATGTTATACTGAAACTGAAAGATGAAAATTAGGTTTTTTTTAAACAAAGGTCGTTCCGCCACGTTCGACAAGGGTTTGAGGGTTGTTTAATATAGATATGTAGGTATATTACTGTAGTGACAGGTTGTCAGCCCATCGCCTAGATTGCAATATACTTTATATATATACTGCAATATACCTACAAATCTATCTTAAATAACCCTCATAACTTTATCGACCTTAATTGAACGACCTTTGTTTAGGTCGTTTACGAGCGTAAGAGCAGAGCTGCCTACCCCATTAGGGATAAAGGCGTGATTATATGTATGTATGTATGTATGGACGGCTTAGAATAATAAAGATTTTGTATTCCTTATCAAATGAAGTTTTCTACTTCGCCTACTGCTGCCTCCCTTCGCTAAAACTTATTAGTGTAGTGACGTCATAAGTCCGCTTGGTTACCCCCACAGATGAAACTCGTGTGTAGCCAACTGCAAGCAAGTGCAACTGCAGTGTTGCCAGCAGACTGTGATAAGCACAAAATATTACAATTACTTTACATTGTAATTAGTGATTACATAATTGTAAAACAAAATGCTTACATTTAGGTGCCGTGTCCAGGATTAAGATCTTACACTTAATAAAATAAGAAATTATTTACTTAAACTCGCAAAATTTTATGTACATACACACATACATATAGTCACGTTTTTATCCCTAATAGGGTAGGCAGAGCGTAAATGACCTGAACAAAGGTCTTTCCGCCGCGTCTGACAAAGTTTTGAGGCTTATTTAAGATAGATTAGATTTAGATTTTAGCAGTGCCTTCAACTCAGTAGACTTCGATGTGCTTCTTTCCATTCTTCGCTCATTTAACATTTCCTGCTCAGCAATCATGTGGTTCGATTCCTATCTTCGCGGTCGGTCCCAGCGGATCCGCTCTGATGAGGCTTTCTCGGATTGGTGTGATCTCGTTGCAGGCGTACCGCAGGGTGGCATTCTATCTCCTCTTCTTTTCTCTATATTTATTAATACTGTTACTTCTATAATTTCCTCTAATTTCCATCTTTACGCAGACGACTTGCAAATTTACCAACATGCTAAAGTGGATGATATCAGCAACGCTTTTGATGTAATTAATAGGGACCTTAATAACATCTCAATTTGGGCTAAATGTTTTGGCCTTTTGGTCAATCCAAATAAATCCAAAGCATTAATTATTGGTAGTCCCTACATGACGAAACAATTAAGTGGTGTTCCCGCTATTATTTACGATGGTACTTCTATCAGTATTTCCAATACTGCTAAAAATCTTGGTGTGGTGTTGGACTCGACTTTATCATGGGTTGCTCATGTCAATGAGGTCAGTAAAAAGATGCATTTCTCTTTTCATTCGCTCAAACGCCTACAATATTTTTTACCTCTAAGCACTAAGATTACTTTGGCCCAGTCCCTTCTCTTACCTATTCTTGATTACGCCGACACTTGCTACTTGGACGACACTGAGGAGCTTCTTAGTAAACTTGAGCGCCTTCAAAATCTGTGCATTCGATTCATTTTCGGACTGCGCAAATATGACCACGTATCTCATTTTCGATCACAGCTCAAGTGGCTCCCAATTCGTCTTCGCAGGAATACTCATATACTCTCTGTTCTCTATAACATTCTTCACAATCCTTATTCTCCTTCATATCTACGTGAGCGTTTTGAATTTTCACGTCCGCAAGACAAACCCTGCCGCTCGAGCGTCAGGACGCTTTTATCTATACCCCCACATAAAACTGATTTCTACTCATACTCCTTCACAGTCCATGCATCTAGGTTGTGGAATGCTCTCCCGCACACTATTCGCGACAGCCCATCAATCGCTGTTTTCAAAAAGAGAATCAAAGAACATTATCTTTCTCTGCGTAATCCGTAGTATGTATTTATATATTGTATATATATGTATCTATGGTATGTATATATTTATTTATTTCAGTTATATTTATGTAGAGTATTTAATATATTTATATGTATTATAATTTATTTACTTATTGTATAATCGTAGTATAGTGTAATTAAGTAGGTATATCCTTATTTACTGTTCATGTATCTAATTTGTATTCATATTGTGCACGTCTTATCCGCTTTACGTTTTATGCTATCTCACTTCTTAGGTCTGCTGTAAGACATTTCATTTTAGAAATAAGCAGTACCTGTTGTGTCTTGATTCCTATGTAATTGTTCTGTGTATGTTTCTGTGTACAATAAACTGTTAAACAAATAAATAAATAGATTTGTAGGAATATTGCTGTAGTGACAGGTTGTTAGCCTATCGCCTAAATTGCAATATACAGAAACCCTCGGATCCCCTTGTTAGTTTTTACAGCATGCCCAGGAGGAAATGCAGCTGGCACATTCACATAGTCTTTCTCTCGTTCCCAGGCCAGCATGGAACAATCTTACGTATATTTTAGAGATAAAAACATCTTGATAGTAAAATTCTATGGCGAAATTGATTCCAAGCGCTGGCAACACTAGGCTAAAGGTCCCAGAGATGAAAATTGGACGACAAATTGGATGGCAAGTTGGTTAAGCACAGGTGAATGCTTTTGTTTATTACTGGGTTCGTACCAGCTTGTGAGGAGTTAAATTCTGTAAAACAGTTTATTCAACCTTTCCGAAAGACGTTTCTGTGCTTTAAAAGACATACATAAGATAAGATAAGATAAGATAAGTCTTTATTGATAACTGTGTACATAAGATCTTATAAGTAAGAAGGTTCGACCCAACAGTTTATCCATTTCGGATGTACAATAATTTTTTACTTTAAAATAACAATCAATTTAAACATTTACAATTAACATTAATTCTTGCAAAATTCAACATTATATATTAACTTATATTTATTAAGTCATATAATCACGCCTCTATCCTTAATGGGGTAGGCAAAGCGTAAACGACCCAAACAAAGGTCGTTCCGCCGCGTCTGACAAAGTTTTGGGGTGTAAGATAGATTTGTATATTGCAGTGACAGGTTGTCAGCCAGTCGCCTAAAATGTAATATACAGAAACCTTTGGTTCCTTTAGCTGGTTTTTGCAGCGTGCCCGGGAGGAAACGCAGCTGGCACATTCAATGTTTAAAATACACGTTTTAAAAATGTCTATTCTTTTACTTAGCGAGTGGATTCTCTTGTCGAAAGACCCAATGAACCTTGGTGTCAGAGTTTTAAAATCACCTAGCTATTTCAAAATGACTATTTATAATACCTAAATCTAGCAAAATTTACTTGCAGCTGGAACATGCTATGTTTTTCTATTTCTCCCAGTCCAGCATGGAAGGCAGCTGTTTATATAATGCATTTCCTGTATTCATGACGAGGATTTGAACTCTAACTATTGTCTCCCTCATCTCCCTAGCCTTATCGCGTATCTTACGGGGTCGGCTTCCTAATCTAAGGGATTGAACGAGGGTACTGGTTTTTACACAGAGCGACTGCCATCTGACCTCCGCAACCCAGAAGGGAAAGTATCAGACCAAATCCTAGATTAGGTCAGAGTTTTGAAGCCGCCAATGCTTAGCTCTGGCCTCTGATATGGATTAACGACTAATATCTAAGGTATTAAACGATATTAACCAGGACCAACGGCTTAACGTGCCTTCCGAAGCACGGAAAAAGCACTGAATAAACGTACATATGAAATTCAGAAACCGAAAAACACATTGGTACGTGGTGGGATTCAAACCACGACCTCCCGCTCAGGAGGCAGCAGCCCTATCCACTACACCATCGGGCTCTCCCATAACATGAACTCTAACCATAGTCTAAAATTTACATTGCATTGCATGAACATGCACAACTCTTCCCAAGGTCATATAAAAAAATGCTTCCATACAAAATTACAACAGCAGCAGACACCATTATGTATGGAAGCTTGCAAAACAAATTCCTTTGCTCAAAAAGATTGTCAGGATTTTTTTTAGTGTCCGCTGCCATATGCATATTTACATACATACACAGATATAATCACGCCTTTATCCCTAATGGGATAGGCGGAGCGTAAACGACCTAAAAAAAGGCCGTTCCGCCGCGTCTGACAAAGTCTTGAGGGCCATTCACGAATTTGTACGTATATTGCTGTAGTGGCAGGTTGTCAGCCCATCGCCTAAATTAGAATATACTGAAACCCTCAGATCCGTTAGCTGGTTTTTACAGCATGCTTGGGAGGAAATGCAGCTGCATATGCATATTTAGGTGGCAATTATCACCCATATGAGAATTTAAAATATCTATCCCATAGTTTTCCCCTTCGCAATCTTCTTCTTCTGTCGAGTGGGTATCGAGTCTATCGACCCGATGAACCCTGGTGTCAGAGTTTTTAAACCGCCTAGTAGAACAACTATCAGGCCTCTGACATGGTTTGAGTAACGACCACTATCAAAGACAGCGACCGGGACTTAACGTCCCCTCCGAAGCACGAAATCTTTTTCTTTTTTTCACAAAGTAATAAATTCTCAAATATCGACTTTGTGTTTCCCCCCTGGGAATCGAACCCAGGACCTCCGGATCAGGAGTCCATGGCACTAACCACTAGACCACGGAGGCAGTTAAGCACGCAATAAAGCACGTTTAGTCACGCTCGGTTAGTGTCAAGTGGGGTGATGGTATCTGAAATTCGGAATTAGACACTATAAGATAACAGAGTCATCACTGTTTATGAAATTTCAACACTGTATTGATTTGAACTCATATAATAAATGGAAATTAAGGAAAGGAAACTGAACAACTTTTTCAAAGGAACATAGTACATATAAAAGTTCAAAATTACTACAGCAGCAGACACTAATGTAAGAAAGCTTCCAAAACCAGTTCCTTTGCCCAAAAATATGGTCAGCAAATTTTTCTCTGTCCGCTGCCATATGCATACTTAGGTGTCAATTATCACCCATATAAGAATTTGAAATATGTAGACAGGTACATCATTGATACAGACCTAATCGGAATAGACACATGTCCTTTTCTTCCATGCTGGCCTGGGAGCGACAGAAAAACATGCTGCAAAAACCAGCTAAGGGATCCGAGGGTGTCAGTATATTGCAATTTAGGCGATGAGCTGACAACCTGTCACTACAGCAATATCTACCTACAAATCTATCTTAAATGACTCTCAAAACTTTGTCAGATGTGGCAGAACGACCTTTGTTTAGGTTGTTTACGCTCTGCCTACCCCATTAGGGATAAAGGAGTGATTATATGTATGTATGTACACATGTCCAATATATTAGCCACCACAATCAGTTGCTTCGATATGCACATTGCATTTTCGATACTGACTGATAAAGAATTGAGAATTGATTCTGACATGTCAACTAAACATTATCACATTGGAATAATGGTTGAAGTTACCTATAACATTTGGTTTACCTTAAAAGTACATACATACATATAATCACGCCTTTATCCCTAATGGGGTAGGCAGAGCGTAAACGACCTAAACAAAGGTCGTTTAGCCACGTCTGACAACATACATACATACATATAATCACGCCTTTATCCCTAACGGGGTAGACAGAGTGTAATAGACCTAAACAAAGGTCGTTTCACCACGTCTGACCAAGTTTTGAGGGTTATTTAGACAGATTTGTAGGTATATTGCTGTAGTGACAGGTTGTCAGCCCATCGCCTAAATTACAATATACCGAAACCCTCGGATCCCTTAGCTGGTTTATACAGCATGCGCGGGAGGAAATGCAGCTGGCACATTCTATGTTTTTCTCTTGCTCCCAGGCCAGCATGGAAGAAATAGGTATCAATTATCACCCATATTAGTATTTAAAATATCTATCCCATAGTTTTCCCCTTCGCAATAAAACACGTTTAGTCACGCTCGCTTAGTGCGGAGTGGGGTGATGGTATCTGTGGGTAGTATCGGTCATTATCTGGATGACTTTGTTTACTTTGGTTAGGTTATCGTGACGACCAGTTGTTCGCTTGACTAACTCCGATGTCAGAGTTCTTGTGGGCACTCTATTAACAGAGCTTTCAAACCACTGCAATGAATAAATAACATAATACAACGTAAATCACGCCTTTATCCGTAATGGGGAAAGCAGAGCGTCAACGGCCTAAACAAAGGTCGTTCCGCCACGTCTGACAAGTTTTCAGATAGATCTGTGTATCAATGTAGGGACAGGTTGTCAGCCCATCGCCTAAATTACAATACACTGAAACCCTCGAATCCTTGGGCTGATTTTTACAGCATGCCCGAGAAGAGAAGCAGCTGGCACATTCTACGTTTTCCTATCACTTCCAGTCCAGAATGGAGAGACTGCAATGAAACTGGTGAGTCATTTGATTAATTATTTCAAGACAAACTAACCTTTCTTTCCGAGAATATTGTAATCGTTAGTAATCCCTATTAGGGCCTTGGCGTATTATTAGGTAAAACTCGTAATTGGCTGACAACCTGTAACTGTAAAAAAAAGTAAAAAGTACTTTTTATATTTTTTGTTTTTTTTTTAATTTAAGTTCGCTAAAAAGAATAAAATAAACTTACCCTGTAAAACTTTTACTATTGACTTATTAGGTACGTCTTCAAAACACAATTTACATGATACCTACAAAAACTTGTCGCAAGATTTAATTAGCTACATAAATACTCTAGAATAAACAAAAAAAAAATATATTTTTTTAAAAGCAATTAATACTTTGCCTAGCTTCCATGCTGGACTGGGAGCGATAGAATAACGTAGAATGTCCCAGCTGCATCTCCTCCCGGGCATGCTGTAAAAACCTAGCTAAGGGATTCGAGGGTATATTGTAATTTAGGCGATGGGCTGACAACCTGTCACTACAGCAATATACAATTCAATTTTAACCCTTAAAACTTGTCAGACGTGGCGGATCGACCTCTGTTTGGGTCGATGACGATCTGCCTACCCCATTCGGGATACAGGCGTGATAGTATGTATGTATGTATGTATACTTTGCCTACCCCCGATGGTCAAAGTCTTACGACATAAATGTCTACATTTAAAATGGGTAAATACCGGAAAAAGTTACCGAGGTATTTCGCAAAATCCTGCAATAAAACGCCCAGCCTAACAAACTGCCAAACTAACTCTATTCGAGAATCTCTCTCTATTTCCCGATCAAATAACTGGCCAAAGCGGCGAAAATTGCCACTTCCGGTCGGCCGGTCCATTTCCGCCAATAGAGCCGGCTTCCGGCGCGCCACCTGGGATCCATGGCGTCACATCCGGGACGCTTTTCTTGGTAAATTGCTAAATTGAGCGGGCATGGCGCTTTTCTTACGATATTTACTTTGAAGGTTAACTTTGCTGAAAATTAAGGTTTAGGAGAGTTCCTCAAACTATTTTGTATTCCTATTTACAAATATAAAAACCAGCTAAGGGATCCGAGGGTTTCTGTATATTGCAGTTTAGGCGATAGGCTGACAACCTGTCACTACAGAAATATAACTACAAATCTATCTTTAAAAAACCCTCAAAACTTTGTCAGACGTGGCGAACGACCTCTTTTTAGGTGGTTTACGCTTTGCCTACCCCATTAGGGATAAAGGCGTGATAATACTTCCATGCTGGACTGGGAGAGATAGAAAAACATAAAATATTTCAGCTGCCTTTCCTCCCGGGCATGCTGTTGAAGTCAGCAAAAGGGACTCGAGGGTTACAGTGTATTGTAATTTAGGCGATGGGCTGACAACCTGTCACTATAGCAATACATATTACAATCTAAAATTGCCCTCAATTTTTGTCAGACGTGGCGAAAGCGCCTTTTACGAGGCGTTTAACGATCTGCCTACCCCGTAAGGGATAAAGGCGTGATTTATGTATGTATGTATATATATTTACAAATAGGTATTTAAGAAGATTTTGAGGTTCTTTGTGAGACGACTCAAGTTGCGTTGTTTTTCATATTCTACAAAGTGTTTCAATTGACTTGGTATAAATATTTACTTTTATGAATATATAATAAATCTAAAACACATACAGGATGGCCACTTATACACTTAGATTTTGTAATAAAAAAATTCGGTGCAGATTTTTGCTATTGTTTAGTATTCATTATCTTTTGGCTAAATACACTTGTTTTACTTTCTTACTTACTTTACCTAAATTAGGCTAAATTTACATAAGTTTAGGTAAATTAACCTAAGATTGACTTTGTTAGGTTACTGGGATAGGCTAAATTAACATAAGTTTAGGTAAATTAACGTAAGTTTGACTATGTTAGGTTACTGAGATAGGCTAAATTAACATAAGTTTAGGTAAATTAACCTAAGTTAGACAACTGAGAGAGCCAGAAGCTAAGTGACTTTTACCGAGTAATGGTCGCAATTTTTACAGTGTTTTTACAATTCGTTTGGTTTGAGTGCTTTTTTTTACTAATTAAAGCATGTTTATTGAGCCAAAAATTATTCATAGTAAATTTGCCTCTACTTCACAAGATTATTGTTACCAAATAACTGCGAAATTTTACAAAAAGATACATACATATATATAATCACGCCTTTATCCCTAATGGGGTAGGCAGAGCGTAAATGACGTAAACAACGGTCGTTCCTCCACATCTGACAAAGTTTTGAGGGTTGTTTAAGATAGTTTTGTAGGTATATTGCTGTAGGGATAGGTTGTCAGCCCATCGCCTAAATTACAATATACACTAAAACCCTCGAATCCCTTAGCTGGTTTTTACAGCATGCCCGGGAGTAAATGCAGCTAGCACATTCTATGTTTTTCCCTCTCTCCCACGCCAGCATGGAAGTGAAAAAAAAGACACGGCGAAAATAAATTGTATACTTCTTAACTGGCCACCCTGTACTGTACATACATAGTATCTAAAAAAAGCAAATTATTTTCAAGTAATGGTAAATAATATCCTTACTCTGAATTTCCCTAAAATTTTCATACAAACAAGTCGTATATAAGAGATTTCCCAAAAGAAAAATTGTCGAAAACATCTTAAAGTGGAAGTTTGGTCGATGCTGTGGACAGCCTGTTTGTGAGATGCAAACTTTTGATAACGAGAAGCGTTATTGAGAGAAACATGTGGATACGACTACATTTAAAATTCCAACTGACTTCCATCCTAGCCTGGGAGCGAGAGTAAAACATAGAATGTACCAGCTGCATTTCCTCCCGGGCATACTGTAAAAATCTGCTAAGGGATCCGAGGGTTTCAGTATATTGCAATTTAGGCGATGGGCTGACAACCTCACTACAGCAATATACCTAGAAATATATATTAAATAACCCTCAAAACTTTGTCAGACGTGGCGGAACGACCTTTGTTTGGGTCGTTGACGCTCTGCCTGCTAGAGGCGTGAGTATATTTATGTATGTTAAAATACAATCACTTTCTATACCATTAAAGAATTAGCTAAGAAATTAGGCTGTGTGAATCGACACCATTATCATTAAAATAACGAAATAAAGTTTTTTTTTCCCTGTAGTAATATTTCTGAATAAATAAAAAAACACTTTCTTAAATAAATAACAAAAAAGTTTTTATCATGAATACACACACGCCATAAACGCTTATTGCAATCATAATAATCACTTAATTCGCTCATAAGAGCATGCATGTTTCATCCTGTAGGTATGTATAGTATGGGATAATAAATAACTACCTATAGGTAGCTTCAAGTGCCTTAATAGAGATTTTGCCAGAATGAACTACGTTGTATTTCTGTATTGATAGATGATAGAGTCTATAGCTTAAATATCAATACTACCTTCAAATCCTTCTATCCACCTTAGACAGGAAGATAAGTAGTTTGTTTTAAACATTTAGAATGAAAGTCGTATCCACAAAAACCTTTCGCAATTTTTTCCTTAAATAAATTTCTGTTGGCAAAGTTTTGTGGAAAAATAATTACAATAGGGCAGCTTCCCTTCTTTGCGGGAGTTTCTTATTATGTGGGGGGAGATAACCTACATGCCTTCAGAGGGCCTTACATACATATAATCACGCCTTTATCCCTAATGGGGTAATAAATAATCTATCTGAGCCGATTGCGGCTACAGCAACTGCTGGACGGGCTCAGCTGCTAAATGCAGCTGCTACTGCTGCTAATGGGTTAGGCAGAGCGTAAACGACGTATACAAAGGTCGTTCCGCTACGTCTGACAATGTTTGAAGGTTATTTAAGATATATTTGTAGGTATATTGCTGTAGTGACAGGTTGCCTGCCTATCGCCTAAATTCCAATATACTAAAACCCTCGGAACCCTTAGCTGGTTTTCACAGCATGCCCGGGAGGAAATGCAGCTTGAACATTTTATGTTTTTCTATCGCTCCCAGAGGGTCTATTTTTTTTCTAATTAATAAACTGAATTCTTATCCGATCCGAACCGCAGTTCCACGTAGCCGCTTTTCTATGAAAATAAGATATTTTCCGAAAGAGGAAGGATTCGTTTTTGTTTCTTATAGGTGCTGTCCCATTTAAGATCATTTTTTATATTTAAAAATTGCTTCATCCAGAAGTAACATAGGATGTTATTATACTGGAAAATACAATACAATACAATGTACTTTATTGCACAAAAACACAGAAATTACAAATTGCTAATAAGAAAAGTAGTACAATTGGCGGCCTTATTGCTAATGTAGCAACATCTTCCAGGCAACCAGGCAATAGGAAACAGAGGAGTAAAATAAATTGACATGGGTCAGTGTAACAAACATGTTAATAAATTAAATATATATACTCCAGTATACAATAAGTATAAACATAATATATACAGAAGCATAAACAATTTATAATATAGAATACTGTATTTCGACTGGAAAACTCATAGAGAGAAACTCACTAGGTGTAAGGGACAGCGTCCCGCAAACTGATTGAGGTTGCTCAGTCAGCGACAAACTGCAGGGTTTTTCTTTTTTCAGGATGTGAAAAAAAAGATTGGCTTTTCCATACAAATTGTCTGATCGAGGTGATCTTATATGGAAAAACTTTGTTTTTTTCTCTTCTTGAAAGAATTTTCTAGTGGAACACTACACACTGAACACAGTGTCGTTTACTGAGCAATTCCTATCCCTTGCACCTGGTGTTATTTTTTTTTTAATTAGTCTTCTAATAGACCAACTGAAGTGATTCACACTAAGACAAAGCTCTCCGCCCTTTATAAGGGGATTCTTAAATAATTCGCGTATTTTTGCAAACATCGTAACAAGATCACGGCTGCGATGGCTACCTACTAGCTTATTATTTTATTCCTTTTGTGGAAATACGATCTTTTTATAAGCCATAATATAATTAAAAGAAACATAATTCTTTTCTTTGTTGCGTACCTTTTCTATAAGAGTTCCGTAGTATACATACATACATATAATCGCACCTTTATCCCTAACGGTGTAAGCAGTCGTTTCGCCACATCTGACAAAGTTTTGAGGGTTATTTAAGATAGATTTGTAGAGGTATATTGCTGTAGTCACAGGTTGACAGCCTTTCGCCTAAATTACAATATACTGAATCCCTCGGATTCCTTAGCTGGTTTTTATAGCATGCCCGGGATGAAATGCAGCTGGCACATTCTATATTTTTCTCTAACTCGCAGACCAGCATGGAAGAACTTACTTCTTTATTTGTTAAGGTTTAAGGATTCCTCCTAAACGAATCATTGGAAAATTCAACAAAAATATACATCTAATAAATTAGTTCACGGCCTGCAATTGCAACATTTAAAAATATTCTAGTTCATAAATAAGTATGCTACAAAAATCTGGAAATGAATGAAGCTGTTTTATCAGTAAATTTGATATTCCTTCTAAACTACTAGGAGCGCTTTTACGATTCCTGCGAGAAAATATCCGTGTTATGATTATCTAAAATTGCAACATAGCTTTTTTAAATCCGACTCGTAGTCAATGTAATTTGCTCTATTGAGCGTTTTCCGCACATTTTTGACGCGGCCACGGACGTAACCGCCACGCCGTAGCGCGCGCTGATTTGAACGATATTCTAAGGCATATCTTGAAATCTACCCGCTCATCTGCCAGCAGAATACACCTTAAAACGGGCGTTAAAATGACACTTTGAGTGCAAATTATTGTCAAAAATAAAAACTTTATCGAGAACACAATGCTTTCTGTCCTTTAAAAATTATAATCGCTGCAAATTTGGTGTCGCCCTGCCATACCTAAGGTTGCCTGCAAGAAATGGTTGCTTTACAATAAGGCCGCCTATATGTACTACAATTTGTTTTATTTTTTATTTTTCTCTTCTGTCTTTTCTGTGCAATAAAGTATATTCTTATCTTATCTTACTTACCCAGTACGTACACAGGCATGATTTGTATATGTATGTAACATATTTTTTTAAGGTATATGGCTGTAGTGACAGGTTGTCAGTCTATCGCCAAAATTGCAATACATACACAGAAACCCTTGGATCGCTTTGCTGTTTTCTACAGCATGCCCGGGAGGAAATGCAACTGGCACATTCTATGTTTTCTCTCGGACCCAGTCCAGGATGATAGTACCTAAAAACCTATCTTAATTACCCCTCAAATATTGTCAGCCGTTGCGGAACGACCTTTGTTCAGGTCGTTTACGCTCTGCCTACCCCATTAAGGATAAAGGCGTGATTATATGTCATCATTATAAATTTAAGAGCTTTGCTCTTGTCGGTAGAGTAATCGCCAGCTTTAACCGCCTCCGTGGTCTAGTGGCTAGTGCCATGGAATCCGGAGGTCCTGGGTTCAATTCCCAGGGGGGTAACACAAAGTTGATATTTTAGAATTTAACACTTTGTGAATTTTTCCCCAGTTTGGTTAGGACATTGCAGGCTGAATCACCTGATTGTCCGAAAAAGGAAAAGATTTCGTGCTTCGGAGGGCACGTAAGCCGTCGGTCCCGGTAGCTGTCTTTGATAGTGGTCGTTACTCAAACCATGTCAGAGGCCTGATAGTTGTGCTACTAGGTGGTTTAAAAGCTCTGACACCAGGGTTCATCGGGTCGATAGACTCGTTACCCACTCGACAGAAGAAGAAGATCCTGGTCATATTACTCCTTTTTAGGGAAATTTTGTGTGGTGGTTTCCCTCTTGGCTTCCACACTGCAGCAAGCGAAGCTAGTCCGCATCATATAGTCTGGACACGAGCCCTTACATCCATTTCCCCATTAGGGATGGAGGCGTGATTGTATGCACATACATACATATAATCACGCCTCTATCCCTAATAGGGAAGGCAGAGCGTAAACATCCTACACAAAGGTCGTTCCGCCAAAAATACAAAGTTTTAAGGGTTATTTAAATATAGATTTGTAGGTATATTGCTGTAGTGACAGGTTGGCGCACATCGCCTAAATTGCAATATACTGAAACCCTCAGAACCCTTAGCTGGTTTTTACAGCATGCGCGGGAGGAAATGCAGCTGGCTCATTCTATGTCTTTCTCTCGCTCCCAGTCCAGCATGGAAGTGATTGTATGTATGTACATAAAACTACCTATCTACGTAAATTCTCGTAAATACGGGCACATTCCCCCAAACTAGGGGACGTTTCTAAACTGCTCTACATCTTAATAACAAAGCGTAAGTACAGATAGCAAAAGAGATGTTACCCCCCTCACCCCTCACGTCCCTACACCCCCACCCCCCCGGCCCGCCCCGAGCTACAAAAGGCGCCTTCAGTATTGCCCTAGGCGGCGCGGAATAAGGCGTACGTGAAAATTTCTTAACTTGAGGAAAGCGATTTTCTTTTTGCTAAGAGTTTCCTCTTGACTTTAAACTCAACTCGGGCGTTAATATCAGCAGATTTAAAGACTTGATGGAGTACCATATGATAGCTGAATGTTTAACTTTCATATAGCTCTATAAAGCCGTTGACATGATATATGGTTTGTCTGTAGACTAATCTCATAATCATAATACTATAGAATAATGTTAATTTATTTATACTCACAGCTTTTTAAGACTGTCCTTGCGTTGCACAGATAACTTTAAATGAGATTTGTAGTTACATCTTGTTACATTTACACTAAACACATCAAAATATTTAAAACAAAAAAACACTTAAATAACCATACAATTTCCACTGTCACGTGCGACTTTATGCGGAAAGCGCGTCACCGTTTACAGTAGACATAGGGCGGGCTACCGAACACCGCCTGCGGCCTTCCTGACCAATCACAGCGCTCCGAGCTATATCGCTGTCCCACTCGCACTCCCACTAACCCCCATCCAGGTGTCTCATTCGTCTCCCCCGGCGAAAATCCTAGCTTTCCCTCGCTTACAGAAGAATCACAACTATATTCAGTTTACAATAGAATTGGAAATTATTTGAATAAGCAATGCGGATATAGGACGTTTCAAATATGGAGCACCGTTTATTTGATATCGAGCGTCAGGCAGGCGACGATTTTCAAGTTCAGATTTCCAATTCAAGTGATTGTGAA
The DNA here is from genome assembly GCA_949820665.1 of Scrobipalpa costella. Classification (NCBI taxonomy): domain Eukaryota; kingdom Metazoa; phylum Arthropoda; class Insecta; order Lepidoptera; family Gelechiidae; genus Scrobipalpa; species Scrobipalpa costella. The sequence goes on from OX463315.1 coordinate 15,477,837, forward strand.
CCTTATTTCCTTACACGTTAAATCTACCGCCAACAGTAACTTTGAAATCGTATTTACGCGTGCAATGTTGGCAGTTTCATTGTTACAACTGCGAAACGCTTACTTGCTACCGATATGCAGCCTTAGGTGCTACGAAACAGAGTAGTAACTCTTATAGCGGTCTTTTGCGACTTAAGGTGTTTTAAGGGTGGGTTACTAGTGTGCCTGGGGCGAAAGCTATTTGTGATGACAATTTCGCGAGCGTCGGCGGACGAAATATGCCTTTTATTCGCAGTGAGCTGGATTACACCGCTAAAATGGAATTGATGTCGGAGGAGCTTTACGGAATTTGCAAAGCGAACTGCACTATTCGTACTTGTAACTGTTTAATGTGGAATAACTACCTCTGTGGTCTAATGGTCACAGCCATGGACTTACGCCCCGGAGGTCCTGGGTTCGAATATTTGTTCATTTATCACTTTGTGAGTATCACTCAGTTTGATTAGGACATTGCAGACTGAATCACCTGATTGTCCGAAAAGTAAAAAGATTCCGTCGGTCCCGGTCGCTGTCTTTGATAATGGTCGTTTCTCAAACCATGTCATAGGCCTAATAGCTGTGCTACTAAGCGGTTTGAAAACTCTGACACCAGGGTTCATCGGCTTCGACTCGAGAATCCACTCGCTAAGAAGAATGTGGAATAATACTAAACTGGTTAGTTTGCATCTGTAGTCTAGTTGTTTGAGCTTGGCTTTACATTTAGGGTAGATAGGTTCAACTATTCCCAGTTTTATTAGAACATAGCAACTTGAACCGTCTGAAAAGAAAGAAAAAATAACTTATTTTGGTGTTCAGACCAACTAATAGCAAATCTTATTGGAATTACAAATATTGTCCTGTTGAAGAATTATTTTGCTAACAAAATAAATAAAGTTACCGTAAACTTTTTGTTTGGTAAATAGACTCGAGTTTGTTGAATAATTAAGAAAACACTCACCAAATTGTAATTCTAAACAAGTTTTTAAATAGATAATGGGCTCGATTCTAGATTTTCCGGCTAAAACTAAAATTAAAATCTATTTATTCTTCCATGCTGGCCTGGGAGCGAGAGAAAAACATAAAATGTGCCAGCTGCATTTAATCCCGGGTATGCTGTAAAAACCAGCTAAGGGATCCGAGGGTTTCAGTATATTGTAATTTAGGCGATGGGCTGACATCCTGTCACTACAGCAATATACTTATAAATCTATCTTAAATAACCCTCAAAACTTTGTCAGACGTGGCGGAACGACCTTTGTTTGGTTCGTTTACGCTCTGCCTACCCCATTAGGGATAAAGGCGTTATTATATGTATGTATGTATGTAAAATCTATTTGTCTCTTTCAGGCTTAAAACATTGGAAATCGACAGGAGATCTATTCTCTCTACTTCCATGCTGGACTGGAAGCGAGAGAAAAACAGAATGTGCCAGCTGCATCCTCCTAGGCATGCTGTAAAACCCAGCTAAGGGATCCACGGGTTTCTGTATTCTGAAATTTAGGCGATAGGCTGACAACCTGTCTCTACAGCAATATACCTACAAATCTACCTTAAATAACGCTCAAAACTTCGGAATGACCTTTGTTTAGGTCGTTTACGGTCTGCCTACCCCATTAGGGATAAAGACGTGATCATATGTATGTATGTATGTATTTAGGTATAAGTCTACCTAAAGCCTTCGTAGTTTCAACGGCCTATGAACAGTTTTCCCACTATTCCTTCTCTTCACTATCACTATCACTACATAGTAACTGCCTCCGTGGTCTAGTGGCTAGTGCCATTGACTCCCGATCCGGAGGTCCTGGGGTCGATTCCCAAGGGGGAAACACAAAGTTGATATTTGAGAATTTATCACTTTGTGAATTTTTCCCCAGTTTGGTTAGGACATTTCAGGCTGAATCACCTGATTGTCCGAAAAAGAAAAAGATTTCGTGCTTCGGAGGGCACGTTAAGCCGTCGGTCCAGGTCGCTGTCTTTGATAGTGGTCTTTACTCAAACCATGTCAGAGGCCTGATAGTTGTGCTACTAGGCGGTTTAAAAACTCTGACACCAGGGTTCATCGGGTCGATAGACTTGATACCCACTCGACAGAAGAAGACTACATAGTATAAAACAAAGTCGCTTTCTCTGTCCCTATATCCCTATGTATGCTTAGATCTTTAAACTACGCAACGGATTTTGATGCGGTTTCTTTTAATGGATAGAGTGATTCAAGAGGAAGGTTTATAATGTATTATACATGCATAATATAGTAGAGTACTTCCATGCTGGCCTGGGAGCGAGAGAAAAAACATAGAATGTGCCAGCTGCTTTTCCTCCCAGGCATGCTGTAAAAACCAGCTAAGGGATCTGAGGTTCAGTTTATTGTAATTTAGGCGATGGGCTGACAACCTGTCACTACAGCATTATGCCTACAAATTTAAATATCCCTCAAAACTTTGTAAGATGTGGCGGAACAATCTTTGTTTAGGTCGTTTACGCTCTGCCTACCCCATTAGGGATAAAGGCGTGATTATATATATGTATGTATGTATGTATAGTAGAGAAACACTGATAAATTCCGTGCAAAGCCGGGGCGGGTCGCTAGTATAGTATACTCAGCTGGTTAAGTCTACGTACGTGTTTTTTTAAGTTTGCTTGAAAACCACCTGTTTTGCGTAACTTTCATGCTGGTCTGGGAGCGAGAGAAAATCTTAGAATGTGCCAGCTGCATTTCCTCCCGGGCATGCTGTAAAAATCAGCTAGGGATCTGAGGGTTACAGTGTATTGCAATTTTGGCGATGGGCTAACAACATGTCACTACAGCAATATACCTACAAATCTATCTTGAATAACCCTCAAAACTTTGTCAGACGTGGCGGAGCGACCTTTGTTTGGGTCGTTTGCGCTCTGCCTACCCCATCAGGGATACAGGCGTGACTATATGTATGTATGTATGTTTGCAGAACCTTTCGATAGATACAGACCATGAAATTGTGATCCCCGTGGAAATGTTTAACTTCTACCTGTTCTATAAATCAAATTAACTGTGGCGAATCAATTGGCAAGTGAGTTGGCCAGTTAGGATACACGTGGAACGAATCGTAATCTGTCAGTTTGCGAAATCATTGGTTTTTTCTATGCTAGAGTGGGAGCGATAAAAAGATAGAATTTACCTGCTGCTTCTGTTTCATTGCTACTTATAAAAAAGTCTAAGAACATGTCTACAAAAACAATAAATTCAGCCCGAACCATCTAGGTACTACCTAATTTGTTAGAATTGGCGAAACCTCCTTTTACTAGGCAGTTCACAATCTGCTAACCAGAAAGGAACAGAGGCGTGCGTGGATATGTATTACCTACTTACTTATCAAAATTAAAATACTGAAGAACAGTAATCTAAAATCAAATAACAATTTAATTCCCCGGAACAGGACCGTACTCAGTGCATTAGACAGGGCACGGGGCCGCACTCAGTAATCCCACAAAGTGACGTCACTCACACCCACTTTGATCACGCTTTTTGAACCCCCTGTACACTCGGACACCCTGTGTTGTGTGTGATACGTGATTATGTCTGTTTGTATTAATTGAGTGGAGTTTTTTGGCGTTTCATATGAGGATTATTTGCGTTATTAGCTAATTAAACAATTTTATCCAAATTAATTTACCGGTGGAATGAGATGAATCATACCGGGTGTAAGGGACAGCGTCCCGCAAATTGACAGGGGTTGCTAGGCCAATGACATTGAACAACTATCAGTAGTTTATTTTTTCAGGAAGTGAAAAAATAATTGGCTTTTCCATACAAAATGTCCACCTCGATCAGACAAATTGTATTAAAAAAAATATTTTTTTTCACTTCATGAAAAAAAAAACTTGCTGATAGTTGTTCAGTTTCATTAACTGAGCAACCCCTATCAGTTAGCGGGACGCTGTCCCTTACACCCGGTATAACCCAAAAACGCCTGTGGGTGCAAAAATAATACGCGCAAATCTTGTCACTTACAAGTCTTTTTCAAATATCTCTTTTAGTGTCATGCTTGACATGTTATAAATATACATATAATCACGCCTTGATCCCTAATGGGGTAGGCAGAGCGTAAACGACCTGAACAAAGGTCGTTCCGCCACGTCTGACAAAGTTGTGAGGGTTATTTAAGATAGATTTGTAGGTGCTATAGTGACAGGTTGTCAGCCAATCGCCTACATTACAGTATACTGAAACCCTAGGGGCCTTTAGCTGGATTTTACAGCATGCCCGGGAGGAAATGCAGCTGGCACGTTCTATGTTTTTCTCTCGCTCCCAGGCCAGCATGGAAGACATCTAGAAAAAAATAATAAAAAAAGAAAAAGAAAAACAATTCACGTTTTTTAAATCAACTAAACCTATCGTCAAGTTTATTGAATACAAAAGAATATAGAAACAACACAAAAACATGACATGACACGCGGTACCAGCTTCGATCAACTCGAAGAAATGCTATGAAAGAAAAATATCTTTCGTGCCTATTGATGTTTTCTTTAGCATGTTAAGCTATGCAGCAGTCGATATCAACATACTGGGTGTAAGGGACAGCGTCCCGCAAACTGATAGGGGCTGCTTAGTTAACGAGACTGAGCAACATTCATCAGGAAATGTTTTCAGGAAGTGAACAAAAATTTTGGCCCTTCCATACAAAATGTCCACTTCGATCAGGCAATTTGTATGGAAAAGCCAAATTTATTATTCGCTTTTTAAAAAAAATCTTTCCTACCTTTCAGTTTGCGGGACGCTGTCCCTTACACCCCGTATAACATTTCATACATACATACATATAATCACGCCTTTATCCCTAATGGGGTAGGCAGAGCGTAAACGACCTAAATAAAGGTCGTTTCGCCACGTCTGACAAAGTTTTGAGGGTTATTTGAGATAGATTTGTAGGTATATTGCTGTAGTGACAGGTTGTTAGCCCATCGTCTAAATTACAGTATACTGAAACCCTCGGATAGCTGGTTTTTACAGCATGCCCGGGAAGGAAATGCAGCTGGCACATTCTTTGTTTTTCTCTTGCTCCCAGACCAGCATGGAAGAATAACATTTCATGGTGACGTAAAATTGCCAAATCAGGCGGAAAATCGATGAATTCGTTTGATTGAATGTTTCTTTTCGAGGACCTTTTTTTATTTGTATTATCCGGTTGAATCTGTAGTGGATTACATCCTGAGATTACCAGTTTTATACAAAAAGGATGTTTTTATCGACTAAGAGTTTCTTTAGATTCATCGTGTAACTGTATACATTCAGAGTTTGGTTGAAGGTGGTAGGGTTTTGTGCAAAGCCCGTCTGGGGAGTACAACTCTCTAGTTTATTTCTGCCGCCAAACAGAAGAGTTCGCACTTCTGTGTGGGCAAGAGAGCCAGTGAAATTACTGGCTTCTTCTTCTGTCGAGTGGGTATCCAGTCTATGGACCCGATGAACCCTGGTGTCGAGAGTTTTTAAACCGCCTAGTAGCACAACTATCAGGCCTCTGACATGGTTTTGAGTAACGACCACTATCAAAGACAGCGACCGGGACCGACGACGGCTTAACGTGCCCTCCGAAGCACGAAATCTATTTCTTTTCGGACAATCAGGTGATTCAGCCTGCATTGTCCTAACCAAACTGGGGAAAAATTCACAAAGTAATAAATTCTCAAATATCAACTTTGTGTTTTCCCCCCTGGGAATCGAACCCAGGACCTCCGGATCGGGAGTCCATGGCATTAGCCACTAGACCACGGAGGCAGTTATTACTGGCACAAGAGACATTCCATCTTAGGTCTCATGGGGTGCAACGCACTCTGCTTCTTCACTAGGACCTAGGTAGTGGGATAGTAAGTGTTAACTTATAGGCTAGGGTTCTGCTTACCATCAGGAAGGCCGTCTGCTTAGTTGCCACACATAAAAAATCATGTTCTTTTTTGAATAAATAAATAAGTTAATTTGCTAAATTATTGAATTAGATATTATGTTTAAACAATTTTAATCATTATTATATTTGATCTAACCACCACAACAGAAGCGAAAATAAACGCAAAGTACAAAAAACATGAAAAAAAGAAATTAATAATACAGACAGAAAACCGAAAACCAAAGGAATTTACATTACAGGAAAATGTTTCCTTTTAAAATAACCTTTGTTCTTATTCAAATAGAGTCAGTTTTTCCTCAAAGCCGGTTTGTTTCTTTTCTATTAAGAACTCTGCAAATACTTCCACCCTCTAAATAAGTTGAAAAATGTAATTTGGAATAACACAGAGTGATTTCAAACCCTCTTTTATCTTCATCTTTACAACGAGAATGGAATATCGTAACTTTTATCAAGGACTGTAGTCAATTTAGAAGAAATGTCATGGTTCTTCGAATTCCTAAACTAACAAGTTAATAATATTATTAATATTTGTAACTATAAAATTACTTCCATGCTGGTCTGGGAGCGAGAGAAAAACATAGAATGTGCCAGCTGCATTTCCTCCCGGGCATGCTGTAAAATCCAGCTAAGGGATTTAGTATATTGTAATTTAGGCGATGGGCTGACAACCTGTCACTACAGCAATATACCTAGAATTCTATCTTAAATAACCCTCAAAACTTTGTCAGACGTGGCGGGGCGACCTTTGTTTAGGTCGTTTACGCTCTGCCTACCCCATTAGGGATACAGGCGTGAATATATGTATGTATGTATGTATAAAATTAATGTTCAATTTTTTTTTAGTATTTAAGTAAAGCATGTTTTCAAGCATTTAAAGCACAAATTGTCACAAGTAAGAAATAAGAACTGAAATTCCTCAATTTCTTTTTTAACAAGATATTTGGCTGGATTCTAGATGCCACCAGATAAAAATAAAATTAAAAACTATCTTTCACTTGCAAAATAATAAAATTGAAAATGGACAGGCGATTTATACTCTATGGTTTTACACTTTGTCCGCTAGATTTTGTCGCGTTTTTGCACGTTTTCCCAGTATTTCTGTAAATTTTATCCGCCATATCATACGACGGCGGCTAAAAATGACAGATAACGCATTAAACAACCGACTATAAACCAAAAACCGGAGAGAATAGATCTCCTGTCCTTTTCCAATGTTTTTAGTCTGAAAGTGACAAATATAAAATAATTTTAGTTTTAGCCGGCAAATCTAGAACCCAGCCCATTTTGATGATGCACAAAGTTTCCCCTTTAACATGTTAACTACTTTAAGAATCTGAGCTGTGTTTTATTTAGTTTAAATGTTAAAATACATTATCAATATCAGCAAGTGCTTCGCATGCCGCAGTGGACTGCATGCGGTGTGATCTGGCGGCGTGCGTTTACACCGCCAATAACGCGCAAATTGATTCGTGAGCGCGCGCATGTTGTAATTTTCGCGCCGGGCCGCCGCCGACGCGCGCGCTGCGTGCCGCTGCTTAGGCGGTGCTCACACTAGTGCAGAAAATGCAGCCATATTACATACACATACATTTAATAATCACGCCTTTTCCCTAATAGGGTAGGCAGAGCGCAAACAATTTAGTTCCGCCACGTCTGATAGAGTTTTGAGGGTTATTTAAAATAGATTTGTTGATATATAGCTGTAGTGACAGGTTGGCCCATTGCCTAAATGACAATATACTGAAACCCTCGGATCCCATAGCTGGCGTGCTCGGAAGGAAATGCAGCTGGCACATTAAATGTTTTTCTCTCGCTCATATGGCCTATGACAGCATGAACGAAATGCAGCCATATTGACGTGATTTTAGTGTGTATGCGTTTTCAATTCAAGTTAGCCTGATAAATCTGTATTAAATTTACACACTAATATCACTCCTCTAGAACCAATAAGTCTCACTTTCGTAGGTCAGCTGGAAGAAATATCTTAGTAAAAATAAGCTGTACTTGTTGTGTCGTTATTCCTTGTGTGCTGTCATTGTCATGTTACTTGTGTACAATAAACAGTAAATAAATAAATAATAAAAACTTGATTAATCTCATCTAATCTAAGTTCTAAAAAATGTGCCCAAATCAGGCTTTTAACAGTGATATAGCCTTAGAGATACATACATACATGTAATCACGCCTTTATCCCTAATGGGGTAGGCAGAGCTTAAATGACCTAAAAAAGGTCGTTCTGCCACGTCTGACAAAGTTTTGAGGGTTATATTTAAGATAGATTTGTAGGTATATTGCTGTAGTGACAGGTTGTCAGCCCATCGCCTAAATTGCAATATACAGAAACCCTCGGATCCCTTTGCTAGTTTTTACAACATGCCCGGGAGGAAATCCAGCTTGCACATTTTATGTTTTTCTCTCGCTTCCAGTCCAACATGGAAGCTTCAGAGATACACTCGTAGCACGATAATTGAACGGTAGTAATAAGGTATATTTCATCACCATTATGGCACCTTAGGTAATTAAAATTAGCATTTATGGGTTGATCAAAATACTCGTATCGAAAAAAAAATTACGGGGTGTAAGGTACAGCGTCCCGCAAACTGATAGGGGTTGCTCATTCAACGACACCGAACAACTATCACCAGGAAATTCTTTTAGGAAGTGAAAATAAAATTTTGTTACTAATTGTCTGATCGCGGTGGACATTTTGTATGGAAAAGCCGATTTTTATTTTTACTTCCTGAAATAATTTCTTGGTGGAAGTGGTTCAGTTACATTGACTGACCAACCCCGATCAGTTTACGGGACGCTGTCCCTTACACCCGGTATATTGAATAAAATTTTGTAGCGTTGTTTGTTCTTTTGACATCTGCTACAAAACGACAGTACCAGGAGAGCAAAAAGGCACAGAAGGCTCGCTTTAAAATATTCAGCGCTCATTAGACGAGCCCATAGAGTAGCGTGTCCCTTCCGCAGCGAGCATTGTAGTGGCGTCTCTTTGCGCAGTCTGTCAACCTGGTACTTTCTAGAGCAGTGCAAACATGCCAGCCGGTAAAGGAGGCGCAGATTGCTTGTTTGGTGATGTGCTTTTGTTTATAAAATAACATGTAAGTAAAGGTCGGTAGGTCAGAGTATAATGGACAAATTGTTGCTATGCTGGCGGACGTAAAAGGAATTTAATTTCGTCTAATTGATACTAAGGCTCGTATGAATAAAGCAATCTCAAGATTGAGAGCATTATTAAGTATGGATTTGACAGGCCACATCGTACTGAAATGGCGTTTCTGATCCGAACTCAAAGTAGCTGTCAGTCTCAAGAACTGTTTATTATGCGCCTAAGGCCCGTAATTATAATCAACACCTGAGACTGACAGCCAGTTCGAGTTCGTATTATAAATATAATTTCAGTACAAAATGTCAAATCCATAGTTAATATGGCTCTCAATCTTGAGATAGCTTTATAAATACGAGCCTAATTAAATCTCAACATCATCAGGGATGTCAAAAGGACATCAGTGGAATGTTTGTATGTGATGCGAGCAAATAAGACATACCTGTGCTAGATAAACAACATTTCAATATTCATACTTGTGCGTTCTCCTTCTTCTTCTGTCGAGTGGGTACCGAGTCTATCGACCCGATGAACCCTGGTGTCAGAGTTATTAAACCGCCTAGTAGCACAACTATCAGGCCTCTGGCATGGTTTGAGTAACGACCACTATCAAAGACAGCGACCGGGACCGACGGCTTAACGTGCCCTCCGAAGCACGAAATCTTTTTCTTTTCGGACAATCAGGTGATTCACAAAGTGATAAATTCTCAAATATCAACTTTGTGTTTCCTCCCTGGGAATCGAACCCAGGACCTCCGGATCAGGACTCCATGGCACTAGCCACTAGACCACGGAGGCAGTTGTGCGTTGCAAGTCCCCATCATTCTTGGTCCAGCTTTCTCCAGTAATACAGTAATTGAATTACCGACTCGTGCCGTGTCTCCTGCGCATATATCACTGCGCGCGCGCAGCGGGCGGCGCTACTTTATACTCGACTTGTTACATACATACATACATATAATCACGCCTTTATACCTAATGGGGTAGGCAGAGCGTCAACGACGTAAACAAAGGTCGTTCCGTCACATCTGACAAAGTTTTGAAGGTTATTAAGATAGATTTGTAAGTATATTGCCGTAGTGACCGGTTGTCAGCCCATCGCCTAAATTGCAATATACAGAAACCGTCGGATCCCATAGCTGGTTTTTACAGCATGCCCGGAAGGAAATGCAGCTGGCACATTCTCTGTTTTTCTCTCGCTCCCAGTCCAGCATGGGAGGTTCTCTCGCTCCCAGTCCAGCATGAAAGTTACGACTAGTTAGCTTTCCGCCTTACTGGGTAGGCAGAGCGTCAACGGCCTAAGGTCAATCCGCCACGTCTGGCATGTTTCGATTTGAGGGTTATTTCAGTTTGATCTGTATATTGCTGTAGTGACAGATTGACAGTCTAGCGCCTAAATTACAATGCACCGACATCTTCCTCTGATTAACTGATTATTTTATCTTATGCTTTCATGCCGGCCTGGGAGTGATAGAAAAACATAGAATGTGCTAGCTGCATTTCCTCCCGGGCATGCTGTAATAACCAGCTAAGGGATCCGAGGGTTTCAGTATACTGTAATTTACGCGATGGGCTGACTACCTGTCACTACAGCAATATACCTACAATTATATCTTAAATAACCCTCAAAACTTTGTCAGACGTGGCGAAACGACCTTTGCTTAGGTCGTTTACCCTCTGCCTACCCCATTAGGGATAAAGGCGTGATTATATGTATGTATGTGTGCTTTGCTTCCATGCTGGCCTGGAAGCGAGAGAAAAACATAGAATGTGCCAGCTGCTCCTCCCGGGCATGCTGTAAAAACCAGCTAAGGGATCCGAGGGTTTCAGTATACTGTAATTTAGGCGATGGGCTGACTACCTGTTACTACAGCAATATACCTACAGTTCTATCTTAAATAACCCTCAAAACTTTATCAGACGTGGCGAAACGACCTTTGTTTAGGTCGTTTACCCTCTGCCTACCCCATTAGGGATAAAGGCGTGATTATATGTATGGATTCACAGCTGGAAGTAGTACTATCTATCGCCATGCCACATATCAAAATCCCTCCAGTCTCTTTTTTGTCTGATCGAGGTGAACATTTTGTATGGAAAAGCCATTTTTTTTTTCACTTCCTGATAAAAATCCTGGTCGAAGTTGTTCAGTGTCCATGACTGAGCAAACGCTATCAGTTTGCGGGACGCTGTCCCTTACACCTAGTGTTTTAAGCCGCGGTTCAAACTGCAACCTGAATAGTGGAGTCAGTGGATTGCATCAAAGATCCGACTGACGTTGTCTAATGGGCTCGTCACTAGATACATACATAAAATCACGCCTTTACCCCTTACGTGGTAGGCAGAGCGTAAAACGCCTCCTAACAGGCGCTTTCGCCACATCTGACAAAAATTGAGGGCAAATTTTAGATTGTAATGATTTGTATTGCTGTAGTTTAGTTATTGCTTTCTTTCATGCTGGACTTGGAGAGATAGAAAAACATAGAATGTTCCAGCTGCCCTTCCTCCCGGGCATGCCGTAGTCAGGAAAAGGGATTCGAGGGTTACAGTGTATTGTAATTTAAGCGATGGGCTGATACGAGATACCACTGGGTAAACTAAAACTAAAATCTATCTGTCACTTTCAAAATAATAAAATTGAAAAAGGACAGGCGAATTATACTCTATAAATAAAATAAATAAAAATAAAATACGTTTATTTCGAGGAACAACAGACTCATAATTGGGTTAGTAAAAAGAAAATGAACTTATGACGTAAGGGTTAGTACAAATCTTATTTTAAAACTTTTAATACCGTGTCATGCAAGTCACAGCAGTGCGTGATATATACACAATCAAATATATCGGCTATCATCTTCAGGACGGTGTTGGCGCTGGCCCGCACTCTGCGCACGAGAGACGCACACCGCTTGCGCATCGTCGCGAAGAAGCAATTGGTGCGCGCCTCCGCGAACATACCAGACGCGCTGCAGTAGCGGCTATGCTTTATATGCTTTTACACATTGTCCGCTAGATTTTGACGCGCTTTTGCACGCTTCCCCAGTATTTCTGTCAATTTTATCCGCCATGTCATATGACCGCGGAATGACAGATAACGCATAAAACCACCGACTATAAATCAAAAACTGGAGAGAAAAGTTCTCCTGTCCTTTTCCAATGTTTAATATGAAAATGACAAATAGATTGTAATTTTTGTTTTAGTCGGCAAATCTAGAATCGAGCCCAATGTGAAAACAAAAGTAATAAAGGCCTACGATCCTTGTTTAGGTTGTTTACGCCCTGCCTACCTTATTAGGGATAAAGGCGTGATTATGTTAATGTATGATACATACTGATACTGACGCCAGTTACAATCATCTACGTTTTTTTAGCGTTTCACTTGTCTTGCTCTACATAGAGTCACAACTCATGTTGGCAATAAAGTTTTCACGCTGAGCAGTAAACAAATCGCTTCCATACCGGTGTGCTTGTATGTTGTATGGAAGCGACGTGAGCCTCACGCTACCATACAACCTGCTGCGACCACTCGAGAACAAGTGTTCACGTGTTATTGAGATATCAGGGCTGGGAAAACATACATATAATCACGCCTTTATCCCTAATGGCAAGCAAAGCCTAAACAAAGGTCGTTCCGCCACGTCTGATAAAGTATTAAGGGTTATTTAAGATAGATTTGTAGGTATTCGTAGTTGCAAAAACCACGACTTAACTAATATTAGTCTCCCTGAAGTTAGGGACAGCGTCCAACTGATAGTTGCTCAGTCAACGACACTGAACAACTATTAGCAGGATTTTTTTCAGGAAGTAAAATAAAAAAATGGCCATGCAAAGTGTCTGATTGAGGTAAACATTTGTATAAAAAAGCCTTTTTATTCACTTCTTGAAAAAAAATCCTGCTGATAGTTGTTCAGTGTCGTTGACTGAGCAAACCCTATCAGTTTGCGGGACGCTGTCCTTTACACAGTACAGTTATTTTCTGTAATGCGATAACGAAAAGAGACACAATAATTTAAGTCAAGATTAATTTAAGTTGTGCGCTCTACGAAACGATACCATTGACGTAACAAAACACCAAATTCAAAGGTAGCTTTGAATTCTTCATAATTTGATAAACACATGGGCTTGATTCTAGATTTGCCGGCTAAAACTAAAATTAAAATCTATTTGTCGCTTTCCGACCAAGAACATTGGAAAAGGACAGGAGATCTATTCTCTTCGGTTTTCTATTTATAGTCGGTGGTTTTATGCGTTATCGGTCATTTTTATCCGCCGTCATATGATATGGCGGATAAAATTGACAGAAATACTGGGGAAACGTGCAAAAGCGAGTCAAAATATAGCGGACAAAGTGTAAAACCATAGTGTAAATCGCCTGGGCGTTTTTAATTTTTATTATTTTGAAAGAGACAGATATATATTAATTTTAGCCGGTTGTATCTAGAATCGAGTACTATAACAAATTAATGCTAGCACACCCCTGACCCGTCGGTGTTAGTAATTAATGAAATTCCGCCGATCTCCTTAACATTATTGATCGAGCAGTCGCAGGCCAGGGCTGTAATGTCTTGTTACTACATCCAGACTTTACTCGTCTGCTATTACTTTAAGGTGTATCCTGCCGGCAGATGAGCAGATAGATTTCAAGATATGCAACCATCGCCTGTAATGCCTTAAAATATTGTTCAAATCAGCGCGCGCTACGGCGTGGCTTTAACGTCCGTGTCCGCGTCAAAAATGTGCGAAAGTCGCACAAAAATGCTAATTCCATAAAAACTACGAGTCGGATTAAAAAAAGCTCTGTTGCGATTTTAGATAATCATAATACGGACCTTGTTTTTTTAAGTAACCGTAAAAGCGCTCCTAGTAGTTTAGAAGGAATAACAAATTTATTGGTAAAAACAGCTTTACTTCCAGTTTTTTTAGCATACTTATTTGTGAACTAGAATATTAATTAAAATTTTGCAATTGCAGGCCGTGAACTAATTTAATTGGTGTATATTTTTTTTGAATTTTCCAATGATTCGTTTAGGAGAAATAAGCTCTTGAAAACAACCATTTGCCGTTACAAATTACAAATTACAAACAAAAGTTACAAAAACTTTGAAGCCTATGCAAGTAAATCTCAAACGCAATGCTCGGTATACCCATACGGACATGCCGTTCTGTACACAAACCGTGTCAGAGCCTTGTGAAGTTTTTTAAAAAGAGGCCTATGAAGTGGCTCAGTCTCTAACATCTTAATAAGTCAAGATCAAGAGCAATTCTGTAGAATAAAGTTTAGACATATTTGATGTCCTATTTCAGCATGGCAGAACCTTGTTCCACCTCGGAAGTCCTTAAGTCTTCGAGCGGCTCTCGTCTCTTGGCTTAAATAGTTTCTAACACCTCAGCAAAGACACTTCAAATAAAAAGTTCAAACACACCAAATCACTGGTGATCGCTTCGTCTCGTCCCCAAAGCAAACATCAACCCGTGTAATTGGTCCTCCGACGCACACGCACCATTTGATGGCGCCATCTGTTGTCATGAAGCGGTAAAAAACTGCCGCATGAATTATTCACTAGCACTTGAGATTCTTAGTGAGGGGAAGTGTATCGATAACAGGAAATAGGAACAGCTTACTAGCTCAAATTCTGTTGTCAGAAGTGGAAGAAAACTTTCACGCGTCATCTAATATACTTATTTATTTATTATTCAACTGTTTATTGTACACATGAACACACACAGAATAATTACATTAATGACACAACAAGCACTGCTTATTTCTACAAAGAAATTTCTTACAGCAGACCTAATAATTTAGTAATAGTATAACGTAATAAATACTTTTTGTGTCCTAAGTTTCCTAAAACAACCTAAGGTGCTAAAATATTAAAGTGGTAAAAGAGAGTTACAAGAGTACTATTGGATCAGTTATTACCACAAAGTATAGAAGGTAGTAAGTATGTACTTGATTATATGTATATATAATCACGCCTGTATCCCTAATGGGGTAGGCAGAGCGTAAACGACCGAAACAAAGGTCATTCCGCCACGTCTGACAAAGGTTATTTAAGATAGATTTTTAGGTACATTTCTGTAGTGACAGGTTGTCAGCCCATCGCCTAAATTGCAATATACTGAAACCCGCGGATCCCTTAGCTGGTTTTTACAGCATGCTCGGGAGGAAAAGCATCTGGCAAATTCTAGGTTTTTCTTTCATTTCCAGTCCAGCATGGAAGAACTAGTATTATGGTAGTAAAAACCACTCTTATAACTTTTTAAGTAATAAATTAGTGCTATCTAAGCACCTAGTATCAGAGATGTTAAGAACATACAGAAACACGCACTAGCTGCAAGTGGTCATCATTATAGCTTGAACTCGATAAAAATGCAATCGATATCGACTTTTCCCATCACTAGCACACACCTAGTAGTTCTTGAAACATTGACAGATGGCCGCCCTCCGGCCAAGCAGCCATGAATGAGATATTCATACAGATTTTTAAGCAGAAACCTATTAACTGTTACCTACTTATAAGATTCCTTCCATGCTGGACTGGGAGCGAGAGAAAAACATAGAATTTGACGACTGCATTTCCTATCGGGCATGCTGTAAAAACCAGCTAAGGGATTCTGTTTATTGCAATTTAAGCGATAGGCTGATAACCTGTCACTACAGCAATATACCTACAAATCTATCTTAAATAACCCTCAAAATATTGTCTGACGTGGCGGAACGACTTTTGTTTACGTCAATTACGCTCTGCCTACCCCATTAGGGATAAAGGCGTGATTATATGTATGTTCTAATAAGAAACCACGATAAAGATAGACGGAGTATAGTATATAAACTTAAGTAGGCTATTCATGTTCCGTTTGACTGCCTCTGTGGTCTAGTGGTGTAAACCCTGGGCTCTCGATCCGGAGATCGTGGATTCCATTTCTACGGGGGAACACATACATACATACATAACGTTACGCCTCTTTCCCGGAGGGGTAGGCAGAGGTCACATCTCTCCACTTGCTACGGTCCGAGGGGGAACGGGGAAACAGTAAGTTAATATTATCAATTTATCACTTTGTGAGATTTTCCCCAGTTTGGTTAAGACAATGCAAATTGAAATTTGAATCACCTATTTGTCTTGTAAAAATAGGCAAGTACAATAACGTTATAATTACTTGTGATATATATTTTTACAAGTATTGATACCATGCATCAGTTAGGTCAAAGTAAATTAAACACAGTAAAGTAATCCTTTTAGGCCCGTATTTATAGTCAGCTCTCAAGCACAGAATACATAATAGTACCCCAAGCGTGACAGCGTGTTTGAGTTCGCATCGGGAATGTAATTTCACGACATTTCAAATCCATACTTAATATTGCCCTCAATCCTGAAATTGATCCTTAGATTACTATTTTTTTTTATATGCGTTCGTACTAAGTCAATTAAGTTATTTTCAAAAGAATACATACATACATATAATCACGCCTTTATCCCTAATGGGGTAGGCAGAGCTTAAGCTACCTAAAAAAAGGTCGTTCCGCCACGTCTGACAGTTTTGAGGGTTATTTAAGGTAGATTTGTATATTGCTATAGTGACAGGTTGTCAGCCCATCGCCTAAATTACAATATACTGAAACCCTCGGATCCCTTAGCTGGCTTTTACAGCATGCCCGGGAGGAAATGCAGTTGGCACATTATATGTTTTTCTCTCGCTCCCAGGTCAGCATGGAAGAAAAAAAATGTCAAAAGAATGTCTTGCTCTTATACTAATTAACTTTGAAAGCGATAGATTTATCGCAACGGGTTCTGTATTGAACACCGTGTAATGATTGGCTATTAAAAACACAATCTTTCTGCTGTCCACAAAGAAGAAATTAACTAAATTACTTCTTGACGTTGAACAATTTCGCTTTTAGTATTATTAAACACTTAATAAAGTATTATAATGGGCTCGATTCTAGATACCACCGGCTAAAAGTAAAATGCATTTTTGTCTTTGTTTAACAGTTTATTGTACACATAAACATACACAGAACAATTACATAAGGAATTAAGACACAACAGGCACTGCTTATTTGTGCAAAGAATTTTCTTACAGCAGACCTAATAAAAGTGTGATAGCATAAAACGTAATGTAGATAATTTTAGCTGCACCATTTAAATATTTTATCAACACAAATATATAATTATTTTCAGTAAATATATACAAACCTACAACACTGACAAATTAATATATACTTATCCTAAATATAATAGTTATTTATAATAAATAACTGTATACAATGTTTTTGTCACTTTCAGACTAAAAACATTGGCAAAAAAGACAGGAGATCTATTCCCTCCGGTTTTTGATTTATAGTCGGTGGTTTTATGCGTTATCTGCGATTTTTATCCAATAAAATTGACAGAAATACTGGGGAAATGTGCAAAAGCGAGTCAAAATCTATCGGACTAACCATAGAGTATAATTTGCCTGTACTTTTTCAATTTTATTATTTTGAAAGTGACAGATAGATTTTGATTTTAGTTTTAGCCGGTGGTATGTATAATCGACCCATTATATTATACAATACAATACAATATACTGTATTGCACAAAAACACAGAAATTACAAATCGCTAAAAAGAAAAGTAGTACAATTACTTTGACCTGACTACTGGCCTTATTGCTAATGTAGCAATATCTTTCAGGCAACCAGGCAATAGGAAACAGAGGAGTAAAATAAATTATTATCGTCAGACAAGAAATAATATCCCTACGTAAATACAGAATATTTTCAGACCATCGAGTGAAAATCAAGAACCATAATAGTCCTTTTGATCCAACTAAACTACACCATTTCATTAACAATGTAATTTCCAAATCCATAGTTATTTCGCAATAGCTAAATGAGTTACCTGCATACGTTACGACAAGGCTTGAAATGATCGTGAACGGGGCCACCGCAGTATAAGGACACATGCATACATATTGTATCGCCTTTATCCCTAATGGGATAGGCAGAGAGTGAACTACATAAACAAAGGTCATTTCGCCACGTCTAACAAAGTTTTAAGGGTTATTTAAGATAGATTTGTAGGTATAATGCTATAGTGACAGTGCCAGGTTGTCAGCCCATTGCCTAAATTGTAATATACCTATTTTGAAACCCTCTGATCCCTTAGCTGGTTTTACAGCATGCCCGGGAGGAAATACAGCTGGCACACTCTATGTTTTTCTCTCGCTCCCAGTCCAGCGCGGAAGATGTATAAGGAGAACTGTCAAATATCTAGAGGTTGGCGTAAGTTCCCTTTTCGCTACGTTCATTTAAAGCGTGGTCGTGCTGTACTTTGAAGTGCGGAGGGTGACATCCCTCAGTGCTGCATCACGCAAGGGTTGATCACCGTGATTACTGGCGAGCGATTTGGATACCGCTATGCTGAAGCGAGACAGGGAAAATAATTACGGGGTAGGCAGAGCGTCAATTCAACGGCCTAACAAAGTCAATGTATAAGTATCGGATCCGGAAATGCTACATTTACATTTTAAATCCTTATCTACCTATAAAGGCGTGATTTTATGTATGTATGTATGAGAGCCTGATGGTGTAGTGGATAGGGCCATTGCCTCCTGAGCGGGAGGTCGTGGTTCGAATCTCACGTACCAATGTGTTTTTCGGTTTTCAAATTTCATATGTCCGTTTATTCGGCGCTTTTTCCGTGCTTCGGAAGGCACGTTAAGCCGTTGGTCCCGGTTAATATCATTTCATCATCATCATTGGCCACGACATCTTGTTCAGATGATTGTTGCAGCGTCAACAGTCGGAGGTAAGACTAATATCATTTAATACCGTAGATACTAGTCGTTAAGCCATATCAGAGGCCAGTGCTAAGCATTGGCGGCTTGAAAACTCTGACCTAATCTAGGATTGGGTCTGGTTTTCCTTCTGGGTTGCGGAGGTCAGATGGCAGTCGCTCTGTGTAAAAACCAGTACGATTACAATTTTCCCCTGCCAAAAATGTTCCATTCCATCGTCAGAGATTATTTTATGGTGGAAACGAAATATAGCGGGAAAAGGTGTTAATCCATACGAAAATATTAATTAGCGCTTCTTTCATACAGATTTTACTTGATAATAATAATTAGAATAAAATAAAACTCTGTCTTTCTTTGAATGTCTCGCATCACGCCATCCCCTAATCATTTATTCAAGGCATTCAATTGACATAGCGCGGGGTGGGTGATTGTTTTTAAACGACACTTGAACGGCTCGGAAATGTTCCGACCATGGTCCCGACAATCACTCAGCTTTGGACATGTGGCAGTATGGGCTGCGTTCAGACGGCCAGTATGAAATGTATACATACAATCACGCTTTTATCCATAACGGGGTAGGCAGAGCGTAAACGACCTATAAAAAGGTCGATCCACCACATCTGACAAATTTTTTGAGGGTTACATAAGATAGATTTATAGGTATATTGCTGTAGTGACAGGTTGTCAACCCTTTGCTCTAAATTAGAATATACTGAATCCCTCGGATCCCTTAGCTGGTTTTTACAGAATGCCCGGGAGGAAATGCAGCTGGCACATTCCAGCATGGAAGAAATATAAAATTTATACCGTATGAATTTCAGACTACCGGGACGCACTGAACGTGTACCGAACGAAACTGTCAAAATTGCAACACATGGAAACCATCGACCAATCACAAACGTCGTACATACACACAGACACTTTTGACAGCCGGCGAAATATTCGTATAGTTTCTAGGTAGCAAAATCTTCGCCGCTGTCAGATGAAAATTCAGTTCCGGAACGGGCCGGATAAAAACTCATACATACATACATATAATCACGCATTTATCCCTAATGGGGTAGGCAGAGCGTAAACGACCTAATCAAAGGTCGTTCCGCCACGTCTGACAAAGTTTTGAGGGTTATTTTACGATAGATTTGTAGGTATATTGCTATAGCGACAGGTTGTCAGCCCATCGCCTAAATTACAATATACTGAAACCCTCGGATCCCTTAGCTGGTTTTACAGCATGCCCGGGAGGAAATGCAGCTGGCATATTCTATGTTTTTCTCTAGCTCCCAGGCCAGCATGGAAAAACTCACTTAGTCAAAATTTCGTCTGACAGGTACCTCTGAACCAATATTTTTTGTAGTCTTTACCATAGTTATAGTTTTAAAAAATAATTAGAAAGTAACATTGAATAGTAAGCAATGGTTTTGAAGTATACAGCCATGTCTTATATTTTTTAAATTTTCATTCATCGATCGGCATTTTAATTTTATTTTTCTTCCATGCTGGACTGGGAGCGCCAGAAAAACATAGAATGTGCCAGCTCCATTTTCTCCCGGGCAAGCTGTAAAAACCAGCTAAGGGATCTGAGGGTTTCAGTATATTGTAATTTAGGCGATGGGCTGACAACCTGTCACTACAACAATATACTACAAATCTATCTTAAATAACCCTCAAAACTTTGTCAGACTTGGCGAAACGACCTTTATTTAGGTCGTTTGAGCTCTGCCTACCCCATTAGGGATAAAGGCGTGATTATATGTATGTATGTATGACCGGCATTTTATCAACGGCCCCGCAGTGTTCCGACAATCCCTCAGCCACCCTCAGCTTTGGACAGATAATATAGCAGTCTAATATGGTGGCAGTCTTTGCCATTGATTGTTGATATAGTTTTTAAACATTCCCATAGGATAGGCAATAGTAGCAATTCGTAGTTGCAAAATACTTAACTAATATACCTGATATCTTCTATCTTGAGAAACATAAAAAGGACAGCAATAGTTTTAGTCATGATTTAATTAAGTCGTGCCCCCAAAGAATCGATAGCAATGCTTTTGAGCCATACAGCCTAATTTTATATATTTAATCATTAGCACTTAGAACAACAAAAGCGCGTGAAATGGTCAGTTACTTTCTTTGTATTGTAATCGTTAAACAAAAAAGTATGAGTACCTTACGCGTGTTTCACCAGTACAATTAATTAATTCACATGAACATCTCAATAACCGATTGAACTGATCTTTACCCGTTGAAAAACCTTTTTAAAAAACAAAGGCGCGCGCACAGGGGTGCCAACCTGACGTGCCTACTGCGAGTTTGTTAACAGTGGTACCACCCGTCGCGAGGACGACTACTGCGTTCTTATTTTGAAATTTTGACACGCTTCTGGAAATAAAATAATTGATTAATGATGATATGCTTTTTAAAAGCGGTCGGTGCTTTAAATTAACGGTACATGGAGTAATCTTGATGCACCGTATTATCAAACTGTATGCCTCTGGCTTCAGAAAAAGTCTGTGCGTTCTTTAACTATACTACCATTCTGAACTGCCTCCGTAGTATAGTGGTCAGAGCCATGGACTTACGATCCGGAGGTCCTTAGTTCGATTCCCACGGGGGGGACAAAATTGATGTTTGTAAATTTATCACTTTGTGTGGTTTTACCCAGTTTGGTTAGGACATTGCAGGCTGAATCACCTGATTGCCCGAAAAGGAAAAAAATATTCGATGCTTCGGAGAGCAGGTTAAGCCGTTGGTCTCGGTCGCTGTTTTTGAAAGAGATCGTTACTCAAACTATGTCAGAGGCCTAATAGCTGTGCTACTAGGCAGTTTGTAAACTCTGACACCAAGGTTCATATGGTCGTTTGAAGAACTCACTCGCTAAGAAGAAGAAGTGCTTACGAGAGAAAGTGACAAACGAGACAAGTGAAATGATATTCACTTTCACATACATACAAGGTGTAAGAGACAGCTTCTTTCAAACTGACAGGGGTTGCTCATTCAGCAAAACTGAGGAAAATGAAAATGAAAAAAAAATGGATCTCCATACAAATTTGATCAAGGCCATCATTTTGTATGGAAAATCCTTTTTTTACTTGTCAGATCACTTATCACTATTAAACGGTCAGGAGTCGCCAAACAGACTATTATACACTACGCCACAGACTCGAGCGTGAAATGAAACCAACCCCACAATTACACCACCCCACCCTGTCGCTAAATAACCACTTGATTACAAGGGTAGTCAGCCCTGTTAGAGATTTGACTATCGACTAGTGTTGGACACTTGTCGATAAAAATGAAATATCGTTAAATCGTGATGAAACTGCCACTGAAAACATAAAATAAGGAACTAGTTGCTTTTTACTATTATCACATATATGAAAATGGTTCATGCCTCATAGCTGACCGTGAAATAAAACCAACCCCACAATTACACAACCCACCCTGTCGCTAAATAACCACTTAATGACAAGGGTTGTCAGCCCTGTTTGAGATTTGACTATCGACTAGAGATGGACACTTAATCGATGCTTATATTCTATCGTAATTTGCTTATTTGAAACTGTTATACTCCTTTTAATGTGCACCTTAATAAAACTATTTCATCACATAATCAGTAGTAGGTAAATTAAACAAAGAGTAACTTAAATAGAAAACGTAACAAATCAACACGTTCTTACGTTTCGAAATGCTTTCTCAAACAAAAGACATCAACGCGATATCGTCATGTTAATTACTACTAAATACATTCTACTTTTAATGTACACATTATTGTTAACTGCCTCCGTGGTCTAGCGGTCTGAATCATGGGCTCTCGACCCGGAGGGCCCGGATTAGATTCCCGGCGGGGGACAATGACTTTGTGTTGTCGTTTCTAGTTTGGTTAGGACATTGATCCATGCTGTCCGATGGGCATGTAAATAGTCGGTCCTGCGCCTGATTTATCTCTGGTCGTGTCAGTCAATCTGTCCCATCAGAATATGAGATTGAAGGAATAGAGAGTGCACCTGTGTGTTGCGCAAACACTTGGGCACTAAAATCAAGTCCTGCGCAGTTGGCTGATCTCCGGGAGACTATTATTATTGTTTATGTTTGTGTATAAGTAACTCCCCGTGTGGTGCCAGGTTAGAATAGCTTCACCCCATAACTTCCCGTGGGTATCGTAAAAGGCGACTAAGTGATAAATCCCGGGAATGGGCAGCAGCGTTCCCTGTGAATGGAAAACTTCTACTGCGCTCACCAACGCGCCTGCCAAGCGTGGTGAGTATGGCATATACCCCCAATTGTGGGGAGGCCCATGTCCAGCAGTGGACTGTTGTGGCTGATATTGATGTTGATAAGTAACCTAGATAAGTTTCTAAAAACCATGTAGGTAATGAAAACTGATGGAATACTGTGAAGGGTGTCTTTCTTCTCCCCTGATGTAGCTCCTCGTATAGGATCGGAATGTCGAGGGCTAACCCTCCCTTCAATACAAACAAGTAAGCCGATCAGTTTTCATTATGAATAAC
Organism: Scrobipalpa costella; assembly: GCA_949820665.1. NCBI lineage: Eukaryota > Metazoa > Arthropoda > Insecta > Lepidoptera > Gelechiidae > Scrobipalpa > Scrobipalpa costella. The sequence continues at coordinate 15,501,130 of OX463315.1, forward strand.
ACTTGTTTATCCTTTAGTGTTAAAACCATGTAGCTAAAACTGAAGCTTCAATCTAGCTTCATATTCCACAATTATTTTTTTTCGGTTGGGGCTCTTCGACTAGATGTAAATATAGGTGTAAACTAATGGTGTAAATATTGTTAGATTTAACTTTTTATAAATAAAGGATTCTATTTATTTGACAAATAAATTAAATTAGATAATAGTCGCTTCTGTCGATAGGTACTGAACCCATCACTAGCAGCGGAATTATTTCATTGTAATGTTATTTCGACATTATTTTAATACGCCGTTTGATGTCCGAAAAGCGTATTTGTTTTAGATTAATAAACGAAGCGTTCGGCTTTTATGTTCCTATCGTAAAATATGATATTTTTATCTTTGACATTTGCCAAACGAACCGACTCGTAAAACTTTGTTAAAAATAAATAACAGGCCCATTAAGTTTTAATATCAATTACATATTTATTTACCTAGGCAGTTACCTACCTAACCTATACTAAGGCTCGTATTTATAATGCGATCTCAAGATTTAGAGCAATATTAAGTACGGATTTGACAGGCCCTTTTGTACTGGAATGACATTTCTGATACAAACTCAAACTCGCTGTCAGTCTCAAGTGCTGTTTATTAATACGGGCCTGGGTAAGAAGGTACTGTAAATCTTTATCTAATAGTTAATAGTACCTAAACATATTCTTAGTAAGTTTTTATTTTGTATATCAGCTGATCAATCATAAAGGCAACGGATTCCTGGATTGAACCTTCTTGACCAACTGCTAACATCGTACAACGCAGACAGGTACAGAAATTGAAAATAAAGACACAAAAATATCATAATACAATGAGTCGACAAAAAAGTCGATTACACGTTCAAAAACACCATTTCATACCCGCCCACCTACCCTCATTTCGCCATACATCACGGGCGCCATAACGTACACTATAAAAAACCTTTTTTGCGGCCAGCATCATTACGCGGAATACTTGAGATTTCCGAACGCGCCAAATTGCCTGGCCGTATGCAAGGAATGCCTTAAAACTCTTAAAACGAGAGAAAAAGAAAAGAGTTCGGGACGAAAAAGTCGTGATAGTTATTCAAAAAAGGAACGCGGGCAATTACTGGCACGCGAGCGCGGTCGCGCGCCGCGCAAAGTCGAATTCACAATGCGATTTGCATGCTAGCTTACTTATTCGCATGCTTTAGTTAGTTACATTTTGTAACGTATGAGTCTACGTATGAGCAACAATTTACTTTGAAAGTATTTGCGTATCTTAGTCATGAGGAAATATGAATCCTTGCCTAAAAAAAATACGTTCGAATATGATTGCTATATGCTAATCCAATTTTACCTTGCCTTTTGTGTATGAGTTTTGTCCTATCCTCTGTATGTCAAAAGTAAATAGTATTCTACTAAATAACAGGGCAGCAACAATCAAAAAGTATCCTAAACCTCTCTAGACGAACCCTTACCGATACCAACTTGACGTCGTGACAGCCTCAAGCCCATCCCCTCCCCCGCTCCTCCCCGCCGCTGCAACTTACCTCCCTCCTTCTTACACTCTACAAGAACGACCAAACAGCATCCATTGCTTGTCATAAACGTCAACGTCAAATATTCCCGCCAAGATGCCCCGCAATGGGCGCCAACGTCCAGCGTTCTTGTAGCCGCATCGTGTCTATGGATAATGCTTTACTCTGTATCCTACCGCGCGCCTCGAGGCACACGCACTGCACTTTACTGCCATACTTACTCCTTCCTTACTAACTATTTATTATAGGTTACGAATTCGCGGTTGTAAGATGGGAGATGTTGCACTATGAAGTTTAAAAAAAAGTATAATTAGGGTAGGTAGGTAAACATTTTACGTTTATTTTTAACTAGCGACCCACCCCGGCTTCGCACGGCTTATCAGTGTTTTTTCAGCTATTATTATACATTTATTATACATATACTACAGCAATATACCTAGAATTCTATCTTAAATAACCCTCAAAACTTTGTCAAACGTGGCGGGACGACCTTTGTTTAGGTCGTTTACGCTCTGCCTACCCCATTAGGGATAAAGGCGTGATTATATGTATGTATGTATGTATTATACATATAAACCTTCCTTTTGTTGGTTACTCTATCTATTGAAAAAAACCGCATTAAAATCCGTTGCGTAGTTTTAAAGATCTAAGCATATAAGCATACATAGGGTCAGACGGACATCCAGACACGTCGAGCGACTTTGTTAATATACTATGTAAGTATACATTACAATCTAAAATTGCCCTCAATTTTTGTCAGACGTGGCGAAAGCGCCTTTTATGAGGCGTTGAACGCTCTGCCTACCCCGTAAGGGATAAAGGCGTGATTTATGTATGTATGTAAGTATACTGATGACAAAATCTTACAGTGGCATATGTGTAAAAGGCCCGTATTAATATTATTAAGATCTTTATTTGTCTGTCTTATTTACATAAATTAAAAACTGTGTAACAAAACTATTGTAAAAAAAATATAAAACTCCCCATGCAGCTTACCAAATCAATGCAGTGTAAAAACCACAAAGCTTTATAAAATCATCGATTTCATCTATAGCCACACACGTTCCTATAAATACATGCACTCTCATTGTTGCCAAGTTATTTCAGGGGGACAGATTGTCTTACTCCAATATTCTACCCTCCATACCTCCAGGCGTTGGCTCCCCCAAGTTTGTACTATAAAGAACCCACGATTGATCTGCCAGAATATGTTCCAATTAAAAAATATAAAAAGCGTGTTCTTTATTTGAAAAAGCGCGCGAAGTTGGTAGAGGCTCGCGGCGGGAGGCATTGCAAAACAATGGACGATCGGTGAACATTGAAGTAGTAACTTCATGGTTCATGGTAATCCATCCATGGAAATCGCGATGCCAAATTGACAATTACCTCACAAAAGTAGAGGTGATTTAAAAATCTTTCACTCTCGTTGTAAATCAAAGCTTTTTATTTCATACAATTCTGAATACATTCATATAATCACGCCTCTATCCCTAATAGGATAGGCAAAGCGTAAACGATCTAAACAAAGATCACGTCTCACAAAATTTTGAGGGTTATTTGAAATAGATTTGTAGGTATATTGCTGTAGTCAGCCCATCGCCTAAATTACAATATACTGAAACCCTCGGATCCCGTAACTGGTTTTTACAGCGTGGCCGGGAGGAAATGCAGCTGGCACATTCTATGTTTTTCTCTCGCCCCGGCCAGCATAGAAGAATTCTGTATACACATAAATAAAATACATTTTGAACAAGTTCAACTACTGGCATTCTCGAACTGAAATAGAGACTCTACCTACCTAACATCTCTTCTGCATTTAATAAGCCTCACCCTTTCCCAAACCGGCCGATCCACCCCACACATTACCTAATGAAAGATCAGAATAATCCGAAATTAATCCTTAGTGCATCACTCACCCTGAGAACATACACAAATATCCTAAGGCCATATAGCTGAATGAGATCTTACGCTAGGTACTGGCTGGCTATCGAATTCAAAGAGGGTGGATTCAAATTTCGAACTTTTGTTTTTATTTATCGTGTTTCCTGGCGGGGATTTGGAATTTGAATTTGGAATGGAAAGTACAGTTTTAGCTGCAAAGTTGTGAAGTAGTTTTGTCACATTTACCTACTTACTTCACTTTCATTTATGTAAATTAAATAACATGATAATTCATTCTGGACTGAGAGTGATAGAAAAACATAGAATTTGCCAGCTGCATCTCCTCTTCGGCATGCTATAAACCAGCTAAGGGATTCGAGGGTTATATTGTATTGCAATTTTAAGCGATGGGCTGACAACCTGTGACTATAGCAATATAGTACATTATACCCTCAAAACTTGTCAGACGTGGTGGAACGACCTTTGTTTAGGACGTTTCCTCTCTGCTTACCCCCGTTAATAAAGGCGTGATTTTATGTATGTTATATGATAAAAAATACATTATTCTTACGTTTCTCCGGATAAAAATTATTAATATTATATCTTTAGTCTTTATTTATATAAAGTTGATTTTATATTACACTGAAAAGAAGAAATATGTACGAAAATAGATAATTTTCAAATAAATCCTACAACATTGCGAGGTTTCCATTTCTTTGAATTTAATTTTTGAAACAATAACCAGTAATTTTGAAAAATAGGTGAAATTACCATGTCATTTGAACGTACTACAGTGCCTTTGATCGTCTACCTACCTAATTGCCTAGCGATGACATCCATTTTTCTTTTATAAATCATTCGCAACAATCTATAGACTATTATTAAAGAATTATCTAGCTATTATACTGTGACCTAAGCCCGTTATTACCTAACCTAGGTATTATATTAGGGTGAGGTTAAATGCTCACAAAGGCTAAAGGTATATTATAATGATTTTAATAGGTGCGTTTTTGAAGCTTCATTATATGAGTCATTTTAGATACTTAATTATGATAAATTCAAGATTTTAATATTTACAGCATATTGTACTGTTCTTCCATGCTGGACTGGGAGCGAGAAAAAAACATAGAATGTGCCAGCTGCATTTTTTCTGAGCATGTTGAAAAATTAGCTAAGGGATCCGAGGGTTTCAGTATATTGCAATTTAGGCGATGGGCTAACAACCTGTCACTGCAGCAATATACCTACAAATCTATGCTAAATAACCCTCAAAACTTTGTCAGACGTGGCGGAACGACCTTTGTTTAGGTCGTTTACTTTCTGCCTACCCCATTAGGGATAAAGGCGTGATTATATGTATGTTTGTTAATATTAATTTCATATGAACATATCAAAGATAGAACTAAACAGCATTGTAATAATTTACATCGAGGGCATTTTTCACAAACCGATAGAGATGCGTTGATAAGATTTAGACACAATTTATTGAGTTGTTATTATACGTTAGCGGTCACTTTCTCTGTCGTAACGTAGAATTATTCGTTATTTATAATTGTAAACTTATGAATAGTTGAGTTTTAAACGACCAATAGGTAAAAAAATAGAGATTTTTTACCGTTTGGTAGGAAAGGTGGTAAGTTCTAAGATCTAAGCATGAGTATTATTTTTAAAACGATAAAGGTCGTTTCGCCAGTTCTGACAAAGTTTTGAGCGTTATTTAAGATAGATTTGTAGGTATATTACTGTTGAACTTATGATATGATATTATGACATTTAGTGTAGTAACAGGTTGTCAGCCCATCGCCTAAATTACAATATACTAAGAGCCTCGGATCCCATAGCTGGTTTTTACAGCATGCCCAGGAGGAAATGCAGCTGGCACATTCTAAGATTTTCTTTGTTCCCTTTGTGAAGAATGAATGTTAAAGATATAAAAAATTACGCCTGTATTATATCCTTTATGTATGTAGGCAGGTGGAGGTCCTTGGGGGAGGCCTATGTCCTGCAGTGGACGTCTATCGGCTGAGACGACGATGTAGGCAGAGCGTCAACGAGCTTAAATTTTGAGGTTCTTTTCATGTATTGTTTTCATTTAATTTTGAAACCCGACGTCTTGGGCCCTCTTCAATAGCCGTGGTCGTGAGGCACAAGATGTTAAATGTTGAAATAAATATTGTTCTACCCTCAGTCCTACAATCTGTTTCTTGATTGCCTAGCTAGCGTAATATTCCAACTCTTTTGGGATTAAATACTTCTGAATAAATATTACTGACAAAAAAATATTGTAGAAAACTTATAGAAAAGATCAGCTAATTACAATAATGATATACGGGGTGTAAGGGACAGCGTCCCGCACACTGATAGAGATTGCTCAGTCAACGAAAGTAAATAACTATCAACTGTTTTTTTCTCAGGAAATGGAAAATAAAAAAAAACATACAAATTGTTTTATCGAGGTGGTCATTTTGTATGGGAAGGTGAAATGATTTTTCATCTCCTAAAAGAATTTCCTGGTGAAAGTTGGTCAGTTTTGCTGTCCCTTACACCCCGTATTATAAAAGAAATAGTATTATAACCTCAAAGTTCTATAATAAAACGTTACACTTGGTTTGACGCAAACAGTTTTATCGCAATTTGAGATCTATAAATGTTATGTACTTAGATACTTACCATATACTTAGATGTGCTTAACTTAAATAATCGATAGAAAAGTTTCTATTCGCCCACAGACATTCCGGAAACATTGAGTGATTTGTACGCGAAAACTTCGAACCTCGACAAAACATCAGAATATAAAAAAAAACTCTATAATTTACACAAAATAAAATAAAAACGAAATTGACCCGAATCAATTTATTTTATTCCTCTATTTCCTACTGCCTGGTTGCCTGGAAGATATTGCTACATTAGCAAGAAGGCCACCAATTGTACTACATTTGTTTATGGAATTTGTAATTTCTGTGTTTTTGTGCAATGAAGTATATTGTATTGTGTAAATTTCCTAAAAGTAAACGTGGAAAAAATTATTTCTAAGATTATTGATTATTTAAAATTATTGCTTCTAAGATCTCTTCCAGACAACCTTTGTTAAAAAAGTGTAATTAATATACTTAATTTTAATATGAAAGCCAACTAATAACTGCAGACGACGTCTATGGGCCGGCTTAGACAACTCTTAGAGAAAGTAATAGTAGTAGTTGGCCAACTAGGCTATGCAGATTATCATACATCGGCATAGGTAGTCTGTTTTAATAGTGATATAACTGCCTCCGTGGTCTAGTGGTCAGAGGTTACGATCCGGAGGTCCTGGGTTCAATTCCCAGGGGGGGAACACAAAAGTTGATATTTGTAAATTTATGACTTTGTGAGGTTTTCCCCAGTTTTATCTTAGTTATCACCTTATTGTCTGAACAAGAAAAAGGATTCCGTGCTTCGAAGGGTACGTTAAGCCGTCGATCACGGTCTGTCTTTGATAGTGTTTGTTACCCAAACCGCGTCAGAGGCTTAATAGCTGTGCTACTAGGTGGTTTGAAAACTCTAACACCAGAGTTCATCGGGCCGTTTTACTCTAAGAAGAAGAATAGTATGATATAGAGTACATAATTTTACAGAACATTAATAACAGGTGAAACTAATATTCTTGCAACTGGTATCACCAGATTTCAAAAAAGTGCACAAATGTATAAACTCGAGCTTATAAAACTCACATCACGATATGAAAGCTTACTTTTTTCCATCAAATGTCTCAAGTCCCCACTCTTCGCAGCTTCCCAACCGCCCGAAGCAGTAAGGTGCGCACGCGCCCCGTCCGCTAATAACTAGTAATAACACGTCTTGTCTGTACACGCCGCAATTATGCCCACACGATCGATCTATAGACCGTTATCGATCAAAGAGACAGTCAATCGGGCTGGTAGAAGTACCTACTATTGCCTTGTTTCTTTGATGTGGACTGGGAGAGATAGAAAAACATAGAATGTTCCAGCTGCTTCTCTTCCCCCGAGGATACTGTAGACATGATGATGGTGTCAGTTAGTTAAGTGTTATTATACAGTTGATGATTTCGTTGACGAGAACGTAAAAACATAAATTTACATCACGATCTATTCTATAGAAATAAGCATGACACTAGTTGTCACTTGTACTTTTTATTTAGAACATTTGACATAAAAAAATATACTTTTAAATAATAAACATGTTTAATAGACTTTTATGTTTTCTAATTACCAGCTTTTGTAATTTTTATTAACCATTTAAATACGTATTTTAATATTTCAATTTTATATAATGCCTCTATCAATTACTTTCTTCCATGCTGGCCTGGCAGCGAGAGAAAAACATAGAATGTGCCAGCTGCATTTCCTCCCGAGCATGCTGTAAAAACCAGCTAAGGGATCTGAGGGTTTCAGTATATTGTAATTTAGGCGATGGGCTGACAACCTGTCACTACAGCAATATACTTACAAATCTATCTTAAATAACCCTCAAATCTTTGTCAGACGTGGCGGAACGACCTTTGGGTCGTTTACGCTCTGCCTACCCCATTAGGGAGAAAGGCGTGATTATATGTAGGTATGTATCAATTACAATTTCGCGATTTATATTGTTAACATTTTGCATGCAACTTGTAATGCCCTATTAAACAGGGTTAATGTTCTCATGCCATATCACTACATAGTATAAAACAAAGTCGCTTTCTCTGTCCCTATATCCCTATGTATGCATAAATCTTTACAACTACGCAACGGATTTTGATGCGGTTTCTTTTAATGTATAGAGTGATTCAAGAGGAAGGTTTATATGTATAATACATGCATAATATAGTAGAGAAACACTGATAATCTCCTTGCAAAGCCGGGGCGGGTCGCTAGTTAAACCTATATTTAAGACCTTTAACTCTGTACATGAAAACAAGCAATAAATTGAATTGAATTGAGGCATATACTGCAACTTAGACGATGGGATGACAACTTATACTACACAGACAGTTCCTTCTGAAAGTCCTAGTTTCAGGAGGGACGCTGTACTGAATCATGGTATTCACTTTAGAACTATTATTTTACTTCCATGCTGGCCTGGGAGCGAGAGAAAAACATAGAATGTGCCAGCTGCATGTCCTTCCGGGCGTGCTGTAAAAACCAGTTAAGGGATCCGAGGGTTTCAATATACTGTAATTTATTCGAAGGGCTGACAACCTGTCACTACAGCAATATAACTACAAATCTATCTTAAATAACCCTCAAAATTTGTCAGACGTGGCGGAACGACCTTTGTTAGGTCGTTTACGCTCTGCCTACCCCATTAGGAATAAAGGCGTGATTATATGTATGTATGTATTATTTTAACAACTTATCTCTTAACGACGGACGAATTATATCCATTCATACAAACAAACTTTAACAATTATAATAAACCTAAGTTTAGTTGAACTTATGTAACCTCTTAAACTATACTAAAACAATAAACCGAAACGCTCTAAATGAAAACAAATGACTATCAGAACGTGACCAAGATTTTTTACAAACTAACATTTATAATCATTAAGCGTCGACCACGCGCGCTAATCTTTTAAGAAACTTATGGAAACTCGAGAAAAAAAACGGGAAAAACACACATTCTCGAGCCATTAATATCTCTATCGTATGGTTATGTCTGTCCCGTGATTACGGCTTTTGAACTCGCTTTAGTCCCGAAATTAAAAGTCGGGACGTTTGGTGTGTAGAGCTAAAAACTATTGGATCGAGCTTTGTTAGTTGGAGACAAGTTCGTCAACATTCCGACTACTATTTGGAATCCAGCTTTATGCCATTTTCTCATTTTTATATTAAGTTTATACAAATTTCTGCACATATCGTTATATCTGGTGTTGTAGGTATCAACGTAAAATCAGAAAGCATTGAATTATGTATGCTTTAATCGTATTATTGATTTTAAGCGCAAAAGGTGTAGTATCTGGTTTTGTAGTACCTACCACCAGAATAAAATACTAAAATATCCCGTGTCCCCTGGGTCGCGTCAGCCACCAAATAGCGGCTAGAGCCTGATTTCCTGTCAGAAATAGGAAGTTCGCTTCTCCATATGAATTCCTCGTTCCATGTTTCTTTGTTAACCATCGCTCGCATATCATTACGGCCCTTCCTGGGTGTTTTTGACCCTGTTCTGGAGGTCCCCTAGGTCACGTGACACATAGCGACTTGGGTCTGAATTCCTGCCAAAAATACTTACTATACTCACTCCCATATGAAACCCCAGTTCCATGTTTCTTCGTTGGCCATCGCTCACATATCATTACGGGCCAGGCTGGGTGTTTCTGACCCTGTTCTCAGTCCCCTGGGTCGGGTCAGCCGCCAATTAGCGGCGATTAGGGGCTGTATTTATCGCGTGTCGGACTGTACGAGAGATGGCGCCTCGCGGTGAACATGTGAAGGTCTGGCGGACGCATCTTCGAAATTTTGGAAAAATGTTTGGGCGCGGTTTTGGTAAAGGGGTTTGGGTAAAAGTTTTTGGAGTCAAATATCTACAATACTTAACAATCAAAGTCAAGTTGCTAAATATAAAAACAATTAGTTAGCTTTACAGCTGTATCCAAATGACGTCCAATGCCAAAAATGTGTTTTTTTTTAATTTTGCTTATTTTTTATTTGTTTTTGGGAGCGAGAGAAAAACATAGAATGTGACAGCTGCATTTCCTCCCGAGCATGCTGTAAAAACCTGCTAAGGGATCTGAGGGTTTCAGGTATATATTGTAATTTAAACGATGGACTGACAACCTGTCACTCTGTACTGACAATATACCTACAAATCCATCTAAAATAACCCTCAAAACTTTGGCAGACGTGGCGGAACGACCTTTGATTAGGTCATTTACGCTCTGCCTACCCCATTAGAGATAAAGGCGTGATTATATGTATGTAAAGACAGCAATTGGAAAAGGCATGTATTCAATGAATTGATACTTTAAAACAGTTTTAATTCAAAGAAAAACAGTTTAGAAAACACTTGTTGACACCAAAATACGCCTACGCTACACATGCATAAGCGAAAGTTTCCCAAAAGCTCACGACCAAAGCCCAGAAACCATTTTTTTATTATTTTGGCGCTAACGTAGGTACTAATTTGATGATTAGTGGGAAGGTTCTTCGAATTCAAATGATGGCAGAGGTCAGTGGTCAGATAATGCCCAAATTAGGGACCTTTTTAAGACCTACGAAGATACATATGCATAGATCTTTAGGTAAGGTTTTTGCCGCATTTGTCACGTTTAACAAATCGTCAATATAGTGATTGTTTACTGACCTTATCTAGCGGCTTCTTACTTCTTTCTTTGTTTTGATACTTCTATTTTCTGACAGAACTTCTTTAGTATGTATGTATGTATGTACTTCTTTAGTATAGTTCTTTCGGGTGTGTCATAAAAACACCAAAGTTTTCTCTCGTGAATATTAAAAAGTCAAACTCTTAAATTAGACTGACTGCCAAGAGTATGGTCAGTGTCAGTGATTATGAGAATTTCGGGGGTATTGGAACTGAAACTAAAGGTATTGAAACTGGGGAAGATCTATGTCCAGCAGTGTGCCTATTACAGGGTTCGATTCTAGATTTACCGGACACAACTTAAAATCTATTCGTCACTTTCAGACTTAAAACACTGGATAAGGACAGAAGATCTATTCTTGCTGCGCCTTCCTCTTATGAAATTTTTATCCGCCGTCATGTACTATGGCGGATAAAATTGACAGAAATACTGGGGAAACGTGCAAAAGCGCGTCAAAATCTAACGGACAAAGTGGTTTTACCATAGAGTTTAAATCGCCTGTCCTTTTTCAATTTTACTATTTTGAAAGTGACAGATAGATTTTAGTTTTAGCCGGTGAAATCTAAAATCGAGCCCATAGTAAGAAATAAATTTTATCAAGGATAGTCCAGCCAGACCCTAGGGTAGCTCTATAATTTAAACTGCATCAAGATATGTTATCTTACAACCTAAAATATGACTTGTAAAAAGTCCCACCCATTATGATTTAGATCACTTACAACTATTAATTACTACTCTGCCTTAGCGCCCTTGTCTCAAAGGATCCGATTTACTAAACTACAATTTACAAATTATAAATACATTTTGATGTACATTGCTCGGATGGTTAGTATAAGTACCTATACAGGGTGTGAAGAACGGTGTCCTACAAACTGAAAACGATTGCTGTGCTGATACGACGAAACTGAACAACTTTCATAAATAAATCTGACGTCTCACGTGCAGGCACTCTTGCCTGCTGTTGTCTATATTTTTTCCTCTCACACGGTAAGCTGGAAGACAACTCAAATATTTTGAGTTAAGCTCGCCTTTGTACATAATGTATCTAGATTAAGTTAATTTTAAGAATATCTGTGTGTACAATAAAGAAAGAATGTAATGGTACCTTATGGAGCGTTTTGAGTTATGTATGTATATCTCTGTAATATGTAATTCAAAAGCTATTCAAAAACCCACCATAAGGAACTTTTCACAAATTCTTCTAGGGAAAGAAAAAACTATCGGGATACGAAATGATCATTCTAATAAGACAGTTGCATAGGAAAGCTGAAATATTCTTAAAGGAACTTTGTGGAAGTTGTTCAGTTTCAATGACTGAGCGTCCCCTTTCAATTCTCGGTATCGTCCCTTATGATTAACTAGCGACCCGCCCCGGCTTCGCACGGAATTTATCAGTGTTTCTCTACTATATTATGCATGTATTAAACATATAAACCTTCCTCTTGAGTCACTCTATCCATTAAAAGAAACCGCATCAAAATCCGTTGCATAGTTTTAAAGATCTAAGCATACATAGGGATATATAGTCCGATAGCGCTGGTCTATTTTGACACCATAAGTTTCAAAAACTCTAAAGTTGCTTATTTCTTGCCTGTGGATACAGTCGTATTTATGAATCATATTTTTTGCATTTTGTGTCACATCTGGTACTTGCATTTTCAGTAAATCGATGATTTGTAGTTGTTTTTTTTTATTCAAATTAAAACTTTAATTTAAACTTTAAAATAACTATAATATCATATCTAGGACAGCCTGCGGAGTGTGCAAACCCGGTTTGTGCCATCTTCGTCCAGTGCAAACTGTCATCTTAGGGTCACTATGTAAAAACAGTGCAAAAAAAATACAATTGATGAAATAACTGTTTCCTTACTCAAATACCTTTCATATGCCTATTAAATAAATTTGTGCCAAATTAGGGCATGCACTTTTAAGATTATTAATTATTTTGTTTTTCCAAGCTTCCGTAGCTCCAGAAAAATATTACAATTATTAGAGTTTACTTATTCAATATCAAAAATGCATGAATAATCATCATTCTAAATTTGTGTCACTTTCATGCACTATATTTAAATGAATAAAACACAAAAACAATAGATGCGGTCGAAACAGGCGGACGCGGGCCGGCGGCAGGAAGCGGAGGGCATACGCACGCACACATTCATAGGGTACGGTTATCTCCGCTACGTAGGTACTATAAGGTCATTTTAAATCAAGTGCAAATATTGAAACGTGTGAATCTACACATGACACTGAACAATTTTCCCTAAGAAACATAGGTCGTATTACGAAAAATAAAAATTTACTTCCCATACTAAGTGCGCTATCAGCTGGAGCATTTTGTATGGAAGGTTCAATTTTTTTATTCGGTTTTCGACCTATGTTCCTTAGGGAAAGTTGTTTAGTTTCATGGGTTTAACACTATTAATATTTGCACTTCATTTAAAATGACCTTATACAGTTATATCTATCTATACATAATTATAATAAATCTCTAGAAGGGTGGTGTCTGTACATTGAATATTTTTCCAAAAAAATAACTGCAGCAGACATTATTAACGATATAAAGACCAAATCGTTTTTTTTTAGAATTTTTGTCTGTCTGTATGTCTGTATGTTACCATATCACGCCAAAACTACTTAACCGATTTCAATGGGACTTTTTTTATTCAACTCAGTGTTACCCGGGTTGCAACTTAGGGTACCTAAAATCACGCCACCTCACTTAGAGGGTAGGCAGGAAATTCGAATTTGGCTGTTTTTAACCGATTTCGATCAAACTTTTTTTATTCGACTGATTGTTATCTAGGAAAAAACATAGGGTACAAATAATCACGCCACCTGAGTTGAGGGGTAGGTAGGAAATTAAATTTTGATTGTATCTTTTCCGATTTGATGTTTTTTTTATTCGGCTCAATGTTAACTCACGTAAAACTTTATAGATATACGTATAAAACCACGCCACCTGACTTAGGGAGTAGGCAGAAAATTTAATCTTGTTTTATTTCATAATCTCATTAGAATACGGTAAGTCGTATTAGGCACACAAGTATAGTGTTATACACGTGTTAGGCTTATCTAATGCGATTCAAAATGACACAAATAAGTAAGAGTAAAGAAAATTTACAACAAAAAAATACATTGCTGTTTAAAATCATAACCACCACGCGTACGGAGTCGCGGGCACAGCTAGCATAGATATAAAAATAAAATAACGAAAGGACGTGCGAATTTTCTAAATGCATTTTTATAAAACGCACGCCTTCAATCTCAATACCCACGTATGTCAATGGTCAATGCTTAGACTGTCAATATGGTCAATATTATTTTAAGATGCGACGATTAGAACCTGAATAATTATCGGCATACCTACCTACAGCTTTTTCGTTATAATAACGCTTCTCGATGTACCGCGCCCCACTTCGAGTAGGTACGTGTACAGTCAGTGAAACAAAATATACACGAATTAAAAAGAATTACTTAATATTTTAGTTATTATTTTTGTTTGTGAAATGTGACAACTTTGAACAGTCTGACGGAGTAGGTTCTGATAGGTACCTATGTAGTCATCAGAGTACATAGGTGTGTGTACAACTGATGTAACGAGAAGCGGTATGCCGATTAAAAATCCACTAGATTTTTACGGCCGGATAGCCTAGTTGGTAGTGACCCTGCCTTCCTGCCTACGAAGCTAGAGGTTGTAGGTTCGAGTTCCGCCGCACAGTGGGTCGAAACTGCTAAATGAGGGACATAGGGTTTTTTACTATTAAATTTCATAATTTTAAAATACTTATCAGTTGGTTTTTCATTCTGATGAATAAATTGTGATAACAAGTTTTTGTCTAAAACAGATAGTTTGTCTGGAAAATACTTTTGAATTTTTGTTGTATGGAATAAGACAAAATGATCAAGTGAGTGTGCCCTGCTGGCATTATACAATATTTTTTCTTTGTAAAACTGTTCATAATCTATGTAGGAAAAAATAATATTTAATATATTATAATATCCTACAGTAGTTTTTAAATAAAAAGAAATAAATAGTTGGGCGTAGCCACTGCTCCATACAGTGGTGGTCATGCGTTGGCTTGTAACAGTAGTTATAGGAGATGTGCATTGCCAGCAACAATCTTATATGTCAGAACCTTATCTCTTGTCAGTGCAGTTGCAGAAGACGGCAATGTCCAGGGACCTCTTTTAAATTGCTTAACCCTCTCTACATTTGGCAGACAAATTGACGAGCATGGAGGTAGTAGCATATTCAGTCATAGATGATTTAGAGATCCTTTCCGTCTCTCAGTTACTCCCGCTTCTCTGGTCTCTCACGTTCCCAGCCCATTAAAGTTCTACCCTAAAGTCCCTTCGTCACTCTATCCCTCTGTTCAACCGTAATCGTTTCATCCGTCCATCCGCTTATCCATCCCTCAGTCTCTCCGATAATCCCCTTTCTTTCGGCTTACCCATTCTACCAATCCTATCTGTCCCTCCTACCTCAACGTCCAAGCATCCCTCTTTCCCTCCGCTCACGTCCCTCCCGTTGCTCCCACCCATCCCAGCATAACGTCTCTCCGCTCTTGTCCCTACCTCTGTCTCTCCATAACTCTGTTTCTTTTATCAGGGTATGAACGTGATACCAGGGCCACGTTTTGAAAGTATTTGAAATGTGACCAGTCACAGCGCACTAACATTTCGATTGAGAGCTTGGACACGAACTCACCCATGGTCTCATAGGTCTCTCCAAGTATGAAATGTAATGGCACGCTCCACCTTCGACTCCTGGGCCCGCAGTCCCTGGCAATTAGTCTCAGATACATACGCATACCATGCTAGAGCGACATACGCAAGACGGGTTCTCACGTACGCCTTATGGACGCCAATCCTCATGCGCAAGCATGCGGGAGTTTCTAGCAGAGAACGGCAGCATATTCCTTTGCTCGCTGAATTGCAGTCGCGAACTCGCTTGTGAGCTCATCTACATACTTTAGTGTTGAGACTGGTTCCCGGGAGTATTCTGTACCTCGTGCCGTATGCCGTGTGAGTATCTTCTGCCTCGATGGCAGCAGCCTGGAATTTGCCGGCTGGTCTGAGGTGGTCGGAGCATACATGGTTGTCGAAGGTTTAAATGTGATTTAAATGATGAGACCGACCTCTGGCTTGACCACCGAAAGATCTATTAGTTATGGGGGATTTGTTTGGTAGTGCGGCTAGTGAGTTGAAGTCACCGACCCCAAGACCAGTTGTGTGTTGAGGTTGGCATCACCTTCCCATCAATATCCCATCCGGACAAGTCCATGTGGTATTTACACAATTTGTTTACAATATCTCTCCTGGCAGCTATCGTCGGCCCTGTGAAGTCCAGAAATTTCTGGATATAAAAGCGTATACCGACTGAAGGTTAGCTATGATGAAGAGTAGCAGGACAGAACCAACCTTTTTTTTTACCAGGACGGCTTAGCTTCGAAAGGCACTCAACTCGTCCTTCCGATACAAAAAGGAAAAGGCCAGAGGACATAATACAAACCTACACATGATATTTATTGATCTAGAAAAGGCTTTCGATCACGTGCCCCGAGAACTTATTTGGGATGCACTTAGAGCCCAAAATGTCCCAGAACAATACATCGCCTTCATACAGGATATGTACAATGGTGTTACAACTCAAGTCGTTTGTCCACCAGGCATCTGTATATCACTGTCAATTACAGTTGGCGTTGATCAAGGGTCGGCTTTGAGCCCTTTGTTATTTAACGTCACCAATGTAACCAAGGACTATCTCACAAACCGCTGCCAAAAACCTGTACCATGGAACACCATGGAATAATACTGTATGCAAATGACGTTGCTCTGATATCAGACTCAGTGGAAGACCTACAGACTGATTTCAATCTCTGGCTGAAGTCACTTGAAGATAATTGTCTTAAGATTAGTTGCAAAAAGACAGAGCATATGTCGTGTATATTTGATGGTCACACGGACATGAGCCAGATAAAACTTTTCATAGACGGGGCGTCCATACATAAATATTTGGGATCAATCATTAGCAATGACGGAAAAATTGAGCGAGATGTAACCCATAGAACAACTACGGGATGGATGAAGTTGAGACAACTCACAGGTGTAATGTGTGACAAGAAGATGCTAGGAACTTTTTTAGATTCCACAGTGATGACAGACGGTAAGTAAATACATACAAAATATGGAACCTAATCTATTATAAATATTCAGTTACAGTGAACAACTTTAAAACGTTGGTTTATCAAGTGATGATTACGACCGGTATAACAAAATTTGTCAACCCTTAAAACACACACACACAAATGCATGCCAAGTGCAACATGCCGTCTGTCGAAATGACATGGTAGTTAAGAATGTCCAAGCTGTGCTTAAAGGCAAACTGTACAAAACGGCCATAAGACCTCTACGGTACAGAATGTTGGGCATCTACTAAACAACACCTGTCAAAGCTTCACACTACAGAAATGCGCATGTTACGCTGGTCAGTGGGTGTCACACTGCTGGACAAAGTTCGCAATGTCCACATCAGAGGAAGATAAATAATTGACCCAATTATAGACAAGGTCGAAGAACGACGCCTACGATGGTATGGACATGTGCTTCGGCGCCCTAAGGACCATATGGTACGAATAGTCCTAAACTTATCCACGACGACGCGACGCCGCGGAAGACACCCCGCCACTTGGCTGATGACGGTACAAAAATACCTGAAAGAATCCGACATAGACGCCGAAACAGCACAATATAGACAAAAATGGAAGAGGCAGACGAGGACAACCGGCCCCAGATAATAGGAAGAAGGCTTAGGAGAAGAAGAAGAGTAATAGAATAAGAGTAGAGTAAGAGTAGTAACACAAAATTGGAAGATCCTATCTTTAAAATTGGCGGAGTTTCCATAGCTTTTATCGACTATTGACCCTTGTTTTCACCCGACATATTGGGTGATAAGGGATTAAAACCGGGTGATTTGGGTTATTACCCGGTTGTAACCCCAAAAAGCTTCCATGCTGGACTGGGAGCGACAGAAGAACGTAGAATGTGCCAGCTGCATCTCCTCCCTGGCATGCTGTAAAAACCAGCTAAGGGATTCGACGGTATATTGTAATTTAGGCGATGGGCTGACAACCTGTCACTACAGCAATATCCAGTTCTATCTTAAACAATCCTCAAAACTTGTCAGACGTCGCGGAACGACCTTTGTTTGGTTTGTTCACGCTCTGCCTACCTTATTACGGATACAGGCGTGATAGTATGTATGTTTGTATGTAACCCCAAAAATTGGGTGATAATGTATTAAAACCGGGTGATTTGGGTTATTACCCGGTTTAAACCCGGGTAGATTGAATGGGTTTTTACCCACTACTATAGATGTAAAGCCGGTTCAACCAAGTGGTTCAAACGTCGAAATCGGCTAAAAACCATTTTGGGCGAATGTAGCCGGGGAGAATCGGTTGTTTATAAATAGCTATATGTATATACTTCATTCCAAAAACTAAGATTATTTTATGGTTTTTGCATTAAATATAAGTTTTAATATAAAAAAAACCATTTCTATTACTTAATACCTAAGTATGAGATGAACGTGTATGTATGTAAGTATGAGATCAAAGTGACAACTGAGTGCGTGCAATGGCGCCATAGCCGCTAAGCGTGCTTCCCGCCCCGCCCCTCACCTATACCCTCCCTCCCGCAGGCTCACCGAGTCATGCAGTGGAATGAAACATACCTACCTTACTTTGCAAACGAAAGATTATACGACAGTAAGTGAGAAGAAGAAGTGTATCAAACAAATACCTAACTATCTTTACCTTAATATCACTTAGCACATACTAGTTTTGTTGCGATAGCGATAGTCTACTCGTACTTATACTTTTTTCAAGGTCAACTATCCATTGTGAAACTATCGTTATTGCAACAACACTGGTACATACATACTTAGTCCTGATGTATTTTTTAATTATGAGTGACATATATTTTTTTCGGATTTGATTCAATAAGGTCCTATAAGAGATCTCAGTGTGGAATTACGAAAAAACAAACACAGGAGTAACAATTTAGTAAAAGCAGGCGTGATCTACAGTAAAAAACGAACAAAAATCATCATTCTTCGTTGGTCCGGTCGGGTAATAACTCAGTTTCGATTTCCATTTAAGTCTGTCACAGTTTCATAACTAACTTTTACTAATTGCTTGTCGCAACTTGCACCAAGAAGACTGAATGTAAACAAAATGCACGCGTCCGCGCTTTTGGCTGGCCGGCGCCCCCCGCCACCCGCACCCGCGCGTGATGTTCCGCGCGCTCGATGGTCCCTGCGCTCGCCATTCTTATATAGGTACGTACCTAATATTAGAAGTTCGTGGATAAAAACAACACAAATTATGAATAGTGTTTTGTTACACCATAATAACAAAGAACACGTAAACTCTAATAACTTGCCATTTCTTTTGTGGATTTTACAGGCTGTAGTAATGAAAAAAAAAATATCTATAAACGTCGTGGATGAATTCGACACAAAATATTTTAAACAACAGATATCAGTATTCTAAAACGCGTAACACCTATTTTACCTATTGTAATATTATTTTACAGCTAGTTGGTGCCGTATTAGGTACTGGTTAAATATTAGGATTCTCGTGGACATATATAGCACAAAATGCCTATGTACATCAATAACTATCTCGTTATTACCATGAAAGTAATATTTGCATCTCTAATTATCTTTTCGTCCAATACTGATCGAAAAGACAAATACCTAAATTTCTACCTATGCAAGTACCTAGAATGACACAAAATAATGTATTAGGTTGGGCAAATGGTCCGGAAACTGTATGCAAAAAACAAAAAACTTTAAGAGTTTTGAAACTTCAAAACCTAGCGCTATCGGACTACTAGGGACAGAGAAAGCGACTCTGTTTTATACTATGTAGTGATAGAGGGTTCTATTAATCTTCCTACTTAAAAGCTTACTGACTGCGCAATGAACTTCGAATTTTACCTGTAAATGTGTAGTTTTCTGATCTCCCTTGTCTCAAAATGTTGTAGTTCCTCTTCCCTGTCATTACCACACCGACCATACTTAACGACTTTACCACTTTTTGCCTCCAAAATGTGTGTGCTTTATGTTTTTTTCGTGTTTAAACACAGACCTTTGTTTTGGGAATATAAAATATGGCGTTTTTAAAGTATAACTTGATTATCGGGTTAAATTTTGTGACGTTATGGGGATGACGTCATAAATATTCAAAATAATTCAAAATTTTCTTTTTTTGGTAAATCGCTCATCAGGCCCTTTATAGTATTAGGTCGGCTACCTAATCTAGGTGATTGAACGTGGGTACTGGTTTTTACACAGAGCGACTGCCATCTGATCTCCGCAACCCAAAAGGGAAACGAGACCCAATCCTAGATTAGGTCAGAGTTTTCAAGCCGCCATTGCTTAGCACTAGCCTCTGACTTGGCTTAACGACTAATATCTACGGTATTAAACGATATTAACCGGGACCAACGGCTTAACGTGCCTTCCGAAGCACGGAAAAGCGCCGATTAAACGTACATATGAAATTCGAAAACTTAAAAACACATTGGTACGTGGTGGGATTCGAACCACGACCTCCCGCTCAGGAGGCAATGGCCCTATCCACTACACCATCGGGCTCTACTAAGAAATACTAACGTATAGCTTACTAACTGTGACTGTAGTTATCTGCTGTAGAAAAAGAAACTGCGGTCCATATAAGCCCATCTTTGAATTTACTAACTCTTTCAACAAAATTCCACAATAATTATTCCAAAATAGCACCGTAAAGAATGATGCTCAACTTAACTCATACTCGTATCTAAAAACCATCACACTATGAATCATTTAAACATATTCCAGTCAACTTAAGATGCAAGATAGGGATGAATTTGTGTATTTGCATGCCCTTACCATTTGCACCCCCGACACAAGTACCGGGTACAGTCTTACGCAGATTATTGTAGACAGATCGACAAGTTGATTTTATTAAAAATAGTACAATTATTCCTGATTTACCTTGCCTCGATGTGACGTCTTGGATGAAATTTTCTATTTGTGAAACTTGAACTGTATTGACCCTCTGTAATAATTGTTGTCGATAATAAAGATTAGTAGTGTATATAATTAAAACTGAAAAACAAATATATAGGGTACAAAACGTTAGGAACATTTTAGGACAAAGGGACCGTTCTTGATTCTAAACCATTTTAAAATATTGTAAATTATAAGTCTAAAAAAGATGATAAACCGTCTTAGCGCATTCATCAAAAGGAACAAAAAGCTTCCTTTTTGGCGTTGTCTGGCAGCACTATTATAGACGTTGTGTTTTATATAACTTCAGAAAAATACGGCATTCCCACTGAAATCTATGGAATCGCTAGTAATTAATTTAGAAATTATTTTGTATTCTAAGGGCAGCAACACACAGGCATCACTTACTGCGTGCAAGGTTGTGCTCAACACGCTGTCAATGCTTTTTGTATTGCCTACAACACACATGCGCCACATTACGCTCTACGCGCGCGTACTGGTAGAGGGATGCGCCGACGTAGAGTTCATTGCTGCACTAATTAACACTTTCACTTATATGCCGGACTAGGATAGCAGCGATGCATCTCCTCCCGGGAATTCTGAAAGAAACAGCAGGTATATGTATTCCTATTTGGGCTATGGGCAGGACATGTCTCTATAGCAATATATACAAATCAATCTGAAACATCCCCGTACTTGTCAGACGTGGCGAAATGGCCTTTGTTTAGGTCATGGACACTGCCTACTTTTGATAAAGGCGTAATAGTTTGTAAAATGTTAACCTTTTCGTTAGTCCAAGTGTACCAGCCGGCGGTACTAATTGAGCTATTTCACGGATAAGCAGATAGACCACGGATCCCCAAAATTATGCGATATATTTGCATATAATAACTGAAGGGGAGACGTGGGGTGGGGACATAGGGACGCTGCCAGGATTATGGGATTTTGATGGTATATTACGTAAATTATTGCAAACTACGACTTACTTCCATGCTGGACTGGGAGCGAGAGAAAAACATAGAATGTGCCAGCTGCATTACCTCCGGGCATGCTGTAAAAATCAGCTAAGGAATCCGAGGGTTTCATATAACCTGTCACTACAGCAATATACCTACAAATCTATCTTAAATAACCCTCAAAACTTTGTCAGACGTGGCGGAACGATCTTAGTTTAGGTCGTTTACTCTCTGTCTACCCCATTAGGGATACAGGCGTGATTATATGTATGTATGTACGATTTCAGGTTTACTGCATTTTCCTGCGGTATAAATCTATACCCGACTTCAGGGTTTGCAAAATTTATGAAAATTAGTTTAAAAGGAAAGAAAGTTAGTATGGAACAGTATTTTATTAAACTTGTAGCGCACATAGATGGCGCCACATCGAGATACAACAGTCCTGAAACGCGGTATTGGAGTTTGCTCGGCGATCTGCATATATACAACTTCCGAAGTAATCCAGTTGGACTCCGGTCCCCTGGTCATAACACCCGACGTGGCGGGAAATTACCATTGTCCTATCCTTCATCAGTCGGCTAATTGGCCTCACAAGGAAATGCTCCTAAAAACTAATAAGGAACTAATGAGGAAGGAATCGAACCCACAACCTTCTCAACATCCGACCACTAATAGACCACAGGACCTATGAACCCTACACATACTTACTTATATTATAATAACTCAATAACTTGCATAAAGTCTACCGCAATGAGCTTCATTTGCGACCCAGCATGTCGCGTAGTTAATTGCGGCACGCGCGGGGACGGTCGCATGTTCGATTCCTGGGGGAGGATGTATCGCTGTTTAGTCGTTTTAATCGCTTTCGGGGTTATTTTTTATTTAACATGGAAATAGGAGTGAAGGGAGAAGATTTTAGTCGTAAAAGTATAGTTCTTCTTCAAAACCTGCTAAAGGTTTTTCCTATAGTAAATGACTTTTACCGAAGGTAACTTATTTGTGTGTTACTTTTGGCGAAGAAATAACAAATGTAAATTAACAAACAACTAATTATAGATAGAAGTAAATGTTTCAATTGCTTCCATGCCGGACTGGAAGAGATAGAAAAACATAGAATGTTCCAGCTGCCCTTCCTCCCAGGGTATAGAAGTCATCAAAACGGG
Source organism: Scrobipalpa costella (assembly GCA_949820665.1). Taxonomy (NCBI): domain Eukaryota; kingdom Metazoa; phylum Arthropoda; class Insecta; order Lepidoptera; family Gelechiidae; genus Scrobipalpa; species Scrobipalpa costella. The sequence continues at coordinate 15,524,036 of OX463315.1, forward strand.
ATTCGAGTGATACATTATTGTAATTTAGGCGATGATGGGCAGACAACCTGTCACTACAGCAATACACATTACAATCTAAAATTGCCCTCAATTTTTTATTCGTCCAAGATTTTTTGTCAAACGTGGCGAAAGCGCCTTTTACCAACGCGTTTTACGCATTCCCCGTAAGGGATAAAGCCATGATTTTATGTATGTATGTATGTTTACTTCCATGCTGGCTTGGGACCGAGAGAAAAACATAGAATGTGTCAGCTGCTTTTCCTCCCGGGCATACTGTAAAAACCAGATAAGGGATCCGAGGGTTTCAGTATATTGCAATTTAGGCGATGGGCTGACAACCTGTCACTACAGCAATATGCCTACAAATTTAAATATACGTCAAAACTTTGACAGATGTGGCGGAAAGACCTTTGTTTAGATCGTTTACGCTCTGCCTACCCCATTAGGGATAAAGGTGTGATTATATGTATGTGTATGTATGTATGTATGTAAATGCTTCAATGCGTCGCCGCCGTTGTCTGCCAGGAGTCTGCAAGGCCCTTCACAGTGATACCACATATTTTTACAATGCCGTCCTTATATACCTGTATTAACGATAAATAAATGATTGATTGAGCGCGCTTTAATGACGCTGAACTCTGAGCGAGATTTTTTAAACCGCCTGACTACATGAGTGCAGCCAGTGAAACAGGCAATCAGAAACGTGTGATTCAGCCTGCATGGTCCTAACCTAACTGGGGAAAATATCACAAAGTGATAAATGACAATTATGTCTACTTTGTGGGAACCAAACCCATGACCTGTGAATTGAGTGCTCAGACCACTAGACTTGGCCACAAAGATTCTTGACAGAAGAAAATGAAGAATTTTCAGTGTTTAGTAAGTATAAGTAGCTTACCAAACTCCTACAACATACATACATAAATCACGCCTTTATCCGTAATTTGGTAGGAAGAGCGTCAACGACCTAGATAATTGTCTATTCGCCACGTCTGACAAGTTTTAAGGGTTAATTGTTAAGATAGATTTGTATATTGCTGTAGTGACAGGTTGACAGTCCACCGCTTAAATTACAATATTATACTAAAACCCTCGAATCCCGTAGCTGGTTTTACCAGCATGCAAGGGAGGAGATGCAGCTGGTACTTTCTGTGCTAACAACTCCTACAAAGATTCTTCAAATCCAAATTCTAATACAATTTGCCAATTTCCACCCGCGAATTGAGCAGAAATAAAATAAAAATACGATAAATTCCTGCTAGGGCGGTAACTGGCTTACGGGACGGGACGGGGAATCCCGCGGGACCGGAGATCCCGTTAGTGGTGGACCCGGGACGACGGTGGGAATACGGGATCAGTGTTGGGATCTTTGTGTATAGGGTGTTCTTTTTTCAGCTATGTGTGTGTGGGGTTTTCAGAGGTTACTCCATCGTCCATTTTGTCCAGGTGACCTCTGACTTATTTTATAATGAAATATTTATTAGAAATTATTAAATATTAAATAATTTCTCTCTCTCTCTTTATAATATTTATATTGAAAATTAAATGGCATATAAAATTTTATAATTAATTCAAATAACAATATATTAATATAAATAATATTAATTTTAAAAATGTATATAAATAATAAATTAAATATTTAATATAATAATAATAAAAATAACAAGTTCACGAGTCGTATTTTTGAACCGCTCGAAAGCTAATGCGCGTAAGAAATAGTAACGTTCGCATGCAATTTCCATACAAAGTGACATTCGAATCGATTAATTCAAAAATACGGCTACAGGTAAATACATTAAAAGCTTTCTTAATTAGAAAATGGAATAGATATCTCGTTTAGAAAACTTATACTATTTATTTCTTCCATGCTGGCCTGGGAGCGAGAGAAAAACATAGAATGTGCCAGCTGCATTTCCTCCTGGGCATGCTGTAAAAACCAGCTAAGGGATCCGAGGGTTTCAGTATATTGTAATTTAGGCGATGGGCTGACAACCTGTCACTACAGCAATATACTTACAAATCTATCTTAAATAACCCTCAAAACTTTGTCAGACGTGGCGGAACGACCTTTGTTCAGGTCGTTTACGCTCTGCCTACCCCATTAGGGATAAACGCGTAATTATATGTATTATTCGTAGTTTACCCCAACATCATGTATAACGCTTAGAAGCGACATAACACCCTGTATTCCCATGGTCGACTGTACCTCGGTGACAATATGCGCGGCAGTTGAGAACAAAAATCAACACTCGACTGTACTGCTGCTCATTTGTACACTGGATTATAAGTAGAGTGACGTGGAGTATACTTAGAAGAATGGATAAGATATGTATACATATATATATATATATATATAATCACGCCTTTATCCCTTATGGGGTAGGCTGAGCGTAAACGACCTAAACAAAGGTCGTTCCGCCACGTCTGACAAAGTTTTGAGGGTTATATAAGATAGATTTGTAGGTATATTGCTGTAGTGACAGGCTGTCAGCCCATCGCCTAAATTGCAATATACTGAAACCCTCGAATCCCTTAGCCGCTTTTTACAGGATGCCCGGGAGGAAATAAATATGTATGACTTACAAAAACCGTTTTTTTGTTCCCTTGATCGTACCGGGTCTCGTTTCTGAGTTTTAACGGCACATACATAACAAACTGTATTTTATTATATATATAATTTAGGCGATGGGCTGACAACCTGTCACTACAGCAATATACCTACAAATCCATCTTAAATAACCCTCAAAACTTTGTCATACGTGGCGGAACGATCTTTGTTTAGGTCGTTTAAGCTCTGCCGACCCCGTTAGGGATAAAGGCGTTATTATATGTATGTATGTTTCATTATATACGTACGTATATTGATAAGGGCGAACAGACAAACAGCCAGAGAGACCTCATATTTTATTTTGGGTAAGCCCACACCATCAACAACCCTGTAGAACTAACGCATTTTACATACATACATACATATATTCACGCCTGTATCCCTAATGGGGTAGGCAGAACGTAAACGACCTAAACAAAGGTGTCCCGCCACGTCTGACAAAGTTTTGAGGGTTATTTAAGATAGAATTCTAGGTATATTGCTGTAGTGACAGGTTGTCAGCCCATCGCCTAAATTACAATATACTGAAACCCTCGGATCCCTTAGCTGGATTTTACAGCATGCCCGGGAGGAAATGCAGCTGGCACATTCTATGTTTTTCTCTCGCTACCAGACCAGCATGGAAGTAAGTATTTTAATTCAAATACTAATAAAGTAATAATGTTAACTTTATTAATAAAGTATTTTTCACTTTCGTTCATATAGCCTCTACAAGTCTACAGTTTTTTAAATGCTTGATTGAATATGATTGATTGATTGTCAGACTAACATAATATTAAGTGAAAATTATTACTAACATCTATGTACTAAGTTGTCTAAAAATAAATATATATTTTTTTATTCTTCTTCTGTCGAGTGGGTATCGAGTCTGTCGACCCGATGAACCCTGGTGTCAGAGTTTTGAAACCGCCTAGTAGCACAACTATCAGGCCTCTGACATGGTTTGAGTAACGACCACTATCAAAGACAGCGACCGGGACCGACGGCTTAACGTGCCCTCCGAAGCACGAAATCTTTATCTTTTTCGGACAATCAGGTGATTCAGCCTGCAATGTCCTAACCAAACTGGGGAAAAATTCACAAAGTGATAAATTCTCAAATATCAACTTTGTGTTTCCCCCCTTGGGAATCGAACCCAGGACCTCCGGATCGGGAGTCCATGGCTCTAGCCACTAGACCACGGAGGCAGTTTTATTTTTATTAATAGAATATGACGCTACAGTGTGCACAAAACGCCACATCCACTCACCCACTCAATTCCTTACTCCCGGGTTTCGGTCCCGGATTAGCCATCGGGCCGTCAAGTGTCACTCAATAATGATCCTTGTTGACGTTGCGGATTATTTGCCGAACTCATTCACTACTCCTGGGCTTATTGATATTATATTCACTGCCCTCTATGAATTTTTAGTACTCTATGGATTTAGAACAACACAAAATGGCGGACAGCGATTTAAAGTGAAAACGTCAAAGTCAAGTGAAAGTAGCAAACATATATATAGTCCCGTTTTTATCCCTAATGGGGTAGGCAGAGCGTAAACGACCTGAACAATGATCGTTCTGCCAGACGTGTAATGACAGGTTGTCAGCCCATCGCCTAAATTGCAATATACTGAAACCCTCGGATCCCTTAGATTGTTTTTACAGCTTGCCCGGGAGGAAATGCAGCTCATCGCCCATCAGGGCGTGATTATATAAATATATGTGTGTAGATATAGATGTATAGAATAGATACAACTGCCTCCGTGGTCTAGCGGTCTGAGCCATGGGCTCTCGACCCGGAGGTCCCGGGTTCGATTCCTGGCGGGGGACAATGACTTTGTGTTGTTGTTTCTAGTTTGGTTAGGACATTGCAGGCTGATCACCTGATTGTCCGAAAAGTAAGATGATCCATGCCGTCGAATGGGCATGTAAATAGTCGGTCCTGCGCCTGAATTCTCTCTGGTCGTGTCAGTCAGTCTGTCCCATCAGAATAAGAGATTGAGGGAACAGAGAGTGCACCTGCGTGTAGCGCAAACACTTGGGCACTAAAAACAAGTCCTGCGCAGTTGGCCCATCTCCGAATGATTGGCCGCCATCACCGAAAATCGGTGGGAGGACTATTATAGAATAGATATAAAAAAAGATTGGTGAAATATCAATTAGGTATGGACGGTATCCTGCGGTGCGTCTAGATGTCAGATGGTAGGAATGATCTGGTGATCATTATATTACTACGTCTTGTTAGTACAGTAGTGGCACAACAATACGGCACGTAGTTTACAACACACTTCAACTTTACAATACCCGCACACTATGCTTGCAATCTACCGATCTATTGTCTTATCTGTACACACGATGGCAAGAATAGACGAGATTACTGGGTGACTAAAAAAATTCAAAACATTTATACTTAAATTTGATGGATCAAATATTGTGAATCTCATACATCATTTTCAAAAAATGCACATTTATATTTTACTACTGAGTTAAAAATATAAAAGTTATTGATATGAGTATTTTCAAACAAAAAATGTTTTTGACATTTTAAAAAAAGTTGCTGATTTGACTAGAATGAAACTAGCGGATTATCACTACATAGTATAATACAAAGTTGCTTTCTCTGTCCCTATATCCCTATGTATTTTTAGATCTTTAAAACTACGCAACGGATTTTGATGCGGTTTCTTTTAATGGATAGAGTGATTCAAGAGGAAGGTTTATATGTATAATACATGCATAATATAGTAGAGAAACATTGATGATTTCCGTGCGAAGCCGGGGCGGGTCGCTAGTATCCTATAAAACGTAAGAAGGTAGCTATGACAATGGATCTTAGATACATTTTCTTTTGTTTTCCTTCTGAACAACATCTGTCGCAACTACCATCCTAAATTTAACAGAATTTATTCTGACTGAACTAGATTTTTTAATATTCTCCTATTTTCTCTTCCATGCTGGACTGGGAGCGAGAGAAAAACATAGAATGCGCCAGCTGCATTTCCTCCCGGGCATGCTGTAAAAACCAGCTACGGGATTCGAGGGCTTCAGTGTATTGCAATTTAGGCGATGGGCTGACAACCTGTCACTATAGCGATACACATTTCAGTCTAAAATAGCCCTCAAAACTTGTCAGACGTGGCGGAACGACCTTTTCTTTGGTCGTTTACGCTCTGCCCACCCCATTCGGGATAAAGGCGTGATTTTATGTATGTATGTATGTTCTTTTTTGAGTAACCTCAATAACTATACGACCGATTTTTAAATAAGAAAGCTACGTTCACCCTGAGTAACATAGGCTACTTTTTACCACATCTCCCTAGCCTTATCCCGTATCTCGCGTGGTCGGCTACCTAATCTAGGTGATTGAACGAGGGTACTGGTTTTTACACAGAGCGACTGCCATCTGACCTCCGCAACCCAGAAAGGAAACCAGACCCAATCCTAGATTAGGTCAGAGTTTTCAAGCCGCCAATGCTAATATCTACGGTATTAAACGATATTAACTGGGACCAACGGCTTAACGTGCCTTCCGAAGCACGAAAAAGGCCCCGATTAAACGAACATATGAAATTCGAAACCCGAAATACACATTGGTACGTGGTGGGATTTGAACCACGACCTCAGGAGGCAGCGGCCCTATCCACTACACCATCGGGCTCACCATAGGCTATTTTTACCACGGAAACACATACAATGCATACAAAAAGCACTTATAATAAGTTTCCCCAATATTTTCCTCCAAGTGTACCCAATATTCCACGCCGCGTCAATGGCGCTCGTTAGCGATGGGTAATACCTTTATTGCACCCTCGTATTACTGCCGATTGACGACCCATGCTTAAATTAGCTGGCGCTAGTTAGCATAGCGTACTCCGGATTACTGGCACTGGCAGCCAAAATGTTTAATTGTCGGTTTATTAGATAGTGCTATCAATTCGTTGAGGTTACTACATATCTAAATCTTGACTAAAACTATTGCTGTCTCTTTCTGTTCTCTCATGATAGAAAATCTTCTTCTGTCGAGTGGGTATCGAGTCTATGGACCCGATAAACCCTGGTGTCAGAGTTTTTAAACCGCCTAGTAGCACAACTATCAGGCCTCTGACATGGTTTTGTGTAACGACCACTATCAAAGACAGCGACCGGGAACGACGGCTTAACGTGCCCTCCGAAGCACGAAATCTTTTTCTTTTCGGACAATCAGGTGGTTCAGCCTGCAATGTCCTACCCAAACTGGGGAAAAATTCACAAAGTGATAAATTCTCAAATATCAACTTTGTGTTTTCCCCCCTGGGAATCGAACCCAGGACCTCCGGATCGGGAGTCCATGGCACGTTATGATAGAAAATTACAGGTATAGACTTATTTCTTCCATGCTGGCCTGGGAGCGAGAGAAAAAACATAGGATGTGCCAGCTGCATTTCCTTCTGGGCATGCTGTAAAAATCAGCTAAGGGATTCAGTATATTGCAATTAAGGCGATGGGCTGACAACCTGCCACTACAGCAATATACCTACAAATCTATCTTACATAACCTTCAAAACATTGTCAGACGTGGCGGAGCGACCTTTGTTTAGGTCGTTTACGCTCTGCCTCCCCTATTAGAGATAAAGGCCTATATGTATGTATGCAGACTTATGTTAGTTAAGTCGTGATTTTTGCGACTACGAATTACTACCAGTGTGAGAGATTTAGCATTTAGGTACATACTTTCATCAACTCAAAGATTAGTTGATAGATTGCTACGATAACAACTATGAACTTACTTCTGCTGGACTGGGAGAGATAGAAAAGCATAGAATGTTCCAGCTGCCCTTCCTCCCGGGCGTGCTGTAGAAGTCAGCAAAAGGGACTCGAGGGTAACAGTGTATTGTAATTTAGGCGATGGGCTGACAATCTGTCACTATAGCAATACATATTACAATCGAAAATTGCCCTCAATTTTTGTCAGACGTGGCGAAAGGTTAAACGCTCTGCCTACCCCGTAAGGGATAAAGGCGTGATTTATGTATGTATGTATGTACAACTATGAATAACTTATTCCTTATTCGTAGGATAACAATAAGGTCGCTTTCATTATTATTCTTTATTGTGTACAAAAAGATTACAATAAATAAACAATCTTAAACTTAGTTCACAAAGGTGAGCTAATCTCTATAAAGAGATCTCTTCCAGCCAACCTGTAAAACTGCATATGAGACAACAATATGTACGGGGACAAGACTGTACACGCAATAGACTTCTACATATACATATAACCTCCATAAACATACATATATATTACTTAAATAAACATCTATAATATATAAAAGTACATACGTACATATAATCACGCCTTTATCCCTAATTGGGTAGGCAGAGCGTAAACGACCAAAACAAACGTCGTTCCGCCACGTCTGACAAAGTTTTGAGGGTTATTTATGATATATTTGTAGGTATATTGCTGTAGTGACAGGTTGTCAGTCCATTGCCTAAATTGCAATATACTGAATCCCTCGGATCCCTTAGCTGGTTTTTACAGGTTTTTTATAATAATACATACATATAATAATACATATACCTACGTACATAAATACTAATTTTGTATTTTATTGTATTGTTTGTCGTGTAAAAGTATTTATAGTTATAGATTTACCAGCTTTGAAGACTCATTAATAAAAAAATATGTGAAAGAGTCATCAGACAAAACATAAAATTATATGACGCCTAATTCTTTATGGAGTAGGCAAAACTTCAATATAGTATTTATTTCAAAATAGTATTTATTTTTGAAATGTAATGGTTTTCGATATCATGATACATCTTAAAGCTTTTAAATCTGAATAGTTACTTATTACATTCAGTTTTCGGTTGGTAAGGGATCAATCAATCTTTTAGGTTGTGGCGTTTCCACTATGATTTCGGCAGTATCTAGTTGTTATAAAGTTGACTCTGCTTGTAGACGAAAGGCTTCGTGAAAGAACAAGGGGTTTCTTATTAATTGGCTAAGAATATTCCGAGAGCAGGCTGTGTACCTAGAACAAAAGATAAACTCAATATATACAAACATGTTGTTAGTAGGTTACAAAAACAAACACAATTATTATAATCTAATTTTATTGAAGTTAATATATCTACACACAATATAAATCATCATCTCCCTAGCCTTATCCTGTATCTCACGGGGTCGGCTTCCTTATCTAGGGGATTGAACGAGGGTACTGGTTTTAACACAGAGCGACTGCCATCTGACCTCCGCAACCTAGAAGGGAAACCAGACCCAATCCTAGATTAGGTCAGAGTTTTCAAGCCGCCAATGCTTAGTACTGGCCTCTGATATGGCTTAACGACTAATATCTTCGGTATTAAATGATATTAACCGGGACCAACGGCTTAACGTGCCTTCCGAAGCACGGAAAAAGCACCGAATAAACGTACATATGAAATTCGAAAAACGAAAAACACATTGGTACGTGGTGGGATTCGAACCACGACCTCCCGCTCAGGAGGCAGCGGCCCTATCCACTACACCATCGGGCTCTCCCACAATATAAATAAAAGGAGTATTTACAAGAGAAAGAAGATATTTAAAGGAAGTAGGACGAGGAATAGAGGAAGGAAGGAAGTCATCAAGAGAGGAAGAAAAATTTTGACAGTTGAAAAAAATATGGTCAGGGGTACCCTCATCTAAGCCACACTCGCAAATGGAACTTGGTAAGGGATCCGAGGGTTTCAGTATATTGCAATTTAGGCGATGGGCTGACAACCTGCCACTACAGCAATGTATGCACAAATATATCTTAAGTAACCCTTTCTTCCATACTGGACTGGGAGAGAAAGAAAAACATAGAATGTTCTAGTTGCCCTTCCTCCCGGGCATGCTGTAAAAGTCAGCAAAAGGGATTCGAGGGTTACAGTGTATTGTAATTTAGGCGATGGGCTGACAACCTGTCACTACAGCAATACACATTACAATCTAAAATTGCCCTCAATTTATGTCAGACGTGGCGAAAGCGCCTTTTAGGAGGCGTTTTACGCTCTGCCTACCCCGTAAGGGATAAAGGCGTGATTTTATGTATGTATGTATGTAAGTAACCCTTAAAACATTGTCAAACGTGGCGGAAGGACCTTTGTTCAGGTCGTTTTCGCTCTGCCTACCCCATTATTGATAAAGGCGTGACTATATGTATGTATGTATGAACCCTACATATGGGCGTGTCTGACCCGCTCTTGGCCAAGTTTATTTTTAATGTAAAACTAAATTCTTACCCTGCTAGTTACTTATACCCGGTCCCGGTCGCTGTCTTTGTTAGTGGTCGTCACACAAAACCATGTCAGAGGCCTGATAGTTGTGCTACTAGGCGGTTTAAAAACTCTGACACCAGGGTTCATCGGGTCCATAGACTAGATACCCACTCGACAGAAGAAGAAGAAGAAGGTGAAATGACCCATATACATACATATAATCATGCTTTTATCCCTAATGGGGTAGGCAGAGCGTAAACGACCTAAACAAATGTCGATCCGCCACGTCTTACTGAGATTTGTAAATATATTGCTGTAGTGACAGGTTGTCAGCCCATCGCCTAAATTGCAATATACAAAAACGCTTATCCAAGCGTTAGCTTGTTTTTACAGCATGCCCGGGAGAAAATTCAGCTAGCATATTCTATGTTTTCTTTCGCTCCCAGGCCAGCATGGAAGGAAATGAGCCTTATAGCTTTTGTATAGGGTTGACATCCAATTTTAAAGACAATTATATTCTTTCAAGTAAACATTTAATTCTACGGAACCGTACACATGTGCGTGTCCGACACGCTCTTGGCCAAATTTCTTTTTTAATATTAAACTAAATTGTTAGCCTGCTAGTTACTTATTATATTCAGTTTTCGGTTGGTATATAGGGTGTTTGAATGTAGGGAGTCCGCATCCTGGGTAGTCATATATCCACTTTCGCCCCCAGGCCGGTCTTGACTGCACCGCGCAGGTGTACGGATCATAACATCCTGTAGATATACAGGGTCTCACGATTACGATAGGCTATCTTTTATTGAAATGTATTCTTCTACTTCTGCTTAGCGTTTATCGCCTGCGGCCTGATGCAATGAAATCATTTTATTGAAATGTATTAATGCGGACTAAACCTATCCAACCTAAAAAAATCTTTTTCGAAATTAGAAATACAAGCGAGGAAACAGTAATAAGTATATGTATACCTAATTTTAAAAATTATTTCTAGTTATATTTTTTTTTTTTTTTTATTTTAGTATATATAGGCGAGCATTTGTCCGCCATCTCACCTGGTGGAAAGTGACGATGCGGACTATGTTGGAGCATACTCACCTATGTAGTGCCTATTCACTCTCGCCTTGAAAAGGCCCAGGTTATATTGTTCCGGAAACAGATCCGCCGGCAGGGAGTTCCACTCCTTAGCCGTTCGCATTAAGAATGTGGAAGCGAACCGCTTCGTGCGAATTTGTGGTATATCCACGACATAAGGGTGGAACCCCTGTCCACGCCTCGTGCTCCGGAGATGGAAAGGGGAGGGGGGTATAAGGTCATGAAGTGCTAACGCGCACTCCCCGAAATGTATCCTGTAAAATACCGACATGCACGCCACTCTGCGACGGTGCTCAAGGTTCTGTAGTTTTGCCTCAACCAGTGCTGAGTCTCCAATGAGCTTCTTAGCACGTTTCTCGATTGAGTCTAAGGCAGCCAGCTGGTATTTAGCTGAACCGTCCCAAAGGTGGCAGCAGTACTCCATACACGATCGGACTTGAGCTGTGTACAACTGCAATAGCTGTCCCGGTGTGAAGTATCGCCTCACCTTCGAGAGGATACCAAGTTTTTTGGCAGCTGTTGTGGCCAGAGACTCAATGTAACGTCCAAAGTTCAAGTCGGACGTAAGGCTCATACCAAGAAGCTCAAGATGGTCAGAAATCGGTACGGATACATCCCGGAAAGTTGGAGCCAGGTTAAAAGGACTCCGTTTTGTCGAGAATAGACACGCCTGGGTTTTGGATGCGTTGAACTTGACGAGATTGGCATCGCCCCACTCGGATATCACCCTTAGCGATGAGTTCAGACGATCCACTATGGACTCCCGACAAGACTGGATTGTTTCACTGTTGGCCCTTGCACTGGACAGATATCTGTCAACAACCGTGCTGTCATCAGCGTACCCAAAGGTATCGGGTGTCAACATGTCGTTGATATGCAGCAGGAATAAGGTTGCAGACAGGACAGAACCTTGAGGAACTCCGGCATCAATACCCTGTTGTCCGGAGGAGCAGCCTACTAAGACCACTTGTATGGATCGTTCACTCAAGAAGTCCGAAATCCAGTTGCAAAGGCCAGCAGGTAACCCGTAGGCGGGAAGCTTGCCAGTAAGGCTAGCGTGCCAGACCCTGTCAAAGGCCTTGGAGATATCCAGAGACACGGCAAGTGCTTCACCATGTCTCTCGATAGCCTCGCTCCATAAGTGAGTGGCATGCACGAGGAGGTCCCCCGTCGATCGCCCTCGGCGGAAGCCATATTGGCGATCGTTAAGGAGATCATTATCCTCAAGGTATGCCAGGAGCCGATTATTCAGTACACGCTCCATAATCTTGCAGAGTATAGAGGTTACCGATATGGGTCTATAGTTGACAGGGTCTGCACGACTACCTTTTTTGGGTACAGGTTGCACATTTGCAAGCTTCCACGATTTGGGGACAACACCAGTCTCAAGTGAGAGGCGGTACAGGCGTGTCAACACCGGAGACAACTCAGGCGCACAGTTACGCAGGACGATTGCAGGGATACCGTCAGGGCCACTTGCTTTATTCACGTCTAGATTTCGCATGGTTTTAAGGACCTCTTTTTGCCGGATGAGTACGGCTGCCATAGAGCAGTCGACACGAGGTAACGGGGGTGGTATTTTACCTGCGGCATCAAGACGCGAACTTTCCGCAAAATAGGAGGCAAAAAGATTGGCTTTCTCCTCCGCAGTATGAGCAAGCGACCCATCAAGTCTCTGCAGAGGCGGTAAAGATGGCTGGCAGAAATTGGTTTCCACTGCTTTCGCAAGCGACCAGAATGCTTTACTGCCAGCCGGATAGGAAGCAAGCTTAGCGCCTACTCGGCCTATGTGGGCGAATCGAGCCCTGCGTAATTCCTTTTTGCTTAACTTGGTGGCTTTGTTATAGTTTTTCTTCAGATCGCGAGTATTCGGAGCTTTGCGTGCACGAGCATCAGCCCAAGCAAGGAATGCCGACTGTTTCTGCGATTCCGCGCAGTTACAGTCAGCATTAAACCACGGGCGAGCTTTGCTACCGGTAGGAACATCAGAGAACGGTATGAAATACTCCATACCCTGACGTATGACTTCTGTAATAGCATCCGCGCAGCTCGACGATTCGCCTGAAGAAAAACAGTCCTGCCAAGGATACGAAGCAAAGAAGTGGCGCATCTCATCCCATTCTGCTGACCTGTATCGCCACACCCGTCTTTTACCACAAGGGCCCTGATCGGGTGGTGAATACACTGATACAGATTTCACCAGACAGTGATCTGAGGTGCCCAATGGGGCAGAAACAGACACAGAGTATCGGTCTGGATCGGTAGTCAGCAGAAGGTCTAAGCAGTTGGCTGTATGAGACTCAATATCCGGGACCCTTGTTGCACAGCTGACAAGCTGGGAGAGATTTAGCGACAATGCAAATTTGCGCGCCTCTCGCCCAGCATGATCGGTCACTAGGTATGGGAACAACCACTCTTTATGATGAGCGTTGAAATCCCCCAGGATGACTAGCTGCGCTGCCGGGTATCTCTGCAGAGCTTCATCAGCACCTTCACTGAGGTGTTCAAACAGTTTGGTTGTCTCCGTGTCTCCACTATGCGAGCGATAGACGCAAGCATACACAATTTGAGCTACACCAGTATCGACCAGTACCCACAATACGGAAAAACTTGGTGCCTCAAGGTTCTTGAGACGCTTGATGCAAATGTCATCGCGAGCGTACACACAGACTCCGGCACGAGGTAGAAACCTGTGTTCTAGTGTGTATTATATATTTTTTATGTTTGTATTTTGAGGACTTCCTTGAATTAGCACAAAACAATCCTCGTGATATGAGAAAGTAAAATAAATACCAGGTGTAAGGGACAGCATACTGCGAACTGATAAGGGTTGCTCAGTCAACGAAACTGAACAACAATTAACAGGTTTTTTTTTCACGATATGATTTTTTATTTTTTATTTTTCTTCCATGCTGGACTGGGAGAGATAGAAAAACATAGAATGTTCCAGCTGCCCTTACTCCCGGGCATGCTGTTGAAGTCAGCAAAAGGGACTCGAGGGTTACAGTGTATTGTAATTTAGGCGGTGGGTTGACAACCTGTCACTAAAGCAATACATATTACAAACTAAACTTGCTCTCAATTTTTGTCAGACGTGGCGAAAGCGCCTTTTACGAGGCGTTAAACGCTCTGCCTACCCCGTAAGGGATAAAGGCGTGATTTATGTATGTATGTATGTATATGATTTTTTATTACATTCTCATACAAAATGACTACCTCGATCAGACAATTTGTAAGGAAAATCATTTTTCTTTTCATCTCCTTAAAAATAATCCGGGTGATAGTTGTTCAGTTTCGTTGACTGAGCAACCCCTATCAGTTTGCAGTACGCTGTCCCTTACACCCCGTATAAAAACTATCAGTTTTCACTAAAATAATGAATTTATCTTCTTCTTCTATCGAGTCGACGGCAAGTCAAACCCCATCTCAAATTTCTCTAGCCCAGTAGTCGGCAACTCTCACCGCATCTGCTGTGGCTTGCATCAATTGCTCTCTCGTACAGGTGGTAGGGCACATAGAGCACGATATTAGATGGGCCATGGTTTGTGGGTCAACTCCGCATTTGCACCGAAGGTCGGGGTCACGTGTAAATCCCCACCCGAAGCGGTTATCTTTGCTCCGGCCGACTTGAGTTCGGAGCCTATTTAAAGATTTCCAAGTCGGCCTCGCCAGATTGTGTCCAGGCGGGAGATTTTCCGACAGCGGCACAAAGGGCAAAGGTAGATAAGCTTTATCCTTCCATAACCGGCATCTAGCTTGTTGCGGGGCCTCTTCAGAAATTGGACTGACACACTTCATAAAGCTCTTGCGGCTTTTGAGCCTTTGAGGCACAAAACTGTAATTGTGCATCGGATGAAGTGGATCTGTTTCCAGTTTTGCCCTCTCGGTGGAACTAGATACTGCTCTGCGAACATCTGGAGGCGCTATTCCTGCAAGTGGATACAGCATTTGTACCGGGGTCGGCTTAAGGCAGCCTGTAATAATACGGCACGTTTCATTGAGTGCTGTATTCACTTTCTTGGCATGAGCAGAGCGTTCCCATACGGGACACGCATATTCGCCCGCCGAATAGCAAAGCGCCAGACCAGTTGACCGCAGAACCGTAGGTGAGGCACCCCATTTAATAATTGTCAGTTTTCGCAGAAGATTGTTACGAACACATACCTTCTGCTTGACATTATCACAGTTTTTCTTAAATGTGAGTGACCTGTCTAGTGTAACACCAAGATATCTCGGGTGGTCGCTGTGGGCAATCGGCACTCCTCGCCACGTGATATCCAGATGACGACCCGCTTCCCGGTTGCGAAGATGGAAGGCGCAAGACTGGGTTTTAAGCGGATTTGGCTTTAAGGCATTTCCTTCGTAGTACACGGATAATGCTTCGAGTGCGACTGAAAGGTTTTTCTCGGCTTCCTCAAAGGTTGCGGTACACGAAGTAAGGGCCAGGTCATCAGCATATAGGAAACGTGACGTGTTAGGGCTTAATGGCTGGTCGTTGGTGTAGATGTTAAAAAGAAAGATGTTAAATGAAATTTATAGGACCCTGTATTGCAGTCGTTTGATCACCAGCTAAATCTCTGATCTCGCACCAAAAAAACCATTACAGGAAATTTCAAGACCAGAAAAGGACAGCTTTTGGATTTATTTAATGAGTTAGAAAGAGACAACATGTTCATTAATAATCTTCACTGTATAAATGTTCATATATTATATGTTTCCTTACAACAATTAATAAAATGCATTTTTATTTAAACTTTTGATAAATATGTTTAGTTTGACCATGTTTGACGAAACATATTTCGTCAAATCAGCTCTAATTATTAACAAACATGAAAATTTGTGCATAGGTACAGTGCAACCACAGGTTACCTATATCACAGAATATATAATAGTACTACCTATATACAAAATTGACACGCGCTAGTTAGGTATAGGTGTATATATCAAAAACTAACATATCAATCCTAAGGTTCCGTAGTCATTGTAGAAAAATTACTTAGGACTTCAAAAATAGACTATATTTTATATGGCAACGAGTATATTTCACTTTGTGTTGGTGCTCAATAGTTCCTGTAACTAGGTGATGTTCGTAAGACAGACAGAAATTAGATGAGACGGCGGAAGACCGAGCTGAGTGGCGTATCATGGGAGAGGCCTATGTCCAGCTGTGGACTGATACACGCTGATGATGTTGATGCTTACTGCTAAGCTACGGCTACGGAACCCTAAAATTATACGCGTAATATTATAATACATACAATACAAGTCTAAATGCTTACAGCGATGGCTGATACTCAGCTTATTGTCGTTCAGTAATTCACGCCGGCGGGGGGAATAAATTAAACATCCGTGTAGTGGCTGTATGCGAGCGATGCTTTGCCTCGAGTCACCTGTGTGATGTAGGGTGTAATGTGAGGGTCATGGCTGACAGATTATATCCGTAAAAATCTTTGTAATCTTCAGTGATTTCAAAGATTTAATACTGCACTTAGTTAGATTATTGTAGTTTTTGTATGCTAAGAAATATATTTACATCTGATTAATGTGATATTTCATAGAAAAAATGATCATGTTTTCGAATTATTTCCCCACGCTCACCTGAATTGCCTGAATTAAGTACATAGCTGACAGAACACTATAGGTATTCCTGCATGCATATTTTCATATCTGATTTATGTGGGTAGAGTGGGTAGATAAGTACTTATAACTAAATGGAAAAAAAAAACTTAATATTTTTTTAAAGTTATATTCGCTAACTATTCTTTACTGTTTGAGGGCAAAAGCACTTCTATACCTGCCCTTGTTCTGTTACTTCCGTTTTCCGACGCCTTTTCAATTGCATCGTAAAACTCAATCAAACCTGTAGCCGAATCAACCGTGGGGTGTAATTATTCGTTAATCGCACTGACGATTGATCACTATGTTAGTTTTGCGCTGACAACTGCCTGAAGGCAGGCCGTGTGCACACTGAGTGGATGAGCACGAATGCAAAGTAAATTACTTTATTTGGGTTTGTTCTTGACTCTATTAAGTGCTTTGACAGAAATGATAAAGCAAACTCATCCACAATGTTAAAATAAATAACGTTCCTACTTACGAGTAAGTATTATAAAATATTTATACTATCAACTCTACTTTTACTTATTATGACTGGACATGATATGATAGAGAACGATCGAAGAAGATGAGTACCTATTAGAAGACGCCACCGCCGTATCTGAATTATGTTATGTTATTCTTGATTGTGTGTTTTTAAATTTTTTGTAATGTGTTTTGTGAAAATAAAGTGATTTTTATTTGAAAATTGATGGCAGCTACTTACGGAGAAACAGCCTACCTGCGGGGCTATGATACGCACTGTATACTTCGTTTTGTCTACGCATTATCTCTTTCCATGCGGGACTGGGAGCGAGAGAAACGCATAGAATGTGCCAGCTGCATTTCCTCTACATAGATATGTACGTATATTGCTATAGATATAGGTGCTCAGCCCATCGCATAAATTATATATATATCCCTCGGATCCCTTAGCTGGTTTTTACAGCATGCCCGGGAGGAAATGCAGCTGGCATATTCTATGCTTTTTTCTTTGATCTGGAATAACCCTCAAAACTTGTCAGACGTGGCGGAACGACCTTTGTTTAGATCGTTTACGCTCTGCCTACCCCATTAGGGATAAACGCGTGATTATATGTATGTATTATCTCTTTCGTTGCGCACTTCACAACGTAAAAGGGCAGGCATTAATTACAGTGAAGTTTGCAACACGTGAAGACGAATCGAAGTCTAGTGCGCATCATAGCCCTGCTGGAAAGCCGGTTTTTTTGTTAATAGACCAGGTAAGATGAGGCATCGCTTGTTCATGACATTGATTAGAAGGTTGCTTGGTAGTAATTGCTACCATAGCAATAAGGCCGCCATTATTGTACTTTAATTTTTATTTCATTTGTTCTCTTGTTTTATGTGCAATAAAGAATATATCTATCTATCTATCTTGTTCTGTACAAGCCGTTTTTGAAATCGGTCAGGTGATAAGGCCGAAGCTTAAAGTTCGGGTTTTCAATAGGTCCAAGTCCAACTGATGGATTATTTAATTTATCGATAGAGATTTTTTCTAATTGCGTAGCGTTCATTATTTCTTTCCGGAAAGAGAATGATGCGATTAAATCAATCTTGACGATTTTCTATTAGATAGTTATATATATGAGATTGTGTTTTTCTCTTGATTCTTGTCAAGGCAGCGATGCTATGCGTATTTGGCATCAGTATGGTATATGGTTAGAGACCGATGGTGTAGTGGATAGGGCCGCTGCCTCTTCAGCGGAAGGTCATGGTTCAAATCCCACCAAGGTTAGTATCGTTTAACACCGTGGATACATACATATAATCACGCCTTTATCCCTGGGGTAGGCATAGCGTCAACGTACCAAATAACGGTCGTTCCGTTTGACAAGTTTTGAGGGTTGTTTAAGATAGATCTGTATATTTCTGTAGTGACAGGTTGTCAGCCCATCGCCTAACTTACATTATGCTGAAACCCTCGAAACCCTTAGCTAGTTTTTACAACATGCCCTGGGGAGATGCAGCTGGCACATTCTATGTTCTTCTATCGCTCCCAGTCCAGCATGGAAGCGAAGCAGTACACCGTGGATATTAGTCATTAAGCCATATCAGAGGCCAGTGCTAAGCTTTGGCAGCTTGGAAACTCTGATCTAATCTAGGATTGGTTTTGGTTTCCCTTCTATATTGCGGAGGTCAGATGGCAGCCGCTCTGTGTAAAAACCAGTACCCTCGTTCAATCACCTACATTAGGTAGCTAACCCCGTGAGATACGGAATAAGGCTAGGGAGATGACGGTATATGGTTAGTTCGTATATATATTAGTATGTTTACTTTCAGCCGGCTTAATCCAGCTCCAAAGTTCTAACTTCAAAAGCTACTGTCAATAAAGGGCGTTTTTTTGTTGTTGAATGTTCCTGTGTTTACGCCGTATTATAAACATTGGATTTAAAGCGATCATTTATTTCGTCGAAAGGTATCAATAAATATCACTACATAGTATAAAGCAAAGTCGCTTACTCTGTCCCTATATCCCTATGTATGTGACAGATAATATATTTTATAGTCATATATTTAATTAATTATAACATTCTCCGTAAATCTTCTAATATTTGTCTTTGGAAAATTACTACGTTTAATTTAAATGTCTAACTGTCTTTGTAAACGGATCTGGCGGTTGTCACACTGCACAGCGGTATCTGTCTAAGTGGGCAATGAAACCATAGACAATATCTGCCCAGAGTGGTGGATCGTGGAGCAGTGTGGCGGGTGCCCATAACGTTTTACAATTTCTGAACGAATTTTATAAATGTCAGACTAATGTTTTTGTTCGTTATTTTTGACGTTTGATCACATGAATTTCTTTAATCAGTAATTTTATAATTAAAATTATAAGATCGGTGTTTTAAGTGTCAATTAATTCTATTTGCATTTTTTAAAGCGATTTGGTTGTTTCTAAAATATTTATGGAGAGTTGTTTATTAAATTGTAAGACAGGAAATGGTCATCACGTCCTTTCTGTCCAATCAGAAACGCGGACCAGGCTATTTAAACCAGTGTAAGGTCATTCCCAGGCAGTTTTTCTACTGTCTGCGGAGTTGGTGACACGTAAGTTAAGTACTTTTGTATTTTACATTGCTTTATATATGTTTTAATATTCTTTATGTTTATCTATTTACTTGCCAATGAACATTACATGTACTTTTCTATGTACTTACTATGCAAAACCTATGTGCTTCGTTAATAATGATTATTATGTCATTTACTTTGCTTACTTATTTACCTTTTATGTACTTATTCGTCTATTACGATATTCACCTTATATACTTAGTTTGATATTTCTATATATTTGAAAAAGATCTGATTACGGAGGAGATTCTTGTTCAGGTTCTTCTCCTCCGTAGCATCTAGTTGAACTTGGCAATTATATTAATTGATATTATGACAGTTTTGGTTTATTTATTCAATATATGGTCAGTTTTATATTTCTTTGTATTTAATATGATCAAATAAATCAATGTATGTATTGACATTGTCTGTATCTTTCAATTATTTCTACCATACCTCGTATAAATAAATACTTGCTGGGTATTAAATTAATTAATACATAAATATGACATTTTATTTATAACTATAATCATTATCCTTTTAGATTAAATAATTTCAACATTTGAGATAGTAAACCTTGCTTATAAACTTAACCGTAACTCGCTTGGCTACCAAAATTCTTTATATTCACTTTGAGGTTTTATTACCGAGCTTTTTATTTATTATCTAATTTTAACATATGCATACATATTTAAAACTACGCAACGGATTTTGATGCGGTTTCTTTTCGTGGATAGAGTGTTTCAAGAGGAAGGTTTATATATACAATACTTGCATAATATAGTGGAGAAAAACTGATAATTTCCGTGCGAAGCCGGGGCGGGTACATATATATATATAGCTCAATTGGTTAGAGTAGCAAGCACGGATTCTTTTAAATCCTACTCGTGTTATACCAGGTGTAAGGGACAGCGTCCCGAAAACTGATAGGGGTTGCTCAGTCAACAACACTGAATAACTATCAGCAGGATCTTTTTCAGGAAAATAAATAAAAAATGCTTTGCCATACAAACTGATCGAGGTCAATTTGTTAAGTCTTTTTTCATCTCTTGAAATAATTTCCTGGTGATTGTTGTTCAGTATCATTGACTCAGCAACCCCTATAAGAGCCCGATGGTGTAGTGAATAGGGCCGCTGCCTCCTAGGCGGTCGTGGTTCGAATCCCACCACGTACCAATGTGTTTTGCGGTTTTCAAATTTCATATGTTTGTATGCTTTGGTAGGCACGTTAAGACGTTGGTCCCGGTTTATATAGTTTAATACCGTAGATATTAGTCGTTAAGCCATATGAGAGGCCAGTACTAAGCATTGGCGGCCAGAAAACTCTGACCTAATCTAGAATTGGGTTTGGTTTCCCTTCTGGGTTGCGGAGGTCAGATGGCAGTCGCTCTGTGTAAAAACCAGTATTCTCGTTCAATCCCCTAGATTAGGTATCCAACCACGTGTAATACGGAATAAAGGCTATTGAGATGATGACTGAGCAACCCCTATCAGTTTGCGGGACGCTGTGCCGTTTCCATATTCCTATTTGAAATAGTTCCCTGGCATCGACCGGTATGTGTTTTCCCTACTAGCCCGCGGCAGCACGTGGCTGGCTCCCCCAATTCCCCCATATTATGAACTGCTGAGTATGCGGTTGTAGGGGTGGACATGTGAGTGGAGACTACTTTATACAGCTATGGTGGAGATCGATCCAATTATTGACTCTGTTTTATTTTGGAAGGTGAGCTCATTTTTTGAATGCTGTGCAAGGAAAAAAAAATCACTTCTGTAGGTCTAAGATTTTTTTTTTAGAAATATGTAGTCCTGTTTTAAGATGTTTTTGTGAAAATAAATAAATAAGGAAAGGTGGTGAGGTTGCCTGTTTGAAATTTTTGTTTTTACAATAAGGCCGCCTATATTGTACTGTTTTGTTCCTTACTTTTCTACTGTATAAATGTATGTATTTGTGTTTCTTTGTGAAATAAAGTATCTTGTCTTGTATTGTGATAGAATGGTTTAAAATTGTTAATTCTACATGGTTTCAGAACTTCTTTAGAACACCCTATGTCCCTGTCCAATTCATATATTGTTCTGTTGTTCTATAATGGTTGACAAACCGTTGTATAAAAGTCACATGCTTAAATATATACTTATATTTCGCAGCACTCTGTATTTCTTTAATCTAGAAGAAATTACTGGAGATTGGCTAAGTGTTAGGAACAAATCAATTTTTGATCTGAAAGTCCGCCAAAGAACAGGCATTTTAAAATAGCAGGCAGACAACAAAACTTCGGTGCAGACACTCTATTCATCAAGGTTTATAATAATCACCACCTTAAGAAAACCAATGGGCGCCACCCATATAGCTTAAACCACAAACCACAGTCAATCAGAGCCGAAAACATATCCAAAATGGCGGTCTGAACCCGAGGAAAGTCACGACTTGGAAACGTAAAACTGCATATTAAGTGTTTGATGCGACTAACACGCGAATTAGGGAATTAGGGACTAAACACATAATAAAATTATTCTAATAAAGGGCAAATAGTGGTCTGGTCATGGATTTGGTTACATGTCTGATGTGTTGACTTTGGACAGTTTGCAGGTGACCGGAACAGGGACGACTACACTAGAAGTTCGGTATGTATATGAGGTGTAAGGGACAGCGCCCACAAACTAATAGGAGTTAATCAGTCAACGAAACTGAACAGCTTTGGTCAAGATTTTTTTTCAGGTAAGGAAAAATTTAATGATATTCCCATACAAAATTATCACCTCGATCAGACAAATCATCATCTCCCTAGCCTTATCCCGTATCTCACAGGGTCGGCTTCCTAATCTAGGGGATTGAACGAGGGTACTGGTTTTTACACAGAGCGACTTAGTCCGATAGCGCTGGTCTATTTTGACACCATAAGTTTCAAAAACTCTAAAGTTGCTTATTTCTTGCCTGTGGATACAGTCGTATTTATGAATCATATTTTTTGCATTTTGTGTCACATCTGGTACTTGCATTTTCAGTAAATCGATAATTTGTAGTTGTTTTTTTTTATTCAAATTAAAACTGGCAAAATTAATTTAATCTTTAAAATAACTATAATATCATATCTAGGATAGCCTGCGGAGTGTGCAAACCCGGTTTGTGCCATCTTCGTCCAGTGCAAACTGACATCTTAGGGTCACTATGTAAAAACAGTGCAAAAAAAAATACAATTGATGAAATAACTGTTTCCTTACTCAAATCACTTTCATATGCCTATTAAATAAATTTGTGCCAAATTAGGGCATGCACTTTTAAGATTATTAATTATTTTGTTTTTCCAAGCTTCCGTAGCTCCAGAAAAATATTACAATTATTAGAGTTTACTTATTCAATATCAAAAATGCATGAATAATCATCATTCTACATTTGTGTCACTTTCATGCACTATATTTAAATGAATAAAACACAAAAACAATAGTTGCGGACGCGGGCAGGCGGACGCGGGCAGGCGGCAGCGGGCGGAGGGCATACGCACGCACACATTCATAGGGTACGGTTATCTCCGCTACGTAGGTACTATAAGGTCATTTTAAATCAAGTGCAAATATTGAAACGTGTGAATCTACACATGACAGTGAACAATTTTCCCTAAGAAACATAGGTCGTATTACGAAAAATAAAAATTTACTTCCCATACTAAGTGCGCTATCAGCTGGAGCATTTTGTATGGAAGGTTCAATTTTTTTATTCGTTTTTCTACCTATGTTCCTTAGGGAAAGTTGTTTAGTTTCATGGGTTTAACACGATTAATATTTGCACTTGATTTAAAATGACCTTATACAGTTATATCTATCTATACATATAATAAATCTCTAGAAGGGTAGTGTCTGTACATTGAATATTTTTCCAAAAAAATAACTGCAGCAGACATTATTAACGATATAAAGACCAAATCGTTTTTTTTAGAATTTTTGTCTGTCTGTATGTCTGTATGTTACCATATCACGCCAAAACTACTTAACCGATTTCAATGGGACTTCTTTTATTCAACTCAGTGTTACCCGGGTTGCAACTTAGGATACCTAAAATCACGCCACCTCACTTAGAGGGTAGGCAGGAAATTCGAATTTTCTGTTTTTAACCGATTTCGATCAAACTTTTTTTATTCGACTGATTGTTATCTAGGAAAAAACATAGGGTACAAATAATCACGCCACCTGAGTTGAGGGGTAGGTAGGAAATTAAATTTTGATTGTAGCTTTTCCAATTTGATGTTTTTTTTATTCGGCTCAATGTTAACTCACGTAAAACTTTATAGATATACGTATAAAACCACACCACCTGACTTAGGGAGTAGGCAGAAAATTTAATCTTGTTTTATTTCATAATCTCATTAGAATACGGTAAGTCGTATTACGCACACAAGTATAGTGTTATACACGTGTTAGGCTTATCTAATGCGATTCAAAATGACACAAATAAGTAAGAGTAAAGAAAATTTAAAACAAAAAAATACATTGCTGTTTAAAATCATAACCACCACGCGTACGGAGTCGCGGGCACAGCTAGCATAGATATAAAAATAAAATAACGAAAGGTCGTGCGAATTTTCTAAATGCATTTTTATAAAACGCTCGCCTGCAATCTCAATACCCACGTATGTCAATGGTCAATGCTTAGACGGTCAATATGGTCAATATTATTTTACGATGCGACGATTAGAACCTGAATAATTATCGGCATACCTACCTACAGCTTTTTCGTTATGTATAACGCTTCTCGATGTCCCGCGACCCACTTCGAGTAGGTACGTAGTGTACAGTCAGTGAAACAAAATATACACGAATTAAAAAGAATTACTTAATATTTTTGTAATGTGTGGTGTGACCACTTTGAACAGTCTGACGGAGTAGTTTCTGATAGGTACCTATGTAGTCATCAGAGTACATAGGTGTGTGTACAAGTGATGTAACGAGAAGCGGTATGCAATTAAAAATCCACTAGATTTTTACGGCCGGATAGCCTAGTTGGTAGTGACCCTGCCTTCCTGCCTACGAAGCTGGAGGTTGTAGGTTCGCGTTCCGCCGCACAGTGGGTCGAAATTGCTAAATGAGGGACATAGGGTTTTTACTATTAAATTTCATAATTTTAAGATACCCATCAGTCGGTTTTTCATTCTGATGAATAATTGTGATAACAAGTTTTTGTCTAAAACAGATAGTTTGTCTGGAAAAAAACTATTGAATTTTTGTTGTATGGAATAAGACAAAATGATCAAGGAGTGTGCCCTGCTGGCATTATACAATATTTTTTCGTTGTAAAACTGTTCATAATCTATGTAGGAAAAAATGATATTTTATATATTCGAAGGCGTTTAACGCTCTGCCTACCCCGTAAGGGATAAAGGCGTGATTTTATGTATGTATGTATATATTATAATATCCTACAGTAGTTTTTAAATAAAACGAAATAAAGAGTTGGGCGTAGCCATTGCTCCATACAGTGGTGGTCATGCGTTGGCTTGTAACAGTAGTTATAGGAGATGTGCATTGCCAGCAACAATCTTATATGTCAGAACCGTCTCTTGTCAGTGCAGTTGCAGAAGACGGCAATGTCCAGGGACCTCTTTTAAATTGCTTAACCCTCTCTACATTTGGCAGACAAATTGACGAGCATGGAGGTAGTAGAATATTCAGTCATAGATGATTTAGAGATCCTTTCCGTCTCTCAGTTACTCCCGCTTCTCTAGTCTCTCACGTTCCCAGCCCATTAACGTTCTATCCTAAAGTCCCTTCGTCACTCTGTCCCTCTGTTCAACCGTAATCGTTTCATCCGTCCATCCGCTTATCCATCCCTCAGTCTCTCCGATAATCCCCTTTCTTTCGGCTTACCCATTCTACCAATCCTATCTGTCCCTCCTACCTCAACGTCCAAGCATCCCTCTTTCCCTCCGCTCACGTCCCTCCCGTTGCTCCCACCCATCCCAGCATAACGTCCCTCTGCTCTTGTCCCTACCTCTGTCTCTCCATAACTCTGTTTCTTTTATCAGGGTATGAACGTGATACCAGGGCCACGTTTGAAAGTATTTGAAATGTGACCAGTCACAGCGAACAAACATTTCGATTGAGAGCTTGGACACGAACTCACCCAAGGTCTCATAGGTCTCTCCAAGTATGAAATGTAATGGCACGCTCCACCTTCGACTCCTGGGCCCGCAGTCCCAGTGGCAATTAGTCTCAGATACATACGCATACCATGCTAGAGCGACATACGCAAGACGGGTTCTCACGTACGCCTTATGGACGCCAATCCTCATGCGCAAGCATGCGGGAGTTTCTAGCAGAGAACGGCAGCATATTCCTTTGCTCGCTGAATTGCAGTCGCGAACTCGCTTGTGAGCTCATCTACATCCTTTAGTGTTGAGACTGGTTCCCGGGAGTATTCTGTACCTCGTGCCGTATGCCGTGTGAGTATCTTCTGCCTCGACGGCAGCAGCCTGGAATTTGCCGGCTGGTCTGAGATGGTCGGAGCATACATGGTTGTCGAAGGTTTAAATGTTATTTAAATGATAAGACCGACCTCTGGCTTGACCACCGCAAGATCTATTAGTTATGGGGGATTTGTTTGGTTGTGCGGCTAGTGAGATGAAGTCACCGACCCCAAGACCAGTTGTCTGTTGAGGTTGGCATCACCTTCCCATCAATATCCCATCCGGACAAGTCCATGTGGTATTTACACAATTTGTTTACAATATCTCTCCTGGCAGCTATCGTCGGCCTTGTGAAGTCCAGAAATTTCTGGATATAAAAGCGTATACCGACTGAAGGTTAGCTATGATGAAGAGTAGCAGGACAGAACCAACCTTTTTTTTACCAGGACGGCTTAGCTTCGAAAGGCACTCAACTCGTCCTTCCGATACAAAAAGGAAAAGGCCAGAGGACATAATACAAACCTACACATGATCTTTATTGATCTAGAAAAGGCTTTCGATCACGTGCCCCGAGAACTTATTTGGGATGCACTTAGAGCCCAAAATGTCCCAGAACAATACATCGCCTTCATACAGGATATGTACAATGGTGTTACAACTCAAGTCGTTTGTCCACCAGGCATCTTGTATATCACTGTCAATTACAGTTGGCGTTGATCAAGGGTCGGCTTTGAGCCCTTTGTTATTTAACGTCACCAATGTAACCAAGGACTATCTCACAAACCGCTGCCAAAAACCTGTAGGTACCATGGAACACCATGGAATAATACTGTATGCAAATGACGTTGCTCTGATATCAGACTCAGTGGAAGACCTACAGACTGATTTCAATCTCTGGCTGAAGTCACTTGAAGAAAATTGTCTTAAGATTAGTTGCAAAAAGACAGAGCATATGTCGTGTATATTTGATGGTCACACGAACATGAGCCAGATAAAACTTTTCATAGACGGGGCGTCCTTACATAAATATTTGGGATCAATCATTAGCAATGACGGAAAAATTGAGCGAGATGTAACCCATAGAATAACTACGGGATGGATGAAGTTGAGACAACTCACAGGTGTAATGTGTGACAAGAAGATGCACATTAAACTTAAAGCACAGAATATATAATAGTATTACATACAGAATGGTCATTTACCAACCTTCCCCTGTCCGACATACGTCACACTCCGCGCCGGATTGTGGGCCACATTGAGCGTACGCTTAGCGGGTATGGCGCACGCATGTTTCCCAGTGTAACGGAAATAATCAAGTTTTGTGTTCCAAAGATGGTTAGGTACTGTTCTGTGTACGGATGTCTTTCTACTATAAGAGATGACTCCAATAGGAACTTTTTTAGATTCCACAGTGATGACAGACGGTAAGTAAATACATACAAAATATGGAACCTAATCTATTCTAAATATTCAGTAACAGTGAACAACTTTAAAACGTTGGTTTATCAAGTGATGATTATGAACGGTATAACAAAATTTGTCAACCCTTATAACACACACACACACACAAACGCATGCCAAGTGCAACATGCCGTCTGTCGAAATGACATGGTAGTTAGGAATGTCCAAGCTGTGCTTAAAGGCAAACTGTACAAAACGGCCATAAGACCTGCCACCTCTACGGTACAGAATGTTGGGCATCTACTAAACAACACCTGTCAAAGCTTCACACTACAGAAATGCGCATGTTACGCTGGTCAGTGGGTGTCACACTGCTGGACAAAGTTCGTAGTAACACAAAATTGGAAGATCCTATCTTCAAAATTGGCGGAGTTTCCATAGCTTTTATCGACTATTGACTCTTGTTTTCACCCGACATATTGGGTGATAAGGGATTAAAACCGGGTGATTTGGGTTATTACCCGGTTGTAACCCCAAAAAGCTTCCATGCTGGACTGGGAGCGACAGAAGAACGTAGAATGTGCCAGCTGCATCTCCTCCCTGGCATGCTGTAAAAACCAGCTAAGGGATTCGAGGGTATATTGTAATTTAGGCGATGGGCTGACAACCTGTCACTACAGCAATATCCAGTTCTATCTTAAACAACCCTCAAAACTTGTCAGACGTGGCGGAACGACCTTTGTTTGGTTTGTTCACGCTCTGCCTACCTTATTACGGATACAGGCGTGATAGTATGTATGTAACCCCAAAAATTGGGTGATAATGTATTAAAACCGGGTGAATTGAATGGGTTTTTACCCACTACTTTAGATGTAAAGCGGGTTCAACCAAGCGGTTTCAAACGTCGAAATTGGCTAAAAACCATTTTGGGCGAATGTAGCCGGGGAGAAACGGTTGTTTATAAATAGCTATATGTATATACTTTATTCCAAAAACTAAGACTATTTTATGGTTTTTGCATTAAATATAAGTTTTAACATAAAAAAAAACAGTTTCTATTACTTAATACCTAAGTATGAGATGAACGTGTATGTATGTAAGTATGAGATCAAAGTGGCAACTGAGTGCGCGCGATGGCGCCAAAACCGCTAAGCGTGCTTCCCGCCCCGCCCCTCACCTATACCCTCCCTCCCGCAGGCTCTCCGAGTCATGCAGTGGAATGAAACATACCTACCTTACTTTGCAAACGAAAGATTTTATGACAGTAAGTGAGAAGAAGAAATGTATCAAACAAATACCTACCTATCTTTACCTTAATATCACTTAGCACATACTAGTTTTGTTGCGATAGCGATAGTCTACTTATACTTTTTTTCAAGGTCAACTATCCATTGTGAAACTATCGTTATTGCAACAACACTGGTACATACCTACTTAGACCTGATGTATTTTTTAATGATGAGTGACATATATTTTTTTCGGATTTGATTCAATAAGGTACCTATAAGAGATCTCAGTGTGGAATTACAAAAAAACAAACACAGGAGTAACAATTTAGTAAAAACAGGCGTGATCTACAGTAAAAAACGAACAAAAATCTCATTATTCTTCGTTGGTCCGGTCGGGTAATAACTCAGTTTCGATTTCCATTTAAGTCTGTCACAGTTTCATAACTAACTTTTACTAATTGCTTGTCGCAACTTGCACCAAGAAGACTGAATGTAAACAAAATGCACGCGTCCGCGCTTTTGGCTGGCCGGCGCCCCCCGCCGCCCGCGCCCGCGCACGATGTTCCGCGCGCTTGATGGTCCCTGCGCTCGCCATTCTTATGTAGGTACGTACCTAATATTAGAAGTTCGTGGATAAAAACAACACAAATTATGAATAGTGTTTTGTTACACCATAATAACAAAGAACTCGTAAACTCTAATAACTTGCCATTTCTTTTGTGGATTTTACAGGCTGTAGTAATGAAAAATAATAATATCTATAAACGTCGTGGATGAATTCGACACAAAATATTTTAAACAACAGATATCAGTATTCTGAAACACGTAACACCTATTTTACCTATTGTAATATTATTTTACAGCTAGTTGGTGCCGTATTAGGTACTGGTTAAATATTAGGATTCTCGTGGACATATATAGCACAAAATGCCTATGTACATCAATAACTATCTCGTTATTACCATGAAAGTAATATTTGCATCTCTAATTATCTTTTCGTCCAATACTGATCGAAAAGACAAATACCTAAATTTCTACCTATGCAAGTACCTAGAATGACACAAAATAATGTATTAGGTTGGGCAAATGGTCCGGAAACTGTATACAAAAAACAAAAAACTTTAAGAGTTTTGAAACTTCAAAACCTAGCGCTATCGGACTAACTGCCATCTGACCTCCGCAACCCAGAAGGGAAACCAGACCCAATTCTACATTAGGTCAGAGTTTTCAAGCCGCCAATGCATAGCACTGGCCTCTGAAATGGCTTAACGACTAATATCTACGGTATTAAACGATATTAACCGGGATCAACGGCTTAACGTGCCTTCCGAAGCACGGAAAAAGCACCGAATAAACGTACATATGAAATTCGAAAACCGAAAAACACTTTGGTACGTGGTGGGATTCGAACCACGACCTCCCGCTCAGAGGCAGTGGCCCTATCCACTACACCATCGGGCTCACCTCGATCAGACAATTTGTATGGAAAATCCAAATAAGTTTTCACTTCCTACAAGATTTTGCCTTGTTACATTTCAGTACTATTGACTGAGCAATCCCTATCAGTTTGTGGGATGCTAACCCTCACACTCGGTATTTAAAACAGCTTTTATTAACACTCTGTCCTGTCTACCCATGTAAGGACAAACACGTGATTTGCATGTATGGACAAAATAATCTGATTTGGTATCTAAAGTACTAACAAAGAATTAGGGGTGCCTGTTACACCGTGACCAATAAGATTTGCTGATAAAACGATTAAGCAAATCAGTAATGAGTTAGTTTAGTTATTATATAATTTATGCAAAAAGGAGGAGATAAGCATAATGTAGGATGTAGTTTAGTTTCTATCTGTAGGTTTAATCGCTACGTTTAAATCATCTTTATCAGCTGATGGTTCTTCGTTTGATTAGGACGAGAAAATATGGACTGAAAATGCTAAGGAAAATATATGAAATCGGATAACCAGTGATTGCGGATTTCGGAAAGCACGTTAAAACGTTGATTTCAGATGTTGTCACTCACATAAGAAGTAACAATGGAAGATAATACATACCGGGATTCAAAGCGGGTAAATACATCAAGCATGCTGTTTATCACTTGTTCTTAAGTATTAGGTACAGTAAAATATATCCACAATTGCGAAGAATAAAATTAAATAATCTCTTTCAACATCTGGCAAAAACTATCTGTTATAAGATAAAACACAACTTAAAATCCACTTTATATACTAATAGTCGATAATTTTAAAACATAGCAATGATAATCTTGCCGAATGCTTATTATAAATCACATAACTACAAGGCTGCTATCTCCATCTATGCTGTAATGACAGACTTTAAATCAGTGATGTGCAACTATCGATTGACTGCTCTTTCGATATCGATGGTTTATTTTTCTATACTATGGGTTGTCAAGTTGACAGACCGTGTCAGAATTTTTTAACCGCCGTATAGATCAACATGGATTTTGTAACAACTACTATCATCAGAGACAACGAATGAGTTAGCTTAGCGTGCACTCCCAAGCACGAAATCATCTTTCTAGCTTTCTATTTAGACATTTAGATGATGATTGTCGTAACCTGATTGAAGAAAATGTTTACAAAAAATGGAAGCAATCTTGATAAAAATGTAAATTTTATATGAGCTTAAGCAAAAAAACACCTTTTTCCATCGGGTACGGGTATACTGTAGGAGATTGGACGTGAATACTGTGAGGTTTCTACACAAAACGACTGCCATTGAACGACCTCCGCAATCCAGGAAGACCATTGCAACAAAAAGCCCCTATAAATAACTATCGACAATTTATTGAAATCTAGATATTCAACAACACTAGTCTGACCCAACGTCGGATTAAAAGGTATTTGATAATATCTGCTGGCCGCTGAATCATAGCGTAATCATAGGTTCGGACAAAATGCGTATTTATTGGATGAATCTTTCGGTGAATTTCGTAATTTAGTTAAAGATTTTATTATTTAGACAGGTAATTATAGTAATAATAGCAATACACCATAGGTAGGTGTCCTACCTGAATTAGAAATTGCAACTCTGTCAGTCTTCATGAAAATACAAAAAAGAAAGTACCGTTGCATTGAAAATCCATGAAATAATATATTTTGACGTTTTTTATAGTGCACACGCCATCTGGTTGTTAGAATTATAAACTCTAGATTTTCTACTCGATAATAGGTGGCGCCAATAAACTCGCCGTTACCGCCATCTAATTTTGAGTAGCTGTAATTGTAAACTATATTCTAGTTCCAAGATGGCGCTATAGTATATTATTTTTATTATGGCAACATCGACTATTAAAAAAGAATCTAATCTAATGTCAAAAAGTCGGCATTATTCGTTTTCGCTTGTCATTCAACAAAAGTTTCTAGTTTTTCGTAAATTACAATGGCTTTAGTGGATTTTTGCCGTTTAAATGACACTGTCAACCTTCGTCCTAGTGATTCCCTTGCGTCCTTCCAAGAAGACGTCATTGGATTCAGCCAGAACTTCGTAAACAGCGCTCAACTGGCCATTCCGCCGTTCGCAAATGTAAGGTTACTTTTTGTTGAAAATTTAAGTATATTTGATGAAATACAGGTGAAATAATGTCGTTCTTGTTATTTTCAGCCCGCAGAAACCCTCGCACAGTTCAACACTAAAGATGAGACCGGCAAAGAGATCAAAATTCAGTTTGATCACGGAACCACTACACTTGGCTTCAAATACCAGGTCTGTCTTTAATATTCTGCTTATTTGCCTATCCAGATACTTACTATTATATTATATTTCTTTTCTTAAATACATGTAGCAACAATTCTTTCTCAGATTGCTTAGTCATTGAATAGTATCAAAGCATTACTCTGCATATTTTGATACTGTAAATGCTTTTTTTCATTCTGGCATGCATGGTTGTCTGAAAGAGATCACTTAAAGCAATAAGACCTTCTTTGCGCACATTTAGTTACTAAATTTCTTTTATCATAATGTTTTTTATGTGCAATACCAATAAAAAGTTGACCTATTATTTGTTTCAGGGTGGTGTTCTGCTGGCAGTGGACTCCCGAGCCACCGGCGGCCAGTTCATCGGCTCCCAGTCCATGAAGAAGATTGTGGAGATCAACAACTACCTGCTTGGTAAGATTTAAACCTTTCTACACCTTACTTCACTTTTAGAAACTTACAAATTATTGTTTGCTTTGTCTCTAAACGTATCTCAAGGCTCAAATGCTGAAATATGAGAAAAATCATTAAAAATATTGTGAAATAAAAATATTTCTGGAATACAAGTAAATGGTAAAATTCCTTTCAAATACACACAAATCTATTAATATATATTCGCACCTTTACAAATAAAGTGACTTAACTCAAAAAATTGTGATTTCGAGTTTCTGCAATAAACGACCTTTAAAATTATAACTTACAACCCTAAAAACTTTAAATATTTTTTAGAACATTATCTATCACACTTTTACTGAGAAAAAAATACCCAAGTATATAGGGTTGTAAGGTTATGCTTTCAAATATCGTTTTATTGCAGAAAGTCCAAATCCCCATTTTTTGAGTTCAGTCACTTTATTTCTAAAGGTGCGATATTCTTATATAAAGAGGAAAGAGGGTATGTTTGTAACAAATGAACTCAAAAACTACTGGACCAATTTTTTTTCTTTCACCACTAGAAAACTTCATTCACCCTGAGTAATATAAACTACTTGTTACCGCGAGAAACGATAACATGATTCCCACGGGAAACTCATTAAGTAATCCACATGTGAAACTGGCGTAAAAGGCTGATATATATTATTATTATCCATTATACACTTGCAGCATGTATTGCTGATGCGTGTATATCACTGCACTTGAGTCAATAAATATTTATCTAGTCTGTTTTTAAAACAGTTTACTGAGGGAGCACTAATCACTGGTTCTGGTAGTTTATTCCACGAGTCCACTACGCGCTTTGTTTAGAAGTGGTGCCTGGGATTGCTTGTGCTTGAGGAACGTGAGAGTTTTAGAGAATGTCCTCTCAGATTCTTGTTCTGGTTAAAGACGAAGACACTACTAAGACCTGGGACGTACATAGCATTTATATATCCTCAAAAAGAGCTCCCTACCTATGCAGTAAAAAGCCTTTCGTATGATGTACAGTAAGGAGTTTGCCCTTTTTGACATATTAAGTATTTGCTCGTCCCATTTTAGGTTCTGGGTTATGGTTATGCCAAGGTCTTTTTGGTTGGTGACACTCTTCAGTTGCTTGGAATTGATACAATAATCTTTATGAGGGTTATTATTGCCTATGTGCAGGACAGTGCATTTGTCGATGTTGAGGGTCATCAGCCAGTCTTTGGTCCATCCAATGATACGGTCAAGATCTTTTTGTATGACACCATGTGATATGAAGTGATAAGTCCGACTCAATAACATGTTTAAGATCTGTCACAAAGATTCCAAAGAGAACCGGTCCTAGTACCGAGCCCTATGGCACGCCACTGAGTACGTTGTGGGGTTTAGAAAGGCTGTCTTCAACTCTTACTCGAAATGTTCTTCCAGTTAGAAAGTCTTCAATCCAATGAAGAAGACCACCACGGATACCGAAATGTTCTAGCTTGCAAATTAGTCTCTTTAACGGAACATGGTCGAAACCTTTCTCATAGTCCAAGTAGATGACGTCTGTTGGTTCATGTTTATTCCAGTTATTAGTCCATTTGTCAAGACAGAGTATTAAATTGGTCACAGTAGATCGCTTCGGTACAAATCCATGTTGTTCCTCAATTATAACGTTTTCTTATTCTGTCTTATCTCATTAACGATAATTTTTTCCATCACTTTACACGCGATGCAGGTCAGACTTATGGGTCGATAATTTCCAGCCAACAGTTTATCTCCTTTTTTATATATTCTACTACTTCTACTTCTTGGTGGGACGGCTGCGATGCACGCAGACGGGTGATCAGCTCCTGATGTTGGAACTATTTCACCCAATTCCCAGTGGTGGAGCACTGGGTTCACTGGTGCTCCGTCAGCGTCACCTCCCTGAATCTACCGGTGGCCCTGCAGAAGTGCAGAATGTCTAATAAGGAAATGTTTTCTAAGTCCTTTGTCTCTAGTTTGTCAGTTCCTAAGTATTCCCATCTTGGCAGTGAGTAGCTAGGACATTCGGCTAAGAAGTGGAGACTACTTTCCTCCTGTCCGCACTCAGGGCAATTTGGGTTATCTATTAATCTCATAGTGTGTAGGTGTTTGTTCAGTCCGCAATGTCCTGTCAGTAACCCTACCAAGAGTCTGATATGTTTTTTACTAAGTTGTAGTAATCTACGCGTTTTTCTAAAATCTAAGCATTTTATGAAAAGCTTAGATTGTCGACAGGACTGTAAGTTATTCCATCTACTGTTACTATCGTTTTTAATTTTTATGTTAATAACGCCTTTTGTTATTTGGCCTGGAATTGGTAGACATGGTTCAGGGCCCATAAAGGTTTCATCTGCCCCGGTCCTGGCCAATTTATCTGCTATTTCGTTTCCTTCATTGTCTTGGTGCCCTGGCACCCAGGCAATTGTGATACTAGTATTGGTACATAATCTGTTTAGAGTCAGTTTGCATTCCTTAACTAATGCAGAGGTTGTACAGGTTTTGTTGAGCGCTTTTAATGCTGCCTGACTGTCGCTATAGATTATGACTTCTGGTGTTAATTCTGTATTTTCTAGCTCGCCGGCGCACTCCAGGATGGCCTGCACCTCAGCCTGGAAAACGCTGGCGAATTTTCCTAAAGGTATTGTTCTATACAGACGTGGCGAGCTTTCTATGTAAATGCCCGCCCCCGATAATTTGGTGCTTTCTTTCCTTGATCCGTCAGTGTAACAGATCGTTGTCGGGTTGTCTGTGTGAATTTTCCACTCATCTCTTGAGCCTATGTGTATTCTGTACTTTTTATCAAAAATCTCTTGTTTCTCTATCAAATCGTTGTTTGCAAGAATCATCGTGATATTTTGTCCTATCACCGAGTCTATCCTAACATGCCCTTTGTCCAGATGGTTACCCTTCCAAGACTTAAAGGACTTCATTCTAAACCATTGTTCTAAGGCTACCTTCTTCACCTGTAGGTCAATAGGATAGAGACCCAGGATCATATTTAAGGCTGCTGTGGGAGTTGTTCTCATTGCCCCAGTGATCATCAGTGCAGCTAAGCGTTGGACCTGGTCCAGCGCTGTTTTATTTTTGATGATAGAGGTTCTATGCCACCATACTATTGCTCCGTAACTTATTCTGGGGAGAATTATAGCTTTATAGATCCATAGGACTATATGTGGCTTTATTCCCCATGTCTTACCGACGGCTCTTCTGCATTGCACTAAGGCCATCTTTGCTTTTTTGCTTGAGTTTTCTATGTGTGTGTTAAAGAGCAGTTTACTGTCTATGTCCACACCTATACTTCCATGCTGGCCTGGGAGCGAGAGAAAAACTTAGAATGTGCCAGCTGCATTTCCTCCCGGGTATGTTGTAAAAGTCAGC
Source organism: Scrobipalpa costella (assembly GCA_949820665.1). NCBI lineage: Eukaryota > Metazoa > Arthropoda > Insecta > Lepidoptera > Gelechiidae > Scrobipalpa > Scrobipalpa costella. Next base: position 15,560,145 of record OX463315.1, read on the forward strand.
TAAGGGATCCAAGGGTTTCAGTATATTGCAATGTAGGCGATGGGCTGACAACCTGTCACTACAGCAATATACGTACAAATCCATCTTGAATAACCCTCAAACCTTGTCAGACGTGGCGGAACGACCTTTGTTTAGGTCGTTTACGCTCTGCCTACCCCATTAGGGATAAAGGCGTGATTATATGTATGTATGTATGTATGTCCACACCTAGGTATCTTATCTCCTCTACTACTTCCAGTTCAACTCCATCGATTCGGACTGGTAGTTCTAAATGTTTATTTCTTTTCCTTGTGAAGATGATTAGTTTGGTTTTATTCGGGTTGAGGTTTAAACCTCTATCCCTGCACCATTGAAGGACCAGTTTCAGTGTCCTGTTCATGATATTACTAATCATGTTCAATTCTCTTCCAGTAGCTAGTATAACTCCGTCATCGGAGTATGCTTGCATATATACCATGGTTCTGTTTATAGTCTTTATTAGGTCATCCAGGAGAAGACACCACATAAGTGGTGAGAGACAGCCTCCCTGTGGGAAACCTCTTTTGGCTCGAACAGTGTGCGATGTACCTCCTAGCTCTGCCGTAATGGCACGATGTTTCAGAGCGTTCATCACCCATCTGGCTAGATTTTGTGCTATTCCTTCTCTCTCTAGGGAGTTTGCTATGGCATATGAGGTCGCCTTGTCAAAGGCACCCTCAATGTCAAAGAAACATCCCATAGCGTATTCTTTATTATGTATAGATCTTTCAGCTTTGACTATCAGGTTATGAAGAGCAGTATCCGTGGATTTTCCTTGCATATATGCATGCTGATTTGCATGCAGCAGGTTGCCACTCCTGCTTATCTTCGATCTGATGAATCTGTCTATAATCTTTTCTAGTGCTTTCATGATGTATGACGATAAGCTGATGCATCTGAAAGATTTGGCTTCTTGATAATTCTTTTTCCCCGGTTTAGGAATTAAGGTGGCTTTGACCTTCCTCCATGTTTTGGGGATATAGCCTGTATTTAGACTTTCTTTGTATAGGTGAATCAAATCGTCTATAATGTGGACTAGTGCTGTCTGTAACATTTTAGGAAAAATGCCATCTGGTCCCGGCGCTTTATATGATGCGAAAGATAGTATGCTCCATGTTACAGCTTCTTTATTTATCACTTCATCAACTTCTTCCCACTTGGTATTGGGGTTGATGTTGAGTTGCTCTTCTTGATGTTCTATACACTCTGGAAAATGGGTTTTCATCATTATGTCCAAAATTAATTTTGGTTCGGTAATGATATTCCCATCTATCCTTAGGCTTCCTAGTCTGCAAGTGGTGTCTTTCGCTAGGGTTCTCATGAGTTTGGCGGCTTGTGGTGTATTGTGAATTTCTTCACAGAAATGACGCCATCCTTTTTTGCTTTCTCTGCGACTGGTGTTTCGCATGTTATTTCTAGCTTTCCTGTACTCATCCCAGCTCGCCGGGTTATCCCTTTTTAGGGCTGTTCTTAATTTACGGCGAGCTAGTTTTCTCTTCTTTTTTAAGTCTTTGTTCCACCATTTTTGCCCCTTTCCTGTTCTCAATTCTTGGAGAGGGCATGATTCATGGAACGCCTTGTTTAGGGTCTTATTTAGTCTTAATGAATCTACCTCTAACTTGTCTATGACGTTAGAGGTCTTTTTGTCTTTAGGGGTCCCTACTTTGAGAATTTCAACGAAGGTGTCCCAGTTAGTCTTCCTAGCGTTTCTAATCATTGTCTTTTCTATCCTACATTCGAGTTGAAAGGTGATCCTTCTGTGGTCAGAGAAACTTTCCTCAGTGTCCACCCTCCAACTCATAATGTAGTTGCTAAAGTATGAGGTAGCTAGTGTAATGTCTAGTACTTCTCGTCTTGTCTTAGTCACAAAGGTTGCGGTATCGCCAATGTTAACTATGTCTAAGTCATTACTTACTATGAAGTCCAGCATAAGGTCGCCCTTCTCATTTATGCCTGTGCTGCCCCAGGCCTCATGGTGCGAGTTGGCATCACAGCCGACAATAAATGGAATATTCTTACCTCTGTATAGCTGGACCGCTTCTTCTAGTTCTTTCGTGGGTGGTTTGAAATCCGTTTCGCTAGGGATGTAAGCAGATATCAACGCTACCCTTTTCTCAGTCTCGTTTGCCATTTTGATATTCATCTCAACGGCTACAAGGTCTCTGTAACATATGCTTTGTATTAGTCCTAATTGTGTTGTCCTGTTGCTAGCATATATACATGTTCTGGGATTTGACTCACCACCGAGGTAGATGATTTGTCCTCCCAGACTGTTAATGCCAACCACTTTCCCATTATAGGAGTATGGTTCTTGCAGCAGGGCAACGTCTATTCCCTTCGCATTTACATATTGACAAAGTTCGACCATGGCCTCTTTGCAATGATGTAAATTTAACTGGAGTATCTTTAAGGTATTTGTGTGTAGTTTTGGTGTGTGAAGGGGTGTGTTTGTGTTATTTGTGTTTTGTGTGTGTGTGTTTAGGGGTTGTGGGTGTGTCATGTTGTGTCGGTGTCGTCGTCAGAAGCGATGATGGCCATAAGACTCGACAACGCAGGATCTCCCTCTAGTGGGATCTCCATCACGTCGTCGTCGTCCGTTACCGGATCATGCTCTGACTGTGCCTGCAGTGTATTTGTGCTCTGTGGAGTGGGTGCAGGCTCGAGGTCCTGAAGCGACCCGCAGGACTTCTGCGCCCCGCAGGTACACTTACAGGTGCACAACGCTCCCGCGCTCCCACCCTGTGTCTTCTCTGGTCCTTTGTCTGTGTCGGGTCTAGGTCTGTGGGCCCGGGCTTGAACTTGTGTGAGCTGGAAATTTAGCCACTCATAGTCCACCCCCTCAAAAGCTTCCTCAGGCACTCCCATCACCAGACGTTCTCCCTGTGGGAGATCCTCCCTGGAGATGAGAATCCACTCAGGAATCCTCAGTGCCGTCTTTTTCTTGTTCTGGATGCGCAGGGTCTTCAGGACATCTCTAGGCTGATCTTCCTTCTTGCCAGGAAGGAAGATTGATGCCCTGAGTTTGTTCCACTTGCGCACCACGAGCTTTTTGTCCTTGAACATACCTAAGTCTCTTAGAAGGAACCAGTCCCTCGACTGCTGCGTGATGGGCGTGACCATGAAGAATCCTTCGGCCACCAACCCCGACGCTGCGAAACTCAGGCAGTCCTCGTCTATTTCAGCCTCAATCGCGTCGTTTTATATATTGGAGTTACATGAGAAGATTTCCCCTTCAAGCATAATTGTTCAGTTTTTCCTTTCATTTCCACCTTTCAACACGTAAAATATTTTATTTCCCATTCCAGGTACGCTGGCCGGTGGTGCTGCAGACTGCGTGTACTGGGACCGCGTGTTAGCCAAGCAATGCCGTCTGTACGAGCTGCGCAACCGAGAACGTATCTCGGTAGCGGCGGCCAGCAAGCTCATGGCCAACATGGTTTACAACTACAAGGGTATGGGGCTCTCAATGGGGATGATGCTGGCTGGCTACGATAAAAGGGTAATTTATAATTATTATTTCTCTAAATAAAGAATTGAGAAAAAAAAATGAGAATTGAGAATCTTCCATGCTGGACTGGGAGTGAGAGAAAAACATAAAATGTGCCAGCTGCATTTCCTCCCGAGCATGCTGTAAAAACCAGCTAAGGGATCCGAGGGTTTCAGTATATTGTAATTTAGGCGATGGGCTGACAACCTGTCACTACAGCAATATACGTACAAATATTTCTGGAATGGCCCTCAAGACTTTGTCAGACGTGGCGGAACGGCCTTTGTTCAGGTCGTTTACGCTCTGCCTACCCCATTAGGGATAAAGGCGTGATTATATGTATGTATGTATATATAGGCAAGCAGCCACAGGCTGATGTGCCTATATCTAAGCTGGTGTGTATCAGTTCATGTTAGTTTTAGTCACTTCACTACACTTATAAACTAGAATTATAACTGCCTCCGTGGTCTAGCGGCTAGTGCCATGGGCTCCCGATCCGGTCCTGGGTTCGATTCCCAGGGGGTAAAACACAAAGTTGATATTTGAGAATTTATCACTTTGTGAATTTTTACCCAGTTTGGGTAGGACATTGCAGGCTGAATCACCTGATTGTTCGAAAAGAAAAAGATTTCGTGCTTCGGAGGGCATGTTAAGCCGTCGGTCCCGGTCGCTGTCTTTGATAGTGGTCGTAACACAAAACCATGTCAGACGCCTGATAGTTGTGCTACTAGGCGGTTTAAAAACTCTGACACCAGGGTTCATCGGGTCCATAGACTCGATATCCACTCGACAGAAGAAGAAGACTACACTTATATAATAACTAGCTGTGCCCGCGACTCCGTACGCGTGGTGGTTATAATTGTAAGCAGATTCTTATGTTTTTTTTTTTACATAATTGGGATAGAATACAGTTTTACAGTACACCTATGCGAGCATAGTACATTATAGTAGGTATTCTATTTACCTGTTTACTTAAATATGGAAGGAGTTGTGTTACCTAACGGTTGTTTCTTTGTTTCCATTTCTTTTTGTTTTTGGATCAATTCATTATATACAAATCAAGATACATTGTCATTAAACTATTGAATATTTAAGATTATTTACAACTTACGTTTTTTAATACACAAAAAGTTAACTTATGTATAGCTGTTCCCGCGACTTCGTACACTCGGTTTGTATGGAAAACATGCAGTGTCAAACATACTTAAAACGCTTCTCCGCGCGTAGGAGCGCTAATTCGCTTTGTCTGATCTTTATTTTTGTATGGAAAACACTCTTCCTCGCGAGCTAGCAGATCCCGCTCCTACGCGCGGAGAAGCGTTTTCGGTATCTCCGACACTGCATGTTTTCCATACAAACTGGGGTACTTACTCAATATTAGAATGGTTTGCGTGATTATTTCTAACCTAGGCTGGACACCAGGTAATTAAAACACTCAGTCAAATAAAAAGTCCCTTTAAGATCGGTTAAAAACGATCAGTGTTCAATTTCCTGCCTACTCCCTCAGTCAGGTGGCGTGATTATTTGTATCGTAACTTTAAGTTTAAGTAATGCTCAGTCAAACAAAAAAGTTCCATCAAAATCGGTTAAAAACGACCGAAATTCAATATCCTACCTAACTCCTAAATCAAGAGGCGTGATTATTTGTATCGTAACTTTGATTTTAAATAACGCTTAGTTAAATAAAACAAGTTTCATAAAAATCAGTTAAGAAACAGCCAAATTTCTATTTCCTGCCTACCCCCTAAGTCAAGTAGCGTGATTTTAGGTATCCTAAGTTGGAACCCGGGTAACACACAGTTGAATAAAAATAAGTCCCATCGAAATCGGTTCAGTAGTTTTGGCGTGATGTGGTAACATACAGACAGACAGAAAAAAAATCTAAAAAAAAATCGATTTCGTCTTTATATCGTTAATAATGCCTGCTACAATATTTTTTTTGGAAAAATATTCAATGTACAGACACGACCCTTCTAGAGATTTATTATATGTACCAGGCCACTCAGAAAGTATTGCGATAAATAGTTTTTATATATGGCAGACTGGCCGGTTAGAATCTTTTTTGAAAATATGATTACTTGTAAGTAAAAATATGTGTGTTCCATTTTCAAAATATCCCTCCACATTTTTTGCGAGCCAATTCAAAGTATCGTGTCTTACTGAAAAATGGATCTGCGCCGGGAACATTTTAGAGCTATGATTTTTTACGATTTCAAGTGTCGCCTGAAACCGGATGAATCGTTCGATAGACTTCAAATGGCATTTATGGATGAAAGCCCCTCCAAGGCAACCGTGTATCGTTGGTATAACGAATTTAGGCGCGGTCGACCAACCTTAAGGGATTGAGAAAGAAGCGGTCGCCCTTTGACGGCTATTACGGAAGAAAACGTGCTAGCAGTGAAAAATTTTATCCAAGATAATAGGCGAATTACATATCAGGAGATTCAGCACATATTAAAGATTGGATCGGGAAGCGTTCACGAGATTCTACACGGGCATCTTCGCGTGAGGAGGATAGTATCGCGCTGGGTGCCGCACTACCTCACCGACGCTCAGAAGCAGGCCCGGGTGGAATGGTGCCGTGATATGCTGAACAAATTTGAAGCAGGCTCGTCTCGGCATGTTTACGACATCGTAACAGGTGATGAGTCCTGGATCTATCAATACGATCCAGAAACCAAGCGCCAGTCGACAGTTTGGGTGTTTCAAAATGAACCAACGCCTACCAAAGTGAAGCGATCTCGAAGCGGGGGGAAGATTTTGATCGCCAGCTTTTTTAATTTGACTGGCCACTTGGCCTCAATTCCCTTACGAGATCAAAGAAGCATTAACGCCGAATGGTATACTACCAAATGTTTACCAGAAGTTTTTTCTGTTGTGAGCAACAAGCGACCAAACACAGGGCTCCGCGGACTACTGCTCCACCACGACAATGCGCCTGCACACACCGCGCTCAAAACGAGGGACTTCCTGGACAGCACACCAGTCAAACTCCTGGGTCACCCTCCTTACAGCCCTGATTTAGCACCGTGTGACTTCTTTTTATTTCCAAAAATAAAAAATCAGCTCAAGGGGATACAATTTTTGTCGCCGGAAGATGCGCTGGCTGCGTTCGAGCAGGCTGTAAACGAGGTGTCTACGGCGGACTGGAAAAAGTGTTTTGAAAACTGGTTCAGACGCATGAATCTTTGTATAGAGGCTGGTGGAGAGTACTTTGAAAAGATTTAATAAGAATATATGTACCTGTAGAACAATTTTTTTTAGTGTCGCAAATCTTTCTGAGTGTCCCACGTATAGATTATCTAAGCTCATATTTTAAACTATAACAAGGATTATTATTTTATGTGTACTGTGGTAAGAGGGTTTTACATAAATACTTCAATAATCAACAAAAATATAATTATTAACATAATAAACAAACTTTATCGGACGTGATGGGACAACCTTTGTTTTGGTCGTTTAAACTCTGCTTACCCCATTAGAGATAAAGGCGTGATGTAAATAAACATCCACAATATTTTGGTCACTCAGTACACACCATCTGGACTGGGAGCGAGATAAAAACATAGAATGAGCCAGCTGCATTTCCTCCCGGGCATGCTGTAAAAACCAGTTAAGGGATCCGAGGGCAGTATATTGCAATTTAGGCTATAGGCTGACAACCTGTCACTATAGCAATATACCTATTATATCTTAAATAGCCCTCAAATCTTTGTCAGACGTCGCGAAACGACCTTTGTTTAGGTCGTTTACGCTCTGCCTACCCCATTAGGGATAAAGGCGTGATTATATGTATGTATGTATGTAGTACACACCATATTTTGCTCTTTGGTGTGCATGAAAAACTGTCTTTAACCTTTAAATATAGCCAATCTTCTAAAATGTGTTTTGAGAGCATTTAAAAATCTATTTGAACACTTGAATTTTTGTATGACTTCAAAAGAAGCATTTGAAAGTTAAGAATGTCTTTATTTTGCTGAAATACTAGAATAATTATAATGTTTAATTGTCCTACCAGGGTGCTCAACTGTACTACGTAGACAACGATGGCACTCGCACTCCGGGCAAGGTGTTCTCAGTGGGCTCCGGATCTGTTTATGCATTTGGTGTGCTCGACTCTGGTTACAAGTGGGAGCTTAGCGACTTGGAGGCACAGGGTAAGTCAAGCTGTCCCCTATTTTTATTTTTAGAGTGGACCCTGCGTCCGTGGTCTAGTGCTCAGAGCCATGGGTTTACGATCCGGAGGTCCTGGGTTCTATTCAAAGTCGATATTTGGTAATTTATCACTTTGTTAGCTTTTCATCTTAATTCTTTATTGTACACACAGATATTCTTCAAATTAACTTAATCTAGATACATTATGTACAAAGGCGAGCTTAACTCAAAATATTTGAGTTGTCTTCCAGCTTACCGTGTGAGAGGAAAAAAATATATAGATAACATAGCTTTTTCCCAGTTTGGTTAGGACATTGCTCCTGATTGTCTGAAAAGAAAAAAAGATTCCGTGCTTCGGAGGGCATGTTAACCCGTCTGTCCTGGTCTGTGTCTTTGATAGTGATTGTTACTCAAAACCATGTCAGAGGCCTAATAGCTCTGTGCTACTAGGCGGTTTGAAAACTCTCGATACCAGGGTTCATCGGGTCGATTTTCGACTCGAGAATCCACTCGCTAAGAAGAAGAAGAGTCGACCTAATAAACACTGCTGCTAGATCATATAATGTTGGAATGTTCCCGGAATGCAGATCTGAGGGCTAGATTTATAGGTTCAGAAAATGGTAATAATGGTCAGCTAAATTGTTGGTTGGCCCACTATAACGCTACTTTGCGTTATACCGTTTTCTGCCCCTATCTGGTTAAAAACATGTATTTTGATTATATGAAAATACCATGAGGCTGGCATAGTCACCAGATGACTGAAGCGAAACACTGCTGTTAGTTTTTAAAGTGCTGTATAAACTACTGGTTAGGTTTAAATTGTGATGTGGGCACAAAAACCAAGAACTGTGCGGATGTTGATATAAGATCTGTGGCAGAACTAAAATATTTAAATGCTTTGTTGCAGTACTTAAAAGTTGCCCTGGAACCTGGACGAGATAACCTCTTAGCAATAAATCCAGTTTCCTGTACACTATTTAAACACTAAACTATTTTATTATGTTTTACGTTAATTATATACATAGTTTAATATCTCTTCTGGGTGCGACAGAAAAACATAGAATGTGCCAGCTGCATTTCCTCCCGGGCATGCTGTAAAAATCAGCTAATCAACGGATCCAAGGGTTTTTGTATATTGCAATTTATGCGATTGGCTGACAACCTGTCACTACAGCAATATACCTACAAATCTATCTTAGATAACCCTCAAAACTAAAACAGACGTGGCGGCATGACCTTTGTTTAGATTGTTTACGCACTGCCTACCCCAATAACCCTCAAAACTTGGTCAGACGTGGCGGCATGACTTTTGTTTAGGTTGTTTACGCTCTGCCTACCCCTTTAGGGATAAAGGCGTGATTATATGTATGTTAATTATTGTTTGTTTGTTGTACAGAGCTGGGCCGTCGTGCGATCTACCACGCGACGCATCGCGACGCCTACTCGGGAGGAATCATCCGCGTATACCACATCAACGAGAAGGTAAGGCGCAAGCTTTAAAGTCTCAGTCTATTACATTAATGGTAACTTCGCAAAATGTCCCTTTCCCAAAATCTCCCTTTGTCGCAAAATGTCCCTTTCCCAAAATCTCCCTTTGTCGCAAAATGTCCCTTTCACAAAATCTCCCTATGTGGCAAAATGTCCCTTTCCCAAAATCTCCCTTTGTCGCAAAATGTCCCTTTCGCACAATGTACCTTTAAAAAAATTCTAAATCTTTTCAGTACATACATACATATAATCACGCCTTTATCCTTTTGAAGTTTTGAGGGTTATTCAAGATAGTTTTGTACGTATATTGCTGTAGTGACAGGTTGTCAGCCCATCGCCTAAATTGCAATATACTGAAACCCTCCCTCCCTGAAGATCCCTTAGCTGGTTTTTACAGCATGCCCGGGAGGAAATGCAGCTGGCACATTCTATGTTTTTCTCTCACTCCCAGTCCAGCATGAAAGATTTTTTTCATAGGGTATGTTTTGCTAATACATACATACATATACATACATACATACATAACGTCACGCCTCTTTCCCGGAGGGGTAGGCAGAGATCACATCCTTCCAATTGCTACGATCCTTGCAAACTTCTTTCGCTTCATCTACATTCATCAATCTTTTCATGCACGCTCGTCGGTTTAGGGTACTCCTGACCTGACCTTTCCCTAGAACGTCCCCGATTTGATCGCGGTACGTTCGTCTAGGTCTTCCCCTTCCAACATTCCCACATAATCACGCTTTTATCCCTAATGAGGTAGGCAGAGCGTAAACGACCTAAACAAAGGTCGTTCCGCCACGTCTGACAAAGTTTTGAGGGTTATTTAAGATAGATTTGTAGGTATTACTGTAGTGACAGGTTGTCAGCCCATCGCCTAAATTACAATATACTGAAACCCTCAGATGCCTTAGCTGGTTTTTACAGCATGCCCGGGAGGAAATGCAGCTGGCACATTGTATGTTTTTCTCTCACTCCCAGTCCAGCATGGATTTTTTTTTTCATAGGGTATGTTTTCTAATGTTAGTTTTAACTTGTTTCCCAGGGCTGGGTAAACATCTCCAACGAGGACTGCAGCGAGCTCCACTACAAGTACCAAGCCGAGAAGGGTGGCAACACCGACGACCAGTTCTAAATGTATTCTTTATTTTATAATAAATAATTTTACTAATAAACTCGATTTTGGTTTAAAGTTAATATTGTTCCCATTGCTATTACATATAGTCACGCCTTTATCTCTTGCGGAGTAGGCAAAGCGTAAATAGCCTAGTAGGAAAATGGTACCATTTTCTATTAGTCAAATGTATTTTTTTCTATGCGAAAGATTGATATTGGCGTCGATTCTCGCGACATAATCCTAAATTCTAATTCTTAGCTTGCACCAAGGATATTGTAGATTTACCTACAAATTCCCTGGCTAGCACTGTCACTTTCTTGCATACATACATATAATCACGCCTTTATCCCTAATGGGGTAGGCAGAGCGTAAAAGACCAAAACAAAGGTCGTTCCGCCACGTCTGACAAAGGGTTAAGATAGATTTGTAAGTATATTGCTGTAGTAACAGGTTGTCAGCCCATCGCCTAAATTACAATATACTGAAACCCTCGGATCCCTTAGCTGGTTTTTACAGCATGCTCGGGAGGAAATGCAGCTGGCACATTCTATGTTTTTCTCTCGCTCCCAGGCCAGCATGGAAGAAATCACTTTCTTGACTATGACATAAGAACAGGATAGAAAGTAAACACATGACTGACATTCCTAATCTGATATAAGACTGCTTATTTGAAGTAGCTTTCATGCTGGACTGGGAGCGATAGAATAACGTAGAATGTGCCAGCTGCATTTCCTCCCGGGCAAGCTGTAAAAACCAGCTAAGGGATTCGAGGGTATATTGTAATTTAGGCGATGGGCTGACAACCTGTCACTACAGCAATATAGTTATTTCTAAACAACCCTCAAAACTTGTGAGACGTGGCGGAACGACCTTTGTTTGGGTCGTTGACGCTCTGCCTACCCCATTAGGGATGCAGGCGTGATAGTATGTATGTATGTATTTGAAGTAAAATAAGGGAATTGCTCTATGCTGTTCTTATTTAAAACGTCATACGTCAAATTAGGAATGTCAAAGTTATGTGCCCTCCTGTTCTTATGTCAAAGTTGACTGTGACCACGATGTGATGGTGTAGTGGATAGAGCCGCTGCCTTCTGAGCGGGAGGTCGTGGTTCGAATCCCACCACGTACTAATGCTATTGGTACGTGGTGGGATTGCAATGTGTTTTTCGGTTATCGAATTTCATATGTACGTTTATTCGGCGCTTTTTCCTTGCTTCTGAAGGCACGTTAAACCGTTGGTCCCGGTTAATATCGTTTAACACCGTAGATATTAGTCGTTAAGCCATGTCAGAGGCCAGTGTTAAGCATTGGCAGCTTGAAAACTCTGACCTAATCTAAGATTCTGGGTTGCGGAGGTCAGATGGCAGTCAATCTCTGTGTAAAAACCAGTACCCTCGTTCAATCACCTAGATTAGGTAGCCGACCCCATCAGATACGGGATAAGGCTAAGGAGATGATGACTATTCTGCCAGTGGTTTTACCCGCTACCACATTTCTGTCCCGTGTGTAAAAAAAGACCTTTTTCTTGGTATTAAAACCCCTAATGTGTGGCTAAGTTTCATCGGTAGTATAGATTTAGGTAATTAACGAAATCAAACTCCAATGTATTTAACGACTAGATTATCACGTTTATTTAAATACATAGCCTAATCATAAGTACACAACCACAATACACAGTTACATCTGCTAATCTTTCTTCTTATCCTTATCTTCTATAACGGCGGTTTCTTCAAACGATTCTTCTACCTCCCAGTCTTTGAGAGGCACTTCCGTCAGCTTGTAGAACTTGCCGTGTTTGCCGATACCTGGAAACGAAATACAGGGTGTTAAAGCTTAGGGGATAGAAAATATTTTAAAAATCCACGTCGAAAAAAAAAGATTAGCCTGTATTTATACATATTCTTTATTGTATTAAAAATTAACACATACAGTTGAACTTAGAACTAGGACACAACAGGCGAGCTTATCTATATAAGATATCTCTTCCAGCCAAACTAGTGGGGATGAAAGAAGGAAAAAACACGGGAACAGATACAATAAGTAAAATTAGAAAATCTGATAAATTATAGTTATACTAATACATATATAACAATAATAGAAAAAACTAATACATAACAAAATAATATATAAGATATATACGTATATTATGATAGATATAAAATGAATATAATACATATTATTAACATCAAAGAGAGGCCATGAAATGCTCTTTGAGTCGCTTTTTAAAAGTAAATACTGAAGGACTGTCTTGAAGTGGTTTAGGAAGTTTATTCTATAGTTGGACAGCCCGGACAGTAAAAGAATTGAAGAAAAACTTTGTGTTTGAACCAGGACACTCAAGCACCTTTGTGATACAAGCGCGCCTGGACCGGGAATCAGGAGGTAAGAAACGGAATCGGGAACGGAGATATTCAGGAGAAGTAGGGTCATTAAGGATCTTGTAAAGGACGGTGAGGGAGCCATTTTAGTCGAGCGCGAAACTCGGAGATGTGTTCAAATTTGCGAAGGCCAAAAATTAATCGAATAGCAAGGTTTTGTAAGCGCTCAAGTTTATTAAGAAGCTCCTCAGTGGCATCTAGATAACATACATCGGCATAATCGAGAATGGGGAGGAGAAGTGCTTGTGCAAGCATGATTTTAGTGTTAAAAGGAAGGAAATTCTGGAATCGTTTGAGAGAGTGGAATGAATAATGCATACGCCTACTAACCTCATTTACCTGTGCCGACCATGACAAATCACAGTCCAAAATCAACCCTAGATTTTTGGCCTTGTTAGTATACGCAATGCATACACTATTATAAAAAATATTAGGTATATCAGCATTATTATTCCCACTTCTGAGCCTACTGCTACCAACAATCATAGCCTGTATTTATTATGATTCCAAGAGCTGCTTCTGGCCGCTATCACTGGTCGATAGAGACTCGCGCGTCAGGCGGGATCGGCTATGGCGGTGCGGCCACACGCAACTCTTGGAATCATTAAATGAAAAAATGATTATTTTCCACTAGAAGTAGTAACATCACAAAATTTGAAACAAATATCATTTGAAAAACAGAGTAATGAATGCGAGTTTCCAGGGGCTCCCAAACTAGGACTAGGCCTGTATCTTGGGAAACCTTATGCAAATTGCTTATTTCAGTTCGTTTGTTTACATAACAAAACAAAAATATCATAACAATTTAAATAAGGGATATTTTAGCTAGCAGCCGTGAGGTGTACCTAAAGTGACCATTATAAATACCTTACCTATTGTTTTTTTTTTTGGCACGTTAAGCCGTTGGTCCTGGTTAATATCGTTTAATACCGTAGATATTAGTCGTTAAGCCATATCAGAGGACAGTTCTAAGCATTGGCGGCTTGAAAACTCTGACCTAATCTAGGATTGGGTCTGGTTTCCCTTCTGGGTTGCGGAGGTCAGATGGCAGTCGCTCTGTGTAAAACCAGTACCCTCGTTCAATCCCCTAGATTAGGTAGCCGACCCTGTGAGATACGGGATAAGGCTAGGGAGATGATGATGTTTTTTTTTATTTTTGAGTTGTTTTTTTATAGGATCTTTTTATGTTATTGAAACACCCCCTAAGCTATGGCACGCAATCAAATTAACACCTAGTATAATGATACCGATTCCTTGAGGACACAACTAACTAAAACTTGACAAAAAACAATGGCATTGTTGCCGTCCCTTTCTGTTCTCTCATAATAGAAAATGGCAGGTGACTATTTAAGTCAATATTATGTGATTTTGTTCGCATACGAATTGCCCCTTATGAAGACTAATCGGTAATGACACGACTTAAATAAAACTTAAGTATTTATGCTGTTTTATCATATTCTTTTATGATAGAAAATTACATGATCGTGTGTCTTTATGTGTATATATTTTTAACATCGTCGTAGCATTATGTCCCTTTATCTTAATGTCTATTTCGCAAAATGTCAATGTATTTCAACTCAATTTAGGAGGAACATTTTGCGAATAGGACAACTTGCTACCAAATGATCTTCTGCGAGAGGAACATTTTACAACCAAAGGCGGCTTGAATTATTTCGGGTACAATAATGCGTACAAAGCGCGAAATACTTCTTAATTTTGCGAAAGGGACATTTTAAGCTTATCTTCTTTTCGTTTCTACCCACCGCTCTGAAACTTGGCGACTCCCAGTCTCATGTCCTCCAAGGCGGCGGCAGTTGAGGTTGAGCTGGGAGTTCACCGCCTGGAGCTTGTCCATTTTTAGCGGTGTCGTATCATTATGTGTCTTTTCCATAATGTCTATTTCGCAGAATGTCAATGAATTTCAACGAAATCTAGAAGGCACATTTTGCTAAAAGAACATTTTGCGAATGGGACATAACAGTGGCGATTGCTGCAATTTTATCGAGGGTAAGCCAAAGAAAAAAACAGTGTTCAAGTACTTTATAGTTTTTGACGTAACTCCGGATTTGGTGGAGGTGGGATTCCTGAAAGGGAAGCCAATGGGAATCGGCTTGTATGGACCCTTCGCCACTGGGACATAATATTGGAACCAAACGACATTCCGTGAAGGGAACATTTTGAGCAAGGGTAATTTTAAGCGTATCTCCTTTTCGTTTCTACCCACCGCTCTGAAACTTGGCGACCAATATATTTCAACTATATCTAGAAAGAACATTTTGCTAAAAGAACACCTTGCGACCAAATGATCTTTTGCGATGGGGACATTTTACGACCAAAGCACACATGCTTGAATTATTTCGTGTACAAAGCGCGAAATACTTCTTAATTTTGCGAATGGGACATATTGCTACCAAACGACATTCCGTGAAAGGGAACATTTTGCGAAAGGGTAATTTTAAGCGTATCTTCTTTTTGTTTGTACCCACCGCTCTGAAACTAGGCGACCAATGTATTTCAACTAAATCTAGAAGGAACATTTTGCGAATGGGACACCTTGCGACCAAATGATCTTCTGCGAGAGGGTAATTTTAAGCGTATCTTCTTTTTGTTTCTACCCACCGCTCTGAAACTTGGCGACCCCCAGCCGCATGTCGTCCATGGCGGCGCCGAGCAGGCTCTGCGCGATGGCTTCATCTCGCATGCTCTCGTCCGAGTTGGGGTTGAGTTGCGAGTTCACCGCTTGGAGCTTGTCCATCATCATCGCGGACTGCGGGAACTTCGTCAGGGATTTCGCCAGCTTTATCGACTCGCCTAGTGCTGGGAAAGAAACATCGACATAGTACAATCAACACATTTAGGGTAACAGGGCTGATCCAAAGCAATGGAGTTTTCTTAGGTGTTTATTTACATACATATAATCACGCCTTTATGCCTAATGGGGTAGGCAGAGCGTAAACGACCCAAACAAAGATCGCTCCGCCACGTCTGACAGTTTTGAGGATTTTTTAAGATAGATTTGAAATCAAATCCAGGTACATAGTACAAAAACTGGGCATCTATTATTTAAGAAATATTTTGATTTGAAATGTTAAAGAATATGTCTTACCCAGCTGGACTGGGAGTAAGAGAAAAACATAGAATGTGCCAGTTGCATTTCCTCCCGGGCATGCTGTAAAAACCAGCTAAGGAATCCAAGGCCTATCGCCTAAATTGCAATATACAGAAAGCTGTATATTGCAATTTAGGCGATAGGCTGACAACCTGTCACTACAGCAATATACCTACAAATCTATCTTAAACTACCCTCGAAACTTTGTCACACGTGGCGGAGCGACCTTTGTTTAGGTTTGCCATTAGGGATAAAGGCGTGATTATATGTATATATGTATGTCAAAGAATTGATTTAGTTCAATTTAAATTTTAATTCAATTTTCTTTTAATTTCCTACTCGCTTCGCCCGCTTATCAAATTCATTTAGGTTAGGTAGTTAATTTGAGCATTATATTATATTTCCTACCCAACCTTTCTATAACTTATTTAATAATTTGATTCGTCGACCTATATTTTGTAACATTTTCTAATTTGTTTTTATTGTTTATTAATTAATTATTATTATTTTTCTAACTTCTGAGCTCACCGTCGCAACTGTACGTATCAAACTGTGTTCAAAGGTACCTACGCGACACAGGTACGCCTAGTGCGGGAACCCGATAATCTTGCCCATGTAACCTAACTTTTAGTAAATAAATATTTTAGTTTTTTTTTTATTTTGCATAGATTGAATTTTACATACATACATACATATAATCACGCCTTTATCCCTAATGGGGTAGGCAGAGCGAAAACGACCTAAACAAAGGTCGTTCCGCCACGTCTGACAAAATTTTGAGGGTTATTTAAGATAGATTTGTAGGTATATTGGAGTAGTGACAGGATGTCAGCCTATCGCCTAAATTGCAATATACAGAAACCCTCAGATCCCTTAGCTGGTTTTTACAGCATGCCCGGGAGGAAATGCAGCTGGCACATTCTATGTTTTTCTCTCGCTCCCAGTCCAGCATTGAATTTTCTTGAAGGGAAAGCTGAAACTGATATTTACAAGTGCCGGTGGCGGTGAGCTTGCAGGCCAGCCCGCGGCGCTGCGCCTCCTCGCCCGTGATGAGCCGCCCCGTCATCAGCAGGTCCAGCGCTCCCGAGAGGCCAATTAGCGACGTGATGCGACGGGCGCCGAATAGGGACTGAGGCACACCTGCGGAGAAAACACGAAAAGCTATAAGTTAAATTAAGAATAAGAATATTTTATTACCAAAACCACTTAAAAATAACAGAGCGTAAACGACCTAAACAATGGTGGTTCCGCCACGTCTGACAAAGTTTTGAGGGTTATTTAAGATAGATTTGTAGGTATATTGCTGTATTGACAGGTTGTCAGCCCTGCTGGACTGGGAGCGAGAGAAAAACATAGAATGTGCCAGCTGCATTTCCTCCCGGGCATGCTGTAAAAACCAGCTAAGGGATCCGAGGGTTTCTGTATATTGCAATTTAGGCGACAGGCTGACAACCTGTCACTACAGTAATATACCTACAAATCTATCTTGAATAACCCTCAAAACTTTGTCAGACGTGGCGTAGCGACCTTTGTTTGTATTACCCCATCAGGGATACAGGCGTGACTATATGTATGTATGTATGTTAGATTACAATAAAATCGTTTAAGCATAATGATTGTATGAGAAACAGCGGACCCTGCACTAAGCAAAGCTTGTATCGCAAGGACCTGATATTGATGAACAGTTATAGATTTACTCCATGACACTAAGCTGTTGTTCTTTTAAAACTTACAATACAAATTAGTAGGTATATAAAGGTAAGTTACCCAAAGATAAGGTTAGAGTAATTTAAATTTAAAATGACTCGTCGTCGTCATCGTCTCAGCCGATAGACGTCCACTGCAGGACATAGGCCTCCCCCAAGGACCTCCACGATGATCGGTCTAGCGCCTTCTGCATCCAGCAGCTTCCCGCGACCTTCACCAGATCGTCGGTCCACCTTGTGGGAGGCCTGCCTACGCTGCGTTTACCGTGCCAAGGCAGCCACTCCAGGACTTTCCTACCCCAGCGGGAGTCGGTCCTGCGAGCAATGTGCCCCGCCCACTGCCACTTAAGTTGAGCAACTCTTCGAGCTATGTCGGTGACCTTGGTTCTTCTCCGGATCTCCTCGTTTCGGATTCGATCGCGGAGGGAAACTCCGAGCATAGCCCTTTCCATTGCCCTTTGAGTGACCTTGAGCCTTCTTATGAGGCCCATTGTGAGTGGCCACGTTTCGGTTCCGTAGGTCATCACTGGCAACACGCACTGGTCCCAGACTTTTGTCTTGAGACATTGCAGTAGTTGTTTGGATGAGAAGATGTTACGTAGCTTCCCGAACGCTGCCCAGCCGAGTTGGATTCGACGATCGACCTCCTTCTGAAAGTTGGACCGACCCAACTGGACTTTTTGTCCCAGGTAGACATACTCGTCAACAACTTCCAGAGTAGAGCCTCCAACCGTCAGGGAAGTGGGTGCAACAAGGGAGTTTGACATGATCTTCGTCTTCTCCATGTTCATTTTAAGACCCACTTGTTGAGAGGCTCTATTGAGGTCATCGAGCATTGTACCGAGGTCCTCCAGGGTTTCAGCCACAATAACAATATCATCGGCAAAACGAAGGTGAGCCATATTCTCGCCATTGATATTAATGCCAAGATCCTTCCAGTCCAGAAGCTTGAAGACGTCTTCCAGTGCTGCGGTGAACAGTTTTGGAGATATAACATCTCCCTGTCTCACTCCTCGCTGCAACTGGATAGGCTTCGAGTTCTGGTCCTGAAGACGGACTGGCATGGTGGCGTTTTCGTACAAAGACTTCAGCACTTCAATGTACCGGTAGTCGATTTGGCACTTCAATCGAATCGAAGGCTTTTTCGTAGACTAAAACTAACAAATCTAATAATAATAAAAGAAGACAAAGGAAATGTCTAAAGCCGGAAATATCTTAAAGATTTTAAAAATTGTTTTCATCTCTATTATTCCAGGGACCATCGAAGTTTCCATGAAATATTGTATTCGCTTAACTCGTTTAACGTATTGATACCGTGTCGGTAAGGCAGCGCGCTCGCTTCGCTTGCACACAAAATTGATTCGATTTGGATAAAATGCCCGGTTCACTTCGCTCCCGTAACAAATACAAAATAATCTTACCAAACCTCCTTCCAAGGAAGCCCATGCAAGCCGTTTCCTCAATCACGCGCAAGTCACAAGCGAGTGCCAGTTCGAAACCTTCAGCCACTGCGTACCCCGCTACCGCTGCGATTGTCGGTTTGTCGCATAGAGGACGCTTTTTTAGGCGCGCCTGGAAGTTGGGTTGTCAGTTTAAAAAATATAATTGTTTTCATCTCACAACTGCAACTTTGCTATACTTGTTTGTGTAATAGATTAGATTAGATTTATTATTTATTTATTTTTAAGTTCATAATTTACATTGCAATAATAATAAAAATGTCAAAGAATAATATGAACGTAAAACTTAAAATAGGACAATAAAATAAAAATGTCAAAACTAAATTTTCTATTTTATAAATATAATAAATTCTATTCTATTCTATATTAAAATTTGTAACAAAATGTCAAACAAAAATATTATAAAAACAATAATCTTATATTGGCGTCGATTCTCGCGACATAATCCTAATTCTAATTCTTAGCTAGTGCTATAACTTTCTTAAGTTTGATATAAGAACAGGATAGCAAATAAACACATGACTTTGACATTCCTAATCTGACATAAGACTGCTTATTTGACGTAAAATAAGGAAGCATGCTCTATGCTCAGTTCTTATTTAAAGTGTCTTACGTCAAATAAGAAATGTCAAAGTCATGTATTTACTTGCTATCCTGTTCTTAAGTCAAACTTAAGAAAGTGACAGCGCTAGCCAAGAATTAGAATTAGGATTATGTCGCGAGAATATCGACGACATTATGTATGTCAATATGTCAGAATAGTAAAATAAATTAAGATAATAAGTGAAAATGACAGTTTCATACTATCGATTGCCTTAGTGTGCGTGAATTCACCATAGTAAACCTGTATTTACGCACACATGGGCGCGTATCTGTAGGAATAACTACAACACAAGTATGGCTGACTGGCAGTCATGAGATAAAAATACTATAATACAAACAAGTAAAGTAGAGAAAACCTTGGTCTGTCCATGAACACTTAGCAAAGTTGAACCTTGCTTTTTTTGTCATTCTTTACCTGCTCAGTCCAATTATCATTACTTTTAAAAAAAAAATATGCCAAGGCCTTACTAGAAAAGTAAAAAATGTATCTGAAATTTTATCCGATTTCCAGGTTTTTTATTTAATTTTAATTAAACTTAATAAAAATTTGGTTGTGCATAATTTTATCACAAAAACGATACTTACCGCAGCATCCGTCAAGGAGTTGTACCCTTTAGTTCCCAGCTCGTTCATATCAAACCCAGAGCAGAACGACCCACCTTCCCCGTTAATGACCAGAACTTTAGCGTTGTTGTCTTCATCGAAAGCCTGTAGTGCCGCTTCGATCTCCCGTAGAGTAGCCTCATCAAGACTGTTACGGAATTTCTGACGGTCAATATTCAGTGTGGTGATCCCTCCAAACTTCTCAATTAATATATCTGTAAATTGAACAGAAGCAGAATTACTAATAAATTCACTACAATACAAATTAAAAAATGTACAAGAAAAATTTATAATTAATAAGTAAAAATTATTTGTAGTGAAAAAAATTAATAATGGACTTTAATAAAATAATAGCGCACACACCAGGATACAGCCTCATCAGCAATTCTGCTGCTTGGCTACTAATAAAAAATAATTATAATAATTTTTATTGCACCAGAATCTATTTACAAAATAAAACATGGGAAAAAATTGTGAGTACAATACAAGCAGCATTATTGATAGGGTAGCAATTTCTTCAAGACAAAGGGTAAAAGGCAATATACCTAAATAAATAAACAGACTGCCATATAATAAAATAAATGAAGGTATTGGTGCCACCAAACCAAAATCTATGAACAAATAGACCTGAAGCAAGTCGATATCCGTTCAGTCCGTTCCTAGATAGATTTGTTATAGGCTACATGATTTTTTGGCTTTGGTGAAGCAAAAGGAATATAAACCAACCCAGTTATATCCAAAATAGATATAAACATAACCTTACTTTTCCTGACTTCTTCTATTTTCTTTTCCGCATTTTGTTGGGCGTCCTTGGCTGTGAACCGCACTGAGATGACTCGAGGAAAAGATTGGTTCGTCAAAGAAACAATTCTCCGGGCCAAAACTCTCATTTTCACGAATTTATATTTACCGGAAAATTGTCAATTTTTGAACAAGTCAAAGAAATGTCAAATGAGAGACGTTCTGAAGTTCTGAAACTGAAATCATGACTGAAAGTCTGTAATATCATATACACTTATTTGTGATGCTTCAAATTGAGATTTTGTAATAGAAAGACCAATCTGGATTGTTAAAGTTGTCGTTGTTGCATTATAATTTATTAAACCTTTTTCCCAGTCCACAATAATAACCCTGACTACTACCGTGTACTGCATATTATGAACGCGTATTAGTTATTGCCAATAAAAAAAAAAAACATTTTATATTATTTTGCTATCGAGTGTATCGAGACCGATATTTTATTCTGAGTATGCACTCAGAATAAAATCCGGTCTTTGCCTGCATAATATGAACAAAAATGTTGAACCTATTTCACCTAGTGTTTATTTGAGTTTTCACACGGAATCTTCAATCTCAGAACAAATTTTTATTAATTTCAAATTCTCTTGGTAATATTTTTAATCTTACAGATGTAACACTTATTGACAAATGTCACACAAATGTCAAAAATATTCGCCTCCGTCATCCTCTGATTTCTCGAATATCCTGGACAAATTCACATTCGACACGTGTCTATAACATAAATAGACTTAATTTCATCACAATTCTTTACTTTACACCCAACAAACTATAGTATCAATGTACAGAGACAGTTACATTAGACTACAGAACCTATCTTCTTAGGATAAGTACCTGATAACATTTTGTTGTGTTTACATCGTATATATTAGTGAAAAATGTCTGAATTTAAGGACTGGTACAACAGTGTACCATTCTTCACGCGATACTGGCTCACATTCACCATAGCACTGAGTCTTATTGGTAGATTTGGCATCATAAGCTACTATTACTTTGTTTTGGATTACGACCCATTCATACACCAATTTCAGGTAAGCTCAATGTTATTTTCACTCTTAATATACCGCTTGTTAAACCACTAAATCCTATTTCAATTCCTTATATCTTGTTTTGTGTCAATAACCAACACATTTGTATAAATAGAACAATTTAAAATCAATAAGGTCAGATGCTTTTCATAGTCTGATAACATGACAAAAATGTAGAGTAAATTCAAATTATTACATACTTACATATGTATAATCACACCTTTATCCCTAATGGGGTAGGCAGACCATAAACAGTATGTTGAGTATATGAACACCAAATCCACAGAATTCCATGTAACATCTGGCATTGGTCAAGGCAGCAGTCTCGGGCCCCTACTTTTTATAATATTAGTTAATGATTTACCGTCAGTAATTTCGAATTCCACAATTCTTTTGTTTGCCGATGAAGTAAAACTGGCCATGTCTATACAAAGCATCAACGACTGTCATTGACTGTAACAGGATCTTGACAGAGTGCATCGATGGAGCCTTGATAACTTTAGCAAATGTTCAATTATTTTCTACAATAGGAATCTCCAACGAAAAGAAAACGATTCCGCATCAATAATGTAACTTTAGTCAAAGAATTAAACATCCTCAATGTAGGCACTCTATTTGATCTCCAGGTGAAATTTAACTTACATATTATCGAAACGTATACAAAAGCCAGCAAAACTCTAGGTTTCATGGGTCAATCTAAACATTTTAATTGCAGGGAAGCTATTACTATTATCTACAACGCATATGTATGTAGCATTCTCAAAGTAAATTCAGTGATCTGGTCTCCTCACGAAGATTATTACAATAACATGATTAAACAAGTACAATAAGCATTTCTGAGGTTTTTATATAAAAAAGTATATGGATATTATCCATTCCTTTACCCTACTCCTTTTATTCTTGGTATGGTCGAATATTGATCACTCCAAGTTCGACGGAAGCTTACGCTTGTAAAATATTTTTACAGGCTTGTTTGTGGAGACACTATAAACCCACTGCTCTTAAACTATATTCTCTTTGTTGTACCGCCTCCTCATTGATACAACCTACGTCGTCGGCTAAATCCACTGTTCTCTGTCACTCATGGGCAAACTAAGTCCCTCTCTGCGACACCTCTCTTTGAAGCCATGGCCATTATGAAAGAAATAATGCTAAAAACGGAGATAGATATATTCGCATCACAAGAAAACAAATTCCTAGAATCAACTACAACTATACAATCAAACATAGATTTCAAATAAACAATCATAGATTTAGATTAAGTTAGTATTAAGTACTTCTACTTCTTGGTGGGACGGCTGCGATGCACGCAGACGGGTGATCAGCTCCTGATGATTGGAACTATTTCACCCAATTCCCAGTGGTGGAGCACTGGGTTCACTGGTGCTCCGTCAGCGTCACCTCCCTGAATCTACCGGTGGCCCTGCAGAAGTGCAGAATGTCTAATAAGGAAATGTTTTCTAAGTCCTTTGTCTCTAGTTTGTCAGTTCCTAAGTATTCCCATCTTGGCAGTGAGTAGCTAGGACATTCGGCTAAGAAGTGGAGACTACTTTCCTCCTGTCCGCACTCAGGGCAATTTGGGTTATCTATTAATCTCATAGTGTGTAGGTGTTTGTTCATTCCGCAATGTCCTGTCACTAACCCTACCAAGAGTCTGATATGTTTTTTACTAAGTTGTAGTAATCTACGCGTTTTTCTAAAATCTAAGCATTTTATGAAAAGCTTAGATTGTCGACAGGACTGTAAGTAAGGTAAAGATTTAGTAAGGCTTACATGTGTGGCTGTGACCGTTAATGTAAATTTTCAATAAATAAAGAATAAACAACCTTAACAAAAATTCCACCACGTCTGACAAAGTTTTGAGAGTTATTTAAGATAGATTTGTAGGTATATTTCTGTAGTGACAGGTTGTCAGCCCATTGCCTAAATTGCAATATACTGAAACCCTCGGATCCTTTATCTGGTTTTTACAGCATGTCCGGGAGGAAATACAGCTGGCACATTCGATGTTTATCTTTCGCTCCCAGTCCAGCATGGAAGTATTCAATTTATTTTATACTGCTCCCCACTCGGTTCAACATTACATTGACTCAATGACCAAATATTTATCGAAACACTCAAAAAAATTTATTAGTCCTGTCACAGGCTTTCCATTACTGTGAAAATTGTCCCCTTTTTACATATTTCAAGAGGTAAATTAATTAATACATTTTTTGATTTCTGTAAACTTGTGTAATTTATTATTACATATATTTAATATTTATTTATTTGTGAATTCTTATTCACAATGTATTACAAGTAAGTAAGACAGTATTTACCTAAAGGTGCCCACAAACACAGAAGCAAATATAAATAAATAGCTCATAGCTCAATATGTTTCAGCATATTTTCCCACAGTGCCCTTCAAGTGATTTTGTGTTGTATCCGGATGTTATAATTTTTAATTTTAGTATTTTACTATCTGAGCGATGAAAATATATATTATCTTCTCTCTGTAGGCACTTTTTTTGTAATCAGGATTGCACCTATTTCTAAGATTAAAAGGTTATCTAATGATCTATTTTATGTTCCCATCCAACCTATGAATGTTTATATCAGTGATGCTCAAACTGTTGATATTTGGGGGTCACATCACAATATAGTATAGAAAACAAATGTCATTGTCAAATAAAATAACATGTACTATCAGAATCATGTCATTAACATGTTCTGTTTGAATAAAATTTTGAGACTTTTATGTGATATCACAGTTGAGAGGTATGGTACATGTATTGAGTGATAGTATTAATGTAAGATCATCCATGCTCTCCTGGGAGCGAGAGAAAAACATAGAATGTGTCAGCTGCATTTCATACCGGGCATGCTGTAAAAACCAAACTAGGGATCCGAGGGTTTCAGTATATTGTAATTTAGGCAATGGGCTGACAACCTGTCACTACAGCAATATACCTACATATTAATCTTAATCACCCTCAAAACTTTGTCAGACGTGGCGGAACGACTTCTGTTTAGGTCGTTTCCGCTCACCCTACCCCATTAGGGATAAAGGCGTGATACTATGTACATAGTAATGTTAGAACGAAACTACCCTAGTTTTGAATTGTCACATTGTTTTCTCCTATTTAGTAAGCATGTGTTATAAATTAGTACACTAATTTCCAGATATGGCGTCCACTGACAGCATTATTCTTCTATCCTATTGGGCCGTCAACTGGTTTCCACTTCCTTATCAACTGTTATTTCCTATACAACTACTCACAGCGGTTGGAAACAGGCATGTTTGCGGGCAAACCCGCGGACTATTTCTACATGTTGCTGTTTAACTGGGTCTGTTGTGTTATTATTGGACTTCTAGTGAGCTTACCGGTAAGTGATTGTGATTCATTATCTTATTTATTACCAATATCAGAATTGACCAGTATGAGTATGCAAACCTGTATTATAATCATATTATTTTATCTCTATTTTTATATTGTTGTCTTCTGTTCGCCTTGCAAATGGCTACCGGTGTAAATGTGCGTTTATACAAGGTGGCGCAAAAGAAGTCATCCGATGTTGTTTGGCTCTCATTTTTTTTCTAAATGAAAAACTTCGAATCTGTTTTTTGATTATATTTATTTGCACCTTTAGAATTTTACTGGTCAAGTCGAGAAGATGATATCGGCCAAATGGGCGCCGTTACAATTGATTGCCATACGGGCTCGTTTTATGGCATTTTTCATCACTTCGGCGAGAACTTCGGGCGACAGATTCTCGCACTCGTGTCGAATGTTGTCTTTGAGGGCTTCCAAGGTCTCAGGCTTGTTGACGTAAACACGAGACTTCAAAAAACCCCATAAAAAGAAGTCCGGGACCGTTAAATCGGGCGATCTGGCCGGCCAGTGCAAATCGCCAAAACGAGAGATTAGGCGACCCGGAAATGCCGCCTTCAGAATGTCGGTTGTGGCTCGTGCAGTGTGCGCCGTTGCCCCGTCCTGTTGGAACCACATGTCCTCCAGTCCCAATTCGTCCAATTGCGGCAGAAAAAATTCGGTCAACATGGCCCTATAGCGCGCACCGTCCACTGTTGTCGTTTGACCCGCGGCGTTCTCGAAAAAAAATGGCCCGATGACTCCTCCAGCGTGAACAGCGCACCACGCAGTCACTTTGAGCGGGTGTAACGGCTCCTCGTGCATCACTCGTGGATTCTCGGTGCCCCAGAAGCGATAATTTTGCCGATTCACGTAACCGCTGAGGTGGAAATGAGCCTCATCGCTCATGATGATTTTGGTCGAAAAATTGTCCAATTCTTCCTCGAGATTGAGGATGGCTTGGGCGTAGGTTACGCGCGTTTGGCGGTCGGCAGGCAGCAGCTGATGCACGGTCTGGACTTTGTAAGGAAACATCTTCAAGTCTCGCACCAAAATTCGCTGCAAGGACCGCCGGCTGAGGCCCAATTGCGTGGCACGTCGTCTGGTCGATGTTTCGGGGCTCACTTCAACGTCCTCGGCTACAGCGGCGATATTCTCGGCAGAACGGGCGCTCCGGGGCCGGCCACTCTTAGCAACGTCTCGTGTGGTCCCATACTCTTCAAGGTTGGTGGCTAAACGTCGCAGTGTTTGCGCAGTCGGTGTCGGACGGCCGGGGAATCGGCGACGGAATTCGCGCTGCGCCAACACCACAGACGAATTGTTACTCAAAAAAATAGACACGATTTTTCCGCGTTCTTGGGGAGTGTATCGCTCCATGGCTTGTTCACTTGTATTCTGCATCTGTCTAGTCCACAAATGTCAAAACAGATTTGACATTGGCGGCCATTTGCAAAAATGAGAGCATCTTCCAATAGGGTGATTTCTTTTGCGCCACCTTGTAGTTTATATAGTTTTTACAAAATATAAGTATTTTCGAAAAGTTCTCTTCGCCAAGCACACACAAGTTTCCCGCCGCCAGAGGCACCAGTTTATAACATTACTTTTAAAAAAATAACATCATATCATAATAAACAATTTTTTTATTTTTTATTTATGCTGTATTGTGCTTTTTTATTGCAGATCTTAATGGACCCCATGGTTCTTTCCGTATTGTATGTATGGTGCCAACTGAACAAAGACGTAATTGTGTCATTCTGGTTCGGGACCCGTTTCAAAGCTATGTACCTGCCGTGGGTGCTGCTCGCTTTCAACCTCGTCATCAGTGGAGGGTAAGACAACATTATTGATTACACTGCGGAACAAGAAAAATAAAAAAATCTGCGGCACTTAATTTGATAATGGTTTTTGTAAACACTTTTATTAGACATACTCAGTATGTATTTACTTTTTTTAGATTGATTCTGGTTCTTGAGATAAACGAAAGACAAGAAAAAACGAAAAAATTACAACTACCCTCCTAAAATTAAATATATTTGTTTACACACTTCTAAGTCCTATGATTATTCTTACTTATTTAATTACAACGATTCTACTAATCATTTATTAGACCCTGAAACTATCAGTCCCTATCTTATTTCAAGTTTATAAGTGCTTTTTGTCTGGAAGAATATGAGTTCTTTACGAAAACCTTGTGTAAATAACCCCAACAGTTTTTGTTATAAATATGGAAAATTTTGTACACAAAAACAAAGAAAAAAGATCACTGAGTTTGTGATAAAAACCTACGAAGCATACTTTGGGATAAAACTTGCCCAAAAGAATAAATATTGGGTGCCTAATATAGTATGTAAGTCTTGTGTAGAATCTTTGAGATACTGGAGTCACGGAGGACGTAAAGGGCTTAAATTTGGAGTGCCGATGATATGGACTGAACCTACTAATCACCTCAGTGATTGTTACTTTTGTGCAGTGAATGTAAAAGGTATCAACCGGTATAAAAAACGCACTAGGGCTTATCCTAATGTAGCATCGGCTAAACCCCCAGTACTACACAGTGATGATTTGCCGATTCCAGTGTTCTCAGGCCCATCTACTTCAAACTATGATGATATTGAAATGTTAGAGAGATCAAACAATCAGTAGAGCAGCAGTGAAAGTGAGTTCGAAGAAAGTAGTTCTACTAAACTGGGATTTTCTCAAGGGGAGCTCAATGACTTGGTCAGGGATTTAAATTTATCAAAAAGATCATCCGAAATTCTTGCTTCAAGACTTAAAGAAAAACACTGTCTTCAACCTGGTGTTACCATTACATCCTTTAGGACCAGAGAGCAAGACCTTCTTCCTTACTTTACCAAAGAAGATAAACTTGTATTTTGTAACAACGTTCCTGGACTCTTAAATTGTATGGGCCTTGCCAAATATAAGCCTGAAGAATGGAGGCTTTTTATAGATAGCTCAAAAAGAAGTCTGAAATGTGTATTGCTACACAATGGAAATAAATATGCTTCAGTTCCAATCGGTCATAGTACTGAACTAAAAGAGGAATACGAAAATATTAAAATTGTTTTAGAGAATATTTCGTACGCAGCACATCAGTGGTCAGTATGCGTCGATTTAAAGATGGTGAATTTTTTGTTAGGCCAACAAGGTGGTTATACTAAATATCCTTGTTTTATATGTCTATGGGATAGTCGCGCAAAAAAAGAACATTGGATTAGAAAGGACTGGCCTTTGAGGGAAAATATGGTGGTAGGAAAAGCAAACGTGATTCGAGAACCACTAATACGCCGAGAAAATATCCTTTTTCCACCCCTACACATCAAGCTTGGGTTAATGAAACAGTTCATCAAAGCCCTTGATAAGACTGGTGACTGTTTTAAATATGTGTGTCAAAAATTTACAGCCCTAAGCATGGACAAATTAAAACCAGGCATCTTCGATGGACCGCAGATTCGTACTCTTATAAAAGATACTGAATTCGTACAACATATGACACCAATTGAATCTGAAGCATGGCTAAGCTTTGTTTTAGTAGTCAAAAATTTTTTGGGGAATCATAGAGCACCAGACTATTCAGAATTGGTTGCAAAAATGCTTCAAAATTTTCGAACATTGGGAGCTAATATGAGCATTAAAGTGCATTTCTTACATAGTCATTTGGACAGAGTCCCGGATAATCTGGGCGATTATAGCGAGGAACAAGGAGAACGGTTCCACCAGGACATCAGGACAATGGAAGAAAGATACCAAGGTCGGTGGGACAGCCACATGATGGCAGACTACTGTTGGACTTTAGACTGGAGTCAAGAGCAAACCCATTTTTAATAAAAAAAAAAAAAAGGCATTGTCCTGAGCAAAATCATAATAGAAAACCATACAGAAAAAGTTTTTTGTAATATTTTTTAATATTTAATGAACAGGTCAATATATATCTTCGTTTTTAATATATTTTTTTATTAAGAATCTTTATTAAAATATTTATTCAATTAATTTTGGTATTTTACTTTAGATTTTTCGTGTGAAATAGCTAATAGTCTTTATCTCAAAAACAAGAGCCAATTTGACAAATCTAATATTTTTCTACTATTCAACACACAAGTCTAATACAAAATTGACTTTAATCTACTATGCCGCAAAATGACTGTTCCCCAGTGTTATTATTTAATTATTTGTATGACATACATATATTTCATTAATTATGGCTACGTGACTGATTAAAGAAACAGGTAAAAACAAAATATGAGTGTGGCACATAATGAGGGGTCCCTTGTTTTGATAGATTATTACATACACACAATCACGCCATTATCCCTAATGGGGCAGACAGAGCGTAAACGACCTAAACAATGGTGGTTCCGCCACGTCTGACAAAGTTTTGAGGGTTATTTAAGATAGATTTGTAGGTATATTGCTGTATTGACAGGTTGTCAGCCCTGCTGGACTGGGAGCGAGAGAAAAACATAGAATGTGCCAGCTGCATTTCCTCCCGGGCATGCTGTAAAAACCAGCTAAGGGATCTGAGGGTTTTTACATTGCAATTTAGGCAATGGGCTGACAACCTTTCACTAAAGCAATATACCTACAAATGTATCTTGAATAACCCTCAAAACTTTGTCAGACGTGGCGGAACGACCATTGTTTAGGTCGTTTACGCTCTGCCTACCCCATTACGGATAAAGGCGTGATTATATGTATGTATGTAATTTTCATGTTACTATTTCCAGTGGAGTCATGGAGCTACTGGGTAT
The DNA here is from genome assembly GCA_949820665.1 of Scrobipalpa costella. NCBI lineage: Eukaryota > Metazoa > Arthropoda > Insecta > Lepidoptera > Gelechiidae > Scrobipalpa > Scrobipalpa costella. The sequence goes on from OX463315.1 coordinate 15,590,193, forward strand.
TCTGATCGGTCACCTCGCGTTCTTCCTACTGTTCAAGTACCCACAAGAGTTTGGTGGCCCAGCGCTGCTCGCGCCACCTGCTTTCTTGTAAGTACTAAGCATATTTTACTACAAAGTTTTTTAAGTGTGAGTATAGGTACTATGAGCAAAATCTATCGGAGTGAGCGTGATGTGATTGTCTATGCTCTCATTGTGTTGAACAATGAAACCATAGACAATATCTACTCTACGCGACGAAGCGTACTTGCTTTATTTTAATCCTACTAGTCCTCGATTTTACCTTCCTAGTGTCTTAATTATTATTTAGCACGCATTTTAAATTCATATTAGTAAATAAACTTTAGAGCCCGATGGTGTAGTGGATAGGGCCGCTGCCTCCTGAGCGAGAGATCCCGATGGTGTAGTGGACAGGACCGCTGCCTCCTGAGCAAGGTCGTGGTTCGAATCCCACCCTGATGTACCAATGTGTTTTTCGGTTTTCGAATTTCATATGTACGTTTATTAGGCGCTTTTTACGTGCTTCGGAAGGCACGTTAAGCCGTTGGTCCCGGTTAATATCGTTTAATACTGTGGATATTAGTCGTTATGCCATCATCATATCATTTATAATAACTGCTTATGGTCTGAAGACTGATTGCATGTTAGACAGTTAATATATAAAAAAAGAAAGTCGTTTAGCCATTTCAGAGGCCAGTGCTAAGCATTGGGGGCTTGAAAACTCTGACCTAATCTAGGATTGGGTCTGGTTTCCCTTCTGGGTTGCGGAGGTCAGATGGCAGTCGCTCTGTGTAAAAACCAGTACCCTCGTTCAATCCCCTAGATTAGGTAGCTGACCCCGTGAAATACGGGATAAGGCTAGGGAGATGATTAGTAACTAAACTTGATTCTGTTCTCACAGAAAACAGATCTTCCCCGACACAAGGTACGTGGGTGGTTTTGGCACAGCGCCACAAGCGCGAGTGGCGGCGGGCGGCGGTGGAGGTGCAGGGGGTGTCTTCGGACACAACTGGGGCCGCGGACACACGCTTGGCGGGAACTGAACAACATTGCTGACACTTGGCATGCCACGGAGAAGAGAATACAACAGTGCAGCGGAAACTATTGCAGAAAGATGCCTATTCAGTGAGAACTGACAAACATACGGTTTTATAGTAGATGCGACATAAAAAAAATATGGGGTCATAGATCCTTTCGGTGTTTCACATTTATTACTACAGCGTTTGCATTGACATCTGCGCAAATGTTTCCTTTTCCTTTGCATCAACTATAATGTCTCATGTATGTTTTCAGTTAAAATTGTACATCTATCGTAATATAAAACATTTCAATATAGATTGTAAGTTCAGTGAGTAGAAATCTTGATGTGACTGTACTTTTTATTCTGTGGGACCTGCGATTGAATCTGAAAAAGTTAAGAAATGCAGCTGTTTCTCGTAAAGTATATTTTTACTCCATTGCTTCAGAACAGGTATTGTTTAAATATTGTGTTAAAAAACTCAGTATCTAAGTAATCAATCAGTATTAAGGTACCGATATACGCTAGTTCGTTGTAGTAACAACTAGAAAAATATCTTTATAACTATTTCTTGAGTCTCTTAGACCAAATTTTGGACTCATTGTGTTTTTAGTGGGTTATGATTTTTTCAAACTGATGGGGGCGCCACTTAGCCTATATCGGGACCTTATTTACCTATTACCAAAAAGATTTTGGACAAAATCAAAAGATATATAATGCTGCATTTCTATTATTTTAATCTTTCGATCCGGACATAATTATAGTTTTAATTGAGTGATTTTGTGGAATGCTTGTGATCTGGCAATTATTTGCCAAAATAATTTAATGAACGGTATATATGTAATTTTTCATATTTTAATTTCAAAGAAATGTGTTTCTATCGTTTTAGCTAAAACAATAAAAATCTGTTTAATATAGTAAGTAGCCTATACATATAATTCTATTAATAATGAACAGATATTTGAATTATACATTTTAGCTAGTTGTACATCTAGGTTAATCAACGAACTTTTCCTTTCCTTTACTAGATAGAATATACAGACTAAAAGTTTTATAAGTTTCCTTACGTTTATGGATGGAATGTTAATAAAATCTTTATTTATTATTGAACCTTTATAACCATTCTTGCCTCAAGGCTCCCTCAAAAATTTCCATTGCATTTATTAAATTATAATAACAGATGTTTATTAAATTGTAAGTTAATCTTGATTAATGGATTTTGTGTAATCACAATTCTTCCAATGACATGTTGTAAATCAAACATATTTCCCAGAATAAGTCAACAACTGCGAATAGCACAAATAAATAACCTTTTATTTCTACAGAATCGTTAAATATATAAATAGTTATGTGCAAAAGTTTGTTTAATTTTTAGTATCAATTTAACATTTATTGATATTGATAATAATTTAACAAGTGTGGTTACACAAAAAAAAGAGTTGTAGGCCTGCAATGCGTACAATACGTATTGCGTTATTTATTGTACTGCCCCCCTGCTGAATCGCAGTCGCTTATGCGAATCAAAGTTTGAGAGCCACTGTACTTTATAATAACTCCTCGTCATCTGAATTTTGATTCGCAGATTTTAATATTTTTATGTCATGAAGACTAAATTGATGTTTCTTTTTCGTCAATCGATCAATGAATAAAATCAAACAAAAAAAGTCATGCTGCACTGGGAGCAAAAGAAAAACAGAATGTGCCAGCTGCATTTTCTTCTGTAAAAACTAGCTAAGGGTGCTGAGGGTTTCAGTATATTTCAATTTAAGCGATGGGCTGACAACCTGTCACTACAGCAATATATTATCTACTCACTACACAAATCTATCTTAAATAATCCTCACAATTTTGTTAGACGTGGCCTACCCCATTAGGGATAAAGGAGTGATTATTTGTATGTACATATAAAGCAGCATGTCGCAACAGAATTCTGTGACGCAAGTTAAAAGCACATGAGTCTGGATAGGATCATTCGATGATGACAGATGAAGTGACAGTTCGTGCTAGGCTGCCAGCTGATTGTCACAACAAAAATGGCGAACGTTCCTGCGCTCGGAATTAGAACGCACGCTCAAAAGGTTTGCAGCCTTTACAAAAAAGCTTTGCGCAATTTGGAGGCATTTTACGATAGACGGTATGTACAATTTTATATCAATTATAAGAAAACCCACATTTTACGTGCTTTTCTCCCATTACGTAATTCTCTCTTCCTTCCAACTTAAAATTACTTTATCTTTGTTTTCCAGATAATATAACCAAGACATTTGATAAATGGTCTAATATCATAATTATTAACCTAAATATGTGTCGATGTCCTATACAAATACCGATATAATACCTAATAAGTACAGAAGTTTTTTTAAAGGTTATGTTGTTCTGTTTATTGTTAGATATTGTATTTATTTTTATTGTCTTAGTTCTTAGAATGTTTCTCAAATGTACGTATCTCAAATTAAAACAGTTAGAACGTAAATAACAGTCAATATGTTAGTAATTGGAGTAAACATTTTAAAAAGTACAAATTGGTAAAAGAATAGTCTTATATTTTTGACTTATTTAGTATGAAGTAGGTATCTGTAGTAAATGTATCTGTGTAATATTTACACTGTTCACGATGAAGAAACGTGGAATAATTTCTACAGTGCTGCAACTACTAACATTTTTATTTACCCGTGTTTCAGCCATGTGTACCGCTACCATGCAGTGTTATTGCGCGAACGTTTCGATAAGAACGCGAAGGAGAAAGACATGCGCAAAGCCAACGAGATACTGAAGAATGGGGAGGAGGAACTCTTCCTTCAACAGCATCCCATTCCCAGGAAATGTAAGGCAATTGCAATATTACTAATCTGAATGTTCTGAAAAAAAAAGTAAAAAAGTATTTATTCAATAAAACAACTTTCAAATGTACAAAGCATTCTGATCCTCACACTAGGATACCCTATGTTGTGAGTAACTAGCCTCTTCCTTAGAACAAAGTTATTAAGTATAGTTTATATTGCTGATTAATTGAGAAACTCGTGACAAAGTTAAGCAAAACAACAAATAACATTAAATTATTACTAAGTATAACTAATTAAGATTAGTGTGTATGTTGTGTGTGTGTGTGCGTGTGCGTGTGCATGTGCGTGTGTGTGTGATTGATTGAGATTGCAATCCTACTAATATAACTAATGTGAATGTTTGTTACTCAGTCACATTTCAACCTATGGGTATAAACTGACATCCCAATGCAGCGTAGGAACGACCACTCTCCCTATGTCGCCCGTGTGCAAACCTCAGACAAAGCCAAGCGCGTATCTTCGCCGGACCTTTCTACCTTGGTCCATCGCCACGGGTCTTGGTGGTATCGGAGTCCATTCTTCATAAACCAGTCAATTACGCGTGATATATTTTAGTGCACAGATGATTGCGTGGACATAGATGCACTCTCTCCTCCTTGCCCTCCTGTATCAGATGGAACGGAAAGCCGCTACGATCAGAGTAGGGTTCAGTCGCAGTATCTGGCCGACAGCTGCTTTCGTCCTCTGCTGTCGCCCTAAGCCTTCAACAAGGCCTTGCCAGCTCGCCGCATCCGCCAAAATCCGTCACTTATTAGCTTGGTTTGCCTTCTGTACCGAGCTAGTCTTCATGCACTATGCGGGAGGTGTCCGCAGAAAAACCCGTCCACCAAAGTATGCGGGCCCCCTCAACCGGGTTTGGCCCACGAGCCGACGTGGTTTACCGGGGTGTGGCCGCTGCGTGCACAACAACTACTGGGAGCCACCGGTGAGAGTTTGTGTGACGCCTGTGGACCAGTATGGTGCGTCACCTCACATTAAGGCCGGCTGACGACACCTGAAAGGTACTACCACTAGACGCCCCACTACACCCCAACTTTTCAACCTTGCCCGGCTACGAGCATCGAGTAAAGTCACGGATGACTTAGTATCTGCCATAATGTTTGCCGATGATCTCTGCTTCGCTGCTGATACCCCTGACGGTCTACAAAGACTTATGACAGGCCTGCATGACGCCTGCGGTAAATACGGGTTAAAGATCAGTGTCACCAAAACAGAGGTAGTAACTGCTGACAAATCTTCAAACGCAACTGTCAACATACATCTAGACGGGCAGAATCTTAAACACTCAAAAAGATTCAAGTACCTGGGTAGTTTTGTCACCTCATTAAACGACCTGGATGCTGAAATCAATAGCCGAATTGCGGCCGCCTCCGCCTCATATGGTAAACTGCGCGAGCGCGTGTTTCGGTCGCATGACTTAAAACTTCACACAAAAGTTGCTGTATACCGCGCTGTCGTTATGTCTGCATTACTCTACAGTTCTGAAACATGGTGCCTGTATCGAAAACACATTCGCACTCTTGATAAATTCCACCTTCGCTGCCTCCGAGATATTTTAAGTGTAAAATGGCAAGACAAAGTGCGAAATACTGAGGTTTTAAGCCGCTGCAGTATTGACGGAATTGAGGCTTACTTGGTAAGACAACAGCTACGATGGACGGGCCACGTAAAACGTATGCCTGATCAACGTCTTGCCAAACGGCTGCTTTATGCCGAACTTGTGGAAGGCAAGCGAAAGCGGGGTGGCCAGTTCCTTCGCTACAAAGATGTGCATAAGCGTCATTTGAAGAACTGCAATATCGATGTTGATAAATGGGAGCAACTTTCGGAAAATCGAAACTCGTGGAGAAAATTGGTGCGCGAGAGTACAGTGGTCTTTGAGACAACAAGAACTGTTAATCTCAACAAAAAAAGGGATGAACTTAAGACTCGACCTCGTAGAGCATATCTCTATAACTATGTTAATAACATCCTGACGTGCGCCACCTGCCACCGAACGTTCACAAGCAAGCTGGGCTACACCAGTCATATAAGAGCCCATGAAAGGAGACAAGAATAGATCAGTCGCCAAAGCCGAACAACGGCTAGGAAGGAATGATGATGATGATAAACTGAGCTCACATTATACATACATGCAGACATGGGATACTTTTCACTGTGACAACAGCTTAGTCTATGAGGGCGCACAAATATACAATAAATTACGAATAGATATTTAAGGACTGCAAATCACTAATGAGTTTAAAATTCTACATTTTAAAAGAACAAAATGTACTCTTTTTTTTTTTCTTTTTTTTCTCAAAATTTTTAACGAGGCTTCAGTCATCTGGTGACTATGCCAGCCTCATGGTAAGCCCCAGTTCATATAATTAAAAAACATGTATTTAACCAGATAGAGTCAGAAAACGGTATAACGCAACCGCTCTGCTGGATAGCGGGTCTGCCAACCAACAATTTAGCTGACCATTATTACCATTTTCTGAACCCATAAATCTAGCCCTCAGATCTGCATTCCGGGAACACTCCAGAATCCAAAAAATGTACTCTAAAATATTGCCCCTTCCAGTAACTCAATGATCCATGTATAGTATAAGATCCAAAAAATATTTACCTACCCACTAAGCTCAATTGCAATGGTTTGTTTTGTTTTGCTAGCTTTGTTCGCTACCGTAACCTTGTTTTTTAAATATTTTGTTTTTTATATAATACTAGAGACCCGCCCCGGCTTCGCACGGAAATTATCTTTGTTTCTCTACTATATTATGCATGTATTATACATATAAACCTTCCTATTGAATCACTCTATCCATTTAAAGAAACCTCATTAAAATCTGTTGCGTAGTTTTAAAGATTTATGCATACATAGGGATATAGGGACAGAGAAAGTGACTTTGTTTAATACTACGAGGTGCATTCAATAAGTACCGAGCCTCATCGCCAGAGGGCGCTGTAGTTTCAAAAGAGTTAAAACACAGTGTAGCACATTCTTTTTTAATTCTTTTTTCAAATTTTCATTCCAATCCCTTCATTTGTTTTAATTTTACAACTTATGGAAGCGAACGTGTCGATCGGTTTTACAAAAATGGAAAAAGAGCAATATCGTTCGGTGATTCGATTCATATTTTTGGAAGGGAAAACGCGCTTCGAAATCAAAGAGCGCTTGGATGCTGTGTACGGTGACTCTTCTCCATCGATGGCCACCGTCGAGAATTGGTTCAACGAGTTTGCACGTGGCCGTACGTCGGTTTTTGATGAACCACGTCCAGGTGCACCGAAAACAGCTACTACGGAGGAAAACATTAAAAAAATCCATGATCTCGTATTGGCAGATCGCCGATTGAAGGTTCGGGAGCTAGCTGAGACTGTAGGCATTTCAGAAGGAACAGTGCATCATATTCTTCACGAGGAACTCGGCATGAGAAAGCTGTCGGCGCGATGGGTGCCGCGTTTACTCACACCGGAAAACAAGCGCAACCGTGAGACCACATCGGAGACGTGTTTGGCGCTGTTTAAGCGGAATCCAGCGGAGTTTTTGCGTCGTTTTGTGACCGTCGATGAAACCTGGATCCACTGGTACACACCAGAGACCAAGGAGCAATCAAAACAATGGATCCAGATCGGGGAACGTGCTCCAAAGAAGGCGAAAACTGTAAAATCGGCCGGAAAAGTTATGGCCACCGTTTTCTGGGATTCACAAGGTGTGATCTACATCGATTACCTCCAGAAGGGTAAAACAATTACAGGGCTTTACTATGCCGATTTATTGGGCCGATTCGACGCCGAATTAAAGAAAAAACGACCCCATCTGGCGAAGAAAAAAGTGCTGTTTCACCACGACAACGCACCGGTTCACACGTCTGCCGTTGCCATGGCCAAATTGGTCGAATTACGCTACGAATTGCTGCCCCATCCACCGTATTCTCCAGATTTGGCCCCTTGTGACTTCTTTCTGTTTCCTAATCTGAAAAAGTCACTCGCCGGGAATAGATATGGATCAAATGAGGAGGTCATCGCCGCCACGGAGGCCTAGTTTGCAGAGTTTGACAAAAACTATTTTTCGGACGGGTTAAAAAAGTTGGAGCATCGCTAGGCTAAGTGTATAGAACTAAAAGGAGACTATGTTGAAAAATAAATTGCCACTTTTGAAAAATTTTCGTTTTCTTTTTGTAGGCTAAGTATTTATTGAATGACCCTCGGATGTAGTAATTTCTCATATAAGTGAATCGCTTTTTTAAGAAATAAAGTCTTTTTAACTGTAAAAAACTTCATCGTAGGAAAACTGTAGGTACTAGTTGAGATTAAGTAGATTTGTGTTCTGTATTTCCAACTCAGTTTTAGAATAAAGGTAAACAAAGTTTCATGTCTTTTAATCGAAGATCTTGTTTCTAAAATAAGCTTTAACTATTAGATATGGCGTCATAATGAAATAGGTGTTTTAGTAATTTAACTACTTTGTCAACACATATAATTTATTTTTGAAATGTGTTATTGAATCAATAGACATGTAACTTTGTTGAACTTTATTCTAAACCTGAGCTGGAAATACTATAGTTTCCAGTGGAAATGGGATGACAACCTGTCACTAAAGCAATACATATTACAATCTAAAATTGCCCTCAATTTTTGTCAGACGTGGCGAAAGCGCCTTTTACGGGGCGTTAAACGCAATGCCTACCCCGTAAGGGAAAAAGGCGTGATTTATGTATGTATGGAAATGAGATGTTTTCCAGAAATAAATATTGATACTGGTTTTCATTTAAAAAAAATCACATTGAAAAGTGTAGTTTCTATGGGATGCACAGTACAATAATATTACTAGTTATAAATTACTTCATTTATTCATTATCCAACAGATTGTATCTATATTGTTGTTTGTAAACAATTGAACATACATACATATAATCACGCCTTTATCCCTAAAGGGGTAGGCAGAGCATAAACGACCTAAACAAAGGTTGTTCCGCCACGTCTCACATAGTTTTTAGGGTTATTTAAGATAGATTTATATAATATTGGTGTAGTGACAGGTTGTCAACCTATCGCCTAAATTGCAATATACAGAAACCCTCGGATCTCTTACCTGGCTTTTACATCATGCCCGGGAGGAGATGCAGCTGGCACATTCTATGTTTTTCAATCGCTCCCAGTCCAGCATGGTAGTTAAACAATTGAAAACATTTATTAAAACTGTCCCATTAATCCACAGTTGCTCTTAGTGCTGGCGGTGTGGCTTACGAACGAGTGGTGACTCCCCCGGATTGGGTGCTGGACTATTGGCACCCGCTCGAAAAGGCCCAGTATCCTGAATACTTCAAGAAACGTGAACTCCGCAAGCAAGAGTTCATCAAGATGTGGGAGAAGGAGTACGGGAAACAGGATCCTAAGGACCAGGGACACCATTGAATGTAGATATGTATGAATATGATTAGGAAATTAAATATTATGTTGCTAATTTACTTTTGGAGTTTTAATTAGTTTGCTTTATGGATAAAGATGTGACCTTCACATCAGAAACTCACTATAAAATACCCTCATTACAAATTACCAATATAATCTGAATAACAAAATGTCCTATTTGTTTTTGCAATAATTGTGCCTAGACATTATGGTGGATTTGCCACCTACTGGGTGTAAGTGTCCTGCAAACTGATAGGGGTTGCTCAATCAACGAAACTGAACAACTTTCAGATGAATAAAATATACCTTCCCATGCAAAATGACCACCTTCATCACACATTTTGTATGGAAAAGCAAATCAAAAAAAATCTTGCTGATAGTTGTTCAGTTTCGTTGACTGAGCAACCCTTATCAGTTTACACCACGTATAGTAATTGTAGCTCAATTTTAGAATCAAGGTAAACAATGCTTCATGTCTTTTTATTCAAAAACATTTCTAAAATAAATTATGTGTTGGCAAATTAGTTAAGTTACTAAAACTACTATTTCATTGTTGTTATATATAATAGCTAAAATTTATTTTAGAAACAAGCTCTTCGATATAATCGAATGAAACTTTGTTTACCTTTTTTCTAAAATCAAATTGGAAATACTATAGTACATTTTGTAATAAATAATACCAATCAATATGATTCAAACATTTATTTTAAAAAGAAATAACTGAAAAAAGAAACTACAATAATTGCACATGGAAAGTTTTCTAAAACAATTGGAATGTTAATATGAACTTTTAGAGGGCTCACTGCGAGCGGTAGTGCCTTCAATCGTTAAAAAATCATAACTAGCAAAATAAAGACATTTTCAAAACATTTCTCTGTCACTTTCTTAGATTTAGACCTAAGGATTTCTTTTAAGTAATGAACTTTTTGGCGGAAATTTCGATAGTAACAGCAGGGTATTATTTGCTCCTCAATTCATTAGTTCAAAAAAATCCTTCCTTAGGTCTTAATCTAAGGAAGGGACGGAGAAAGGTTTTGAAAATATCTTTATTTTGCGAGTTATTATTTTTTAACGAGTGAGGGCGACACCGATCGCGGTGAGGCCTCTTAAGATTATTAGATCTTGTTTATTATTATTACTTTTCATAAAAAATTTGGTTAATGAATTATATCACAAATAAGGTACAAGATAAAAAGGAAGTTTAACAATCAACAGTCTCCTTCCATTTAGCTAAGGTATTACAAATTAAAAATATGAGCACTTAGCACTCAGTTAATACTATAAAATTGAGCAAGTAAGATACATACATACATACATAAATCACGCCTTTATCCCTTACGGGGTAGGCAGAGCGTTTAACGCCTCGTAAAAGGCGTTTTCGTAATAATACTGTAGGGAAACGTACTAGCAATTTGTTTTAAAATAAATAAAATTGCAACAATCTTACACTTAAGAGGACTGGAGGTATGACAAATTCAAAAATATACGCTCTATAAAATTGTGCAAGTAGATTATGCTTATTAGTCCTATCATTTATCACAGAAATAAGTTACTTTTCGTTATAATAATTTAAGCAAACTCACAAATTTGTTTGCAACAATCTAACACTTGTAGGTATTTCAAATTCAACAATATGTGCATACCAAGTTTATACAATAAAATTGAAAAGTAAGATTATGCTTATTAATCCTATCATTTATTGCAGAGTTTAATCAGAGAAAATTTAGTTTCCGAAATAATACTGTAAGCAAACTCACTAACAATATGTTTGTAAAAACTTAAACAATCTTACACTTAACGTTATTTCAAATTAAAAAATATGAGCATACTATGTCTATACTAGAAAATGGAGCAAACAAGATTATGCTTATTAATCCTTCCTATCATTTATCAGAGTTTTAACAGACAAAAATTACTTTTAGAAAAATACTTAGTGACAACTGTAACAGAGTTGAAAATCTGCTTGGGCTATCTTAAAATAAAAAGAAACAGCCTTTAAACACGAGATATTCATACCAAAACACATTCATCAGGCCCGACCTGTCCCCTGCTATGTCTTTGTGGCTTCTTCTGACCCATGAAATTCTCTTTATCCTTCTTATTAGCTTCTAGCGGCAACATTTGATACAAAATCTCCTCTAAAAAGTTCACAAACTTCATTTGCTTGCCAGTTTGGGTCTTGAACATTAAGTAGGCATTCACAAACATGGCTTGCAACAAGTATGCTACATGACGGTTGTTCCTAAAAGACAGGTTTGTCCCACATTTACTGAGTTGCTTATCTCTTTTATGAGTGTTAGTGTGCAGATACGATTGTTCAAATATTTCACACTCCCATTTATTGTCGACAGCAGGCTTTGCGCAAAATTCTGTAGATAACACATAAAATTTCATGTTTGGTCGTACTATTTTGCACACACAAACTCCTTGTTTGTTGAAACCATGTACAATTGCAGTAGATTTTGTAACCTGCTGTTTTTTCCCTGCAGGAAGAGGCTTGTTGTCATCTGAATTTTCACTTTGGAATATTCTGACTGGCATCTTACAGCCTTTAGGCTTATATTTCAAGAAAGCTGGACTTCTTAGTCTATTTTTCTTCAGTATCCCTGTCAAGTATGTTTTATGCTCAAGGAAGTCTTCAGCCAAAGTGACAGAAGTGTAATATGTGTTAGTAAATAAAGCACGGCCAGTATCCAAAAAGTCTTCCATTAATGCTTTGGCAATTTTTTCGCCTCTGACTTCCTCCTGTTTAACAGGATCAACAAGGAATACTCTTTGAAAAATTCCATTGTCATCGGCCAGCATATGCATTCTAATGCGGTCTACCCTCTTTCGACACTCATTAAGCTCATTGAAATACAAAACAGTCTCTTTCTTAAGCTGTAAATTCTTCCCCGGAGTCATAAGGGCTTTCATAGTGCTGTTGAACTTGTCTGCAATAGGCTTAGCCACTTCGTACCAACACCGATAGTCCTCTAGAGATTCCTTAGCAAGTTTTTTGTGAGCAAGCAAGCTGAATAACAAAATGTACCGCTCTTTCCTTATGTAAGTGTTGAAATCTATGTTGAGAGATGGCCTGTGTCCCCAAAGGATGTCTTCAGCAATGCAGCCTGAATATCCCATCATAAAGTGTGTGCATAACAGTGTGTAAACTTCTTCAACATCAGTAGGGGTATGGACTTTGTTGCTCTTCTGGGCAAAGTCCATGCCTCTGGCATTTATGTGGTCCGCTAGAGTTTGAACAAAGTCTTGGTTGAACAGTAAATAGAAGAAGTCTAGCGGACTGTTGGCAGTGCCCGTGTTCATGACCGGTGTGGCAATGAATGGGAATACCTTCCTGGTGTCTGTAGCTGTCCACTCCTCAGGCTGGCATTCTTCTTCCTCTTCAGAACCGCTGCTGCAGGAGGAAGATGAACGGTACTCCGGGTTACACATTTCATCCTCATCTTCAGAACTGGGAACAAAGATTTACAAGATACTGTTTCTTGTTAAGTTTAGAGTTAACCCTGACATCATCTGTTTATCCTACTATTAGCCTACATTGTTTTTATTTTAGTTAAACCCTTTATCAGAGCTATCAAAAATATTAACTTTGAAACATATGTATATATATGTGGTTAGACAAAATATTAAGTCATATTCTCTACACTATAATGAGTTATTTTTACACCCATAATTAAAAAAAAACCATAATAAATACCCGTGATTCTGATTCTGAAGAAATTAAATAATCTAATTACTTAGTATTACCTTCCATAACCGTCCTCCAAATCATTTTCAGATTTCTCTTTCAGCACAAAAGTAGTATCCCTCAGAAACAAAGGCTTCTTGACTTCTGCAAGTGTGTTGGTCTGGCCACCCAACGGCTGGGCTTCAGACTCCGCCTCTTTGTAACTGCAGTCTTCATCGTCAGATGACGAGCATGTGCTGCATTCTGAACCCGAGTTATCAAGGCACGGAGAGGATTCAAGTGTGGACCAACTGAAAAACGAAAATGGTAAAAAGAGTGAGTGTTTGAGGACGGATAACATGTGATTTTAGCGAATATAAATGACCGCCTGCAACTATGCATAGAAGCCTCATTCTGTCGACTTAACCTGCAGTAGCAGCACAAAATTTGTAGAAGCCGGCTGCCGAATCAAACGAACTGTGTGTTAACTAAATAAGATTATTATTCTTTTGTAGACTTATAAGGAAATACTTACGAATCTTCCTCGGATCTCGATTCCATATTTTGTTTGTATTTCTTTTCACAAAGAACAATAACTCTTATACAACAGAAACAAAGACAATATAATCCAATACACACAAGTAGGTAACGAACAAAGACGAACAAACCGACCGCCGACTGTACCGGACAGAGCGGAAGCGGAAATGTAGCACAGTGCTGCCAACCTTAATTATGAATACTCTTGTTTACACTTGCCAACAGCAAGGCGAGAAAGAAATTGTATTTGTCACAAAAGGAACTGTATTTATTTTGGGCAACAATATCCTTGGGGTGTAAAGTTTTGATTTGGTTATGATAATATATTGAGACAAAAAGACTTTCTAAATGAGGTTCTCATAAGATTTAAAAAGTCATCTGTTCGTTTCGTTATTTTCTGTGAATTTAAAGTCCGGGTAATCACGTTATTCATATAACCAATTTAATTATTCATCTTTGATTTTCTTTTCAGATTTTTTTATTATAATACCTAATGTAAAAGGAAAAAAAATAATTGTCTTAATTATAACAACATTTATCTTATTCTTCTTCTTCAGGTCTTGTGGTCTGAGGCATGGGCTCCTCCGATCCAGAGGTCGTGGGTAAATAAAGTCAGATTCCAACGAGGGAAACAGAAAGTTGATATTTGTTAATTTAACAGTTCGCGAGATTTTTCCCAGTTTTATAAAGAAATTTAGGCTAATATAATAATAATAATATAAAAACAATGCAGTGAATGAAAAAACAAAAGATTACGTTTGTAAGAAAAAATATTGCGTGCTTCGGAAGGTTATTTATGCCTTCGATCCCCACAAAGCTTGATAGCTGTGCTACTAAGCATTTTCAAAACCCCAGGGTTCGGGTCATTGTTCTTTTCAAAACCACACTCGATAAGAAGAAGTAGAAGACTAAATTATTATCTGCGGTAGGTTAAGCTGACCTAGTAGCAGCCAGCACCCGGACTATTTTATTATTGTTGGATTGTCAATTGATTGTCAATCAAACACATTGAAATTGACATTGCACACAAAATCAATATCCCGTATTATTTTTATTACAAAGAGGTGTTGGAAAAAAATATGTTGCGTGTTAGTAACATTTTAGCTAAGGAACTCTTAGGCAGGTTCGTACAACCATGAAATCTATCCATCTGGCTACCACGTCCGTGACCAGCCAACCGTCCACGAACATGACAAAATACCTCCTTTCAACTTACACAGGACACTGCTGGATATCTACGGCTGGACACCGTAACTATATACATTCTTCCTTCGTATTCTAGTGGTCCTGAGTTTCTGACCCGGAGGTCCTGAATTCGATTTCCAGGGGAACACAAAGTTGATATTTATCAATTTATCATTTTGCGAGATTTTCCCCTGTTTGGTTAGGACAATGCAGGCTGAATCACCTGATTGTCTGGAAGAAAAAAGATTCCGTGCCTCAGATTTATGCTTTTTTGAATCACTCGAAACGAATTTCGCATACGAAAGACGCATATGATCTTTCGCATACGATTTTCATAGTATTAGTACTTACGTTTGCGAATTCAATTTGAGTTATTCAAAAATAAGGCTACGTTTAGCGAAGAGTATCGTATCAGACATAATTGATAAAATGTGTGTGTATTATTGCACATTATTTTCTATTGCTTCTTCCATGCTGGCCTGGGAGCGAGAGAAAAACATAGAATGTGCCAGCTGCATTTTCTCCCGGGCATGCTGTAAAAACCAGCTAAGGAATCCGAGGGTTTCAGTAAATTGCAATTTAGGCGATGGACTGACAACCTGTCACTACAGCAATATACCTACGAATCTATCTTAAATAACCCTCAAAACTTTGTCAGACGTGGCGGAACGACCTTTGTTTAGGTCTGCCTACCCTATTAGGGATAAAAGCGGGATTATATGTACCTATGTATTTTCTTTTTACCTATCCTATTACAGTAACTGCCAACGATTAACAAACACGCTTGCATTTCTTGCCAAAGACTATACGCCCAACAAAACCAACTTCGATATAATACCTCTTGATACAGGAGGAATTGGAGGTATAGCGCAAATACGAGGGAAATCAAGTTCGTCCAGACAACGGCCGCCTGTGCCTCCGCATGGGTGGCCTAAAGCATTTAACGTTGATGAAAAGCGGAAATATTCTCCATTTACTCCTTACCCTGGACAGGTAACGTAGTTTTAACATTTCGACCAGCTTGGAATTATAAAATGTAATTATAAAAGGGAGAGTCAGACAATAATAAAATAATCACTGCCGCCCATGGATGTAATATCCGACAACGAAGAGATATATCATTCTACGGGAAAACTCATTAAGCCATGAATAAAGTCTGGTCTGAACCTTCTGATCCTAATTGTCCTAGGTATCCTAAACTTACTAAACTTTTACTTCCATGCTAGACTGGAAGCGAGAGAAAAACAAAGAATGAGCCAGCCGCATTTCCTCCCGAGCTTGCTGTCAAAATCAGCTAAGGGATCCGAGGGTTTCAGTATATTGCAATGTAGGCGATGGGCTGACAACCTGTCACTACAGCAATATACCTACAAATCTATTTTAAATAACCCTCAAAACTTTGTCAGACGTGGCGAAACGACCTTTGTTTAGGTCGTTTGCGCTCTGCCTACCCCATTAGGGATAAAGACGTGATTATATGTATGTATGTATCCTAAACCGCATGAAATAAATGTAGCTCAATCTTCCGACGTATCTTTCACCGATTATTTTAATCGAGTAGAATAGATAGGATTCATATTGTGCACGTCTTATCCGCTTTACGTTTTATGCTATCTCACTTCTTAGGTCTGCTGTAAGACATTTCATTTTAGAAATAAGTAGTACCTGTTGTGTCTTGATTCCTATGTAATTGTTCTAAGTATGTTTCTGTGTACAATAAACTGTTAAATTAAATTAATCACTGCTGCCCATGGATGTAGTATCCAACAACGAAGAGATATATAATTCTACGGCAAAACTCCTTAAGCCATGAATAAAGTCTGATCTGAACCTTCTGATACTAATTGTGCTAGGTATCCTAAACAGCATGAAATAAATGTAGCTCAATCTTCCGACGTATCTTTCAGCGATTATTTTAATCAAGTAGAATAGATAGGATCAGAAGATTCGGAACGTCTAATTCTCTGCAAGGAAGAGTATTAGTGTTAGAATTATCGATGAAAGGGACGTTTGACTCAGTATAATATATATTTATGAACCACTTAAGCAACACATAACAAACTCTGGGTATATAGTATCTTATCAAATTATTGCTCTGAGGTCCGGAGGGCCGACCTCCGGGCCCTCACTCCAACTTGTTACGTCCGCCATCCGCGACGGTCTATATGCAAGTGCCGTGCTCGGCTTCTGTAAAGACCAATATCTTTTTAATGTGTGTGGCCAGTATTCGTAGTTTCCTGAAGGTTGCACAGACGACGTTGGTGCTGAAAGTATCCAACCTCTAACAATTAGAATAGATTTTTGTGTTATCTGTTTGCAGGCACGAGGGGAGTGGGTGATGGCACGCCTAGATGATCTCCTCAACTGGGGTCGCAAATGCTCCATGTGGCCTCTTACCTTCGGGCTGGCCTGCTGTGCACTCGAGATGATGCACTATGCTGCTCCTAGGTGATTGAATATCTACAGAATGGGTTCTACTCACTAAAACAGTGAGGAAATTAAAACGTGCATCAGTTACCGTGCATTACTTCTATGCTGAACTGGATTGGGATAGAAAAGCTTCTTCCGTGTTAGACTAGGAGCGAGAAAAACATAGAATGTGCCGGCTGCATTTCCTCCCGGGCATGCTGTAAAAACTAGCTAAGGGATCCGAGGGTTTCAGTATATTGCAATTTAGGGGATGGGCTGACAACCTCTCACTATAACAATATACCTACAAATCTATCTTAAATATCCCTTAAACTTTTATCAGACGTGGCGGATCGACCTTTGTTTAGGTCGCTTGTGCTCTGCTTACCCCATTAGGGATAAAGGAGCATATATGTATATATGTAGAAAAGCAAACTGTCCAGCTGATTCTCTTCCCGGGCAATCAGTAAGAGTTAGTAGATAGAAAAGAGGATTTCTGTATAAGATTACACAGTATTTGAAGTCGTTGACGCTCCCACCCCGATAGAATACCTACGTGTGACACTGTAGGTATGAGGATAGGTAAATTGCTGCTACTCCAACTGCCTCCGTGGTCTAATGGCTAGTGCCATGGACTCCTGATCCGGAGGTCCTGGGTTCGATTCCCAGGGGGGAAACACAAAGTTGATATTTGAGAATTTATCACTTTATTAATTTTTCCCCAGTTTGGTTAGGACATTGCAGGCTGAATCACCTGATTGTCCGAAAAGAAAAAGATTTCGTGCTTCGGAGGGCACGTTAAGCCGTCGGTCCCGGTCGCTGTCTTTGATAGTGGTCGTTACTCAAACCATGTCAGAGGCCTGATAGTTGTGCTACTAGGAGGTTTAAAAACTCTGACACCAGGGTTCATCGGGTCGATAGACTCGATACCCACTCGACAGAAGAAGAAGCTGCTACTCATAGCTCTTTGTGTACCTACCTACAAACTCTTCAACAATGCTATCCTTAAATTACATTTACTCTTTGAACACTGTCCCCCAAAATACAGGTTAAATCCTAGTTTGGGTGTCAGGGCTCCTCTTAAATATTCAAATAATTTTGTCACATCTATTGTTAAATTAATATTGTTAAATAAACTACTTTTTTATTTTTATTTGTTTTACATTCATATAATCTTACTTTTAAAGCAATCAGTCGTCACACCTTATTCATCCTCTTAAGTAAAGTAGAAAACTTCTTCTTATTTTAACCAGATACGACATGGACCGATATGGGATGGTGTTCCGAGGTACCCCCCGCCAGACTGACGTCATCATCGTGGCAGGCACGGTCACCAACAAGATGGCACCCATTTTGCGCAAGACTTACGATATGATGCCGGACCCTAAGTGGGTTGTGTCGATGGGTAGCTGCGCTAATGGCGGAGGTTATTACCACTACACCTACAGCACTGTAAGGGGCTGCGATAGGATTATCCCAGTAAGACTTTTGCTTAGACTAGACATTGATACATACATACATATTATCACGCCTTTATCCCTAATGGGGTAGGCAGAGCGTAATCGACCTGAACAAAGGTCGTTCCGCCACATCTGACAAAGTTTGAGGGTTATGTAAGATAGATTTGTACGCAATGATATTATATATAGGTAGATACGTTACCAACGCGCGAAACTCGTGTCAAATGGTCCTAATTGTGACCATTTCAGGCAGTCGAGCTGCGAAGTGAGAAAAAAAGTTAAATTATATTCAAGGCTGCACTGATTACAAATAGCTATCTGTTTCACTCTTACGCTTTGCCTATTTTGTGTCGCACTCAGCGTTTGTTTAGATATGCAATGTTATAAATATGTATGTAACAATTAAAATGTGCATGCAGTATGAACGTAACGTATCTTTCTTAAAATATCATTGTTTATAGGTATATTGCTGTAGTGACAAGTTGTCAGCCCATCGCCTAAATTGCAATATACAAAAACCCTCAGATCCCTTAGCTGGTTTTTACAGCATGTGCGGGAGGAAATGCAGCAGCTGGCACATTCTATGTTTTTCTCGCGCCTCCAGTCCAGCATGGAAGAAACTAAACATTGATACTTACTTAAAAATATCTACTTAGATATACACAGCTCCAATAGTCCAAGTCCACTGCTGTTCCTGAGCAGTGATGTCAGTCATCATATCGCGGGTTTTTACTCACGTCAGTCCTTATGGGTTTTATTTGCTATTTTTACCCATTTAACCACCTTGCTGAAATGAATTCTAACCCAGAGCAGAGGACAAGTTTATTTTTTTTACAAATAAGCAGTGCCTGTTGTGTCTTAATTTCCTATGAGCTTGTTCTATTAATGTTTCTGTGATCAACAAACAGTTAAATAATCAAATAAATAAGAGCAAATGAAACCACACAAGTCGAAATCCAGACCAGATTCATCAACAAATATAGGGCAAATACTGAGCATGGACCCTAAACCAAAACGTTATTATTTCTGACCTGGCTAGACCAGGCTAGTGTAGTGCGTATTATAACTATGCTGTACCAAGAATTTCTATTTTTCCACTACAGGTAGATATTTACGTGCCTGGTTGTCCACCGACGGCAGAAGCCCTGTTGTATGCCATGCTGCTGCTGCAAAAGAAGGTCAAGCGCATGAGGGTTTGCGTGGACTGGTACAGACATTAGATGGCACCGCAAATCATGTGATATTATAATTAAAACCTGAATTATTTATTTTTATAATTAATATATTCCCAGTTTTCAGATTAATAACCCTAAGCTAGTATGGCACGCAATTAACTTGACATTCTGTATATCACTTACAAACAAAGAATTGAGAACACTCTTAGTCCCGATATCTGAAAGCTTTTCCTTGGACATGATTTACCATGACCGGTTAGGTTTTTAAGAAACTCGATTAAAATTCCACAATCCAAATTGCATGCGAGTTATTGCTTAGTGTAGAAAATCGTGCAACCATGTCAACACTTGTGCGCTTTCAACTAGCGTTTTCAAATTTGATATTCTATAATCGCAGGTATTCGCCGTTCTTTGGCAACACTACACTAAACGCGTCAAATACGTCACTTCCATTCGATTCTGTCGTCAATTGTCATTAAAAGAACAACAAGCACTGAGCATATAATATAATCACTACGTGACAACAAGTGACAACTGTCGAAATAAATCAAAAATTAAAATAATCTTTTTCTGGGCTGGATTTTTGCACGATGCAACTGAAGCAGCTAAACACATTGGCTTCATGGAAGTGAGTGATGCTCGATCAATGCTAAACAACAAAAGGTTACCGCATCAGGTAGAAGTGATTTTCAACAGTTGAGCGGTTACATTCTATTGGTTATTCGAGACCGATTCTCAAGAAATTTTGTGCTTCATTTGTCCTGCTATCTTATGTGCATCCAAAAAGTGATCTTCATGATGAGTCTGAAAACGTTTACATCTACAATACTTGTCTCGTGTGAGAGAGCAATTTAGTGTTGGGAATGAAGGAACATTGTTTTCTCCAGTTGATTTATCTTGGTTATTTCGTCTTATACTGAAGGTTAGACTGCACTACAGCGCGTTGCGTAGCTCTGCGTGTAGTGCTGTCTAGGCTAAAATTGATTAAGATGCATCCTTGGGGTTCAAATTTGTTTTTGCTTGCTCGAAGGTTTTTGTTTTGTGTCAAAATCTTGTTCTAATTGGTGGTTATCTTTAGATGTTGTGTGTGTTCTATTAAGCTTTCTTCAGTCTGAGAGTCAACTCTTCTTCTTTGAATATTTTGATCTTTATGGGAGTTAAAAAATTGCTGACCAAAGAAAATTAGACCGAACTTCAGGGTTTCCATGAAACTGAACGACTATCCCCAAGGAAGGTCAAACTATGAGCAAAACATTTGGCCCTCCCATACAAATGTTGTCTGCAGCTAGAGTATTTTTTTTTCACATTTTTTGGGGGTTTCATGGTGAGCAGGAGTCCGCAGCTGGGGGGCTCCAGCTTAAAGCTTAATAAAAATATGTATAGCAAGACAGCTACGGAAGTATATAATGAACTGACCAAAAAACAATGTATAAAGATGCAGAATATCCAAAGCCGAATATTAAAATAATAATAAAAAATTAAAAATCTTTATACCAAATATCAGCTAAAATATGAAATAGTATTACTTAATGATAAAAATGTGTTATTTATGATTATAAAGATTCTCTGAAACATTTTGAAATCAATCGCATAATTATGGAGAGCACACACTAGACATTGATACATACATACATATTATCACGCCTTTATTACTAATGGGGTAGGCAGAGCGTAATCGACCTAAACAAAGGTTGTTCCGCCACATCTGACAAAGTTTGAGGGTTATTTAAGATAGATTTGTAGGTACAAGTATGATAGAAGATATATGAAGTACAATATTGCTGTATTGACAGGTTGTCAGCCCATCGCCTAAATTGCAATATACAAAAACCCTTAGCTGGGTTTTACAGCATGCCCAGGAGGAAATGCCTTTATTCTCACTAGTTCGATTCATTAGTTTGATTGTCGAACTAGTGAGAATTGTTTTTCTCATTTGTTCGACCGTTGAACTAGTGAGAATATTTAAATGAGAATCTTCCGTTTATTCTTACTAGTTCGATTTCTCAGTTAAAAATTAAATACGCTTATAAATGATTTATTGGTCAAAAACCTAATTAAAAATGACAAAATTACAATCATACATAGTTCTATTTGTAAACATAATATCTTTGAACAACTATAATAATATGTTTATATATATTTAGATATTATTATAACTATAATAATATCTTTGATCCACGAAAGTTGTCTATGAACATTTTAAGGTTTTACCTACATACACCTAATTTTGTACTTTTGAAATTCCTAATTTGTGACAAACAATAATTTATTATAAGCATTTTTTTGTTAAGCTTATTGAAATATGCGAGACAGATAAATATTTTTTCTACTACTTACCTACGAGTATGTTTTTGATCAAAGATATAAAACATATTATTATAGTTGTTCAAAGATATTATGTTTATAAATAGAACTATGTATGATTGTAATTTTGACATTTTTAATTAGGTCTTTGACCAATAAATCATTTATTATACATATATATGCGTTTTTAATTTTTAACTGAGAAATCGAACTAGTGAGAATAAAGGAAAGATTCTCATTTAAATATTCACTAGTTCGACGGTCGAACAAATGAGAAAAAAAAATCTCACTAGTTCGACGATCGAACTAATGAATCGAACTAGTGAGAATAAAGGAGGAAATGCAGCTTGCACATTTTAGGGGTAGGGATAGGGTAGGGGTTGCTCAGTCAACGAAACTGAACAACTTTCAAAATGGGAAATTCTATCAAGAAATGAAAAAAGTTGCTTTTCTATTCAAATTGTCTGATCAAGGTGATCCTGATCATTTTGTATGGGAAAGACGAAGATTATTTTCGAAACTTTTATTTTTAAAATAAAAGATTACTGATTATTTTCGGAGCTTTTAAAATAGAATAAAAGTACTTAATACTTAATAAACTATTGTAAGTTACATAATATCGCATTCTTCATGCCATTTCAAGAAACATGCATCTTTGAATTGTTGAGAGGTGCAAATCGCGCCATCAGACATTTCATAGTACCTGTAATAAAACATATAACATTACAATATTTTGTTTTTGCTTGTAAATAGAGATAGAGAGCCCTCTTAAATGGAGCCATTATCACCTCAATATTTACTACGACTTTAATGTTTAGATTTTTAAAGGCTGATCTCAACATTATTTAGCAACAAAGTAGCTGATTTTGCAGCACGAATTCTAGATCATTCAGACGCATAAGGTCCCGCTCGCAAAACGTCCCTGTGCTTATAAATGGTGCCGTTCTTATAAAGTCCCCTTCGCAAAACGTCCCTCTCTCAAACTGTCCCTCTCTCAAAATGTCCCCCTCTCGAAACGTCCCCATCTCAAAACTTCCCATTCGCAAAAATTCCCAAGCTTTACTAATACTTCCATAACCAATAGTACCCTCCGGAGCGATCAGTCCACTTTCCGGATCGGTCTACTCTTTTTTTCCTAATCCGTCTATTTCCTGATCGGTCCACTTTCCGGATCGGTCTACTTTCCCGATTGTACAACTATTGCACTCCTAAAAAATGTGACGGAAAATGACAGATGTCAATGTCAGAAAACATGACACCAGAATGAAGTTTCAAGAAAAAAAATGTCAAAAGACAGGTGACAGCTGTCAAACTAAAACCTCATTTATCTCGGAATCTACGTCCGCTAGACCACTCATGTCTTAGAGAAAGTTGTAGGTCTTGACGAGATCTACATATCAGATGACAGCTGTCAAACTAAAAAAAATATATATTTTGCTACTTTTTTGCTACTTTGACATTTTTCTTTTTTTAAAACAAATTTATTAACAAATTTTAGCAATGTAGAAAGTAGACCAATCGGGAAAGTAGACCGATCGGGAAAGTGAACCGATCGCTCCGGAGGGGAAATTAAACTGTTACAGGGGGGAATACACGTGCCTGTAACTGGTACACTTGCACATAATAATGTATCATTATTGTGAGTGTGACGAATCGGGCCTCATTGTATGAATGAAAATTTTGTTGACGAATCGGTGTTGTGACGAATCGGACCTAAGTCAAAAGTGTGATAAAATAAAAAAATGAACATTAAAAAGATTTATTATCTTATAAGGATACATGAAATAAATTCATTTCACTTAAATGTTGAATTTTTATCATAACGAAAATAATCATTTCTTCTTAAAACTAAAAATTATCCCTTCAGACGCATAGTAATTAAAATTTTATTTTTCAAGTAAGCTTGCAATAATGTAATTCGGTTTAAAAAATGGGCAATACTCGTGCGACCTTCAGTTAGTGATTTCACCAACTTCTTATACCTTTTATTAAAGTATGTATCACAATTCCTTCGGTTCTTGTTTATAGGATTGAAAACTCTTTGAATAATTCTGCGTGTGGATCGTCGAGATTCTTTGCTTATTTTTTGTATGAACCAAAATAGACCCGGACGTTTCGGTAACTTTTTATTGAATCTGCTATTCCAACCTTCTACTGCGTTTGTTGTTCTGTGAAGTTGGTTTGCACAGCTTATTACAGCAGGCCGCAATCTCGGGTACCATTGTTTCTGGTAGTAATCAATAAACTTTTCCATCACGTCGTCTGTATCCGGAGTATTTTGTAAAATATGGGACCAAGCTTCTCGGATAAAGTTGGCAGGAACTAGTGGCAAATTTGCACTCCAGCGAGCTATCATTCTCCTTTTCTTGGTGGTAGTGACGCCAAGAGATTTGCATTTCTTCCACACTGCGGCGTTAAAATGCCGATAACATCCACTTAAGTTAACTTGTGGGAAAACTTTAACAATAGCATTTAGCTGTGCTTGTTCAAAGTCACATTTAAAATTGTGAATGGTTATTCCTAATTTTGTTTTGATAATTTCAAAAAGTCGCGTATAATGCATTTCTGTTTTTCCAGCTAAAACTGCAAATATTACTGGCACAACATCAGTACACTTCGCGTTTGATGCTATATCCAAGTGAATAGTGTACACTTGATAATAGGGAGTAGGAGCAGTATGAAATGTGCCATCTCCAAAGTACTGACCCTGTTTAAATCTTCTCATAAAATTTCGAGCAATAGTACTGCAAAATACCAAAACTTCAACTTCCGGTCCCGACCCGTGGTCCAACAGCTACGTCCAACGTGTTGTACCAAGGGTAAGCAAAACTATCCATGGACCAACCCTTTTTTTTGCAATTTCTAGTTATGACCAGTGGAATAACAAAGGGGTTATTGTCCAACTAGTATATGATGTTCAACTAATTACCTATACCAGTTATTAGTGCATTTTATGAAAATCAAAAGTCATGATACAGTTGCTATTTTCAGTTATTTAATTTATTTTGAATGCATTCTAAAATCAAGGTCAATGTTAAAATCCCTTATTTATGTATTTTAATTAAGAAAATAAAATAAACAAAAAACTAATCTTCTTTTATCTTTAAGTATATAAAATAAACAAAAAACTAATCTTCTTTTATCTTTAAGTATCATCTTATCTTAATTTATCAATCGCGGTGCCAACAGTGATATGTCCACTTAATAGCTCTAATTGTACATGTCTAATGTAATCGTCAGTCATAATGTATTGTGTCCTTCTTTTAACACCAATATTTCGCTTCTTCCGCGCGGGTCCCTTCGATAAATTACCTTTTTCACGTAAGGCATTTAAGAGCCTCATCAAATTAACAGTATTCTTGTTAATATATTTGTTTAAATCAGCATGAAACGATTCTGCCACATTATTAGTTCTATGGCGTTCTCCAAAAACGGTTATAAACTTTTTGATTTTTTTGTTTAACCAAACGCGTGTCATATATCTGACGAATTTGTCCATTTTCAGAAAGTCAAGAGCATCTAGCTCACTTTTTATATATTTCCAACCGTCAGTTAGGTAAGCGGCAGGAAGCAATGGCAGTACGGTACACATTCCTACAAGTCTTTTTTCAGGTTTGGACTTGGTATGTCCTAACGCCTTTGCCATTTTCCATACATTTTTGGAAAAATGCATGTAGCAGCCTTTTAGGACAATATGCGGAAAAACTTCTAAAAATGCGTTTACTGCTGCGGTTTCGTAGTCGCAATGATATTTACGAGGCTGCCATTTTGGAAGTCTCGATTTTATGATATTAATCATCGTCACGTACGTATCTTTCTTTTTATCTGTCAGTAAGACATACATTAACGGTACAACATTGGTAGTTCCGTTGTCGCTTCCAATGTCGCCGTGCAAAGTAAATAATTGTACGAACGGGTGCGGGCAACTTTTGAATGTTCCGTCACCGAAGTATTCATCAATATTTTCAACGATTTGTCTTGCTTGTGGGGTGCAAAATATGATAATTCTAGTATCGCAATAATAATAATCACCCAAAATAAAATCAACATACTGCTCGGGCACGGCCACTTCTTCTATAGTTGAGTAAACGGATTTAGTTACTCCCATTGATTTATGCCTCGCGTCGTACAAAGAGTGTTTAATGTTGTCAAATGTTGGTAAGCTATCGATCAAATGAAAACCTTTATCAATTAATTTTGCCTCGTGTTTTTTGAAAAGTTGGGGCATTGGGATATCTGTACTTGATGCTTCATTTCTCAAATCCATAAGAGTCACTGCTACTTCATTTTTTTCATAATTTGATTGACAAGAGTGCTCTTTTCCTTCAATTATCTGCATGTCCTAATAAAAAATATAATATATTATATAGAAAGAAAAAAAAACAGAAATAACCAGGCAAAGCCAAACCGCCAAACGGTGGAAACCGTGTTCCTGTAGGTATGATGCGGGGAGTAACCACTACGGGAGAGGATCTGGGCAGTCTCGGTCAACTTCCTATCTCCAGAGAGAAGAGGCTTGTCTAGTTGAACGTAAAATTAGTAAGCTGCTGAGCACGGATCTGCACTCGCGTGAATATAACGTGTAGTCAACGCGGACGGACAGCTAGTATAATTATACTACTGAGCACGACAAATTATGCCGATAAATTTCGAATGGATCAAGGAGTTGGGTTCAGTAGGTACTTGGTGAGGAGAGAATAACATAAGCACCTCCGTACCTTAATCATAAGAGATCCAGTGCATTTTTCTTTCCTGTACAAGGAGCACCGCCAATATGATCCGCGTGACTTTTCCTTAAAATGTTTCACCTTGTAGAACTGCCTTCCTTCATATAATAGCACATTGCCGCCTTTCCTTTGAATTATTCTAAATTCTCTACCTTCCTCCATTTTTCTTGCATTTATTGAAATTCACACCAAATTAATGAACGCTTTGACACTTTGACATTGTGGTGTCAATTTCTAATCATTGACTGAAATATCTAAGGAGTTTGCAATCTAATTGCAGTAGATAACCTTTTTGCCTCTAAGTTTGTTGGACCATGGGTAAACATACTTTCTAGTGTTGGACAACTGATAAATTAACTTCTCCATGGTACAACCTGTTGGGCTACGGGGTAGTCATTTTACCCGTGGTGCAACGGGTTGGTCCATGGATAGTTTTGCTTACCCTTGGTACAACACGTTGGACGTAGCTGTTGGACCACGGGTCGGGACCGATCACCGTCGTTCTCATCATCACGTATGAGAAAATTTTTGGCTAATGGGTTCGGTATATGTACCTCGCTGCAATGTTCAAAAGCCATTTTGTTTGCATTTAAAAACTTTTTACGTTCTCTGTAAAATCTATCTTTTTTTGAGGTAAATCGTGGTGCATATTTAGGGTCAATGTGTTCCATATTTTTGTCAAAAATGTCTTCCATTGGCCCGAGGTCCTCGCATATATCCTTTTTACTTTTATTAAGGGCGAGAAAGATGTCATTTTTCACTTGACTTGATTCACATGAATGATCAGATGGTGAAGCCGCTCGAAGTAAACAATTTTCTTTTTTATTTAACGTGACGGATGCATTACATGTTCTATCAACGCATCGCCATTGTGTACTTCCACTTCTGTTTTTTCTATTAAAATTATATCGAAATCCATCAGACAACACCGTTTTTTTCCCTTTTTGTGTTAAAGAAAACTCGAAATTTTGTATGTAGTCACTCATTGTAGAAAACAGATAAGTTAGGTACCACAACCAGTCTGATAGTCAGAAGTAAAACAAAAGAAATTCGTGACACACTGACATGAGAACCATATTTATTTTATCAAACGAAGAATAATTTTAAGCACATTACATTAAAACCTCTTTACTGAAGTGGCCAGTGATTAAATAGATTGTATTGCATCTAGAGTGTTTTCACATTGTAGGTACAACCAGATATCGAATTCGGAACCCGAAATGTATGAAATATGTAGGTACCTGGTGATATCCGATATCGGAGCGGACAATGTGGAAACTATCGCAACCCCAGAAAACCCATTGGTGTACTACGGGACGTTATGAGATGGGGACATTTTGAGAAAGGGACTTTTCGAAAAAGGGACATTATGAGAAAAGTGAAAAGGGACGTTTAACGAGCGGGACCTTATGCGTCTGAATGTTCTAGATTTAGCAGGAAAATATTTCACTAGTTATATTAATTCAAAAGTGGCTCCTCAATCTAAACATCTGAATTGAGGAGCCACCTGGAACTCGTTGAGTAATAGATGAATATTTTTGAAAATTTTGCATCATTTAGCAGCAATGATGCGATGTATTTTCAAAAAAATTGGTTTCTGTAGCGCTGAAATTACAGTAAATATAATACTATTAGTACGGCTCCTCAATCTATACTCTAGAGGTGAATTTCCATTAAAGTGAGCTATCAATTAAAATATTCGACCTAATGATCATTTAGCAGGTGGTGTGTTATATTTTGCAGTATAGAATTAAAATAGAAAAACAGAGTAAATTTTGTAGGTGAACCAATTTTCTTTGGCTCCTCAATCCTGACGTTCTACTTTTATATGATTGACTGTAGCCACCTGAGATCTCAACGGACTCAAAAGTCAGAGACACCAACATTTAGCAGAAATGTCTTCTAAATATATCTGTACAGTTCAGCAGTGCTTATATTTTGAAATAACAATACTTAACTATTTCCTTATGAATTCGCAGTGACGGGTGTAACATTTTGTATGGAGCCTGGCATTTGTGAATGGTTTATTAGTTTTTTTTTTGTATACACGTCACATTAATGAGATATTTTAAATCAAAGATGTCGGAATTTTGAAAAAATCTATATAAAAATATATAATAATACATACATACATATACATACATACATATAATCACGCCTTTATCCGTAATGGGGTAGGCAGAGCGTAAACGACAATAATAGATGCTTTAGACAAAAATCATCAAGTATATTTTAGGTTAGTATTTACGCGTAGAATCGAATAGGTTTAGCCGTCAGCCGAAATATTTTTGTAAAATATATAAGAGTCGCCATTCACACTATGCCAATAATGTTGCATTCCCTTTGCTGACATTTTAGTTTAGGAATGAAGCCTACATGCAACTGGTAAATTCTTTCGAAAGAATATGGTCGAACGAAAATGGTAAAAACAATTTGGTCCTGTCCAGAAGATAATCTAATGGCTGAATAAAGTTGTATGAGTAGTCCAAAATATATATCATATTCGACCTATGTCCAATATGTCCATATTCCTTTGGACAAAGTTGTTAGGTATCACGGGTGGTTCATTCATTATCATATACCCTAAATTTTATATGGTCAGAAAAGTAACTCCAAAAGAACAAATTTCGCATGCGATTTTCATACAATTTGCCATGCGAATGTTAGGCTTCGACTTCGATTCGAGTAATTCAAAAATACGGCACCATATCTTTCTTCTTCTTCCTAGTCTTATCCCGTATCTCACGGGGTCGGCTACGACTTCGTTTCGAGTAATTCAAAAATACGGCACCATATCTTTCTTCTTCTTCCTAGTCTTATCCCGTATCTCACGGGGTCGGCTACCTAATCTAGGGGATTGAACGAGGGTACTGGCTTTTACACAGAGCGACTGTCATCTGACCTTCGCAACCAAGAAGGGAAACCAGACCCAATCCTAGATTAGGTCAGAGTTTTCAAGCCGCCAATGCTTAGAACTGGCCTCTGATACGGCTTAACGACTAATATCTACGGTATTAAACGATATTAACCGGGACCAACGGCTTAACGTGCCTTCCGAAGCACGGAAAAAGCGCCGAATAAACCTATATATGAAATTCGAAAACCGAAAAACACATTGGTACGTAGTGGGATTCGAACCACGACCTCCCGCTCAGGAGGCAGCGGCCCTATCCACTACACCATCGGGCTCTACCACCATATCTTTCTTACTCTTTGTATTATTGAATACATACATACATACATACATATAATCACGCCTTTATCCCTAATGGGGTAGGCAGAGCGTTAACGACCTAAGCAAAGGTCGTTCCGCCACGTCTGACAAGTTTTGAGGATTATTACAAATGATCATGACGTATATTGCTTTAGTGACAGGTTGTCAGCCCATCGCCTAAAATTGCAGTGTATTATAACCCTCGAATCCATTAGCTGGTTTTTACAGCATGCTCTGGAGGTGATGCAGCTGGCACATTCTATGTTTTTCCATCACTCCCAGTCCAGCATGGAAGAATAAATTTCTTTTATTGAATAAAAGGGATAAAAGCGTGACTTTATGTATGTAAACATGTTCGTATGGATTGCCATACGAGCTTATTATTTGTTATTATAACTGTACTTACAGTGAGCATGGCATGCACAATCCTTTCTTCCATTCAACTTGTCCATTAAAACACGCCGTTTTTCTTTTCGTCTGTTTTTTCTGTCTCTTTATCGGACCATTGATGAATTTCTTCGTTCTCTTCCCAGCATATTTAAGTCTTACTAACTTCTTCAATTTCCTTACATTTATAACTTTGTTTGAATACATGACGTCGTTTGAGATTTTCCGTCTGTATCTCAGCTGTTCGCCACTTGCTATGCCTAAATCTATAATTTCTTGTTCTATGGAGTCCATGGAATTAAGTATATCTCTAATGTTCGCTGCTCCTTTTCCTAAAACAGTTGTTTCTTTATATTTATTTATCTCTTTAACTATCTGTGGAAGATTCACGGCTCCTTCTTTTGAAGTAGTTGTTGCATTGTCTTTATTCCTATCTGTTACTATCTGCAGAAGACGTCTAGTCCGATTCCCGACTTCTTCTTTTACTTTACTCCTTTCTTTCATTATCTGCGTAAGAGGACTTGTCTGATTCTTCATCAAAGCGGCAACTAAAGGAGACGTCACTCCTTTTGAAGCAGTTGTTTCATTGTCTTTATTACTATCTTTTTCTATCTGCGGAAGGCTACTTGTATGAGTCTTCATCGTAGCGAATACTGAAGACGCAAAAACTAAAATCCAAATTAATTTCATATTAACTAATTTTCTGTTAATCACTCTATAATCTTTTTACAAAGAAAGACTATTAGCAACTGTTATAAAAATCATCTTGACAAGTTTTTATATTGCATCCTTTGGTAAAATAAATAATAGGTAAGGCTAGAAAAGTTTTCATAATAAAAGTTGTTCGCCAGCCGACGTATAATTCAATGGGTCTTTATTTAAATAGGAAATGGTATGACGAATGTTTATTATGGGAAATCATTGCAAGTAGCGGAAGTAGACTTAATGAAATTCCTATAACAAAAATGGTAGGAATAAAAACCTCAAATTGTCACAGAATAATTAATAGAACAATGTGTAGAATGAACGTTCTACTACACAGTTCGTTCGTTGCGTGAGCGTGCAACGGGCGCGGATGGGTGTATAAATATAATCACTCTAATCTAATTCGCGTACCGAAGAATAACTTTCGCATTCAGAATTGTGTGGGAATCGCATGCGAAATTAACAATATCGGATGCGCTTTGGAGTTCAAGTTGGAGTTGGGTTTACATAAAGAAAGCTAAATTTCTTTATGTAAAAGTATAGATATGGTATGTTACGTTTCTTTATGTAAGAAAGCTAAGTTTCTTTATGTAAAAGTAAACATATGGTATGGTACTCGACCAGAAGCCGTATTTTTGAAACATTCGAACTCCAAAGCGCATACGGTTTAAAAAGATAAAGAAAGCTACTTAGCTTTCTTTATGTAAAGTTAACATATAAAAAGAAAAAGAAAATTTGTTCCTAAAACGACTTATAGAAGAGTTGCAAAACCATAATAATAATTAACATTACCAAAACAAATAGAGGCCTGCCAGGAATTTAAAAAGACCTTATAGAGAAGGGCTTATAGGAAGTGTATAAGCACTTCTCTTATTACTCATCTGTGACAGGTCTTTTTAATTCCTGGCAAGGCTTGACTTATTTACGGGATTCTTACTGGGTTTTTGTTTTTTGCTTTACCATAATGTTCAACAACACATTTCTACTGTCTATTAGGACATTAAGGACTATTAGGTTTCTTTGACCAATATTTTGAATTATCCGTTATAAAACATAAATAATGAATCTAAATATTAACATACTCACGCGTGGGCTAAGGTTATCTGGCTGCCAGTGTCGCCCGCTTAAGTTAGCTAACGGCTTAAAAGTTCTCTGGGTCAAAAATATCCTTTCCGCGTCGTCTTCTGTCATGTGTGTATCGAATCAATCGACCCGATGAACCCTGGTGTCAGTTTTTAAACCGCCTAACAGCACAGCTAATAGGCCTCTGACATGGTTTGTGTAACGACGACTATCAAACAGCGACCGGGACCGACGGCTTAACGTGCCCGAAGTACGGTATCTTTTTTTTTTTCACACTATCAGGTGATTCACCCTGCATTGTCCTAACCAAACTGGTGAAAATCTTACAAAGTGATAAATTAACAAATATAACTTTGTGTTTCCCCCCTGGGAATCGAACCCAGGACCTCCGGATCGTGAGCCCATGGCTCTGAGGCAGTTCACGCATCTGAGCTACGGTAGAAAAGTAATTTGCTAACACAGCACACAGCTCTATATAATACAATCATATTAATATTTGACCTTGACATTAATAATTACTAAGCGGGACCTTTTATAATGTGTTCGGACACCTGCCAAGATGACGCATAAAAAACTGCCAAGGAATCCTAAGTGGACAGCAGAAATATCAATAAATAAATAAAATATAAATAAATATAATTTTTACTCTAATTCGTTTACAGTTCGTGCAGTAAGGCTTTGGAATCTGTTGCCTGCGTCTGTAAGACAAGCTTCTTCATTAGATTCTTTAAAAAAATACCTTATAACTCACTATCTTTCTCTACCTTAACCGCTTGCACTTGCGTATTTCCCGGAATAATTTGGTTGTAACATTTTCTTTCATTAATATTATATATATATTTATATATGTATTATAATATTTATGTATTTCTATGTAGGTTTAAGTAATTTATATGTAAGACTATTTATTGTTATTAATTATATATATACACCTAAGTAGCTTATTTACTTACCTAAACAATATATTGCCTAAAATGTATACCAGCCCACTAGTTCAACTTTTTATTTTCCTGTACCCTAAGGTTGCCTGGAAGAAATTGCTGCTTAGCAACAGCCTATTTGTACTACTATATGTTTCATTTAATTTTATTTTCTCGTGTCTTTTCTGTGCAATAAAGTATATTCTTATCTTATCTTAAATATCCGGGAAAACCTCAAAGTTCAAGGAAATTCCCTAAATATAATCAAGTTTTAGATCCATTACTTTACAGCTAAATATTTGCATAGATACGTGTTTATTACAATGGATTCAACAACATACTAAAAGAACCTGCCCCTCTGAGGTTTGTGACCCCCCCAACCCCTCTTCTCCCCCAAATATGTCCCCATTTCCAGCTTTTATTTTTCATAAGTATTACTCAAAAACGGTAAGGTTTAAGGTTTCATACTTATGTTACGTTGAGATATCGTAATGAATACACCGTGACTTTGCATTCACTGCAGGAAAAAAATGGTGTTGTTCTGACCGTGAAATAAAACACATTTGTTTTGTTTTTTTGAAAAATATATGTTTCAAAAAATATATAAGACCTACAACATCATTAACAATTTGTCATAGTATCCTCGTCACCATTTGTCCCCTTTGGTAGCCCCTTGAGCACCATGAAAACCTGAAACTTCCATGTGTTGTATTTGGCATCTAGGTTCCCGATTTGAATCCTGGAAGCGTCTGCAAAGGCTTATCCATCTTGACAAACAGAATTTGATTCGTCGAATTTTCAAATCTTCAGAACTTCAATACACACCCTCAATTAAATTTTTAATGATCTTTTTTGCTGTGTACAGAAGTTTATGCGAGTATTAATTTCGTTAATTTTCCAAAACGAAACAAATAAGCCAACAAGACAAGATGTCATTCCATTAAAACACTATGGTATGGACAGTCACAAATGAGGCTGCAGCTTTTCAGTAAGGTGATCATAAAACTCGAGGGAAATCAGGGAAAATTATTTAACATTTAATTGTGACATAAATTAATTAAAGAAAACTACATTTGCAAATAAATAGTGACGAACAGTAGTGACATAGTTCTTAAGGCGATCCGTGGGTATGTGTACTCAGGCCAGGTTTCGAATCTTTGTCTTTGGATCCTGTTGCTGCAAATTTCTTTGAATATTTTCTGTGTCTTCTGATGGTAAATTTCGAATAGGCATACCACGTTTGTGTCTACTATCAACTAATTATGGTAGTAGTATATTCATGTAAAATTTTATCAGTTTTCCAGGTCCAGAAATTTTCATCTTTTTCCATTCTTACTGTGTGTAAATTTTCTCCTTGCATAGCATAATGTGCAAGTCGCAAAATGAGCACTAGTGCAATTCGCAGAACGTGCCGGTCTCAAAATGTGCAAGTCGCAAAATGTGCAGGTCACAAAATGTACAGGAATAAACTTATTTTAATATAGTCGTGTGCTAACCGAATCGACACCATTGATTTACCGACGAGTAGAGCTATACGAGAACACCAATTTTTAAAATTGTTTTGTGCCATTTTAACAACATGCTCATTATACTCGTAGCATTTTGGTCATTCATTACTCCCCGAAAGGCCGCATTGCAAGTCTAGTGTTGTGTGTGTGCGCGTGCGGTGTGTATATGTGTGTGTATGGGTGGTGTGTGTGTGTGTGTGTGGCGCGCGCGTGTGTGTGTGTGTGGCGCGCGCGCGTGTGTGTGTGTGTGTGTGTGTGTGTGTGTGTCGTCCCTGGTTTTTACTTTATTATGGTATTAAGGTATCAAAATAAAAAATAACATAATTTTAAAAATCTATTATCTTTAGGCATTACATAAAACAAAACTGCATTTGCATTGCAAAACTAAACGTAATTGAACTTAATGTAGGTACGTAACACAAACTTATAATTATAAACACTACAGGCTGTTAGGGTAAACACTGTTTTCCTTCAAGGCGGTAACTCAGTGATGCCTATTGAACAACTTTCCGTATGGGACCCATATAAGGAAAGTTGTTCAGTAGGCGGGCACTAAGTTACCTTCTTAAAAGAAAAAAAATATGTACCCTAACACCCTGTATATTCAGTATTTATTTATTTATAATAGAAAGATTTTAAATATATAACTTTCTTTAAAAAATCCAAACACGTGGTTTGGCTATTTTCTAATTCAGCCAACAATTTTTCGTATTTTTTGTCAAAAACTCTATACCGCACTCTTCTGTTGTTTCTTAAATGCCGCTTCATTGCTCGTCTGCTCTTGACATTCACATGAATAGTCTCTTTTTTCATTTTATATATAAAATTAAATAATGTTGGCTTTGGCGGTACTTTAACGTTGACGCGATGATGCCAGCCTTCAACAACGTTTGTCGTTCTGTGTTTTGAACCAGCACAACTTAATATTGATGGTTTAAATTTTGGGCACCATTGTGTTTGAAGATATTCAATAAAGCTATTGAATTCTTGTTTTTCCGATACAGCGTTTAAGATATCGCACCAGGCGCTATTAAAGAATTGTGCAGGCAGCATTGGCAAATTGGAAATTTGACGTACGAACTGTCGCTGTTCGCTTGTTTGAGTAATATGAAGCGATTTAGCCATTTTCCACACTGCTTTTTTAAAATGTTGGTAGCAGATGTGTACGTTTGCTGTAGGATATACTTCTGACATAGCATTTATTTGAGCCTTTTCTGCATCACAAATGTATTCATTCATTTTTAAGTGTAATTTATTTTTTAACAATTCAAAGAAACGAACGTACGTACTTTGCTTCTTGTTCGGCAAAAGAGCAAAAATTAAAGGCACAACATTAATCGAGCTTTTATCGGAATACAAATCCACATGAATAGTAAAAAGTTGATAGAACGGCCTGGGGCAAACTTTAAAAGTGCCATCACCAAGGCAAGCGTCAAATGCAGAATTTTCAATTAACTTTCTGGCTTCAGATGTACAAAAAAATAGGATTTTTTCATCTTGCCCATCTTCGCATAACAAAAAATTATCAGACAAGGCATTAGGTACAACCACATCTTTTAGTTTTTTGAAAGTAGCGGTTTTTGAATTTATAAACCTTTTTCTTGTTCTGTGTAACGTGTCTCGTACTGCTGCATAAGGCGGTAAGATGTCACTATATTTATCATTTTGATACAACAAATCCTCCATATTGCGTTCATAAATTTGTTGAACTGGACCCATGTCATTACAAACATCCTCTTGTGTTTTTTTTTATTAACATATAAATAACATTTTCAGCGTCGTCGGATTTACAGGTGTGCTCACTTTTTCGCAATATTTTATTCATCAGATTGTTGGTGGTTACAGAAGCACTACAAACACTTCTCTTAGCACATGTCCACAAAAAACTACCACTTGGATTTTTATTCTTTAAATTGTAACGGTAAGATCCAAGTAACAATGTTTTTTTACCTTTTTGGTTTACACTCAATGTAATATTCATTTTTGTATCCTTTTTGTATTAAATCTGATAAGCACAAAAATATTTTGTTGGAAAAACAGAAGCATGAACAAAAGAATGTCAAAAAAGAACAAAATTAAAAGAATGTCAGTTAGGTTTTTCTTTGTAATGACACGCATGACAGAAAATATGTACTTAACAAAGCTAGCATGGAGATTGTATGCAATAGTGTAAAACCTCTCGACAAGACCTTCACAGCCCGTTTTCTTTCAAGTATGTATTATACGTAGATAAATTATAATGATATGTAGTACGTATAACTATCTTATGAACAACCTAAGAGGTATGGATTTTATTCCAAAATATGTTATTTTCGAAAATCGAGGTTTGATCTGCCCATTAGAAAATCTCGTTTAAGTGCAAAATGTCTACTTTGCAAGTCTAATGACTAACTTCAACAAAACTACACTGGCTGGACATTTTGCAAACTGGACATTTTGCAAACTGGACATTTTGCAAACTGGACATTTTGCAAACTGGACATTTTGCAAATTAGATATTTTGCAAATTACATATTTTGCAAATTAGATATTTTGCAAATTAGATATTTTGCAAATTAGATATTTTGCAAACTTGACATTTAGCAAACTGTACATTTTGCAAACTTGGCATTTTGCACCTAAACGGAAAATCTGCACATTTTGCGATCTGCACATTTTGCGATCTGCATACTTTGCGATCTGCACATTTAGAGACCTGCACATTTTGCGAAATAAACATTTTGCGGAGTCTGCACATTTTGCGACTTGCACATTATGCTATGCAAGGATGTATTGGTTTGTACATGTTACAAGCAAACTGAAAATGTCATCAGAAAAAAACAAACTAAAACATTCCAAAGGAGTCTTAGCTGATCTAGCTGTGGACTTGACACCTGGTAAGTGTAAAATTATATTATGGACTCGTGTTCTTACGGCGCTTGACGGTGGAGACTTTGACCATTTTTGTTAAGGCCCATTTCTCCCATTATGTCTGGTAAAATAGAAATTGTCATACTGTCTTGCAGAGACGTCTTCTTCGTTGTCAGACGATTCACTTGATTGTGCGGACGATTGGTTGATTTCACTAGCACTGTTGTGATCACTTTGTGTTACCTCGTCTAACTCCGACTCAGAATCTGACCCTCCAACTTGTTCTTCATCAGAAGCTTCTGCCAACCATTGCGAAATTTGCCGTTTTCTTACATCCATGACTAATTCTGAAAAAAAGATACAAAACTTACTTACTTAATTTCATTTTATCACGCTGTAAAAATCATATTTATAAAATAAATTTACACACTGGACATATAATAATACAAATTAAATTAATAATACATAAAACAAACAACTCACCTCTTTCAAAAAAGTAACGTAATTACTCACACGGGGTCACCGCTCAAGAGCGCAGCGACGCGTCCTTCCACTCCCGTGACTTGATCGCTACTGGAAAACAAACTTCGACGCGGGTTATGAAGCCAGCGGGGACGTGGGGAAATTCGGGCAGCGGCAAGTCCTTAATTTTTTAATGCGAAACTGCTTTGACCCCATGCGTTTAATAAGGGTTAACAACTTTTAACGAACTTTAAGAAATCAAATAAGTGCAAAACGTAAACGTAAGTAATATAATTAGAGATGAAACGGATATCCGGTAACTATCCGGTATCCGGCCTATCCGGCCGCCATAATAATATCCGGCCGAATACCGGATAGCTACTATTATTAAAAAAAAAAACTAGATAAAAGAAACACATTTTTAGAGTAATTATTTGCTTTATTTAGTTAGTCATAGTATCACTTAACTTAATTATAATTAATTTTTAATTTTTAATCATACATTAGTAAATTAATTTTCTTTTGTCGAGTGAGTATCGAGTCTATCGACCCGATGAACCCTGGTGTCAGAGTTTTGAAACCGCCTAGTAGCACAACTATCAGGCCTCTGACATGGTTTGAATAACGACCACTATCAAAGACAGCGACCGGGACCGACGGCTTAACGTGCCCTCCGAAGCACGAAATCTTTTTCTTTTTCGGACAATCAGGTGATTCAGCCTGCAATGTCCTAACCAAACTGGGGAAAAATTCACAAAGTGATAAATTTTCAAATATCAACTTTTGTGTTTCCCCCCTGGGAATCGAACCCAGGACCTCCGGATCATGAGTCCATGGCACTAGCCACCACCACGGAGGCAGTAAATTAATGTAATATGAAGAAAGAGAACGAATTAGTACAATTTAGTACTCATACTGCACTAAGGGCAAGTTATGGTGAATAAATACTAATTTCTCTGCATTGATAGGTAGCAGGCGGTTGCGTTTCTCTTCATAAATAAGGCCAGCTTCAGAAAAAAGTCTTTCGCTATACACACTGCTGCAAGGTGCAGAAAGGTAGATTTTAGCTGTTAAATTTGGGTATTGTTTGCCATTAGCTGCCCACTAAGAATAAGGGTCGCAATTGCGATCAATTCGCGCTGACTATCTCAAATATCTCAAAAAGTTGTGTACTTACCCGCCGGACCCGTGCGCCTCCCGAAAGCTTTCGGCAAACACTAAGTTGGCAAGCGATGGCATGACGATCGGCGCACACGCCGAAAAGAGAAAGCGATATTTCTTTCACGTACTCGTCGATTCGACGAAGGTTAGGCGTTAAGGGTTGATTAGTTAAATGTTGGACTACATCAACAGCAGTTATGAAGGTAATGAAGAATAGGATCCTGAAGGTGAAATGAGTCGTTGATTTAATACAACTACACAAGAATAAAGAAAAATAAGTTTGTTTTAGTAATAAATTTTAATCAGGGTCCATCGGATCGATCGACTCATCGTAAGTTAATCGATTTTTCATGCAATGTATCTCGTGAGTGAGATCTAACCCTTAATAATTAGCTGTATAGTTTGTAGGACAATGGCCGCATGGAGACCACATACACATTTATTAAATGGGCAGAGGTCGTATGAGGACCACATACTTAGAGAGTAATTATTTCACAGCAAAACAAATACAACCATAGGTTGAACAATAACACGGATAAATAAACATATATACTATGAAAAAGTTACAATAAATAGTACATACCTTGTTTATTTTCGGTATAATCACATTTAAATTTAACACTGAATAACAAAAGTGGCAGTTGAAACAAAGATTTAAATTTAACAATCGAAATGTCAAACAACTTGTTCGGATACACCAACTTTTATTTTTGTTTACAAATCAACCCATTCATAGACAATATTTTTATGACATTTTGTGGTCAATATATGGCATCAGCTCGTTAAAACAAAAATCATATGCTATGTGGTCATTATGTGACCACAGCCTGGGTAAGGGTTAAAGAGATATATTAGAGGTTTGTGGTCAGTTTTTATTATAAAATGCCTTCCATATAAGTATGGTCTAAAATGTTTTGTTGCCCATACTATTACTAGTAACTCTTTATCAATAGTAGCATAGTTACGCTCTGCTTTATTTAAACTTCTACTTGTATAAGCCACTGGCCGTCCATCATTATTGAATAAAACAGCACATAAAGCATATCGTGATGCATCCGCATGGAGGATAAAGGTGTTACTTGTAACGAACCTTTTGTTTGTTTATTTTCCCATCTTCCATTGTTCTGGAATGTGCCCGTGTTTTGGGACCTGTCATAATTATTTCGGTAAGTTCTTGAAGTTGTCGTAACTCTTGGCTCATAATAGTACATACGATTTCATGTACCGCCATTCCGATAGCAAGTATTACCTCTATAACTCCCTCTCGCTTGTCTTCGTTGACTTCCTCTGAAATAACCTCGTACTGATCCATTTGGATAGTTTCTCTTGATTGAAAATTACTGCCTCTCGAGTATTCTCGCGTACTGCTGGTTCTATTTAATATGTAATACATACCAATCATCTCTGGTCCAGAAGGTAATATTGCTTCCTCATCCACTGCCGCTTGTATTGCATCTTTCAGATAGTTAAAGTCCCTAGCAGTTATAATAGTGCTAAGTCTACGGGTGCGCAAGCCATCGGCAAATCTTTTGACTGCCATTTTTTCATTTAATGGTCTCAATACTTTATAAGCATTTAGAGGTATATATGACAATTACATGTTGGTGTGTGTTCTCTATGGCGGGCGGGAGACGACTAGCGTCACCACGCCAAATGGTACAGTGTGTTACATATTGCTGAATAGTAAAATCTTACAATAACATATGTCGCTACAAGCTTTAGCATCACCTTTGGATTGCGAAATCGTTAAATCAACAAATAGCTGTGCCAATTCGCTACCATATTCTGCAATTGTCGCATTAGTTTGTTTCTCAGTTTGTAATTTAGTTTGCATCGCGATAGCTGATTTTTGTGCAAGTTATTTAATTCTCATGTCTTCCAACAATCGATCGACTGTTGAATATTTTTCATTCAATTTCAATTTGGCTGCTTGTGATACTCTACTTTAAGGCACAAACTTTATTAGTTTAGCTTTACATTCCTGCTTTGTTAATACTGTACTGTAATATTCAATGTTCTCGATTAACCGTTGTGTTGTACCTTCATCATCATACATTACGGGTAACAGACTAATGGTGCTCCCACATTGCCGTTAGAAAATGTTTGTAAACATTTTATAACACCAAAACATTGACTAACAAATGTTAACAATTGTTGCATTTTGTTAGAAACTGTTACATGTTATAAGTGCTCCTACATTGATGGAAAATGTTTAAACATTTTATAACATCTAGTATTGGCTCGCAGTTTGGTTTCGCCTTCTGAGGGCCGAGGACGTCTACACGAAAATGGAAGAAGATTTGCTCATTGGAATAGCTTTTATTTTTTGTTTAAAAAAGAAGAAAAAGCGCTCTTATTGGATGCGCCAAACGCTAAAAGCTAGAGGAAAATATAGTGCCACAGACTATCTCAAGGATTTGGGTATTGACGGTTGCTTAAAAGATTTTATAAGAATGAACAGTTCCGAATTTGAATATCTACAAAATTTAATTGGGGCAAAAATAGGCAAACGAGACACTAAATTTAGAAAATCTGTAAGTGTGACGGAAAGACTTGCGGTAACGTTAAGATTTTTGGCAACTGGTAGCAGTTATAAAAGTCTTGGAAATGTGTTCAAGTTGTCAGACCAAGTGATATCTATTATCGTACCAGAAGTGTGCGAGGCTCTCAATGAGGTTTTAAAGGAATATATACAGGTAAGTCAAACAACATTTTTAATTATTTTTTTATTTACTTTTAATATGATCTAATCTAATCATACTTTAGGTAGGTACCTACCTTACCTTACTAATATTTTATTTAATAATTAACAAACCAAACATGTATTTTTTAATTTTTGATTGATTCCAACAAATCGTTTAATGATTGGGTCGAATCTTGGCTTGATTCCGATAAATTAGACGGACTCTGTGTTCTTGCGCTGGTACGAGTATGTGTCCTGAAGTTATCCGAAGAACTGGTTTCAAATGAAGCCGAGGGACTCGGTGCGGTGTTGAATCCCCTCGAGCTACAGTCAGCATTATTTTCCGAAAAAGTGGATAGATTTGGTTCAGAGTTGTATCCCCAGGAACTACTAGCGGTTGGGTCTGTGGTTGTTGGAAAATCATATTGTCCCATTGACGCATTGTACAAAATATTGTTAATGTAATGTTGAGCAGTATTCTTAGCATGACTGTTTTTTATTTGTTTCAGTTTCATCGAGACATACTCTCCAAATGCGTCATTTTCATCCCTGCTGTTTCTAGATTCGTACATTCTTTGTAAAATATTTACAGCTTCTTGTTGTGTTGTATCTTTTTCTACTTCAGGCCGTCTTCTTTTCCGAAATGGTTTTGGGGTGGCGAAAGGCGTGCCCGTAGTTTCATTTACAGTGACAGTATTTCCTGTTTCGTTCAAACTGAGAGTGTTTTCTGAAGCAATTCTGTTTTCTTCGTTACCCTGAAAGAATAGAATTAAACGATAATTTCAAGTTATAAACAATTAAATTATAGGCGCGTCAAATTAGCTAAAATTGTAAAAAAATCTATAACCGCGATTTTCTTTTTCTATTACTATTATAGTGTATCCTATTAATATTTCATACTTAATAAAAATATCCAATAAAATTTGTTAGAATAACGAGTTATAGATTTATTTTTCGCGCCTATTTCTTAATCTTCTATTTTTGTTCCAGATACCAACAACACCTCAAGAGTGGCTACACGTGGCAAATTCATTTGAAGAAAAATGGAATTTCCCAAATTGTTTAGGAAGTATCGATGGAAAGCACGTAGCCATACAAAAGCCAATTGATAGCGGCAGTGAATATTACAACTATAAAGGATTTTACAGCGTTGTACTTTTAGCGATAGTGGACGCAGAATACAACTTTCTGTACGTGAATATTGGCTGCCAAGGACGCATAAGTGATGGCGGAGTTTTCACAAACACAAAATTTCGAAATAAAATTAACGACAATAGTTTGAAAATACCCAGTGACAGCTCACTACCAGGCAGAAACAAACCTGTTCCTTATGTGTTCGTAACAGATGATGCGTTCCCTTTAGAAAAACACTTATTAAAACCTTTTCCAGGACCACAGGATAGCAATTCTAAGAAAAGAATCTTCAGTTATAGACTGAGTCGTGCGAGGAGAACAGTAGAGAACGCATTTGGGATTTTGTCAGCCAGATTTAGAGTTTTACGAACTACAATATTATTAGATCCAGAAAAAACTACTACTTTAATTATGACATGCGTGCTACTGCATAATTTTATAAGAAAAACTGAATCGAGCATGATTTACGCTCCATCTCAATACTATGATGGAGATGACATAGTAACTGGTACACGTATCGATGGACAATGGAGATTAGAACAGCAGCAATTAACACCACTTGAAGCATGTGAATCCCTGACAGATGATGGGAAAGAAATAAGAAAAGAATTCGCAGAATATTTTTCAAATGAAGGGTTTTTGGACTGGGCATCTAAATATTATTAAAAGACGTTAAAATAAAACTCACCTGCAACCCTCCATCGACAGTTAAACTTGGAATATTTTTGCCTTTAAGGAACATGAGTTTTTTAAATGCAAACCATTTACTTGACTCATTAGCTCCTGCACCAGATTTATTAGATTTACATTCTCGGTTAAATTGACCTACGAGTGATCGAATCTTTTTTTCAATTACTTTTTTATCCATATTAAATTCACTGGCAATTTCCATCCAAGCATCGTGTTTTTTATTTCGGTCTTTGTAGCTCTCTGACATCGTGTTCCATAGTACTTCTCTTGCTTGAAACATTTCAATCAGTTTGTAAACATCATCGTTATTCCAATTACCGGACATATTTTATTGCTTGGCGCACGCGCAACCACTAATACACACGCACAGCGATGCACGCTGACACAAAGGGACTGACAAGCGAGACACCACGCGCAGCGACCTGCGTACTCTAACCCCCACCGCACCGCACCGCCTATCCCGCCATTACCCTTATAAAATGTTTACAAACAAAAGATAACACATGTTTTATTTTGTTATAATTTGTTTTGTTATAAAATGTTTACTAACATTACTAAACATTTTCTAACATGAAAATTTATTTTAACATTTGTGATTAAATGTTTGCTAACAAATGTTTACTAACGTTATTAAACATTTTCTAACGGCAATGTGGGAGCACCATAAGAGCCGTTTTTAGACAAAATACGTCAGTGTCCGCCATTTTTGACACTTCTGTACACAATATTTCTACTTCAGTATAGAGTTCCAAAAATTTTCTCTGTTCTTCTTGAACCTCTCTCGATTGGTCATCAGTTACACTTCCTTTCTTTATTTGAATACTAATAAACGTAATTATTGACGAATACTCAGCATATACTAACTGCTTCTTTTAATTTTTCAATTAACACTTCCCTTACGTCTATTTGGTCCTATTTTAATAAGCTAATGTTCTTAATTATTTTAAACGTTTTCCAACTGTTTTAATACTATTTGCCATTAATATACTTAAATTTAAACTAACTACTGATTATAAAATGTTTTGATTACATAATTTCTTATCCTTAATAATGCTCACTTACATTTACTGTCC
Source organism: Scrobipalpa costella (assembly GCA_949820665.1). NCBI lineage: Eukaryota > Metazoa > Arthropoda > Insecta > Lepidoptera > Gelechiidae > Scrobipalpa > Scrobipalpa costella. Next base: position 15,634,785 of record OX463315.1, read on the forward strand.
TTGCGCTGCTTACGCTACCCTTATTTCACTATACTGCCCTTTACCACTCGGCAAATTGTACGTCTCTCTCTCACGTGAATTTCCACGACCACATCAGTTTTCCTGCGTAGGCCAGCTCCATTTGCGCCACTGCTGTTTTCCATCCGGAAATGTAACGTCCAAAAAATTCTCCGTCAATGCCTTCGTCAACTGAATAATCTTCTCAGGAGAAAAAAAAAATACTGTTACGCCCTTCTATAATTGCTTCAATCACTTCTCTGCCATGGGTCCCTTTTGAAAACTTTACGTTCACCAATTGCGTTTCAGTTCTGTGGAAAAAAACTTTCACGTACTTTTCTATTTCGTTAACGTATGAAAATGCTTTCATTATGCTTACTGTTGCTTCAGTATTTCACCTCTACACGCCTGTCAATCCTTTTGTTTAGCGCAATCTTCATGTAACGTGCAAGAACTATGATGATAATAAATAGAAATTAGATGACAAACATGAAGATATACCAGTCAATGTGATTTATACTCTGGCCAATAGCGTTTTCTTGATGGCAAAAGTTATTTTTACCGATTTGCGTATGTACATCACCATGCGTATTCGATGCACTCTGTTCGGCTGCCGGAGGACGAATAGTAGTAGCTTGGTTTCCCATCCCGAACTCTTTCCTAATTAGGAATCATAGGAGATCATCACAAGCCAAAACCCTAAACAAATTTTAATTAAATTTCACTTCTTCGTCTTCTGTCGAGTGGGTATCGAGTCTATCGACCCGATGAACCCTGGTTATGTGTATAATTCATGCTGGAAACTGTGTGCTGCAAATAACAATCAACATTACATTCAGAACTGCAAGTACCTTTACCCTTACCTGCTGGTTTTTCTCGATCTGTTTGATGTGGAAGATACATGAATCAGTTGAGTGTTTTGAAAATATTCGCACACATGCACACTGAATTGAACAGTTATTTTGGAGGCTTAAGCACACATAAACAATTCTATGAAGAAGCCGTCTGCCGTGTTGCGCCAGCGCACGATTTGACAACTGTAATTACTAGTTGGAATGACAAGTACCTACATCGTATAAACAACGACACGAAACTACTCGAAGCAGCGTTTCTTTCAACGCATCCTTCTCAGATAAATTGTTTGCTGTCGGCGTGTTCGCATATTCATATTCGTTTATTTGGTAACAATATATTTTAGCGTCATAGTTTAAAAAACAATTCTTGAAATTAGATTATCAATACATGTCAAAAATTTAATTAATCCTATCATAATTATTAGATTATTACAATTGTACTTTAAAAGTACAAAGTCAAAAATAAATAACACCATTTTGATTAAAATAAATTAAAAGATATTAAATAATGTAAATTTTCCCCCATATGCAGCGACCACATGTGACGGGTCGCAGAGAATGTCAGTCAGCAGTGCATGCGGTGGCCCCTCGATGCCGTAGTGAGCTCAACGACATAATTTTATTCTTTTTAAATAGGGTTCTACACGTTTCTTTCGATTTGACTCCTACATCTAACCTCAGTGCACGCTTCTGAAGTACGAAGACTCGGTGGTGGTCAGATTGGTGGTAGAATTGCCCCATAGCATAAAGCCGTAAGACATCACCGAATGAACTTAAGCGTAATAAATTTGGCGTAAAACTTCGCCAGATACTAAAGGGCGTAATTTATGCAGAGCATACGCAGCACTACTTAGTCTGTTACAAAGGGCTTCGAAGTGCGGCTTCCAATTTAAGGTGTTAAGACTTCACCTGAATCCAAGAAATCGGCATTCATCACGTATCGGGACAGGACAGTTCACAGAAGGTGGTAGTGTGATTGTTCGACCAAACAACGGTAAAAGGTTAGACTTCGTTGAGTTCAGTATCCAAGCCGTTTGAAGTAAACCACCAGCTGCGTGTAGGCAACGTTAATTCTGATGCTAAGTTGTTCGTATGTACTTGCACTAACTATGACAGTTGTGTCATCAGCAAACAATACTACTAAACCTTCACTTAGGAACTTGGATAAATCATTGATACTGTTAGAAACAGTGTATTTCCTAAGGCTGAACCTCTATTACTTAATTATTTTTTTTAAACAGCGTTTAAAAATATCGCTTAACTCAGTTAAATGCCGGAGTAGGTAGAGATAACTACATTTTTAGGAATAAAACAAAAGTATTCATCTACATAAATAATTTATTATCTTAAACAAATTAAAAACAAATAGATTAGTACCCTAATGCATCAACTGTTCAAAATGACCGCCATGTTGCTGCAAACACACTGTAGCGCGACCAAAATTTGCTGCGTTGCCCTACGAATAATTTCGGGGTCATTTCTAATTTCATTTGCAAAATGCAATACTCTTATGTTCGAGTTCTGCCAAGCTGTTTATGGGACCGCTGTACACCCTTTGTTTCATTGTCCCCCATAAAAAAAGGCGATAGGCGTAAGATCAGGTGATCGCGCCGGCCACTCAACAGGTCCTTGTCGCCCGATCCAGCGGCGCGGATATTCATTTAAAAAAGAACTGACATCCAGCGAATAATGAGCAGGACATCCGTCCATTTGAAGCAACATTCAAATCGACGATTAGCGCATCGACGCATTAGCAGCGGTAATTGCGGCTCTTGCACTTCCGCCAACAGCAACGGCAGCAGCTGCTGCTCAGTGGTGAGAAGAAAAGTTTACTTTCTGAGGGCGTGCACATTAGGTTCAAAAGTTAAAATGCGATCAGGAGTAGATATTCAGGACAGTTGACAGACTAAATTGACAGAGACATGGGACTCTGTTCAGGGCGTGATAGAGACTGTGGATCTGAAGTTTTTAGCATTTCCTCTTGACTTTCATTTAAAATTACGAGTAATCAAAGCTAAATCTTTAATCGAGTCGCACGCAGATGCGCTACATGGTCTATTTATCGGCCTACCGTTTTGTACGTACGATATTGAGATGAATTCGTTTACAACGTGCGTGAACTGTTGTTTTGTGTGTGCCGCCAAAAAATAAAAGTATAGAGTTGGCACGTGAAAAAAGGCTATCAGTTTTGTCATTATGTGCTGTGTCCACAAACACTTGTTTGTCTAAGATATGAACATCAAAACTCGTGTGACCGAGACTTGGAGCATAAAGGCCACTTTAATATAGTCTGTCAACGTCGTGCTTACCGCGCCTTAGGGGTACAGACGTGCGCGGGGACGCGGTAACGGGGGTGCGGGCGGTGAAGCAGGAGGGTGAGCGAGCACGACGCAATGTGTTCATGTTCGCAATCGCCGCGTGCTACCGCGTCCCCGCCAACGTCTGTACCCCTAGGGCGCGGTAAGCACGACGTTGACAGACTATAGCTACCTACTTTAACTTTTTCGGTACCTACGAGTATGTCGTAGCCGTCAGGTTAAATAAACAAAAAATGTTTGCCGAGAGGACATGTTTATATTTCCCAGTGACATGTGTCCCACCAGAAACGTCGTCGGTTAGGGTGTCGCAAAGTGGTCCCAGCACTAAAAAAAATTTGATCGATTTTGTATGGATCATCAACTTACCCAAATTTTTGAGTGCGATTAGCCAATTAGTATGGTAGCTGGACTTGTAAAATTAACGCCGAAGCGGAGGACGAGGGGGCGCAGCCCCCCGCATTAAAAAACAATATCCTACTCAGATCCGACTCAGTAGATAAGGTTAGGATAGAGTAGTGACCCTTTGGACCGAACAAAGTGAGCGACCAAGCCGCAGAAGAGGGGCTACTATACGGAAAGCCTCCCTGTTGGTTAGGTTAGGTTAGGCTAATTTGAATTTCACGAGAATTAGAAGACACTCGAAAAATCCCTTACTGTATAACTCCGTTTCTTTCCTTTACTCCGACCAACAGAACGAGGGAGACGAAGAAACCGAGCGAGCGGAGCGAGCGTGCTGCGGCAGCGGCCGGCGACCACCGTAGAGTAGCTCAATCTGACACTGGGGAGTACCCTTAAAATATTTTGTCGGTACATGTACTCCCCCATGTACCACCTTATATTTGTGTCACCACCTTATATTTGTGTCGCTGCGACAAGTTCTGCAGTGCCTCTTTAATTGCAGCCACTGCCGCTCAATAGTGTTTGTGTGCACTTTTACCTCCACATCCATGGTGATAGGGATGGGAGTCCCAAGAGCGGCATTGACTGGAATAGCCACCGTCCCATTTACGAACTCTCGGCTGTGGTTAACAGCCGAGTGCCCGCTCATGTTCAGCCGCAAATCTACCCCTACGTATGACCGTTGCATGTCGGTTATAACGTAGGAGTTTTGCTCCACATTGTGCGCAATGATGCGATCCAATGTGGGGCGAGATTTGTCGGCTATAAGCTCGACATGCTTTTTTTTTTTTTCAAGGCTGCTTGTGCAGCCGAACGCCCAAGTTTGGTTGCGAAGAATGCGGCCCCGGTGGCGGTACTTTTCGGTATACAGATGTGTCTCATCCATTGCTACCACATCTTTAGGACCGCCAATATTTATTCGTTCGTCGGGTGCGGCAACTTCACAAACCTAACGGAGGTAGTGGTATACCTGAATCGCCGCCTTTTTGGTCATCCCCAAGTCGAGAGCAACTTGAGTCACTTTATCGCGCCGTAAAAAATTAAGAAGGTCCTATGAAATGGCAAACTTACTTTTTTATACTGCCGCCGTATTGTTAGCTTTGATTTATTTTATTTTTTTATTAGGGTTTAAATAAGGAGCCGGTATACTATCGGTTTACTCCTGGCCCCTCCCCATAACGATATGGTTGGCAATGTTACACTTAGTACTCCTTTATATTCATATTCGTTTATTTGGTAACAATATCTTATACAGTCATAGTTTAAAAAACAATTCTTGATATTAAATTATCGTTACATGTCAAAAATAAATATTAATCCTGTATCATAATAATTTTATTATTACAAAAGTAATTTGTACTTTAAAAGTACCAAGTCAAAAATAAATAACACCATTTTGATTAAAATTTAACGAAAGTTATTAAATAATGTCAAATTTCAAAAACTCTGCATAGTTATAGAATGTGTGCTCCAGTAGCCAATGCCTAAGTTTATTTTTAAACGAAATTATGTAGTCTGCCTCCGTTACGTTGGCAGGAAGTCGGTTGTATACCTCAGGGCCCATCACGTGAGTCTATCGGTTGGTGTAACGCAGTACCTATACCGCCACATCTTTTCGTTTCTGTATTCGTCTATATTGGTAAAGACATACACAGCGGAGTAACCCTTTGGAGCGAACAAAGTGAGCGACCGAGCCGCCGAAGAGGGGCTACTTACGGAAAGCCTCCCTGTTAGTTAGTTTAGGCTAATTTGAATTTCACGAGAATTAGAAGACACTTGAAACATCCCTTACTTATTTATTACTTCGTTCCTTTCCTGTACTCCAACCAACAGAGCGAAGGAGGCGAAGGAGGCGAGCGAGCGGAGCGACCGTGCTGCGGCAGCGGCCGGCGACCACCGTAGAGTAGCTCAATCACTCACTGGGGAGTACCCTTAAAATATTTTGTCGGTACATGTACTCCCCCATGTACCACCTTATATTTGTGTCGCTGCAACAGGTTCTGCAGTGCCTCTTTAATTGCAGCCACTGCCGCTCAATAGTGTTTATGTGCACTTTTACCTCCACATCCATGGTGTTAGGGATGGGAGTCCCAAGAGCGGCATTGACTGGAATAGCCACCGTCCCATTTACGAACTCTCGGCTGTAGTTGACAGCCGAGTGCCCCCTCATGTTCAGCCGCTAATCTACCCCTACGTATGACCGGTGCATGTCGGTTATAACGTAGTAGTTTTGCTCCACATTGTGCGCAATGATGCGATCCAATGTGAGGCGAGATTTGTCGGCTATAAGCTCGACATGCTTTTTTTTTTTCAAGGCTGCTTGTGCAGCCGAACGCCCAAGTTTGGTTGCGAAGAATGCGGCCCCGGTGGCGGTACTTTTCGGTATACAGATGTGTCTCATCCATTGCTACCACATCTTTAGGACCGCCAATATTTATTCGGTCGTCGGGTGCGGCCACTTCACAAACCTAACGGAGGTAGTGGTATACCTGAATCGCCGCCTTTTTGGTCACCCCGAAGTCGAGAGCAACTTGAGTCACTTTATAGCGCCATAAAAAATTAAGAAGGTCCCATGAATTGGGCACACTTACTTTTTTTTGCTACCGCCGTATTGTTAGCCTTGATTTATTTTATTTTTTTATTAGGGTTTAAATAAGGAGCCGGTATACTATCGGTATACTCCTGGCCCCTCCCCATAACGATATGGTTGGCAATGTTACACTTAGTACTCCTTTATATTCATATTCGTTTATTTGGTAACAATATCTTATACAGTCATAGTTTAAAAAACAATTATTGATATTAAATTATCGTTACATGTAAAAATAAATATTAATCCTGTATCATAATAATTGGATTATTACAAAAGTAATTTGTACTTTAAAAGTACCAAGTCAAAAATAAATAACACCATTTTGATTAAAATTTAACGAAAGTTATTAAATAATGTCAAATTTCAAAAACTCTGCATAGTTATAGAATGTGTGCTCCAGTAGCCAATGCCTAAGTTTATTTTTAAACGAAATTATGTAGTCTGCCTCCGTTACGTTGGCAGGAAGTCGGTTGTATACCTCAGGGCCCATCACGTGAGTCTATCGGTTGGTGTAACGCAGTACCTATACCGCCACATCTTTTCGTTTCTGTATTCGTCTATATTGGTAAAGACATACACAGCGGAGTAACCCTTTGGAGCGAACAAAGTGAGCGACCGAGCCGCCGAAGAGGGGCTACTATACGGAAAGCCTCCCTGTTAGTTAGGTTAGGCTAATTTGAATTTCACGAGAATTAGAAGACACTTGAAACATCCCTTACTTATTTATTACTTCGTTCCTTTCCTGTACTCCGACCAACAGAGCGAGGGAGGCGAAGGAGGCGAGCGAGCGGAGCGAGCGTGCTGCGGCAGCGGCCGGCGACCACCGTAGAGTAGCTCAATCACTCACTGGGGAGTACCCTTAAAATATTTTGTCGGTACATGTACTCCCCCATGTACCACCTTATATTTGTGTCGCTGCAACAGGTTCTGCAGTGCCTCTTTAATTGCAGCCACTGCCGCTCAATAGTGTTTATGTGCACTTTTACCTCCACATCCATGGTGTTAGGGATGGGAGTCCCAAGAGCGGCATTGACTGGAATAGCCACCGTCCCATTTACGAACTCTCGGCTGTAGTTGACAGCCGAGTGCCCCCTCATGTTCAGCCGCTAATCTACCCCTACGTATGACCGGTGCATGTCGGTTATAACGTAGTAGTTTTGCTCCACATTGTGCGCAATGATGCAATCCAATGTGAGGCAAGATTTGTCGGCTATAAGCTCGACATGATTTTTTTTTTTCAAGGCTGCTTGTGCAGCCGAACGCCCAAGTTTGGTTGCGAAGAATGCGGCCCCAGTGGCGGTACTTTTCGGTATACAGATGTGTCTCATCCATTGCTACCACATCTTTAGGACCGCCAATATTTATTCGGTCGTCGGGTGCGGCCACTTCACAAACCTAACGGAGGTAGTGGTATACCTGAATCGCCGCCTTTTTGGTCACCCCGAAGTCGAGAGCAACTTGAGTCACTTTATAGCGCCATAAAAAATTAAGAAGGTCCCATGAATTGGGCACACTTACTTTTTTTTTGCTACCGCCGTATTGTTAGCCTTGATTTATTTTATTTTTTTATTAGGGTATAAATAAGGAGCCGGTATACTATCGGTATACTCCTGGCCCCTCCCCATAACGATATATTTGGCAATGTTACACTTAGTACTCCTTTATATTCATATTCGTTTATTTGGTAACAATATCTTATACAGTCATAGTTTAAAAAACAATTCTTGATATTAAATTATCGTTACATGTCAAAAATAAATATTAATCCTGTATCATAATAATTGGATTATTACAAAAGTAATTTGTACTTTAAAAGTACCAAGTCAAAAATAAATAACACCATTTTGATTAAAATTTAACGAAAGTTATTAAATAATGTCAAATTTCAAAAACTCTGCATAGTTATAGAATGTGTGCTCCAGTAGCCAATGCCTAAGTTTATTTTTAAACGAAATTATGTAGTCTGCCTCCGTTACGTTGGCAGGAAGTCGGTTGTATACCTCAGGGCCCATCACGTGAGTCTATCGGTTGGTGTAACGCAGTACCTATACCGCCACATCTTTTCGTTTCTGTATTCGTCTATATTGGTAAAGACATACACAGCGGAGTAACCCTTTGGAGCGAACAAATTGAGCGACCGAGCCGCCGAAGAGGGGCTACTATACGGAGAGCCTCCCTGTTAGTTAGGTTAGGCTAATTTGAATTTCACGAGAATTAGAAGACACTTGAAACATCCCTTACTTATTTATTACTTCGTTCCTTTCCTGTACTCCAACCAACAGAGCGAGGGAGGCGAAGGAGGCGAGCGAGCGGAGCGACCGTGCTGCGGCAGCGGCCGGCGACCACCGTAGAGTAGCTCAATCACTCACTGGGGAGTACCCTTAAAATATTTTGTCGGTACATGTACTCCCCCATGTACCACCTTATATTTGTGTCGCTGCAACAGGTTCTGCAGTGCCTCTTTAATTGCAGCCACTGCCGCTCAATAGTGTTTATGTGCACTTTTACCTCCACATCCATGGTGTTAGGGATGGGAGTCCCAAGAGCGGCATTGACTGGAATAGCCACCGTCCCATTTACGAACTCTCGGCTGTAGTTGACAGCCGAGTGCCCCCTCATGTTCAGCCGCTAATCTACCCCTACGTATGACCGGTGCATGTCGGTTATAACGTAGTAGTTTTGCTCCACATTGTGCGCAATGATGCGATCCAATGTGAGGCGAGATTTGTCGGCTATAAGCTCGACATGCTTTTTTTTTTTTCAAGGCTGCTTGTGCAGCCGAACGCCCAAGTTTGGTTGCGAAGAATGCGGCCCCGGTGGCGGTACTTTTCGGTATACAGATGTGTCTCATCCATTGCTACCACATCTTTAGGACCGCCAATATTTATTCGGTCGTCGGGTGCGGCCACTTCACAAACCTAACGGAGGTAGTGGTATACCTGAATCGCCGCCTTTTTGGTCACCCCGAAGTCGAGAGCAACTTGAGTCACTTTATAGCGCCATAAAAAATTAAGAAGGTCCCATGAATTGGGCACACTTACTTTTTTTTGCTACCGCCGTATTGTTAGCCTTGATTTATTTTATTTTTTTATTAGGGTTTAAATAAGGAGCCGGTATACTATCGGTATACTCCTGGCCCCTCCCCATAACGATATGGTTGGCAATGTTACACTTAGTACTCCTTTATATTCATATTCGTTTATTTGGTAACAATATCTTATACAGTCATAGTTTAAAAAACAATTATTGATATTAAATTATCGTTACATGTCAAAAATAAAAATCAATCCTATATCACAATAATTTGATTATTACAAAAGTAATTTGTACTTTAAAAGTACCAAGTCAAAAATAAATAACACCATTTTGATTAAAATAAATTAAAAATTATAAAATAATGTCAAATTTCAAAAACTCTGCATAGCTATAGAATGTGTGCTCCAATAGCCAATGCCGAAGTTTATTTTTAAACGAAATTATTGAGTCTGCCTCCGTTACGCTGGCAGGAAGTCGGTTGTATACCTTAGGGTAACGCAGTACCTTTACCGCCACATCTTTGCGTGTCTGTATTCGTCTATATTGGTAAAGACATACACAGCGGAGTAACCCTTTGGAGCGAACAAAGTGAGCGACCGAGCCGCCGAAGAGGGGCTACTATACGGAAAGCCTCCCTGTTGGTTAGGTTAGGCTAATTTGAATTTCACGAAAATTAGAAGACACTTGAAACATCCCTTACTTTATTACTCCGTTCTTTTCCTGTACTCCGACCAACAGAGCGAGGGAGGCGAAGGAGGCGAGCGAGCGGAACGAGCGTGCTGCTGCAGCGGCCGGCGACCACCGTAGAGTAGCTCAACCACTCACTGGGGAGTACCCTTAAAATATTTTATCGGTACATGTACTCCCCCATGTACCACCTTATATTTGTGTCGCTGCGACAGGTTCTGCAGTGCCTCTTTAATGGCAGCCACTGCCGCTCAATAGTGTTTGTGTGCACTTTTAGACATACAGATGTGTCTCATCCATTGCTACCACATCTTTAGGGCCGCCAATATTTATTCGGTCGTCGGGTGCGGCCACTTCACAAACCTAACGGAGGTAGTGATATACCTGAATCGCCGCCTTTTTGGTCACCCCCAAGTCGAGAGCAACTTGAGTCACTTTATAGCGCCGTAAAAAAATTAAGAAGGTCCCATGAATAGGGCACACTTACTTTTTTTACTACGGCCGTATTGTTAGCTTCTCTTTATTTTATTTTTTAATTAGGGTTTAAATAAGGAGCCGGTATACTATCGGTATACTCCTGGCCCCTCCCCATAACGATATGGTTGGCAATGTTACACTTAGTACTCCTTTATATTCATATTCGTTTATTTGGTAAGAATATATTTTACAGTCATAGTTTAAAAAACAATTATTGATATTAAATTATCGTTACATGTAAAAAATAAAAATCAATCCTATATCATAATAATTCAATTATTACAAAAGTAATTTGTACTTTAAAAGTACCAAGTCAAAAATAAATAACACCATTTTGATTAAAATTTAACGAAAGTTATTAAATAATGTCAAATTTCAAAAACTCTGCATAGCTATAGAATGTGTGCTCCAGTAGCCAATGCCTAAATTTATTTTTAAACGAAATTATTTAGTCTGCCTCCGTTACGTTGGCAGGAAGTCGGTTGTATACCTCAGGGCCCATCACGTGAGTCTATCGGTTGGTGTAACGCAGTACCTTTACCGCCACATCTTTTCGTTTCTGTATTCGTCTATATTGGTAGACATACACAGCGGAGTAACCCTTTGGAGCGAACAAAGTGAGCGACCGAGCCGCCGAAGAGGGGCTACTATACGGAAAGCCTCCCTGTTGGTTAGGTTAGGTTAGGCTAATTTGAATTTCACGAGAATTAGAAGACACTTGAAACATCCCTTACTTATTTATTACTTCGTTCCTTTCCTGTACTCCGACCAACAGAGCGAGGGAGGCGAAGGAGGCGAGCGAGCGGAGCGAGCGTGCTGCGGCAGCGGCCGGCGACCACCGTAGAGTAGCTCAATCACTCACTGGGGAGTACCCTTAAAATATTTTGTCGGTACATGTACTCCCCCATGTACCACCTTATATTTGTGTCGCTGCAACAGGTTCTGCAGTGCCTCTTTAATTGCAGCCACTGCCGCTCAATAGTGTTTATGTGCACTTTTACCTCCACATCCATGGTGTTAGGGATGGGAGTCCCAAGAGCGGCATTGACTGGAATAGCCACCGTCCCATTTACGAACTCTCGGCTGTGGTTAACAGCCGAGTGCCCGCTCATGTTCAGCCGCAAATCTACCCCTACGTATGACCGGTGCATGTCGGTTATAACATAGGAGTTTTGCTCCACATTGTGCGCAATGTGGGGCGAGATTTGTCGGCTATTACCTCAACATGCTTTTTTTTTTTCGAGGCGGCTTGTGTAGCCGAACGCCCATGTTTGGTTACGAAGAATGCGGCCCCGGTGGCGGTACTTTTTGGTCGCCGCCTTTAGGGCCGCCAATATTTATTCGGTCGTCGGGTGCGGCCACTTCACAAACCTAACGGAGGTAGTGGTATACCTGAATGCCTTTTTGGTCACCCCCAAGTCGAGAGCAACTTGAGTCACTTTATCGCGCCGTAAAAAATTAAGAAGGTACCATGAAATGGCACACTTACTTTTTTTATTGCCGCCGTATTGAGCACCGAGCACCGAGCATATTTTTACATTAAACTTTCTTCCTTTTTAAACTAAAATTATGCTTGCACAAGCTCTTCTTCTCCCTCGACTACGCTGATGTTTGTTATTTGGATGCGACGGAAGAATTACTTAACAAGCTTGAGCGCCTACAAAACCTGGCAATTAGTTTTTTTTTAGGACTTCGTAAGTACGATCATATCTCTGAATTTCGTGTTAGGTGGAGTGTTGGGGAGACGAATGAAACCAGCGGATGCGTGATTAAGATTGAGTATTTATTGTAAGATCTATCTAAACATTACAATGATTATTAGTCATACTTAATAGCTATACTTACTACACTAAACCTTCCCCGTAAGGAAAAAATAAAATAAAATTATACGCTTATTTTATTTTCTAGTCAGATATTTTATTTTAATTATTTTTTCTTCCATGCTGGCCTGGGAGCGAGAGAAAAACATAGAATGTGCCAGCTGCATTTCCTCCCGGGCATGCTGTAAAATCCAGCTAAGGGATCTGAGGGTTTCAGTATATTGTAATTTAGGCGATGGGCTGACAACCTGTCACTATAGCAATATACCTATAAATCTATCTTAAATAACCCTCAAAACTTTGTCAGACGTGGCGGAACGACCTTTGTTTAGGTCGTTTACGCTCTGCCTACCCCATTAGGGATAAAGGCGTGATTATATGTATGTATGTATTTTATTTTAAGAATAGGTAATAATAATTATTAGGCATATTAAAAGTTATCTTAAAATTAAAATCTTCATCATATTTATAGGCATATATTTCAAATCTCATTTTAATAAAGATAGTGTATGTTTTTTAATTATAAAATTTAATTAAGGTAAAATTTTTGATTGAACAAATACATTTTTATATTTTTAAAGGTTTTGTGCGATTTTTGTGAACTATTTCTTGTTTACCATTTTTCAAAATCTTTACGTTTGGACCTAAATCATCGATTATCAAAAATTTACCCAAATAAATTGTATCTATTTTATCTCCAGTTTCATTTTTTAATAGTAAGTAATTACCTTTAATATACTTAACCTCATTTGTCTTATCATCATACACCTGTTTTCTTCTGGACTTGCCCAGCTCCAAATTCTTTTTGGCATCTCGTTGAGCTGTTTGTAATCTAAACTTAAATTCTAAAGGATAACTACTATAATTATAAGGGATCTATACTACCTGCATCAAAATTATTGGGAAGCTTTGTTTTCCCGAAGACCAACTCCTGTGGCGTATACTGGGTCTCAGTGTGCACCGTATTGTTAAATGCGAAGCACCAGTACGGCAGCCAACTGCTCCATGCGTCTGCCCGATTTTCGCAATTAATTCTTAAATACGCACCCATAGACTTATGCGTATTTTCCAGTGCACCAATCGACTCGTGGTGATAAGCTGTGGAAGTAAGCTGTTTGATTTGTAATAATTCGCATACTTGCTTCATGGTATTTGAGATAAATTCTGAGCCTCGATCGGTTGAAATTTCGCGAAGTACACCATAACGCAATATGAAATTATCTACAAATGATTTAGCGACAGTTGACGAGTGTAATGGTTACGTTTCCACAAACTTAGAGAGCTCGCACTGCAACGTGAGCGCGTAGCAATAGCCTCGTTCATCTTTAGGTAATGTTTATCTAGCGCACTATCTCACGTAGTCGTTATCTCCATCGGTTGTTTAGTTTTAACTGAATGTTTTTGTGTCTGACACTTTTTACGAATTCTACTATGTCCCTATGCATGCTAGGCTAATAGTAAAATTTCTTGATATTATTGGTCATTCTCCTAATGCCCGCGTGGCCACTTGTTGGCAATAGGTGAAAGTCATTGATTATGACGCGTCTATCATCTATATTTATTCTTTGGACTCCTTTTAATACACAAACTCGTGGTCCGGACCATTCTGATTGCGACTTTATTTCATTTGTCAAGCTAGCTATAAAATCTTCGTTATTGGAGTCTCGTATGACGCATATCTCGTCTATATTTAACTGTTTACAAAACTAAGATAAATCTCTCACTAATACGACTCGCGATATTAATGATCGAGAAAATCCGTTTAGGTAATAGACGGCCGATAAATAAAAGGCCGGCCACATGCATCAGTTTTCCTGATTCGGAAACAGTATTATGAAAAATTCCGTACAACTACCACACACATTCGATTTTTTTCGTTCGGAATACCTAGATTAGTCTGGGAGTAGCTTCAGTGGAGTGCACACGTTTGGAAGTAACATGGATTTCGACGACGATTTCCCCCTTGCAATCGCATTTTTAATTTCTCAGAAAAAGAAAAAGCGTCGTCGTTACTGGGTACATCCACTAAACACACAAAGATTAACGGAGGGCCAATATTATGTGAAAAGAGTTAAATTACGAGCCTATCCAGAAAGATTTTTTGATTATCATCGGATGTCCATAAACTCTTTCGACGAATTATTTGGTAAAATAAGAGACAAACTGGTGAAACAAGATACTCACATGAGATTAGCCATTCCTGCAGAAGAAAGACTTGTTCTTACTTTGAGGTAAGTAAATTATAAATTTTGAAATCTTATTATGCAGGGTGTAACGGAAAGGGTATATGAAAAAGTGGTTGTGTTTAGATACTATTTTTTTTATTGATAATACGAAAATTGGAAATTATATGTACTTAATGAAAAATATAATGTACCAAGTAACAATAATGGGACTGACAACCTTTCCCAAAATTTCTTCAAGAAGGTAAAGTAGAGCTTTTTAACTTATGAACTCTTATCTTTTGGAAGTAGTAAGTAATCTCCAAGAATGTAATTGTCGTCGGCGTCGCCAAGAGTCTGATATTGTGGAATGTTCGTAACTGATTGTATGACAACACGTGGATTATTGGGTGGTGTAGGTGAAGTAATGTTAGTTTGATTAAGTTCTGGAATATTGAGGATATTATACCCGTAATTTGTATTCGGAACATGTGGATTACTTGCAGCTGGTTGTGCTGTGTCAGAAAGTGGTGTTCCTGGATTAGAACTTAAATAACTGCTCGAACTAGTAGAAGGGCGGGAATTTAGAAATTCATTTGAGCTTGTTATGTTTTTCATCAGTTGCAGCATGCCAATTTTAAAATCAAGTTTCTGGCTATGATTCATCTTTTTCATGTCACTGCGGAAACTAAGTAAAAATTTATCATCGTCATCTTCTTTACTAGTAGTTATCGGTGCCGCCTGTTGTGTACGCCGTTGTAATATACCTAAAATTGCTGTTGGTACATCTTTTTTCTTTTTAATGATTTTGGTGGAAACTTGACTGGAGCATCCGTGAACTTCAGCACTAATTGGCGAAGCTGTTGAATGTTGCAGAACGTTATTTTCTTCATTTTGGATTAATGGATCTTCTTCGGGACTTGGATCGAGATTTGGGACGTTTGCTGCAACATCATGGTTGCCTTGAGATTGTGTTCTTTCAAAAACGGGCCTCAAAAATTCAAGAAAAGGAGCATATGTATACGTATGTATACATATGTATACGTATGTATGCATATGTATACGACTTATGTTTTTTCGCACCAGATCCAGATGGTGTATTTTGAGATTTTTGCAAGTCTTTCCTATAATAGTCGCGTATGTGGTTCCACTTTTTTATGTTATTGCCTGTAAACAAATTTAATTTATGTTATTCAAACTAAACCATTTATAAACTATACATGTGAATTGGCATAGATTATTAATGAAAATAAATAAATGAAAATTATTCAAATTAATATTAAAAAGACATTTGTTGTAGAAGTTAACTAATCGTTTTTCCATATTTTCGCTCCAAAATATATCGTCTCTAATTATTTTTTCTGTTTTCATTTTGATATTCTTGCCTGTCCACACAGCAAACAGACAATAATTTATTTTTGTGATGTGCAGCTGGCCCTGTATCTGGTAAAACCAGTCATGGCGTTGATTTACAGATCCATCCACTTTCCAAAATTTAACTTTCTTCTGGCTAATGGCGACATCTATGTCTAATTCAAATGCCGAACTAGGGCATTTAATCTCGACGAGGCCATCATCGGCGATCAGCCCTCCTTTCGAAGGACCTATAATTAAAAAAAAATGTATATCATAGGTACCATAGGTAACTCTTATTATTGCTTATTAATATTTATTGCCCTTTAAGAATAAGAAAGTTAATTGTTTGTTAGAAAAATGATAAACCTACTCGTATAGAGAAGAAATGAAAATAACAATTGATATAAAAATAAATCAAAATAAAACATACCTAAGAAAAAGAACTCCTCGTCAACAAACAATCCGCATTTTTCTATTTTGATATTCTCTTGTATTTGCAGCTGTTCCAAGGCCCCTTTTTCATTAATTTTTCCATGTTTAATACTGGGAACGTGATCCAAAGAATATGAATAAAGTAAACTTTTTACTAAAGGCGCTGGGCTAATTGTCAATCGCCGCTTGCACACTTTGCTGAATATAGATGCTGTCAACAAACATCTTCGTAGCTCTAGCCAAAGTGCACTCTCTGATTGAAGCACAGTATCCCTTTCAACCTCTTGTCTATTATTTACCTAGAACATGAAATTAGGAAATATTTTTAAGTTTAATTATTATCAATTATTAGAAACTAAGTACAACATATATCAGTTCAGATAAATAATAAATAGTGTTCTAAATAATAAATACTTGTTTTTGAAGATTTTTCAAATGCTCCTCTTTTGCTGTTTCGTATTCTTCTGTAGCCATATCCGGCCGCTCACATGCTTCTCCTTAGGAGCTTTTATCTGCATCAAATGTTATTTTTCTCTTAGGAATGCGACGTGTTTTTTGTTTTAACTATCTTCGCAAACGAGCCATTTCAATGCGCTTTAAAGATTTTCCTAAAAATTGTGGTTAATAAAATGCTGTGCTATAAATTATTAAAATAACAAATAATTTACATGGTAATTATTGTAAAGAATTTAATTAATACCTGGAGTTCTATTGAATTTTGTTTTATATAAGAGGTATTGTGGCTGCGCAGAGTTGAAGGAAACAACAGCTGCGTTACATCGTGCCGTGTACGATTTTTTCAAAGAAAAATTTACGCGCTTTCCACCAACCTGTTGGCAACAATGCTGTTGAACTGCTCAGCCCTATTATTGTTCAAATTATAAATTAAACTTTTTGAATGCAGGGATATCTGGGTCGTGGGTTCCATAATTTTTTTATACAATGTTTTTGCCTTTGGTACTAGATTTTCTTCTTTTTTTCTTTCATCAGTACAATAATATGCTTCACATTCACTGTGGTCCCCGAAAATATGCTTTGGGCTATTCAGAATATCTTTTTTTAAATTGATAATCTTGTCGGATAATGTAGAATTTTGGGCGTTTCTAAAGCGTGCAGCTGACCTTATTGCAGTTCGCAGTCGCTTCATTCGATCCGCTGTTAATAATTTTCTCTCTGCCAGTGGAACAGTAGTATCTTTACCCAAGTTGATGAGTTTTCCACTAAAATTACGTAATAAGTGGTTTGTGCATTCAATTTTTTCAACATTCACGTTAGGGTATGGTCGGCTTTCTAATATCTTTTTGTAGGTACTTGCGTCTCCATCGGCTATTAATGTCCCGTATATTAAAGGGCTTAGCAGGCTAAGGAAGGAGGTGTGGCCCCTGTGAGGAATAGTTGAATTGGTGAATGTCAATTGTTTTTTGTCCCCTGACAACTAGTAATCACCCCAACTTTCAGCCCTCTATCTTGAACTGTCACAGAGATACTGTCAAAAATGTGTTTTTGAAACACTTTTTTTTAAACTTTTGTATCTCCTAAACCATAGCAGTTAAAGAAACGAAACAAAATCACAGCTACGTAGTTTGAGTGGGAGTATATCCTTTAATTTTATTGATATTTTATACGTGAAAAATGAAATAAATGTCAATTTATTTTTTGACAGCTCTTTTCAACAGGTTATTTTTTTAGGTACAACTATGAAAAAAATCATATAATTTGCTCATAGTATTAGCTACTAGCATACGAAAAATCAATTGATTATATTTGGTGCACCATACTGAAAAAAAAAAATAAGGAAGAGACTAGCCTTCTAAGGTTCGATTTTAAGTTTTAGCAACAAAGGGTTTATTTTGAATTTGATGTATGGCTGTCAAGAAAGGTCACTGAACTACTAATTTCACTAACTACTAAAAGTAAAAACGGAAGAGCTATATGTTCATTATGTAATCAAGAAAATTGTTTTAATTATAGTACACGTAATAGCTACCACATTTATGACGAATCAAATAACGGATTAGAACAGATATCACAATATAAGTCAAGTACATAATGACTATCGTAATATTCGTCGTCCCAGGTATGAGAAAATGTTATCCTGCAGTCATCGCAATATCTTTTTAACACAATATTTTCGTCAGAGAGCGAAATCTCAATATCTGGTAAAGACTGTTTAAACAGTTGCTTTGCTATTGACCGTGGCAAGCCGAGCCCAAATATTTTTGTTATAAAAATTTCCATCTGAAAGAATGTAAGGATATGCATTTTCTTACAGCTTTACTTTTTTTACATTTATTTTATTTACCTAGGAAACTTACTTTCGCCATTATAGATAAATCGGACTCCTCATCATATACATAACGTGTTATATAGTCACTCAAACAATTCACTATCATGTTAAATGTGCTACTGTATAAACTAAGCGTTTGTCGATTTTGAGTAACATTAGATATTATTAATTATTATATATGAGCTATAACGTTTAAATAAGACAACAAAGATGTATTTCTAAGACCATTTAACAATCAGACCTCAAAAATGTCAACGACAACCAAAAAAACAAAACACAACGAAAAAGTAAAAAAAGTTCAAAAAGTTTGTAATCCTAAAGAGTCCCTAAGTGCCTTACATCCTTAAAGCTAATATTTAGTCATCGTCATCGCTATTTTCATTTATGACCACCACTGTGTTGTCTGTAGAAAATATTTTAGATAATATCTCAGATGGTCACAATATTTTAGAAAGGTATCTGGCATGACTTAGGTGATAAATAATACTCGCTACATGTGAGCAACAACCGATAGTTCTGATACCATTGGGACAGTCACAACAATATCGTCGTATCCCCTCGATGTCGGTGCTATCGGGTGTGTAGTCAATGTATACTCTGTACGTTTTAGAGTTTCTATGACGAGATCTCACTTTGCATTGTATAATATTTGCTGTCTCCTTGATATAGTTAATGCATAACTGATTTTGTTTATCCAGTAATTCAGCTAAGTACGAAACAGCTTGTGATAACTGATAAGTTCCAGTATATAATACTTTTAATTGGTACTCAGTCAGTCTCGGGAAATCTAAAACTTCAGAAGACGATAACATTTTTAAAAGTGTTTTGCGCCGATTCCACCCTTTGCTTTCCACTTCACTGCTCAATGTATTCGGTTAATTAAATCTTTTTTCCATTTGGTCAATAATTTCATCATCAATATCGCTACCAAAGTCTATTCTCTTTCCATACTTGTTATGCAAAAATCCCACTATTTTGCAAAGGGTTTTCACCGTAGGCAGCATTTTGTTGTCGAGGTTGTGATGTAATAAACGATATTTCTGGCTAATAACTCCGTGAACGGCTTCTACTACCCAACGTAGTTTAGTTATTCGTCTGGACTCATTTGCTTCAATTGTGGGAAGTTGAGTCCTTTTACCCTTCAGGCCAGGCATATATACAGTATAACCTCTTTCAGTTAGGTATGAAATTACGTCACGGAAACCACGGTCAACGATGAAAACATCATTTGGTCGCAGAAGAGATTGGAACCCTGACTCTTCCATTACCAGTTTCATTATAGTAGCGTCATTTTGTGTACCATAAAATGGCCCAGCGAAGTTGACAACAAATCCGTTTGTTGTACAAATCGTAAAGGGTTTGCACAACGGTACTTTTTTTTGGCCTGAATAAGATTTCCGTTGATATTCGTAATTCCGACTTTTCTGATGACGAATATACGTTCCATCAAAAATCAAGGCTAATTGATCATCTAAGAGGCCCAGCAAGCGGCGAGCTGTATGCGTCGTGTTAGCTAGAAGTTCTTCACGGGTAGTTGAAGTATAACCGAATTCGATGTCATTTTCAAAGCTGCGTAAAACATCCATCCACATATTACTTACTTGCTGCTCATGTTTAATGCCAAATATACTAGCAATCAATTTGTTTGAATTTCCAGTTCTGAGCTTAAAGAGAGATGTAATTAATGCCTGTTTGATACTTCGAGCGGAGGTATTACTCATAGAAGTAAGTAAACCCGTAAGTTCATTGATGTTATCCGACGTTAAACCGGTAAACACATGTAATTGTTTATTACACATTCTTGGCCCGTTGATATTATCAAACAAAGATGAGTTCACTTCACCTGATAGTACCCCTAGAAATGAACTGAGTTGTTTATCAGTAATGCTACTTATCGATGAAACTACACGTAATTGAGATAAAATATCTTCAAACAAATGATTGCCTATAAAATGACTTCTACAACATCGGTTTCCTTCGGGAATGTAAATGTTGGTCCTACTGTAAACAAGGCAACGTGTTTCCAAGGAGACTCTTTTAAGATCCGTATTTGAGTTACAAATAAAGCAGTATCTGTGTGTAGTAATGACTCGCTGCAATTGGACTTCAAAACGTTTTTCGTTTCTTTCTGTAATCGGCTGCCAAGAATCTTCCAAGTCATCATCTGTATTTTCCGATGTAGTACTAGAATAACTAGATTGTTCCTCGGTTACCTCTGAAATTCCAGGTGCCGCTGCTGTAGCCTCAGGTAACCGAGATTTCGCCGTTGTACTTTTATAGGCTTTCACCCGACATTTTTCGCATATAACATCGCTTACTAAAATAATTTTATTTGAAGCACCGGTAAAAAATGCGGCTTCGTCAGCGTCACGTATTATTTTTTTAGATCCTTGCACTTTACGAAGAAATACATTACAAATCTTGCATTTGCCAGACATTATTACAATGATGACTGACTGACTGACTTCTTGCGATCAACAATGAATGTCAATTGTTTTTCATAGATAATAATAAAATATGCATATAAACTACTTTGTTGTATAGGTATCTATAGTGGAGGTTTATTGTTTTAAGTAAAATAAATAAATATTCTTGGACAAATTCACACAGCGCCATCTAGTCCCAAACTAAGAAAAGCTTGTACTGTGGGAACTGGATAACTGATATACTACTTAAATACTTTTTTTTGTTGTAAATATTATAGATAGATACACCCATACTCAACACAAATATATGAAAATAGTCTTCTTACAAATATTTGTGTTGTCCCCACATCGAACCCACGACCTTCCGCACAGCAGGCAGGATCACTGCCAACTGAGCTATCGCGCCAGTCTAGTAAGTACACGATAGCTATCATAAAAACTTACAATGCTATACTCTTTCGATACTTGAATACCTTCCTTATTTTTTTTCAGTATGTTGCACCAAATATAATCAATTGATTTTTTGTATGCTAGTAGCTAATACTATAAGCAAGTTATATGATTTTTTTCATAATTGTACTTTTAAAAAAACCTGTTGAAAAGAGCTGTCAAAAAATAAATTGACATTTATTTCTTTTATTTTTCACGTATAAAATATCAATAATATTAAAGGATATACTCCCACTCAAACTACGTAGCTGTGATTTTGTTTCGTTTCTTTAACTGCTATGGTTTAGGAGATACACAAGTTTGAAAAAAAATGTTTCAAAAACACATTTTTGACAGTATCTCTGTGACAGTTCAAGATAGAGGGCTGAAAGTTGGGGTGATTACTAGTTGTCAGGGGACAAACAATTGACATTCACCAATTCAACTATTCCTCACAGGGGCGACACCTCCTTCCTTAGCCTGCAAAGCCCTTTCTTTTAGAAACTGACGTCTTAAAACCCTCGACAATACCAGATTGTTCCATGCTAGTGGAAGAACCAACATGGTTTCTATGGCAATCATGTGCGACTGGCGGTATATTTTTTTTTGCTGCTTGGGCACAAGTAGAACAATGTTTGTTTTTTACAGCCACGTGTAGTACTTTGCCTGTTTCGTGCCCCACAATAGCAGAAACTCTAGATGACGCCGAGTAGTTACTCTTGTAGGACCTTTTTGACCAACAGCAATCGGCAATAGCCTTGACAATTGGAATTCCATCCTTTACATCACCACACGAAATTGCCTTTTTTCCTTCTTCCTTTGCTGCTTCGTGCATACTTGCTTCTGCGGTTTCTTGCCACCAATCAGCAATTTCATCATGACATTTAGCATATCTTTTTTGACCTAAAAGAGGCAAGTCTACAGAAGCAAGTAATTCATCTAAGTTTGACTGACCACATCCTATCATTATAGCCCCCATTACCGCTCCATGATTTGCATCCATACCAGCATTAGAAAGATTAGATGTTTGTAATTTTAGTCTAGTATTGCACATATTACACTGCATTATAAAAACTGAATGTAACCCAACTTGTATTTCTTTCTTGAATTGTAAATTGTCTATAGTACAACCAAAGACAGCATTGTGGTTATTTAAAGCCTTGATTTGATCCATGAAAAACATAAAATCTATAATTCGTCGTCCTTCTAATTTTAAATTGTCATCTAATTCAATATTTTCTTCAATCACCTACAAATTTAAACAGAGTTAAGTTATTTTTTTTAAGTATTATTAACTACCTCCGTGGTACCACTAGCCTTGAGTCCTCGATGAGTTTTCCTAGTTTGGTCAGGACCAAGAAGCTTATATTTGTATCCTGCCTGGAGATTGCATTGTGAACAATACCTTGAAGCAAAGAAATATGGCCTTGAAATACATACCATGAGATGGCAGTATACATAAGTTTCTTGAGTGAGAGTAATAGCGAATATAACCGGCCCTTGACATTGTCTTCAATATGAAGTTCTAGGCGCGGTCTCCAGGGTTGCCGCGTAGCACGTATAAGCTTCTTGGTCAGGACATAACTGGCTAAATCACCTGGTTGTCTGAAAAGAAGATGATTCCGTGCCTTGGAAGGCACGTTAAGCTAGTGTCCCGGCTGCCATCTAAAAAAAAGCTAAAAACATTCAAATTATCAAATAGTTCTTACAAGATCTTCTGCGTCAAGATCTTCAGTTGGAGATGATGGTCCAGAATTTTCATTTACAGAAATATTTTCTTCAATAACCTGCAAATTCATACAAGGTTTAGTTATGTTTTAATAAGGTAAGCTTTAAAACGTTTAAATGACTGAATAATTCTTACAAGATCTCCTGCGTCAAGGACTTGAGTTGGAGACAATGGTCCTGATTTTTCATCGGCTGAAAAATTTTCTTCAATAACTTGCAAATTTATATAACGTTTAGTTATGTGTTAATAAAGTGAGCTAAAAAAACATTCAAATGACCTAATAATTCTTACAAGATCTGCGTCAGGGTCTTGAGTGAGAGACAGTGGTACAGATTTTTCATGTACAGAAATATTATTTTCTTCAATAACCTGCAAATTTATACAAGGTTTAGTTATGTTATAATAAAACAAGCTAAAAATTTCAAATGACCTAATAATTCTTACAAGATCTCCTGCGTCAGGGTCATGAGATGGAGATAATGGTCGAGAGTTCTCATGTACAGAAATATTTTCTACAGCAATCTGCAAACAAGGTTTATGTTTTATTAAAGTACTTTATAAATACCTTTTAATAACCTTACCTAAACGTTAAGACCCACAAAAACAATAAAATTCTTACGAGATCTCCGGCGTCAGGGTCTTGAGTTGGAGATAACGGTCCAGAGATTTCTTTTATAGAAATATTATCTTCAATAACCTGCAAATGCATACAAGGGTTTAGTATCTTTCATGTGAGTACTTATACTAAAAAACATGAATGACCATAATATAATTGCTACAGGTAGAGAAAACATTACGGAATGTTGATTTATTAACAGCTCAATCAAAATCTGGTACTAAGGAAACAAAATCATATATGTTTATGTATGAAATATAAAATATACATTAATAATAATAAATATACATTAAGCAAAGAAAGTAGAAAATAGAAACTTACAAGAGTATTTACCTCCTTGTTTTGAAGTTCTTTTTTCTGCCTATAACGACGAATCATTTATTAAAATATAATATTTGCCTACTTACTTGCAATTGTAAAGCAACTGTATTTTTCACGACTACCTACGCACATATCAGTAACTTCAAACTTGTCAGCCCCGATATTGATACAAAACCTGTACGTTTTATTCCCCGATTGCAGATATTAATTTACGAAAAATTATAATTTTATGTAATACCTAACCTACCAATAAATTATTACAACCTATAGCAATAACTTTTCTTACGTCAATAAACGGCAACCAAAACATACCTTTTAGATTCAATAGCCTTAGCCGTATTCTGCTGATATTTTCGTTTTTTAGCCTTATAAGGAAGCCTTTTGTTAGCCATCTCTAAAAGAAAATTAAAATTAAAACATTAATAAAACGAATCCAATTTAATTTAATCTTCTTATAAGTTATTACAAATCCATTCAATATACCTACTTACCAAAGTTTTATACGAGTACTGAATGAAAAGTATCAATATGGTCCAATCGCGCTAAAAACTCACGCGTCGTTTATATGACTTCACTAAATAATTTATAGTAAAATAAACATGCAAGTTATAAAAAAAATATTGAAAACAGTTTTAGAACATGAATGACTGGATATACTGGGCCCTTGAAAAAATTAAATATCTGAGATATAATGTTAAAACAACACGTACAATATCTCGAAAAATGACTGAAAATGACACTCTTGATAACACATTTCTCGAATGAAAAGTTACAAAAATCGAGTTTTTTTTGTTGATGTACTAGTAAATATTACGAGTTTTCGAAAATTTCAAGTTTTATATAGGGTTGTCATATATAATTTTACTAATATCTGTCATCTGCATAGACCGTCGACCGCTAGTTTAAAAAAGGCCTGTTCAGAAACAGTTCTAATGAGAAAACTATCGGAATATTCGAAAATATTTCTTGTTGATGTACTAGGTTAAGAAACTCCAAATAATATGACGCTAATATCTTGTCTGCAAACTTAACAGATAATTGTTTAATCTTCCGTTCCAAATCATAAACTTTGACTCCAGCGTGATTCTAACGGAGTAACGCTCTTAACATCGTCCTCGGCAACAACTTTAAAGAAAAAAGACGTGCACATTGGAAGATGTTGACTGTTGATATCTGTGATAGTCATTATGGTAGTCCAGTGCTTAATCGTCTCGGCGAAACAAATGTCGAATAAACAATTGTCGAATTTGTACTACCCATCTCGTTGAAAGTAAGTACAACTGAATAGGCACACAAAATATACTGCACTTTTCACTAAGTTTAGATTTTAGTCCACAAGTAAATTTTTATGTCTAGAACTTAGTCCATATTGCGATATTTTTATTAAGGAACTACCGAATAGTGTTCAACATAGTTATTATAATGTCCAGTCTATTTTAAATACGACTACGCACGCGCGAACCCCTAGATGGCAGGGTCGCCATGTATGGTGGAGTGTTGGGAAGACGAATGAAACCAGCCGATGCGTGAATAAGACTGAGTATTTATTGTAAGATCTATTTAAACATTACATATGATTAGTCATACTTAATAGCTATACTTACTACACTACAGTGGCTTTCACATGCCTACGGTACCTTTTTATTTCTTGGGAAAATTGCACCGTGTCAAATTCACCATAAATTTGTATCAGATAGTCAACTGCTACAGCCAGAGCGTCATCTGACGCTTCTAGCATATACTTTGTTTCAATAATTTGGAAAATATTATTGATTTGTCTCATGGTCCCGTATCGTGTCGACAATTCTTGTATAAATCGGTCTATGCATTCATACATTGACCGACGTATTTTTTCTTGAACTGATAATCCAGCATCATGAGCTAATTTCTGCTATGCTGGCCTGGGAGCGAGAGAAAAACATAGAATGTGCCAGCTGCATTTCCTTCCGGGCATGCTGTTAAAGTCAGCTAAGGGATCTGTGTCGCCACCATTATAATAAACATTTTTGCCTCTTATATGGATACGGTACATGTTTATATTCTCGTCCATGCGGTCGACTCCCCCCATAAAACGATTGTACTCTCCGAAAAGATGTGGACGAGGCACCTGAACATTTGCTTTTTCCTTTTGCGAAAAACGTTTGACAGATGATACAGGCTGAACTCCCAGATTATTAGAAGCAATAGACACGACTGAATTGTCCATCCATTTGACAACTATCACACCATCTTCTTTGCATATAGCAGATTCATAATAACCCCTTTCTTTCTTTTTCATCTGCTTATTGGAGGTAAGCTTAGGGCATCTTTGTAAACGATTTTCGCGCACTGTGCCTGTTCCTCCATAACCTTGCTGCCGTAGGCAGTTCAGCAAATTCAAACTTGTGAAGAGATTGTCAAAAATAGATGATACGGTAAGTTCTTTTTGTCTTCGTTCATCTAATAGAGTAAGCAGCGGTGCAGCTGCTTTGCCAAAATGTTTTTCATACTGAGGATTTCCGTTGAAAGACTTTCCTTGGTAGATCTCAAAAGTTATCAAATATCCATCTACTGTGCATAAACTCCACAACTTGTAACCAAATCTGATAGGTTTTCCTCTAATAAATTGTTTACAGAAATGTTCACCGTAATATTTTACCATGGTCTCAGGGTCAAAGGATAGATTTTGTTCTGGGATGTAGTAAGTCATAAAACTCTCTTTGATTTGGTCCATCACTGGCCTCAGCTTCCACATTTTGTCCGATGCATTCATGTTATTGTTATCGACGCAGTGAAGAAACCGCATGATCTCCTTGAACCTATTTCGTCTCATAGAATTACAGACAAGCTCATTCCTGGTATCTTTTTGAGAACTCCAGTACAATCTTTTATTAGCAACAGGATTGTAGCCACTCAAAATAAGAATAGCGAAAAAGCAACGCATTTCTTCAGCCGTAATGTTTGGGTTGGGACAATTTTTCCACAAAGCATATTGGTTTGTTTGAGTAACAAACAAATTTACTACAGTATCGTCTAAAAAAAGCTCAAACAGCTCAACGGCAGACATTGTTTGCAAAGCATCGAATTCAAACTCTGGGAATGGTCCCAAAAATGGCTCTAAATCCCCATGTATCCAAGTGCGCTTCTTTTTACCAACAAGACCATCAAAATTATAAATCGGGTTCTGATAACGAATTTCCGTTTCAGCCAACAATTGTCTAGAGCTCAGATTATCTACCCGGCCGGCGGTGTCCTCATCCCCAGAATCTTCATCAGTCAGTACTGAAGGCTCAGGTGGTGCGATAAAAATTGACTCTGGCACCGGTAAGTCTTCAGCTTCATCATCATAACATTCTAATATATTCAAAACATCATGCAATGTACGCGCATTCGTGAACACACCTGCATCCACGTACCTGATAACAAAATCAAAGAAAATCATAAAAAGCCATGCTAAGTGCTTAGCGTGTCCATATGAACACATAACCTCAAGCGCTCAAAATCAAAGGTATAAGTAATTTCGCATAAAATCATCCCAGATATCTATGGATAAGACTATAAAAGCACATGAGAACATAAAAATAAACTAGATGACAGTCTATTTTTTCTTATTATTTACTTGTTATTTTACTCCATTTTTGCACGAAAATCCGAATTTATTCACAAATAAAACAACGAATATCGAAAATAACTCAAACGCCGACAAACACTGTCAGATGAGACCTATGACAGCAGCAATAAAGTATTGCAATCTCAAAAAATATATTGAGTGTTGCCATTATCACGAAACAGTTTTGCCGGTATTGTAGTGTCCACATGGACACACTGCACTGGGTATTAATGGGTTAATAATTTATGAAGAAATTTGCCATATTTCTACCAATTTTTGCAATAAATGTATAATGTATCAAAGTAATGTCCCCTTTACTATACTTTTTTTCTTATTTTATGTTATCAGCCTACATTGTATTAGCCAGTTTTTGGTAAAAATCTCATGGTTGTAGCTAAAACACAACATTTGATGCTAAAATAGAGGCTTACGGTGCACAGTGGGCTGAAATTAGCGTTTCATAGACATTCAATATATATTTTTTTAGTGACGCTTTTTTTGCTTGTAAACGATTGAGGATACCTACTATATGCCTTATATAATGAACTTTCAGGTTTATAATTGTAAACAGCGCACTCAGAATTTTTTCTAAATAAATTGTATGGAGTCGGCATAATAAATGATGATATCTCCATTATCGCACAATTGCGCGTTATATCCTCTTAGGTTATTAATAAGTGAAATATTTTGAATTTTTTGACATACTCCATGTTGAGGCCAAACTTGCGCCTTTTTTAAAAAAAATCTTTAAAAGTTTTTTTTTTTTGTTTTTTTTTTTTCATTTTAAATTAATATTAAGCTTAAAATGGATGTATGTATACAGACTAACGCCTTTAAAAAAAATCTTTTCCAAAATTACCATTTTTTTTTGGTTATGTTTTTGTTTTTAACTAATATTAAAGCTTAACATGAATTTACATAGACTGGTCATTTACGAAAATTAGTTGTTGAAAATGAAATTATTTAAAAATCAATACAAACGGCTTATTATCTTTATTCTTTATATTTATATCATAGAAACATTTACACACAACGACTTAAATTTAATGAACAACTAAGTAGTGAACTAAGAAGTAAGTGGTGAACTAATAAAATAATTATTTAGCGACTCTCAACATCCCTAATTAAGTAAAATATTTAAAAATAAACTAACTATCTACTGACTTTTAAATTTATACTAGCTTATACATTGGTAATACTTGTCAAATATTTAAATTTTAAACATCATACAAAAAATGCATTTTGTGATTATTAGTTGGTGGCAGATGTCCAGAATTTGTAGAAATGCCCTAAATCTAAATTTTAGTAGTTTTTCAATACAAATAATCGTAAAAATAAATGATCCCATTAAAATAAAAAAATAAAAATTAAGGTAAAAAATATATTAAAATGAATACAATATAATTTTATGTCACAAAATTAAATAAAACAATAAATATATTAATCAAAAATATTGCTTATTCTGAATCACTATCTTCAGAGTCGAACTCAGAGTCAGAGTTTATTTGAGCAATATCCCTAAACTCGAATTCAGGTTTTTGAAGATTCAGCAGATCCAATGTTTCATCAAAGAAAGGTTTCTTTTTCTTTGCATCCATCGTTGGTCTTTCTGCTGATATAAGCGGATCAGACGAAAGCAGAAGGAAATAAGATAAGATAAGATAAGAATATACTTTATTGCACAGAAAAGACACAAGAGAAAATAAAATTAAATGAAACAAATAGTAGTACAAATAGGCGGCCTTATTGCTATGCAGCAATTTCTTCCAGGCAACCTTAGGGTACAGGAAAATAAAAAGTTGAACTAGTGGGCTGGTATACATTTTAGGCAATATATTGTATAGGTAAGTAAATAAGCTACTTAGGTGTATTTATATAATTAATAACAATAAATAGTCATACCTACATATAAATTACTTATACCTACATAGAAATACATAAATACTATAATACATATATAAATATATATAATATTAATGAAAGAAAATGTTACAACCAAATTATTCCGGGAAATACGCAAGTACAAGCGGTTAAGGTAGAGAAAGATTGTGAGCTTTAAGGTGTTTTTTAAAAGAATCTAATGAAGAAGTTTGTCTTACAGACGCAGGCAATAGATTCCAAAGCCTTACTGCATGAACTGTAAACGAATTAGAGTAAAAATTGGTAGAATGAGATGGGATAGTAAGAGAGAGGTAACGCGAAGGGCGAAGTGTGCGATTAAGAGTAACAGAGTGGAAAGGGAATCTTTCTTTAAGATAAGGCGGAGACATAGGATTGAAGAGAATAGAATAAAGAAAAGATAAAAGATGGTAATCTCTACGAAGGCGAATGGGAAGCCATTTGAGTTTAGTTCTGTAGGCTGAGACATGATCATATTTTCTTAGGCCAAATATGAAACGAATGCAGACATTCTGCAATCGCTCCAGTTTATTGAGCAACTCTTCTGTCAGATCGGGATAAGAGATATCAGCATAATCAAGGATAGGTAAAAGCAAGGCTTGGGCAAGAGCAATTTTAGTATTAGTCGGCAAAAGACTACGAAGCCTCTTCAAAGAATAAAATGCAGCAAATACCTTTCTGCTGTCCTCAGCAACCTGTTGTTTCCAAGAGAGTGTTTTGTCAAAAATTACACCAATGTTTTTCACTGTATCGCTATATGGGATCTGAACTCCGTCGAATACTACTGAAGGAAGCTGTGCAAAGTCAATTCTCGAAATAAAACCTGGGCTGCCTATAATTATGACCTGAGTTTTCGTGGGATTAACCCTGAGTCCATGAGTGCGACTCCAATCAGAGACACGAGCCAAATCAATGAAATTGAAAATATCTTCATTGGAATTCACTCTGCTCTTCTTACGTGAGTGATGTTCTCTGAAACTTCTGAAGTCCTTGTTCCTTGCTTCTGAAGCCTCTTCAGATAAACTTCCAATCGGTACTATTGCGTTAAAAGCGATAATTTCGGCCCCATGAAGCAGTATCGTGTGCACTGTTGCTGACATGTAGTACCAGTTGTATAATTCAACACACTTCTCAGCAGTTATGTACGCATATTCTTTAAATTTTGAAACATTGATGGGTTCACCTGAAGTTATGGCTTGCAAAATTACAGCAAATTTTCGGATCAGATCTTCATCTAGTCCAGTGATAGCCGCGGTCTTTTCAGGAAATTCAAAGAATCGTCGTGCAGTGTTGCCGTCGTTAGTTGTGCCATGACCTTGTTTTACAATATCGATTAATAGGTTGAGCTCCGTTTTAAACCTGGCTTGGATAGCTTTCTTTCTTGCATCCACTGCGGCTTTGTCACTTTCCCCTCTAGCAGACCACGTCTTAATATCTAATTTATATGCTATATGCAAGAGACATTCCATCATGTTTATGCGCGCATGTAGTGAAGAAAGTCCGAGCTCCATCAAGTCATCTTCTGTTGATTTCTTTTTAACTTCTTCCAAGTTGTTCATCTCCGTGGGCTTCGCCATACAAATGTAGCACACTGCATTTGATCTTACTTTAGGAGAAAGGTATGTTTTTAGTTTAGCATCAACCATGGTGAGCATCAGCTTATGACTCACCATATTGCTATCACAATCAGATGGTTGGAGAGCTGATATTTCAGCTTTGACTCTTTAATTTTCTACCTTCACCACTGTTTCACTTTCTTTAACAAAGGTAAACTGTACTGGATGACAAAACGCTGCTGAGCATGTCATTTTCAGTCGTGATAACGAAGTCATGAGGATACTAGAGTCATCTTGTATAGAATCCATCTTCTGTTTGTATCTGCTTTGACTGGATGCTCCGTCGAAACCGTATTTTGATATTAAAATGAGTTCTTTATTTTGTATACTTTCTGGCAAAGATTTAATTATTCTATTTGCTGTCAGATCTAGCAAAGCTTGCAGTGAAATTTTTGCTGAAGAATCTGTCACTGTAATTGATTTTTTTGGTTCAGGTGGAAAGCACACATTCTTCTCTTTTTGCACGTGGTAATACAAAGGGTACAAGTGCTTAAGGCCTTCTCGAATTGCTGATTCTCGCAAAGTTATATATTGCCACTTTGATAATTTCAGAGATATCAGTAAACCAAGTGCTTTTTGGGGTGAAAACGTTTCTTTACTGGTTGGTTTTGTAATTAAATCTTGAAGTTTTTCGACTGATTCTGGGTGCTTCACCATATATTCAATCACAGAAGCAATGTTGTTTTGGCCTTCATCTTTCAACTTAGAAATAGTTGCAAATACGAGCTCACTGGAATCTCTGACCGTTGTTAGGTCTCCACTTCGCCTCTTTTTCTGCTTTGTTGCCAAGTCTTCAAAAGGTTTACGATTTGAGAATTTTCTTTTCGTCATAGTTCCAATTGATGATGTAGATGGCTCCAAAAGAGAAGCAGTAGCGCTTGATGATGGCTCCGAAAGTAGCAGTATAGGGCTTCCCTCATGCTGAGTAATTGATTTTATATTTTCTTTTAAGCAACTCGGCCAATCAACATCAGCCTCAAGCCAACTTTCGTAATTAGTTCGGAACCTCTCAAATTTCCGATGTGACAATTCATATCGTTTCTGTGCAGCCCTGGTGAATCTCCGGCAAAATTCTTTTAAAGTCACACAATCTTCTTCAGATACACTGTTGTTTAAACGAGATAGCATGGTTTCAAACAAAAAATTTTAGTCACTGAGTTTTTTACCGTTTTCCAGAATAACGAACAAATCCAAGTTTGTTACAAAGCTTGCCATGATGTTTGTACTTTCAATGATTGAAGATTACTATAGTATATTCCATATAAATCTGGATAAAAAGTCATTGACGCCTGCGTACTAATGCACTCATTATTTTCAAACGATACTATTAAACTGTTAAGAAATTATCGCAAAATATACAATTGCTGGCATACAGTAGTAGAAGGCGGGGTGAGCTTGCGACTTTGCCAGGTGTAGCAAACATTTTGACGCTACGTTATTTTTAATAACTGTCAAGAAATATTTTATATGGATATATTAACCAAAAATGTAAAGGGTATATTGCTCTTTTATTGTTATTGTGTTGTTTTATCCCACTCTATAATTTTTGTACATATTTGTACATTTCCATGCAGTCAGAAACAAAATTACGAAGAATGAAACAAGAATCTACAAATAAAAATATGATTTATTGAAAATTATAACTTTACACCTTATTGTAACTTTATAGTCACAGGTCCCTCAGCACAAATTTTAATTAAAATAGGTTCCTATTGTTTATAAATACCTCATTTTCACTCGTCGTTGACCGTATTGCAACGGCCGTGGAACTGATATGGAGGAGAAATGTTCTGCTATTGTAAAGTGCGGGTGCGGGCGGGATAAGGTATTTATAAACAATAAAAATAAATTATTTACTTATAATAATAATCATTTATTACCCAACCGCCCATCTATACCCCATCGGCCAGAATGCAGAGTTCAGGAGCACACTCTCTTGGAACTTGGAGACGCGGATCACGAACGACCGGAACGTTGTCGGCCGCTTCGACTTCAGCTGTCTCACAAACACTCGGTCGATTGGCTCCTAACTGAAGACTGGCCACGATTTCCGCACGTACTCCTCGATGCCCTTCGACGTAGTACTTACTAGTGTCTAGCCGGGACACGTGGAGCTGCGCGGATGGTAGCGCCTTCTGTACTTATGTACTGTCGTCATCATCATCGTCGGTTTCACTGTCAGAGCTCTCGTCATCCGTCACATGAATTATAAATGAATCCACAGTTCTATCAATTATGTGGTCCATTTCCTTCATCTTATCTTCTTCTTTCTTCACATGCTCTACGCATTTATTCCACTTGTCTGGTGTTATGTTTGCTAAGCCTTCTTTAAGTAAATTTTTAACGTCATCTAGTTTGAATGTTGTATTATTTCTGGCGACGTGACCCTTTACGTCTGCCCATATGAGCTCAATAGGATTGAGCTCACAGTGGTAGGGTGGCAACCTAAGCACTTCAATGCCTTTTTTCTTAGCCATCGGATCCACAACATAACTTTGATAATTTTGTTTCATTACTTTGGCCTTTTCCAAGAGTTCTGCTTTAGTGGAATTGTCTTCAATAGTGACGTTTTTTGACTCCAACCATTCCACTATTTGTTGTTTCCTCCACGAGGAGGTTGGAGTTCTTTCTTGTCGTCTGAAAATAAAGATGTATATCACAATATAAGGTATGTATATAATGTGTTTTAATAAGTTATATTAAAATCATGTATTGCTGTAGTGACAGGTTGTCAGCCCATCGCCTTATTTACAAACACTGTAACCCTCAGATCCCTTTTGCTGACTTCTACAGCATACCCCGGAGGAAGGGCAACTGGAACATTGTATATTTTTCTTTCTCTCCCAGTCCAGTATGGAAGGATTACATAATATTACAATCTGTCATTGCCCTCAATTTTTGTCATACGTGGCGTAAGCGCCTTTTAGGAGGCGTTGGACGCTCTGCCTACCCCGTAAGGAATAAAGGCGTGATTTTATGTATGTATGTATGTATTAAAATTCCAGGCCAAATAACAAAAGGCGTTATTAACATAAAAATTAAAAACGATAGTAACAGTAGATGGAATAACTTACAGTCCTGTCGACAATCTAAGTTTTTCATAAAATGCTTAGATTTTAGAAAAACGCGTAGACTACTACAACTTAGTAAAAAACATATCAGACTCTTGGTAGGGTTAGTGACAGGACATTGCGGACTGAACAAACACCTACACACTATGAGATTAATAGATAACCCAAATTGCCCTGAGTGCGGACAGGAGGAAAGTAGTCTCCACTTCTTAGCCGAATGTCCTAGCTACTCACTGCCAAGATGGGAATACTTAGGAACTGACAAACTAGAGACAAAGGACTTAGAAAACATTTCCTTATTAGACATTCTGCACTTCTGCAGGGCCACCGGTAGATTCAGGGAGGTGACGCTGACGGAGCACCAGTGAACCCAGTGCTCCACCACTGGGAATTGGGTGAAATAGTTCCAATCATCAGGAGCTGATCACCCGTCTGCGTGCATCGCAGCCGTCCCACCAAGAAGTAGAAGTAGAAGTAGATGTATTAAAATTATAAATACTACAATACTCGAACTCTGTAGCGTTTTAGTTTTCAAATAATAATTAATAAATAGCCTAGTCAGAAGAAGGCAAAAAATAAAATTACATACCGAGAGTGGTAACTTGCATTATCCATTACGACGACATCTTTTTTTTTAATTTATTGAGAACTTTGGTA
This sequence comes from Scrobipalpa costella, assembly GCA_949820665.1. Classification (NCBI taxonomy): domain Eukaryota; kingdom Metazoa; phylum Arthropoda; class Insecta; order Lepidoptera; family Gelechiidae; genus Scrobipalpa; species Scrobipalpa costella. The sequence continues at coordinate 15,669,556 of OX463315.1, forward strand.
AACCATTCTTCAAAATGTTCAGCATCCATGCTTTCGTGGTAATCGCTTGTTTTCGAGCATTCGAAAACCCACTGGCAACCTTCAACAAACCCTTCTTCATTCCCAATATGTACGATTATAAGTCTTTTGCCTTTGCCAGTGGGATTTTTCGGCCCTGTACTGAGCCCTTCGATTAATGCCTGGTGACTGGACGATATAGACGTATCATTCCAGGTTTTTGATACAGTGTGACCTGAAATAATAAAACAAGAGTTGTTGATATGGGCAAATTTAATAATCAAAAACGGAAGAGGGATGATAACTTATGATTGACTAATTACCTGCATTTACCGAAGTCTCATCAAGATAAAAAATACGGCGGTCTTCCTCTCGAAATTTTTCAATTTCTTTTAAATATTTGACCCTCCACAAAGCTATTTCCGGTCTGTCAATTAGGTGACTTTTTCTGTCTCTAGTCATAAATTTCAATTTCAATTTTTTGAAAACACGCCAAAGAGTGATCCTGCTGAAGTTTGGTAACATGTCATCATCATTTACTGCTTGCAAAAATTTTTTCAGGTTCGGTAGCTGGCCCTCCCGCAAAAAAGTGTGCACTTTTTGCCTAATGGCTGATTTTGTAAAATTATCCAGCTTTTCCCATGTTGAAATTCGAGGGGGGAGGGGGAGTCCCTCCCTGAAGGGGGGATATGCCGGAAACCCCCCTTTTTGAGATATGATTTTTTTTAAATTTTGAGGTTAGGTCAGTCAAAAAGGTCTGATCTTGGCCTTAAATTGTCTAAATTTAATTAAATAATACAAAAGCAGATATATTTTTGGAGATATATTTCCTTAATGGTGGCACTTCACATGGCCATTTGTGTTTGCTATTGGGTGTTTGTTATATTTGACAAAAAATATGATGATATGGCAAACATTCAAATAGAGGCAAATACTACCATCCACACGTGGCAGTCAAATAACAAACACACAAACATTTGGCACCACAACGCAAGGGTTTACCAACACTATGGACGTGTTTCAACTTGCAGCGGGATTTTATTATTTAAATGCATGTTACTACTACATGCTATGCGTCAGAAAATACAAAGTAGTGAAAAAACCATGGAGAGCAAGGCGCTGGTGGATGCTAACTATGCATAAAAATAGAACCCAGTGAGTAATTTTCGTAGATTACCTAATTATGACAAAATTTAACTAATTCAAGATGTTTTATCCTAATCTGCGAAACTAATACCTATATTTCTTTTCCAGGGAATCTATGGAGAATTTTTTTATAGAAATGTTAGCAGAACCATCAAATGAATTAAATAATTGCTGTCGAATGTCAATTATAGATTTTGAAGTTATATTGCAAAAAATTGGACCTCTAATCCATAAAAAGAACACAAAGTGGAGAGATTCTATTCCTTCAAAAGTGAGACTGGCAGTTACTTTGAGATTCTTAGCTTCAGGAGATAGTTACAAAAGCCTGCACCTTACCTTTAAAATATCAAGCCAGATCATCTCAAAAATTGTCATGGAAGTGTGCACTGCCCTGTACCAGATTTTAAAAAAGGAAGTGAAGGTAAACAAGAGTATAATTTCAATCAACTTTAATTTATGAATATAGAAATAATTTTACTCTCACCTACTACTTACTACTATTAACTATTTAGGTTTGAATATTATAAAATCTTTCAGTGAATCAGCTGGACCCTCATAAACATTGTTAGAAAGTATAAACTCCCTGGTACTACATGGCCTTGCAGAATGTGAAGTGCTGGGTGATGGTACTGATGATGTTTGTATGTACAAGGGATCAGCCGAAGCTCCATGAATAGGGTTTGGTTTAGACTCTCTACTAAATGAAGGAAAACCAACGGTGGAACATTCTATGGGCGCTGTTTGAGGGTGCTGAAATTCTTCTATTGGCGCTGATTGAGGAGAATACACTTCTTGGAATGTCATCGGTGGCGATGTTGTATAAGTTGCTGGTGAAGTATATGGGCGACTACTGGGAGAATTCAGCATATGTTCGTCTACAAATAGCTGGTTTATCTTTACCATCATGATATCTCTACGCTCTTCAGATAGTTTTCGTATCTTCCTTGCTATAAGTTGCCCGAAGATGGTGCATTCATCATCTGCATTGTTTGTGTGATGCTGTTGCTGGGAAACCTGTTTCATGAAATTGAATGCTTGCTGCATATGTTGTTTAGCTTCTACCAGCTCTGGTGGATTTCTCTGTCTCCTACTAACCGGTGGTGTTGGGGTCATGGAGGTCGGTTCTTGAACTTTTTGATTCGATGTGGCTGGGTTCGATTCATTCTGTTCATCAGTTGCAATCGTGTCAGTTGTATCTGTATTTTCAATCTGTTCTTCATCCTGAAATAAAAAATAATAATATTAACAGAGTAACCTGTAATATGTAACAACATACATACTTCCTAATCTTTATTAATCTTATTTCCTGTTTTTGTAGCTGAGAATAAAGATATATGTATTAATGTATTTTTTTACAGTTGCCGGCAACTGAAGAAGATTGGCTAGACACAGAAAGTGGTTTCCACCAGCGCTTTCCTCATTGTATTGGTGCTATAGATGGAAAGCATGTAGTCTTACAAGCACCAATTAACAGTGGCTCTGAATACTACAACTATAAAAAATCTTTTAGCATAGTTTTATTAGCTCTAGTTAATAATAACTACTGCTTCATGTTTGCTGATGTAGGATGTCAAGGGAGGATAAGCGATGGTGGTGTGTTAAAACATTCATTGCTTTGGCATAAAATGAGCAATAATCTATTGAGATTACCTGCACCGAGCCCTCTACAAAATGGAACTGTTGACCTACCATATGTGTTTTTGGGTGATGGAGCATTTGCCTTACACAACAATTTAATGAAACCATATCCTGGGGCCCATCAAGAAGGCACTAAAGAAAGAATTTTTAACAAGAAGCTGTCATCAGCTCGGGTTGTAGTCGAAAATGTCTTTGGAGTCCTGTCCTCTGTATTTAGAGTGCTACGTAAACCCCTACTTCTAGAACCAGAACCAGCAACAACAGTTGTTATGGCATGTATAGTTTTGCACAACTTTTTAAGGAAAAGTAGACATTCCTCACACAGATATAATCCACCTGGGACATTTGACATATTTGATGGAGACAATTTAATAGTTCAAGGGTCTTGGAGGGCCGATATACCCTCCAATCCAGCTCTGCGTAATATTGCTAATATTCCTAGAAGATCCCCGAGAAATCCAGTAGACATAAGAAATGAGTTTGCTTATTACTTTTATCGGTGATTTGTTACATATAAAATTCTTTTGTAATTAAATAAATAAATGTTACAAACTATTATATAAATTGTTTCAGTACAAACCTCAGTACTTCTAGTTTTGTTGCATTCATAAATTGATCCTAGAAAACTATCCATAAATGCAAACGCGAACCATGTCGGTTGATAGATGTCGTTGGCACCTGATCCCGATCTTTCGGATTTCTTTATTTTTGTCTTGTAGCTTCTATAAGCAGACATTAATGACTCTTTCTTTTTCTTCAAGTCTGGCACCGTGCATGGGACCCCTAAATTTTCTTTAATGTTGTTCCAGGCGTCATTGACTCGTTGTCTATTTTTATGGGACTCATTTTGAGGATGGGACCCATGCATGAATTAACTTGGTACAGTTCAAGAAATTTAAGAACAGTGTTATTGTCCCAATTCATAGTAAGTTCGGTAGTTGCTTCACACAAGTATCACACACAAGCTGCACACAAACACAGTAGGTATCTGCACGTCCGTACGGGTCCACGGCGCGCGCGCTTCTGAATATGGCCATTGTGTGGACGGTTTATTGGCGTATTTGCCTATTTGGCCCCTTTGATGTCCCTCAAAAAACCGACAGGCGCACGGAAACGCGTATTTGATATTGGCCATATTTGTCAAATAGACAATTATGCCCAATACTTTGTCAAATAGACTGTCCATACATGGTATATGTTTGCCAAATATGCCAAATACACAAATACAAATAGCCATGTGAAGTGCCACCATAAAATAAGAACTGTTCAAATATTCATTAGATTTCTTTCTGGTTCTGCTCCGGCGCTTCGGGAAGAGCAGCCCCTTCGCCCCAGCGTAAATAAGCACAGGCACCTAGCTCGCCTGCGCAGCTTCGGCTTTTTGGTCGCCTTCTGCGACCAGCCTCAGCCGCTCGGCTCGTACGGTGCCTGTGCTTATTTACCGCGGGCGGCGGCTGCTCTCCCTCCGCGCCTCCGTTTTTTTTTATAAACACTCTAGGGGTAAGAGCGGAAAGACCACGTAGAATTCGGGGTTGAAAGATTCGGTTCTGTCACTTTTGTTGATCTGGTAACCTACTTTTTGAAATAATATGGTAACGAGCAACCTAACCTCAAACATTAAAATTGAAATATCTTGAAAACTACGCATTTCCGGCAAAATAAACCAGTTATATTCTGACTAAGTAAACAACGGGTAAGCGATCAGTAACAAAATTACCCACGAATTCGTGCCGCAGAATACTAAAGCCAACCCAAGAAACCCTTCAGACCAACCCTCTTATAAAAATACCATGTAAGTTAAGTATGTACTCACCTGCTTGAGGTTCAATAATTCTTCGCCGTCGAGGTTTTTTACCGCTCTCCGACTCCATGGCCGCCCAACAAGTTTAACAAAATAACAACTAACTTTCAACAAAATAAATAACAAATAACCAACAAATAAAACAATGAAACGTAAACTCCGAAGTATGACGTCTAACGCAAGCGCTCAACAAACACGGAATGAATGAGGGATAAACAAAATGGCGGATGTTTTGCGCGCATCTGGCCAAAAAACAAGCGATAACGAAAGGGAGTATCTTATGATTTAAATTTTTTGGAACTTATTATTACATAAACTTTTTTTATTATTATTATTGATATAATTTTGGAATAAATGTTATGCAGTAATAAAATGAATTATAATTTCAATAAAAATATCTGCATATCACGTGTAAATCTCAAGTAAATGGTGATTTTTTTTCAGAATCGAAAAATACGGATGTGCACCAGGGAGTTGAAGCTACTTTGTGTAAACGTAATATACATAGACAATTGTTTTAATACGTTATTACAGAAAATAATAAACCCAAAAAGCACATTTTTTTAAGATACGTACTTTGGCATCTGGCGAAAGTATTATGATACTCGTATCGCTTCGTATTTATCGTTAAAGGTCATAGCTCATTAGAGCCACCCGGCACCCACCCCGCACCGCCTCGTTGCACGGCGTCCACTCGTTGTCGACAGGTGGTCCACGGTTGGACACCGTGTTATCACCAATAAACGTCGCGCGGTCAACCAGTGGACCTCGCATCGTCAACCAGTGGACGCCGCGTGGTCTACGACTGGAGACCGGTTAAATTTTCGTGTAGTCTGTTAACTATTGGCACTACGTCTACACGTGTGCTTCATAATGTCGAATTTTACAAACCGTGAATTGGCACTCATAGCTGTAGCGCTGGATGCAGAAGAAAATGAAAGACACAAGAGAAAAAAGAAAGCTTATTGGGTGCACGAAATGTTTAAACAAAGAAAAAAAGAGGGCGAATATTGGACAGCTCGTAGGCATTTGCTAGCCGACGAGAAATTTTTTTTTTCATACTATCATATGCCGCAATGTGTGTTTTATAACATCCTATCTCATATTGAAGACTCTATAACAAAGCAAAACACAAGATTCAGAGAAGCGATCACACCCGAAGAGAAATTGGCTGTGACTTTAAAGTAAGTAAATTAAGTTATTACGTTATTTTTTTACATTTATTTTTCAGCTCGTGGTATGATCCATGTGTCTAACTAAAAATTGTAATTAAAAAAATGTTGAACCCGACTTCAAATTTTTTTTAATTACAATTTAGTTTTTGACTGGTATATATGTATTTATGTCTGTGTGTATGTATAAGTAAAACAGTGTAAGAGCATATTAAATCAACCTTTATTTTCGTAATTTTGACATCATTTTGTCACTAATTAAGTACTTACTAATCACATTTTTAAAAATTAGGTAAATCTTTTTCAGTATCAGACAAGACTGGTGTGTTCACCTCTGTGGCATTCCTTTCTGTATCATAGTTCGTTGTATTACTGTATCCAAAAGGGCCTGCTGTTGAATAATTTCCAGAAGGTCCTGGCGTTGAATAATTTCGAGAAGGTCCTGCAGTTGAATAATTATTACTGCCGTAGTAATTATTTCCTTTTTCATTGATTTCTCGGAGTTTCATTTGCGAAACAATATTAAAAATTTGAGATTTAATAATTGCTTTGTTGTATTCATTAAATTTCTTCACAGTTGCAGCTATACCATAAAAAAAATTGTCAATATCATCTTCATTATTTTCATCTTTTTCCTTTAATATATATTTCATTAACAATGACGATGCAGAAGATCTGTCTTCGTCAAGTACCCTTGGCCTTTTTATATTTGTAAACTTGGATTTCTTTGTAGAGGAGTCAGATAATGTTGGACGATCTTCTATTATTGAAATATCCGATTGGCAATCGGGAGCAGACAACTGAGAATCTTCATTGACAGTACTTTCTGTATCATCACTATCTCTGAGTAGTGAAGATACAGTTGCTCTTTCTTTATAAAAGGGTATCAAAAAATTCATTTCATCCTCGTATTGCCATTTTTTAACAGAGACTGCTGCTTGACCACTTTTGGTAGTTTTTTTCTTAATAGCCCTACGATGAGCTTCCCTTAAATTGGACCACGTTTTCTTGCACATTTGTACTGAAAAAAAAAAAATAGTCAATTAACTACAATTCACTTTTTTACAGCCTATTTTGTGTAATACAAAATTAAAAACTTTTTTGTTTCAGATATTTGACGAGTGGCGCTTCAGTCAGAAATTTATCTACAAGCTTTAGATTAGGCGAAACGACTATTAGGTCAATAATTAAGGAAGTGTGCAAAGCTATTATTGACAAAATGATGAGTGTTTATATGCCAACGCCTACTGCTGAAGATTGGGAAAAAATTGCGGAAGGGTTTAATGACAGGTGGAATTTCCCAAACTGCATTGGTGCCATAGATGGCAAGCATATAAATATAATAGCTCCACCCAACAGCGGATCGCTCTATTACAACTATAAAAAACATTTTTCGATAGTTCTCTTGGCCATAGTTGATGATAAATACAGATTTACAGTTGTTGACATCGGTGCTTATGGCAAAAACAGCGACGGTGGTATTTTCGCATCTTCAAAAATTGGAAAACGAATTCAAAATACTAGGTTCAATATTCCAAATGTCAAAGCATTGCCCGGGACAAACGTAGCACTTCCACATGTTTTTGTGGGGGATGAGGCTTTTCCGTTACAAAAGAACGTAATGAGGCCATATTCTCGTTCTCAACAACTATCTCAGGACCAAAAAGAATTTAACAATCGCCTGTCACGCGCACGCAAAGTAGTCGAAGATGCATTCGGAATATTATACCAAAAGTTTGAAATATACAATAAAAATATTCGTTTATATCCAGACATGGTTGATAATGTTGTTTTGACAACATGTATATTGCATAATGTAATGCGAACTTATAATATCGAAAGTAACGAACAGTACTATCCCAGTCCCAGGCCAGCGCATCATAACCTACATCAGGAGGCGTTCAATGATCTACGTCACATTGGTGGAAACAGTACTGCTTTTAACGTACGTGATTCGTTTGCTGCTTATTTCAAATCATCGGTTGGACAGCTTCCATGGAATACTTAATTTGCTTACTCGTATTATCACTTTTCTTATGAATCACTAATCATCACATATATGTGAATGTCTAGTTAATAACGAATTATGTGGGAGTACCTTGTTTCGCATAACAATGTTTGAAACAATATGGTCTCTTGTTAATGTGATTTACATTGTAGGTTACATATCTTTTTTGTCCATTACTAGCTTGCAATGTTACCAAATTAAAATTAGACCGAATGAATATCATGCAAAACAAGGGACAACCGAATTAAGTACCAATCTGTTGTATTATCTTTTATTTAATATTTGTAATACATAAATAATACCTGGTACCGCTAAGGTGTTGCTTATTTCTGTCCACGCTTCTTCCTTTTTTACATTGTCACTGTACTTCGAGTCACTTAGATCATATAATAAATCATATTTACGAACTTCTTCGATAAGTTTTTCTTTATTCATTTTGTAAGTAAAAACGATACGTCCGCCTCGTTCGAAAGAAAGGCTGGGAATGAAGGGAGGGAGGGAGCGGCGCATCGCCAACGTACCGTCCTCACGTGAACCACTCGCGGGCAGCGCGCATTCAACGCAAGGCAAGCGTGCGAGCTGCATGTTTTCACCGAGTGGTCCACCCGCCGTCCGCACGTGGAGTGCATGCGACTGAGGCGATGCGGTGATGCTACGGAGTTGATGTAGTGAGCGCATACCCATACAAGTTCATATAAAGAATACTAACCGCACGAGGCGAGGCGGTGCGGGGTGGGTGCCGGGTGGCTCTAATGAGCTATGACCTTAAGTTTGTATGCAAACGATGGAATAATAATAACTATGCTGTGTTACTTGGTAAGGGTCGTGTCAGTGACTTTTTATCCAGATTTATATGGAATATACTATAAATAATTTTCTTTCAGTACGTTCCTATTTATGGCGATCGAATTTAATGTATGTGCCCGAACAACTAATTTACTAACTACCCTCTTAATTGCTAACAAATGAGAACCCAATTACTCAATAGATATTGGTACCTATTCAATAAATCAGTAGATAGTTAAAATGTCATAAACAAACAATAGTTTCCTTAATGTTGTCGGGGATTTTGAGAATGATTAGATAATTACAATTTTTAATTACAGCTAATGAGTTTTTGAGCAATTTTCACTATCTAATATTGCACACAATTAATTTTCGTAAATATCCAGTCTATGTAAATCCATGTTAAGCTTTAATATTAGTTAAAAACAAAAACATAAACAAAAAAAAAAATGGTAATTTTGGAAAAGATTTTTTTTTAAAGGCGCTAGTCTGTATACATACATCCATGTTAAGCTTAATATTAGTTTAAAATGAAAAAAAAAAATAACAAAAAAAAAATATCTTTCAAAGATTTTTTAAAAAAAGGCGCAACTTTGGCCTCAACATGGAGTATGTCAAAAAATCCAAAATAATTCACTTATTAATAACCTAAGAGGATATAACGCGCAATTGTGCGATAATGGAGATATCATCATTTATTATGCCGACTCCTTACAATTTTTTAGAAAAAAATTCTGAGTGCCCTGTTTACAATTATAAACCTGAAAGATCATTATATAAGGCATATAGTAGGTATCGTCAATCGTTTACAAGCACAAAAAGCGTCACTTAAAAAATATATATTGAATGTCTATGAACCGCTAATTTCAGCCCACTGTGCGGTGTCAGACAGACTTGTGTTATTAATTCGAAAGGATAAATTACTTATGAAGGCTATGTGATTCATAAAACAAAGCATAGGTTAGGGTAATCAAAATCATTTATTATTCCACATGAAACTTATAACTAATACATTAATTGCTCAAAATGCCCGCCACGCTGTAGAAAACACAAAAACGCGCAAAGGGAAATTTGTTGTGGGGCCCTTCTTATCATTTCGGGATCATTGCGAATACCATCCGCGCAGTTTATTACGAGATCGTGCAAATCAGAATCTGTTTCGATAGGGGTGTTATCAACTCGTTGCATCATTGTCCCCCACAAAAAGTAATCAAAGGGCGCCATGTCAGAACGTGCAGGCCCTGTTTGGCCGATCCACCGGTTAGGGTCATTTTCATTAAGGAATGCTCGAACATTTCCAGCGTAATGAGCAGGACGTCCATCCATTTGTAGATACATATGTCGACGTGTCATCAACGGCACATCCTCCAGGAGTTCATGAAGTTTCTGCAACAGCTCTAAAAAGCTTGGCCGGTCAATGTTCGTGGCAATATCACCGGGCCAATTAAATGGTCATCAATAAGGGCTGCTCAAACGTTTATTGCATCTTTTTCTTCGTGAAAAAGGGGACATCCGTTGATCAGGTCCTGGCCCATCTCCGTTCCATTTGTGGTAGCAATGCATGCGTGGTAGAAGAGCTGAAAGCTAGAGGCAATTACGCGTCCTTCAAACTGGGAGTTCCATCTCAGTACATAACAACCGTAATGTCACCTGATAACTGGGCTCAAAACATCTGCATCAAACCTTGGACACAAAATTTTCGTAGGAAAAGTGACCAGCAAAAAGCCGCCTAAGCCTAAGTGTGCGTCCATACTGCGAGCCTAGCGCGGTTGCGACGACGGGCGCGAAGTATCAAACATATGAAACGCGCCTTTGCGTCCATAGTGTAGTGACTTAGGCGGAAGCCTAGCGCGATGGGCTTGAGCGAGACAGCGCGCGTACTTTTCAAACGTTCGTGACCGCGCTTTCTGGCCACACTACGAGCCTAGTCAACAAGCGAGCTAATGCGCGGGTGGCGGGGGTATCAAACCAGTTCGGTCTTGCCGCTCGGCGTTTGCGCGATAATTATATTGTTTGTTAAAATGGCGATAAATACTGAACTGTTTATAAGTGCAATTCAATCAAAACCTGCTATATGGCAAAGTAAACATCCACACCACAATAACCGCAGTATTACAAGAAAGTTATGGAATGAAATAAAAGAACAATTTCCTGAAAGTGAAGGTAAGTTTAATTTATTACGTTCTTAGAAACTGTTCCCAGAAATAATTTGTGAATAGTACCCGAACATTTTTTGCTCTTCGGGTTGGATTATTATTTACTCCGAGGTTAGTGTGTCTACTTTGATTTTCATTCAATGGTGGGTTAGATAGCACGTGTTGAACATCTAGATCGAGATCTTCGTTTAAATCCATTACAACATTGTGCAGTATACACGCAGCTTTTATTATATACAAGGCATTTTTCCTGCTTGTTTCGATAGGTTTAAGTAGTATTCTCCATTTACTTGTTAAAATGCCAAATGCACATTCGATTGTTTGTCTAGCGGTAGACAATCTGATATTAAATTTTTTTCTTTCATTGTTAAGTACTCGCTCGGGATAAGGACGCATTAAATAGTGTTTCAACGGATATGCTTCATCACCCACTAAGACGTAGGGTGCAATGACATCAGAATTTGTGAGTCTCTTTGGCTTAGGAACTTTGTATTTATTTTTTTCTATAAGTTTATACAGTGTTGATGCAATAAAAGTACCACCATCACTTTGCTTGCCTCGACCGCCAACTTCCACTGCTACAAATCTCCTTTTTGCGTCAGCCACAGCTTGCATGACAATTGTATTTCTTTTTTTATAGCACCAATGTGCTGAACCAGATTTAGGTGGCTTTTTTATTTCGCAATGTTTCCCATCAATTGCTCCGATGCAGTGGGGGAAATTCCAGATAGCTTCAAAGTCTTCTGCAATAGCTTTCAGGCGTTGTTCAGTAGGTGTCGGCATGTGAATAGGAACTAACTCACTCCATAACACACGGCATGTTTCGTGAACTATAGACGCAATGGTACTTTTTCCCATACGAAAACTGTAAGCTAGTGCTCGAAACGCAGTTCCAGTTGACAGAAATCTGAAATATAAACGTAAATTGAATTAAAATGTTATTATTACAGAAAAACAACTGCGTAAGAAGTGGAAAAACCTTCGCGATCAGTTTCGAAAAGAAAAAAAGAAATTCCCTACTCCGCGCTCTGGTGACGGCGGCAACGAAATAGAGAGTACCTGGCCATACTTTCAACTTATGCAATTTATAAACGATGACATAACACCTGAACCCATGACGGGCAATCTGCATGACAGTGATTCAGAATCCCTCGACGAGTCCTCTCATACTGAGGAGCAATCAAACATCGATAATGTGGCAAGTCCAGGTACGTCAACTAGCAGCAATCGCACAAATGCGCCAAAGCGCAAAACTGCCTCAAATTACAGAGATGAGCTTATAGAATGTGAAAGAAAAAAAAATCACTTATAGAACAGAAAATGGCTTCAAATAATGAGCAGCTGGAAAAATGTGACGATTATCATTTTTTCATGAGTCTCCTGCCACAAATGAAACAATTTAGTGAGTTACAAAAGTTACGCATTCGAAATAAAATTACCCAAGTTATAATAAACGAGGCAGAAACGATGCAGTTTTCATCTCATCCGAGGTACGAGGAAAATTATGGAGGAGGGTATTCTAGTGGCAACTACACTATTACGATTTCTTACTTAACTACTTATTCAATTACTGTCTACATAAATACTAAATTTTTATTAAAATCTTGTTTTATTCTTACCTCAGAGTTATGAACAATTTCTCCTCAGGACTAATACTTTTGCGAAAGTTTGTATCTTCTTTGGTGATTTTAGCTGATATTTTACTTAGAATGTAGTCAAATGTCGATATAGTCATTCGAGTGTAGTCATAAAATTTTGTAGGGTATAATCTCAATTCTTCATACAAATTACAAAATTCTCCAGATTTTTCTCTGTTTTTATTTATTCCGTGCACACCATCTCTTATGTTCAACACCTCCCATCGCAAGATCGGACTGTCCAGTAAAAACATCAAATCATCATCCATAGTTTAGAACACCTGATAATACGTCAAACCGCTATGAAAGATCGCGCGTCACTGTGGCCACCTCGCGCCTCCGCTTGTCGCGCCCGCCTAGGCCCTAGCCGGCGCGCATTCAGTGTGGCCGCACACTATGTCTTATTCACTCCTCTATCAAAATGTCAGAGGGCTTAGAACAAAACTAGATATTTTTAAAATTGGTGTTCTTAATGAAACATCAGATATTATTGTGTTGACTGAAACTTTCCTTGTAAGTTCGGTAAACAGTGCGGAGTATTTTCCTCCGGGTTACACGGTCGTTCGTAGAGATCGTGCTCGTGACTCTGGCTGGGGCGGCGTTTTGCTGGCTGTCCGTAATCAGTACAATGTTACCGAATTAACTAACATCGATGAGTATCCACGTGACATCGAAGTACTGATTACTAATGTTTATCTAAAATTTCAGAAAATAATTTGTTGTATTGTGTATATTCCCCCAAGCGCTACTGACGACTACTTTTTAAAAACATTGTCTGTACTGGAAAATGTTATTGAGAGTCATCCAAAGTCCAAATATCTAATTTTGGGTGACTTTAATCTGGTTTCCTTTTCTCAGTACATACATAAACAATTTGACTGTTTTCTAAATGTATGTAAGTTGAAGCAGTTTAATTTAATACAAAATCAGTTTGGCAACATATTAGATTTGGTGCTGAGTAATCTTGGAAATGAGAATGTTGAAGTTACTGTTGGCCAACCGATAGTACCGATGGACTCCCCGCATCCGCCACTTGCCGTGCAATTGCGTGTTCCCCGCCCTGCACCGCGCAGCCACCGCCGTGTTGCACATAGCGCTCCATTGCCACCAGCCCCGGCGAGTGATTCCCCACCTCTGTGGAACTTTCGCAAAGCTGACTTCCCGTCACTTTATGAATCATTCTTTGCTCTGAAATGGGATGACGTACTTTCCTCTACAAATGTGGACGATTCCTTAGGGTTTTTCTATGATAAATTGTATTCTTGCTTCAATTCATACGTTCCTTTAAAGAAACAATTTCGGAATTATCAAAATAATTATAACTATCCGTCGTGGTATACACCCGAAATCATACAAACTATCCAAAATAAGTACTTTCATTTAAAACGCTTTAAAGAGGAAGGTAAAGAATTTAACAATGAAATGTTCAAATATTATAGAGAGCGAGCCAAAGAATTGATAACTCATGCATACCACGCATTTATTAAGCGGACCGAAATTAGCATAATAAAGGATCCAAAGGGTTTTTGGTCCTACTTTAATAGTCAGCGTGAAGAGAGGCATTTCATTAGCGAATTTGAGTATGAGGGTAACACGGTGTCCGGGGCTGAGGCAGCTAATGCGTTTGCGAGCTACTTTAAGTCGGTATTCCTACCTGCGATACCCGCATTATCTGTTGAAACTGCAGAACGGGAAGCATCAGGATCAATGTGTTCTACCAGGATAGCTTTGGATTATGTAAGTCAACAGGATCTATTATTGGCGATGAAACGCTTAAGGACAAACACTTCCGCTGGTCCAGATGGCATCCCCCCTTATATTATTAAAGATGGCATAAGGATATTCATCGAACCTATCCTGTATATCCTAAACCTCGCTATACGGACATCAACATACCCAGCTAAATGGAAGGTCTCGCGTGTGACACCGATTCCTAAGGATGGTCTTAGGTCTCAAGTCAAAAACCATAGGCCTATTGCTATTCTTTCGGTACTTAGTAAGATTTTTGAGTCTATAATAGATCGCTATATCACCAGGCAAATCCGACCTTTACTCGCCGATTGCCAACATGGCTTTCGTGCTGGCAAGTCAACTGTAACCAATCACACAAATTTTGTTGACTTTGCTGTTGCTGCAATGGATGACTGTGGCCAGATTGATGTAGCATATTTTGATTATAGGAAAGCTTTCGATCGGGTTCACAATGACGTCTTATTGCGGAAACTTGCAGCCATTGGATTCACCCCAAAACTGCTCAGTCTTTTTGCTAGTTACTTAGCTCAACGATCCCAATACGTAACGCTCAACGGTTTCAGGTCAGACTATTATTTAACAAACTCCGGAGTAAGCCAGGGAAGTATCTTAGGGCCCACACTATTTGTAATAATGATTAATGACCTCCCTGACGTAATACAAGAATCTCGTTGTCTTATGTACGCGGACGATCTGAAGCTGTTTAGAGGCATAGAGAGCGAGGCAGATTGTCGGGTGCTTCAGAGTGACATCGATGCAATAGTTGCGTGGACCGAAGACAACTTGCTTGAATTTAATACCTCCAAATGCAAAATGTTGTCATTTACTCGGTCACACTCACCACATACATATACATACAGTGTGTCTGGTGTCGCTCTGGAACGTGTTGAACATATTCGAGATTTAGGTGTGATTATGGACGCAAAACTCACCTTTAATCAGCACATTGAAGATGTATGTAGTCGAGCGTCCAGGTCACTTGGTTTTGTGATGAGACAGACCTCTACGTTCTCTAACAGGAGTGCAATATTAGCACTAGATTATGCTTTTGTGCGAAGTACATTGGAGTATAACTCTGTCATTTGGGATCCGCACGAAGAAAAGTATAAAACCATGGTCGAGAGAGTACAACGTAAATTTGCCCGCCACTTGTATAAACGGATGTATGGTTTTTACCCTTTTTTATACCCGTCAAAGTTTGTTACTGGTATGGTGGGCATTAACACGCTGGAACTCAGACGTAAGTGCTCGCTGCTTATCCACTACTATCTGCTTTTAAATGGCAAATTAGACAACCCTGACACCCTTGTTCAGTGCAGATTGTTTGCGCCCCAGAGTGCCAGCCGCCTGCGCTCATTCAACTTGCTGGTCGAGCCACCCGCGCGCACTTTCACGGCGCAGAATGCGCCTACTTCTCAGGCCATCAGATTACTCAATTCCATGTTTACTAAGCAATCCTCGGTTGACATTTTTAATGATAATTTTTCTTTATTTTAAAATAATTGTATTAGTTTTCTAAGTTAATTTTGTGTTTGTCTTATTTTATTTCTTTTATTCTTTTTTACCTGACTGTCAAAGAAGTGTTATTTACTTTATGTTTTATCTTTGTTGTATTGTCTTTGTATCTTTTTAATTTACTACACGCATTGGTTTGACTGTAAGTGTAGTAAATAAGTTGTTATCAATAAATAAATAAATAAATTGCAAATTTCACTTAAAATGTCGATGGGCGTTTCAATTTTGTGCTTTCGACCTTTGGGCACCACATATGTAGATTTCGGCAATTAGTGATGCCATCTCTTGTAAACTTTTTCGTCCATCCGTAGTATCTTTGGTGAAAAAATTGCTGATACGCACCTTGGCCTCCAATCTTCATCTTTATGCAGATGCTGTAGATAATGATAAGGATACAGCCCCTCTTTACCACGCCGGCTTTTGTGAAAATCCGTGACGCATAGTTAAACGTCTAGTGCTGGTAGTTGGATTAGCATACAAATCATTTAGCACTGTTTCTTAAACAGCGACGCCAATTATAACTTCCGGTTCGCGGTTATCTCTGTTGGCTCCGAGTCCGATAATGGACAACCTTCGGTGGTTTTCTTGGAAATTGCGAGCAGATGGTACTGGCTGCCTGTTCGGGAAAGCAGCTATGTAAGCTGCACGTGCAGCGCGGGCATTTCCTCTTGCCATTCCATAATAATAATGAATATCAGCAATGTGTGCACAATATATATTATGTACATATATATATTTTTAAATGCTTACGAAAACATACCAAAAATGCACTACGGAATTATTATTTTTTTAGAATTTATTTAAACTTAAAAAAACCGTCAATTTCGTTTGTTTCTGTTTTTGTATTTTGAATGTATTTCTCTAAGTCATAAATTTTGTCGAATATTGCTTGATCAACAACCGCCGCGTATTCAAAGTCTTGATGGACCGTCTTCAACGCATTTAAAGCTAGCTTTATTGGAATGACCTTTATTTCTGTTTCCGGAATTTGCGCCTCGTTTTCACTGTCATTTCCAGCAATACCGATGTTCACACAATTCTTAACGATATCGTCGTCGGTTTGTTACTTCGTCGTCATTTTTAATTTGAACCAAAACTTCGAAGCTTGGAATTAACATATTGGATTCGTGAGACACAAGCTTAGTCCATTCCTCGTTGCTAGGTCCAACTTCAACATCATTTTCCTCTGGCAGGTCTTGCTCTTCTGTACTTTGTCAAAATCCAGCTTTCTTAAAGCAGTTTTTGACAGTAACGTCACTGACTAAGTACCATGCTTTTCTAGCGAATTTCATAACTAGAAGTACGTTAATGTTAAGGCTACTGTTTTCTTCCAGACTCTTAAGAATATGTTTAACGACTTTTCTGCGATAAACGCGTATAATAGTGTAAATGATGCCTTGATCTAATGGTTGAAGTTTACTAGTGGTAAAAATATTACTTCCTTCAAAACATCTAGGTCGCTTTGATTTCCCGATGATGAGAAGTGGGAGTTTATCCGTACCACTCATGTTTACTCACTGGAGAAGTAGGTAGGTAGGGTGTTCCTGTTCCTGTTTTCATGATCATTTTTCATCCAGGACCCCTAGTACCCCTGACTTGTTCCCCCAGGGGTACAACTGGGGTAATTGTGCCCCTCTAGTACCCCTGTTTCAACAGATATGTTTTCCTCTGGTTTTGCCTGTATTTATTTTTGAATAAATATGTTTTCCCCTGGTTTTGCCTGACCGATCGCTCCGGAGGGTTTATTTTTAAATAAATATCGTCAAAGAGCATCAAACATTACTGGTATATCTAAACTTTTTTTTTTTTTAAATCGTCAAAAAATCAAATTTTAGCCGCATATAACGAGACATATGTCATTCGATAGGGAATAAAAATACAAACAACAAATGCTCTTGAGTAAATTGTCGAAAGTGATATACTTTCGGAGATATTTGAAATTGAATTTTCGAAAAAATAAAATATTGTCAAGTTTTAGTATTCCCTATCGAATGACATATGTCGGCTAGCTTGCCTATCACAGCAAAAAAAAAGAATTTAATGTAATGTTTAACAAAAAAACATTCTAGAATATCTATTTTTAATTAACACTAGTGGTATTAATAATAATATGGACTGTTAAGTGAGAAATTGTCCTTTGTTCCCGTTGAGTCACACCATTTTGAATTACACTGTTACCCATTGGTAAAAAAAATCCCGATTAGAAACACTGTTATTCAATGCCACAATTTTTGTTCCCTTTGAGTGACAGGGGTAACTCAACGAAACGCTGAGTTCCCGTTGAGTAACACCTACTTTTCTAAAATCATTATTCAAATAGGTACATCTTGACTTATAAAACGAATATACCACAATAACGAGTATCTCTAAAATCAACTAAACGTTTGATCGTAAACAATAGTACATGACGGCCGATTGGCGCAGTTGGTAGTGACCCTGCCTCCGACGCCGAAGGTCCCGGGTTCGAGTCCCGGTAGGGGCAAACATTTGTATGATGAATATGGATGTTTGTTCCCGAGTCATGGTTGTTTATATATTTATCTATGTATTTATATACCGTTCCTTAGTACCCACAACACAAGACCTTGGGGATCTTAGTGTGGGAATAGGTGGATTTGTTGTAAGTGTCCAAATATTATATATTATATTGTATATTATATTTATTAGTGTAATTTAGATGCATTGCTATGATTTCAACGTAAACAAGTAACTACTATAAAAATCTGAAATATGAAAAATCATCCAGGCTCAGTAGGGCTACCTACTTATCGGAAACAAATTGTGCCATTGAAATCGAAAATAATTTTTAATAAGTATAATAATGATTTAGAATGATTTTAATTATAGCTGAAAACACATATACATAAGTCATTGCAAATACTAATCATAGTTAAATTTAAACCTGTAAGTAACCTATTTCCGTAAATTAACAATATGAAAAATATTTATGTCGGATTAGACCAGTAATAGAGAACGTCCATATAACATTTTTTTCAGTTCCTGAACCTATTTTCTAAAAACATCTTAAATTATGAAAAAAACAGTGAAAACAGAAAGAAAATTGATCTAAAATTCACCGAGATATACCATTATAAAGATAGACTATCTATCTCTCTCTTCGAAACGACAATTTATATGGAATTAGTATGGCGCTCCTGTCTTATGACGTCACATGACAGTTCGGACCTCTCTTTTTAACTAACCACATTAAGGCATTATAACTCTTAAACTAATGAATATTTTGCGAAAATTCCTTCACATCCGTTCATCTATGATGACAATAAGTCTTACTAATAGTTTAAAAAAAATCATGAGTATTCCCTATTTAAAAATACCACAAATAAATCTTAATCGAAATATTAGTTCCAAGAGAATTCTGTCCTACCCGGTAATCAAATTTGGAATTTTTAATATGATATCCAACCCTGAGTCTTTTAAATTTCCAACCATACTATTGTATGATGTTGGTGCGCAGGCTTGTTTTTAGTGCCCAAGTGTTTGCGCTACACACAGGTGCACTCTGTGTTCCTTTAGTCTCTTATTCTGATGGGACACACTGACTGACACGACCAAAGAGAAATCAGGCGCAGGACCGACTATTTACATGCCCATCCGACAGCATGGATCATCTTACTTTTCGGACAATCAGGTGATCAGCCTGCAATGTCCTAACCAACCTAGAAACAACAACACAAAGTCATTGTCCCCCGCCAGGAATCGAACCCGGGACCTCCGGGTCGAGAGCCCATGGCTTAGACCGCTAGACCACGGAGGCAGTTAAACTGGATTGATTGTGGTTCCTCAGTACACTAATGAATGTACTATTGATTACGATCAAACGTTTAGTTGATTTGAGAGATACTCGTTATTGTGGTATATTCGTTTTATAAGTCAAGATGTACCTATTTGAACAATGATTTTTAGAAAAGTAGGTGTTACTCAACGGGAACACAGCGTTTCGTTGAGTTACCCCTGTCACTCAAAGGGAACAAAAAGTGTGGCATTGAGTAACAGTGTTACTAATCGGGATTTTTTTTACCAATGGGTAACAGTGTAACTCAAAATGGTGGGACTCAACGGGAACAAAGGGAAATTGTCACTTGACAATTTTTTATTTTTTCGAAAATTGTATTTCAAATATCTCCGAAAGTATATGGGTGTTACCAGACCAATCGATCGATCGTCGATCGACGGCATCGATCGAAGTTGATCGACTGGTCTAGTAACTTTAATTGATCGACAGATACTGTTCGACAAACCAATCGATCGATTGCCGGTCGATGGCATCTTTCAGCGTCGATCGATGTTGATCGACTGGTCTGGTAACTTTAATTGATCGACAGATACTGTTCGACTACTGGCACCGGTCGACGTTGATCGATGAACTCCGGCAATATTCCATCAGTTTCTTTCAAAATGTATTCACAAGAGGACGCGTTGTTGTTGGCAAGTACGATGTTGCTCGTACTATTATTACGGAGACGCAAACGCAGAAGACTCTGGATGCGACCATTTTTTAAAGCCAAAGATCGCCTATCTTATCCAAATGACATTTTAAATAGCGGTTTCTTGGATGCTTTTCGAATGAGTAACAGTGATATTGAAAATCTCTTAAATATGGTGGCTCCTTTAATTGCAAAATTGGATACTAATTACAGACAGTCAATTTCCCCTAAGAATCGGTTACTTATAACACTCAGATTTCTAGCCAGTGGTGATTCATATCAAAGTTTAGTGCTAACGTTTAAAATTTCACAACAAAGTATTTCTTGTATAATTCCAGAAGTGTGCAATGCGCTTATATGTTCTCTCAGGGATTACATAAAAGTAAGTATTCTTGGACTTGTAATCGTAAGTTAAGTTATATATAAGGTAAGTGAAGTTGTAAAGGTATCGAAGAAATTAAAAATATAAGACATACATAGTATTTCAGGTTTATTATAATTTTTTCAGAGAAACAGTAATCATATAAACATATCGTTTAATTTTCTTGCAATTCAGATGAGACATCTTCTAAATTATCCAACGACTCTACTGTTATACTATTTTCACTTGTGGATGGAAGATTGATATTATCCAGCGAAAAGCTATATCCAGTTAAATCTCTTGCGTATTGAGAAGTGGGTGGAAGGTTGGATTGATTCGAAGATTGTGCATTTGTAGAATACTGCGTGGTGTAGTAGCCTTGATTTTGAGTTTGTGGATGGTCATATTTGCCAAGTTGAGCTTCGTAAATTAGGTTATTTATATGATGCTGTACGGTAATACGGGCGTAGTCCGTTTTTAGTGTCCTCAATTTAAATGCTATTTGTTCTCCAAACAATGTATACTCATCAACATCTCTTTTATTGCGAATCAAAGAATCAACCATCTCCAACGTTTTTTCTATTGCGGCATCATTTGGATTGAGGCGCCTTTTACGACTGCCTTCACTATCAACGGAACTGTCCATCCCTGACTCAGATGCTTGTGAATTTATCTGAAACAAAATTATATACATATATTTTAAATAGGTATAATTTAAAAAATATATGATCTGACTGATAGCTCATATTCAATATATTTACGTTGTATATATTTATTTTACAGATGCCAAACACGGAAGAAGGATGGCTCAACATTGCAAAAGATTTTGACCTGCTGTGGAATTTTCCCCACTGCCTGGGTGCAATAGATGGGAAGCATATAAATATGCGAGCTCCAACTAACAGTGGGAGCACATACTTTAACTACAAGGGAGTTCACAGTATTGTCCTAATGGCTGTAGTGGATGCGAATTACAATTTTATGTACTGCGATATTGGATGCCAAGGTCGTATTTCTGACGGTGGTGTGTTTGGAAATACTATTTTGAATTCCATCAATCTACGAGGAATCCCAAAAGAAAGTGAATTGCCTGGAAGAAGTTGTCTTACACCATATGTTTTTATAGGTGACAATGCCTTTCCTCTTTCTGAAAATTTAATGAAGCCGTTTCTCGAATTAGGGCGAAAAGGATCAAAGGTGCGAATTTTTAATTATAGGTTGAGTAGGGCTCGCCGTATGGTAGAAAGCACGTTCGGCATTTTAAGTGCAGTATTTCGCTGTCTTCGAAGGCCTTTTCATCTTCAGCCGAAAAATGTGGAAAACATAGTGTTAGCTACGACTTATCTTCACAACTATTTAAGAAGAAATTGTGAGAGTTATAGGTCTTTACAGTTGCGTTATTCAAGTAACATAAATCAGAGTGCAGATTCCGAAATAACACAGCCGCCAGAAATTCAGTCATCTGTACTATTCTACAGCATACCAACTCCAGCTGAACTAGTGAGAGAAGAGTTCGCTGAATATTTTTGTTCTAACGATGGTATGATTGCATGGCAATACAAGTATTGTTAACCTTGGAATCTTACTCTGGGTGCTGTAGCTCCCTGTGATAATTTTAATTGCAAATTTTTTTTTATCGTGATTATTAGTTGTGAATTTCACTTTTATTGAAAGGTAACATTTTTTAAATAAGTCATTTCTAGTTTTGTTTTGGACTAATACTCTGTACACAAGTGACAGCTACTGTGTAATCTGTATCAATAAAGGTCATAAGTATGTACTTGTAAAATTGTATTATTATTTTAATTACAACACGTTTACACCAATAGTTGACAATTGGAAAAAACACCTTTTGCAACTGTTAATTTAGTCCATCTATTGGTGTAAACGAGTATACTGGAAAATGTTTTAATGTGCTTAATATTATACTTTTATTTTGTAAGATCTACAAAAGTTCAGTATAGCTAATTGTTTAATTGTAGATTAAACTTAAACATATTTGCCGTAAAAAATATAAATATGTATGTAGGTACTTACATCACTTGACATGCTCGAACGAGGACGATCCTCTGTAGACACAGTAGATCGTGGGCGATTTCTGTCTTGTATGAACATCATAGCTTGAAATGCATACCATTTAGAAACGTATATTTCGTCTCGTCCGGCACCGCTTCTTAAACTATCTTTCACTTTTTTATTTTCTTTCGAAAATGTTGTTTGTAAATTTTTTATCTTCTTTTCCACTTCCTCCTTAGTAATTTCAAATGAGTTGGCTATTTCGAGCAGTGCATCATGACGTTTTATTTTATTACGGTAATCATTGTGAATAATGTCCCATAGTACTGGTTTGTTTTTGTATTGCTCAATAAATTCCAAAGTTCTTTCATTCGTCCACGCGGTCGCCGCCATTTTGCCATGCGCGTCACGAAACAACCGCGAGCTTCACACAACTGAACACAACACAAACAAGCCAGGTAGGAAGCGCGGCGCGCGGGCGGGGGGGAACAGTCGGAGCGCGGCGCGTTTGATCAAGCATTATATTCCATTCTACCATCGATCGATGCCGTCGATCGACGATCGATCGATTGGTCTAGTGGAAACTATCGATCGACGTCGACTATTCCATTCTACCATCGATCGATACCGTCAATCGACGATCGATCGATTGGTCTGGTGGAAACTATCGATCGACGTCGACTATTCCATTCTACCATCGATCGATACCGTCGATCGACGATCGATCGATTGGTCTGGTAACACCCTATCACTTTCGACAATTTACTCAAGAGCATTTGTTGTTTGTATTTTTATTCCCCATCGAATGACATATGTTGGCTAGCTTACCTATCACAGCAAAAAAAAAAAGAATTTAATGTAATATTTAACAAAAAAACATTCTAGAATATCTATTTTAATGAATACTCGTGGTATTAATAATAATATGGACTGTTAAGTGAGAAATTGTCACTTGACAAATTTTTATTTTTTCGAAAATTCAATTTCAAATATCTCCGGAAGTATATCACTTTCGACAATTTACTCAAGAGCATTTGTTGTTTGTATTTTTATTCCCTATCGAATGACATATGTCTCGTTATTTGCGGCTAAAATTTGATTTTTTTACGATTAAAAAAAAAAACTTTAGGTATACCAACCAGGCTTCATACAAAAATGTTCGATGAACTTTATAAATAAAAAAATTATAGTATGAAAACATTTATTAATAAAGGATATTAGAAAAAACAGAAATCATCTTAAAGTTTGTAGAAAAAGGGGTACACTCATAGTGCCTTCTACTATTTGCATCTGGGCGTCCATGATACAAATGTTCCTTTCCTTTGTTGGTTGTTCCCTGGTTGGAAAGTCATCTAATATAACTTTTGCAGTTTGGAACGAGGCATCTTCTTTAACGACTTTTAAAAAATGGCAAACTGTTGGTCTTTTTTTAAATTGTGCATTATACTGGCTATTCCAGCCTTCACACGTGTTCATTGTGCGATAGATTTCACCAAAACAGCACCACGTTTGTTTATTTGGCATCCAATATTTGTTGAAATATTTTATGAATGTTTTTATATTTGTATTGGATATCAAATCAGCATAACTCTGAATATAGGTCCCATCCCTCTGTAATCTTATCTTCGGGCAGAAGGGGCAAGACACCACATATGTTCACAATTTTTTGAAAAAAAAATGTTATTTTTGCTGCCCAATGTTTTGGCTTTTCGCCATAAACTTTTCTGGAAGTGATAGAAACAACCATGATGTTGTATATCAGGAAAAACTTTTTTGATAGCAAATATTGCAGATTGTTCAAAATCGGTAATAAATGGCTCCCATTCTGCGCCAATTTGCACTTTTATTAATCGTAACATCGTCACATACGTGTTTTTATTTTTGTTAGGCAAAAGTGCATAAATAACTGGTACAACCTTAACTCGATTTTCTGTACTATCAACATCGCAAAAAATCACATATAACTGTGCAAAAGGTTTAGGGCAGTAATCAAATGTTCCATCGCACAAAAACAGTTTTCCATTTTTTATTGTTTCTCTAGCTTCTTTAGAGCAAAATATTGTTATTCGGTTGTTTTTATGCTGATAATCTGCTAATAAAAAATCATCTATATATTTTTCAGGGATTTCCACTTCAGCTAATTTTAGATAAGACAATTTAGTTACACCGTTTACTTTTTTCCGCCGTCGGTACATGGTTGACTTCAGTGCGGTATAAGTTGGCACCTTTTCTCCAACCAAATGAAGTCCACTTTCTTTAATGGCTACTATAGTTTTTTTATATAGCGATGGTATAGTTTCCTCTACGCTAGTTCCAGCATTTTCAATGCCAGAATTAATTATTTCTTGTATCGCATTTCTGTTCTCATTGGGAATACATGCCACAGAGTGATTGGTTTTTTTAAATACAGTTTCATCTTCCTAAA
This sequence comes from Scrobipalpa costella, assembly GCA_949820665.1. Lineage (NCBI taxonomy): Eukaryota > Metazoa > Arthropoda > Insecta > Lepidoptera > Gelechiidae > Scrobipalpa > Scrobipalpa costella. Next base: position 15,694,411 of record OX463315.1, read on the forward strand.
ATAAAAAATATAGATTTTATTTACTAAGCATTATGAAATCTTATATCATACATAAGCCATATCCGTCTTCGAGCTTGTGGTACTTACCTCATTTAATGTAATACCTCCAGTACATTTAACACTTTTTTTGTAGTTTTTGCACAGCCAATGGGAAGTAGAATTTTCATATTTTTTATGAAAGTAATACTCGTGTCCATGGTACAACAGCACCTTTCCTCTTCCTCGACAAATTATATTTGCTTTTTAACTTTGTGCAGACATTTTTTTATTGCTTTAGATTAGAAAGTTTTTATCGCAAATCAAGTCTCGGAATTTTTAGACAAGTGAAAAAACAAAACAAAACAATTGAAATGTTGTCATGTTGACATTGAAGCCGTCTATAATAAATGAAGTAGTTACTGGTACTTTAAAATGTAAGGAAGGAGGTTGGTTTATCTTATAAGAATGATACGAACATAAGGACATACGTACAAAAACATTAAGTGGTACTTCTGGGACATAGTATGTACCAAATGTACACCTAGGGGAACAAGTCAGGGGTACTAGGGGTCCTGGATGGCATTTTTCGCCTTTAAACGTAATTTTAATCCGGAAGGCACTTGAAAAACAAAGCAGTTTCAACCGCGTTGTAAATATCGTCTGGTTCATAAAGATTTGGCAGATCTTCAGTCCAGTGGTTGCACACACCTTGGTCCACAGATTTACTTTCCCCAGCTGCTTTTCTGAAAGCTATATCATGACGCCTTTTAAAACCCTCTAACCAGCCATTGCTAACAGAAAACTTCTAGATTTGTAGCTAACTCTTTTGATTTTTTTCTTTCAACAAAGGTCCATCTATGGAAATGTCTTATCGAGAGTTTGTTTTATCCATTCCAAAAGGCACTTTTCGATATTGGGAAATTCAGAATATCTAGTCCTCTTAATATTTCCAAGTCCATCAGAACACTCTAGACTTTATAGTCTTTTGATTTTATAGTTTTACAATAGGTGGATTCTAGTAAATTAACCTCCCTCTAAATTTCATTTTGCTACTTTCCGGATTCAAACGCATTCACTATTTTAAGTTTATCACTTAATGACAGTACTTTATATTTCCGTTTTGACATGATGCTGAACAGTAGTTTCCTTCGCAATTGATAACTATAAACTGAGCAAGTCGGACAAACAGGACATAGGCACACATGTCTATTCGAAAAGAATGCGATAAAATAACAACATTATTTAGTTCCACGAAATAGAAAAGGTATAATATTAACGAGAGAACAATACAAAAACAATGATAGGAAGTTCAACGAAAGTTAAGAATAAGTCATAAAATAGCAGATTTTAAATTTGTAAATAAAGCTCGATTGTCGCTTATAGAGGTATAGATTAGTAGCAGTCTCACTTACGGAGGTCTATGAGGGAAAAACGACTCTCTCTTACAGGTTTCTGTTTCTCGCTAATAGAGGTTTTGGGAGCATAAAATGAATGGGCCCGGGCTATTACTCTCACTTATAGAGTTTTCTCACTTATCCAGTTCTCACTCATCCGTGTTTGACTGTATACTCTACCGTTATATACCTTTTAGGCATAACAAATATTATATATATTACATAAATAATTATGAAATATTTTAAATATTATATAAATAAATTACCTCGCCTCCAGCCACGGCTCTGATAAGTGGTTGTGGGGGGCTTTTACAGTAAGCCGCCCTTCCACCTCGTCCACCCTGGCATGGCACCTCCCGTCGTGGCATCTGTATATTACAGTGCCAGATGGGCGCATGCGTTTTTTTTTAAATATTGGTTTCCTATCGAAAAAAATCGCTAAATGTTAAATGTTGGCAGCAATTCTATTCATAATATGTGTTGTATATTAAGCAGGGTACTCACCTGCCATGTATCACGTAACGTAGCATGTAACGTATCCAACCTTCAAGTGAGTACGGCTCGTCCACAGTCATCGCGTATCTATTTGCGAGCTCCCGGATCCGCAGTGTTCTTGACGATATCACGCCGACAACATGTATCAAATGGTGTCTAGTGCTGCGTTCATATTCATTTACAATATCATCGAAAATTATAAAAGTCCACGTCGATTTTGGCAAAGCGAAATATTCAAAAATAGAAATCGTTGTTATAATTTAGTGTTGGATATGAAGTCTCAAGAGATCAGTGGACATTTCAAGAACTTCACTCGTATGTCCAGTACAGATTTTGAAAATCTGATTAATTTAATTGGACCTCAAACTCACACAAGAGATACAAAATTTAGAAAAGCGATACCGGTTCAAGATAAATTGGCTCTAACATTGAGGTTTTTAGCAAGTGGTCATTCATTCACTAGTTTACAGTATACCTTCAGAATATCGAAGCAAGTCATAAGTAAATTCGTTCCAGAAGTTTGTGCAGCAATCATCAATGCATTAAAAGACAACGTAAAGGTAATTGAACTTTTTTTATTATAGAAATCAGTGGTACGAGATAGTCTAAAAAGACAAATGAAATATTAGATAACTTAATTAAACACTATGCGGAGACAACGCCGACGTAGCATATTGTTCGTCGGTTGATGGCTGTCCAGAAGATGGCTGGCTTGGAGATGGCTGACCTGGAGATGGTTGTCCTTCTGATGTAGATCTTTGGGATACCTGTTCCATATTTCTTCATGTAGTAGAGCCTGTATAGTATCCAACGTTGGCTGGTTGGCTGTACGCCTGCATCGGGGAAGGTTGAACTGTTGAAGAATATCCTTGAGACGTTTGCGTCCTATTGCTTGTGTACTGGGTCTAGAAGGGATATTCGTCAAAGTAATGGCTGTCTGCCTTAAAAATTCAGTCACATATGCCCTGTTGCGTATGTTTTTAGTGTGCTCAGAATATTTCATCATTTTAGGTTTCATCATTTGCAACTTTAGGTCGCGTTTTGATAATTTACTTGGCGGCCCTAGTGTTTCTTCCGGTTGTACGGAGTTACTAGGTGACCCTGAAATTTCTCCTGCTCCAACTGTAACTTCATTGTCCGCAGATTCCATTGTTTTGCTTTCCTAAAATATAATAAAATTTTACATACATACATCTTCTTCTTCTGTCGAGTGGGTATCGAGTCCTTCGACCCGATGAACCCTGGTGTCAGAGTATTTAAACCGCCTAGTAGCACAACTATCAGGCCTCTGACATGGTTTTAAGTAACGACCACTATCAAACCGGGACCGACGGCTTAACGTGCCCTCCGAAGCACGACATACATACATACATATAATCACGCCTTTATCCCTAATGCGGTAGGCAGAGCGTAAACGACCTAAACAAAGGTCGTTCCGCCACGTCTGACAAAATTTAGAGGGTCATCCAAGATAGATCTGTAGGAATATTGTTGTAGCGACAGGTTGTCAGCCCATCGCCTAAATTACAATATACTGAATCCCTCGGATCCCTTAGCTGGTTTTTACAGCATGCCCGGGAGGAAATGCAGCTGGCACATTCTATGTTTTTCTTTCGCTCCCAGTCCAGCATGGAAGAATAAAATTTTATAATATTTTATATAATAGAAAAATGTAACCGAAGATTTTAACGATTTATGGAATTTTGAAAAACATAGAATGTTCCAGCTGCCCTTCCTCCCGGGCATGCTGTAGAAGACAGCAAAAGGGACTCGAGGGTTACAGTGTATTGTAATTTAGGCGATGGGCTGACAACCTGTCACTACACATTAGCAATACACATTAAAATCTAAAATTGCCCTCAATTTTTGTCAGCCGCGGCGAAAGCGCCTTTTACGAGGCGTTTAACGCTCTGCCTACCCCGTAAGGGATAAAGTCGTGATTTTATGTATGTGTGTATGGAATTTTCCTCACTGCGTGGGAGCAATGGATGGTAAACATGTGTTGCTACAAGCACCTTTTAACAGCGGATCAGAATATTTTAACTACAAGTCGACACACAGCATCGTTCTGTTTGCTTTGGTGGATGCAAACTATAACATTCTCTTCGCGGATGTCGGATGCCAAGGACGAATCTCGGATGGAAGAGTCTTTAAGAATAGCAAACTACATGAAAAAATGAAAATAATGATCTTGATTTACCCGCACCGGTAATTCGTTTCATTTATTTATTTTTAGTATTCTGCAAATTACTGTTTTTTAATTCTTATAGAAAATATTAGTTTTTTTTTCCTACTATGTGCTAAATAAATATGTGACAAGCAAGTTTCGTATGTAACAAAACTTAATCTATTATTGTTATTTTATGAGTGGTAATTCAAATGTTGTTGTTTCTTATGCAAAAATGTTTTATAAAGACGTAAGTACTCAAGTCTGTAAAAAACTATAACCCTAGGATTGTTACATCTACATCATACTCTTGTATTGTAATATCTCTTCCTACCATGTGTTATTGAATAAAGAACTTTTAAACTAACTAAAACTCTGGGTGATTCTGCCTTTACATTGAATGAAAATGTGATGAAACCTTACCCCGGGCAGAATCACGCCAAAGGGACAAAAGAAAGAATTTTTAATTACAGACTCAGTAGAGCCAGGAGAGTGGTTGAGAACGTCTTCGGAATCATGTCATCCGTGTTCAGGGTATTAAGGAAGCCAATGCTTATTGAGCCAGATAAAGCAACAACTGTTGTGACGACCAAAATTCACCTGCACAATTTCTTGAGGCGCACCTCCTCCCGACCGCTTTATATGCCACGTGGTAGCTTCGACACAGAAAACGATCATGGAGAATTAATTAGTGTGACCTGGCGGAGTGATCAAGGGATGAAATTCTATCTCTTAAGAAATGTTGCACGCCGTTCTCCAGAAACGGCTAAAGAAATTAGAAATGAGTTAGCAGACTACTTCACTGCAGAAGGAAGAGTTTCCTGGCAAGACGAGTATGCGTGAATAAGATACCTAGCCAGGAGTCTTTAAAACCGCCTCTTTACCTACGTACTATTCATGGTTTATGTTTAAATTAACGTACTTACAGTATTCAATCTGCTTTTACATGGAGTGTCTCTGTGCAATAAAAATTACATTGCTTCAAAAGCAAACCATTTACTTTGGTACATCTCTGAAGTTCCTGTAAAAAAAGTTACTTAATTTTGTAAACTATAGAAATCATTTTCAGCGACATTTTGTAAAAAAAAAGGAGGAAGGAGGTTGGTTTATCTTATAAGAATGATACGAACATAAGGACATACGTACAAAAACATTAAGTGGTACTTCTGGGACATAGTATGTACCAAATGTACACCTAGGGGTACTAGAGGGGCACAATTACCCCAGTTGTACCCCTGGGGGAACAAGTCAGGGGTACTAGGGGTCCTGGATGGATTTTAGTTTTAAAAGGAAGAAAATTCTGGAGTTGCTTAAGAGAGTGGAAAGAAAAGTGCATGCAATGCATCAATGTAGCCTACAATCGCCCAGTTATTTTTTATAGATGAAGTAGCCTAAAATCACCCGAAAAATTTGTCGAACAGCCTAAATAGCTACTTTTTAGCCTCATAAAACCAACCGATCGTCAGGATTGCTCAAATAAATGCTTGTTTTAGTGGGACACTTTGGATTAAGCTAGTTTTTTTTTAGGTATTTACATACATACATACATACATTAATCACGCCTTTATCCCTTACGGGGTAGGCAGAGCGTTTAACGCCTCGTAAAAGGCACTTTCGCCACGTCTGACAAAAAATGAGGGCAATTTCAGATTGTAATATGTATTGCTTTAGTGATAGGTCGTCGGCCCATCGCCTAAATTACAATACACTGTAACCCTCGAGTCCCTTTTGCTGACTTCAACAGCATGCCCGGGAGGAAGGGCAGCTGGAACATTCTATGTTTTTCTATCTCTCCCAGTCCAGCATGGAAGAATTTTAGGTATTTGGACAAAATAAAATTGGTTTATTTCATTTGAGTGTTGTTTTACATTAAGATTATCGATATCTTTATGAGCAGAGGAACATGACAAATAATAATAGCATTAAACAACTTGTTAAAAAATATTCGAAAGCATTTAAGTTAGCATGCCTAATAGCTAAAGCAAATTTGATTAGTAAAAAAAATAAAACTGCTGATGGTAAAATTAATACTATATGGAAAGTTATTAACAGCGAAACAGGTAAATTATGTTTCGCAGCTTCATTCTTTGCGATTTATTGTTTACATATTGTAGTTGCGTTGCCACGCATCAGCCTTGCACGGATTTTAGAGATAAGAAGGGTTTTTTTTTTTTAAGTCCGTAATATTTTTTAGTTTTAAAGTGGCAACACTGGCCCCTACCCCTATCCCTGTCACTCGGCGTTCGCTCTTTCGGAATTCTCATCATTGTTCGTTTCCGTGCCGAAGCCTTCGCACGTCCACTCGGTAGTCCATATTTTAAGCGAAGATGGGGAAAAGGCGTAGTGAGCAGATCAAGGAAGAAGAAATACGAAAGAAGATAAGGAAGTTGGAGGAAGAGCTAAAAAAGACGTCGAAGAAAAAGGCTCACCGTATCATTTATTCTTCGTCAGATGAAGGTGTATTTTTTTCTTGATTAAAGTGATACGAGTTTACCAGCGGGGTATCCTCTGTCACGCTTATTTTATGATACGAGTTTACCAGCGGGGTATCCTCTGTCATATAAACTTAATAGGAACATAATTATGTTCTTTCAGATGTTGCTGACAATAGAGGTCATATTCATACGATGATCCCACGCGAGCAGTCTCCACCACGTGAGCCGTCTCCACCACGTGAACGGTCTCCACCACGTGACCCGACACCACCACGTGAGACTGCACCACCTGTTGTGGAGCGTCGAGAGGCGCAAGAAGCGATTCCTGGACCATCTGTGGCAGCCGGAGAGAAATCAGATAAGTGCCTAAATGATGATATACTTTGTTTACTGGGAGAGGCTCCTGTGCCAGTTACAAAACTTGGAGAAAATATTCACAAGGATGTAGCATCCAGATGGCAGGAGATTCTTAGCAAGGGTTTGCCCAAAGAAACCAAGGAAAATCTTATGAAAGAATATTTGGTTCCATCTAATTGCGAATTCCTTGTGGCTCCTGTCTTAAACCCGGAAGTTAAGGCAGCACTCACAGATAATCTAGTGAGACGAGATTTTGGTGTGGCTGACAAACAGAAACAACTTGGCATAGCTTTAGCTGCTCTGGGAAAAGCTACACAATCGCTCGTACTAAAAGAAACCGCTTTACAAAATATTTTAAAGCCAATTAGTGATGCTAGCCGATTACTCTGTGATCTACATTATTCTGAGACAAAAACTCAAAGGTCATTCGTTATAACATCTATGAGCGGTGATATGAAAGATACTTTGAATGAGAGTGTGAGAACTAGCTTTCTCTTTGGTGATAATGTCACTGAAAAAGTACGAGCCACAAAGTCTATACAAAAATCTGGGGAAGTTTTGAAAGGTTAGCAAAAATCAAAATTCCATAAAAGTAATTTCGTTAATAAAAATAGGACTTACAATAACAGATTTCAATCAAAACCGCAGAACCTAAAGCCTGCAGGCAGAACCGAAGCGGCCCGTGGACGCCTTGCAACAGTAGCCCGTGCCCCGAACCGGGTACCAGCGTCCAGACGGCCAGCCGAGCGCGAGGGATCCACGTCACCTCCACCGCGCAGCCGCCGCTATCGCCCGCAATACAACAAGAGGAATTAGATGTCAGCGACCACATTAACTTTCAACATGAGGTAAAGTACGCAGGACGACTCCAATATTATTTATCTAAGTGGGCAGGAATCACCGATGACCCTACGATTCTTTCATGGGTTGAAGCTTACACTATTCCTTTTAAACACATTCCTATTCAAAAAGTTGCACCGAGTACGTACTCTTAAGTCTCTTCAAGAGGCTTCCGATTTTGATATTGCTTTACAAAAACTGCTTAGAATACAAGCTATTTCCAGGTGCAGTCACAAACCCAACGAATTTTTATCTAACATTTTTCTTGTTCCAAAACCAGATGGTTCAAAAAGATTTATTTTAAATTTAAAGAAATTGAATAAATTTATTAAGCCTTTACATTTTAAAATGGAAGACTACAGAACTGCAGCCAAAATGATAACAAACGATTCCTATATGGCATCTATTGATTTAATGGATGCCTATTTATTAATAAACATTGATAAATCTCAAAGAAAATATCTACGATTTCAATATAATGACCAGTTGTTTGAATTCAATTCTCTTCCGTTCGGTTTGTGCACTGCACCTTATGTCTTTAGTAAGCTATTAAAACCTGTCGTGGAACATTTACGTGCACAAGACTTAATGTCCGTAATTTATTTAGATGACATTTTATTAATCGACCAAACTTACCGTGATTGTCGTAGGAACATCACTGTCACTATATCACTCTTAGAATCACTAGGTTTCATTATAAATCACAAAAAGAGCTGCTTAACTCCTTCACAAAACTGCAAGTTTCTAGGATTTATTTTTAATTCTAAAGATATGACGTTACAATTACCTACCAGTAAAAAAGAAAAAATCAAATTTAATTTAGAATGTTTTCAAAATATTGAGCAGTGCAAATTACGTGATTTTGCTAGACTTATTGGTTTGTTGATTTCAGCATGCCCGGCACTGCAATATTCTTGGTTATATACTAAGGAACTTGAACGACACAAATATCAATGTCTTCTCGATAATGACAGTTATGAACAAACTATTTATTTGCCAAATATAGTCAAGTTCGATTTGCAATGGTGGGTAGATAATATTGATAAGAATGTGGCCGCGTTCCGTTTTAATAATTTTCGTTTAGATTTTTTTTCTGACGCGTCAACTACGGGTTGGGGTGCGTTCAATAATGAAGAAGAAGCGTTTGGGTATTGGAAAGAAGACGAAATATCTCTGCATATTAATGAATTGGAGCTTAAAGTTTTTTGCTAAATATGAAAGGGACTGTGAAATTCTTTTACGAATAGATAATGTTACAGCTATTGCGTGTATAAATAAAATGGGTAGTATACAATATGATCATCTAAACAAGATTTCTAAGAATATATGGCAATGGTGTGAGCGACGCAGTATATTAGTTTTTGCATCATATATTAATACCAAAGACAACCGCGAAGCTGATTCCCTTTCTCGTAGAAAGTTTCAGGATACAGAATGGGAGTTGGCTAATTACGCATATGATCAAATTATTGAATCGTTTGGTGATCCTGAAATAGACTTGTTCGCAAGTAGGAGTAATGCAAAATGTCATACCTATGTAACCTGGAAAAGTGATCCAGATGCTTGGGTAATTGATGCGTTTACTGTTTCGTGGAAAGGATTATACTTCTACGCCTTTCCACCATTTTCGTTAGTACTAAAAATGTGCCAAAAGATTATTCATGACAGAGCAGAAGAAATAGTTGTTGTACCATATTGGCCAACACAGCCTTGGTTTCCAATGTTTAAAAGACTAATGATATCTCAACCTTTGTATTTTGAACCTGACCGTAACCTTTTAAAATCTCCTTTCAGGAGGGCTCACAATCTTCACAGCACCTTGCGCCTAGTTGCCGTGAAGCTATCCGGCAAACGTTGGTAAACAGTTCTTTGTCTTCGGGCGCAATTGAAATTATACTCGGTTCTCTTTCTAGCAACACTTATAAACAGTATAATTGTTGTTTTAAAGCTTGGTTTAACTTCTGTAAGGAGCAAGGTTACGATTACACTAAATCTACAGTTCCTATAATAATTAATTTTTTAACTAAAATATTTGAATCAGGGGCACAATATGGTACAATAAACTCTCAAAAATCTGTTTTGTCTTTGTTTCTGGGTAAAAATATTATGTCGGACGATAAAATTTCTCGTTTCATGAAAGGAGTTTTCAAGTTAAGGCCAACAAGACCTAAATATAATTTAACATGGGATCCAGCCGTTGTACTCAATTATTTGTCTTTACAATGGCCAAACGAAGATCTTGATTTGGAAACTCTTTCCAAGAAAACCATAACACTATTAGCTCTTGTGACAGCTCATCGCGTCCAAACGTTTTCATTAATCAACATTTCTAATATTGACATGTCACTACCAAATGAGGTTTTAATAAAAATACCAGATTTGATCAAAACATCCACTCCTAATTCCTTTCAACCTGTTCTACGGTTGCCTACTTATAACGAAAAACCTGAAATCTGTCCTGCCAGATGTATCAAGGAATATATTAATAAAACAAGAACATTGCGTAATAATTTAGATTGTTTATTTGTAAGTTTTAGACGTCCTTATAAAAAAGTGTGTAGCCAGACATTGTCTCGATGGATTAAAAGCTGTCTTCTTAGTAGTGGAGTGGACACATCTGTGTTTACCGCTCACTCCACACGTCATGCTTCCACATCGGCTGCTCATAGACTTGGAGTTTCCATTGACACAATTAAAAGTACTGCAGGTTGGAGTGATTCGTCACTTACTTTTGCGCGTTTCTATAACAAAAATATTACTGTCAATAACGATGATTTTGCACGTACTGTGTTATCTATAAGAAATGTAGAATAAATGTATTATTAAGTAAATAAAAAAAATTACCTTTTTTGTATATTGATGTTTTTTCATTTCACATTTCATACACTCTAAACATCCTACAATATGTAAACAATAAATCGCAAAGAATGAAGCTGCGAAACATAATTAAAGATTAAACGAACTTGCCTGAAGTGAAGTTCAATCGTAATTATGTGAGCAGCTTCATTCGACGCGATTTATACACACCCACCCTATATAGTTTCTTTAGTTACGTAGGTAACTATTAAAGTTTTACAAAACCCATCCCAGTGTAATGTGAAATAAAGTTGTCTTTTAACTAAATGATGAGAATTCCGAAAGAGCGAACGCCGAGTGACAGGGATAGGGGTAGGGGCCAGTGTTGCCACTTTAAAACTAAAAAATATTACGGACTTAAAAAAAAAAAAACCCTACTTATCTCTAAAATCCGTGCAAGGCTGATGCGTGGCAACGCAACTACAATATGTAAACAATAAATCGCGTCGAATGAAGCTGCTCACATAATTACGATTGAACTTCACTTCAGGCAAGTTCGTTTAATCTTTAATTAAAACTGACCGTGGAATAATTAGTAATAATTGCGAAGTTGCCCAGGAATTTGAAACATTTTTTACCCTCGCTGACTAACCGTCACACCAACCGTCATACCAGTGTTACGGTTTGGATTTTTTTTCCTGACTGTCACACTATATTTTTTTATACACCTTTTATCAGTCGGTGACAGTTATTATGATAGTGCTGATATTATGATATTAAGAACATAATATCGATGGGACCTGAGAATAAGTAAAAAATTTAAATAAAACTGAGTTTTTAACAGTAATGATGTTTTTTTATTAGATAAGATCGATTGTTTTTATGAATGAGGAACAAATTGATATGGTCAAATTATAGGTTCTGATACTTTCAAATTACTACTGAAAGTTAGGCTAGTTGTTTTTCTTATTTTTCGATGTGGCCGAGCAATTAAAAATATGGATAATAATTGTGAAAATGGCAATGGTACACTTTTGAATGTAGCGTCAACAAAAAATTCTTCACATTCCGCAAGTAACTTTATTATCCATACATGGTGACTTAGGTAGCACGTCGCAGACAACAAAAGTAGTTCCCCTGGTACATGCACGTATGAATAATAAGGTAGAGAATCTTACGCTGCAATATTCGACATATTGAAAACTCTGATACCCAATTGGTGTCAAAAAAAACTTCACGCCGATTTTGAAATTGGTATAACAAATGCCATCAAAATTATATGTCCCGGCGTAATCATAAAAAAATGTTATTACCATTTTTGCAATTGTCTGTGGCGAAAAGCTAAGTCTATCGGTCTAAATAGCAAACTACACAATCGCATTGTGGGTTTATGTACGGCACTGCCCCTGGCCCCACAAGATAAAATTGACTTAGGATAGGAATATATAAAATAAGAATCCAATGATTTGAACAATATTAAAATAAATAAATTCATAACATATATGAAGAGAAACTGGCTAAAAAATAAAGAATATATCATTGAATGAAGTGTTTTTGGAGAAAGACATCGAACTAATCATATTTGCGAGAGCTGGCACTCCATTTTAAATAAAGAAATAAACAAAAAATATAAAACAATAAATAAACTGCTAGAGGTTTTGAGCGAAGAGATTGAGATTAGTACAAACGTGAGAAGGAAGGAACAAATTGAAAAGGACGATTTTGTTGTAGCTACTCAACTCAAGCTATTAAATGAAAATACAAGTATTGGATATTTCTTAGCAATGCTTCGCTAAACAGTATCCTTTTTATGTGTGCGTTTCGATTGCTCGGACACATCGAACAATAAGAAAAACAACTAGCCTAACTTTCAGTAGTAATTTAAAAGTATCAGAACCCATTTGCCCATATCAATTTGTTCCTCATTCATAAAAACAATCGATCTTATCTAATGAAAAAACATCATTACTGTTAAAAACTCAGTTTTATTTAAATTTTCACTTATTCTCAGGTCCCATCGATATTATGTTCTTAATATCATAATATCAGCACTATCATAATAACTGTCACCGACAGATAAAAGGTGTATAAAAAAATATAGTGTGACAGTCAGGAAAAAAAATCCAAACCGTAACACTGGTATGACGGTTGGTGTGACGGTTAGTCAGCGAGGTTTTTTACAAATATACCCCTGAAAACTACTGAATCTCTCAACTCTTCACCTTTGCTTTCATTAACATTACTTAAAGAAAACGTGGGAGCCTGCATTTCTGAATTTAAATTTAGTCATGTTAGCCCCCATCAAATTGTTAAATTGCTTACAGATATAAAGGTTAAGGCAACTGAAGACTTATGGGGGATGTCAGTCAAAGTGTTAACTCAATTATCAATGTATTAGCTCCATACTTATCAGATATTTTAAATGATTGTATTGATCACGGTATATTTCCTGATTTGATGAAAAACACTAAAGTAGTTCCTTTGTTCAAGGCTGGTAACAAGGCAGATCCAAGCAAAGCCCAACTATAAGCCTGTAGCTGTTTTACCAGTATTGAGCAAAGTGTTTGAAAAGATCATACTCAATCCCCTAATGCTTTCTCATTTTAATCAAAATAACTTATTACATAACCAGCAATTTGGATTTACAAAGAGACACCTCACTGCAGATGCTGGTGTTGCCTTTTTGAAACATATATGTAGTGCTTGGGAGGAATCAAAAGATGCCATTGGCGTATTTTGAGACCTCTCTAAATCATTTGATTGCGTAGATCATGAAACTTTATTGTCAAAATTTAAACACTATGGAATCAAAAATGAAGCCTTGAGAATTTTAAATTGTTGTTTGAACGATAGGATCCAGAAGGTAAATGGAAATGGAGGTAAGTCATCAGAGTATCGTGTTATAATACGTGTATCTCAAGGTTCGATATTAGGTCCATTTCTATTTCTAATATATATTAATGATTTGCACTACATGATAGAGAATTTGTCAAATATTGTATTATTTGCAGATGACACATCTCATATATTTAAAGTTGATAAACATACACAAAATTATGACAATGTAAATTACACTCTTGGATTAATAATTTAGTGTTGAATGCGGATAAACTACATGTATCAAATTCACTTTGCCTAATGTACATTCTTCCAATAATGATGGTGTACTAAACAATGCAAAATTAGAGTTCACCGAAATCACAGTTTTCTTAAGGATTACACTTGACTCGAAACTTCAATGGCTCCCTCACATTATATCTTTATCGGGGAAAACAAGTTCACCCGCATTTGCTGTGCGAAGAATCCGAGAGCTCACGTATGTTGCTACTGCAAGACTTGTATAGTTAAGCTATTTTATTTATTTATTTAAATTAGCTATTCTATTTTATTTTATTTACTAATAAACAATACTATTATATACACTACAAATAAATTAGACCTTAAAATAACATAGCACTATTACAATTTTTTCGATTCTGTTAAATGGCCAAAACTTTGGAACACGCTGCTGGAGATGGGTACCCCGAAACACCTTATACATCTTTTAAGGAACCTTTATGAAAAAGGAACAGCGTCAGTAAGAACAGACGAAGTACTCTCAGGCCAATTCCATCCCAGTGCAGGAGTGCGTCAAGGGTGCATTATATCTCCACTCCTGTTTAACGTCTACACAGAGCTCATAATGAGAATAACCTTAGATGAATGGACAGATGGTGTTTCGATCGGAGGTCTGAAGATATCGAACTTGCGATACGCTGATGACACCACTTTGTTTACAACTAATATTGACCATATGCAAGAACTTCTCAAAAGAATGGAAACCGTCAGCCTTGAATTTGGACTAAAGATCAACCGCAGCAAGACAAAAGTTATGATTGTTGACCGAGCTAATGACAACTCTCCCGAAGTCAAACATATTGCAAACTGCGAGGTAGTCCAGTCCTACGTATATCTGGGAGCGCTAATTTCCAACAACGGCGGTTGCATAGACAAGGTTAAAAGACGTATGGCAATAACAAGATCCACCATGAGCAAGCTTCAGAAGGTTTGGAAAAATCGCAACATCACGAAAGCCACCAAAACACGACTCGTAAGAGCACTAATATTCCCCGTATTTCTCTATGCTGCGGAGACGTGGACTTTGCGGGAAATTGAAAAGAAGAGGATAGACGCACTCGAAATGTGGTGCTGGAGACGAATGCTTGGAATATCGTGGACAGAATTCCGCACCAATGCATCAATTCTTAAAGAACTCAGCATCAAGCAACGCCTCTCCTCTATCGTGCAAGCCCGCATCCTTACCTTCTTTGGACACGTCTTTCGACGCGGGAACGTATCTATCGAGCGACTCGTAGTTCAAGGGAAAGTCGAAGGAAGATCACCAATGAGATGGACGGACCAGATAAAAGCCGCCGCACAAGAAGGTTCCGTGATTGAGTGCACCAGAAAAGCAGCCATCCGTGAGGAATGGCGACGGATTGTGAAGCGTGCCACCAACCCGGATTGACGACCACGACCGCTCTGTCAAGAGTGTACCGACGAAGAAGAAGAAGATTACAACTATGCTGACTCAGGAGCTGCGCGCCGCGTATTCCCACGGAAACGGCGGAAAACTACTCCTTTCGGGCAAAACTCCGGCGATGTGAAGACGCTCAGATGTGCAGTTGGGACCCGCACCACGAACGAGTTGAAGCTCACCCGGTGGCGCGACTCCAGAGCCTCCACACACACGCCTAGTCTCGGCGAATCCTTGAAGTCACCAGCTTTATGTCTCGCGAAGATGTAGTCCAGCACGTCTTGCGCAGTGCAAGTTTCGTGCAGGCGAGAGACATACAGAGATGTCTTCGGCGTAGAGGCGCGCAGCGGTAGAGTAGGCTCCGCCGGGGCGGTGCTGCATTCGACTGGTACGCTTCCTTCGCTTCTTTTCCCAGCATTATGTCCTATGAAATTTTGCTATGGGGCCGCGCTGCTGATATTGATTGAATTTTTGTTTTGCAAAAACGGGCTATTAGATTAATTTATTTACAAACTCGGATGTCGTGATTCCCTAAGAGAATTGTTCAAAGAGATAAAAATTTAACTGTACCATGTCAATTTACATATGAAAATATTATGTTTGTAAGGAAAAATTACTTCCATGCTGGCCTTGGAGCGAGAGAAAAACATAGAATGTGCCAGCTGCATTTTCTCCCGGGCATTCTGTAAAAACCAGCTGAGGAATCAGAGGGTTTCAGCATATTGCAATTTAGGCGATAGGCTGACAACCTGTCACTATGGCAATATGACTACAAATCTATCATAAAAAACCCTCAAAACCTTGTCAGACGTGGCGAAACGACCTTTGTATAGGTCGTTTACGCTCTGCCTACTCCATTAGGGATAAAAGCGTGATACAATGTATGTATTTATGGATGTAAGGAAAAATATTAATAGATTTACCAAAAATGGTGACAGGCATAACCGAAGAAGAAGAAGCAAAAATAAAATTGAGCAACCCCCGTTTAGGTTAGTTAAAGTAAAAAAATCATTGTTAGGTCTAAGTATACAATACTATAACAAAATACCTGACCATGTATTAAATTTGTCAGAAAAGCAATTTAAAGATGCTATTAAAAACAAATTATGTCAGAAAGCCTATTATAAGTTAGATAACTATACTAATGACAAAGATGTATGGAGCTCTGATATTCCAGTGAAGCCTAAGAAATTGGCACACATTGCGATCACAAACCCTGTTTTGAACAATAGGAAGGACAAAAGTAAGAATAAGACAAAACGAAGGGAGGGGCGCAAAGTGCGAGTTTCTAATGCTTCTTCTTCATTGTGATATAGTTTTATTTTATTTTGTGACACAGATATAATTTTCTTTGTAATAGACTCGCTTGTGACTTTCTAAAAGTGTTCTTAGGTTAGGAATCTATTGGAAAATAAATGATAATTGTTAGATTACTTATTATGTGTAACTAACACAAGTTTGTTTAACAATACTTATTATTATCAATAAAACACTAGAAATCTAGGCTAAAATCACATTCTTGTTTATAGGAACCATTATAAGTTTTATCAGTCTTGCTAAAATTATTGTCTCACAATTATGTCAATCGTTGGAGAGTAAAATCATTTCCTCTAGAATGCCTACAATTATCATCTTCTATATCTTGTCTTGATGTGGAGGGGCCAGGTACAGGTTCTGTTGTTACTGCTGCTGTAGCTTGTTTAGGGTACAGTTCGTGGAAATTGTGTCGCTTGATCATATTCGCTGTTGAAATGAATTTTTGGCAGCATATTTTTTTTTATGGTATGATGGACCATTCCACCATATATCAAGGGACGCGAGCTCTGATGCGCTGATGCCGCGGGACACGTAGTCGGCAGGATTCTCCTTTGTAGGTACGCCAATTTGAATTTCCAGTTAGTTCGAGGATGTCTGAGACTCTGTTTCTTACATACAATTTTAATTTTGCAGGTAGCATGCGCAGCCAGCCGAGGACAATGGTGGAGTCCATCCAGAAGACGCAGCGATGTGGTGTGAGCCGCGGGGCATCTACAGCTTTCTTGCATAACTTGCTCTGCACTTGCGCCGCACAGCTCCAGTCTGGGCGTCGTCTGGGTGGTGGTGATGGGGCTTACTGCTCTTCGGCCCATGAGTAATTTTGTGTTGACCGCGTGCTCTTTAGCGTCCACAGAACGAATGTACAAGCAGGCGCCGTAGAAGCATCTGTAAATACATGAATTTCAAAGTAAGTATTGTTGGACACTGCTGGTCGTGGAATCTTTAACACATTCAAAGTAGGGAATGTGTCTATTTCTCCATTGTAGTGTGACATCCTGTGGAACTTCTTCATCCCATGACAATGTGTGTAGCCACAACTTTTGCATTAGTATCTGGCATTGAACTATAGATGGCGCCACTAGTAATTTGGAGACTGTAGATAAAATTATTCTCTTAGTAACTTTTCTTTCTTCTTGTGTTGCGAGATGTTTTTTAGAAAAATAGAGCTGATCTGTTGAGCTTCTCCAGCCCAATCCTAATGTCTTGACATCATCCAAGTTTCCTAAACTCAGGTCACGGTTACTATCGGCACAGATAATATAATACTATACTAGTACAGATGAATGTCATACAACAAAACTGGTCCGCCATAAGTCGGGCCGAGTGGCGGGCCGCAAGATTTTAGTACAATCTGACGCAACGGTACCACGTGACAGACCACGGCGGGAAGTGTTCGGTCGTAATATTTTGCCGTGATCACAGATGGCCCCACGTAGGTACAATGCACGTTCGAAGTATGTAATTTTCTACTAGACTACTAGATGGCGGTAAGAGAGAAGTGAACGCTGCGCCAGAACACAGATAATAACAGTTTTAATTTGTAAGTTTGTGTGAGATTGAATAATGAAACTTATCTTATGTACTGTCAGCAAAGGCTATTGCTGGGTAGGGCCGTTCGAAATGGATGAGATTTTTTCAGGAAATTATGTATGAATTTTAATTTGGTTTAGTATATTTATAGCAGTAAGCGAATCGTGCAAATAAGCGAGATTTTATTAAAGTTTATTAATAATTTCCTGAAATGATCTCTTTTGTTTCGAGCGGGCCTGACCAGATGTCTCCTCTGCTGACTACGTACACTCTACAGCCATATTAGGTGCTATCATTTATAAAGTTAATAAACTGTTACACGATTGTTTGTCAGGCTTGGTTCCTTGTTGATTCAATGCGCGCAGTTGGGCTTCTATTTCTCGTCCGTAGGTATAGCTTAGGTTTGAGAAGTGATTTATCAACGCACTTTGATCCTTTTCCAGTTTAAGAACTTAATGTTGACAGGATTATAATCTCTGTTATTTGCTGTTAAATTTTACAATGGGTCAGAACGAAACTAAAGAGCCTGTGAGCTCCAGAGCCTGTTCTTGGAAAAGGGTTAAAATGGTCATGGTCACTAAAAATTAAAGTAGGTAAATGAAACAAAGATTAAAAATCACAGCATATGTTTTGTAATTTCCACGAATTGAAATAAATATTATAGATGCAAAAGTAAATCTGTTCGTCAATTGCCATTGCACGCCTAAGCGGCTCGAAGGATTCTTATAAGGCAGGCAGGATATATAGGTTGGTGATTTGGTATAGTGGTATTCAGACTTCTTTGAAAGAGGAAAGCTTTATGTTTGTATTCTGCCCACCCCGTACCATAAGCGACGGATTAAGCGATAGAGACTCAATTGTATGTGTTACGTACAATCCCCGAATTCATTCATTAGCCGGGTAAAAGGGACATTCCGCAGATTTTGATCGCAAAACGCACAATCCGGGACATGTCTTCATATTTCGGCTAATGCGCGTTGTAAAACGACCATTGCGCGGACTGGCAAACACCAAACAGCGTATTACCGAACTAGTGAAAATACTATATAATATAATATATCGTCGCAAAAGCAAATCAAACTTTACGTCGTCCCAAGTTCGGTATCGCGTTTTTTTTTCACAAATATTGTGCTATTCGTTATAGTAAATAAAACGAAAATAAATAGTTTACTGATCTATATGAGCAAGAAGATGAAATAAATTATTATTATTCGTTTAATGTTGAATTGTTGTCATATTTTTTTTAATAATTCTTATTTTTTTTAAATAATGAAGTATTTGAAATAAAGTAACGGCATACAAAATTAAAACAGAAAAACGAGCTCATTCGCAAGATGACAGCGACATCTATCAATGGACGCTTAAAACTTAATGCACTTTGTGACAAATTGAGCCCAGATGACCGTGTTGTGGCTCCGCGTAGTATCAATTCCTGCCACCATGCTGCCACTTAGCAGTTAATCAAATAAATATTTAAAATAACTTTTTTATCGATTTTTCGTGGGTAGGTGTGCTATGGTTTATTTATGTTATTGAATATTTATTTTCTGTCACTATGTTCCTTAGTTTTTTATTGTTGATTTACAAATCGATACCCGTAGCGCCATCTATTGATATTTTGTAAAAGCTATTTACTGTTGTTCCGGATGGGACCCCATGCTATCGGTTAGTGCTTCAGCGACTAAAGACGGGTCATTAGAGCGCCCTTTTCTTAAATTCATGCCAGCAGCCTGGAGTCCATCTATCAATATGCAGACGACACGTGCCTTATTGCTGCAGATAAATGCTTAGAGACTGCTGAGTCAATGATACAGAGTGACTTTAATACAATATGTCAGTGGTCACACGATGCTGGGCTTGTTCTCAATGCTGAGAAAACCAAGATAATACACGTTCACTCTAATCAATCCAGAACGATTGGTGCAATTAGAATTATAGGGCACGATCATAATTGTTTGCACTCGGGTATTGATCATAAATGCAAATGTTCACCACTACAGCAAGTTACAGAAGAAAGATATTTGGGTTTAATCATCGATAATAATTTCAATTGGAAACCGCATATAAATTTAGTATGTAACAGGTTACGAGCTGTGTTAGCGAAGTTTTACATGATCAGAAATAGAATCCCTTCCATAGTCCGTCTTCAAATGTACACGGCACTAGCTGAGAGCATTATTTCATACGGAATAAGTAGCTATGGACGCACGTTCAAATCTTATTTGGATGACATTTACAACTTACAAGTAAGGATATTAAAATTGGTTGTACCTTATAACTTTAAATGTCGTTTAAGAAACGACATTGACCTATTTAATATTTATTTATTTAATCACTGCAAAGTCTTACCAGTAAATTTAAACTTTAAATATCAAATACTAAAGGAACAGTACTTTAAAACAGATATACAGCATCCGATATCACACGTAAAAAATACTAGGCAGGTCACAAATAAGGTTCTTCAAAAACCGAATTACTGTAATTATTATGGGAAAAGAACGTCTGAATTTATATTACCCGATTTAATAAATAATTTGAATGAAGACCTACGCGACAAAATAACTACAAAAAATGTATCTGTAATGTTAAAAAACGAATTTCTTTCCCACCTTCAAAACAATTTATAGTTATTTATTTATAAATATTGAATTTAAGCATTATATATAAATTATTTATCATGTTAGTATTTATTTATTGTAAACTTGCCGATTCTTGCGGTAGAATTTGGAGCATCCTGTGCCGTGTTTACAGAAACCGGTTTAGCTATTGTTCATCTATGCGCCGAGCAGTAAAAAAGTGTGGGTCGGCAGCAGACCTCGCTCGCCTGTCCCGAAAGGGTAAGGTAGGGCGTGTTCGTCTTAATATTGTCAATTATCATTTAAATAATTGACAGTATTAAGTCTAGATTAATTAATAAAAAGATACTACTTACTGTTATTTTTTATACTAACTACGATAATCTGTAATATTGCTATGCGGATAGTCATCGAGACAAACCTATTACGGGTTTAGCGATGTCTTATAGATTGTATAAGGGTCATTCATTTTAATAAAATACTAATAAAAAAAAAAATAAAAAAAAAAAGTACTTCTTTTATCTTTGCAATAATGTGTATAGACTCTGCCTTTGTACGTGCGCCGCTCAGAAAATCGTCGACATAAAAATCCTTTGCTATAACTTCAGCGATATTTGGATCTTCGCATTGTAATGAGAGTTCTTTGAGGCACCTAACGGCCAGATAAGGAGCGCTGACAGTCCCGTAGGTTATTGTATTTAATTTATAAGTACTTACAGCTTCATCTGGACTGTCACGCCATAGTATCTGCTGCAGATGTCGATCTTCTGGATGCACGAGGATGCGGCGGTACATCTTCTCTACGTCGCCTGTGAATACGTACGTATAAGAACGAAATCGTATTACAATTGACACAATGTCATCTTAAATTGTCGGACCGACCATTTGTAAATCGTTACCAGATATTCCAGAAGATGTCAGCAGGCTTGCGTTGAATACAACTCTCAATTGCGTAGTAATACTGTTGATACGTAAGATACCATGGTGTGATAGAAATTGTCCTTTGCGTTGTTCAGTAGGTTCAGTAACCTTTGTCATATCATCCAGATCTATATATTCTTTTATAAATGCTCTGTATTTAGCTCTCAATGTCTCGTTCTTTGCTAGTCTTCTTTCTAAAGAGTATAAGCATTTTTCGGCTCTTGCATAAGAGTCGCCCAAAGTATCTTCACTTTTCTTTAATGGAATTCTTACACAGAAGCGGCCATCAGGCATCCGTGTTGTGTGCTTTATAAAGTGCTCTTCGCATGCTTTTTCTTCTGGTGAGTAGTATGTTTGTTCTGGCTTTACAGTGCATTCAACTAACTGCCAAAATCGTGTCAGGTTTTCATTTACATCAGTTTCAGTTTTCATTAAAAAACTACATCTTACAGGTTCTTCATCAAAGCGCTGTTTGGCAAGAGGTCAGGGGAGAAGGATCAGGGTCCCGTGTTAAAATAGGTGTACCTCAAGGTTCGATATTAGGTCCATTTCTATTTCTAGTGTATATTAATGATTTGCCCTACATGATAGAGAATTTGTCAAAGATTGTATTATTTGCAGATGATACATCTCTTATATTTAAAGTTGATAGACATATCCAAAATTATGACAACGTAAATAACACTCTTGGACAAATTCATAATTGGTTCACTGTTAATAATTTAGTGTTGAATGCGAAAAAAACCAAATGTATAAAATTTACTTTGCCTAATGTACATTCTTCAAATAATGATGTTGTACTTAATAATGAAAAATTAGAGTTCACCGAAAGCACAGTTTTCTTAGGGATTACACTTGACTCGAAACTTCAATGGCTCCCTCACATTACATCTTTATCGGGAAGACTAAGTTCAGCCGCATTTGCTGTGCGAAGAATCCGAGAGCTCAAGGATGTCGCTACAGCAAGACTTGTATATTTTAGTTATTTTCATAGCATCATGTCCTATGGAATTTTGCTGTGGGGCCGCGCTGCTGACATTGATTCAATTTTTGTTTTGCAAAAACGGGCTATTAGAGCAATTTACAAACTCAGATGTCGTGATTCCCTAAGAGAATTGTTCAAAGAGATAAATATTTTAACTGTACCATGTCAATTTATATATGAAAATATTATGTATGCAAGGAAAAATATTCATAGTTTTACCAAAAATGGTGACAGGCATAACCGAAACCTTAGAAGCAAGAATAAAATTGACCAATCCCCGTTTAGGTTAGTTAAAGTAAAAAAAAACATTTTTAGGTCTAAGTATACAATACTATAACAAAATTCCTGACCATATATTAAATTTGTCAGAAAATCAATTTAAAGATACTATTAAAAACACATTATGTCGGAAAGCCTATTACAAGTTAGATGACTATACTAATACTCCCAGAAGAATGTCGACACTGGAAGGCACATTAAATTCAGGATCAGCCAAAATAAGACCCTTTGGAATGTTTAGCTTGTTGAGATCAATCGGATAAGATGGAACTGGGCCTGTGACTGTAGGTAGCACATAAAACTTGCATTCAAATTGGTAATCCGTTGTGACTGACTTAATTGTTGTTGTGCATGTCTTTTTGAGCTTTGATTCAAGGTTGTTTACACCGAAGATAGATGTGTTTACACTCTGCACATATTCAGCTTTTTGCACAGATCTTCAGTCATGAGGTGAGTAGTACTATCTTTGTCTAAAACAGCTCTTGCAGTGATGTAAGTTCCATCATTTTTCAATAATTTAACAAGTGCTCTAGATAATAGAACTTGACTTTGTTGTTGTGCTACCAAAGAGACATTAGGATCATTCACAGAATTCGAATCTGGAGCAGTTGTGTTATTAGATAAGATAAAATTTATTGATAACATTTGGTTACACGTCTTCTTATTAACAATATAGTTAATAAAACATAATTATTTTAAACATCATTAAGCGTGAGAATACATAACATAAAATACAACTTAATATCAATATTAAAGATAAATAATAGCGTAATAATCAATATAAAATACATTATTTGTAAGGTGTCGTCGGTAGCGACAGAAAATTATTAAAATCATAGAATATTTCTTTCAATAGCCACAAGGTGCATCTCGAACGTTTGCCGGTAGCCTGTTATAAACTTTAGGGCCTAGGTGGTAGATAGACCGTTCCGACTTTGCTAGTCTGACCGGGGGGGCAAAAAGTTGATCACAGTCTTTATTGCTACGTAGGCTGTGCGATGTATTTACGCCTTGACGCGAGAACAAGTGTAAGTGTGTGTGTGTGAACGAGGCTATTTGAAGAATGAAAATATTTTTTTCAAAAAGTCTAAAAGTTATCTCGGCGTCCGTGGTGCGCTGGCTCATGTACGCGACTGGGTGCTTGCGGTTGTCGATATCCTGGACCAAGACCGCAGCCGCAGACCTGGACCGTAGCCGAGGCTGCTGGCATCTGTGTAGAGCTCGATCAGTGCGTTGTCCTGAAAAAGTGCAAGGGTAGGCGCAGTAGACAGGTGCTGTATGATTTTGTTTCTAGCCTCGTCGTGTCTTTCGTTCCATTCCCATTTAGCGTATTTTTTAGTTAGCTTATAAAGTGCCATTACTCGCGAAAAATCGGGAATGAAACGCCTGAAGTACCCGGCGAGACCATTAAATTGCCTAACTTGCTTAGCCGTTTTTGGAATGGGTGGCTTCGTTAAAGCATTCACTTTCCTTGGGCTAGGGCCGACTTGACCATTTGACACAATATTGCCCAAGTACTCAATAGAGCGTTTTAACAGGTTCCCTGTCCGATGAATCACATTTGATTCATGTGACAGTTTTTGTACCAACATTTTTTTTTGGGACAGGGAACCTGTTAAGACAGCAGTTTTGTCAATGTAAATCGAGAAACCAGCTTCCTGTAGCGCGAACAGTATTAGTTCTGTTATATCCATAATTAGTTCCCTCAATATTGTCTATGTAATCAAATTAACTTAATATAAAACTATTTGCAACCGCGTGGCTCGAGAGTCAACCGTAGTCCGTCGCAGAAAACACTCGTTTCCGTTGAAAACGAAAGTGACCACAGAGATAGCGTTTTAGTGTAAATTCTGCATCTTGAATAAACTTTAGTGTAGTTTAAGCCTCAGCGCCTTTGGTCTGAGCCCGCATCACATCTCCGAGGTCGACAGTTAGTCTCCGCTCTGTGCGTGAGCCTGCATCTCCAACACGGCAACGCCGTGATCATCGGTCAGCCTCCGCATTTTGCGTGAGCTCGCATCTCTGGTTTCCATCCCGTGGTCGACGGTCAGACTCCGCTTTGTGCGTGAGCCCGCATCACTCACTTTTCCTCGACGTGGACATCTTCAAAATCTTCGTAAATCTTCCTAAGTCTTCGGACATTTTGCATCAAAATATTCGGTTGTTCTCAAATTACATCTAAAAGTGAATATACGTGGACATTGGACTGGAAAATATCGTATTTACATCGGACTGTTCGCTGTAGTCATCAAATTACCGGAAAGTGAAACAAATACCTTGTGCGTCACAGACTGGACAGTTGTACGTAAAATATTTAATAACTTACTAATTCTTGTGTTCTAAAATTATGTATTCCACATTGTTCGTGCTTCTGTAAGTAAT
This sequence comes from Scrobipalpa costella, assembly GCA_949820665.1. Classification (NCBI taxonomy): domain Eukaryota; kingdom Metazoa; phylum Arthropoda; class Insecta; order Lepidoptera; family Gelechiidae; genus Scrobipalpa; species Scrobipalpa costella. The sequence continues at coordinate 15,719,380 of OX463315.1, forward strand.
CTTTCATCGTTTCAATCATTCAAGCATTTTGTACTCGCTGTATCAATCGTTGAGTCTTTGCAAGCAAACGTGGGCCAAACACAACATCACCGTAATTTAATTTGGACAAAATAAGTGATTCGCACAAGGTTATTCTCGCGTCTTCATCTAGCAAGTTTCGTATTTTATATAGTATTTTTAAACGATAGAAACAATGTCTTACTAGATTCAATACGTGAGTTTCAAACCGCAAAAGACAGTCAAACGTAATTCCTAAGTTTTTAGCTTCATGGACAGGGAGTATGCTCTGTCCCATGATTTCAACACATGGATTTAGCAAGTATATTCTTTCAACCTGTAACTTACTACCGAGAACCATGCACTTAGATTTATTTGGGTTGAGCACAAGCGCATTACGACGCGACCACTCGACGATCCTAGCCAGGTCCTCGTTCATTTGAGACACTGCAAGTGCTATATTATTAGGTTCTTCAGAAATATACAATTGTACGTCATCAGCGTAGCAGTGATATTTGCTGTACTTAATTACCTTTGTTACGTCAGCACAATAAATAATAAAGAGTAATGGCCCAAGTATAGACCCTTGTGGAACACCGCGCGTCAGCAGCATGCTATTGGATAAAAGGTGCGAGCCATCATCTTTCAACAGTTGTACGGACTGCCTTCGGTTACTAAGGTAGCTATTAAACCATTGCACAGCCTGATGCTCAACGCCATAATATGATAGCTTAGACAACAATAGAGGGACACTCAAACAATCAAAAGCTCGTGAATAGTCAAGTAGCGTAAGAATTGTGCCTCTACCAATATCCTGCTCAGCCAGGACATTATCCACCAAATCCAGCAAGGCTGTAACCGTACTCCGACTCTTACGAAATCCCGACTGATATGCAGGCAGAATGTTATTCTTCTTCACATAATTACTTAACTGTTCGTGCACTACTTTCTCTAGGACCTACGACAAAAAAGGTAGTATACTTATTGGTCTCAGGTCTTTCAGTTCAGCCGGACTATCAACCTTAGGAAGCGGCTTGACCAATGCTTCTTTCCACTAACTGGGCACTTGGCCTGAAATTATCGACAGATTAATAATATTTGTGATTGCTGCAAGAGTACGTGGGAGTGTGAGAAGCACCATGTCTCTGCTAACGTTGTCCATGCCAACAGCATTTGAAATAATGGACAAAATATGCTTGGAAATAACGCTCGCATCACCGGGCAGCAATTTAAATAATGAATTGACTAATTGTGACAATGCTATAAGTCTTGCTGCACTTGAACAACAAAACGTTTTATGTAAATTCATTTTATCACAGCTCGAAGGCAAAGCACGTCTTTTATCAGCAAAGTCTTTTAACTTTTGATAATTGGCTTGAACTAAAAAGCTTTTTAAAATCCACATTTGGCGAGAAAAAACATCATTCACATCTATTAATAGATTTACAAAATTGTAGACAAGGCAGTTCAGAAAATGTTACTCAATACGCTTTAAGCGTAGAATCATGTCTTACTAGAATACAGGCTGACATTCATTATTCTTGTTCCGACAAAATCTTACTTCCCGGCAAAATTGCGGCCATGGAAGAGCTTGCTCTCTATACCTTCCTTTTAAACCTAAATCCCCAATTTTCAAACATCAGGTCAGAAGCCGAAATCCATGAACTCTCAGCGAAGCTATATCTCACGCTGTAGAGGAAGAAAATATCTTCAAATTAAGTCGTAAATTCCATCAAATATCCACAATATCTTCAAAATCTTGTTCCATTTGCCATAAGCAAGGGCATTCATCCTCTGAATGTTTTCGTAAAAAGCGTGATTAATTCCAAAAATCATACCATGTCCAGCCTCAACCTTCTACCGCAAATGGTCAATCTTCCCTAACGTGTGCCTATTGTAAAAAACCAGGCCTCCATATCAATGATTGTCGTAAACGACAATATAATAATCAACAACGTTATAACAACAATTCCAATTCTCAACCTAATCCGCAAGCACATAATGCACAAAATAGCGGTCGGGTTAATTTTTGTGATGACTCTGATTCTGATACAAAAAACTATAGTCGGTTTCAGAGGCGTGCCAACTGAAACCCGATCCTCTTGATAAAGGCACGGAAAAAAATCTAACACTTTAACAAAAAAATTACCTAAATCTTATACAAAATCTTTATCTAACTCTTGTACTAAATCTAGCACTATCCCTAATACAGAGTCTTTTACTAATTCTTTGCTTAAATCTTGTCCTACAAAGTCTTTGAATAATGAACATCATAAGAATGATTCATTAAATCTGACATTCATACTATTCCAATATATGAAGTCAGTTCCTCTAAAAAACTAATGACTTTGCCTCATTCATTTTTGAATTCAAAGCTTTCAGACAAACCTCTGTGTCTTTTAATAGACACTGGTGCAACTGTCAGCGTAATTAAACGCTCATGTTTATGTACCTAGCCCGAACTGTCTCAATAAATTATAAAACTTAAAGGCATTAATGATACCGAGTCTTACAGTAAAACTTTAGGTTCTTGCATTATGAACTTTAATGTTTTTATTTTTGACGATCATTTTATCCTTGGACATTTTTAGTATTATTGTAATGTAATTATGAAATTAATAAAATGAAATAAATAAATCTAATCTATATAATTTATAGGCTGAATAAAGAAATATAAGAATTAATAAAAAATAATTAATAATAAAAAGAAGAAATTACAGATAGAGTAGAATAATAACCACTGTATTTAACAAAATGAGATTCCTGTAGAGCTTTGTTAATACTATCTTCTTAGTTATTGAGCCGCCTATAAGTATGCTTTAAAGAATCTAAGTCAATGTTACTTAAAGTTAAAGGCGATAAAAGAGGAATAGACTTATTTAAAATGTCTGTCTTACAACAATCATCATCCATTATATCAAAATCTATGTTAAGACGATTACCAAGTACAATATTAGTTAAAATAGAGGGTTCCAAACGTATAGTTTTAGAAAATGCAATACATTTTTCGTCAAGACTTAACAGGTATTCACCTGTTCCCTGAATTTGGTAATCTTTAATTTCATCATCACATTTTATAGTTAATCTAGTTATTTTAGTCTGTACATAAATCCATTTGTTATTGTTTATCTTTTGCCAAATATCGAGATCACTATATAAAATTTTAGAGTTAGATTCATTAGGTAAAGACAATGTGACTTCAGTAAGCAATTTAGTCACACAAGACGGATGTGTCACACTGGAATAAATGCTTTCTAGCGGGCAAATAGAGTCTCATTACTTATTACAGAACATTGTCGCATACTATCTAACAAAGTGTAATGTAATCGATCATCTTTTAGGGCAATATAGGACTTCGGAGAAGTTATTAAAGCAAAGGTATTAGGGTTGATTTTGTCATGAGGAGTTGGAAGTGGAATGATTTTATTTAATAATAATATCTTATTATCTTAATAACAAATATTATTTTGTTATTAAGATAATAAGAAATTAGTTTAGAAACATCGATTAAGGTATGAATGTTATTAAGAGTTAAAGGAACTGGGAAATCTAACTTATTACTAATAAAATTACTGCGCTTAGCTTAGACAGTTCATTAAATAAACTAGTAGGATTAAAGATAGAAGGATGTAAGCTATTAGCTTTAGAGAATAAGATGGAATTAATAATAGTATCTAAGAAATTAGAAATAGTTAATAAAGAACCTTCAATTATATTCACAAGATTATTAAGCTTAGAAAGAGACACGAGTTTGTCATTATTTTGGGTTGTTTGCATTAAGATTTCATTTAATTTATTTATCTAAACATTAAGTTTTAATCGTTTTGATTAAGTATAGAAATAGTAGTGTTAAAAGAATTAATTGACGAATTGACAACATGAATATTGTCTTTCATTAAATTAAAGATTTCTTGTTCATTTTCTTGACATGCGTTAATAGCAGCGTCATATTTCCTTGCGTAATCGGCGTCTTAGAGTACCGAAGAAAAACTTTAAGATTTCGCCTCCAAATTCTAAAGATATTTTGAAACGAAATGGGATTTCATTAGAAACTATATGTGTCAAAGAATTTGCTTTTACAAAATTTGATTCCAAGAGTACCTCAATAGAACTGAAAATGACTTTACAGTGTAAATAATCTTCTGGTTGCATTTTAGCACAAAGAATATGAGATTTTATGATAAGTTTGTCGATTTTATTAAGTTGAGGTTCAAGAGATAGTATGTCGATATGAGTAATAACTCGCAAAAATCATTGTGAAAATAAACATTAGTAACTTGATCAAAATACAAGCAAGGGCTGTGCACGATTGGAGTTATTTCTGAGTCAGCAGTTGCACGATGGCAAAGAAATCTGAAAAGAAGAAATTAAGAATGTGCAGGCTTTTTAGAAACAAGCAGTGCCTGTTGTGTCTTTGTTTTCTATGTCCTGTGTTTATGATGTTTTTTGTGTACAATAAATTGTTAAATAAATAAATATTAAGTTAGTTTGATACTTAACATGTTTTCTATTTATAGCCAGAGTGACATTATGTTTGCCATTTATTTTAACGATTTTAAATGGGACTTTCCAAATAGGTGATAAGGCTTTGCGAAGTCTGTGGTGATGGTTTAAATAAACCATGTCACGAACTTTGTATTTCGGGCTAGTACTGTTAGCATTAGCGTCATAATTCGCCTTAGAGGTTTCTTTACTTTGTTGAATGTATTGTAAGGCTTTTTCTCTACTGACACGCATTCTATACTGTAGAGCGCGAACATATTCATTATAAGTGATACTACTGTTTGTATCGTAAAGAGAGTTTGATAGAGTAGGCTTGTGACCGTAAAGAAGTTCATACGGTGTGAACTTTGTTGTGGTATGAGGAGTTGTATTATAAGCAAGAACAGCTGTTGCAAGATAACAATGCCAATCATTTTGATTGTCATTTACAAAGGATTTTAGGTATACTTTCAGAGTTGCATGGCTGCGTTTAAGTACGCCATTGGTCTGCGGATGATAAGGAGTAGAAAAGAGAGGTTTGATTTTAAAGATTTCAGTGACTTGTTTGAATAAGTCAGAAGTAAAGTAAGTACCAAGATCGGTAAGTATCATTCTAGGGATACCGAATAAAGAAAGACATAAAGTGAACGAGATTTCGAGCTACTTCATCACTCGTTGAAGAAATCATGGGGTAGCAAGAAGAGAATTTGGTAAGATCATCTTGAAGTGTAAGAATGATTTTTTTTTTTTAAACCAGCTTCGGGTAAAGTACCATCAATATCAAGAGCAAGACGTTCAAAGGGTTTGGTACTCGTGGATGTAATTTCCATTGGAGCTTTATTAAGAGCACGTAAAGGTTTATTTACTTGGCAAAGTTTACAGCTTTTGACGTAATTTTCTACATCTGAGCGCATAGTTTTCCAATAGTAGAATTGTTTTATGCGATTTAACATTCTGTTAATTCCAGGGTGTCCTGCGATAGGAGAATCATGGTTCTCTTTTAGGATTTTGGGAACTTCCGCTGGAGTTGAGTAAATCATTTGATTTTTGTAAATATGCATTTTAATATTAGTGTTGTGAAAGATAACTGCGATCATATTATAGATTTTAGTATAATTTAGTTTAGTAAAAGGTTCTGAGAAATCTGAAATAGCTATATCTGTTGCATCGGGATTATGTTCAATAATTTCAATTCTGAATTTCATTAGGACATCATAGATAGATCGATAAGTAGTTGTATCGTGATGAAAAACTTTTGTAAATAAGAAGTAGTAAGATTTGTTGTTGTGCAAAGCTCTTTGTACTGTGCACACTGAGCGTTCGGCTTCGAGCAACGCTGAAGTATCAGGTATCTGTGATAACAGCTCTTCGCAATGAGGCATTGAATAATCATAATCGAGAGAGACAGGACATGCAATTATGTTGTGTTTAGAAAGAGACAAAGCTACTGCATGTTCTTCGATGCACGTGTTTGAGGCAGGTAATGTATGTAAACTGTTGTTTGAAGTATTGCTCATACGAAAAATTATAAAGGGTTAACGTTAATTACGTTTATAGGAATTCGAGATAGGGCGTCAGCATTTGAATTTAAAGACACCTTGTTTGTAAACAACATCATATTGATATTTTTCAAGCTTTAATCGCCAACGAAGTAATCTACTACCAGGATCTTTAACGTTCATGACCCACAATAAAGATCGATGATCTGTGACGATAGTGAACCTAGTACCGTATAGGTAAGGTCGGAATGTTTTTTTTCTGTAGGGTCACAATAACAGAAAACATTATCAATACAAGTAGCAGAAGTTGACGTCACACGTGTATGTTCAAAAAAGACATAATTTAAATTAAATGATTGGAAAGATTTAAAAATCTATTTTTTAAATGTGGTACCCTCGTGGTTTCTAAAATATCTACATTAAAATCTCCAGTGATAATTATTCTTTTATTCGTTTTAGTTACCAATTTAAGTACATCTTCCATTACTTTTTTAAATTTAGGAAAGTTTGTGTCTAAAGTCGGTCTATATACGCATACTATAACATAAGTTTGAAGCTCAACACAAGATAATTCAATACATCTTTCCACCGACAATCCTACAACGTCTTTTCTGTCTCTGAATTTAATATTATTTCTCATTATTATGAAGATCCACCGCGAGTTAGGGACTGTCCGTTGAAAGAACTAGCAACACTGTAATTTTCATAATTAATTAATATTTTACAATATAAATGCCAATGTTCTGTTAAACATACAATGTCATATTTATATTTTTCTAAAAATAATTCAACCTGTAACAATTTGCTGGAAAATCCCTCAATATTTTGATGTAATAATTTGAAATAAGTTGTTTTTCTACTAGTCAAATGTTTTGTTGATTGTTTGTTCAATAAAATCGATTTATTTACATCATTAATAGAGGGATTATCCTTTGTCGAGCATATTAGTTTAAATTATTTTTAATAATAGTACTGCCTACTATAGGAGACACCTGTGTTATAATATTTATAACTGTGTCACATATATTAAATGCTAACAATTTGTACTTTTAACAATTTCGACAGGTACATAGTATTCTGAGTCAAAGTAAAACTATGAATAAAACGGTTTATGTCAAAGTGTAAAAATGCATCACTATGATGACTAGTTAAATTAAATAAATGTAAATTCATTCTATGAATACATTTGTTGTGCTGTTCTGACAAGTTTGAACAGTATGGAAAGTTGCAAAGAATAAACTTGCACTTAGTCTTATTATATAAATTAAGTAGCAAATCTATACTGTTATCTAATGTTTTACGACTTATGTTTGAATAATTACCTATCATGGTAACAATAGTCGTGTGTTCATCATGAGTCCCTTCTGCAATCTTTTTTACAATGTCCTCAAAAGTACTATCTGGGCAGCAAATATTAGTCACCTGTTGCTGAAGGCGGTAGTGCAGAAGAGACAAAAAACCTATACCTAATCTGTCAGAGAACACTAGAGTCTTTTTCACATTTACAGTCTGAGGTTTTTCTGATACGTCACTGATACGGGCTGGTGATTTTCGAGCGTAGCGTAGAGGGCGAACCTGAGGTTGTCTCATGGCCGGGACGGGGGTGGCGGCTCCACACGCAGAATGGATGGGAGCGGCGGGCCTCCTAGCAGACGGGATGAGGACGGCGGTCGCTCCTCTCACGGATGGCATCACGGGCGGGCCTCGCACCTAGGATCGGAGCGGGGTCCCGCCTCGCAGCTGGGATCAAGATTGCGACTTTCCTCGCAACCGGGACGGGGGCGGCGGCCCCCCTTTCTGATGGGATGGGGGCGGCGACCCCCCACGCAGATGGGATTACGGAGGCGGCCCCCCTCGCAGATAGTACAGGGGCAGCAGTCCCTCCCACAGAAGGAAGGGGGGTGGTGGCCCTACTTGCAGACTGGATGGGGGCAGTCATCTTCCCTAGTGCCGGGATGGGGTCAGGACTCATCGCAACTGTTTCACCATCTGGTTCAGCTTCTGTCAGCAGATTCATCAGTTTTATGTTCTTTCAGTGTAGCTTTAAAAATTCAGAAGACACTGCCGACAGCTCTCTGAGATTCCTCTGACTTTCTTCGTAACAGCTGACTGCATTTGAGCACTCAGCCTGCATACTTTCAAGCTTCTTTTGCATATGCTCAATTTGCTGTAATAAAGTTCTTCTTTCCTTCTTTATTCTATTATGTTTCTGTTTAGTGCTGATTTTAAAAGTTTTAGGTTTCTCCTAGATCTATCAATATTTGCCGCTGGTCATTTTGGGTTGCATATTAGAAAAACTAGAATAACTTTCTTTTGTCAATTTAGAGCATGGACATTCTCAGTATTCTGTTTTTCCCATTGCATATCTGCTAATTGATTGTTGGCCTCCCTGAGCTGACGTTCTGAGAATAAACAACGTTCACTGGCTGAGGCAAGGTCAGTATGCAAGCCGTCAAGTGACCGAACAAGTTCCTCTAGTCTATGAATTTCGTGTTGTGATTCATCGCATGTAGCTCGAAGAGTGGTCACTCGCTCACTGAGTTGAATATTCTTCCCTTTAGCTCGGACTGGGTCTCATTTATTTCAGCTATAAGTCTATTGTTACATTCCTCTGCTTCAGTGAGATTTTGTTGCAACTTAGACATTTGTGGCTCGGAATGCATTCTACGGGTTATCATCCCAGAGTAGTGGGTGGGAAACGCGATCAAATGCTTTGCTTAAATCTAACAAGCAAGCAATCACTGATGTTTTTCTGGCTTTGTAATAATTGGCGACTTGTTTTACAACGTATATGGCAGTACTGGTCGAAGATTCGCTTTTGAAGCCCATTTGGTGGTCACTACTAAAGTTGGATTTTTAATTCAATGCAGCAAACTGACGTTTGGTGGGTTGCCGCTTTTTTGGGAAAAATAAATAGTGATGTGCTTAAAAGATATAACTCAATCACTCATCTAGTGACATGTTCATATAATGTCAAAGTGATAATTTTAAGCTTATTATGATTTTATGTGACTTGACCGTTGACTTGGACTGGATGTGTCAACAAACAAGTAAATGTGCTTACGGAATGTTCAATGGCTGGTCAAACAATTGGGCATATTCACGGGTTTTCACTCAAGATATTTATTGCTTTTGAGTTCCCGATATATGCCTATTAGTTATGTTGATAATAACCACGAAAATTCAAAATCATGTGTTTAAGTGGCAGCCTGAATTGAGTCCATTTTGTTTGCATTACAAAGACTATTTAGTTCAAGAAATCAAGAAGTTAAGTGGCTCAAGAATATAGGCAGTTATATTTTCTACTTAGGGCGGTGCATTGTTTTAGGAAAGGTATGTAAGAAAAAACGGCTTATATAAAAATAAAATTTTATTCACTGTCATCATCATCATCACTATCGGATTCAGTAACATTAATAATCAATCTATCAACAATGCCGTCAATGCGAGGATCGAGATGGTACATTTCGTCTTCTACTTTTATTATATGTGTCACACAGCTCTTCCATTTCTGCGGTGTGATGTTGGTAAGAGCCTCTTCGAACAGGGTTTGCACTTCATCCATTTTAAATGTTTTGTTGTTTCTTGCGACATGCCCCTTTGCCTGAGCCCAAACCATTTCAATAGGGTTCAACTCACAGTGATAAGGAGGCAGTCGCAAGATTGTGATTCCCTGCTCTTTTGCCATCTCGTCCACAGCGTACTTAACGGGGAACTGGTCTTTATGCTGCCGTACAATGTCAATGAGAGTAGCTTTTATAATTTTTTCTTCATATTGTATCTCTTTACTTGTGAGCCACTCTTGTATTCTTGATTTAGTCCATGACGTTGTTGGCAGAGTTTCGATCTTCCGGGAGTGGTAGGGTGCATTATCAATCACTACCACTGTTTTTTTTTTCAATTTCGGCAAAATGTCTCGGAACCAGTCCTCGAAGCACTCGGCGTTCATTTCTTGGTGATAGTCTTCACTCCCCTTCTTTGCTTCAAAAAGCATTAAACCACTCTCTACAAAACCTTCTTCTCCCCCGATGTGGCTTATAATAAGCCGTTTTCCTTTTCCCGTCGGGGACTTGAGGCCCGTGGTCAAACCCTCCATAAAAGCTTGCCTCGATGAAGTGATGGTCGTATCGACCCAAGTTCGACTCGTTGTATGCCCTGAGAAAGAAGAAAAGGTTATTATTTGATTATGACATAAATGAAAATGAACAAAGTAACAGCAGTTGTAAGTTTATTTAAAATTAAGTTTGTGAATTCCATTTGTGTAATTTGCTAATAGTGAAGGATTCAGTATTTTATAATAGGTATAGATTGCATGTTGGTATTCTTCTACTACAGGATATTAAAGATAAGACGGCATTTATCAAGGCGAGGTCTAGGAGTAGGATAAATAAGTGAATACCTTCGTTCAGCTAGGTCTCATCTTGGTAATAAATGTACTTCTCCTGTCTTCTATATTCTTTTACTTGATATATATATTTATATATTGGCGCCACAACACAATATCTTCTCTGTCAATGAGAGCACTTCGTCGCGATTTAGTGACAAATTTAAAATCGAGGAACAGCAGAGTTTTCCTCATTGTACTCCATGAAAAATTGGGTAAGTCCACATCATCATTGACGCTTTTCAAAACCTGAAACGGAAATAAGTGCCTTTTATAATTTAATATTGAAATCATATAAGTACCTTTATGATACCTATCTATCTTGGGATAGATATACTTGGGACCATAATGAAATAACGTATGAATAAAAAATATGTTTACCTAATTAAAATTATGATTATTTTAATAACTGACTTTTTAATGGTAGGAGCTTCATTTTTCGAATAAAACCCGTGCACCTTTCTTCGAATCGCAGAAAGCGTAAAATCGTCCAATTTGTCTTTGAAGCTGTGCTTGGGTCCGGGCTTTTCAGGTGCTTTAAAATCTTGGTTTTCTTTATGTTCTCTAAGAGTGGTAAATACTACTCTCTGAGAAATGCCCAGTATGTCAGCAGTTTTAGAAGCACATTCGCTGACTTTTGCAGATTCTATCTCAGAAGATTGTTCATTGAAAACATACTTATAAACATTTTGCACCATGATTTTTTCAGTTACACTTAAAGCACGCTTGGGTCTCTTTTTTCTAGGAGATAAAAAGCTACCGTCACTTGAGGTTCCTTGGCCAGGATCCATGACAGAAGTTTTAACAAATAACAAGGTATAACAAAAACAAAACTTCACCAAAAACTTAACGAAAAACTTAACGAATATTTTCACGGTCAAACGCATAGGCAAGAGACACATGAAGCCGAATGACGGAAACTATGAAACGAAGTTTAGTACGATTCCTAGCACTGTATTCAATGAGTGCGAAAGAGAAACATCGACACAGGCCGACGCGTGAAACAAAAGATTTCGTATGAGAAATCAACCTAAAATGGAGCGCCGCTCACGTGTGACGTTGCCAAGCCGTGGGCTCGCGCGCGCTTGCGGCGGTGGCGCGGGGATGCGACGTTGCCGTTCGTATGTAAACAAACAAAAAGTTTTTCTTTTAAATAAATATCAAAAAATAGTTTGTGAGCGCCATTTTTTAGCTAAAAATGGATCTTATATTAAACATGATTAAAAGACTTTCGAAATGCGCCTTCAACTAAAAGCTAAGGGGCCACCATGTCCTGAAAGAAATTGCAGTTACTCAAAAATGTAGTACGAAATCGTGTTTTTAAATCTGGACAATATTTCAAAACACCTTGGTTGTGTTATGTGGATGTGAAGAAAGCAATAAATTGTTTTGCTTTCCGTGTCTGGTGTGGTGTTTGGATCTGACGCGGTGGTGGTGAATTGATTTTCACAAGAAAGTAATCATGTCTTCGCTCGCCAAAAAGACCGGCGAATGGATTTTCTGTAGAAATAAAATAAATGGCAAGCTCTAGTTTCTTTTTTGTGAACACCCATAAAAAAACTACCACGAGCCGCCTCTGGTCTCTGTGTAGCGTCACTCAAGGGACTAGCCATTTTTTATATATCTACCTCTCTCCTCAAGAAATAAACTTAGACAATAACTTCATACATCAAAAATGGCGGCTCGATATCGGCGAGCCAGTGTGAAGAGGCTCAATGAATCAACTCATTGAACTTTAAATTGAACTGGAGTACGTCACTTTGGTTTTCGAGTTGGCAACATTATTTACATTGCAGCTGTCAGTTTGCTGCATTGAATTAAAAATCCAAATTTATATAACAATTAACAGGATAAGGTGCAAGGTTGTTGTTTGTTTTTAGCAGGTACTATATTTAATAATTACCTACTTAGACTACTAAGTATATGGCTTATTGAAAATAACAGCAAATAAAGTCTTAAAATTAAGGAATAAATACTAGTGATCTAGGTATGAATTGCAAAGTTTATAGGTTACAAAACAATTGAAAGACAAACAAGTGGACAACAAAGAGATTTAGGTTGAGATTTAGGTGTTGTAATGATGAGTTTATATTCGCTATTAAACTAAGTTAATTGTATATAATCTAATTGTGTATGTGCAAAAGAAAAATAACTAGTGACTAGTACGAACCTACTTATGTATGGACTATAACAATATTATCATTACACTTCACAATCAAGTCAAGTGAACTAAGACAAAACAAAAATTTAAAAAACAGGAATCTATACACAAGTTTACAGTATGTATTGTGTTCAGTATTCTCTGAGTAAAATTGTATAAGCGGCTAAGCCCCGTCGTCGTTTAAACTCGGTTTACTATAATATCGTATAGTAAACCGAGACAAAGCAAAGCGGCCCTTGTATGAGGTGACGAGGGACGATTTTTAGCCTAAATGATTTGTGTCAAGTTGTGCACTTGGTTTCGAAGTAAATATTACTCTAAATAGAACAAATAGCCATCTATATTTATATCAAAATGAAAGAAGGAAACATATTATACTCCCCGGGATTATCTGTTGATCCGTTGGCCGTTCGAAATGTCAAACGACCGTTGCTTGTATAACTGCAAATATTCACAGTAGCACTTGTAATGCAAAAGTCCACTTTGTTATTTCATTAATTACACTTCACACTACTAGTATAACACAGAATTAAGTCTTTTAATGCAACAGCTGTGTTACGACAACCAGTGTTGCCAAAACTCTTCAACAACTATCATTAGAGTATTGATTGACTCTTATCTCTGCTACGTGTAGGTAATTATTATTATATTAGCCTTAAGTGTCCCACTGCTGGGCGAAGGCCTCCCCTCTCTCTTTACAGGCAACACGATCCATGGCTGTTTCCGACCAGTTGGGTTCAAAGTCGACCAAGTCATCCCGCCATCGCATCCTTGGTCTCCCTCTGCGCCGACGCTCTTGTGGGACAATTTTTGTGGCTAGTTTGGTTCATCTCTCGGGATCAGTCCCACTTAATTTATAATAACGGCTTTTTTGCCCACGTCAATAATTTGAGTTTTGGAGCGGAGTGTGGTGTTCCTGACGCGGTCAGTCCTTCACATCAGGTAATATAGATATAAAAATAAAGACGTGCGAATTTTCTAAATGCATACATACATACATAAATAAATCACGCCTTTATCCCTTACTGGGTAGGCAGAGCGTTAAAAGCCTCGTAAAAGGCGCTTTCGCCACGTCTGACAAAAATTGAGGACAGTTTTAGATTGTAATATGTATTGCTATAGTGACAGGTTGTCAGCCCATCGCCTAAATTACAATACACTGTAACCCTCAAGTCCCTTTTGCTGACTTCAACAGCATGCCCGGGAGGAAGGGCAACTGGAACATTCTATGTTTTTCTATCTCTCCCAGTCCAGCATGGAAGTAAATGCTTCTAAATGCATTTTTATAAAACGCACGTCTGCAATCTCAATAACTACGTATGTCAATGGTCAATGCTTAGAAGTCAATTTGGTCAATATTATTTTACGACGATTTGAACCTGAATAAAAATCCGCATACCTACCTACCGCTTTTTTGCTTCTCGATGTTCCGCGCCTCGCTTCGAGCAGGTACCTAGTATACATACATACATACTATCACGCCTGTATCCCTAATGGGTTAGGCAGAGCGTGAACAACCCAAACAAAGGTCGTCCGCCACGTCTGTCAAGTTTTGAGGGTTGTTTCAGATAGAACTGGATATTGCTGTAGTGACAGGTTGTCAGCCCATCGCCTAAATTACAATATACCCTCGAATCCCTTAGCTGGTTTTTACAGCATGCCCGGGAGGAGATGCAGCTGGCACATTCTAGGTACTTCTGTCGCTCCCAGTCCAGCATGGAAGCTCCTAGGTACCTATACTTTGTAAAATGCAGCTTGGGTCCTATGACAGATGTCATAATGACTTTACTAGGGATGTGAAAGTGTAATAGTTTATGAGTAAATCGAGACTGACTGAACTCGACTTATCTCCGGAACTCGACTGAACTCAGTTGAACTATACTGAACTCAAAGTGAAAGTGTGATAGTTTAAGAGAAAATCGAGAAAGAGTATACAATGAAAACGCAGGTATGAATTTACTACGCACATGTATGTATTTATTATACTAAGAGTAAAGTATTTAATCTGAATCGGGTTCTAGTGGGGTACATCCATCGTCGTCGTCGTCGTCTTCAGTTTCAGACTCGCTGGAAAAATCTTGGAGATTTATAATCAATTCGTTTTCTCGTAAGTTATCAAAACGAACGTCACGATCCCAGTCTTCTTTAATGAGACCTTTGGTTCTTTCCACAACACTTTTCCAGTTTTCCGGCGTAACTTTGGTGCCCATCATTTTATTTGCAGTAAACGGCGGAGTTGTATTGTTGCGTGCCGCATAGCCTGAAAACAATCAAATATTTGTTAGTGTACTAAAAGTAAAATATATATTACATGGGTCTTGTAAATAACATTTGCAATTTACTCGTAAAGGGTATCTTATTAAACCAATTTCAATATTGTATTGTACCTCATCAATTTCGCACTTGTGAGTTATTTATTGTAAAGTAAAAAGCACGAGTGCGGTAATGTAAAGTAAAACTAACGGATAAAGTCTATAAACAAACCTTTGATTTGAGCCCATATCATTTCTATAGCGTTGTATTGGCAATGATATGGAGGGAGCCGGAGAACAGTGTGGCCAAAGGATTTTGCCAGCTCATCTAGAATATACTTTGGACTGGGCGGCTTATTTAATTTGACAAGTCTTAGAAGCTCCACCTTCAACATTGAGTCATCAGCCTCAACACCTTGATTTTGGAGCCATTCCAAAATTTCGCTCTTTTTATTAGCGGTGGTTGGCGGTTTATCCATTTGCACAGAATGGTATGAGGCGTTGTCCATCACAATTACATGGGGCTCATTTAAATTCGCTAATAACTTCATGAACCACACTTTAAATTTTTCATAATTCATTTCCTCATGATATTCGACCGTTTTAACTGACGGAAAAGCCTCCAAACAGTTGGGCACAAACCCTTTAGCTGTCCCAGCATGACAAATAATGAGCCTTTGCCCTTTTCCTTCA
The DNA here is from genome assembly GCA_949820665.1 of Scrobipalpa costella. Taxonomy (NCBI): domain Eukaryota; kingdom Metazoa; phylum Arthropoda; class Insecta; order Lepidoptera; family Gelechiidae; genus Scrobipalpa; species Scrobipalpa costella. The sequence continues at coordinate 15,734,848 of OX463315.1, forward strand.
GGTACCTTTGTTACGGACTTCGCCGTTTTATCATTCCATGTTTTGGACACGGTATGGTTGGCATTTAGCCATGTTTCCTCCAAAAAAACAACTTTATCCCAATCTGTAATTTGTTTCGCCTTTCGTAGGATATCACAACGTGCGAGAGCAATATCTTTCCGTTCCATTAGTACTTTTCGTTTATCAGCTTTTTGGTATCGAAAACCCACTTCTGTTTTCAATAATTTTGACAACGTGCGAGAGCAATATCTTTCCGTTCCATTAGTACTTTTCGTTTATCAGCTTTTTGGTATCGAAAACCCACTTCTGTTTTCAATAATTTTGACAGCGAGGGCAAACTTCCATCGAAAAGGTTGGCTTCTCTGAGAGTGGTTTGCAATTTCCTTAATGTTGGCAACTCATTGCGTGCGTAGTAATCGTAAATGTGGTTACGTATTGCATCCACGTCGAAACTGTCCGGCTTAGTCAGTGAATTCTTTCTTCTCTTCTTTTTATTTGGTGTCGTTAGGACATTTTCATCCATAGCAGACTCGCCAAACTTCTCCTTGCTGATTCGAGAGACAGTGTTTTTTCCAATCCCAAGAGCGTCGGCTACGCGATCACGAACGTTGTCTAAAGGCAAGAGTGGTCCGCCATTTTGTAATTCGCGTTCAAAATAGTTTCGCAAATTAACCACAAATTCACGCATTTCACTCTTGATAACAGTTTTTTTCGTCCTTTTCGGCATTATGGCACAACAAAAAAAGTCAAAATGCGAACAATTAATAACAAAATACTTAACAGTAACAAACAACAACGAACGGAAATAACAATGTACTTGTGAAGAACAAAGTAAACACGTGACACATACAAGGCTGAAGCACTCATACTGACCACAGAACACTGGTACTAATGCGACCAACCAACGCGTACTAGTGATGTGTTAAAAATTGCTCGATTGCATTGCAATTTTTACATTAAAAAAATGATATTTTAGGATATGTATGGGTTCATGAAAACAAACAACGTTTTCAAATATTTCTTTTTGGAAATCTCAAAAAAACGATGACTCATAATGGTATATCGATTATGCCTCATACAGTCGACTGAGTTGACCGATGTGTCCCATCACTAATAGTTTCGGCCGACAGACGTAACGTTGATAGAACGGCTAGATTTAATTTTTATTACGCATTTATTTTATTAATTGATGTTTGTTTTTAAGATTATTATGTAATTATTGTGTTATATTGTTGTATGATAAATTTTATTTGTGAGCTGTGGTGGTAAATACGGAAATAAATAACTTTGAAATGAATGACCGAACAGAGACGCCGTCACAATGTTATGTCGTCCAGAAAATGTTGAAGTGTCATAGGACCCAAGCTGCATTTTACAAAGTATAGTTTGGTTCATCTCTCGGGATCAGTCCCACTTAATTTATAATAACGGCTTTTTTGCCCACGTCAATAATTTGAGTTTTGGAGCGGAGTGTGGTGTTCCTGACGCGGTCAGTCCTTCACATCAGGTAATATAGATATAAAAATAAAGACGTGCGAATTTTCTAAATGCATACATACATACATAAATAAATCACGCCTTTATCCCTTACTGGGTAGGCAGAGGGTTTAAAGCCTCGTAAAAGGCGCTTTCGCCACGTCTGACAAAAATTGAGGGCAGTTTTAGATTGTAATATGTATTGCTATAGTGACAGGTTGTCAGCCCATCGCCTAAATTACAATACACTGTAACCCTCAAGTTTGCTGACTTCAACAGCATGCCCGGGAGGAAGGGCAACTGGAACATTCTATGTTTTTCTATCTCTCCCAGTCCAGCATGGAAGTAAATGCTTCTAAATGCATTTTTATAAAACGCACGTCTGCAATCTCAATAACTACGTATGTCAATGGTCAATGCTTAGAAGTCAATATGGTCAATATTATTTTACGACGATTTGAACCTGAATAAAAATCCGCATACCTACCTACCGCTTTTTTGCTTCTCGATGTTCCGCGCCTCGCTTTGAGCAGGTACCTAGTATACATACATACATACTATCACGCCTGTATCCCTAATGGGTTAGGCAGGTGAACAACCCAAACAAAGGTCGTCCGCCACGTCTGTCAAGTTTTGAGGGTTGTTTCAGATAGAACTGGATATTGCTGTAGTGACAGGTTGTGAGCCCATCGCCTAAATTACAATATACCCTCGAATCCCTTAGCTGGTTTTTACAGCATGCCCGGGAGGAGATGCAGCTGGCACATTCTAGGTACTTCTGTCGCTCCCAGTCCAACATGGAAGCTCCTAGGTACCTAGTATACAGTCAGTAAAACAAAATATACACAAATTAAAAACAAATACTTGATATTTTTGTTATGTGTGGTGAGACAATTTGAACAGTATGACGGAGTAGTTTCTGATAGGTACCTATGTAGTCATCAGAGAACATAGGTGTGTGTACCAGTGTTGCAACAATATTTCGAACTATCGATAGTATCCTGACCTTGGAAATAGGTAAGAATCCCTATCGATAGTATCGATAGCTATTAGAAATCAATAGTATTGGTTGACTTGCTTTCCAATAATATCGATAGTATTGATACACTCGTCGTCGTCGTCTCAGCCGATAGACGTCCACTGCAGGACATAGGCCTCCCCCAAGGACCTCCACAATGATCGGTCTAGCGCCTTCTGCATCCAGCAGCTTCCCGCGACCTTCACCAGATCGTCGGTCCACCTTGTGGGAGGCCTGCCTACGCTGCGTCTACCGTGCCAAGGCAGCCACTCCAGGACTTTCCTACCCCAGCGGGAGTCGGTTCTGCGAGCAATGTGCCCCGCCCACTGCCACTTAAGTTGAGCAACTCTTCGAGCTATGTCGGTGACCTTGGTTCTCCTCCGGTTTGGTTTATACACTATTGCTAACAAACTATCGATATTATCGATTGTTGCAAAAACTATCGATAGTATTAAACTATCGAAAGTTCGCGAAAATTCAATAGTATTGCTTTTGATTCAGTGTAATGACCAGAGGTCGGAAATTCGGGTGCAAAAAAAGTAAAAACCCACTGTTGGAGCTACTAAGAGTTGCTACAACCACCTTTTTCAAGATTTTTAGGGCCCCAGTTTATTTTTCTTTATTAAATTGTTTTAGTAATGCCAATGTGTTATTTGCGTCAATATAAGTCGAAACTGTTTGCAATTTTTTTTAATATTTGTTTTAATTTGAAAGATAAAAGTAGAAATGAGTTTTCAATGTACTGAAAAATATTAAAAATATAAAAATATTGTTTGATTGTTTGATATTTTTATTGAATACCCTTTAAAAATTATTTCTACAATGCTTTTATTATTATTACACAAAAAATTTAATGGGGCCCTCGGGGGCCCAAAAGCGTTTTATTTCTTTAAAAAAAATTGCGGAGAAAATTTAACTTTAATTTTGTAATTTTTGTTTTGACATTTTTGATTTATTTTTATTGTGTAATCTATATTTTTTGACGATCATATTATTCTTTGACATTTTTATTATTATTGCAATGTAATTGTGAAATTGATAATGTGAAATAAATCAATCTAATCTAATCTAATTTAAATTAAAATTCGTATTTGGCAAGGTTAAGACAAGATAAACGCTTTTTACTCTTGTAATTTTTTCTATACGGTTGATAGTTTCAGGATAAATTGATGTTGAAGTTAGCAGGACACAATCGTTCAAAACCAAGCAAAGTAGTGGTTTTTATGGTGAAATCGTCTAGGTTAAGAAGAGATAGGCAAGGCACTTCTCTTTTTTGTTATTTTTTCTCTACGGTTGACAGTTTCACAGTGAATTGATGTTAAAGTTGTTAGGACAATTTTTGGGCCTCTCTCTTTGAGTATGTGCGACAAGGTCAGCATATTGACTGTATCTGTCTAAGTGCGTTTAGGATGTATTGTCTTAATTTTTGGTTTGTAAAATATGGCAAGTACACAAAATCAAAAGTGTATTACATGTAACCTAGTATCAAGTATTTTCTCTGATATACTTATTGGAAACCGTCTAACCCAGGGAGGGTTTCAGTATTGTATTTTAAACGATGTGCTGACAACCTGTCACTATAGCAATATACAGATCCACCTGGAATGACTCTCAAAATTTGTCAGACGTGGCGGAACGACCTTTGTTTAGGTCGATTACGCTCTGCCTACCTCATTAGAGATAAAGGCGTGATGTATGTATGTACTTATTTGTAAAATATAAAATAAAGAAAAATCCGGTAAAATTCTTTTTATATATATATGCGAGTGCTTGACTGGTCTTATTTTAAGGATTTAGGTGCTTACAATGAACCTTAATAGTTTCACAACGAAAGAAAAAAGTATAGTAATGTTTAAGCAGTAAAACGCTTTGGGGCCTTCAGGCCCAAAAATTGTGTCCAGGGAATTTTAACATCAATTCACTGTGAAACTGTCAACCGTAGAGAAAAAATTCTTTCTTGAAAGAGAAGTGCCTATCTTTTCTTAACCTAGCTGATTTCACCATAAAAACAACTACTTGGCTTGGTCTTGAACAATTGTGTCCTACTAACTTCAACATCAATTTACCCTGAAACTATCAATCGTAGAGAAAAAATTACAAGAGTAAAAAGCGTTTATCTTGTCTTAACCTTGCCAATTACGAATTTTAATTTTAATTTACTCCGCAATTTTTTTAAGAAATAAAACGCTTTTGGGCCCCCGAGGGCCCCATTCAAATTTTTGTGTAAAAATAATAAAAGCATCGTAGAAATCATTTCTAAATGGTATTCAATAAAAATATCAAACAATCAAATGATATTTTTATATTTTTAATATTTTTCAGTACATTGAAAACACATTTCTACTTATATCTTTCAAATTAAAACAAATATAAAAAAAATTGCTAACACTTTCGACTTATATTGACGCAAAGAACACATTGGCATTACTAAAACGATTTAATAAAGAAAAATAAACTGGGGCCCTAAACATCTTGAAAAAGGTGGTTGTAGCAACTTTCAGTAGCTCCAACAGTGGGTTTTTACTTTTTTTGCACCCGAATTTCCGACCTCTGGTAATGACATATAATCAATTTTAGGCCCGTATTTATAAAGCGATCTCAAGATTGGATTGGATGGATTTGACAGGTCATAGGCCTGTATTTATAATCAGCACTTGAGAGTGAGAGCGAGTTTGAGTTCGTATCAGAAATGTCATTTTACCTAATATCGCTCTCAATCTTGAGATAAAGTGATATAAATACGAGCCATAATGTACTGAAATGACATTTCTGATACGAACTCAAACTCGCAGTCACTCCTCCTCCGACTATGGCCCGTATTCATAAGAGTTTCCAACCTCTTCACGTGACCCACTGAAATTCTGATGGATGAAGGGTTCTTATTTTATTATTGTTCAAATTCGATTGACGCATCCTTGTCGCAAAATAAGCACTTCTTTTGGAAATCGAAGTGGCTGATTGATTTTGGTACTTTTTTCTCTTCTTTTCCGCTTCGATACATTTAGGATTATTATACGTGTTTCGACAGGTTTTGTGTAGTTTTATTTCAACACGGTCCTTAAGACGGTCTGCTTTCCGTCAGCCCTTACGGGTAATTCCACCATAACTGATGTTACATTTACAAACTATCGAGCTTAAATCATGGTAGTAACAAAGGCAGACGTTGTGAGGCAGTTTATTAGATAAATAAACGTGTTTAGAACGTAAACTTGCAAACTTGCTTTTGCCAATTATTTCACCGAATTCTTTTAAAAATAAAGCATGTGTTTCTTTAATCGACGAATACAATTGCAGAATTTGTTTCCTTTCTTTCTGTCCATTTTCTTCGCGTACTGTCACAAAATCTTTGAGACCTGGAGCCTGTCTGCTGATATCATCTCGCTCGTAAAATGAAACTGCTTTGGATATTGTGTCAGGGCTTAAACTGAATGAACGTTACGGTTGAGGTGCTTGTTTTTCAAGATTATCGTCATCATACTTTTTCAAAAGTTTTTTAGCACCATTTTTGCTTTTTCGCCAGATTTAGGTAATACTTTTTGGACACGTGAAGTAGTTTTCCTAATAACTAAGGGGTAATGATTAAAGAAGTAGACGTAGATAAAGAAGCCTCTAAATTAGGCAATCTTAATGTCTTATTAAGTCGAAGTTTAACTACTCTCTTGACTTTTTTTCTTTGTTCCTTCAAAGCCTTAAATTATTTCGCTGATGGAAGGCGATCTAACGCTTGTTTCCTTTTTGCCCTACTTTTTCGACATTGTGTTGTGGGCTGTAGAGGGTTCGAATAGAAACACGTGTGTCGAGCTCTGAAGTCGTATAATGAATGCGCAATAAAAGGAATACAATTTGCTTACTACTAACTTAAGGCTAAAGTCGTGGAGGCGGTGTCTCTACACTACAACATTCTTCAGCGTTCTTCTTTTTATAATCTTCATATTTACCCTCCTCATGAAAATGGAATGTGACAATGGTATCGTTCGCACTGTCAATATTATTACACGATACGTAACCTTAAGTATGGCCCAGCCAGGAAAAAGAAGAGAAGAACAAACAAAGAATAAGAAGTCTTTGTTTTTCGGGCTGGGCTACACTCAAGGTCACGTATCGGGGGATACTATTGACAGTGCGAACAATGTCATTAGGTGGTTGTCACACTATCTTCGCGCTATGTGACGAGCTGTATCGTACGCGGCCGGTACAGGCACAGAATATATAATAGCATACAGAAGGCTCACTCCCTAAGAAACAGCAAGTTTAGGTATGATTAGATACCTACACTTCCCAGCGCCGCTTGCCTGCAAGCTAAATTGTACCTTATGTCAGCGCGCGAACTGTGAACGTTGTTTGCGCGCCGCAGTTCAAGGACGTTGCCGCCGGCGATCGCAAAGGTTGTCACTTGCGAACTTTTTGAATCTTATTCATAAATGCGATTTTGATTTTAAACTAAGACATTATTATGTGTAACTAAGAAAACTACGAATCATTAAATTATTTAGCATAATAAATACACAACGAATCCATAACCTAGCCTTATTATGAATACGAATAAGTAGGTACAGTGGGCAGCAGGTCGAGTTATCTACTTGGCGGACCAATATATACTGGTTGTATCTGGTTATACTGTATAACCAGTATAAATTTCCTTAAGTAATTTGTGAAACTATAATTATTATTGACAAAACCCACGACTCATGAAGTCACGCATTATAGTTCTAATAATTATATTATTAGATGCCATATTGCTTGTTGATTTTAGCAGCAAAATCACGAAAAAGAAATTGACGCAACGCGACTAGCGTGCGAACTGCGTGCCGCGCGGCAGCCCAATAGCCGGGTCCACACCGGACGATCCATCGATCCCGCGATCCGCGATCCAGGATCGCGGAGCGTGGATCGTGGATCGTGTTAGGCCGATCCACTCTTGGAAACTTGCGATCCCAAATATGCGCTCCAAGCGATCCTAAGGCGATCCGTGATTCAGCCAGTCTAACTCTTGTACGATATGGAGTCACACGTACAACGGCGGCGTCTTGCCGTTGCAGCAGTAACTTTTATTTTGCTTAAATGCTTGCGCAAAAAATCACAAAAAAGAAAACGACGGTTTTGGGTGAAACAAATTTACAAAAATCGCTTGGAATCTGGGACTCGGCTGTACGCAGAGTTAGTGTCAGATAAAGGTGAACACAATTTTGCAAGAATGAATGCTAATCAATTTGAGATATTGTGTTCATTATTAAATAACAAGCTAAGAAAGAATGATACAAATTATAGAGATGCCATTACTGTGAAGGAAAGATTATTACTAACATTGAGATTTTTAGCAACTGGAGATTCGTACGTCAGTTTGCAGTATCTGTTCCGCATTTCCAAACAGTCTATATCGATAATTATTCCTGAAGTTTGTGAAGCCATCATTGACCTGTTAAATGATTATGTAAAGGTAAGTAAAACCATACTTTATTACTCAATAAAAAAGTAGTGTATTACAATCATAATTTAAAGAAGTAACATGTTTACAATTATTAATTATTTTTTGAAAACATGATATAGTTAGGTACTTATTTAATTCGGTGGTGACTGTGGAAGTGAATAATCCTGAGGTTTCAGAAACTGGGACTGCGATGAATTGGAGGCTAGATGAGCAGACGGTGATGTCTGTGGAATTGGAGCTGGATAATTTTGAGGTTGTAGAGACTGGGACTGTGATGAACTGGAGGCTAGATGAGCAGACGGTGATGTCTGTGGAATTGGAGCTGGATAATTTTGAGGTTGTAGAGACTGGGACTGTGATGAACTGGAGGCTAGATGAGCAGACGGTGATGTCTGTGGAATTGGAGCTGGATAATTTTGAGGTTGTAGAGACTGGGACTGTGATGAAGTGGATGCTATTGGTGTGCCAGGATATGAATTAGTGTAATATCCATAATTGCTATCCCCATATCTTCCTGTGTCAGCTTGAAAAATAACTTGGCATATAGCATTTTTGACATTAACTAATGTTACTGCATCATATTTCCGCAATTCAGTAGATATATACTGCCCGAAAGCAATGTAAGAATCAGTTTCCGGTTGTGGTGGCTGAGCACATTGTTGCAGAAGTTGGAAAGCCTCTGAAAGAGTTTCATCTGATATGTCATCTGCATTATTAGAAGTAGTTTTCTTTCTTTTTTTTGTTCTTTTGTTTGTTGTTTGGACACTGGATTGTGCATTCTGATCATTCTGCTCTCTACTCTGATCTGTGTGGTGGTTGGCTCTCTCCGGTTGTGTGTCACTAGTAATGTTACTGTTCTCGTTTTCGCTCACTGTAGTATTAACTTCAAGTTCCCCTTCAGTCGTATCAGATTCTACCTGTAACAACAATTATTATTACTATTTACTGCTTATTCTTATTTTCAGCTTTATATTATAATTAAGATCTCCTTTATTTTCAGGTGCCGTCAACTAAAGAAGAATGGCGTACAGTTTCTCAGCAATTCGAGAATAAGTGGAATTTCCCACACGTGATAGGAGCGATGGACGGCAAACACGTCGCTATACAATCGCCTTTTAATAGTGGCAACGACTTTGATAATTACAAATTATTTCCTAGTATTGTTCTTTTTGCATTAGTAGATGCAAATTATAGGTTCCTGTATGTGAATGTTGGGACTAAAGGCAGAATATCAGATGGAGGCGTGTTCAAAAGCACAAATTTATATAAAAAACTTGAAAAAAAAGAGCTAAATATTCCTCCACCGGAGATATTGCAAGTTCCCTATAAAATTGAGGTACCCTATTATATACTAGGTGATAAAGCTTTTCAGCTTAATGATTATACTATGAAACCATACGATGGTACACGGGAAAGGGGTTCTTGTGAAAGAATTTTCAACTACCGACTGTCAAGAGCACGTAGAGTAGTTGAAAACGCGTTTGGAGTACTTAGTTCTGTCTACAGAGTCCTGCGTAAACCTATGCTTTTGGAACCAGAAACTGCGACTAAAGTCGTGCTGGCAACGGTTCATCTATATAACTACTTACGCAGTAATCCTAACTTTATATCGCCAGGAACGTTTGATACAGTACAGGAGAATGGAGATGTAATACCTGGAAGCTGGCGAAATGAACCGCCATCACAATCGCTACAACCGATGGCCGTCGTACCAAGAAGAGCAACAGAAAATGCCACTACAATACGGTCCCACTTAGCAAGACACTTTGTTACAAACCATACAATAGTTTGGCAAAATGAATATCAGTAAACTAATAGCTCACATGTTCCAATGTATCGCGTGTGGTTCCGGGTTCATTTTTATCCGCCATAAAGTCGAAGTCATCATACGCAAACCACTTTGATTTATATGTATCTTGAGCACCTGAAATAAACAAGTTACTCATTAAAATAACCACGTGTATTTCTAACAGCTTAAATGTAAAAAGCGAAATCACGTGAAATCCACAGTAAATATTATGATGTAATTACTTATAATAAAATATATAATTTTAATACCTACAGATAAAAAGTAGCTTTGTTTTCTTACCGGATCCAGTTATACGGCTTTGCTTCTCTCTGTGTTTCTCCCTTCTGTAGCCTCCCGCCAGAGATCGCATTTTTTTCTTTAGGTTCTCGATCGACTTATTCCCCATTTCACGAGAAATCTGACGCCAAGCATCATCTCTAACACCTCTATTGGTGTAATTAGAATCTTTGGGATCCCATAAACATTTAAATTCTTTATAAAGCGATATCAAACGGCGACTTTCTGAGATGTCCATGGCGAGGTGGATCGCGCGAACCAACACAACCGTCCACACCGCGCGCATCACGCAACTGAGGCACCTTTGAGGCTGGCACAAAAACCGACCGTACACGGATCGCGCGAGGTAGGGAGCGCGCGCTCCAATACGTGCGCATGGATCGCGCGCGGCACGTCCACACCGCCTGCATCTTTGGATCGCGCTGCTGCCGCGCGCGATCGGAGCGCGATGGATCGTCCGGTGTGGACCCGGCTATTGACATTAGCCGCTCTTAGCGGCAGTTCGGCCGAACCTACCTAAACTCGCGAGTGAACCAGGCCTGGTACAGGGCGGGTTACTTTGATTGAGTATCTGGAAACTCAGATGTTGAAAAATGTGTGCTAGTCATAAAATAGTAGATTTTATGCCGAGTGCATAAAGCAAGTCATTATTATCCGAGATCGTTAGTCGAGGATAAAAATGATTTGTGCACGAGTTATAAACTCTGCTTTTCACTTCGATTGCGAGAAAATAAAACAGTAACATAACATACTAACATTTATTTAATTAAAATTCAAAGTAAAATTAGTACAATTTTGAATGCTGAATGATATGGTTTTTCCCGGCATATTAACGGTATTCTTTTGAATTTGAGATGACATGACAGAAGATGGTATATTAAAAGATGATTGTTCTGGAGATGGTTCTTTTTTCTGATCTATGGATGGCTCGGACGGCAACAAGGAATCTCGGGATGTAGAAGGGGTTGGCTCGTTTGTAATTAAATGAATGGCTTGTGTTACACGGTCGGTAATCCTGCTTTTGTTTTCTATAGATTGTTTTATATATCCCTCAGCCACCTGATCCGACTTCCACCAACCCACTCTTAAATTATTTTGGAATATTGTTGTTTTTAGTGATGAATATGTCTTGATATTTAGTTACTTTTTCGTATTATCTTATTATAAACCAAAAATGCAAATAGGGAAGGATATATTATAAATTAGCAAGTTTTATCCGTGCACAATTTATTATGTTTGGCTGCATGGTCTAAATGGTCACTGCCTTAGTATAAATACATTTAAAAACTACTTTTTTGCTCTTGTGCATAAAGTTCAACTTTATGTCGCCTAGATTCTGCATAAAGTAGTACTTTTTCGAGCATGAGAAGTGAAAAATATTTTTTTTTGCTCTGCATCCTATGGGCTACCATTGGCAGCGTACATAGTAATACTGATGTGATACTCGATATCGTCGGTTTTGTCACGATACGGAATATCTAGGGCGCTTAAGGTTGGTATAGTTATTTTGCCTCTCCCAGGGTGGGTCCCTCATAGGTACCACACACACTTGTAATACTGATGCGATAAGTAATTCAAATCATAGCCCTTCCGAGATAAAAAAAGACCTGTCATAGAGATAAATAGAACAAGGATAAGAGGTTTTTTTATGGTATGTCTTTGTATGGTATTTCTTAATTCCAGAATCTAACTTAGGTATAAGCACTTTCGTCCCAGTCAGTCCTGTGGACGTAACAAAATAAAAACTAGTGCAAAGGTTTTTTTTAACAAACATAAAAATTAAGCGGTTAAGAGTTTTACTCATGTGGGAATTGACCCACGACCTGTACAGTGCCATGTGTACGTACATTTTCTTTGTCCAATAGGTTAGTTAGGAGGGAACTTAGGATTAAATGAGAACCAAAATGTTTAAAAAAAATATATCTATATTTCTAAGTTTTTATCACAGTGTTTACAAGCATCTTACACACTAAAAACATAACAATCATCTTAGCAAAATATTAACAAGCATCTTAGCAAAATAACTATATAAAAATATAGGTAACAATCCCGATGTCCTGTGGTGTTAGTTGTCAATTTGGATCGGACAATGCAGGTTGAATCACCTGATTATTTGTCAGGAAAATATGGCATGCTACGGAGGACACGTTAGGTCGTCGGTTACGGTTGTTGTCATTGATAGTTGTCGTTGCTCGTTATACAATCCATGTCAGAGGCCAATAGCTGTTACTAATAGGGCGGTTTAAACTCCAGAATTCACCGAGGAATTATCGAAAGAAAAAAAGATTCTGTGCTTCGGAGGCCCATTAAATGTGCTATTAGGCGGTTTAGAAACACTGACACAGGGCCATTCGAAGGTAGTAAATAATTTAATGAGGTTATACAGAATGTTAGAGTGGAGTGTATGCACATTAAATGATTATTGTATGGTAGCTATTTATTGTTTCGTTACTCAGTCGTTTAATTATGGAGATATCGGGATTGTAAAGCTTATCTAATTTTAAAAACTTCACTATCCCTTTCAACGTTAAAATTAAGTAATACACATACACGCCCCTATGAAGAAGAAGAAGAAATATATTAAGGAAAATATAGCCTTATAAAACTATGTACCACCGATCGGCAGTATGGGCATGGTGGGTGCCGTGCGGTGCGGGCGATTTGATTTGCGCAGTTATGGCAAATCAAATGCCCACATGGATTAAATATACAGTTCCATCTGTAAGTATTACAGATGGGACATATTAAGTCTTGTAGGGGAGGTGCGGGAGTGGGTGCGAGGACGGGAGGGGCTGGTATTGCTGCGAGGTCGGGGGGGGGGCTGGTATTGCTGCAAGAGCGGGGGGGGCTGGTATTCCTGCGAGGGTGGGGGGAGAGCTGGTATTGCTGCGAGGACGGGGGGAGCTGTTATTGCTGCAAAGACGGAGGGAGCTGGTATTGCTGCGAGGACGGGGGGAGCTGGTACTGGTGCGAGGACGGGGGGGAGCTGGTACTGGTGCGAGGACGGGGGGGGGCTGGTACTGGTGCGAGGACGGGGGGAGCTAGTATTGCTGCGAGGACGGGGGGGGGCTGGTACTGGTGCGAGGACGGAGGGAGCTGGTACTGGTGCGAGGACGGGGGGAGCTGGTACTGGTGCGAGGACAGGGGGAGCTGGTATTGCTGCGAGGACGGGGGGAGCTGGTATTGCTGCGAGGACGGGGGGAGCTGGTATTGCTGCGAGGACGGGGGGAGCTGATACTGGTGCGAGGACGGAAGGAGCTGGTATTGCTGCGAGGACGGGGGGAGCTTTTATTGCTGCGAGGACGGGGGGAGCTGGTACTGGTGCGAGGACGGGGGGGAGCTGGTACTGGTGCGAGGACGGGGGGGCTGGTACTGGTGCGAGGACGGGGGGAGCTGGTATTGCTGCGAGGACGGGGGGGGCTGGTACTGGTGCGAGGACGGAGGGAGCTGGTATTGCTGCGAGGACGGGGGGAGCTGGTGTTGCTGCGAGGACAGGGGGAGCTGGTACTGGTGCGAGGACGGAAAGAGCTGGTATTGCTGCGAGGACGGGGGGAGCTTTTATTGCTGCAAGGACGGGGGGAGCTGGTACTGGTGCGAGGACGGGGGGGAGCTGGTACTGGTGCGAGGACGGGGGGGCTGGTACTGGTGCGAGGACGGGGGGAGCTGGTATTGCTGCGAGGACGGGGGGGGGCTGGTACTGGTGCGAGGACGGGGGGAGCTGGTACTGGTGCGAGGACAGGGGGAGCTGGTATTGCTGCGAGGACGGGGGGAGCTGGTACTGGTGCGAGGACGATGGGAGCTGGTATTGCTGCGAGGACGGGGGGAGCTGGTATTGCTGCGAGGACGGGGGGAGCTGGTACTGGTGCGAGGACGGAGGGAGCTAGTATTGCTGCGAGGACGGGGGGGAGCTGGTACTGGTGCGAGGACGATGGGAGCTGGTATTGCTGCGAGGACGGGGGGAGCTGGTATTGCTGCGAGGACGGGGGGAGCTGGTACTGGTGCGAGGACGGAGGGAGCTGGTATTGCTGCGAGGACGGGGGGAGCTGGTATTGCTGCGAGGACGGGGGAGCTGGTACTGGTGCGAGGACGATGTGAGCTGGTACTGGTGCGAGGACGGAGGGAGCTGGTATTGATGCGAGGACGGGGGGAGCTGGTATTGCTGCGAGGACGGGGGGAGCTGGTATTGCTGCAAGGACGGGGGGGAGCTGGTACTGGTGCGAGGACGGAGGGAGCTGGTATTGCTGCAAGGACGGGGGGAGCTAGTACTGGTGCGATGACGGAGGGAGCTGGTATTGCTGCGAGGACGGGGGGAGCTGGTATTGCTGCGAGGACAGGGGGAGCTGGTACTGGTGCGAGGACGGGGGGAGCTGGTACTGGTGCGAGGACGGGGGGAGCTGGTATTGCTGCGAGGACGGGGGGAGCTGGTATTGCTGCGAGGACAGGGGGAGCTGGTACTGGTGCGAGGACGGGGGGAGCTGGTACTTGTGCGAGGACGGGGGGAGCAGGTACTGGTACGAGGGGAGAGACAGGTCCGGGGGCGGGTACGTCGAGGTCAGCCGCAATTTCTACCTCTGCGGCAATGTCTGCATTGGCTAAGCCGTCTTCATCAACATTTATGAGACCGTTTAACCGCAACAGACTTTGCCGCAACCGCGCCAGGATGTTGCGGCTCCTCGTTCCTTACGAGTTGCCGGGCAAAGTTGCGGGCACCTCGCAAATTACCCCTCCCTGCTGGTCCGCTGCAAATCTCGCCGCAGACACATTAAATTTCTGGGTCAGAATATCTGAAAAAATAAATAAAAAATAGAACATCAAAACAAAATACCTACCGGGTGTAAGGCACAGCTTAGGTACATGAAACTGATGGAGGTTGCTCAGCTCAGTCAATGAAACTGAACAACTTAACTCTAATAGATTCTCTAGATTTATAAATTATTTACATTATTGACATAAAGATTAATTTTAAAATTGTTATTTATATGAGTTAAAGACATTTACAATTTATTGAAATTTTATTAATATTTTTATTGATTTTTATAAGCGTTGTAGTTTAAAAGTGCTGGTGTTTTGGCGATGCTGTAAACCGCATGTTTTTGAATAAATAAATAAATAATAATAATTGGCAATGATATCGATTCGCGGAACGCACAACTTAACTAAATCTTAACCAAAATTATTGGCAACCCTTTCTTTTATCTCACGAGTCATGACAGAAAATGACAGGTATAGACTTATATTATTATTATTCTGTATTGATTTAAAAAATAAATATACAGTACAACTTAAAAATTAAGACATCAGGCGAGCTTATCATCTCTTCCAGCCAACCTAGTGGGGATCCAAGATGGGAAATTCACGGGAACAGATACAGTTACTATAATTTAATTACAAATTTATACGATTATAGTAACACTTATACACATATTAACATACTATAATAAAATAATAGATACATATAATTACGCCTTTATCCCTAATGGGGTAGGCAGAGCGTAAACGACCTAAACAAAGGTCGTTCCGCCACGTCTGACAAAGTTTTGAGGGTTATTTAAGATAGAATTCTAGGTATAATAGATACAAATATATTTATATGATATATAAATCTTCTTCGTGTCAATAATCCAAATATTAGATATATAAATGATAAAATAAAATTATGCGCTATAGAGAGGTCATTAAATGCTCTTTCTAAATTGCTCTTATTAAAAGTCAAGCTCGAGGGCCTGTCTTGTGTATAGTTGTCGGCAGTTTGTTCCACAGTTCAATGGCTCGAACAGTGAACGAGTTAAAAAGAATTTGGTGTTCGATCCAGGAACCTCCACCACCTTTGTGATGCAAGCGCGCCTTTTTGTAGGATTTTGTAGAGGACAGTAAGGATGTACACATCACGACGAAGTGGGATAGGGAGGGAGCCATTTTAGTTGAGCCAGAAATTCAGAGACGTGATCAAATTTACGAAGACCGTAAATGAATCAATATATTAGTTAAGTCGTGATTTTTGCAAATACGAATTCCTACCATGAGAGCGATTCGGCGTTGTTAATGTCACGACTTGACTAATTAATTATAAGTTCATACCTGTCATACGTGAGAGAACTTAAAGTTTGTTTTTTTATTAAATTAAAAAATACTTCAGGTCGCTGTCTTTGATACCGGTCGTTACTCGAACCATGTAAGGGGCCTTAGGTGGTTTCAAAACTCTGAAACTAGGTCCATCGGTTCGTTGCTCGAGAGTTCTGGAAAATCACTCGCTAGAAGATGAATGAGAGACTGCCCTGAGTCGCGCCTCAACGACCTCGACGGTCGCGCACTCACTTTGTCCCAAGAACGCTCACGCGAACGTTCTTTATCTAGGCGTCTTCAGGACGGTCGCACCTGGGTTTAAAACTGTACAGAAACCTCCAATGCCTTGGTAGCTCAGGGTATGCTAGAACATCTACTGAAGTTAAAATATTTCAAAATAAAAGTTGGGTTACAAACCAGTTAACTGCCAAATATTTGGCCTGCGCCTTAAGGCGCTATTCAGCTGGGCGTGGAAGGACTCTGCCACGTTCGTCGTCCTGTGCAGAGCCCCCGCCACGCTGAAGCGTTCTGGAGTTATCTATAACAAACAAATGATAGTGTAAAAGTAAAGAATCTTCCATGCTGGACTGGGAGCTAGAGAAAAACCTAGAATGGGCCAGCTGCATTTCCTCCCGGGCATGCTGTAAAAATCAGCTACTGGATCCGAAGGTTACAGTGTATTGCAATTTAAGCGATGGGCTGACAACCTGTCACTACAGCAATATACCTACAAATCTATCTTGAATAACCCTCAAAATAGTATCGATCCAGCGGCCAGCTCCGCCGGCGCTGCGGGGACCTGGTCCGGCGGCAATAGCGCCAGGCCGCAGTAAAGGGCTACCAGTTTCGAACCCGGGCTCCCGCGACTCACCCGAATTCCCATCTGCTTCGCCCGTCGTACCAGGCCTGTCATAGTCATAGAGTTGCATATTATAATCTATATTTAAATTTATTTGTATTCCTACCGTACCACTTAAGTAATACAACGAGAAACCCTTTCTGTTACACCTTGTATAAGTGGTAGTAGTATAAATACAAAATTTCCCTTAAAAAGAAGTAATATTGGCGATTACTTTACCGACAAGATCAATATACATACATGTAATCACACCTTTATCCCTAATGGGGTAGGTAGAGCGTAAACGAGCTAAATAGAGGTTGTTTCGCCACATGTGACAAAGTTTTGAGGGTTATTTAGGATAGATTTGTATTTATATTGATGTAGTGATGTCAGCCCATAAAAATAAAAATTACAATATACGGAAACCCTCGGATCCCTTGTCTGGTTTTTACAGCATACCCGGGAGGAAACGCAGCGGGCACATTATATGTTTTTCTCTCGTTCCCAGGCCAGCATGGAAGAAAAAAAAAAGAATAAAAGCAAAGCCCTTAAATTTATGATCATGAGTAGTATAATAAATACAATTCAAATATAATTATATAGTGATGAAAGTCATCTTAGGTTTGATTGAATCCAGGTATAACACTCAATGGAATAAGAATAGTGTACAGTCAACTGTACAGGTATTAATTTTATATATGTAATTGCGCCGCTGAGCGCGCTATGTCAGCATTTTACGCTAATTGCGTATTTTTGTATAATCAGTGAAAATAAAGCACTCGTCGTGAGAGGTTGTGTTTCTATCATATATTCCTACGCAATCTTCTCGCCCCTATTTATCATCAAAAGGAACTATCATCCTTACTTATCATTTATCACATAACTGTTGAACGATCACACAACAGTTTTTGGTCCTTCGAGTTATTGACCCACCGCGACACGGGCTGTAGCGGGACCACGCGGCAGTGCAAAAGTGAAACATCAGCAAATTGGACTGTGCAACGTGGTTTCTAAAAATAGACGTGTTTGGAGTTGGAGTCCACAACTATCATTGTTTTTATCATCAAATTGGTGTTTTGTGAATTTCTGGTGCAATAGCGAATCGGTCCGCCGGCCTCCCAGAAGCGGGTCTCACCGGTTGGATTGAGAAGGCGCAAATATCGTATTAGGGGTTGCAAATACACCAATCGACGGCCACAAGCAGTGGAAGACGTCAAATATCATAATCTATCAAGCATTGACGAGTATTTCCTCGTAAGAAGCATTTTATCACCAAGCAAGTGCCATCATCTACCTATATCAACCAGGAGCGATCCAGGTATTTTTATCATTTGTTTTATCAGCTACGTTTATCAATCATGGCAGAAATGGCTGAACTTTTTCAACGCCAGAGTGTCCTAACTGGTGAAATTGAGCAGGTCCATCGCAATTTCAAGAAAGATGGGCCAGAGAGAAAGACAGCTGAATATCTGCAAGCTCGAGTAAATAAGATAGATGACCTTTGGACGGAGTTTGAAGCAAATCATATCCAGCTGTTATCCTTTGAGGACAAGCAGTATGAATACTTCGCTAAAAATATTTACGAACATATGAAAGATTATTGTGGGAAAACCAAGGAAATGATTAGCACTTATCAACTTCCTAAAAAGCCAATAAAATTGCCGACATTTTCATTGCCT
Organism: Scrobipalpa costella; assembly: GCA_949820665.1. NCBI lineage: Eukaryota > Metazoa > Arthropoda > Insecta > Lepidoptera > Gelechiidae > Scrobipalpa > Scrobipalpa costella. Next base: position 15,753,439 of record OX463315.1, read on the forward strand.
ACGTTTCAAGATTTTGCCGTTCAGGACGATGAGCTGTTAAGCCAACAAGAAACAAATTTTAGAGCGCTTAATCGACTTATCAAGAGAATCAAGATTGAGAACCTAGACGAAAAATGGGAAATAGAAGATGAACTCAAGAATCTTCAAAATATATGGAAGATCATCGAAACAGTTCATCTGCGTTTAGACAATCAACTGAATGGATGCGATAAGACTTATGAAGCACAATTTTCGTATGCCGAAGAACGCTACCTTGATCTGAAGAAGAAGCTGAACAGAAAACTAAGTTCTACTACCCATTTGTTGCAAGTAACACCTAAATTGGAGCTTCCTACTTTCACAGGTAAATACACTCAGTGGCCAACATTTTTCGATCTGTTCGTGGAGACAATACATCATAACAACTGTCTCAGTGACGCGCAGAAAATGCAACATCTAAAAGGCAAGGTCAGAGGAGAGGCGGAACGACTAATTCAACATCTCAACATATCCGCTGAGAACTACACCACGGCTTGGGATATTCTTACACGTCGCTACAACAACCCTCAAATCCTATTTTCAACGCAGATGGATATATTTCTTAATCAATCATCAATCCATAAACAATCAGCATACGCACTCAAGAAGCTGCACGATACTACAGCAGAGTGTATCAACAGCATTCAAAACCTGGGCATCGACACCGTCACCTGGGATCCGATTTTAGTGCACCTTTTATCAAAAAAGTTGGATGACGACACGCTCACTGACTACATGGAGTCTCGCGAGTCGCCCCGGGATCTAGCATCATACCCAGAGTTCATGAGTTTTATTGAGAACAAGTTTATGGCGCTCGAATCAGTTAGCAACAAAGGCAGATCATCATCATTAATCAAGCAAATCCCAAGTCCTCAAAAATCTGGGAATATCAACAATTTTTCAAAGAACACTCCATACTTCAAGAAGTATCAATATCAATCAAATGCCGTTCATACTAAGAGATATTGCCCTGTTTGCAAGGCACCACACGAGATGTTCCAATGTAAACTCTTCCTTACTCAATCAGCTGAGGCGCAAATGAAAACAATTGCAAAACACAATGTTTGCAAAAATTGCCTATTCAAGCATTATGATAATAAATGTTATTCCAGTAAAAGGTGCAAAGAGTGCAACGGCGAACATAACACTTTGATTCATGACGCAATTTGCAAGTCGAAACATGAGCCCAAACTATATGCTCAGTCGCAAGCACAAGCATCTACGTCACATGAGTCGGCGGGAACTAGCCAGAATAATCACAACGTTAACTTCGTTGCAAATGAAGACGGAGAAAAACTTCTAACCACCGTATTATTGAATGTAAAGACTTCAGATGGCAGCTACAAACAATTGAGAGCCCTCTTAGATCAGGGGAGTCAAGTTTCCCTTTTATCAGAAAAAGCCGCTCAATTATTGGGGTTAAAAAGAAAACCTTATCAAGCGTCAGTATCAGGCGTCGGATCTACACCTACACGAAGCAAAGGTTTAGTGTACCTCGACTGTGTATCATATTACAATGACTATCATTTCACAACAAAGGCATTAGTTGTGCCACGAACTGTGAACAACTTACCTAATTCATCAATTGAGAAGCAATATTGGCCGAAGTTTCAACATTTGAGACTGGCAGATCCTGAATATTACATTTCAAAACCAATCGACCTACTTTTGGATGTCGATGTATATAGGGATGTGATGCTGGAAGGCCTTATAAAGGGTCCTAAAAAGGTACCGATGGCCCAGAAAACTAAACTGGGCTGGATTTTATCATCAGGCAAAAACAAAGTAAAAAGTTTTGCTTGCCATGTTGTCGTTAACAATATAGACAACATTTCCAAGTTCTGGGAAGTTGAAGATGTCGCCGAAGTATCATCGACTGTATCACATGAAGATCAATACTGTGAAGATTTTTATCAAGCAACTACTAAGAGGTTAGAGTCCGGTAAATACGAAGTAGCATACCCTATGAAGCCTGACTTCGAGCAAAAAATTGGAGCATCAAAATCAAAAGCTGTAGCTCAGTTTATTCAGCAAGAAAAACGATGGAGCAGAAACAAATCTTTAGCAGAAGCTTACCGCAAATTTATGCGTGAGTATGAAGAATTAGGCCACATGCATAAAATTGAACAGCATGCAAATTTATCAATCTACTTACCACATCATGGCGTGCTGAAACCTGATTCTACGACGACTGCTCTGCGTCCTGTTTTCAACGCTGCTTCATTAATGTCATCTGGCCATAGTTTGAATGATTTAATGTATCGTGGACCAAACCTTTTACTGCTCATCCTAAAATGGCGACAATACAAATACGTTGTTACTGCTGACATAGAGAAGATGTTTCGGCAGATACTAATCAGACCACAAGATCAACCTCTTCAATGCATTGTGTGGCGAGATTACCCACACGACATGCTTCAGGAATATTTTTTATCAACGGTAACATTTGGCACAGTGGCCTCGCCTTGGCTGGCCATGAGGACGCTCAAACAAATTGGTCTGGATAGCGCCGACAAGTATCAATTAGCTGCGTCAGCTTTACAGTCATCTTTCTACATGGATGACCTCTTGGGAGGAGGTGACACCATTCAAAGCGCAAAGCAACTACGTGACGAACTATTAGAGGTGTTACAGAACGCTGGAATGAATTTGAGAAAATGGTCGAGCAATGAACCCAAAATCATCGAAAACTTACCACCTGAGCAAGTGAATGCTCCGTTTGAGTTTAAAGACACCGAATCTCGAAAAACGCTGGGTTTGCGTTGGATACCATCAAGTGACACCTTTACATTCGATTCTAAGATCGAATTTGATGACATCGCAAAACCATACACAAAGCGCCATCTTTTATCAGATATTTCCAAAATCTTTGATCCTCTGGGCTGGTTATCGCCACTTTCTATCAGAGCAAAATTATTATTTCAACGTACGTGGTCTACGAACCTAGCATGGGATGAAGAGATACCATCAAATTTATCATCGGAATGGCAAAAGCTACGAAACGACCTGAAAAACATCAGTAATATTTCTATACCGAGATATCTGGGTCAAATTAATAACAACATTCAACTACATGGATTTTGCGATGCCTCCGAAAAAGCCTACGCATGTGCTATTTACATCGTCACATGCGATTATAAAGGCGTGTACACAAGACTTGTGGCGGCAAAAACCAAAGTCGCTCCAATGAACAAAGCAGCCACATTACCTAGACTGGAACTGCTAGGTGCATTACTACTATCACAATTGATGGAGAAATTCCTTCAAACTGTATCATCAGAGCATGTTACTATCCACGCTTGGACAGATTCGATGGTTGTATTGGGCTGGCTCCATGGAGACGTGTCGAAGTGGAAGCAATTCGTGGCCAACCGCGTACAGAAAATCACTAACATCATCCCCGCTTGCAATTGGCGACACGTCAAGTCCAGTGATAATGCAGCAGACTGCGCCACTCGTGGATTATCAACTGAAGATTTATCACAGCACCGTTTGTGGTGGGAAGGGCCAGAATGGCTACTTACCTTTGATTCAAATTCAATCGCCCCTACGGTATATCAAGAATCTCCTACAGCTGAAAGCAAAAAACCCAGTGTGCAAACAGCTTTATGCCAAATACAGCCAACATTTATAAATGAATTATTAAATAAATACAACTCGTTTTCAAAGACAGTACGACTGGTGGCATGGGTTTCACGTTACATTGCATACTTGCGCAATAAAAATGTACGAACCAACGGAAGTACATTGACCAGCGATGAAATACAAAACGCATCGAACCTTATTATCAAGCAAACGCAATTTTGTGATTTTAGAGAAGATATCATTAATTTGAAGAAACACGGATCTGTACGGAGCAGCAGCAAACTGTCTTGCTTTCGACCATTTCTGGACAAAGAAGGGATCCTGAGAATTGGCGGACGGTTAGAAAACGCAAATATCACTTACGCAGCAAAGCATCCGATCATTTTATCATCAAAAAGTCGTTTGGCCGAACTTATCATTCAGCAATCACATATCAGCACTCTCCACGGTGGGCCACGACTTACCTTATCTCACATCAGAGATAAATATTGGTTGATCAGCGGCATCAGCAGCGTCAAACGACAGCTCCGTTCCTGTGTCAAGTGTAGAAGATTTAAGCAAGAAACCTATCAACAACTAATGAGTGACCTTCCGAAAGCTAGAATAACCCCCTCAAGGCCATTCGCAAATCTCGGCATAGATTTCACTGGAAATGTCGATATAAAAGCTAATAAAGGAAGAGGCATAAAAATCACAAAAGGATACATAGCAGTATTCGTTTGCCTAGCGACTAAGGCTGTCCATTTGGAATTGGTCGCTGATCTCAGCACAGCATCCTTCCTAGCATCGTTCAGAAGAATGTGCTCCAGGCGTGGGACCCCCAAAAACGTCTATAGCGATAATGGTACCAACTTTGTGGGCGCATCGAGACTTTTGAAACAAGAATATCGAGAGATCATGGCTTCAATCAACCCAGATGTCATCGACAATCTGTCCAATATGGATATCCGTTGGCACTTCAACGCTCCTGCTTGGCCAAATGCAGGAGGTTTATGGGAAGCAGCGGTGAAGAGCCTAAAATATCATCTTAAACGTGTCCTTGGAGAACAAAAGTTGACATATGAGGAGTTCACTACGCTTCTCTGCCAAATCGAAGCGTGTCTTAACTCGAGGCCTATTTGCACTCTTACCGAAAACCCTGACGATGTATATCTAACTCCTGGCCACTTCCTTATCGGTGGTCCCATTTTATCTCGACCACAGACAGATCCAGACCATATCAATCTATCAACTCGCTGGCAAATGATTCAGTCCATGAATAAGCAATTCTGGAAAAAATGGTCCACCGAGTACTTACAGCAGCTTCAGTCGAGAACAAAATGGTGCACTGAAAAAGAAAATCTGAAAACCGATGACGTGGTACTTATCAAAGAAGAAAATGTACCGCCCGGCAAGTGGGCAATGGCACGTGTACAAGATGTCCATCCAGGTCAAGACGGACTCGTGAGAGTAGTAACCCTCAAAACTGAAAGTAATATCATTAAACGGCCCGTCAACAAGCTTGTAATATTGCCAGTGCAAAATCAGCAAAATGTAAAGCAAAATTCAACAGACCAGAGTGTTTCGGCAAATGTAAAAAATAAATACTCGAAGAGTCCGAAGAAAAATTTGCTTACATCTGCAATTTTGTTACTTTTTATGACTATGATATGTCCAAGCACGGGACTACCAACGATGACGCATAACATTACGTCACTCGATCAGCAGCGAAACTTATTCTTCGACAAGATATCAGAACTTCAACATATAAAGAATGAATGGAAGTTAATAGTTTTCTATAATATGACTACATATTGGAATAGATTTACTGATTTGGAAATATATATCAGACATCTAGACCGATTATGTCATCAAACTCGACCACAACAACAAATAAAGATGCCGTATGAAGCGATCATATTACAACTGCAGCACGAGTTGAATGAAATGCAACAATTCAACTCAGTCTTACGGAACCCCAATAAAAGACACAAGAGAGGGCTAGTAAACGGCGTTGGTAATTTAGCAAGTTATTTGTTCGGGGTCCTAGACGATAAGTTTGCTCAGCAATATAAGCAAGATATAGAGCAAATATCCCTAAACGAAAATCATATCCAGAACCTTATCAAAAATCAAACTACCATTATTGAATCAGAGTATAATATCATTCGTCGGAATGAAGAAATAATGAACATACAATTTTTACACATGAATCGCCAAATGAAAAGTTTACTTCAAGAAATAAATTCGGTGAAATCTGATTCGCTACAAGGCCTCTACTTGACATCATCGACGCTATCAGCATATGTTGTCTTATCAAATTTACGACGTATGCAACAAAACCTAATCGACGTCATCACAGACATTAATCATGGACGGATAGATACTCACCTTTTTCCACCTGAAGAATTAGAATCACAGTTGAATATCATAACGCGAGAGATACAGGATGATCTTACTTTGCCTGTAGAATCGACCAATATAAAAGTCTTATACAAGTTGATGCGAGTATTCTCTCGAGTGTATGATGGCTATCTTATCATGGAAATCAAAATCCCGCTCATCACCACTGAAAAATATGAACTGGATAAAGTGATCGCCCTGCAAAGATCAGATTCGAAGATAATTAATCATGTTAGATCAGCATATCCATATCTAGCATTCAATCTAAAGAAAGATCAAGTTCTATTTTTCAAAGAAAGTGACCTGCAATTTTGCCTTCATGCCTCTCCAGAAAAAATATTATGTCCTATTGATAAACCAACATACAACATACGAGCAGGACAGTCTATATGTGACATAACAATCCATGATCAAATAACATCTCCCTGTATATTCGAACAATCCAATTGCAAGGAGAAGTGGATCAAGTTACATCGAGCCAATGACTGGATTTATCAATGTTGTCAACAATGCGCGGTTCGCATATTTAGCGCACGTGTCATGGAACTGAAAACTTTATCAGGCAATGGCATTATCAGCCTATGTCCAGGTTGTACACTGAAGGGAGATACTTACCAGATACACTCTTATAAAGATTTTAAGAATCACGTGAATCATCAAATAGAAGATGTTGAGCTCCCGAAGTTGTCAATAGTAAACGAACTCATCAACACCAGCGTGACTACAAGCGATCACTTGGTATCAGCAGAGGACCACAGTGCTATGTGGAGCCAACTGAAGTCACAAATAGAGGAGCTGAAGCAGCAATCGACGCAGACCCTCAGTGTCCATGATGTACATCAATACAGTGTGCTCTACTCCCTGGTGGCCGGAGCGATCCTCACGGGCCTTGTTTTGATCATTGTATGGATAAGAAGAAGAAGAAGGCACGTAAAGCTAGTATCAGACTTTGAGTTGAAACAAATGAAAAAGATTCCTGAACCACGGCCAAGGGAGATCAGCAAGAGTACACCAACACCAAATATTAATTCCATCAAGTTTAAAATTCCTATCGAAAGTGAAAGTGAATAGTATAGAATGAATTTTATAAGATTTTTTATTGTGAATGAAATTTATAAGTTTCTTACGTTTACTTAGTTGACCATAAGTTACATTGTATTTTTAAGTTTATCATTAATTTTATATGGTTAATTTTCTTGTTTTTCCGCTCTCGCCAGCATGTACAGTCAACTGTACAGGTATTAATTTTATATATGTAATTGCGCCGCTGAGCGCGCTATGTCAGCATTTTACGCTAATTGCGTATTTTTGTATAATCAGTGAAAATAAAGCACTCGTCGTGAGAGGTTGTGTTTCTATCATATATTCCTACGCAATCTTCTCGCCCCTATTTATCATCAAAAGGAACTATCATCCTTACTTATCATTTATCACATAACTGTTGAACGATCACACAACAAATAGTACCAGCGAAATCGACTTAGTAGGTCTGGCGTGATTTTGTAACACAGACAAACATGTATTGTTTGTTTATAATTAACATTTTCATTAAACTCTTAAAAGTGCTCGTCCGATTTAAAAAACATCTTTCACCATTAGAAAACCTGTGTTCACCCTGAGTAACATAAGCTAAAAATGGTAAAACTCTTTTTAATTTTGTGTTGAGGTACATATACCTAAACCTAAAACTACCATAAAACATGTATATTATTATACACTAGCAGCATATAATGCGTGTATATCACTGCTCTTGAGTTAATAAATATTTGTCTAGTCTATTTTTGAAACAGTTGTATAAAACTATGTAATAGTTCTGTAGTAATTACCTGGGTGTAATGAAAATAACAGCCATTTATATGGCTCATGGGGCTGATGCTGGCCAGTGCGATATGCGGCGCCTCCTCGTGATCGGTGAGGAGACACCGGCCGCGCGCCACACCGGCCGCGCGCCACACCGGCCGCGCGCCACACCGGCCGCGCGCCACACCGGCCGCGCGCCACACCGGCCTCGCGCCACACCGGCCGCGCGCCACACCGGCCCCAGAACCGCATCATATAGAAGGCGCGTCCGCCGCGTCATCAGCGCCACCACCTAAAACGAATACCAAATTCTAATAAGTAAATAAATAGCAATGTTACGGTTGAGATTTTGTAGCATGAATACATACGTACATACATATAATCGCGCCTTTATCCCTAATGGGCTAAGCAGAGCGTAAACGACCTAAACAAAGGTCGTTCCGCCACGCATAACACACATAACAATATACTGAAACCCTCGGAACCCTAAGCTGACTTTTACAGTATGCCCGGGAGGAAATGCAGCTGGCACATTCTATGTTTATCTCTCGCTCCTAGGCCAGCATAGAAGAAAGCATGAATGTTCTGTGCTTTTAACGCCTGAAATAAAACTGCATGCGACATGCTAGATGGGGTCGTCTTAATAAAGCAATATAATATTATGACGGGATTATTATCAAAATCATTATCAGCTGCTGTGTTGTGTTCCTGTCGTTATTGTATTTAAATGTTATAAAAATACAGAACCAAACTGAAATATTTTGTGTCTACGTGTCTACAACAGGATCGACACCACTGGGAAAACATTTTTAAATATTCCGAATGATAGGTATCGAGCTGATCTCGTGATGGAGCTGAGCCGACAGATAGCCACTGGAATGTCATCAGTCGGAGCTGAAGAAAGTAACAAACCTAACGATGATAACATTACAAAGCTACTAAATACAAAAACATATACTTACGGGATGGAAATAGCGCCCGTGCGCGATGGCGTGCAGCGTGAGGAGCTACAAAAAAATACAAAATAGTTTATTAAAATAGTGCTGTTACATATAACATGCTAAAAGAAGTGAAAATATATATATATAATATATATATACATATACATATATATATATATACATATATATATATATATATTAATATATATATATATATTAGCAGTACTTAACAACGTAACAAAAACAGTAAAGCAAAGCAGTGGCTCCCACACTAGGTCTTGCCTGTATCGTGGGCAGCCAAAAATAACCAGGTAATGAGACAGATACAGTTATGAAATTACAAAAATAAGGAATTTAGCATGATTACAAAACAATTACAGATAAATTACAGCTGGTAGGCCTCGGGCTCCGCTGCAACCACAACAAAAGTGGCGTCCGCGAGGACGACCTCTGCGGCACGCTAGCACTGGCCGAAGGTGCTCATGGCCAGCACTACCGCGGAGGCGTCGCCCGCGCAGACGCTACCCAGGACTACCAGACCCTCACGTGAGCTGTTCTGCAGCTCCAAGTGGTATGAACCTAACGAATCTGGCAGCGCCGCCACAACCGCATGCTGCTGCGTGAACATTCGAATAAAAGGTGCACAGCACCTACTGCATGCCTGTAAATAATTATTAAGGTAAATCACCAAAATGGAAATAGCGATTTAAACACAATTTAAATAGAAGACCTCATTACATCTCAATTCACAAACAGAATACATAATAAATCAATTTTTAGCTTACCTGGCCGCCTCTTCGTCGTATATAGCCCGCAGGGCAGTAGCCTCTGTGGAGGCGCGCCGTTTCAGTGATTGGAATAATTCGTTTCTGAAATTTTGATAATAAATTGTATATATAAAGATAAGTTTGATGAAACATGCGGCCGTGATAGCCATTTTATCACATATTTTTTTAAATTGTTTGATCGATAGATGCGACAAATATATTCGTTATCGCGCGGCCGCATGTCTGCTCCGGGCCTCGTAGCTGGTAGGAATATCAAATATTATAGATATTATATAAATAATTATTAAAGAATTTAAATATTATATTTCTTCCATGCTGGCCTGGGAGCGAGAGAAAAACATAGAATGTGCTAGCTGCATTTCCTCCCGGGCATGCTGTAAAAACCAGCTAAGGGATCCGAGGGTTTCAGTATATTGTAATTTAGGCGATGGGCTGACAACCTGTCACTACAGCAATATACTTACAAATCTATCTTGAATAACCCTCAAAACTTTGTCAGACGTGGCGGAATGACCTTTGTTTGGGTCGTTTACGCTCTGCCTACCCCATTAGGGATAAAGGCGTGATTATATGTATGTATGTATGTAAATATTATATTAATAAATTACCTCGCTTCCAGCCACGGCTCTGGTAAGTAGTTGTGGGGGGCTTTTACAATAAGCCGCCCCCCAACCTCGTCCACCCTGGCATGGCACCTCCCGTCGTGGCATCTGTATATAACAGTGCCAGACGGGAGAGTGCGATTTTTTTTTAAATTAAAATTGTCAAATTTGAAGAATCGCTGGCTCCGGAAGGGGGCGATTTCCTCCATGTTAAGTCTGAAAATCAAAGTATGTCATTAATATTCGGTAGGTAGATACCGGCGTCCGGCACAATACATATACCTAAATAAGTAGAACAGCTAATTCTCATATTGTTTCGTGCTCGCCAAAGCACGAAATCATTTTTCTTTTCGGACAATCAGGTGATTCGGCGTGCAATGTCCTAACCAAACTGAGGAAAACCTCACAAAGTAATCATCATTCCCTTGCCCTTATACCATTAATTGGGGTCGGCGCAGTATGTAATAAATTGACAAATATCAACTTTGTGTTCCCCCCTGGGAATCGAACCCAGGACCTCCAGTTCGGGACCTTACAGCTCTAACCATTAGACTACGGAGGAGGCAGTTAGCCGTGCCAACTATCACACAGAGCCGCTTGCCGCCGTGCGAGCCGGCGGGCTTAATGTTAGGTTAAGTCAACTAAGGAAAAGGATACCGTCCGATCCTGGTTGCTGGCTTTGGTAGTGATCGTTACACAAACCATGTTTTAAAAACTCTCTACACCAGAATTTATCGGGTCGTAAGTCGGTCGACTCAACGACCCACTCAATAAACTGTTGAATTGGCGGGAAAGTTACAATGCAATAAAAGTTGACAGTAAAACATGACTTTCCCACTGATATTAATTAATAGTTGAAACAAATATCACATATACTTACTGAAGCTTACCTGCAATGCTGTGGCACCACACTTAAAAACACAATTGTAAATTGCGGGCTGCAGTCTGCAGATCAGAATCCGAAAAGTGACCGGCTCAGAAAACTTTCGAGAATGAAAGAGTGTAAAGACAGGGTTGCCAGATACCTATAGCTCTAATTGCCTGATTTTAAATGCCTCATAATTTAAATTCAAAATAATTTTATCAGAATACATCTACAGTTAGTAAACTAAAATTTAACTTATTCTAGATAGTTTTAGTAAAACAAATTTAAATACACAAATTCAGTCTAATAAGTACAATAAAACACAGTACAATATTTAAAATTTCATAACATATACCAGGCCACTCAGAAAGTATTGCGATAAATAGTTTTTATATATGGCAGACTGGCCGGTTAGAATCTTTTTTGAAAATATGATTACTTGTAAGTAAAAATATGTGTGTTCCATTTTCAAAATTTCCCTCCACATTTTTTGCGAGCCAATTCAAAGTATCGTGTCTTACTGAAAAATGGCTCTGCGCCGGGAACATTTTAGAGCTATGATTTTTTACGATTTTAAATGTCGCCTGAAATCGGATGAATCGTTCGATAGACTTCAAATGGCATTTATGGATGAAAGCCCCTCCAAAGCAACCGTGTATCGTTGGTATAACGAATTTAGGTGCGGTCGACCAACCTTGGGGGATGGAGAAAGAAGCGGTCGCCCTTTGACGGCTATTACGGAAGAAAACGTGCTAGCAGTGAAAAATTTTATCCAAGATAATAGGCGAATTACATATCAGGAGATTCAGCACGTATTAAAGATTGGATCGGGAAGCGTTCACGAGATTCTACACGGGCATCTTGGCGTGAGGAGGATAGTATCGCGCTGGGTGCCGCACTACCTCACCGACGCTCAGAAGCAGGCCCGGGTGGAATGGTGCCGTGATATGCTGAACAAATTTGAAGCAGGCTCGTCTCGGCGTGTTTACGACATCGTAATAGGTGATGAGTCCTGGATTTATCAATACGATCCAGAAACCAAGCGCCAGTCGACAGTTTGGGTGTTTCAAAATGAACCAACGCCTACCAAAGTGAAGCGATCTCGAAGCGGGGGGAAGATTTTGATCGCCAGCTTTTTTAATTTGACTGGCCACTTGGCCTCAATTCCCTTACGAGATCAAAGAAGCATTAACGCCGAATGGTATACTACCAAATGTTTACCAGAAGTTTTTTCTGTTGTGAGCAACAAGCGACCAAACACAGGGCTCCGCGGACTACTGCTCCACCACGACAATGCGCCTGCACACACCGCGCTCAAAACGAGGGACTTCCTGGACAGCACACCAGTCAAACTCCTGGGTCACCCTCCTTACAGCCCTGATCTAGCACCGGGTGACTTCTTTTTATTTCCAAAAATAAAAAATCAGCTCAAGGGGATACAATTTTCGTCGCCGGAAGATGCGCTGGCTGCGTTCGAGCAGGCTGTAAACGAGGTGTCTACGGCGGACTAGAAAAAGTGTTTTGAAAACTGGTTCAGACGCATGAATCTTTGTATAGAGGCTGGTGAAGAGTACTTTGAAAAGATTTAATAAAAATATATGTACCTGTAGAACAATTTTTTTTAGTGTCGCAAAACTTTCTGAGTGTCCCACGTATTTGGGACGGGATTTGGTTAATTTTTGAATGATTTATCTTATCACTCATAAGCTTATAACTGATTATAAATGCTTGCATCTTGAAAGTCTTCAAATAACGATTGATAACAATGTTACGGGAAGATCTAGCTAAAATAAATAACCGCGGTCTTCCCTTAGCACCGGAGCTGGCAGTGTTAGTTGTGCTAAGATTTTTTGCCACTGCATCATATCAAGTGAGTACCTATAGATTTATTTACTTTCTTTAAAGTTGTAACCTACTTTTATTATATAATCAGTGGGTGCGTTATGCGCGGGCTGCTAGCAGCCTGCGATGTTTTGTTTTTAAATGTTTTCCCATGGTAAAAGTATCCTATGTCCTTTTTCTGCCAATTTTCTGCAGAATCGGTTCAGCCGTTCTTTAGTTACAATAAATAATATAACTAACACAACTTTCTTTTATGAGATAAGAGATTTTTTTTGATAAGAGAGAAAGAAATAAAAAAATCGCCATGGGCAGGATTTGAACATGCTACCCCTGGAATGCCGTTCCGTCTTTCTGCCAACGAAAGCTGCCGGCTGTGGGAAATTTGTTATAATTTTTAGGAAAGCCCGAAGCTACGATTCGAATCCTTTATCTACTTGACAGAAACCGTTCATTCTTTTCCAAAAATAACAAATAGAAGGCCCTGAAATATGTTAAATTCTAAATACTAATATTTGAATAAACATTTCAGATTGTTATCGGAGATTTATTCCATCTTTCGCAGTCGACGGTGTCAAAAACAGTTGCGCATGTTTCACTTCTGCTAGCGAAACTGCACACACGTTTTATTAAGTTCCCGAAAGGGGCCAGTGCTACTGCGAATCGCATCAGATTTATGGAGATGGGCAGGCACGGTCGTTGGCCTGGATTGCCTGGTATAGATGGTGCCATTGACTGCACCCATGTCAAAATTGTTGATACGCCAGGGTGCCAACATCACGAAGTTTATCGAAACCGAAAATCTTACTTTTCGATAAATGTACAGGTATGTAGCCTAAGGCATTCGTATTCAATAGCAATAGCCATCATACAGAGTCACCATGGAGAAAGATATATAAAATAGATAGATATTTTACAAAACCCAAAACCTTATAGATGTTATGGACCAGGTGATTAATGCGGGCATTATTTATAATGCACGAGCATTATGAATAATGTCTAGCTTTATCGGGCTAAGTGATTAATTACTATCTTAACTTCATTATTTATCACATTGCACGGTCATTATTATATTGCTACATGACAATTGGGCAATTTGATAATAAAGCTATATTAAACGCGGTGCGAGGGTCTAAATGCGGAGGACAAGGTTATAGCAGATGTGGTTGTAAAGGTGGTTGCAAGTCTGATAAATGTAGTTGTCGTAAAGCCAAAAAGTTATGTACCACAAAATGCCATCACAGTGGCAGTTGTTATAATAAATAAACCTGTTACTTGCTACATATTGTATAATTATTGTTTTCAATTTTATGTTCTATTCTACTTATTTTAATTTATTTTATTAAGAGAAGATGCTAATTATGCCAAATAATGAGTCTGATTGCTTAAACTTTAGTTTATTTTGTGTTTTATAATAATAAGTCATTTCTATAAAACAAAGATACGTTGTGATTTTTTTGGTTTTAAATTTAATTATTTTTTATGTTATATTTTTAATATGACTTTCCTTAAGTTTCAAATGCAAAAACTAGTGGTTTTTTAAGGTAGAAGTCCTTGGTAATTAATCCAAATAATAAGTCTGATTATTTAAGTGGTTTAATATTTAGTTTATTTTAAGTTAAATGACAATAACAGTAAAAACAATAGTAATTAAATATGTTTGTATTACTCTGCCTAAAAGGTGATGGGCAATATGTATAATGCCCGGTCAATTTGATTATTTAAATAATTATTATCAAATTGCACTCTCATATTGGGCATTTTTCAGAATGACCGGGCATTATGTACACTGCCCAATTTATCACTTGGTCCATAACGTAGGTACAGTCAACCAAGGAGTTAAGGTAACAGGGCGGCTCTAAAACGATGGATTTTTCTCAAAATTGCTTAAACAATTATAGATAGATAGATAAGTAGATAAAAGGTTTATTGCAAAAAATCATCACACACGTAACAAAAATAAAAACAAGTAAGAGACATAAACATAAAAAAATAAACTAACACACTTTATAAATTCAGTTACATGTGTGCTGAAGCGATGCACAGGGTCAGAGCTCAGTGTATTATTGCCCATAGAGAGCAACACTGATTTTCAGCTCTCACCCAAAATGAGATAACGCAGGTACCAAGTCAAACATGAGTGTTTAATAAACAGCTATAATAAATAAATAATAATATTTGTATATTATATTGTATATTGTATGTCAGAGCGTGTTTGTGCAACAATAATTATAAAATTACAATAATAATTAAAATAAATCCAGAACGACATCCATAATTGATTAATTACCATAATATTTAAATAATTGTGTATTAATAATAATAAAAAAAAATTAAGCAAATTTTAATAAAAATAATAATAGTGATTATAATAAATATAAAGAAATGTCCAACCAGTAACGACACGGCTGCACACCACACCAATAACCGCTAACACTATTGCAAATATACGTTAGGAATTCCCAACTTCTGAACTTCAAGTAAGTGCTTCTTAAGATGTTTTTTAAAAGTGAGTTTAGAAGTTAGGTTCCTTACTGGAGGTGGAAGATCATTCCAGCATTTTGTTGCTTGATAGCGGAAACTACCACGGAATGCAACGGTTCGATGCTTGTAAACAGCCAACGGCGCCCGCAAATTTCTCAATCCATATCGAAAGTGTATCAAAGATATTTTAAGCTTCTGTCTCAAATAATGAGGTTGTCCAAGATTTATTACGTCGAATAAAAGGCTTGCTAGGTGTAAATGACGGCGAGACTCGATGTTAAGCATTCCTGCAGCATTTATATAGGGAGAAATATGAGTCCGAGAAGGAATCACAAAACAGAATCTGCAGCAAGCGTTCTGAATGCGCTGTAATATTTTTTTAGTTTTTGCAAGCAACCGAGGACCATACACAACATCGCCATAATTTAGCCTTGACAAGATAAGTGACTCGCATAAGGTTGTACGTGCTTTTTCACTCAGGAGATCTCGAATATTGTACAGAACTTTGAGACGATACATGCAAGACTTAACCAAGTTCAAAACATGAGACTCGAAACGCAAATTGCTGTCAAACATTAGTCCAAGATTCCTGGCCTCATTAACATGCTCAAGCGATTGCCCTGTGATGGATATGATAGGATCAGCCCTCAACATTGCTTCCAAATGTAATCTACTACCCATCAACATAAATTTTGATTTCGATGGATTTAGACGCAGAGCATTCAATTGAGACCAGTTAGCTATTCTTTCCAGATCACGATTCATTTTGTCAACAGCAATGGTTATGTTCTCAGGTTCGTCTGATATATATAATTGAACATCACCCGCATAACAGTGAAACCTACAATGCTTAATAACCGACACAATATCCGCACTATAAATTACAAAAAGTAATGGTCCCAAAATTGATCCCTGAGGAACGCCTCGCTGTATGGGCTTGGAGTCAGATAAGAGCTTACCACCATCACTCCTAACTAATTTCACTTTTTGACACCGCTGACCAAGGTAACTCCGAAACCATGCTACCGATATATCATCCAGACCATAATATTTGAGCTTGCATAGCAATAGATTCACATCAATAGACTCAAACGCCCTTGAGAAATCCAGCAGCGTCAAAATTGTTCCACGCCCTATGTCTATATCGGCCAATATGTTGTCAACAACGTCAAGTAAAGCAGTATTAGTGCCACGTCCCCTTCGAAAACCCGACTGAAAATCCGGCAATATGTTATGATCTTCTACATATTTCATTAATTGGGTATACACAACTTTTTCAAGTATTTTAGAAAGATAAGGAAGAATACTGATGGGCCGAAGTTGACTAAATTCCGTCGGATTGTCGATTTTAGGAAGCGGTGTCACTACAGCTTCCTTCCATTGAAATGGAACAGTGCCCGTAAGAAGAGACCTATTGATTATGTCTGTTATAACCCTCAAAGTTCGAGGAAGAGTAAGTATAATCATGTCCCTACTGACCCCATCGCCCCCCATAGCGTTTGATTTAATTGAATTGATCAACTTGAAGACCTGATTCTCAGTCACTGGCTTTAGGTGAAAAACGGAACCGTTAAAACGATGGGCGGTGAAATAACTGTACTGCGAGTCAGGAACATCGTGGATGGGCAAGTCGAGAAAATGGTCGTTTATTAGATTGGGATCACTAAAGGACTCCGGAAGACAGTCGTTTCGACAAGGATCGACCACTATCTTATCCCTGATATTCTTCCAAAACGTTTTCCCGTCTGATATTTGCGAATTGACAAAATGATTGAAATATGCCTGTTTTTAATTCTGGATACTTGTGAACAACAACTTACTTAGGTCTCTCCAGTATTTCTTATTACTATCAGTTTTAGTGGATCGATATTTAGCATGAGCCGCATTCCGCAAATCAGTGATGTGCCGTATATTATCTGTAATCCAGGGCAAAGTATGTTCATATTTAATTTTAATAGTTTTGATTGGAGCAAGTTTGTCATACAATGACAGCAGTAAAACATTAAACCTACCTAGCATATCATCAACACTATACAAGACGGAGACAGATTCCCAATCTAAAAGTTCCAAATCGGAGTTAAAACTATTAAATTCAATCTTTTTAATAGGTCTGTATGTAATAGTAGTATTTTTTGTTTTTTGACGCATAAATTAAAAGTAATCATCAAATGACCCAGCGAACCAGTGATGTTAGATAAAGTCACGTCACGCACAGGAGTGTTTGTGCAAACCAAGTCAATTAATGTTTCCGAGTCCATCGTAAAATGTGTTGGTTCGGTAACATATTGCTCAAGTTCCATGTAGGTAAGAAACTGTTTAAATTTGATGGTGTCTCTGTCAGTGCTATCCAACATGTTGACATTAAAATCGCCAAGTAGTACTATATGTTCGTAACGCAAGAAACTAGCAATGGATTCCGTAAGTGCGTCTATGAAAATATCCACACTGATCCAGTCGGGTCTGTACGCTGCTCCTATCACAACGCGGGAACCATTAACCTTAGTCGATATCCACAATTGCTCAATACGCTCAATATCAGCACAAGGGTGTTTTTCGTAACGTACGCGAATATCCCGCTTAATGTAGAACGCGAGGCCACCGCCTTTTCCATTTTTCATGTGCAACGGGCGTGACGTCATCCGCATTCGATAATCGGGATTAGTGGCGCGCACGCCTCCTGCCCGCTCGGCAGCCATGACTCATTGATTGCAACGATGTCGGGCTTGAAACGCGTCATTGCAATTATAAATTCGTCCTGCTTAGTATTTAACGAACCCCGAACCCGAAAAAATTATTTAGCTGTGGCATTGTAACAGAATTAGTAAAAGTGAAAACCGGTTTTCTTTTCGATGCAGCTTTGTAAACAGAACAGTGATCTCCGTACTGTCCGAGTGGATTGCATAACGGGTGATAAACAGAACGTAAGTACACCTATTTAAATTTTCAAATGATATACAACGAAATTCTGTACCCAATAAATCAATATTCAAAACTAAAAACAATATAAAATTATGATATAAATGAAAAAAAATTGTAGCAATAATATGTGCAATAAAATAAAATACAATCATAAAAAATCAATAAATACGATTTCATATCAGTTAGTCCAATGTGTCTTACTTTAGAATAAAATATGTACATAAAATAAACGTATAGATGGTTGACATATAAAAATAACAACATTTTATCCTTCGAGTAAATAAGATAATACATTGATTGTGTGGAATGTTTCCATTGCAGTGTACCCTGTCTCCGACCACTCGGCATCACCTCAGCACCTTCGATAAACATGAACATTGAAATTATGCACAGAACTATTAAGATACCAATTACAGTTTGGTAGTAACAAGTAAGCATATAAGTAAGTATAAAATATAATATGATCAAAATTTCATTTAACAAAAACATGGAAGACCAACACTTTAAATTTTTCCGTGCTTCGGAAGGCACGTTAAGCCGTTGGTCCCGGTTAATATCGTTTAATGCCGTAGATATTAGTCGTTAAGCCATATCAGAGGCCAGTACTAAGCATTGGCGGCTTGAAAACTCTGACCTAATCTAGGATTGGGTCTGGTTTCCCTTCTAGGTTTCGGAGGTCAGATGGCAGTCGCTCTGTGTAAAAACCAGTACCCTCGTTCAATCCCCTAGATTAGGAAGCCGACCCTGTGAGATACGGGATAAGGCTAGGGAGATGATGATGCATCAAACATATCACAATCAAACATTGGAAAACTATACATGACACAAGAACGAGATACTAATTGCAAACAGGTAATTATTTGTTTAAATTTATTAAGTAACTAGTAAAAAATCGATGAGATGATAAGACAGAGATTTGACCAGCAAAGCTTTATGCTCACAAAGATATATATTAAAATTATTGTAATAACATTTATAAAGTTATTAATTATAAATAAATAAATTAAATTTATTAAAATTAACGAAAATATTACATTAGTTGTATTTTCTCTGGCTTTCAGATCAAACAGCGGCTGAACCAAAAACCCGAGCTAGGTCAGCTTCAGTTCGGATGCGAGGACGAGGGACACCATGCCCGGCGCGCTCCCGTGCGTAAACTCGGCCATCCCTCGTCCAGATGAATTTCCAGCCCACTCCAACTTCTCGAGCCCGACGGAACAACTGAAGATTGGCCCTAGTCAACCTTTCGTTTATATAAAACTTGCGGGGCGGGCCTGGCAGATCGAGGCCTTCGGTTGTAGCTCCCCGACGCACGCGGGCCTCTCGCAGCAAGTCGTCACGGCGAGCTCGACGGACCAGGCGGACGACGATGGGTCGCGGACGCGGCGCGGGGCCGGCAGCACTAGCCTCTGAGACCTCCTGCGTTCGCCCCACTCGCGTAGCGCAGACTACGTCATCCTCCGCTAATTGCACTCCTAGCTTTTTAGCCACAGCCATTGTGATATGGTGCAGGTTTTCACCTTTCTGCTCAGGTATGCTAGATATTTCAACATCATTTAACAAGAGGTCCTGCTCACGCTCGTTAATTTCAGACTTTAGTTCTTCAATAGTATTTAAGAATTTAGACGAGACGCAGGCCTCGGCAAATTATCTACCCCAGAAAACCTTACCGGTTTTAGGCGGTGCACACACTGCGTTACGCGCTACGTCGCGTAGGGAAGATGTTGTCTTTGTTTTGTTTACACAATGGGAGCATAGACAATTACGCGCTCCGTCGAGTAACGCGTAGCGCAGTGTGAACTAGTCTACTTCTTGGTGATGGAACAGACCTACAACAAAGCCAGGCTAACTGTCAAGTTCATTTTGTTTGAAGCATTTTACACCTACTTTGATATTATATTCACTTAGATATTATTATCATTTCACTTACCATTGCACTTAACATTGCCTACCTTAATTACCTACATGCTAATATATTTCAGGTTGTTGTTGGTCCAAATATGGAGATGCTGGACGTGGTTGCAAGATGGGCAGGCAGCACCCACGACTCCAGGATCTTCCAGAATTCGTCCTTACATATGAATAACGTGCAAGGAATGCACAAAGGCAAGCTCGTGGGAGACAGCGGGTATCCCACGCTACCGTTTATGACGCTGAACTCCAGTCCGGGCGCCCGAAAACCCAGCACAAATGAGATTCAACAGAGCGCAAATTAAAACCCGAAATGTTGTAGAAAGAACGTTTGGGGTCTGGAAAAGAAGATTCCCCTGTCTGTCCAGAGGACTGGGGAATAAACTAAACAATGTTACCCACATAATCGTAGCATGTGCAGTGCTGCACAATGTGGCATTGTTCCTCAATGACAAAATCAATTTCGACGAAGATGACGAGCCTGAACCCGAAATACCCAGCACTGACAGTGTCGTACCTTGTGCCAACAACGGCTTTATTATGCGCAATAATCTGATTTATAATTATTTCACAAATCCGCAGTTGGCACTATAGGTACTACACTGTTAGAGCTTTAAAATAATTATCAACCTGTATCAAAGGGCTCGTAATTTTCGTCGGACGTCAATAAAAAACATAAATAGTATTAGGTTAATACTATTTACAACTGTAAATACTTGAATGTTTTAACTTAGTTATAATAAATTTTAATTATATTATCTTTATTTAAAAAAAGATTTTTTGTTAGTACCAACTGAATACCCTATATTTATAGATTCTCGTGCTTAAAAAAATTTAAAAGTAGTAGCGTCAAAATTCCAGGACTGCACAATAAAATTAATTGGTACCTTGTATAGTTAATTTAGTTATGGGCATCCCCAAGGCTAAGTGGCGCCCCCATCGCTCATAAAATTATATTAGACCCTGCTGAATACGATCCAATGAAAACAGGTCTGTCGCCACGGTAATTTTTGTTTTAAACAAAAGCTATAGGTACCATATAGAATTTATTACTAAAATAATCTACATTAGTTTCCTGTCATTCAATACCTAACTTACCTACTAATATTATTGGTGTAGGTCTAATAGATTTTGAAAAATGCCTTTCCAAATTTTATTATTGAAATTGTTCAGTCACCGGTCAAAATATTGTTCAGCAGAATCAATTTAGTCTATAAACACCCGGTGTTAAAAAGCTGCATGCTGATTGAAATCGTAATATAAATATATTTTTCTATTACTCTACCGACAAGAGCAACATACATACATATAATCACACCTTTATCCCTGGGGTAGGCAGAGCGTAAACGAGCTAAATAGAGGTTGTTTCGCCACATGTGACAAAGTTTTGAGGGTTATTTAGGATAGATTTGTATGTATATTGCTGTAGTGATAGGTTGTCAGCCCATAAAAATATAAATTACAATATACGGAAACCCTCGGATCCCTTATCTGGTTTTTACAGCTTGCACAGGAGGAAACGCAGCTGGCACATTATATGTTTTTCTCTCGTTCCCAGGCCAGCAAGGAAGAAAAAAAATAAAGAATAAAAGCAAAGCCCTTAAATGCGTGTATATCACTGCTCTTGAGTTAATAAATATTTGTCTAGTCTATTTTTGAAACAGTTGTATAGAACTATGTAATAAGTAATTACCTGGGTGTAATGAAAATAACAGCCATTTGTATGGCTCATGGGGCTGATGCTGGCCAGTGCGATATGCGGCGCCTCCTCGTGATCGGTGAGGAAACACCGGCCGCGCGCCACACCGGCCGCGCGCCACACCGGCCGCGCGCCACACCGGCCGCGCGCCACACTGGCCTCGCGCCACACCGACCGCGCGCCACACCGGCCTCGCGCCACACCGGCCGCGCGCCACACCGGCCGCGCGCCACACCGGCCGCGCGCCACACCGGCCGCGCGCCACACCGGCCGCGCGCCACACCGGCAACGCGCCACACCGGCCCCAGAACCGCATCATATAGAAGGCGCGTCCGCCGCGTCATCAGCGCCACCACCTAAAACGAATACCAAATTCTAATAAGTAAATAAATAGCAATGTTACGGTTGAGATTTTGTAGCATGAATACATACGTACATACATATAATCACGCCTTTATCCCTAATGGGCTAAGCAGAGCGTAAACGACTTAAAGGTCGTTCCGCCACGTCTGACAAAATTTTGAGGGTTATTTAAGGTAGATTTGTAGGTATATTGCTGTAGTGACAGGTTGTCAGCCCGTCGCCTAAATAACAATATACTGAAACCCTCGGAACCCTTAGCTGACTTTTACAGTATGCCCGGGAGGAAATGCAGCTGGCACATTCTATGTTTATCTCTCGCTCCTAGGCCAGCATAGAAGAAAGCATGAATGTTCTGTGCTTTTAACGCCTGAATTAAAACTGCATGCGACATGCTAGATGGGGTCGTCTTAATAAAGCAATATAATATTATGACAGGATTATAATCAAAATCATTATCAGCTGCTGTGTTGTGTTCCTGTCGTTATTGTATTTAAATGTTATAAAAATACAGAACCAAACTGAAATATTTTGTGTCTACGTGTCTACAACAGGATCGACACCACTGGGAAAACATTTTTAAATATTCCGAATGATAGGTATCGAGCTGATCTCGTGATGGAGCTGAGCCGACAGATAGCCACTGGAATGTCATCAGTCGGAGCTGAAGAAAGTAAAACCTAACGATGATAACATTACAAAGCTACTAAATACAAAAACATATACTTACGGGATGGAAATAGCGCGCGTGCGCGATGGCGTGCAGCGTGAGGACCTACAAAAAAATACAAAATAGTTTATTAAAATAGTGCTGTTACATATAACATGCTAAAAGAAGTGAAAAACATATATATATATATATATTATATATATATATATATATATATATATATATATATATATAGTATAGTTTATTAAAATAGTGCTGTTACATATAACATGCTAAAAGAAGTGAAAAACATATATATATATATATATCGCACTCGTAATAAGATAACGACCGAATGCAAATTTGCAAACTTTTGGGAAATGGCAAAAAACTTTTTGACTTTTTGAGGCAATTTGTTAATCGCAATAAAATTGTAACAAATAAAGATATCTAAAATCTAAAAATACACTTTTAACCCTAAGAATACCTTCTATTAGATTCAGTAAAAGAAGACAATTTTTTTTATTATTTGATATAAAAAAAAAAGGTTTTTTAAATTGTTTTGAGATCGGTCATTGTCTTACTAAAATATCGAAAAATATTCTGTCTGATCTACAAATAAGTCTATATCTTACTAAACTATTGAAGGCCAAAGATGACCAATTTTTATTTCGGTCATTATTTTATTTAGATTTAAGAAGAAAGTGTAACACATTACTAAATAAGCCGTTATTTGACAAAAAATCCCACGTAAGTTAGTGGCTTATGTTAAAATTTAGTACTAGAATGTATGCTTATGATTGAGTAAAGGGCATGATAAGTGGCAAAATAAATGCTTATTATAATAACTATTATGATTTTCGTAATATATTAATTAAATAAAAAACTTTTCTTATTTTTTTTTCATTTATTTAGTAAACTTTTCATCAATAGGTAAGAGTTTTTACTAAACAATTACTTTAATAGAAAGGTACAAAGTACAATATTTTAAACAAAATAATCGACTTTCTAATTACTAGGTACTTAAACGTAATAGAGGTAGAAATCTAAAATCTTCTTGTAACAATTTTCTTAACAAAGTAGTAAGTAATCAGTCTGTTTGCACATTTTTAAGGTTCTTATTTATATAGGTATAAGAGCTAAGTAGGTAAATTAAATACCTGGAGATCAAATATTAAATCTGAAATAAACTTTTAACAAGCGCACCAGGTGCAACATTATTATCTTAACAAAATACTATCTTACTTAGTCTTCTCATCAGTCTAATTGCACAACATGGCCGTCTACAATTATTTAAATAATTAACATAACTAAGAGCTAATCATGTAGACAAGCTTTTAACACAGTCAAATCAAAAGAATAAAGAAAAATAAAAACAAAAAATAGCTAATGACTTCTAAGTTGGGTAATTAACATAAACTTAATAAAAAATGTAGGATACTCAATAAGTTTTTCTTAAATCAAGTCCATATAATAAGAGGAATAATAAGGCGGTATCGCTTTTTTTGTAATCAAGCATTTGAGATCATTTTTCTGGTTATAAAAAATAAAAATAAAATAAAAATGTTTTATTCATTAAAAAGCAAACATATTTGATACTTGAGATTGGAAACTCCTTTTAAGCTTAGCCTGTGTCAGGAGTTTCCGCTCTTCCATAAAAGAAATAACTTATTTATATATGACAGTTAACAGTTAACTATACCTTACTTACAACAAAGTACAATCTAGCAAATTAAACAAGGATCTTTAAATTTTTTGCAAAAATATTTTTTTTTTTAAATAAATAAGTAATTAAAATTACAGTACTCGTGTGTGTGTGTGTGTGTGTGTGTGTGTGTGTGTGCGTGTGTGTGTGTGTGTATGTATGTGTATGCTTGTGAACAAGATTTAATCTTACATAGTTTTATTTTACTATTGTTAGCAGTTCTTGCGTTTGGTCATACGTTTTAGTTTTTAACCAGTCTGTTACTAGTTTTTTACACTCAAAGTATTGTTTATCGTATATGTACACTTCCGCATTTACTTTATTATATAAGAAGGATGACTTAGCGGAGAACTGGCAACAGGCAAACTCGGTTCTGGTTTTGGGCCCTTTAGTTACTATGTCTTTTCTTCTTCTTGCATATATTTTAGGGTCAAAAGTAAGAGTTGTATGTTTTTTAAGTACGCAGTGAAGTATATATGTTATCACTTAGTTGGAACCTTTCGGTATATGCTTTCATAAGCACAATCTCATCAGGATTAGGCAGGGCCTTTCTCGTGCGTACGTCTACTTCACGGAATTCTTTGTCTTGGTATGACGTTTTGTAGTAAAATTTAAACGGTTCATCTTTACGGAACTCCAATATCTTAATGTCATTCCATGCGAGAAAGATACAGACATCTTTGGTGAAATTTGAACCCCATTGGCTTTGTAAACCTTTAATGTCTACGAAAGCATCAAATGTCAAAGCTTGTACTTCAAATTTTTTTCCTGTTTTTTTAGCGCTTTTTATCAGAGGAATATACTGAGCTGGAGTATAAATGTTGTCTGCTTTCAAGAACTTCTGTATTTCTTTTTCAATCAAACTGTGCGCATTGTCATTCTCATTCTGTGTATGTCCTTTGATGAGGTATTTGTGGCGTATAGAGTTTATGTTTTTGAATGTTTGTAGCGCATACATGTATAGCGTTGTAATGTTTTTATTGTTATTCTGTCCGCAGCAGTTATCGGAATAAAAAGTTACATTGACAGAATTACTTGTGCTGCGTTCATTCACCATCTTCAGGAAATCTAAAACACATGTTGCAATTTCGATGGAACCTTTTTGACCCTGTGTTTCATCCCAAAAATAACTGTATAAATCCGTGTAAGTTTTATTGCTTTCTTCTTCAGTGTGGCTCTTCTTGTCTAATTCAGCAATGGTAAAATTGTAGCAATTCATCTTGGTTTTGTAATAGAAGCTACTGGATTTTCCGTTCGGTGCTTGCAAAATTGCCTCCAGGTCATAAAACGTGCATCAACGATTTTATTGGTTTTAACTGACACATAAGATTGAACGGTATTTCTTAAATGTTTTGCAGTATTACATTTCCATGATTCAGGATTTCGCTTCCTTGTTCTGGTTTTACGCTTTGGTGAGGTTGAACGCGAACGGTCGCTACTTTTGGATGATCCAGAGCTTGATGACGAAAGGCTTCTGCTTCGACGCGATTTCAACAACTTTGGTGGACGACGTTTAAGTGTTCCTTCCATTTCTGCGCCGTCAGTACGCTTGCATTTTCTAGTTTTACGCAGTGGTGAGGTTAACCGCGAACGGTCGCTACTTTCGGATGATCCAGAGCTTGATAACGAAAGGCTTCTGCTTTGACGGGATTGCAACAACTTTGGTGGCCGTCGTTTAAGTGTTTCTTTCATTTCTGCGCCGTAAGTAGGATCTGAGTCACTTAAATCCGGATCACTTTCGTCGGTATAAATCGGTGAGATATGGTAAGTTTTTCAATTACTTCTTAAGACTTTTTGAGACGTTTTTTGAGTTTAATTGATTGATTTTGTGCTATTAGAAGGCGAAACGGAAGAATCAATCGAGTCCTGTGCTAGAGAGTTACTGAATTTATTTTTTAGTTTTGATAAATTAATTTTACACATCAATGAATTTCTAATCATTGTTGATGTTGTAATACAGTGATAGTATTAGTAGTGGCTGTCGCAGAGGTTTGTAAATATTGGTTGTTG
The DNA here is from genome assembly GCA_949820665.1 of Scrobipalpa costella. NCBI lineage: Eukaryota > Metazoa > Arthropoda > Insecta > Lepidoptera > Gelechiidae > Scrobipalpa > Scrobipalpa costella. The sequence goes on from OX463315.1 coordinate 15,779,996, forward strand.
GGTTCATTATTTTCAGCAAGTGCATGGGAAGAGTCGTTTTCTATTGTATTCTCCAGTGGCGACGTTCCATCGGGAATTATGGAAGATGACAGCTGAATATAAGAGATTTACAAATTAATTACATGATTGATTAACTTAATAAATATACAATGATACATATTACATAAATCTATCATTTAAGTACATAATAATTTTAGTTTTTTAAGAACGATCGACAACCCGGCTGGTTGCTGACTAATAATGTTGAGCTGCCACCCGGCCGGACATACCTAAATTGGGCTAGGCGTCCTAATACGGCTAGTGCCGTGCTAAAATTATACCAAAGTCATCACCATAGACTTTATAGACTATGCATTGGGCTTCGATATAGCAGAAAACCGCTCTATGACCACAAGCGCACAGATTCTTGGTGACTTATCTAAAAATTTTTGCTCCAAATTAAGAAAAACAATGACTCATTTCATATTATGACACAAGTTAAACCATCAAATTTTATAAAATATAGACTTAAAATGAAATGTGCCAACATTATTTTATTTTTTCAACACGACATAGACCGAATTTGATTTCAGACACACTTATTATCAGATTTTCAAAAGAACATAGACTTAACTTTAAAACGGTCAGTAAGTCTGTACACAATTTAAGTAAGAGAATGACTGAATACAAAATTGGCCAACCTAATCACAGACAGTTTTTGTAAGACAACGACGAATTTCAAAATCGGTCGTTCTCTTTTTTAGTTTGTTCAACAAACTTACCCGAAGTCTAAGTACGACAACGAGGCATCTCAAAATCAGGCGATGGTCGACACAACCTCCACTTGCGGTGGACGACGCGAGACTGAATCGGTCGTTGTTCGACGAATGAAGCGCGGGCGCGGGGATAATAAGATAAAGACCCTTCTTTTTTTTACCCTATTCTTTATGTAATAAGGTTGATTTTCTTTGAACTAGGTTATGAGACACGCTCTATAAGGTCGATATTTGCACTTAACTCATTTTGGCCAGATTTTGCATAAGGTCGTTATCTTATTACGAGTGCGATATATATATATATATATATTTTAGCAGTACTTAACAACGTAACAAAAACATTAAAGCAAAGCAGTGGCTCCCACACTAGGTCTTGCCTGTATCGTGGGCAACCAAAAATAACCAGGTAATGAGACAGATACAGTTATGAAATTACAAAAATAAGGAATTTAGCATGATTACAAGACAATTACAGATAAATTACAGCTGGTAGGCCTCGGGCTCCGCTGCAACCACAACAAAAGTGGCGTCCGCGAGAACGACCTCTGCGGCACGCAAGCACTGGCCGAAGGTGCTCATGGCCAGCACTACCGCGGAGGCGTCGCCCGCGCAGACGCTACCCAGGACTACCAGACCCTCACGTGAGCTGTTCTGCAGCTCCAAGTGGTATGAACCTAACGAATCTGGCAGCGCCGCCACAACCGCATGCTGCTGCGTGAACATTCGAATAAAAGGTGCACAGCACCTACTGCATGCCTGTAAATAATTATTAAGGTAAATCACCAAAATGGAAATAGCGATTTAAACACAATTTAAATAGAAGACCTCATTACATCTCAATTCACAACCAGAATACATAATAAATCAATTTTTAGCTTACCTGGCCGCCTCTTCGTCGTATATAGCCCGCAGGGCAGTAGCCTCTGTGGAGGCGCGCCGTTTCAGTGATTGGAATAATTCGTTTCTGAAATTTTGATAATAAATTGTATATATAAAGATAAGTTTGATGAAACATGCGGCCGTGATAGCCATTTTATCACATATTTTTTTAAATTGTTTGATCGATAGATGCGACAAATATATTCGTTATCGCGCGGCCGCATGTCTGCTCCGGGCCTCGTAGCTGGTAGGCATATCAAATATTATAGATATTATATAAATAATTATTAAAGAATTTAAATATTATATTTCTTCCATGCTGGCCTGGGAGCGAGAGAAAAACATAGAATGTGCTAGCTGCATTTCCTCCCGGGCATGCTGTAAAAACCAGCTAAGGGATCCGAGGGTTTCAGTATATTGTAATTTAGGCGATGGGCTGACAACCTGTCACTACAGCAATATACTTACAAATCTATCTTGAATAACCCTCAAAACTTTGTCAGACGTGGCGGAATGACCTTTGTTTGGGTCGTTTACGCTCTGCCTACCCCATTAGGGATAAAGGCGTGATTATATGTATGTATGTATGTAAATATTATATTAATAAATTACCTCGCTTCCAGCCACGGCTCTGGTAAGTGGTTGTGGGGGGCTTTTACAATAAGCCGCCCCCCAACCTCGTCCACCCTGGCATGGCACCTCCCGTCGTGGCATCTGTATATAACAGTGCCAGACGGGAGAGTGCGATTTTTTTTTTTATTAAAATTGTCAAATTTGAAGAATCGCTGGCTCCGGAAGGGGGCGATTTCCTCCATGTTAAGTCTGAAAATCAAAGTATGTCATTAATATTCGGTAGGTAGATACCGGCGTCCGGCACAATACATATACCTAAATAAGTAGAACAGCTAATTCTCATATTGTTTCGTGCTCGCCAAAGCACGAAATCATTTTTCTTTTCGGACAATCAGGTGATTCGGCGTGCAATGTCCTAACCAAACTGAGGAAAACCTCACAAAGTAATCATCATTCCCTTGCCCTTATACCATTAATTGGGGTCGGCGCAGTATGTAATAAATTGACAAATATCAACTTTGTGTTCCCCCCTGGGAATCGAACCCAGGACCTCCAGTTCGGGACCCTACAGCTCTAACCATTAGACTACGGAGGAGGCAGTTAGCCGTGCCAACTACCACACAGAGCCGCTTGCCGCCGTGCGAGCCGGCGGGCTTAATGTTAGGTTAAGTCAACTAAGGAAAAGGATACCTAAGGATCCTGGTTGCTGGCTTTGGTAGTGATCGTTACACAAACCATGTTTTAAAAACTCTCTACACCAGAATTTATCGGGTCGTAAGTCGGTCGACTCAACGACCCACTCAATAAACTGTTGAATTGGCAGTATAAGTTTCTGGCGGGAAAGTTACAATGCAATAAAAGTTGACAGTAAAACATGACTTTCCCACTGATATTCATTAATAGTTGAAACAAATATCACATATACTTACTGAAGCTTAGCTGCAATGCTGTGGCACCACACTTAAAAACACAATTGTAAATTGCGGGCTGCAGTCTGCAGATCAGAATCCGAAAAGTGACCGGCTCAGAAAACTTTCGAGAATGAAAGAGTGTAAAGACAGGGTTGCCAGATACCTATAGCTCTAATTGCCTGATTTTAAATGCCTCGTAATTTAAATTCAAAATAATTTTATCAGAATACATCTACAGTTAGTAAACTAAAATTTAACTTATTCTAGATAGTTTTAGTAAAACAAATTTAAATACACAAATTCAGTCTAATAAGTACAATACAACACAGTACAATATTTAAAACTTCATAACATATATTTGGGACGGGATTTGGTTAATTTTTGAATGATTTATCTTATCACTCATAAGCTTATAACTGATTATAAATGCTTGCATCTTGAAAGTCTTCAAATAACGATTGATAACAATGTTACGGGAAGATCTAGCTAAAATAAATAACCGCGGTCTTCCCGTAGCACCGGAGCTGGCAGTGTTAGTTGTGCTAAGATTTTTTGCCACTGCATCATATCAAGTGAGTACCTATAGATTTATTTACTTTCTTTAAAGTTGTAACCTACTTTTATTATATAATCAGTGGGTGCGTTATGCGCGGGCTGCTAGCAGCCTGCGATGTTTTGTTTTTAAATGTTTTCCATCCATGTTTTTCATGACATTCTATGTCTTTTGTGGTCATATTATAGAGTTCGATACTTCGGCGATACTCCGTTAAAGCCCAAAATTAGAGCAACCTGTAACAAACAAATATAAATATCATAAGCTACGGCTTTCACGAACAATTTAATATTAAGATCAACACATAAATTATAGTCTACCTTTGTACCAACACTCAACCAACTCAAACAAATAAGTGCAGCCGTTTTGGCGTACGTAATTGTGTCTAAAACAAACATTTTCACAAACTTCTACATTCTTAATATTAGGAAGTATAAAAGAATTACATTTACCTTTGTTGCTAAATATATATCGTCTGGGGCTTTAAGTATCAACTGCTTTATGTTTTCACTAGTCAAAATCTTCGATTTTTTGCTCTTGAACCCAGACGATTGTCGTTTTAGAAAAGTTGTTAAATTTCCGTAGTTCTTCAAGTCAATGCCGTTTTTAATATGCCATTTCAGCATAGAATAAATCGCCCATAATGTAGATGGCTTTTCAGTTTTTGCAATTTCATTGAAATAAGCCAAAAACACTGTTTCGGAGAACAATTTTGCATTTTTCTCGTTTTTCCAGAACATGAAATTTTCACATACTTTTATATATTTTTCTTTTGATTTCGCTGGAAGCAGGTTTTCCATCGCTAATTTAGCTTCTGATCTTAAATCTGGTGGAGTGCAGTCAATGTCCATTTCATTTTCACTTTCAGAATCATCGGAACTCATTTTAATTTATGTTTATTAACAAAATAATTAACAACGAACTCCGCTTTACCGTCAATTTATTTTTTTATTTTACAGTTTGGTCCGAAAGGTAAACGCATCTGTGGCTATACAGCCACGAGAACGCAATGTGTACGATAAATATAAGAGTTCTAAATTCAAACAGTACGCCGTTTCATACAACATTGCAGGCGCGCTCTTCGTTCCAAATTCAAAAAACGCGCCGGGAAGTGATTTTGATTTTTCAGTCTACGTAAATATGATACTTCGCGTGTTCTTTATTCAAAAATAAAGACAATATTTTCGCGCATGTTTAAGAAAAATCCATTGCATCTTCTAACCAATTTAAAAGTAAACTAGCTCAGCATATATTATTAATTAGCTACAAAATTATGTATTTTGTTATTGAGAGGCAGTTATTTATATTATCAACAAAAAAACATTGTAAAGTGCGGTGCGAACGACTATTATTTTTTATGTTTTATATCTGTTCTCATGTAAGTGACGTTGTCTTTAATGAGAATAAAGAATCTTTAAACCTAAATACAAAAACATATACTTACGGGATGGAAATAGCGCCCGTGCGCGATGGCGTGCAGCGTCAGGAGCTGGTAGGCCTCGGGCTCCGCTGGCACCACATTAAAAGTGGCGTCCGCGAGAACGACCTCTGCGGCACGCAAGCACTGGCCGAAGGTGCTCATGGCCAGCACTACCGCGGAGGCGTCGCCCGCGCAGACGCTACCCAGGACTACCAGACCCTCACGTGAGCTGTTCTGCAGCTCCAAGTGGTATGAACCTAACGAATCTGGCAGCGCCGCCACAACCGCATGCTGCTGCGTGAACATTCGAATAAAAGGTGCACAGCACCTACTGCATGCCTGTAAATAATTATTAAGGTAAATCACCAAAATGGAAATAGCGATTTAAACACAATTTAAATAGAAGACCTCATTACATCTCAGTTCACAAACAGAATACATAAGAAATTATTTTTTAGCTTACCTGGCCGCCTCTTCGTCGTATATAGCCCGCAGGGCAGTAGCCTCTGTGGAGGCGCGCCGTTTCAGTGATTGGAATAATTCGTTTCTGAAATTTTGATAATAAATTGTATATATAAAGATAAGTTTGATGAAACATGCGGCCGTGATAGCCATTTTATCACGGCCTCGCTCCGGGCCTCGTAGCTGGTAGGCATATCAAATATTATAGATATTATATAAATAATTATTAAAGAATTTAAATATTATATTAATAAATTACCTCGCTTCCAGCCACGGCTCTGGTAAGTGGTTGTGGGGGGCTTTTACAATAAGCCGCCCCCCAACCTCGTCCACCCTGGCATGGCACCTCCCGTCGTGGCATCTGTATATAACAGTGCCAGACGGGAGAGTGCGATTTTTTTTAAAATAAAAATTGACATATTTGAAGAATCGCTGGCCCCGGAAGGGGGCGATTTCCTCCATGTTAAGTCTGAAAATCAAAGTATGTCATTAATATTCGGTAGGCAGATACCGGCGTCCGGCACAATACATATACCTAAATAAGTAGAACATTATTGAATATGCTGCAAATAATCAAATTGAATTCAAATTTATTCCACCATATGCACCTCATTTTGGCGGTTTATGGGAAGCAGGGGTGAAGTCCTGCAAACACCATATTAGGCGCGTTGTAGGAAAAGCAAATTTAACATACGAGGAATTTAGCACGGTTTTAAACCAGATTGAAGCCGTCCTGAATTCCCGTCCCATGTATCCTTTGTCTCCAGATCCAGCTGACCTCTCCCCCCTCAAGCCAGCACACTTCTTGATTGGGAGGAGCCTGACTTCACCCGCTGAGCCTGACGTCACTGCATCACCGACTCACATGCTATCACGCTATCGACGGGTCGAGCAAATGAGACAGCATTTTTGGAAAAGATGGTCACTGGAGTACATATCAGAACTGCAGAAACGCACGAAGTGGAAAGACAACTATGACTCGCTGAAGCCTGACACTCTGGTTCTCATCAAAGAAGACAACCTGCCTCCGCTTCAATGGCGTCTGGGACGCATCATGAAGTTCAAGGGACAAGATGGGGTGGCTAGGGTTGCCATCATCCGCACACAGACTGGGGATATCAAGCGAGCTTTCTCCAAAATCTGCCCGCTGCCTTGTCAAGATGAATCATCTCAAGATGGACCAGTTTCTGTTGAGAGCAACTAGGAGCTCTCAAGGCGCCCGAGCATGTTACGCCCTCTGCCGTGAAAAAGGAATAAGAAGACAAGCAATCGATGGCAGCTTTAACCAGCCTTCCAACAAGATGATTCGACGAGGAAACTCCAGAGGGCGCTTTTATAGTATTTAACACGATGTCTCCATTACAACAGCCTCTTTTTTCAACCGCCATTCTGACTATCACTTGCCTTTGTAAATTAGACGCAAATAAATCGCATTTTATTAATTTATAAATAATATTCATCATTGAAGCCACCCCTGACCCTTACACACCTAAAATAAATACAAAAATCAAGTAAATTCAAAAGTCGAGTCAGTAAATTAAACAAGTATTAATTATCTAACCTATATTATATTTTAATTAAGTTCAGAAAATATAACAAGACTACATTGCTTGTAACAAATAGTTTAAAGAAGTTATAAGTAGAAACTATAAATAGACATAATGGCGAACATACAGATTGTGCCTTCAGAGGTAACAAATCTAATCCCTAAATTTGACGGAGATGAACATATGCTAAATCTCTTTGTTAAAAAGACTGAATATGTTATGAGATCCTTTGGTGGTGCTAATTCCCCAAATTTAACCCCAGCACAAGAATTGTATAGTTTTCATATGGTAACTTCCATGCTGGCCTGGGAGCGAGAGAATAACATAGAATGTGCCAGCTGCATTTCCTCCCGGGCATGCTGTAGAAACCAGCTAAGGGATTCGAGGGTTTCTGTATATTGTTATTTAGACGATGGGCTGACATCCTGTCACTACAGCAATATACCTACAAATCTATCTAAAATAACCCTCAAAACTTTGTCAGACGTGGCGGCACGACCTTTGTTTAGGTCGTTTACGCTCTGCCTACCCCATTAGGGATAAAGGCGTGATTGTATGTATGTATGTATGTCATATGGTAACAAGCAGATTGACAGGTAGGGCAGCTTCCCTTTTAAGTGAAAGAGAATATGTCACCTCATGGTCCAGACATGGATTTATTGTTTCAACATTTCGGCGACCCTAGGTCTGAAGAGTGTGTGGCGATAGAGCTAGAGACCCTTAAGATAAAGCAAAATTAATCTTACGTGGAATTTTGTCATCGCATTCAATCCATACCCAGCACGCTCTTCGCCAAGGTCAATCGCTTGATGGACGAAGGTGTTAAAGCCGCGAAAATAATTATATATAACAATACTGCGTTAAACGTATTTCTCTATAACTTACCAGAAGAAATGTTTCGCATCATCCGTTTGAAGAACTGTACAGTGTTAGAAAATGCCTTAAGCGTTATCATGGACGAAAATAATTTCCAACAGCAGTACCAAGCAAAAAATAAATTCAGATATAATAACCACTCAAAGCCACAAACACCCCAACTTCTCAAAATAATTTTGTTCCAACCTCTGCACCTGCACAAAATTTCAGATTCGGTATGCCACTGCAAAATTAACCAATACCTATTTATTCACAGGCGTTTAGGCCCCAAAATCCATTTAATACTGGATTTAGACCTCAGAACTTCCCGAACCAACAAAATTTCCGATTTAATTCTCAACCCAACAATTTTAAGTTTGGCATCCCCGTTAACCCTCAACAGCGCAATTTTAAATTTGGAATCTCTCAGCAGGTAGTAATGTCTTACCCCCGTCAAAATTACAATTTTAACAACACACAAATGCAACCGAACCAATTTAAATTTGGTATACCACAACAGTACCAAAATCAAAGCCCTTCTTATACGGGAGGCCCAGCAAGAACCCCTGATGTCTCAATGCGAACTGCCCCTCTGAGACAAAATATGATAGAGATCCCAGAAAACGCCGAAAATACTCTCTACAATAACGAGCTTGAGCTGTATGACACTTATTATCCCGAAAATGAGCTTATTTTCCACGAAGAAGCTGAAAACTACTTAGATCATGGACAGTACGCAGTTCCTGAATTTTACACTCCACCTGGTTTTGAGCCGGAACCCCAAAATTTACAAACCGACACATCAGTAAACGAGCCAGTAGCAAATTTTTACTTAGCCTGGAAAAAACAGAGCAAGAGGTAATATATCTAAATTGCGACCCCAGTAGGAAACTACCCCACATATTTTTGCCAGAAATAAATGCTCGCTTTTTAATAGATACCGGTAGTACTAGGTCATTTATTAGTCCCACGAAAGTCAAAGAGTATTTCTCTAATTTTAAGTATACTCTTCCGTTTGAGGTGGTCAGCACCCATGGACGTAGCCAGCACAATGAGATAATTGCCACACCCCTTACGGAAACTTTTAAAAGCAATAATAAAATTCATACTTTCTACATATATGTATGACGTCGACAAAAAATATGATGGCCTGATCGGAGCTGACTTGCTCTTTCAACTAAAAGGAAAGGTAGATATGGAAAACCTCATTCTAATAACAGAGCATACGAATATACCTTTTAAATACACCCCTCCGCATAAAGTATGTTTGGACCCAAGAACCGAGACGCGAGTAAAAGTTCCCATAGATTTGCAAGACGGAGAGGCAATGAATGAAAAATACGTTTATTTGATTTTAGAAACACAGTACATAATTTGTTACATCTGCCAAACTTATTTAAAGTTTGTCGGCAGCAATAAATACTCCTATTTAATTAGGCTCTAAACTGTAATTAGTAGGTACTTACAAAATAAGCTAAAGTAAGTTAAGTTATGTTTGTAAATATTATGTAATAAGTAATTAGTGTAAATGAAACAGGCACAATTTCACACAGTACTTGTATGTTAATCTTTGCATAGTTTTAGGCGTATATTTTCTAGTAGATGTATTTTAATTTATTTTTAAATGAACCTTTTGTTTTACAATTCTTAATTTCTGCCGGTAAATCATTCATAAATTTAGGCATAACAAAAGTTCTATTTTGCTGTTTTCTTTGTTTCCTAACTTTATGTTTTATAAACATGTCGCAGCCGAACTGCTCCACTAAAGTTAACACCACAAACTTTTCATGGACTGGCAACATTTTACATTCTAAAAATAATTCTTCATAATCATTAGTTTTACAGCGGTTTTTAACTTTTATGTGTACTAAAAATTTCATAAATCTTATTTGTAAATATTTTATTTTATTTAGATATGTTTTAAATGTTTGCCCGTAAATTCCCAGCCCATAAAAAATAAGTGAATCCACCAGCGCATAATAAACAATATACAAAGTAGATCTGTCCAGTATATAGCTGAGATGGCGAAATCTTGCAAGTACAGTTCTTAATTTAAAGGATACCAATATGTTTTTTCCATGAAAACTGACTTTCTATAATCAGACCTAAGTACTTGTAATCCTGCACCACCTCTAGTTCTGCGCAGTGACACGTCATCCCACCATTATGTAAACATCGATAGTTGTGTCCTAATATACGCGGCGCTCGGCTCGCAGGCGCAAGATATGGGGATCGAATTAGCATACATTTTGTTTTGCTGATGTTTATCACAATTCCATTGTCATGCGCCCATTTGATAATACTAGTAAAATCGTCTTGTATTTATCTCTCAATTTTTAAATCCTTATCCGCATATAATAGGCATGTATCATCAGCGTACATATAAACTTTGCAGTTTTGGACGACATTACACATGCTGTTTACGTGCATTATGTAACCGACTGGACCGTACACGGAACCGGTTGGCACACCACAACTTACGCGCGTAGGCTCTCCGGTCACTTTGTTTACTACGGTTTGTATAGTCCTGTCCGTTAGGTACGCACGGAGCCAATTATTAAGAGGGCCCGCTATCCCACACTTCTCCATGGCTTGGAGCAGCTGGTTATGTTCAAGGGTGTCAAAGGCTTTTTTGAAGTCTATAGACACCACTACTACTTGCTTTCGCTGATCCAGAGCCCCATTAATATCGTCAGTGAACTGTGCCAATGCGGTTGCCGTACTGCGGCCCCGTCGGAAGCCATGCTGCGACTGTGATAAAATGCCATAGAATTCCAAGAAATTACTTATCTGACCAACAATAAATTTTTCTATAATTTTGTTAATCACAGAAAGTATGGCTATAGGCCGGTAATTTGAGTAGTCCATGTGAGAACCTTGCTTATAGATAGGTCTTATTAATGCAGATCTAAGTTTAGTTGGATAATCCCTTTTTCTACACATAGATTAATGAGTAATGCTAATATTGGGCTAAGAACGTTTTTTAATAATTTTACCTCTTTTATTCTAATTAAGTCCACCCCAGCTGATTTATCACTATTTAGCTTTACAATATTTTTTTCTACATCCTCAGCAGAGGCCCTTTTAAACCTTAGACATACTGGACTAGGACGCACATACTTTGATCTGTCTAAAAATTTAATATTACAGTCGTGTTTTATATCTAATATATCTTTGGTAAAAGCGCTCGAAAACTGATTACACACGTTTAATAAATTATCACTTTTCCCTAAATACTTTAAAATAACCTTATCTAGGCTTTTTTTCTGTTGTCCCGTCCAAGAGTTAATTTTTGTCCAAATCTTTTTTAGGTTTTTATTACAATTTAATATTTCCTTTTTTCTAAATTCATTCTTAACTCTAAATATACATTTGTTTACTCTATTTCTATATACATTGTATTGCAATCTCAAATTCATATCAAGTGGTTTATTTTTCCATTTCTTAAATAATTTATTCCGAAATTTTATCATATTTTTAATTTGTTTCGTAATCCAGGGCTTACTTTTTCTTTTCGTACATACAATTATCTGCTTTCTAGAGTTATTATAAGCACTACAAAAAAATCACATAAATTGTCATACAGTCTTACCGGGCACGTACAGTCAAGTAGATCCGTCCATGAAACACTGTTTAATTTTTCCATTACCGTTTTGTCACATATTATCGATACCCTATCGGTCTGTTCATCGCGCGAATGATCTTTTCCGCCACCTACACACACCCCTATAGGATAGTGATCCGCTATTTTATATTCTAATAAATATGATGAGGACGCACTTGTTGTTCTAATCTACACGTGATCAATACAAGTTCTTGTAACTATACCTTGTAGAATCTCTTCCCGCGTCACGTCTCTGATAGCACATTCCAGACCTAACTCACACATGTTGTCCATGTACTGAGAGCACACACTGCCGCCGCCGTGGTTTCGCGTAATAGATTTAAGTTCGTATCCCCGATCATTATCACATCGCAGCCGGTAGGTATTTCCGATAGCAGCCCGTGTAATTCTTGCACGAATCCATGTTTATTCGTTTTAGGTGACCTGTATACGATGAAGATATGTGTAGTTTTATTTTCATCTAGGCATACCTGCCCGTGTACAATTTCTGAATAGTTGGTGATAGGTATTTCTGCAGTAAAGTTTAAGTTGGTTTTGGTGTATAGTAATAACCCTCTGCCTCTAGTATTTATGTATGTGTCGTAGCCATCCAGTTTAAATATCGACAATTCATGTTCCTGTATATTTATCTCAGAGAGCGCAATGATGTCCAATTTATCCAAACAATCATTTATGAGCAACCAGTTAGTTAAAGTGCTTTCTAAGTGATCTAATATTTAAATGAAACACATTCAAATCTGTTTTTAATAAGTCTTTCTGCCATTTGTCCATTTCCGTGTATTTAGTATATGTAGTACTAAGTTGTATATGCGATACTTGGTCATCGAATTTTGTTTAACAATAACTGACAAGATTTTCCATATATGAGCTAATTAATAAACTAAAAGTACAAAAGGTAATTTCATCCCTTAGCTGTGAACTTACTTACGTCATCCAGTGAGCGAACAGTTCTTATCTTTTTGTCATTTGGGTCGTCTTTTCTAATGAGCACTCTGCCGTTTTGAACCCAAATATACTTGTATTCTCCTTTTAGCTCATTTTTTACTGTCCAGAGGATGTTACGGGTGTATTTCGTGATGTCCTCATTTATATGATGCGGGCTTTATTTCCAGTCGAGAAAACTGCATCATTAGTCAGCTGTTTGGCTTTTCTAGTAGCTAGCCATTGTTCTCGGGCAGCGCTGGTAGCTGGCGCTGGCAATTCTCAACTTTATAGATTTTGAAGGTGGAGTCCGAATGCCTAGTGCCATTGTCAAATGTGCCGATTCCTATGACTATACTGTAATTCAAAATGCATCGGAAGATGAGGTTGACATAACTTTTTCCTTGCCCTTGCACGTAACAAAAATAGAACAAAATAAAAAACGTGCGAAATTAATTTTTTAAACACCAATAATTATGAAATAGATACATACATATACATATGATCACGCCTTTATCCCTAATGGGGTAGGCAGAGCGCAAACGACCCAAACAAAGGTCGTTCCGCCACGTCTGACAAAGTTTTGAGGGTTATTTAAGATAGATTTGTAAGTATATTGCTGTAGTGACAGGTTGTCAGCCCATCGCCTAAATTACAATATACTGAAACCCTCGGATCCCTTAGCTGGAAATCATCATGAAATAGATGAACTTTTAAAAACAAACATTTTAAATAAAATCCGAATGGTCATTGACTACCGACGTCTTAATGACGTGACCATAGATGACAAGTACCCGCTTCCAAACATATCCGATTTATACGATAAATTAGGACGTGCAACGTATTTTAGCACCATAGACCTAGCGAGTGGATATCATCAAATTGAAGTTGAGGAAAAGGATAGACATAAAACCGCTTTCACAACACAATCAGGTCATTATGAGTTTTCCCGCATGCCTTTTGGCCTAAAAACTGCGCCCGCTACATTCCAAAGGGCAATGGACAACGTGTTACGTGGTCTCCAGGGAATACACTGTTTAGTTTACCTGGACGACATCATAGTCTATTCTTCCAGCCTGCAAGATCACATAGCAAAACTACGCAAGGTTTTCGACCGACTTAGGCAAAACAATTTAAAAGCAACTCTTGATAAATGTGAATTTATTAAGAAGGAAGTTTTATACTTAGGTCACCAAATCACTAAAAACGGCTTAAAACCCAATGACGACACGATAAAAGCAGTATTAGACTTCCCGATACCGAAAACACCTACAGAAATAAAAAGTTTTCTCGGACTTATAGGATACTACCGCAAGTTTGTAAAGGATTTCTCTAAAATCACACAACCACTAACAAACGGTCTTAAGAAAGGAAGAAAGGTTAAAATAACAGACAATTTTATAGCCGCTTTCGAAAAGTGTAAAGAACTTTTGGTCAATGCCCCATTGTTACAGTTCCCGACTTTACCAAACCGTTTGTGTTAACGACAGATGCCTCGAATGTTGCTCTTGGTGCTGTCTTATCCCAAGGCCATATTGGTAGTATTTCTTCTATGCTGGACTGGGAGAGATAGAAAAACGTAGAATGTTCCAGCTGCCCTTCCTCCCGGGCATGCTGTAGAAGTCAGCAAAAGGGACTCGAGGGTTACAGTGTATTGTAATTTAGGCGATGGGCTGACAACCTGTCACTATAGCAATACACTTTTCAATCTAAAATTGCCCTCAATTTTTGTCAGACGTGGCGAAAGCGCCTTTTACGAGGCGTTTAACGCTCTGCCTACCCCGTAAGGGATAAAGGCGTGATTTATGTATGTATGTATGCATATTGGTAGTGACAAACCCGTAGCATACACAAGTCGAACTTTGAATGAGGCCGAAACAAGATATAGTACCATCGAGAAAGAAGTCTTGGCAATAGTGTGGGCTGTTAAACATTTTCGCCCCTATCTATACGGTAAGAAATTCACCATCTACACTGATCACAGAACCTTGGCATGGTTGAAATCCCTCAAAGAACCTAATAGCAAAATAAACCGCTGGAAATTGGCCTTATCTGAGTTTCAATTTGATGTAATCTATAAAAAACAAAAACAAACAAAACTGTAACGCAGACGCTCTATCTCGAATAAAGGTAAACGCTTTAGACGACAATGCTTCAATGCAAGTAAATCTTGATACAAATAACGAAGATGATGAATAGAAATAACTTCAGACTCAGGTGACACCATGAACATACCCTCAGTTGGTAGGTTTGAACTAGAATCCGAGTACCCAATGTTAAGTCCATCTGAAAGTAGTACTATCACCGGTAGCGAAAAATCAAATACAATTCATTCTGCTGAAGACATCGATTCCGATGGTATTCCTATTTTACATGAAGCAGTTGACACAAAACCTAACCAGATACACATATTTAAATGGAATAGAAACGAAATGACTGTTAAAGATATTTCTAGAACAAAAAAGAAGGTATTAGAGGTACACATGCCTACAGGTAACGCCGGATTAGTAAAAGAATTTTTACTAAAGTACATTAAACCAAACATTAAACATTTCATATATTTTGAAGAAGAAGAGTTCAGGAAATTATTCTCAGAAGTAGTTGTTACATTATTTAAAAAGGACACAGTAAAGCTCTTCGAATGTACAAAACGAGTAGTTTACATAGAAGACGAAGACGAGCAACGTGCAATTGTATTGAAATATCATGAAGGTTCCACCTGTCACCGAGGTATTAAAGAAACTGTTATGAGGCTCAGGCGACATTATTTCTGGAACAATATGGACGTGATTGTCGCGAGTGTAATAAATTCTTGTCAAGTTTGTAAGCAAATGAAGTACGACAGGAAACCCTTTATGGTACGTTCACACGCGCGCGTTCAACTCGACATTCAACGTGCACATTCACATTCACGAGCGTGTAAACGGTACGCCCGAGCCCGTGAACGCGCCTGTGAACGTGAATGCAGCGAATCGGGCAAGTGTCGGTTTTTTGGCAAAGTTCAAAGGATGAATGTGCGGGCGCCCGGTGACTGTTTACACGCGCGCGGGCAGTCAGTCTCTCCCGCGCTTTCGCGACGAGTGGATCTTCATTCAACGTTGAAAGAAAGTCGCTACGATCGAGATCACAACATGGCGGAATGGTCAAACGAGACAATTTTGACGTTCCTGGAATATTACCAGGAAGAAGAAGTATTATGGAATCCCCAACATAAATTCCATAAGGACAAGAAAAAAATTAACGATGCTTGGACGAAAATTGGTAGATTACTAAATGTGTCAAACAAGGATTTGAAAACAAAAAGGAGACCCTAATGGGAACATTTAGGCGCCATCTGAAGAAAAAACAAGAATCTATGCGATCTGGTGCAGGTAGGTACTTATGTTTACTTTACGTACAGTTGCACCTTTTCAAAAGCTAAAAATAAAAATTTATTAGTTAATTATTTATTTTTGTTTTACCTAGGCTTAGGCCAAGATTGGTTTGGTTTCAAATCCAAAGGTCCCAGGTTTGATTCCCGTATGTGGTACAACATTTTAGTGATTAATCATATTTTTCAGGGAGTGACGAGATATATGAACCCATTTGGTTTGCATACCATAAAGAGAGTTGTTAGCAGATCTAAAAAAATCTCCAACAAGCGTAGATTTAAAGCATCCGAAAACAAAATGAAATGTACCTGGAATATTATAAACAACGAAACAAATAAAAGTAGGGATAAACTGACCAAAAACATTAGATTAAAAATTGCAAAATCTACTACAGATGACCCGATATTAATTGCCAAAGAATTCAATATTTTTTTTGTATCAATCGGAAACACAAACAAAAACCAATACCCACGGAAGGATGTTAATTTCACAAATACAGTGATGAACACATTTTTTCTTAGCCCTGTAGAATACGAAGAAGTAAACCTTATAATAAAAAGTCTAAAAAATAAGAACTCTTACGGTATAGATGAAATACCACCAAATTTAACCAAGAAATGTGCCGACACTTTGACTGTACCTTATACCATATTAGTTAACCAATCTTTTACTGAAGGCATTTTTCCTGAAGCATTAAAAACATCTTTAATAAGGCCAATCCATAAAAAAGGCCCAGCTACAGACCTTAACAACTATCGGCCTATTGCACTCTTGCCGACATCAGCAAAAAATTTCGAAACAGCCATGGTAAAACGTTTAAAAAAGTTTTTAGAAAAATATAATATTCTGCATGAAAATCAATATGCCTTCCGAAAAAATAGATCTACTACTTTAGCGATTTATAAATATGTACAAAAGATATACGAAACCATTAATAGCAAAAAGTACGCAGTAGGGCTCCTGCTTGATATGAGTAAGGCGTATGATAGAGTCAGCCACTCTATATTACTAGACACTCTCTATGCATCCGGAATAAGAGGAGTAGCCCATCAATGGTTCAAGTCGTATCTACAGAACCGCTCACAATATGTAGAAATAAAATACACAAACTTTGAATCAGGTAGAGTCGAACACATAAGATCTGATAGAGTCCCATCAACTGGCTTTATTCCCCAAGGTAGCGTTCTCGGATGCGTGCTCTTTCTCGTCTACATAAACAATCTCCCAAGCAAAATAAATGAAACGTGTGTTGTTTTCGCAGACGATATTTCAGTACTAATACCTTGCTCAGATAGCAATGAATTAAATAACAAATTAAACGGTACATTAGATCAAATAACTCACTGGCTGGAATTACACAAACTAGAACTTAACCTGAAAAAGACTAAAATAATTCAATTTAAACCAACCCAAAAATCACCATTAGAAATTTCATATCATTACAATAATACAACTTTAGAATCAGTCAATACGGCAACATTGTTAGGAATAACGCTCGATACACACATGACATGGAAAGCACACGTACAAAGCCTAAAAAATAAAATGTCTTCTTTTATTTATGCTTTATACCAACTTAAACGAGCTACAGACTTTAATTCTGCCTTCACAGCATATTACGCATACGCGCACTCAAGACTCTCCTATGGTATCATAATATGGGGGAACTGCTGCGAGGCTGACGAAGTGTTTATTCTACAAAAAAAATGCATACGAATATTAACAAATATTAAACAAACCGTATCATGTAGAGCCTACTTCATAAAACACAAAATATTAACCCTCAATTCTATTTACATATTAGAGTCTTGTAAATTCATTAAAAAACATTCAGAAATATATAGTTGGATGACTAACAATAAAAGAAACAACCGGAATATGAATAAATTAAACAGACCATTTACAGATATGACATTAGTATCTAATAGCCCTCACCACATGTTAATAAAAATATTTAACCATTTACCTAATAGTCTGAAAATCTTTGAAAAGCCTACCTTATTTATTAATGAACTAAAAAAGTTCCTTATAGACAAATGTTATTACAATATTTCAGATTTTTTTAATGACAAAATCAATGACTAATCTATTTCTATATAATGATATACAATATAATCATGTTAAATAAATAACTAAATAATTTTTCTTAAATATGTATTACCTACTTGTATTTGAAATGCTGAATTAAATATACATACTATAACAATGCAATAATAGTGACCATAACTTTATATTATCATATTTTTTTTTTTTTTCACTAACATAAAATAAAACTTGACGTCTACTAATCAATACTGACATTCATTCATTTTTATAGTATAAAATTGTAATATTTAAATAATATTATTATTTAAGTAAGGCAACTAGTGGCCTCTCTGATGTTTGCTGTGCCCTAACAGGGCGTCACTTGTACTTCTTCTTAATTTGTAACAACTATTTAACCTGTGGCTTTGCAATAAATGAAATGAAATGAAATACCAGATAATGGAGTCTTTTCTGCTGCCTGTTTTTACCAGTAGGGCACTCAAAACAGAAGAGGTAAATAAATTAGTTTCGTATGTTTTAATAATTATATTTGAATAAAGGTACCATTAGTATTAGAAACTTAGTAGGTACATATTAGTTTAAGTTTGATAAAAATAGTTAGTTCTTTTTTCCTGGCGGCACGCCGGAAGCTGCCAGGAAAAACGCCGGAGGTCATGGGTTCGAGTCCCGTCTGTGTCATTTATTTTTCAGTTTTTTCTATTCTACATGCGTTAAAACATAAAAGTTATACATTTATATAATTTTAACATAATATGTACGTAGGTACATTGTTAGTGGATAGCCCTATAAAAATATGAAGAAAATTCGTCCCTGATTTCTCTAGCGTTCAGAGGTGATCTTCGTGCTATCATTGGCAAATCTCTTATAGCGTTATATCCACCTGCATTTGTTCGCCACGATCCAGGCCTGGTCAGATTGTCGTTATCATCGTATTCATCAAACGTTCCTGGAGGAGTATATCTTGCAGCGGATTTTTTACTGTTTCTGAGAAAGTTATGTAGCAGTACACATGTCAATGTCAATTGTGATACAATATCTGGATCCAGATCAATTGGTCGTCGAAATATTCTAAATACTGCACTTAAGATTCTGAATGTGTTTTCCACCACGATTTGGGATCTGGACAGACATTTATTAAATATCCTTTTTTGTGAATCCGAATTAGGGATAAGGCCGTGATTATATGTATGTATGTATGTGAATCCGAATCATTATTGCCAGGGTATGATTTCATTACATGTGTACTGAGTGCAAAAGCACCATCGCCAATGAAGACATATGGGACATCAATATTTGATCCGGGAAGAGGACATGGTGTGGGTAGATCTAATTCGTTTCTACAGATTTTTTTTCCATAACAATGAATTTTTGAATACACCACCATCATTTATTCTTCCTTGGCTTCCTATGTCGGCAAATATAAATTTATAATTGCTATCCACTAGTGCCATTAGAATAATGCTAAAAGTCTTCTTATAGTTATAAAACTCGGTTCCACTGTGATAAGGGTTTTCCATTACGATATGCTTGCCGTCTATTGATCCGATACAGTGTGGAAATTTTCTTCTAAATCCTTTTTCGATATCTAGCCAACCGTCCGCTGTTGTGGGCATCTGAAATAATAATAGCACATATATATTAAAATACCTTTTTTACAGACACCATCAACGTCATCAGAATCACATGATTCACAAATACCAAAGGAACCTTTTGGAGATGAAACAACACCGGAACTACAGGAAGCTATCGACAACGAAAGAACTGATAGCGAAGTGATGAGTACATTACAATCACCAAGGACTCCAACCTCACAGATGCAGCCTACTCAAGCAAAAAATAGCCGTCGTCGCTCAGTACCTAATATAGCCGAGCAGCAAATGGCTGCAGCATTCAGTCAATTGACTAATGTTTTAGGGCAACGTCAATCACATACTGCAATTAAAGAAGATAATGACTGCGATCTCTACGCTAAGCTTTTGGCTACAAAACTGCGAGAACTGTCCAAAGACGAACGTCAATTAATAATGTATGAAATAGATATTTGTTAATAGAATTCAGTGTAGGCTACCTAGACGTGAAACACCATCTCCACTATATTCAAACCCATATTCTAGACCACCGTCAGTATCGACTTCATGCAGATCACAAGCGAAGCGAAGCCGACCTTCAAGTACTTTAAGCTCATACTCCGAACAAATTTCAAACATTCATGCATCAAATCAACCTGTTGAACTCTCAGATCAACGCACATCTATTCAATCTGCAAACACACACCCAATCCAACCCCCATCTTTTCAGTCTGCAAACACACACTTAATCCAGCCTTCATCCGTTCATTTGTCAAACATTTATTCAGTCCAATCTCCATATGTTCAATCCGAAAACACGTACTCAATCCAACCTGCACACACACAATCCACAAATACGGACTCAATCCAGACTAAATCTAACATTATACAAATTGCATTAGAAAATTAATTTGAAACATTTGGATCTAATGAAACAAGTGAACCATGAATGAACCTAATAATTAATTGTCATTGTTTTTGTTTGCCAAAAATGTTGTTGTCGGTGTCTGATTTTTGTCTTTGATATCTTTATTTTAGTTTAGTAATTTGTGGTGATTTGTGTTTTTTTTGTCAATAAAAAACCTTAAAAATATAACTACCTTTACTTCATCTTTTAGAACTTCATTAAGAGCTCTAGAGACTTCCCGTATAATTCCTGATATAGATGCTTTGGAGACTTTAAACAGATAGTAGATAGACTTCTGTAGCTATCACCAGATGCTAAAAATCTTAGCGTCATGATAAGACGAAATTTTGCTGGAATAGCTTCTCTGAAATCTGTGTCTTGCTTGGAAATTATCGGTGAAATTTTACTCAGCAAAATTTCAAAATCAGTTAAGGTCATTCGACAAAAATTATCGAACTCTCCAGACGGTTCATGCAAGAGCTCATAAAATTTTTCTTCTATGAACTCCCTGTAAACGAAAAACAAATTATGTATTTTAGGAGCCCTGGAAGTGTGAAATACACAGGGTGTCCCACGGCGATGCTTCATCGAGGGGAAGTACCTTAAAATATTGAAAATAGAGCAATTTACAATAAACAACTGCATTCATAGATTCCTTTTAATTCTACGAATTTTAATATTTTGTTAAAATTTTAAATTATTTTTTATTTGTTTAATTAAAATCTGTGAATGCAGTTTAAATTGTTTTTAAAAATGAACTAAAATCATAAATGAGTAATTTTATAAGCATTTTACACCACTGTATCACGATCGGAGAAAACACAGGTACTTACTTGGTACGATTTTTGTGAACTGTTATCATCCACCACCTTCTTTGCAGTCTTTTTCTTTTTCTCCGTCGTTCATTTTGTTTCTTTTTCCAATAAAAATAAGTTAAGCCAAAGGATATGGCAGCAACAACACCGAGATGCTCGCTGCTCGCCATGCTGGCACTGACTGGCACGACGGCGTGCGTGTGAACAGCTTGAATGTCCGCCGGCCCGGGACGGGCTGCATCACGGCGCGCGTGTGACCGTAGCATAAAACCAGAACTTCAATTGACCCACACACAAGACAAACCGTTTCAGGAACTTTTCATTGATCTATTTTCAATGGAAGGTAAAATTTACTTAACAATTATAGATGCATTTAGTAAACTAGGCCAAGAAATCCCCTCAAAATCCCAAATAAATCTACCCTTGAAATCGTGCGCGCTCTAATTAAATATTTCTCGTTCTATGGTATACCATGTAAAATTGACTCAGACCCTGGAACCGAATTCAACAACGCTCTCCTTAAAGAGACTTTACAATTTTACAAAATTGATCTTCACATAGGTACCCCACATAACCCCAATTCTATGGGACTCATTGAACGATTCCATTCTACAATTAAAGAGATATACCGGTTAGCGAAATATGAGCATAAATTCACGGACGCCGCTTCAGTGATGACTTATGCCATAATGTCATATAACCAAACCATACATTCCGTTACTGAGCTCACGCCATCCGAAGTAGTCTTCGGACACACCGATTCCTCGAACACTTTTTACGTTGATTTTTTAAACAATACACACAAAAATTAGTTACAGATCACGTCAGAAGAACTAAACATCTCTATAAATATTTAACGGATAAAATAATAGAGCACAAAAATAAAATAAAAGAAAAACGTGGAGGTGAAAAAGAATTTGATCTAAACAAGGGAGACGAAATTTTCATAAAAGGGGTGAACACGAGACGTAGTAAAGATAAACCGCTCTACCAAAAAGCTCAAATAACAGGTGAAATAGTTAGAAACGTTGTACCTGTACAGATTCATGGCCGCCCTACCAAAATTCCAATTAAAGATGTAAAACGTCCTCCACAGGTTCGCAGTCCTCCTGCTGGTTCAGATCATCATGATCTAGGCCCATCAACTTCAAATAATATATAAAAATCCCGGCGTTCTACCGGTAAAGGAAGGTCAAGCTTTTATAACTCATGAAAAATGGACTATTATCAAAGTTTTAGACTTACAGTCCTTACACGACGATTTCGTATTTAATATTAACCGTTATAACAATTTAAATAAACATGTGAAGTCTTTTATAGGTAAATAAAATCTTTATTATGAATTAGCTAATATTAAAACACAAACCGACTACATTATGAATAATACGTTAGAAAAGTTTCAACAGATTATTCCATTGAAAAGGTCTAAAAGAGGTCTATTAAATCCTCTTGGTTCACTAAAATTTAGTTAGAATTATTACTGGTAATTTAGACAACGATGATGCTATTCATTACAACCAATTGATAAATGATATAGAGAAACGCCAAAGTACAACAGACAGAAAGATTACTGTTATTACTGAAATGTTGAAACCTTTCATAGATATTTTGAACTCTACCATGAGCAATCTCATTCAGATAGATAAAACACTATGGGAAATCAGAAAGCAATTTAATGAAACAAAAGCTGTTTTAGATGTAACTAGACTGGCTAATACTTATCACCTATTCTTACATAACTTTCAAATGATATATACTAGACTGGATGAGATTGAAATCGCTATAGCTTTTAGTAAATTAGAGACTCTACATCAATCTATAATAGCCACGAAAGAATTGTTAAATAGCTTAAGTACTATTGATTTTTTTTTTTAAATTAATGTATGAAGTAAATGTACACAATTTGATTAAAATAGAGCAAAGCATTAGTTTAAAAGCATATATTAAGGAAAATCAGATAATATTCATTTTAGAAGTCCCATTAGTCCAAAATGAGACATACTTATTATAGAACCATTCCTCTACCAATAACCAATTCCTTTAACCAAACAACCATTATAATACCTAAATGTCCCTACCTAATAGTGAAAGGTTTGAACACGCAGTCACTCTGCACACCCTGCAAGGAAATCGACAGAGCCATGTTCCTATGCTATGAAGATAAAGCACAACCACCTATCAATGATGACTGCATCAACGCACTTATAAGATTTTCCTCCAACACTACTGTTTGCAACCCTATTCTAGCAAAAATCAGCGATGTAAAAGTAGAATCCATAGAGCAAAATCAATGGATCATCTACAGTAAAGCTGAAAGCTTACTCACCCACACCTGTAACTCTGAAGAGGCTAGAGAGAGGATCCGAGGTACTTATATTCTTACAGTTGAAGACGACTGTGAAGTTAATATTAAAGGGCTGGTTTTGAAAAAACGAGAGACGCTGGGTAAGCGCGTCAGCTACTTTAGAACACCTTACATAGAGATGCCTAAAATGGACATTTTGAAGCCGTTGCCTGAAGGAAAGGTAATTAATCTGGATGAAACTAAATTAGTGAATCTACAACAGATGATGAACAGATTAGAAGGAAACGAACTAAATGAACTGAACAGTGAAAGTGAAAACGGTGTTAGAATAAGAAATGTTAGTTTAGGAACCTTAGTATTATATCTAACCCTATTTGTAAGCATCATTATATTTCTAACCTATAAGTTTAAATACATTTCTAAGTTTACTCGAAGCCATCAAACGGAAAATCATCCCTCTGATGACATCGAGCTTAAGGGGGGAGGAGTTCTCCGAACCTAGAGTAAGAACCATTATTTCACAACAGTAGTAGGCTATTGCATCAGCCGTCAGGGACAAAGTTGCAAGCTTGCCGAATGCACAACATTGTTCCGATACTGAGAATCTCAGCTGAAAGGAAATGTACCAGACGCTGAATAAGCAATGTAGAGTTAAGGTAGAGTTTAACAGAGGCCCGTGGCGTCAGATCTATCGCAGACCTCGCCCGTGCAAGTCGATCCTGACTTATAATTGTAAAATTAGAATTAATCAATTTTCTTTAAATAAATTAGTTTTAAAGTAAAAATTTTTAGTTTTTAAAAAACGCTTTCGACGTTCCCAAAACTTGACTACCTATTAAAAACCAGTATTGATGTTTTTGGTTTCAGAATAACAACAAAAGAAATTAGTGTTATTCATAAAAATATTGAACCATTATTAAAATGTAAAGCACCAAAAAATATAACAATGTTTAAAATCATTCTTCGAAAAAGTAAATTATTATGCAAAGTTTTTGAAAAATATGGCTCATATTTTAGGCCATTATATGAGAGCACTCAGAAAAATAAATTTAACTGGACAAAGGAATGTGATAATGCTTTCAATGTAATAAAACAAAAAATAACTTCACTACAAAGTTTAAGTCATTATGATCCTAATTTAACTCTTATCTTAACATGTGATACGTGCCATAGTGCATTAGGGGCTGTGTTAACAAATAGAGATTCAAACGGGGTAGTAAAACCTATTGCTTTTGCAAGTAAAAAAAACTAAATTCTACTGAGCAAAAATATTCTGCAAGAGACAAAGAGGCATGGCCATGGCAATTATATTTGGTGTGACTAAATTCTATAATTATACATACGGGCGCATATTTGAACTCGAAACTGATAATGCAGCTTTAGTTAGGATATTTGGCCCAAATAAAAGCATACCTAAAATGGCATCAAAACGATTACAACATTATGTTTTTTTTATCAGAGTTTAATTATAAAATACGCCATATTAAAACTAACATGAATCCTGCAGGTTTCTTATCACGGTCAAATGTTGAAGATAGTCAAGATATCATAGATATGTATCCATTATGTGAACAAGCGAATGTAAGTAATATTCATTATGTAAATAATTCAGAAGTAGAAAAACTAGATTGGAAATTAATACAAACTAAAACAAAAAAGGATTTGATTTTGTCAAAAGTTATAAGATAGCATATGGATGGGTGGCCAGAAAGAAAGAATATTGATAAAGAAGTTTTGCCTTATTATTACAAGAAGAATGAGCTGAGCGTGGATAGGGAGTGTTTGTTCTGGGGATTTATTGTGCCAACTGATTTGCGAGATTCAATTTTATCTGAGCTGCGTAAAAGCCATTTTGGCATAGTACGCATGAAACAGTTGGCACGTTCATTCTTCTGGTGGCCCAACTTAGATACTGATATTGAAGGTATAACTAAATATTGTGTTACATGTTTAGTGAATCACAAAAACCCACAAAAATGACAATTAAAACAGTGGCCAACACTCTGTTTGGTATAGATTGCATGCTGATTTTTTGGGACCTTTTTACAACAAAATGTATCTGATAGTCATGGACAGTTATTCCAAGTGGCCAGAGGTATTTGAAATGAAAAATAAATAATTACTGAACCGAGATGTATTTGAACTGAGTGACGTGATTGACATTCCACAGAAGAGAAATGAGAATACGTTCGTGTACACAACTGCTGAAACCAGATATCTGGCAATTAACGTGCGAAAGGACATACTGATACCCATGACAGGAGCGGATATACAAGCTTGCAAGCGACATACACAAAATCAAATGTTTTGTCCTTTGAACCACCGACATAAAATTGCAAATGAATAATAGCAACAATCCTTATTGTCGAGCAGAAGTAAAACCATGTTACGACAAATGGGTCAAGTTACATGCACGGGACACTTGGCTATTTTCATGCTATAATAAATATCCGATTCGTATTTATGACAAAGTCATTATTCGGCAATGGGTTGATGATAAGTCTTGATAAAGATTGCGTCATTAAAGGAGAATCCTTTTTGATTAATGCGCAGCATGACTACAAGAACGATATATATTTACATCAGGATTTGATAATTGACACTCCAAGAATGCCAACATTAAATGACATAATTAAAGTTCCATTGCCTAACACCTTTATACAAGGAAGTATTCGATATGATAAAGAAAAATATTGACGCAGCAAAAGTGTAGAACAAAGTTCACCAACGTTAAGGGGGAGCCTGCTTTAGAGGCATCAAAAAATCGTTTTTTTTTTCTGCATAAATGTCTACCCAAACTATCCAAAAATGTGTCCCTAAAATTTCAGACGCAAATTCGAAATATTTTCGGAGTTACATTTTTAAGATTTTTCCTAATTGTCGTGAAAGATGAGGGAAAAAACTAAACGTCCTATCGAAACGAAACAAAATGCATTATATTCGGGATTAAAATCTCTTCCAGTTAAACCTAAAAAACCATAAGAAAATTAAGATTAACCCACACCACATTAAACAATCTAACATTACTTTTTTCTTATTTTGCGTTTTTTTTTTGATATTTTTACTTCTTGTTGAATTTTCTTGGTTTAATTAGAAGCTATACTCATTATCCATCTCCCTAGCCTTGTCCCGTATCTCACGGGGTCGGCTTATTCATCTAGGGGATTGAACGAGGGTACTAAGGGTAACTAGAAGCTATACTATTGAGAAGTATTTTTTTTTTGGATTCTTTTTTTCAGATGGAAATTGCGACCTGCACCTTTCCCGCCGCACGACAAATGCACACTCGAGGTGCCTCGGCGAAATGCTTGTACCGGGCATAATATAACATATCTTAATGAAAAAAATTGAGAAGACTGCTGAAATGTATAGCAATAAAACCTGAAAGTTTTATTTTAATCGGATATTTCTTTTCTTCCCAAAAAAAAAAATATGAAGCCTCCAAAGCAGGCTCCCCCCTTAATCAAACACATTACTCGTAATTTTTTTTGTTGTGACGTCACTGCTGCTTTCAATTTTGTACTGTCGCTTGAAGTCTAAATGGAGTAGGACTGAACAGCGTATGAAAGAGACGAAGAAAATACTGCTTCCTTAAACAGCTTATCAACTCGACTACCGACGACATTATCGACGGTCCCTACGTACAATGACGTAAGTACCACATAAGTGATTTGCTGTTTATTATTCAGGGACCTTCAGTTCATCATATTATTTCGTTTGGCTAAAACAGTCAGGTCTGAAACTCTCAAATTCAGCTGAAAATCGTCACTAAACAAAACCCTTAACTACAAACTCCAACGTAAAATGTCAGCAGTGGTAGTTATGTTATTTTACGTCGGAATGTTAGCTGGGCCCCCGCTACCCTCCCCCGTAACTGGTACTTAACAGCCAGTTGCGCTCGCGCCGCCGTTAGTGACGGTCACATTTATATTTTGCGGCGCAAATGTCAAGTAAAGTACTAAATCATGCCTCGAAACAACAATATTAATAAATATAGAAATGCGAAAGCACATAAAGCTAAGAAACCAGTAGAAAGTGCAAAAAAAGAAGACAAATCCTTGACCAACCCCGACATAATTTCAACAGGTATGTAAAATTTGATTTACTTTTATCAATTCTTTATGTATCATTATGTTATTAGTAAACACGATGGGTATTTTGCATGTTATTCTATTAAGATAATTAATTTATAGTAAATTTTCACATATTTTTACTTTTCCCACGTAATTAATCAGATCTGGTAGTTACGTCTTTTTACGTGGGATTTTTCTTTAAAAAACTGTCGTATGTGTCACATACGTTATTTTACGGCGGTAGCTAAAATTAAGTGTTTTAATCAACTGCCACATACGTAATTTTACGATGGAAAATAAAATTAAGTATTTTAATCAACTACCACATACGTAATTTTACTACGGAAATGCTGAAAAAATATACAGAAAGTAAATGTATACCGGGTGTAAAGGACAGCGTCGCGCAACCCGATAATTTTACTCAGTCAACGAAACTGAACAAAAATAACCAGGATTTTTTTTTCAGGAAATGAATAAAAATTGCTTTTCCATACAAATTGTCTGATTGAGGTGGTCATTTTGTATGATAGCAATTTTTTTTTCATTTCATGAAAAAATATTCTGGTGATAGTTGTTCAGTTTCGTTTTCTTTGACTCAGCAACCCCTATCAGTTTGCGAGACGCTGTCCCATTACACCCCGTATTTGAGCTACAGGTTGTAATACTTCAACTACTACTGGTTTATATGATAAATAACGGAATTGCATACTAATTCAGGTGTTTATTCCAGTGCCAACTGCCAAGGCTTTAAAAGATAAACATCATGATGAGAGCCAAATAACAGTACGGACTACAAACATAACTGAAATTCGTCCACCACCGCATGGTTCCATTGAAAAGAATACTGTTAACCCCAAAGCTGCTTTTCGTAAGGCAACTTTTTAAATACCTACAGTACATGCTATACCCAACTTCATGCTATAAAATTTCATAAATCTACTTCTAAAAAACCTATATTTTTTAGATAAATACCTAAATATATTACCTACATAGATAAACAATAACTTACACACAATTTATGATAGTTCCTTTATTTTTAGCACAACCTGCCAAAAGTAAGCAACCTGATATGAACCAGGTTTTGACGACTATAGCCGTAGCTGAAATTCACCAGCCACCACCAGAATTTGTTCCTGACAAGACTGCATTCTACCCCAAAGCTGTTTTTCGTAAGGAACTTTTTTATAAACATTACATACAAGAACTTACTTTCATAAACACTTTTTAACATTTTATAAACTTACAGGGATACTTGTATAAACCTAGAAATATAAGTAATAAATAATACTTACATACTAATCATGATATTTTTGTTTTCAGCCCATACTAGAAAAGCTTCTAAAAAGAAACAACCTGAGATGAACCATGTAACGATGACTACCCAGCCAGCACTTGAATTAGTTCCTGACAAGACTGTGGTCCACCCCAAAGCTGTTGTTCGTAAAGGTTCTGTACTTTCAGATCCAAGTATAATTGAAATATTGGAGTCATCACAATCCCAGAGCCTGCAACCAGAATCTCAATCAGCAGCCTTATGCTTACTTGCTCCAGCTTCACAAATGCATAACAAAACAGATGAAATTGATCACGAAATTGATGTTACTAATTCTGAATCAGTGCAGCCTGTGTCTCCTTCTACAATAACCCAAGCAGGCATCATGAGTATACACCAAGATACGGAAAATGAACCAAACTCGTCCAAGTTGACGACTTTTATCCCCAGACGAGGTTTCCGTAATGGTGCTGTGTTTTCAGATCCAGGTACAATAGAAAGCTTAGAATCATCACAATCACAGCCGATTGTTCAAACTATTCCATCACAATATCTACAGACAAACACTAAAGACACCGACAAAGATATCATAAATTACATAGGATCAGAAGTTTTGGACGAGCCACCGATTTCCCCATCTACAATACCTTGTCAGAATGAAGTCATTATTAGAACCTCACACGATCCGGAAAATAACATGATCATAGAAGAAATTGATATTTTACCCAGTGATGACCAACATATTATAAATACCAGTACGCCTATACCTATACCGTCTCCGTCTTTATCAACAATCATACAAAATATTGATTCGGAAAATTTCAATTCATTTAATATAAACACTCCTACTTCATCTATTTGCGCCCCTTCTCCCATCAATAGTGATGATGACACCTATGCACCCTCTTCTAGCAATGAAAAATCAGATACTAACACTACAGAAAACAAATTAAAATGAAAGAGAATGGTAAAGAAAAAGACTGACCCTGGAAGAATTCGAAAAGTTAGACAGTCTGAATGGAAAGATACCAAGAGAAAGGTATTGAAAAATCAAGGTTTAAGTTACGTTGGTAGGAACGGAAAATTACGACCTGAAAAAACCATGTTACCTACTTGCGGTGACCAATGCCGTTTAAAATGTAAATTTAAAATAGACGAAGACGTCAGAAAACAGATGTTTATTAAATATTGGTCTCTTGGTGATCGAGTTCGACAGTGGGATTTAATAAACCGATGGTGTGAGAGAATTGGTAAGAGACGAATGACAATAGAAGGTCCGTCAAAAAGGCTGTTTTCTATTAAATACTATTTACCAGTAATCAGTATTAGTGCGCAGAACGAACGACTTGCAGTGTGCAAAACGATGTTTTGAACACCTTTGCTATTGGTGAGGGCATAGTACGATCAGCTTTGAAAAAACTTCAGGATGGTCATGGATTTCTGACAACACGTGATGAGAGAGGCTATCATGAGAAACATCCTATAGTCAAGAATGATGAAATGATCAAAAGTGTCTGTGATCACATTAAATCACTCACTCCAGTGGAATCACACTACACTCGAAAAGAATGTTCCAAATTATACTTAGATGGAGATCTGACCATGACCAAGTTGTTCAAACTCTACAAGGAGTGGGTTCCCGATTCGTATTCCAACAAAGCTAAGACTTTAAGACAGTACACTGATATTGTCAATGAAAACTTCAATATTGAGTTTCATGCTCAAGAAAGACCAATGCGATGAGTGCATTGCTTTTAAAAACCTACCGAAGCCTGTGGAAAAAGATGTATATGATCAATATCAAAAACACTTGCAGAACAAAGACAAAGCACGAAGTCTCAAAAACGAAGACAAACTGTCGGCTATTAACTCACCTGATACAACCGTAACAGCGGCATTCGACTTTCAAAAAGTGCACTCATGTCCTCATGCTACAACTAGCATTTTATACTATAAAAGAAAACTTAATGTTTTCAATTTTACTATATTTGAGATGGGCAAGAAAGTTGGAAAATGTTATATGTGGCATGAAGGCATAGCCAAACGAGGTGCGAATGAAGTCGCTAGTTGCGTTTATGATTTCATCAAAGAACAGTCCGCAAAGGGAGTAAAAACAATAAATTTGTATTCGGACAACTGCGGCGGTCAAAACCGCAACCGAATCGTGTTCATGATGTATTTGATGGCTGCGAAGGAGTTTAATGTGAATATAACACATAGATTTTTTGAGAAGGGCCATACACAAAATGAGAATGATAGCATTCATGCTTTGATTGAGCGTTGTGCTAAAACTAAGGAGATCTTTACACCAGATCAATGGTTTGCTTTAGTCAGATGGGCCAAAGAGACAGGAGATCCCTATATTGTTAAAGAAATTGGAACAGAAAATATTTTAGATTTCAAAAAAGTGCTACCAGGTAAAAATTGGAACAAAAACGAGAAAAATTTGAAAATAATGTGGTCCAAAATCAGAGAAGTTCATGTTTCAGCTTCAGAGCCTGACGTTCTTCAGTACAAACAAAATTTTGTTGATTCTTACCAGCGCGTATTTGTAAGAAGAACTCAAAACAGGAGGCGTCCAAGTCAAAATCAACAAGACGACGTGTTAATGCAGGCTTACACTGGACCCTTACCTATTCCTGATGCGAAATTGTTAGATCTCAAGTATCTTTGCGAGCACAATATAATTCCTCGACAATATCACGGATTTTACAATTCTCTTGCATCTGGTTATGTAGTTGTTTCTAGTTCTGATGAGGAAAATTAAGTTTTTGATGACTGATATTATATTTTTTGTGATAATTTGACGTGTGATAGTTTTGATACGCAATATTATTTTATAGTACACCATTATATATACCAATATTATGGTTTCTTTATAAAGGCGGCATTAAGGAAAATACGCTGATTTCTGTTTTGTTATTATATTTTTATTCTGTTAAAAGCTTTTTGATTGCGGTAAAAGTTTTACCTTATATCTTTAATTATGTTTTTTCTTTTATGTTTCTTATTCATTTATTGAAGTTCCTTCGTAGTTGTTAAGTGCCACAATCGATGTAAAAGTTACTCGGTTTTCCAAATAGTATGTTTATCAAGAATTCACGTATTAGGGAAATTTGCAAAGCTGAATTTAGAAATACCTTTCTTTTGAAAACTTAATTTGTGATTATGATTATTATCATCTTTCATACCAGATAATACTATGTTAAGATTTTGCAAAGTTTCTGTGACATTTTGAATCGTCTGCAATGTTGAGGAGTATAATTTTAGAAGTTTTTTTTTGTTTTGTTTGATTAGTTTGTTATACTTAAAGTATAAGAAAAAAAATACTGATCTCTAAAAAGGTAACTTAAGGCTGATTATTAATAAAAGAAAAATAATAACATGTAAGTTGTACTGATTAGATTAAAAATAATAAAAATACAAAAATTGAAGCAAAATTTTTATTTTACATACATATAATCACGCCTCTTTCCCGGAGGGGTAGGCAGAGACCACATCTTTCTATTTCTATTTTAGCATTTACCTACCCCACTAATACAAAATGAAAAATCCCGTATGTGTCCGGTGGGGAGTCCCACGTAAAACTTTGTATGTGACAGTTGCATCTTTCATCAACGTTTTGACTCTTGCGTAAAAAATCCTAAGTACCACTTAAGCCATCTGTAATATAAATGTTTCCGACGTAAATATAAGTATGTGCCCGATCATACACAAATACACAATATTTCCGCTAAATTGTCTGTTATTCTTTAAACTAACAATAATTTGAACCTTTTTGCAATATTTCATATCTATGTCACTTATACAACCAGAGATATTCTAACTTGAACCTTTGGAGCGCTCTCCTGTAAAATTTGGAAAATGCAGTTACGTTATTATACGTAGGGACCGTCGTTATAGCGCCACCCAAAGCCTTCATGACTCCCGCCAGACAGGCTGACGCTGAGAACTTGACACAGTCTTTACCAAGAATGGACTTCTGGACGTCTTCGACCCATTCACGGAAAATTAAATTTAATCTTAGTGCTAGTAGTACCAGCAATTTGCAACATTAGTTAGATTTATCGTTTGACATGTACAATTATTATACTTTACTTTTTTATTTACATTTGATTTGTAATAATTTTAAATTTATAGATTTTCTTTTGTTTTGCTTATATTGGCAATATGTACGAGCTACGTACATTTTATTTGAATTATTTCTTTCTAAGTTTAATGCTTGCTGTACGAATAATTAAACGTCACATTGGCGCGTGCGACCTACTCTTGACACTGCGTATTTTATATTTAGTGCAATAAAATCACTCAACAGATTCGGTTGTTTTGACTTTTCTACAAGCTTCTCCTGACAACATCTTAGCTTTACACCGGTTCTACACTTGGGATCTTGACTACTTATATGAAAGGTTCATACTGGATCATTCAGCAATAAATGCAAAAAGAATCAAGGCCAAACTCAAAACTAGAAAAAAAAACGTACATTGGTACCAAGAACGTTAAATTTAAATAATGGCGAAGTAGTCGACAAACCAGACTTGGACACAGATACTTTAGAAAAAGCAAAAAAGACTTCTGTACAAAATGTATTAAAAACGAATGAAGAACGGGAAGAAATCGAAACAAGGACCATCCTATAAAGTGAATCTGGAGAATGGCTTGAGCTACGTCGCAACATGTTAACCGCGTCAAATGTTGGCAAGGTTATAAAGAGAAAGCAGACAATTTTTTGACAAAATATAGTAAAAAAATTGCTTTATAAATTTTATTACTTACGGAAAATATGAAAAATAGCACTCGAGCAACTGTCTTCAATGCATAAGATCAAAATTATAAATTGCGGCCTGTTTATAGACGAAAAATATCCCTTTCTTGGTGCTACACCTGATGGGATCACCACAAGTGATATGATAGTGGAAATCAAATGTTCTACCGCACCATTTAAAAATGGTATGGAAGACGCAATACAAAATAATAAAAAGCATTTTTATAAAAACAAAAATGGAAATGTTAGGTTAACCAAAAATCCGACTGGTATTTTTAGATACAAGGCCAACTTCTAATCTGCAAAAAAAATGCTGTTTGTTGGGTATATGGTACGGCAATAATAAAATAAAAACTGAGTTTATTGAAAAGGATGATGCGTTCTGGGAAAAAGAGAAGGTACCAAAGTTGTTAAAATTCTATTATGACTGTCTTCTTCCCGAACTTGTCGACCCGAGGCACACCAGGAATAAGCCAATTCGTGATCCGTATTACGTGATTGTTCATAACAATAAAAAGTCTGTGCCAGATACTTGCAAAGAACAATTAGGTATGCAACTATTTCGCAAAAAAAACAATACAAGGAAAATACTGATTCAACTTGCAACGAACAATCAGATACTAACATTGAATATAAGGCTGATAATAATATTGTAAATTTCAGCCAAGTAGTACCGATTTCAGGATTCTAATTACTTCAGTAAAACTAAGCGATAACGAGCTTTGCTTGAACACTTCTCTTTTTTTATAGTGTCATTTTTATTATTGTAAGTATTACGTAAATAATTGTGTAATATTAAAAATTAAACAACATGATAATAATTGTATAAGTGTTTTATTGAAGAAAAGCTATGAAGTGCTACATTCTGTTTTAGGTCTATTTTTATTTCTATTATTATGCATATAATTATTTTATTATGAATTGAAATGTTTTTATTTCTAGATTTTAATGGAATTGAGATTGGTTTGACATATTTTAAGATGTAATGTTATTTTTAAGTGATTGAATTGTTAAAGTACCCACGTATTTGCTTTTTTATGATTTATGTTTCCATTTCTATACAATGTACTTTGTTATGAAATAAATAACTTGAACTTGAACTTGCTCTTTTAATATTTTCTTAAAGACATTCACAGAGGGACTTTCTTGAATTGTTTTAGGCAGTTTTTTTCACAGTTGTGCAGCTTTTACAGAAAAGGAGTTGAAGAACTTGGTATTCGCACTTGGCAACTCCAGCACCTTAGTGATACAGGCGCGCCTAGAGCGGGGTTCTGGAGGAAGGTGTTGGAAACGAGAGCGGAGATAGTCAGGAGTGACAGGATTGTGAAGGATGTCGTAAAGAGTGGTCAGGATGTGCACATCACGCCTAAGTCGAATTGGAAGCCATTTAAGCTGAGCACGAAATTTAGAGACATGATCGTACTTACGAAGTCCTAAAAAAAAACTAATTGCCAGGTTTTGTAGGCGCTCAAGCTCGTTAAGTAATTCTTCCGTCGCATCCAAATAACAAACATCAGCCTAATCGAGAATAGGGAGAAGAAGAGCTTGTGAGCTTGCTTTTAAAAGGAAGAAAGTTTAATGTAAAAATATGCTCGGTTCTCGGTGCCCGGTGCCCGGTGCCCGGTGCTCGGTGCTCGGTGCCCGATGCATTTGTTATTATTATTTTTATTATTCTTTAATTTGTTTTAGTTACCAATTTAAGAACATCTTCCATTACTTCTTCAAATTTAGGAAAGTTTGTGTCTAAAGGCGGTCTCATACATACATAAGTTTGAAGCTCAACACAAGATAATTCAATACATCTTTCCACCGACAATCCTACAACGTCTTTTCTGTCTCTGAATTTAATATTATTTTCATTATTATGAGAGATCCACCGCGAGTTAGAGTGTACTGTGGTGACACCTTACCTACTCTCCACTCATTAATCATAAGTTAGATATAAGGCATTGCATGTAACTATTATCACTCATTACACGTCTGAACACCGCACACTGTTTGTCTCAATCCTCCCCCAACAGCCAAGCATGGCGACCCTGCCAGTGCTACCTCAGGGCAGTGCTGAGCTGTGATTTTTCGGGTATGGTTAGATGAAGTGATTTAGGACTGTTATAAACCATCGAAATTTTTGTGTGACCTTTATTAAAACGGACTAAAAATGCAGTGACAAAGTGCTACATAGACAATATTCGGTGTTCAGTTACATCGTGCCATGGTTGCTCTAAGGTGCAATGTGACTAAATATCTACTGAACTGACTATGGGAACTAAATTATGTTTGTGAAAACGTGACGTTTTGTGTTTTGGACTGCTGCTGTAAAAAAAATATATAATTCTATATACACAAATACGAAACATTTTCTTACGAAGTCGAATAGTTATCACTTTTAACGTATTGATATCTATATTTCGCCGAAACCCTACAGAAGAAGAATGGTTTTATATGGAGATAATAATAAAAATAATAGTCCTCCCACCGATTTTCGGTGATGGCGGCCCATCTCGCGGAGATCAGCCAACTGCGCAGGACTTGTTTTTAGTGCCCAAGTGTTTGCGCTACACACATAAGCACTCTCTATTCCTTCAATCTCTTATTATGATGGGACAGATTGACTGACCGCAGGACTGACTATTTACATGCCCATCCGACAGCATGGATCATCTTACTTTTCGGAAAATCAGGTGATCAGAGTGCAATGTCCTAACCAAACTAGAAACAACAACACAAAGTCCGCCGGGAATCGAACCCGGGACCTCCGGGTCGAGAGCCCATGGCTCAGACTGCTAGACCACGGAGGCAGTTTCTTGGTCGATTTGCCTCTCCAACATGTCCAATTACTTAAGATTCTTGAAAGTCGCTGAAAGCTCAAAACGTAGGGCCAGGGTCCGTCAGGGACCTAATGAGGATCAAGTGGCACTACTAAGCTCCAAGTTAAGAAATAATGACCATAAGACCTTGTTTTTATTTTTATTTATTATTTATTAGCATACAGTATGACATTACAAAGCATTTAATTATAACCACAATAAATAGTATTACAACAAGCGCCAACAAAACGTCATCACAGTGGTAGGCAGTAACAGTCCTTAAAGACCAAGGTCTGTGTCAGGACTAGTTACATAATTTAATTCATTTGACATTAGATTGAGTAGTCGTGCTCATTGTGTAGTAAAATTATTTGATTAATTATGAGATAAATTGTATTGTTAATGGGAAATAAAATTGATAAAATGTAAATAGTATCTATTTTGTTAATTATGAAATAAATTGTATTATAAATGGGAAATAATATTGATTAAAACATGCAATAATATAGATACATGTAGCAAAACAAATTATGCCTAACATAAAATTTGCTAATGTACAATTAATCAATTAAAATTAAGAATTATTATTTGGAATTCGATTGTAAATTTCATTAAATGTATTATAATTAAAATTACGTAAGTATGTTTTTAATTTATTATTCAGAATAGGTAGTGAAATAAAAGAATCTGCTTCTTTCATATTATCAATAATTTATCTAATTTTGTCATTCAGAATATTTTGATATATTTTTGGTGCTATGTATATAATATGGTGTAGAGCTGTATTGCAAGTAAAATTGGTCCTAAGGTTCTTTTAAGATTTCTTCTAAGATTACGTTTAAATGAGTAGGTTTTAAATTTATTTTGATGTTCTTCTTCTTCTTCTTCTATCGAGTCGACGGCAAGTCAAACCCCATCTCAAATTTCTCTAGCCCAGTAGTCGGCAACTCTCACCGCATCTGCTGTGGCTTGCATCAATTGCTCTCTCGTACAGGTGGTAGGGCACATAGAGCACGATATTAGATGGGCCATGGTTTGTGGGTCAACTCCGCATTTGCACCGAAGGTCGGGGTCACGTGTAAATCCCCACCCGAAGCGGTTATCTTTGCTCCGGCCGACTTGAGATCGGAGCCTATTTAAAGATTTCCAAGTCGGCCTCGCCAGATTGTGTCCAGGCGGGAGATTTTCCGACAGCGGCACAAAGGGCAAAGGCAGATAAGCTTTATCCTTCCATAACCGGCATCTAGCTTGTTGCGGGGCCTCTTCAGAAATTGGACTGACACACTTCATAAAGCTCTTGCGGCTTTTGAGCCTTTGAGGCACAAAACTGTAATTGTGCATCGGATGAAGTGGGTCTGTTTCCAGTTTTGCCCTCTCGGTGGAACTAGATACTGCTCTGCGAACATCTGGAGGCGCTATTCCTGCAAGTGGATACAGCATTTGTACCGGGGTCGGCTTAAGGCAGCCTGTAATAATACGGCACGTTTCATTGAGTGCTGTATTCACTTTCTTGGCATGAGCAGAGCGTTCCCACACGGGACACGCATATTCGCATATTTTGATGTTTGGCGAAGTACATAGTGGCTCGCCATACAAATAATTGACGCACAGTAAGGACTTCAGATAATCTATTATCTGACCCAGCTCACGTAACTTATGAGACAATTTTTAAGACCATTGTTCTCAATGCTAAAGCCAATCCGTTGATTGGAGGATCCCCCTCAATAAATGATGACATTAGACGATTCCTAACAAAATGTTAAGACTGGGAATGTTTCTCAGACTCACGTCGACAAGAGACTCGCATTTTTCCAAAATTGTCAGTTGACTCCCTTTGTGCCAGGATACGAGGATATTTGCTCAATGTATGAGGTTGTCCAAAACCAAACCTATATGGAGATACCGATTTGTTAAAAGTACAAAACAGATAGAGATGTGAGATACCATTAGAATCGAGAGATGTCAGATGCGTTGGAAGATGTGAAATGCTAGGCGCAGGGAGAGAGTACGAGTCAGATGTATTTTATGGTGAAAGATGAGCAGAGTAGCAGGAGGCCGATTCTCGTTCGATAGAGATAATGTCGCATGCAACATATGTCGTAAATAAATGGCGGATGTCGTAATAGCTTATTTTCAAAATCTCACGACAGACTTATGTCTATTGCTAGCATTCGACATGCAACGCATGGTCCATTGTAGTCGACATGACATGTCGTGTGCGACTTGTTATGTCATCTCCTACTGCTTTGAGGTTATTTAAGTACATATAAGATAATTTCTTCTATATTGAGGTTATTTACGTGCATTTAAGATAATTGAGCTGTAAAATTAACACGTGAAAGTGAGTGAAGTAAACTAAATTTAGAGTTGAAAAATAAGAAAATTAAGAAAAATATGGCCGAAGACGATTTTATAGCAGCTTTCAACTTTTTTCTTTCAATCTTTAAATTTCAGCAATGCCAATATAGGAAGGATGCATTTTCAGAACGGGAGCGATTGTTCCAAAAAAACTTTCGTCTAAGCAAAGAATTGACTCAAAACTTGATGAGAATAATTGAACCAGTTCAAAATAAAAATACTGAATTTGATCTCAAAACAAAGGTCTGTATGATGTAAAATTATAACCTCAATGTCTGCTAGGTACAGGTATTAATTTTTTGAGAGGACCACCGATTGGCCTATTTTTACTATTTTCTATTTTCCTAGGTTTTATGCGCATTAAACTTTTTTAGACATGGATCGTTTCAATCTCCAGTGAAAATGTCAATATGAACATGCCACAACCGTGAGGTATCCCGCTGTATTGCTGAAGTGGCTGAAGCCCTTAACCACCCAGAGGTTTTTGGACAGTGGGTCAAGTATCCCAGCACATTTCAAGAGATGAATCAGATTGTGCGAGAGTAAGTACCTATATGCTGTACCAGACAGTTTTGTGTTATATACTATACATATCGAATTAATTTTAATTTGCTACTTACATCTTCTACAGTACATATGGAATGACTGGCGTGATTGGCTGCTTGGACTGTACGCATTGCGCAATAGTACCCCCTGACACAATTAACTTTGATGAGTGCAGTTATGTAAATAGAAAGAATTATCACTCTATCAATACACAACTGGTGAGTTTATAGTAATATTTAAACTTTAATGCCGTTGTGATTTTTTAAAATCTTATTTGCATTGTTCAGATTTGTGACACAAATTTAAATATTATTAATGTGAATGCTTTGTTCCCCGGTTCAACACATGACTGCCACATATGGAATTCCTCTTTCTCTCCTTCTTTACCTGGATACGATAATTATGTGTTAAAATTATTTGCAGGCTGCTTTAACGTCTATTATGCACCAAGTATATAACAAAACCCAATCCACGGATCAAAATCAAATCGCACCAACGGGAGAATCTCCCAAGTGCCCTGATGTACCGGTAAGTCCATTACGTTATTTTTATTTTATCAGATCTCCGGAACTCATAACACTGATTCGTACCTGTTAGAAGATCGTAGGAGCGAGCATAAAAATATTGTTCTTCTCCTATTTGTATGATATTGGCTTTGCGTAATTGAATTTATAATTGTACTATTTTTGCAGACCATTCCTCAAGACGCCTCGCCCTGTCTAAATGTTGATACCGAAAAAACAAACGCAAATGATCATCCAATTATACATATAAATGGAAAAGATATATTTTTTTCGGAATTATTACAGAGAGAAACAAACGATATTGAAAATGTTGGAACAGTACTAGTAACAGAAACAGAAACTCAATCGAAATCTGTTCTAGAGTTGACAAAAGGAATGAAAAATGATATGCAAGCGGTTAAAAAAGATGTGCAAACGGTAACTGAAAATCAAATGTTATTGGAGTTCAAAATACTATTATGGCACAAATCTCGGAATTGTTGATTAAATTCGAAGAATTTATCAAGGCCTTCCATGGTACAAAAAACACAAATCCTTACGAAGCTGGCAACCTGAAAATTTACAATGAGAAGAATATGGAAGAACTTGAAAAAAAACTTGACCAACCTGAGTCTCGAGATGAACTCTACAGACAATATTCTGTTATCTTAAATCAAGGTGTAGGATAGGGTACAACTAATGCGTATGTACAAGCTCTGGCAAAAAACAAAATATTTTCTCTTATAACTTCAATGGAACTACAACAACTTGCCCCACCTAGTTCAACTACATACGCTTTTAATGGATCCCCGCAGTCAGAAAGTACTAGTGCAACGCCAATGCCAACGAGCCCTAACTGGGAGGACCAGACAAACCAGCCATTGCCGACAAATTCCGACAATTGGAATGACCCGACGCTACAGTTTTTACCATAAATACAATTCAATACTTTATAATTTTGAATAAAAAATAAATGAACATTATTTTTTTTTAGTATTTTACTTAACGTAGACACACTGCCAGTTTTTCTCTAGGTGTTAAACTTTCTCTAAATGTGGTATTTCTTCGAGTGATAATGTTTTCAATCTGTCTTAACAATTCATTAAATTGAAATGACGTCATACGAAAATACATAAAAATTTTTTCTTTGTCATCAACTAAGTGACGAAATAACGTCCAGTATTCTCCCTGGACTTTTCGTTTTTTTAAAGTGGCGTGAACCCAGTACCGCCTCGATCGTCTGTTATTTTCTCTTTCTTCCTCGTCTAAAGCAATGGCTATCATTGCCAATTCACTCATTGTCAATTTTCTCATAATAAACAGCCATCGTATCGTATCAATCCTCTCAAAAGATCTTGCTGATGCGTCTGCCTCACACGGATCCAGGTGAATCACTACAAAGGCGACAACAGCGCACAGGGACCGCTCAGATATGGCACTCGGATGATACAGAGATGATACACGGACCCTCTCGTCACCAAAATCGTTACGCACGTGTATGCCACGCGGATGATAATGAGATGGTTAGCTGACGCTCCGTTCATTAAAGCCGATACATACGACTTTGATACGCTCTAGTGGGCATAGTAGAGCGTATCGTGTTGCTTGACGTGTCTGATACGTTCATAGCACGGCCATGGTATGATACGTTGTAGTAGGTAGAGTCCTTAAAAGAGTACTAAGTGTAACATTGCCAACCATATCGTTATGGGGAGGGGCCAGGAGTATACCGGTAGTATACCGGCTCCTTATTTAAACCCTAATAAAAAAATAAAATAAAGAGCAGCTAACAATACGGCGGCAGCAAAAAAAAGTAAGTGTGCCCATTTCATGGGACCATCTTAATTTTTTACGGAGCGATAAAGTGACTCAAGTTGGTCTCGACTTGGGGGTGACTAAAAAGGCGGCGATTCAGGAATACCACTACCTCCGTTAGGTTTGTGAAGTGGCCGCACCCGACGACCGAATAAATATTAGCGGCCCTAAAGATGTGGTAGCAATGGATGAGACACATCTGTATACCGAAAAGTACCGCCACCGGGGCCGCATTCTTCGCAACCAAACTTGGGCGTTCGGCTACACAAGCCGCCTCGGAAAGACATGTCTAGCTAATAGCCAACAATCTCGCCCCACATTGGATCGCATCATTGCGCACAATGTGGAGCAAAACTCCTACGTTATAACCGACATGCACCGGTCATACGTAGGGGTAGATTTGCGGCTGAACATGAGGGGGCACTCGGCTGTCAACCACAGCCTAGAGTTCGTAAATGGGACGGTGGCTATTCCAGTCAATGCCGCTCTTGGGACTCCCATCCCTAACACCATGGATGTGGAGGTAAAAGTGCACAAACACTATTGAGCGGCAGTGGCTGCAATTAAAGAGGCACTGCAGAACCTGTCGCAGCGACACAAATATAAGGTGGTACATGGGGGAGTATATGTACCGACAAAATATTTTAAGGGGACTCCCCAGTGAGTGATTAAGCTACTCTACGGTGGTCGCCGGCCGCTGCCGCAGCACGCTAGTTCCGCTCGCTCGCCTCCTTCGCCTCCCTCGCTCTGTTGGTCGGAGTACAGGAAAGGAACGGAGTAATAAAATAAGGGATGTTTCAAGTGTTTTCTGATTCTCGTGAAATTCAAATTAGCCTAACCTAACCTAACCAACAGGGAGGCTTCCCGTATAGTAGCCCCTCTTTGGCGGCTCGGTCGCTCACTTTGTTCGCTCCAAAGGGTTACTCCGCTGTGTATGTCTTTACCAATATAGACGAATACAGAAACGCAAAGATGTGGCGGTAAAGGTACTGCGTTACACCAACCGATAGACTCACGTGATGGGCCCTGAGGTACACAACAGACTTCCTGCCAGCGTAACGGAGGCAGACTCAATAATTTCGTTTAAAAATAAACTTCGGCATTGGCTACTGGAGCACACATTCTATAGCTATGCAGAGTTTTTGAAATTTGACTTTATTTAATAATTTTTAATTTCATTAATCAAAATGGTGTTATTTATTTTTGACTTGGTACTTTTAAAGTTCAAATTACTTTTGTAATAATATTTTTTTTATGATATAGGACTAATTTTTATTTTTGACATGTAACGATAATTTAATATCAATAATTGTTTTTTAAACTATG
Source organism: Scrobipalpa costella (assembly GCA_949820665.1). Classification (NCBI taxonomy): domain Eukaryota; kingdom Metazoa; phylum Arthropoda; class Insecta; order Lepidoptera; family Gelechiidae; genus Scrobipalpa; species Scrobipalpa costella. Next base: position 15,822,975 of record OX463315.1, read on the forward strand.
ACTGTAAAAGATATTGTTACCAAATAAACGAATATGAATATAAAGGAGTACTAAGTGTAACATTGCCAACCATATCGTTATGGGGAGGGGCCAGGAGTATACCGATAGTATACCGGCTCCTTATTTAAACCCTAATAAAAAAATAAAATAAAGAAAAGCTAACAATACGGCGGCAGCAAAAAAAAGTAAGTGTGCCCATTTCATGGGACCATCTTAATTTTTTACGGAGCGATAAAGTGACTCAAGTTGCTCTCGACTTGGGGGTGACCAAAAAGGCGGCGATTCAGGAATACCACTACCTCCGTTAGGTTTGTGAAGTGGCCGCACTCGACGACCGAATAAATATTAGCGGCCCTAAAGATGTGGTAGCAATGGATGAGACACATCTGTATACCGAAAAGTACCGCCACCGGGGCCGCATTTTTCGCAACCAAACTTGGGCGTTCGGCTACACAAGCCGCCTCGGAAAAAGACATGTCTAGCTAATAGCCAACAAACTCGCCCCACATTGGATCGCATCAATGCGCACAATGTGGAGCAAAACTCCTACGTTATAACCGACATGCACCGGTCATACGTAGGGGTAGATTTGCGGGTGCACATGAGGGGGCACTCGGCTGTCAACCACAGCCTAGAGTTCGTAAATGGGACGGTGGCTATTCCAGTCAATGCCGCTCTTGGGACTCCCATCCCTAACACCATGGATGTGGAGGTAAAAGTGCACACAAACACTATTGAGCGGCAGTGGCTGCAATTAAAGAGGCACTACAGAACCTGTCGCAGCGACACAAATATAAGGTGGTACATATACCGATAAAATATTTTAATGGTACTCCCCAGTAAGTGATTGAGCTACTCTACGGTGGTCGCCGGCCGCTGCCGCAGCACGTTCGCTACGCTCGCTCGCCTCCTTCGCCTCCCTCTCTCTGTTGGTCGGAGTACAGGAAAGGCACGGAGTAATAAATAAGTAAGGGATGTTTCAAGTGTCTTCTAATTCTCGTGAAATTCAAATTAGCCTAACCTAACCTAACCAACAGGGAGGCTTTCCGTATAGTAGCCCCTCTTCGGCTGCTCGGTCGCTCACTTTGTTCGCTCCAAAGGGTTACTCCGCTGTGTATGTCTTTACCAATATAGACGAATACAGAAACGAAAAGATGTGGCGGTAAAGGTACTGCGTTACACCAACCGATAGACTCACGTGATGGGCCCTGAGGTATACAACCGACTTCCTGCCAACGTAACGGAGGCAGACTCAATAATTTCGTTTAAAAATAAACTTCGGCATTGGCTACTGGAGCACACATTCTATAGCTATGCAGAGTTTTTGAAATTTGACATTATTTAATAATTTTTAATTTCTTTAATCAAAATGGTGTTATTTATTTTTGACTTGGTACTTTTAAAGTTCAAATTACTTTTGTAATAATATTTTTTTTATGATAAAGGACTAATTTATATTTTTGACATGTAACGATAATTTAATATCAATAATTGTTTTTTAAACTATGACTGTAAAAGATATTGTTACCAAATAAACGAATATGAATATGAAGGAGTACTAAGTGTAACATTGCCAACCATATCGTTATGGGGAGGGGCCAGGAGTATACCGATAGTATACCGGCTCCTTATTTAAACCCTAATAAAAAAATAAAATAAAGAAAAGCTAACAATACGGCGGCGGCAAAAAAAAGTAAGTGTGCCCATTTCATGGGACCATCTTAATTTTTTACGGAGCGATAAAGTGACTCAAGTTGCTCTCGACTTGGGGGTGACCAAAAAGGCGGCGATTCAGGAATACCACTACCTCCGTTAGGTTTGTGAAGTGGCCGCACCCGACGACCGAATAAATATTAGCGGCCCTAAAGATGTGGTAGCAATGGATGAGACACATCTGTATACCGAAAAGTACCGCCACCGGGGCCGCATTTTTCGCAACCAAACTTGGGCGTTCGGCTACACAAGCCGCCTCGGAAAAAGACATGTCTAGCTAATAGCCAACAAATCTCGCCCCACATTGGATCGCATCATTGCGCACAATGTGGAGCAAAACTCCTACGTTATAACCGACATGCACCGGTCATACGTAGGGGTAGATTTGCGGCTGAACATGAGGGGGCACTCGGCTGTCAACCACAGCCTAGAGTTCGTAAATGGGACGGTGGCTATTCCAGTCAATGCCGCTCTTGGGACTCCCATCCCTAACACCATGGATGTGGAGGTAAAAGTGCACACAAACACTATTGAGCGGCAGTGGCTGCAATTAAAGAGGCACTGCAGAACCTGTCGCAGCGACACAAATATAAGGTGGTACATGGGGGAGTACATGTACCGACAAAATATTTTAAGGGAACTCCCCAGTGAATGATTGAGCTACTCTACGGTGGTCGCCGGCCGCTGCCGCAGCACGCTAGTTCCGCTCGCTCGCCTTCTTCGCCTCCCTCGCCCTGTTGGTCGGAGTACAGGAAAGGAACGGAGTAATAAAGTAAGGGATGTTTCAAGTGTCTTCTAATTCTCGTGAAATTCAAATTAGCCTAACCTAACCTAACCAACAGGGAGGCTTTCCGTATAGTAGCCCCTCTTTGGCGGCTCGGTCGCTCACTTTGTTCGCTCCAAAGGGTTACTCCGCTGTGTATGTCTTTACCAATATAGACGAATACAGAAACGAAAAGATGTGGCGGTAAAGGTACTGCGTTACACCAACCGATAGACTCACGTGATGGGCCCTGAGGTATACAACCGACTTCCTGCCAACGTAACGGAGGCAGACTCAATAATTTCGTTTAAAAATAAACTTCGGCATTGGCTACTGGAGCACACATTCTATAGCTATGCAGAGTTTTTGAAATTTGACATTATTTAATAATTTTTAATTTCTTTAATCAAAATGGTGTTATTTATTTTTGACTTGGTACTTTTAAAGTTCAAATTACTTTTGTAATAATATTTTTTTTATGATAAAGGACTAATTTATATTTTTGACATGTAACGATAATTTAATATCAATAATTGTTTTTTAAACTATGACTGTAAAAGATATTGTTACCAAATAAACGAATATGAATATGAAGGAGTACTAAGTGTAACATTGCCAACCATATCGTTATGGGGAGGGGCCAGGAGTATACCGATAGTATACCGGCTCCTTATTTAAACCCTAATAAAAAAATAAAATAAAGAAAAGCTAACAATACGGCGGCGGCAAAAAAAAGTAAGTGTGCCCATTTCATGGGACCATCTTAATTTTTTACGGAGCGATAAAGTGACTCAAGTTGCTCTCGACTTGGGGGTGACCAAAAAGGCGGCGATTCAGGAATACCACTACCTCCGTTAGGTTTGTGAAGTGGCCGCACCCGACGACCGAATAAATATTAGCGGCCCTAAAGATGTGGTAGCAATGGATGAGACACATCTGTATACCGAAAAGTACCGCCACCGGGGCCGCATTTTTCGCAACCAAACTTGGGCGTTCGGCTACACAAGCCGCCTCGGAAAAAGACATGTCTAGCTAATAGCCAACAAATCTCGCCCCACATTGGATCGCATCATTGCGCACAATGTGGAGCAAAACTCCTACGTTATAACCGACATGCACCGGTCATACGTAGGGGTAGATTTGCGGCTGAACATGAGGGGGCACTCGGCTGTCAACCACAGCCTAGAGTTCGTAAATGGGACGGTGGCTATTCCAGTCAATGCCGCTCTTGGGACTCCCATCCCTAACACCATGGATGTGGAGGTAAAAGTGCACACAAACACTATTGAGCGGCAGTGGCTGCAATTAAAGAGGCACTGCAGAACCTGTCGCAGCGACACAAATATAAGGTGGTACATGGGGGAGTACATGTACCGACAAAATATTTTAAGGGAACTCCCCAGTGAATGATTGAGCTACTCTACGGTGGTCGCCGGCCGCTGCCGCAGCACGCTAGTTCCGCTCGCTCGCCTTCTTCGCCTCCCTCGCCCTGTTGGTCGGAGTACAGGAAAGGAACGGAGTAATAAAGTAAGGGATGTTTCAAGTGTCTTCTAATTCTCGTGAAATTCAAATTAGCCTAACCTAACCTAACCAACAGGGAGGCTTTCCGTATAGTAGCCCCTCTTTGGCGGCTCGGTCGCTCACTTTGTTCGCTCCAAAGGGTTACTCCGCTGTGTATGTCTTTACCAATATAGACGACAACAGAATCGCAAAAAAGTGGCGGTAAAGGTACTGCGTTACACCAACCGATAGACTCACGTGATGGGCCCTGAGGTATACAACGGACTTCCTGCCAGCGTAACGGAGGCAGACTCAATAATTTCGTTTAAAAATAAACTTAGGCATTGGCTACTGAAGCACACATTTTATAGCTATGCAGAGTTTTTGAAATTTGACATTATTTAATAATTTTTAATTTCTTTAATCAAAATGGTGTTATTTATTTTTGACTTGGTACTTTTAAAGTTCAAATTACTTTTGTAATAATATTTTTTTTATGATATTGGACTAATTTATATTTTTGACATGTAACGATAATTTAATATCAATAATTGTTTTTTAAACTATGACTGTAAAAGATATTGTTACCAAATAAACGAATATGAATATAAAGGAGTACTAAGTGTAACATTGCCAACCATATCGTTATGGGGAGGGGCCAGGAGTATACCGATAGTATACCGGCTCCTTATTTAAACCCTAATAAAAAAATTAAATAAAGAAAAGCTAACAATACGGCGGCAGCAAAAAAAGTAAGTGTGCCCAATTCATGGGACCTTCTTAATTTTTTACGGCGCGATAAAGTGACTCAAGTTGCTCTCGACTTGGGGGTGACCAAAAAGGCGGCGATTCAGGAATACCACTACCTCCGTTGGTTTGTGAAGTGGCCGCACCCGACGACCGAATAAATATTGGCGGCCCTAAAGATGTGGTAGCAATGGATGAGACACATCTGTATACCGAAAAGTACCGCCACCGGGGCCGCATTCTTCGCAACCAAACTTGGGCGTTCGGCTACATAAGCCGCCTCGGAAAAAGACATGTCTAGCTAATAGCCAACAAACTCGCCCCACATTGGATCGCATCAATGCGCACAATGTGGAGCAAAACTCCTACGTTATAACCGACATGCACCGGTCATACGTAGGGGTAGATTTGCGGCTGCACATGAGGGGGCACTCGGCTGTCAACCACAGCCTAGAGTTCGTAAATGGGACGGTGGCTATTCCAGTCAATGCCGCTCTTGGGACTCCCATCCCTAACACCATGGATGTGGAGGTAAAAGTGCACACAAACACTATTGAGCGGCAGTGGCTGCAATTAAAGAGGCACTGCAGAACCTGTCGCAGCGACACAAATATAAGGTGGTACATGGGGGAGTACATGTACCGACAAAATATTTTAAGGGAACTCCCCAGTGAGTGATTGAGCTACTCTACGGTGGTCGCCGGCCGCTGCCGCAGCACGCTAGTTCCGCTCGCTCGCCTTCTTCGCCTCCCTCGCCCTGTTGGTCGGAGTACAGGAAAGGAACGGAGTAATAAAGTAAGGGATGTTTCAAGTGTCTTCTAATTCTCGTGAAATTCAAATTAGCCTAACCTAACCTAACCAACAGGGAGGCTTTCCGTATAGTAGCCCCTCTTCGGCGGCTCGGTCGCTCACTTTGTTCGCTCCAAAGGGTTACTCCGCTGTGTATGTCTTTACCAATATAGACGACAACAGAATCGCAAAAAAGTGGCGGTAAAGGTACTGCGTTACACCAACCGATAGACTCACGTGATGGGCCCTGAGGTATACAACGGACTTCCTGCCAGCGTAACGGAGGCAGACTCAATAATTTCGTTTAAAAATAAACTTAGGCATTGGCTTCTGAAGCACACATTTTATAGCTATGCAGAGTTTTTGAAATTTGACATTATTTAATAATTTTTAATTTCTTTAATCAAAATGGTGTTATTTATTTTTGACTTGGTACTTTTAAAGTTCAAATTACTTTTGTAATAATATTTTTTTTATGATATTGGACTAATTTATATTTTTGACATGTAACGATAATTTAATATCAATAATTGTTTTTTAAACTATGACTGTAAAAGATATTGTTACCAAATAAACGAATATGAATATAAAGGAGTACTAAGTGTAACATTGCCAACCATATCGTTATGGGGAGGGGCCAGGAGTATACCGATAGTATACCGGCTCCTTATTTAAACCCTAATAAAAAAATAAAATAAAGAAAAGCTAACAATACGGCGGCAGCAAAAAAAAGTAAGTGTGCCCAATTCATGGGACCTTCTTAATTTTTTACGGCGCGATAAAGTGACTCAAGTTGCTCTCGACTTGGGGGTGACCAAAAAGGCGGCGATTCAGGAATACCACTACCTCCGTTAGGTTTGTGAAGTGGCCGCACCCGACGACCGAATAAATATTGGCGGCCCTAAAGATGTGGTAGCAATGGATGAGACACATCTGTATACCGAAAAGTACCGCCACCGGGGCCGCATTCTTCGCAACCAAACTTGGGCGTTCGGCTACACAAGCCGCCTCGGAAAAAGACATGTCTAGCTAATAGCCAACAAACTCGCCCCACATTGGATCGCATCAATGCGCACAATGTGGAGCAAAACTCCTACGTTATAACCGACATGCACCGGTCATACGTAGGGGTAGATTTGCGGCTGCACATGAGGGGGCACTCGGCTGTCAACCACAGCCTAGAGTTCGTAAATGGGACGGTGGCTATTCCAGTCAATGCCGCTCTTGGGACTCCCATCCCTAACACCATGGATGTGGAGGTAAAAGTGCACACAAACACTATTGAGCGGCAGTGGCTGCAATTAAAGAGGCACTGCAGAACCTGTCGCAGCGACACAAATATAAGGTGGTACATATACCGATAAAATATTTTAAGGGTACTCCCCAGTGAGTGATTGAGCTACTCTACGGTGGTCGCCGGCCGCTGCCGCAGCACGCTCGCTACGCTCGCTCGCCTCCTTCGCCTCCCTCTGTCTGTTGGGCGGAGTACAGGAAAGGCACGGAGTAATAAATAAGTAAGGGATGTTTCAAGTGTCTTCTAATTCTCGTGAAATTCAAATTAGCCTAACCTAACCTAACCAACAGGGAGGCTTTCCGTATAGTAGCCCCTCTTCGGCGGCTCGGTCGCTCACTTTGTTCGCTCCAAAGGGTTACTCCGCTGTGTATGTCTTTACCAATATAGACGAATACAGAAACGAAAAGATGTGGCGGTAAAGGTACTGCGTTACACCAACCGATAGACTCACGTGATGGGCCCTGAGGTATACAACCGACTTCCTGCCAACGTAACGGAGGCAGACTCAATAATTTCGTTTAAAAATAAACTTCGGCATTGGCTACTGGAGCACACATTCTATAGCTATGCAGAGTTTTTGAAATTTGACATTATTAAATAATTTTTAATTTCTTTAATCAAAATGGTGTTATTTATTTTTGACTTGGTACTTTTAAAGTTCAAATTACTTTTGTAATAATATTTTTTTTATGATAAAGGACTAATTTATATTTTTGACATGTAACGATAATTTAATATCAATAATTGTTTTTTAAACTATGACTGTAAAAGATATTGTTACCAAATAAACGAATATGAATATGAAGGAGTACTAAGTGTAACATTGCCAACCATATCGTTATGGGGAGGGGCCAGGAGTATACCGATAGTATACCGGCTCCTTATTTAAACCCTAATAAAAAAATAAAATAAAGAAAAGCTAACAATACGGCGGCGGCAAAAAAAAGTAAGTGTGCCCATTTCATGGGACCATCTTAATTTTTTACGGAGCGATAAAGTGACTCAAGTTGCTCTCGACTTGGGGGTGACCAAAAAGGCGGCGATTCAGGAATACCACTACCTCCGTTAGGTTTGTGAAGTGGCCGCACCCGACGACCGAATAAATATTAGCGGCCCTAAAGATGTGGTAGCAATGGATGAGACACATCTGTATACCGAAAAGTACCGCCACCGGGGCCGCATTTTTCGCAACCAAACTTGGGCGTTCGGCTACACAAGCCGCCTCGGAAAAAGACATGTCTAGCTAATAGCCAACAAATCTCGCCCCACATTGGATCGCATCATTGCGCACAATGTGGAGCAAAACTCCTACGTTATAACCGACATGCACCGGTCATACGTAGGGGTAGATTTGCGGCTGAACATGAGGGGGCACTCGGCTGTCAACCACAGCCTAGAGTTCGTAAATGGGACGGTGGCTATTCCAGTCAATGCCGCTCTTGGGACTCCCATCCCTAACACCATGGAAGTGGAGGTAAAAGTGCACACAAACACTATTGAGCGGCAGTGGCTGCAATTAAAGAGGCACTGCAGAACCTGTCGCAGCGACACAAATATAAGGTGGTACATGGGGGAGTACATGTACCGACAAAATATTTTAAGGGAACTCCCCAGTGAGTGATTGAGCTACTCTACGGTGGTCGCCGGCCGCTGCCGCAGCACGCTAGTTCCGCTCGCTCGCCTTCTTCGCCTCCCTCGCCCTGTTGGTCGGAGTACAGGAAAGGAACGGAGTAATAAAGTAAGGGATGTTTCAAGTGTCTTCTAATTCTCGTGAAATTCAAATTAGCCTAACCTAACCTAATCAACAGGGAGGCTTTCCGTATAGTAGCCCCTCTTCGGCGGCTCGGTCGCTCACTTTGTTCGCTCCAAAGGGTTACTCCGCTGTGTATGTCTTTACCAATATAGACGACAACAGAATCGCAAAAAAGTGGCGGTAAAGGTACTGCGTTACACCAACCGATAGACTCACGTGATGGGCCCTGAGGTATACAACGGACTTCCTGCCAGCGTAACGGAGGCAGACTCAATAATTTCGTTTAAAAATAAACTTAGGCATTGGCTACTGAAGCACACATTTTATAGCTATGCAGAGTTTTTGAAATTTGACATTATTTAATAATTTTTAATTTCTTTAATCAAAATGGTGTTATTTATTTTTGACTTGGTACTTTTAAAGTTCAAATTACTTTTGTAATAATATTTTTTTTATGATATTGGACTAATTTATATTTTTGACATGTAACGATAATTTAATATCAATAATTGTTTTTTAAACTATGACTGTAAAAGATATTGTTACCAAATAAACGAATATGAATATAAAGGAGTACTAAGTGTAACATTGCCAACCATATCGTTATGGGGAGGGGCCAGGAGTATACCGATAGTATACCGGCTCCTTATTTAAACCCTAATAAAAAAATAAAATAAAGAAAAGCTAACAATACGGCGGCAGCAAAAAAAAGTAAGTGTGCCCAATTCATGGGACCTTCTTAATTTTTTACGGCGCGATAAAGTGACTCAAGTTGCTCTCGACTTGGGGGTGACCAAAAAGGCGGCGATTCAGGAATACCACTACCTCCGTTAGGTTTGTGAAGTGGCCGCACCCGACGACCGAATAAATATTGGCGGCCCTAAAGATGTGGTAGCAATGGATGAGACACATCTGTATACCGAAAAGTACCGCCACCGGGGCCGCATTCTTCGCAACCAAACTTGGGCGTTCGGCTACACAAGCCGCCTCGGAAAAAGACATGTCTAGCTAATAGCCAACAAACTCGCCCCACATTGGATCGCATCAATGCGCACAATGTGGAGCAAAACTCCTACGTTATAACCGACATGCACCGGTCATACGTAGGGGTAGATTTGCGGCTGCACATGAGGGGGCACTCGGCTGTCAACCACAGCCTAGAGTTCGTAAATGGGACGGTGGCTATTCCAGTCAATGCCGCTCTTGGGACTCCCATCCCTAACACCATGGATGTGGAGGTAAAAGTGCACACAAACACTATTGAGCGGCAGTGGCTGCAATTAAAGAGGCACTGCAGAACCTGTCGCAGCGACACAAATATAAGGTGGTACATATACCGATAAAATATTTTAAGGGTACTCCCCAGTGAGTGATTGAGCTACTCTACGGTGGTCGCCGGCCGCTGCCGCAGCACGCTCGCTACGCTCGCTCGCCTCCTTCGCCTCCCTCTGTCTGTTGGGCGGAGTACAGGAAAGGCACGGAGTAATAAATAAGTAAGGGATGTTTCAAGTGTCTTCTAATTCTCGTGAAATTCAAATTAGCCTAACCTAACCTAACCAACAGGGAGGCTTTCCGTATAGTAGCCCCTCTTCGGCGGCTCGGTCGCTCACTTTGTTCGCTCCAAAGGGTTACTCCGCTGTGTATGTCTTTACCAATATAGACGAATACAGAAACGAAAAGATGTGGCGGTAAAGGTACTGCGTTACACCAACCGATAGACTCACGTGATGGGCCCTGAGGTATACAACCGACTTCCTGCCAACGTAACGGAGGCAGACTCAATAATTTCGTTTAAAAATAAACTTCGGCATTGGCTACTGGAGCACACATTCTATAGCTATGCAGAGTTTTTGAAATTTGACATTATTAAATAATTTTTAATTTCTTTAATCAAAATGGTGTTATTTATTTTTGACTTGGTACTTTTAAAGTTCAAATTACTTTTGTAATAATATTTTTTTTATGATATTGGACTAATTTATATTTTTGACATGTAACGATAATTTAATATCAATAATTGTTTTTTAAACTATGACTGTAAAAGATATTGTTACCAAATAAACGAATATGAATATGAAGGAGTACTAAGTGTAACATTGCCAACCATATCGTTATGGGGAGGGGCCAGGAGTATACCGATAGTATACCGGCTCCTTATTTAAACCCTAATAAAAAAATAAAATAAAGAAAAGCTAACAATACGGCGGCGGCAAAAAAAAGTAAGTGTGCCCATTTCATGGGACCATCTTAATTTTTTACGGAGCGATAAAGTGACTCAAGTTGCTCTCGACTTGGGGGTGACCAAAAAGGCGGCGATTCAGGAATACCACTACCTCCGTTAGGTTTGTGAAGTGGCCGCACCCGACGACCGAATAAATATTAGCGGCCCTAAAGATGTGGTAGCAATGGATGAGACACATCTGTATACCGAAAAGTACCGCCACCGGGGCCGCATTTTTCGCAACCAAACTTGGGCGTTCGGCTACACAAGCCGCCTCGGAAAAAGACATGTCTAGCTAATAGCCAACAAATCTCGCCCCACATTGGATCGCATCATTGCGCACAATGTGGAGCAAAACTCCTACGTTATAACCGACATGCACCGGTCATACGTAGGGGTAGATTTGCGGCTGAACATGAGGGGGCACTCGGCTGTCAACCACAGCCTAGAGTTCGTAAATGGGACGGTGGCTATTCCAGTCAATGCCGCTCTTGGGACTCCCATCCCTAACACCATGGATGTGGAGGTAAAAGTGCACACAAACACTATTGAGCGGCAGTGGCTGCAATTAAAGAGGCACTGCAGAACCTGTCGCAGCGACACAAATATAAGGTGGTACATATACCGATAAAATATTTTAAGGGTACTCCCCAGTGAGTGATTGAGCTACTCTACGGTGGTCGCCGGCCGCTGCCGCAGCACGCTCGCTACGCTCGCTCGCCTCCTTCGCCTCCCTCTGTCTGTTGGTCGGAGTACAGGAAAGGCACGGAGTAATAAATAAGTAAGGGATGTTTCAAGTGTCTTCTAATTCTCGTGAAATTCAAATTAGCCTAACCTAACCTAACCAACAGGGAGGCTTTCCGTATAGTAGCCCCTCTTCGGCGGCTCGGTCGCTCACTTTGTTCGCTCCAAAGGGTTACTCCGCTGTGTATGTCTTTACCAATATAGACGAATACAGAAACGAAAAGATGTGGCGGTAAAGGTACTGCGTTACACCAACCGATAGACTCACGTGATGGGCCCTGAGGTATACAACCGACTTCCTGCCAACGTAACGGAGGCAGACTCAATAATTTCGTTTAAAAATAAACTTCGGCATTGGCTACTGGAGCACACATTCTATAGCTATGCAGAGTTTTTGAAATTTGACATTATTAAATAATTTTTAATTTCTTTAATCAAAATGGTGTTATTTATTTTTGACTTGGTACTTTTAAAGTTCAAATTACTTTTGTAATAATATTTTTTTTATGATAAAGGACTAATTTATATTTTTGACATGTAACGATAATTTAATATCAATAATTGTTTTTTAAACTATGACTGTAAAAGATATTGTTACCAAATAAACGAATATGAATATGAAGGAGTACTAAGTGTAACATTGCCAACCATATCGTTATGGGGAGGGGCCAGGAGTATACCGATAGTATACCGGCTCCTTATTTAAACCCTAATAAAAAAATAAAATAAAGAAAAGCTAACAATACGGCGGCGGCAAAAAAAAGTAAGTGTGCCCATTTCATGGGACCATCTTAATTTTTTACGGAGCGATAAAGTGACTCAAGTTGCTCTCGACTTGGGGGTGACCAAAAAGGCGGCGATTCAGGAATACCACTACCTCCGTTAGGTTTGTGAAGTGGCCGCACCCGACGACCGAATAAATATTAGCGGCCCTAAAGATGTGGTAGCAATGGATGAGACACATCTGTATACCGAAAAGTACCGCCACCGGGGCCGCATTTTTCGCAACCAAACTTGGGCGTTCGGCTACACAAGCCGCCTCGGAAAAAGACATGTCTAGCTAATAGCCAACAAATCTCGCCCCACATTGGATCGCATCATTGCGCACAATGTGGAGCAAAACTCCTACGTTATAACCGACATGCACCGGTCATACGTAGGGGTAGATTTGCGGCTGAACATGAGGGGGCACTCGGCTGTCAACCACAGCCTAGAGTTCGTAAATGGGACGGTGGCTATTCCAGTCAATGCCGCTCTTGGGACTCCCATCCCTAACACCATGGAAGTGGAGGTAAAAGTGCACACAAACACTATTGAGCGGCAGTGGCTGCAATTAAAGAGGCACTGCAGAACCTGTCGCAGCGACACAAATATAAGGTGGTACATGGGGGAGTACATGTACCGACAAAATATTTTAAGGGAACTCCCCAGTGAGTGATTGAGCTACTCTACGGTGGTCGCCGGCCGCTGCCGCAGCACGCTAGTTCCGCTCGCTCGCCTTCTTCGCCTCCCTCGCCCTGTTGGTCGGAGTACAGGAAAGGAACGGAGTAATAAAGTAAGGGATGTTTCAAGTGTCTTCTAATTCTCGTGAAATTCAAATTAGCCTAACCTAACCTAACCAACAGGGAGGCTTTCCGTATAGTAGCCCCTCTTCGGCGGCTCGGTCGCTCACTTTGTTCGCTCCAAAGGGTTACTCCGCTGTGTATGTCTTTACCAATATAGACGACAACAGAATCGCAAAAAAGTGGCGGTAAAGGTACTGCGTTACACCAACCGATAGACTCACGTGATGGGCCCTGAGGTATACAACGGACTTCCTGCCAGCGTAACGGAGGCAGACTCAATAATTTCGTTTAAAAATAAACTTAGGCATTGGCTACTGAAGCACACATTTTATAGCTATGCAGAGTTTTTGAAATTTGACATTATTTAATAATTTTTAATTTCTTTAATCAAAATGGTGTTATTTATTTTTGACTTGGTACTTTTAAAGTTCAAATTACTTTTGTAATAATATTTTTTTTATGATATTGGACTAATTTATATTTTTGACATGTAACGATAATTTAATATCAATAATTGTTTTTTAAACTATGACTGTAAAAGATATTGTTACCAAATAAACGAATATGAATATAAAGGAGTACTAAGTGTAACATTGCCAACCATATCGTTATGGGGAGGGGCCAGGAGTATACCGATAGTATACCGGCTCCTTATTTAAACCCTAATAAAAAAAAAAATAAAGAAAAGCTAACAATACGGCGGCAGCAAAAAAAAGTAAGTGTGCCCAATTCATGGGACCTTCTTAATTTTTTACGGCGCGATAAAGTGACTCAAGTTGCTCTCGACTTGGGGGTGACCAAAAAGGCGGCGATTCAGGAATACCACTACCTCCGTTAGGTTTGTGAAGTGGCCGCACCCGACGACCGAATAAATATTGGCGGCCCTAAAGATGTGGTAGCAATGGATGAGACACATCTGTATACCGAAAAGTACCGCCACCGGGGCCGCATTCTTCGCAACCAAACTTGGGCGTTCGGCTACACAAGCCGCCTCGGAAAAAGACATGTCTAGCTAATAGCCAACAAACTCGCCCCACATTGGATCGCATCAATGCGCACAATGTGGAGCAAAACTCCTACGTTATAACCGACATGCACCGGTCATACGTAGGGGTAGATTTGCGGCTGCACATGAGGGGGCACTCGGCTGTCAACCACAGCCTAGAGTTCGTAAATGGGACGGTGGCTATTCCAGTCAATGCCGCTCTTGGGACTCCCATCCCTAACACCATGGATGTGGAGGTAAAAGTGCACACAAACACTATTGAGCGGCAGTGGCTGCAATTAAAGAGGCACTGCAGAACCTGTCGCAGCGACACAAATATAAGGTGGTACATATACCGATAAAATATTTTAAGGGTACTCCCCAGTGAGTGATTGAGCTACTCTACGGTGGTCGCCGGCCGCTGCCGCAGCACGCTCGCTACGCTCGCTCGCCTCCTTCGCCTCCCTCTGTCTGTTGGTCGGAGTACAGGAAAGGCACGGAGTAATAAATAAGTAAGGGATGTTTCAAGTGTCTTCTAATTCTCGTGAAATTCAAATTAGCCTAACCTAACCTAACCAACAGGGAGGCTTTCCGTATAGTAGCCCCTCTTCGGCGGCTCGGTCGCTCACTTTGTTCGCTCCAAAGGGTTACTCCGCTGTGTATGTCTTTACCAATATAGACGAATACAGAAACGAAAAGATGTGGCGGTAAAGGTACTGCGTTACACCAACCGATAGACACACGTGATGGGCCCTGAGGTATACAACCGACTTCCTGCCAACGTAACGGAGGCAGACTCAATAATTTCGTTTAAAAATAAACTTCGGCATTGGCTACTGGAGCACACATTCTATAGCTATGCAGAGTTTTTGAAATTTGACATTATTAAATAATTTTTAATTTCTTTAATCAAAATGGTGTTATTTATTTTTGACTTGGTACTTTTAAAGTTCAAATTACTTTTGTAATAATATTTTTTTTATGATAAAGGACTAATTTATATTTTTGACATGTAACGATAATTTAATATCAATAATTGTTTTTTAAACTATGACTGTAAAAGATATTGTTACCAAATAAACGAATATGAATATGAAGGAGTACTAAGTGTAACATTGCCAACCATATCGTTATGGGGAGGGGCCAGGAGTATACCGATAGTATACCGGCTCCTTATTTAAACCCTAATAAAAAAATAAAATAAAGAAAAGCTAACAATACAGCGGCGGCAAAAAAAAGTAAGTGTGCCCATTTCATGGGACCATCTTAATTTTTTACGGAGCGATAAAGTGACTCAAGTTGCTCTCGACTTGGGGGTGACCAAAAAGGCGGCGATTCAGGAATACCACTACCTCCGTTAGGTTTGTGAAGTGGCCGCACCCGACAACCGAATAAATATTAGCGGCCCTAAAGATGTGGTAGCAATGGATGAGACACATCTGTATACCGAAAAGTACCGCCACCGGGGCCGCATTCTTCGCAACCAAACTTGGGCGTTCGGCTACACAAGCCGCCTCGGAAAAAGACATGTCTAGCTAATAGCCAACAAACTCGCCCCACATTGGATCGCATCAATGCGCACAATGTGGAGCAAAACTCCTACGTTATAACCGACATGCACCGGTCATACGTAGGGGTAGATTTGCGGCTGCACATGAGGGGGCACTCGGCTGTCAACCACAGCCTAGAGTTCGTAAATGGGACGGTGGCTATTCCAGTCAATGCCGCTCTTGGGACTCCCATCCCTAACACCATGGATGTGGAGGTAAAAGTACACACAAACACTATTGAGCGGCAGTGGCTGCAATTAAAGAGGCACTGCAGAACCTGTCGCAGCGACACAAATATAAGGTGGTACATGGGGGAGTACATGTACCGACAAAATATTTTAAGGGAACTCCCAGTGAGTGATTGAGCTACTCTACGGTGGTCGCCGGCCGCTGCCGCAGCACGCTAGTTCCGCTCGCTCGCCTTCTTCGCCTCCCTCGCCCTGTTGGTCGGAGTACAGGAAAGGAACGGAGTAATAAAGTAAGGGATGTTTCAAGTGTCTTCCAATTCTCGTGAAATTCAAATTAGCCTAACCTAACCTAACCAACAGGGAGGCTTTCCGTATAGTAGCCCCTCTTTGGCGGCTCGGTCGCTCACTTTGTTCGCTCCAAAGGGTTACTCCGCTGTGTATGTCTTTACCAATATAGACGACAACAGAATCGCAAAAAAGTGGCGGTAAAGGTACTGCGTTACACCAACCGATAGACTCACGTGATGGGCCCTGAGGTATACAACGGACTTCCTGCCAGCGTAACGGAGGCAGACTCAATAATTTCGTTTAAAAATAAACTTAGGCATTGGCTTCTGAAGCACACATTTTATAGCTATGCAGAGTTTTTGAAATTTGACATTATTTAATAATTTTTAATTTCTTTAATCAAAATGGTGTTATTTATTTTTGACTTGGTACTTTTAAAGTTCAAATTACTTTTGTAATAATATTTTTTTTATGATAAAGGACTAATTTATATTTTTGACATGTAACGATAATTTAATATCAATAATTGTTTTTTAAACTATGACTGTAAAAGATATTGTTACCAAATAAACGAATATGAATATGAAGGAGTACTAAGTGTAACATTGCCAACCATATCGTTATGGGGAGGGGCCAGGAGTATACCGATAGTATACCGGCTCCTTATTTAAACCCTAATAAAAAAATAAAATAAAGAAAAGCTAACAATACGGCGGCGGCAAAAAAAAGTAAGTGTGCCCATTTCATGGGACCATCTTAATTTTTTACGGAGCGATAAAGTGACTCAAGTTGCTCTCGACTTGGGGGTGACCAAAAAGGCGGCGATTCAGGAATACCACTACCTCCGTTAGGTTTGTGAAGGGGCCGCACCCGACGACCGAATAAATATTAGCGGCCCTAAAGATGTGGTAGCAATGGATGAGACACATCTGTATACCGAAAAGTACCGCCACCGGGGCCGCATTTTTCGCAACCAAACTTGGGCGTTCGGCTACACAAGCCGCCTCGGAAAAAGACATGTCTAGCTAATAGCCAACAAATCTCGCCCCACATTGGATCGCATCATTGCGCACAATGTGGAGCAAAACTCCTACGTTATAACCGACATGCACCGGTCATACGTAGGGGTAGATTTGCGGCTGAACATGAGGGGGCACTCGGCTGTCAACCACAGCCTAGAGTTCGTAAATGGGACGGTGGCTATTCCAGTCAATGCCGCTCTTGGGACTCCCATCCCTAACACCATGGATGTGGAGGTAAAAGTGCACACAAACACTATTGAGCGGCAGTGGCTGCAATTAAAGAGGCACTGCAGAACCTGTCGCAGCGACACAAATATAAGGTGGTACATATACCGATAAAATATTTTAAGGGTACTCCCCAGTGAGTGATTGAGCTACTCTACGGTGGTCGCCGGCCGCTGCCGCAGCACGCTCGCTACGCTCGCTCGCCTCCTTCGCCTCCCTCTGTCTGTTGGTCGGAGTACAGGAAAGGCACGGAGTAATAAATAAGTAAGGGATGTTTCAAGTGTCTTCTAATTCTCGTGAAATTCAAATTAGCCTAACCTAACCTAACCAACAGGGAGGCTTTCCGTATAGTAGCCCCTCTTCGGCGGCTCGGTCGCTCACTTTGTTCGCTCCAAAGGGTTACTCCGCTGTGTATGTCTTTACCAATATAGACGAATACAGAAACGAAAAGATGTGGCGGTAAAGGTACTGCGTTACACCAACCGATAGACTCACGTGATGGGCCCTGAGGTATACAACCGACTTCCTGCCAACGTAACGGAGGCAGACTCAATAATTTCGTTTAAAAATAAACTTCGGCATTGGCTACTGGAGCACACATTCTATAGCTATGCAGAGTTTTTGAAATTTGACATTATTAAATAATTTTTAATTTCTTTAATCAAAATGGTGTTATTTATTTTTGACTTGGTACTTTTAAAGTTCAAATTACTTTTGTAATAATATTTTTTTTATGATAAAGGACTAATTTATATTTTTGACATGTAACGATAATTTAATATCAATAATTGTTTTTTAAACTATGACTGTAAAAGATATTGTTACCAAATAAACGAATATGAATATGAAGGAGTACTAAGTGTAACATTGCCAACCATATCGTTATGGGGAGGGGCCAGGAGTATACCGATAGTATACCGGCTCCTTATTTAAACCCTAATAAAAAAATAAAATAAAGAAAAGCTAACAATACGGCGGCGGCAAAAAAAAGTAAGTGTGCCCATTTCATGGGACCATCTTAATTTTTTACGGAGCGATAAAGTGACTCAAGTTGCTCTCGACTTGGGGGTGACCAAAAAGGCGGCGATTCAGGAATACCACTACCTCCGTTAGGTTTGTGAAGTGGCCGCACCCGACGACCGAATAAATATTAGCGGCCCTAAAGATGTGGTAGCAATGGATGAGACACATCTGTATACCGAAAAGTACCGCCACCGGGGCCGCATTTTTCGCAACCAAACTTGGGCGTTCGGCTACACAAGCCGCCTCGGAAAAAGACATGTCTAGCTAATAGCCAACAAATCTCGCCCCACATTGGATCGCATCATTGCGCACAATGTGGAGCAAAACTCCTACGTTATAACCGACATGCACCGGTCATACGTAGGGGTAGATTTGCGGCTGAACATGAGGGGGCACTCGGCTGTCAACCACAGCCTAGAGTTCGTAAATGGGACGGTGGCTATTCCAGTCAATGCCGCTCTTGGGACTCCCATCCCTAACACCATGGAAGTGGAGGTAAAAGTGCACACAAACACTATTGAGCGGCAGTGGCTGCAATTAAAGAGGCACTGCAGAACCTGTCGCAGCGACACAAATATAAGGTGGTACATGGGGGAGTACATGTACCGACAAAATATTTTAAGGGAACTCCCCAGTGAGTGATTGAGCTACTCTACGGTGGTCGCCGGCCGCTGCCGCAGCACGCTAGTTCCGCTCGCTCGCCTTCTTCGCCTCCCTCGCCCTGTTGGTCGGAGTACAGGAAAGGAACGGAGTAATAAAGTAAGGGATGTTTCAAGTGTCTTCTAATTCTCGTGAAATTCAAATTAGCCTAACCTAACCTAACCAACAGGGAGGCTTTCCGTATAGTAGCCCCTCTTCGGCGGCTCGGTCGCTCACTTTGTTCGCTCCAAAGGGTTACTCCGCTGTGTATGTCTTTACCAATATAGACGACAACAGAATCGCAAAAAAGTGGCGGTAAAGGTACTGCGTTACACCAACCGATAGACTCACGTGATGGGCCCTGAGGTATACAACGGACTTCCTGCCAGCGTAACGGAGGCAGACTCAATAATTTCGTTTAAAAATAAACTTAGGCATTGGCTTCTGAAGCACACATTTTATAGCTATGCAGAGTTTTTGAAATTTGACATTATTTAATAATTTTTAATTTCTTTAATCAAAATGGTGTTATTTATTTTTGACTTGGTACTTTTAAAGTTCAAATTACTTTTGTAATAATATTTTTTTTATGATAAAGGACTAATTTATATTTTTGACATGTAACGATAATTTAATATCAATAATTGTTTTTTAAACTATGACTGTAAAAGATATTGTTACCAAATAAACGAATATGAATATGAAGGAGTACTAAGTGTAACATTGCCAACCATATCGTTATGGGGAGGGGCCAGGAGTATACCGATAGTATACCGGCTCCTTATTTAAACCCTAATAAAAAAATAAAATAAAGAAAAGCTAACAATACGGCGGCGGCAAAAAAAAGTAAGTGTGCCCATTTCATGGGACCATCTTAATTTTTTACGGAGCGATAAAGTGACTCAAGTTGCTCTCGACTTGGGGGTGACCAAAAAGGCGGCGATTCAGGAATACCACTACCTCCGTTAGGTTTGTGAAGTGGCCGCACCCGACGACCGAATAAATATTAGCGGCCCTAAAGATGTGGTAGCAATGGATGAGACACATCTGTATACCGAAAAGTACCGCCACCGGGGCCGCATTTTTCGCAACCAAACTTGGGCGTTCGGCTACACAAGCCGCCTCGGAAAAAGACATGTCTAGCTAATAGCCAACAAATCTCGCCCCACATTGGATCGCATCATTGCGCACAATGTGGAGCAAAACTCCTACGTTATAACCGACATGCACCGGTCATACGTAGGGGTAGATTTGCGGCTGAACATGAGGGGGCACTCGGCTGTCAACCACAGCCTAGAGTTCGTAAATGGGACGGTGGCTATTCCAGTCAATGCCGCTCTTGGGACTCCCATCCCTAACACCATGGATGTGGAGGTAAAAGTGCACACAAACACTATTGAGCGGCAGTGGCTGCAATTAAAGAGGCACTGCAGAACCTGTCGCAGCGACACAAATATAAGGTGGTACATGGGGGAGTACATGTACCGACAAAATATTTTAAGGGAACTCCCCAGTGAATGATTGAGCTACTCTACGGTGGTCGCCGGCCGCTGCCGCAGCACGCTAGTTCCGCTCGCTCGCCTTCTTCGCCTCCCTCGCCCTGTTGGTCGGAGTACAGGAAAGGAACGGAGTAATAAAGTAAGGGATGTTTCAAGTGTCTTCTAATTCTCGTGAAATTCAAATTAGCCTAACCTAACCTAACCAACAGGGAGGCTTTCCGTATAGTAGCCCCTCTTTGGCGGCTCGGTCGCTCACTTTGTTCGCTCCAAAGGGTTACTCCGCTGTGTATGTCTTTACCAATATAGACGAATACAGAAACGAAAAGATGTGGCGGTAAAGGTACTGCGTTACACCAACCGATAGACTCACGTGATGGGCCCTGAGGTATACAACCGACTTCCTGCCAACGTAACGGAGGCAGACTCAATAATTTCGTTTAAAAATAAACTTCGGCATTGGCTACTGGAGCACACATTCTATAGCTATGCAGAGTTTTTGAAATTTGACATTATTTAATAATTTTTAATTTCTTTAATCAAAATGGTGTTATTTATTTTTGACTTGGTACTTTTAAAGTTCAAATTACTTTTGTAATAATATTTTTTTTATGATAAAGGACTAATTTATATTTTTGACATGTAACGATAATTTAATATCAATAATTGTTTTTTAAACTATGACTGTAAAAGATATTGTTACCAAATAAACGAATATGAATATGAAGGAGTACTAAGTGTAACATTGCCAACCATATCGTTATGGGGAGGGGCCAGGAGTATACCGATAGTATACCGGCTCCTTATTTAAACCCTAATAAAAAAATAAAATAAAGAAAAGCTAACAATACGGCGGCGGCAAAAAAAAGTAAGTGTGCCCATTTCATGGGACCATCTTAATTTTTTACGGAGCGATAAAGTGACTCAAGTTGCTCTCGACTTGGGGGTGACCAAAAAGGCGGCGATTCAGGAATACCACTACCTCCGTTAGGTTTGTGAAGTGGCCGCACCCGACGACCGAATAAATATTAGCGGCCCTAAAGATGTGGTAGCAATGGATGAGACACATCTGTATACCGAAAAGTACCGCCACCGGGGCCGCATTTTTCGCAACCAAACTTGGGCGTTCGGCTACACAAGCCGCCTCGGAAAAAGACATGTCTAGCTAATAGCCAACAAATCTCGCCCCACATTGGATCGCATCATTGCGCACAATGTGGAGCAAAACTCCTACGTTATAACCGACATGCACCGGTCATACGTAGGGGTAGATTTGCGGCTGAACATGAGGGGGCACTCGGCTGTCAACCACAGCCTAGAGTTCGTAAATGGGACGGTGGCTATTCCAGTCAATGCCGCTCTTGGGACTCCCATCCCTAACACCATGGATGTGGAGGTAAAAGTGCACACAAACACTATTGAGCGGCAGTGGCTGCAATTAAAGAGGCACTGCAGAACCTGTCGCAGCGACACAAATATAAGGTGGTACATGGGGGAGTACATGTACCGACAAAATATTTTAAGGGAACTCCCCAGTGAATGATTGAGCTACTCTACGGTGGTCGCCGGCCGCTGCCGCAGCACGCTAGTTCCGCTCGCTCGCCTTCTTCGCCTCCCTCGCCCTGTTGGTCGGAGTACAGGAAAGGAACGGAGTAATAAAGTAAGGGATGTTTCAAGTGTCTTCTAATTCTCGTGAAATTCAAATTAGCCTAACCTAACCTAACCAACAGGGAGGCTTTCCGTATAGTAGCCCCTCTTTGGCGGCTCGGTCGCTCACTTTGTTCGCTCCAAAGGGTTACTCCGCTGTGTATGTCTTTACCAATATAGACGACAACAGAATCGCAAAAAAGTGGCGGTAAAGGTACTGCGTTACACCAACCGATAGACTCACGTGATGGGCCCTGAGGTATACAACGGACTTCCTGCCAGCGTAACGGAGGCAGACTCAATAATTTCGTTTAAAAATAAACTTAGGCATTGGCTACTGAAGCACACATTTTATAGCTATGCAGAGTTTTTGAAATTTGACATTATTTAATAATTTTTAATTTCTTTAATCAAAATGGTGTTATTTATTTTTGACTTGGTACTTTTAAAGTTCAAATTACTTTTGTAATAATATTTTTTTTATGATATTGGACTAATTTATATTTTTGACATGTAACGATAATTTAATATCAATAATTGTTTTTTAAACTATGACTGTAAAAGATATTGTTACCAAATAAACGAATATGAATATAAAGGAGTACTAAGTGTAACATTGCCAACCATATCGTTATGGGGAGGGGCCAGGAGTATACCGATAGTATACCGGCTCCTTATTTAAACCCTAATAAAAAAATTAAATAAAGAAAAGCTAACAATACGGCGGCAGCAAAAAAAAGTAAGTGTGCCCAATTCATGGGACCTTCTTAATTTTTTACGGCGCGATAAAGTGACTCAAGTTGCTCTCGACTTGGGGGTGACCAAAAAGGCGGCGATTCAGGAATACCACTACCTCCGTTAGGTTTGTGAAGTGGCCGCACCCGACGACCGAATAAATATTGGCGGCCCTAAAGATGTGGTAGCAATGGATGAGACACATCTGTATACCGAAAAGTACCGCCACCGGGGCCGCATTCTTCGCAACCAAACTTGGGCGTTCGGCTACACAAGCCGCCTCGGAAAAAGACATGTCTAGCTAATAGCCAACAAACTCGCCCCACATTGGATCGCATCAATGCGCACAATGTGGAGCAAAACTCCTACGTTATAACCGACATGCACCGGTCATACGTAGGGGTAGATTTGCGGCTGCACATGAGGGGGCACTCGGCTGTCAACCACAGCCTAGAGTTCGTAAATGGGACGGTGGCTATTCCAGTCAATGCCGCTCTTGGGACTCCCATCCCTAACACCATGGATGTGGAGGTAAAAGTGCACACAAACACTATTGAGCGGCAGTGGCTGCAATTAAAGAGGCACTGCAGAACCTGTCGCAGCGACACAAATATAAGGTGGTACATATACCGATAAAATATTTTAAGGGTACTCCCCAGTGAGTGATTGAGCTACTCTACGGTGGTCGCCGGCCGCTGCCGCAGCACGCTCGCTACGCTCGCTCGCCTCCTTCGCCTCCCTCTGTCTGTTGGTCGGAGTACAGGAAAGGCACGGAGTAATAAATAAGTAAGGGATGTTTCAAGTGTCTTCTAATTCTCGTGAAATTCAAATTAGCCTAACCTAACCTAACCAACAGGGAGGCTTTCCGTATAGTAGCCCCTCTTCGGCGGCTCGGTCGCTCACTTTGTTCGCTCCAAAGGGTTACTCCGCTGTGTATGTCTTTACCAATATAGACGAATACAGAAACGAAAAGATGTGGCGGTAAAGGTACTGCGTTACACCAACCGATAGACACACGTGATGGGCCCTGAGGTATACAACCGACTTCCTGCCAACGTAACGGAGGCAGACTCAATAATTTCGTTTAAAAATAAACTTCGGCATTGGCTACTGGAGCACACATTCTATAGCTATGCAGAGTTTTTGAAATTTGACATTATTAAATAATTTTTAATTTCTTTAATCAAAATGGTGTTATTTATTTTTGACTTGGTACTTTTAAAGTTCAAATTACTTTTGTAATAATATTTTTTTTATGATAAAGGACTAATTTATATTTTTGACATGTAACGATAATTTAATATCAATAATTGTTTTTTAAACTATGACTGTAAAAGATATTGTTACCAAATAAACGAATATGAATATGAAGGAGTACTAAGTGTAACATTGCCAACCATATCGTTATGGGGAGGGGCCAGGAGTATACCGATAGTATACCGGCTCCTTATTTAAACCCTAATAAAAAAATAAAATAAAGAAAAGCTAACAATACAGCGGCGGCAAAAAAAAGTAAGTGTGCCCATTTCATGGGACCATCTTAATTTTTTACGGAGCGATAAAGTGACTCAAGTTGCTCTCGACTTGGGGGTGACCAAAAAGGCGGCGATTCAGGAATACCACTACCTCCGTTAGGTTTGTGAAGTGGCCGCACCCGACAACCGAATAAATATTAGCGGCCCTAAAGATGTGGTAGCAATGGATGAGACACATCTGTATACCGAAAAGTACCGCCACCGGGGCCGCATTCTTCGCAACCAAACTTGGGCGTTCGGCTACACAAGCCGCCTCGGAAAAAGACATGTCTAGCTAATAGCCAACAAACTCGCCCCACATTGGATCGCATCAATGCGCACAATGTGGAGCAAAACTCCTACGTTATAACCGACATGCACCGGTCATACGTAGGGGTAGATTTGCGGCTGCACATGAGGGGGCACTCGGCTGTCAACCACAGCCTAGAGTTCGTAAATGGGACGGTGGCTATTCCAGTCAATGCCGCTCTTGGGACTCCCATCCCTAACACCATGGATGTGGAGGTAAAAGTACACACAAACACTATTGAGCGGCAGTGGCTGCAATTAAAGAGGCACTGCAGAACCTGTCGCAGCGACACAAATATAAGGTGGTACATGGGGGAGTACATGTACCGACAAAATATTTTAAGGGAACTCCCAGTGAGTGATTGAGCTACTCTACGGTGGTCGCCGGCCGCTGCCGCAGCACGCTAGTTCCGCTCGCTCGCCTTCTTCGCCTCCCTCGCCCTGTTGGTCGGAGTACAGGAAAGGAACGGAGTAATAAAGTAAGGGATGTTTCAAGTGTCTTCCAATTCTCGTGAAATTCAAATTAGCCTAACCTAACCTAACCAACAGGGAGGCTTTCCGTATAGTAGCCCCTCTTTGGCGGCTCGGTCGCTCACTTTGTTCGCTCCAAAGGGTTACTCCGCTGTGTATGTCTTTACCAATATAGACGACAACAGAATCGCAAAAAAGTGGCGGTAAAGGTACTGCGTTACACCAACCGATAGACTCACGTGATGGGCCCTGAGGTATACAACGGACTTCCTGCCAGCGTAACGGAGGCAGACTCAATAATTTCGTTTAAAAATAAACTTAGGCATTGGCTTCTGAAGCACACATTTTATAGCTATGCAGAGTTTTTGAAATTTGACATTATTTAATAATTTTTAATTTCTTTAATCAAAATGGTGTTATTTATTTTTGACTTGGTACTTTTAAAGTTCAAATTACTTTTGTAATAATATTTTTTTTATGATAAAGGACTAATTTATATTTTTGACATGTAACGATAATTTAATATCAATAATTGTTTTTTAAACTATGACTGTAAAAGATATTGTTACCAAATAAACGAATATGAATATGAAGGAGTACTAAGTGTAACATTGCCAACCATATCGTTATGGGGAGGGGCCAGGAGTATACCGATAGTATACCGGCTCCTTATTTAAACCCTAATAAAAAAATAAAATAAAGAAAAGCTAACAATACGGCGGCGGCAAAAAAAAGTAAGTGTGCCCATTTCATGGGACCATCTTAATTTTTTACGGAGCGATAAAGTGACTCAAGTTGCTCTCGACTTGGGGGTGACCAAAAAGGCGGCGATTCAGGAATACCACTACCTCCGTTAGGTTTGTGAAGGGGCCGCACCCGACGACCGAATAAATATTAGCGGCCCTAAAGATGTGGTAGCAATGGATGAGACACATCTGTATACCGAAAAGTACCGCCACCGGGGCCGCATTTTTCGCAACCAAACTTGGGCGTTCGGCTACACAAGCCGCCTCGGAAAAAGACATGTCTAGCTAATAGCCAACAAATCTCGCCCCACATTGGATCGCATCATTGCGCACAATGTGGAGCAAAACTCCTACGTTATAACCGACATGCACCGGTCATACGTAGGGGTAGATTTGCGGCTGAACATGAGGGGGCACTCGGCTGTCAACCACAGCCTAGAGTTCGTAAATGGGACGGTGGCTATTCCAGTCAATGCCGCTCTTGGGACTCCCATCCCTAACACCATGGATGTGGAGGTAAAAGTGCACACAAACACTATTGAGCGGCAGTGGCTGCAATTAAAGAGGCACTGCAGAACCTGTCGCAGCGACACAAATATAAGGTGGTACATATACCGATAAAATATTTTAAGGGTACTCCCCAGTGAGTGATTGAGCTACTCTACGGTGGTCGCCGGCCGCTGCCGCAGCACGCTCGCTACGCTCGCTCGCCTCCTTCGCCTCCCTCTGTCTGTTGGTCGGAGTACAGGAAAGGCACGGAGTAATAAATAAGTAAGGGATGTTTCAAGTGTCTTCTAATTCTCGTGAAATTCAAATTAGCCTAACCTAACCTAACCAACAGGGAGGCTTTCCGTATAGTAGCCCCTCTTCGGCGGCTCGGTCGCTCACTTTGTTCGCTCCAAAGGGTTACTCCGCTGTGTATGTCTTTACCAATATAGACGAATACAGAAACGAAAAGATGTGGCGGTAAAGGTACTGCGTTACACCAACCGATAGACTCACGTGATGGGCCCTGAGGTATACAACCGACTTCCTGCCAACGTAACGGAGGCAGACTCAATAATTTCGTTTAAAAATAAACTTCGGCATTGGCTACTGGAGCACACATTCTATAGCTATGCAGAGTTTTTGAAATTTGACATTATTAAATAATTTTTAATTTCTTTAATCAAAATGGTGTTATTTATTTTTGACTTGGTACTTTTAAAGTTCAAATTACTTTTGTAATAATATTTTTTTTATGATAAAGGACTAATTTATATTTTTGACATGTAACGATAATTTAATATCAATAATTGTTTTTTAAACTATGACTGTAAAAGATATTGTTACCAAATAAACGAATATGAATATGAAGGAGTACTAAGTGTAACATTGCCAACCATATCGTTATGGGGAGGGGCCAGGAGTATACCGATAGTATACCGGCTCCTTATTTAAACCCTAATAAAAAAATAAAATAAAGAAAAGCTAACAATACGGCGGCGGCAAAAAAAAGTAAGTGTGCCCATTTCATGGGACCATCTTAATTTTTTACGGAGCGATAAAGTGACTCAAGTTGCTCTCGACTTGGGGGTGACCAAAAAGGCGGCGATTCAGGAATACCACTACCTCCGTTAGGTTTGTGAAGTGGCCGCACCCGACGACCGAATAAATATTAGCGGCCCTAAAGATGTGGTAGCAATGGATGAGACACATCTGTATACCGAAAAGTACCGCCACCGGGGCCGCATTTTTCGCAACCAAACTTGGGCGTTCGGCTACACAAGCCGCCTCGGAAAAAGACATGTCTAGCTAATAGCCAACAAATCTCGCCCCACATTGGATCGCATCATTGCGCACAATGTGGAGCAAAACTCCTACGTTATAACCGACATGCACCGGTCATACGTAGGGGTAGATTTGCGGCTGAACATGAGGGGGCACTCGGCTGTCAACCACAGCCTAGAGTTCGTAAATGGGACGGTGGCTATTCCAGTCAATGCCGCTCTTGGGACTCCCATCCCTAACACCATGGAAGTGGAGGTAAAAGTGCACACAAACACTATTGAGCGGCAGTGGCTGCAATTAAAGAGGCACTGCAGAACCTGTCGCAGCGACACAAATATAAGGTGGTACATGGGGGAGTACATGTACCGACAAAATATTTTAAGGGAACTCCCCAGTGAGTGATTGAGCTACTCTACGGTGGTCGCCGGCCGCTGCCGCAGCACGCTAGTTCCGCTCGCTCGCCTTCTTCGCCTCCCTCGCCCTGTTGGTCGGAGTACAGGAAAGGAACGGAGTAATAAAGTAAGGGATGTTTCAAGTGTCTTCTAATTCTCGTGAAATTCAAATTAGCCTAACCTAACCTAACCAACAGGGAGGCTTTCCGTATAGTAGCCCCTCTTCGGCGGCTCGGTCGCTCACTTTGTTCGCTCCAAAGGGTTACTCCGCTGTGTATGTCTTTACCAATATAGACGACAACAGAATCGCAAAAAAGTGGCGGTAAAGGTACTGCGTTACACCAACCGATAGACTCACGTGATGGGCCCTGAGGTATACAACGGACTTCCTGCCAGCGTAACGGAGGCAGACTCAATAATTTCGTTTAAAAATAAACTTAGGCATTGGCTTCTGAAGCACACATTTTATAGCTATGCAGAGTTTTTGAAATTTGACATTATTTAATAATTTTTAATTTCTTTAATCAAAATGGTGTTATTTATTTTTGACTTGGTACTTTTAAAGTTCAAATTACTTTTGTAATAATATTTTTTTTATGATAAAGGACTAATTTATATTTTTGACATGTAACGATAATTTAATATCAATAATTGTTTTTTAAACTATGACTGTAAAAGATATTGTTACCAAATAAACGAATATGAATATGAAGGAGTACTAAGTGTAACATTGCCAACCATATCGTTATGGGGAGGGGCCAGGAGTATACCGATAGTATACCGGCTCCTTATTTAAACCCTAATAAAAAAATAAAATAAAGAAAAGCTAACAATACGGCGGCGGCAAAAAAAAGTAAGTGTGCCCATTTCATGGGACCATCTTAATTTTTTACGGAGCGATAAAGTGACTCAAGTTGCTCTCGACTTGGGGGTGACCAAAAAGGCGGCGATTCAGGAATACCACTACCTCCGTTAGGTTTGTGAAGTGGCCGCACCCGACGACCGAATAAATATTAGCGGCCCTAAAGATGTGGTAGCAATGGATGAGACACATCTGTATACCGAAAAGTACCGCCACCGGGGCCGCATTTTTCGCAACCAAACTTGGGCGTTCGGCTACACAAGCCGCCTCGGAAAAAGACATGTCTAGCTAATAGCCAACAAATCTCGCCCCACATTGGATCGCATCATTGCGCACAATGTGGAGCAAAACTCCTACGTTATAACCGACATGCACCGGTCATACGTAGGGGTAGATTTGCGGCTGAACATGAGGGGGCACTCGGCTGTCAACCACAGCCTAGAGTTCGTAAATGGGACGGTGGCTATTCCAGTCAATGCCGCTCTTGGGACTCCCATCCCTAACACCATGGATGTGGAGGTAAAAGTGCACACAAACACTATTGAGCGGCAGTGGCTGCAATTAAAGAGGCACTGCAGAACCTGTCGCAGCGACACAAATATAAGGTGGTACATATACCGATAAAATATTTTAAGGGTACTCCCCAGTGAGTGATTGAGCTACTCTACGGTGGTCGCCGGCCGCTGCCGCAGCACGCTCGCTACGCTCGCTCGCCTCCTTCGCCTCCCTCTGTCTGTTGGTCGGAGTACAGGAAAGGCACGGAGTAATAAATAAGTAAGGGATGTTTCAAGTGTCTTCTAATTCTCGTGAAATTCAAATTAGCCTAACCTAACCTAACCAACAGGGAGGCTTTCCGTATAGTAGCCCCTCTTCGGCGGCTCGGTCGCTCACTTTGTTCGCTCCAAAGGGTTACTCCGCTGTGTATGTCTTTACCAATATAGACGAATACAGAAACGAAAAGATGTGGCGGTAAAGGTACTGCGTTACACCAACCGATAGACTCACGTGATGGGCCCTGAGGTATACAACCGACTTCCTGCCAACGTAACGGAGGCAGACTCAATAATTTCGTTTAAAAATAAACTTCGGCATTGGCTACTGGAGCACACATTCTATAGCTATGCAGAGTTTTTGAAATTTGACATTATTAAATAATTTTTAATTTCTTTAATCAAAATGGTGTTATTTATTTTTGACTTGGTACTTTTAAAGTTCAAATTACTTTTGTAATAATATTTTTTTTATGATATTGGAC
The DNA here is from genome assembly GCA_949820665.1 of Scrobipalpa costella. Classification (NCBI taxonomy): domain Eukaryota; kingdom Metazoa; phylum Arthropoda; class Insecta; order Lepidoptera; family Gelechiidae; genus Scrobipalpa; species Scrobipalpa costella. The sequence goes on from OX463315.1 coordinate 15,853,181, forward strand.
TAATTTATATTTTTGACATGTAACGATAATTTAATATCAATAATTGTTTTTTAAACTATGACTGTAAAAGATATTGTTACCAAATAAACGAATATGAATATAAAGGAGTACTAAGTGTAACATTGCCAACCATATCGTTATGGGGAGGGGCCAGGAGTATACCGATAGTATACCGGCTCCTTATTTAAACCCTAATAAAAAAATAAAATAAAGAAAAGCTAACAATACGGCGGCAGCAAAAAAAAGTAAGTGTGCCCAATTCATGGGACCTTCTTAATTTTTTACGGCGCGATAAAGTGACTCAAGTTGCTCTCGACTTGGGGGTGACCAAAAAGGCGGCGATTCAGGAATACCACTACCTCCGTTAGGTTTGTGAAGTGGCCGCACCCGACGACCGAATAAATATTGGCGGCCCTAAAGATGTGGTAGCAATGGATGAGACACATCTGTATACCGAAAAGTACCGCCACCGGGGCCGCATTCTTCGCAACCAAACTTGGGCGTTCGGCTACACAAGCCGCCTCGGAAAAAGACATGTCTAGCTAATAGCCAACAAACTCGCCCCACATTGGATCGCATCAATGCGCACAATGTGGAGCAAAACTCCTACGTTATAACCGACATGCACCGGTCATACGTAGGGGTAGATTTGCGGCTGCACATGAGGGGGCACTCGGCTGTCAACCACAGCCTAGAGTTCGTAAATGGGACGGTGGCTATTCCAGTCAATGCCGCTCTTGGGACTCCCATCCCTAACACCATGGATGTGGAGGTAAAAGTGCACACAAACACTATTGAGCGGCAGTGGCTGCAATTAAAGAGGCACTGCAGAACCTGTCGCAGCGACACAAATATAAGGTGGTACATATACCGATAAAATATTTTAAGGGTACTCCCCAGTGAGTGATTGAGCTACTCTACGGTGGTCGCCGGCCGCTGCCGCAGCACGCTCGCTACGCTCGCTCGCCTCCTTCGCCTCCCTCTGTCTGTTGGTCGGAGTACAGGAAAGGCACGGAGTAATAAATAAGTAAGGGATGTTTCAAGTGTCTTCTAATTCTCGTGAAATTCAAATTAGCCTAACCTAACCTAACCAACAGGGAGGCTTTCCGTATAGTAGCCCCTCTTCGGCGGCTCGGTCGCTCACTTTGTTCGCTCCAAAGGGTTACTCCGCTGTGTATGTCTTTACCAATATAGACGAATACAGAAACGAAAAGATGTGGCGGTAAAGGTACTGCGTTACACCAACCGATAGACACACGTGATGGGCCCTGAGGTATACAACCGACTTCCTGCCAACGTAACGGAGGCAGACTCAATAATTTCGTTTAAAAATAAACTTCGCAATTGGCTACTGGAGCACACATTCTATAGCTATGCAGAGTTTTTGAAATTTGACATTATTAAATAATTTTTAATTTCTTTAATCAAAATGGTGTTATTTATTTTTGACTTGGTACTTTTAAAGTTCAAATTACTTTTGTAATAATATTTTTTTTATGATAAAGGACTAATTTATATTTTTGACATGTAACGATAATTTAATATCAATAATTGTTTTTTAAACTATGACTGTAAAAGATATTGTTACCAAATAAACGAATATGAATATGAAGGAGTACTAAGTGTAACATTGCCAACCATATCGTTATGGGGAGGGGCCAGGAGTATACCGATAGTATACCGGCTCCTTATTTAAACCCTAATAAAAAAATAAAATAAAGAAAAGCTAACAATACAGCGGCGGCAAAAAAAAGTAAGTGTGCCCATTTCATGGGACCATCTTAATTTTTTACGGAGCGATAAAGTGACTCAAGTTGCTCTCGACTTGGGGGTGACCAAAAAGGCGGCGATTCAGGAATACCACTACCTCCGTTAGGTTTGTGAAGTGGCCGCACCCGACAACCGAATAAATATTAGCGGCCCTAAAGATGTGGTAGCAATGGATGAGACACATCTGTATACCGAAAAGTACCGCCACCGGGGCCGCATTCTTCGCAACCAAACTTGGGCGTTCGGCTACACAAGCCGCCTCGGAAAAAGACATGTCTAGCTAATAGCCAACAAACTCGCCCCACATTGGATCGCATCAATGCGCACAATGTGGAGCAAAACTCCTACGTTATAACCGACATGCACCGGTCATACGTAGGGGTAGATTTGCGGCTGCACATGAGGGGGCACTCGGCTGTCAACCACAGCCTAGAGTTCGTAAATGGGACGGTGGCTATTCCAGTCAATGCCGCTCTTGGGACTCCCATCCCTAACACCATGGATGTGGAGGTAAAAGTACACACAAACACTATTGAGCGGCAGTGGCTGCAATTAAAGAGGCACTGCAGAACCTGTCGCAGCGACACAAATATAAGGTGGTACATGGGGGAGTACATGTACCGACAAAATATTTTAAGGGAACTCCCAGTGAGTGATTGAGCTACTCTACGGTGGTCGCCGGCCGCTGCCGCAGCACGCTAGTTCCGCTCGCTCGCCTTCTTCGCCTCCCTCGCCCTGTTGGTCGGAGTACAGGAAAGGAACGGAGTAATAAAGTAAGGGATGTTTCAAGTGTCTTCCAATTCTCGTGAAATTCAAATTAGCCTAACCTAACCTAACCAACAGGGAGGCTTTCCGTATAGTAGCCCCTCTTTGGCGGCTCGGTCGCTCACTTTGTTCGCTCCAAAGGGTTACTCCGCTGTGTATGTCTTTACCAATATAGACGACAACAGAATCGCAAAAAAGTGGCGGTAAAGGTACTGCGTTACACCAACCGATAGACTCACGTGATGGGCCCTGAGGTATACAACGGACTTCCTGCCAGCGTAACGGAGGCAGACTCAATAATTTCGTTTAAAAATAAACTTAGGCATTGGCTTCTGAAGCACACATTTTATAGCTATGCAGAGTTTTTGAAATTTGACATTATTTAATAATTTTTAATTTCTTTAATCAAAATGGTGTTATTTATTTTTGACTTGGTACTTTTAAAGTTCAAATTACTTTTGTAATAATATTTTTTTTATGATATTGGACTAATTTATATTTTTGACATGTAACGATAATTTAATATCAATAATTGTTTTTTAAACTATGACTGTAAAAGATATTGTTACCAAATAAACGAATATGAATATAAAGGAGTACTAAGTGTAACATTGCCAACCATATCGTTATGGGGAGGGGCCAGGAGTATACCGATAGTATACCGGCTCCTTATTTAAACCCTAATAAAAAAATTAAATAAAGAAAAGCTAACAATACGGCGGCAGCAAAAAAAAGTAAGTGTGCCCAATTCATGGGACCTTCTTAATTTTTTACGGCGCGATAAAGTGACTCAAGTTGCTCTCGACTTGGGGGTGACCAAAAAGGCGGCGATTCAGGAATACCACTACCTCCGTTAGGTTTGTGAAGTGGCCGCACCCGACGACCGAATAAATATTGGCGGCCCTAAAGATGTGGTAGCAATGGATGAGACACATCTGTTTACCGAAAAGTACCGCCACCGGGGCCGCATTCTTCGCAACCAAACTTGGGCGTTCGGCTACACAAGCCGCCTCGGAAAAAGACATGTCTAGCTAATAGCCAACAAATCTCGCCCCACATTGGATCGCATCATTGCGCACAATGTGGAGCAAAACTCCTATGTTATAACCGACATGCACCGATCATACGTAGGGGTAGATTTGCGGCTGAGCATGAGGGGGCACTCGGCTGTCAACCACAGCCTAGAGTTCGTGAATGGGACGGTGGCTATTCCAGTCAATGCCGCTCTTGGGACTCTCATCCCTAACACCATGGATGTGGAGGTAAAAGTGCACACAAACACTATTGAGCGGCAGTGGCTGCAATTAAAGAGGCACTGCAGAACCTGTCGCAGCGACACAAATATAAGGTGGTACATATGTCGTGGGCTTATCGTTAGATTGGCCAGATCGAGATATGCCCGAGCACTTCTTGAAACGCCGGCACATCATGATTCGGCCGGGCATATCGCGATGCGCCAAGTAAAAGGTTGGGCAGATCGACGAGAATAACGTATTTGTCGATATTCCGAGCTAACAACACGGCGGATCGTGAAATAGTTGCATTTCGCGCCGATAGTGGCGCTGTCTTCGCGCGCTCGGCTTTGTTTACGCGATCGGAAGATGGCGGCGTTACAAACAAGTGAATGTGGTGTTGATATTATCAAAATGAACAGAGAAAACGAAACAAAAAGTGCATTTAAAGAACAATATTACCATCAGTTACTTGATTTCTATGAGGGACATAAAGATTCTTCGCACAATGTAAAAAAACCATGGACTTCTCAACGTATTTTAGAGGTTAGTATTTAGTTGATAAGAAAGTGTTTATTTTTGCATAATAATGTGTAGGTGATGCGTTTCTCTCATGTCATTATGTATTAAAATTCTTAGATTGATTAAGTAACTAATGTTTGTACGCTAAAGTTCCATTTTATTTTTTAGGTTATTGAACAAATAAAAAGAAGTAGGGTGACCATGCAGCGGGTCTCTTCGGACTATTATTGGAGTGCAAAATATGATGTCATGGAAACTTCTGACAAAGATTACTTAATTTTCAAAAGAAAAACTGCCGATGATCCTACAGTGCGCATAGTCGCCGTAGATGAATATTTTGATATATTAACAGAAGTTCACAAAGCTGTTGGGCATGGTGGCAGAGAAAAAATGATATATAGTATTAAAAACAAATTTCACATACCGAAAAAAGCTATAGAAATATACATTAAATTGTGTGCAGTGTGTGAAATGAAACGTTCCATGCCAAAAAAAGGTATAGTGACAAAACCAATTATATCACCAGATTTCAACTCACGAGGTCAGGTAGACCTTATTGATTTACAATCAGCTCCGGACGGGGAATACAAGTGGTTAATGAATTATCAGGACCATGCTACCAAGTTTCTACACTTGAGGCCATTGAAATCTAAGAGGGCTGTGGAGGTGGCGTTTGAACTATTTAAAATATTTTTGGAGTTTGGTGCACCATTAATTTTACAATCTGATAATGGGAAAGAGTTTACAGCTCATGTCATTGAAGAACTTGTGCAGTTGTGGCCAGAATGCAAGATCGTTCATGGAGGCCCTAGACGTCCTCAAACGCAAGGAAGCGTCGAACGTAGCAACCAAGACGTAGAAAACATGTTGCGTTGTTGGATGAAAGATAATGATTCTGCTAATTGGTCTGTGGGTTGCTACTTCGTACAGTATTATAAAAATTCATCTTTTCATCGTATAATTGGTAGATCACCCTATCGTGCCTTGTTCGGTTCTGACCCCAAAACATTACTGAAAGGTACTAATATCCCGGACAGTGTTATTTCATCTATTCAAACTGAAAAGAAGAATACTACGACAACCTCGATGGAGATAATCTTGCCTGAAGAGACAAATGTTGATGGCTTAAGTAGTAAAGCACTAACGCTTGATGATGAGATGGTTTCGGCCAAAGTGAATATTCCTGAAGCATTAAGTGTACAGGATGCCCCAACATGTATAAATGCGGCACCGGCGCCTGCCAATATCGCAGACAGTGTTATTTCATCTATTGAAACTGAAAAGAAGAATATTACGACAACCTCGATGGAGATAATCTTGCCTGAAGGGACAAATGTTGATGGCTTAAGTAGTAAAGCACTAACGCTTGATGTTGAGATGGTTTCGGCCGAAATAAATGTTCCTAAAGCATTAAGTGTACAGAACGTCCTAACAAGTGTAAATGCGGCAACGGCGCTTGCCAATCAAGATCTGAAAATAGAAAATATTGAAACCGCCGAACAAAAACTTGAAGCAACTAATTGTTCACCCAGAAATGATACGTCCTGTATAGAAGATTTAGCTTTGCAAACTGTTAACAGAGCTTCTACTAGCAAAGATGTTTTTGTCGTTTCAATTCAAGGGGTTCAGCCAGTAGCGACACGTCACTAACGACTAAGAAAGCCGACTGCAATACGCAGATTTGTTTGGTTTGTACCAAAGAAACAACTGGAGCTCATAGTTGTAGATCGTGCTTTAAACCAGTTCACGTTATATGTGGTCTCACTGACGGTGAAGAAGGTTACGGGTCTCAGATTTTATGTTTCATATGCAAAAGAGAACAAGACATTGCAAAAGAAAGAGCACAAACTCTTAAAGGTACCAAACGGGCTGCAGAAAAAATGATTGACCAAACAGTCAAAAAGCTTCCGTTATTAGAAGTTGGTAATAGCGTCTTGATAAATGTTCCAAAATTTGATCGTGGACCACTTGATACCAAGAACATCGCAGGTAAAATTGTTGACATTAGGAATGGTGTATTTAAAATTGGTACTACTTCTGGAACAATAAAAAACTGGTTCCCGAGACAAGAATTACAAATTTCAGCCAAAGATTATAATGGAGACATTTCTGAATCATTTATAACATTGCGTCATGCAGTCACATGTCAGTCCATGTTTGGAGGTCAAGGTTTCCAGAAATGCTCCTGCAGGCCTGCCAGAAATCAATGTCACACCAAAAGGTGTGCATGTTATAAGAATAATGTTCTCTGCACTTCAAAATGTCATCAAAGTATATCATGCATCAACAAATGATAGATATCTCAAAAAATATTTGACTTTCCTTTAATATTCAATACAAAGTTTATTTTCAACTGATTAAGTCTGTAACAACAGACTTAATCAGTTCAGACTAACAAGTCTGATTGAGGAACATTTTTTAAGTAGGTACCTATTTAATGTTTATAAACATTTTTTAATTTAATTTCTCTTTCTGCATGGCGGTTGTCGGGTTGTATTACCTATTTCTAAAGATTTTTTAGGTATTTAAATGTTACGAACGTTTGGTTTGTTATCTTATTTTATTACCAAAGGGCTGTGATTGAATGTGCCATTTTTAGAATTTTTTGACGATGTTATTAATGTTTGTCATATTTAATAACAAATAAGAGGTAACTATTCTTTGAAAAACTATTTGACGTTCCTATTAATATAAGTTTGTTTTCAACTGATTAATGAGTCTGATTATTTAGTTACACTTTATTATTTAAATAACTCATTTTTAATGTTATTCATTATTTTTTAACATTTTCATTTAATTCTAGCTGTTGCTCGTACGTGCCGTTTTCTACGTGATGCCTGTGTTAACATTTTATTAAACCTTACTGTTTATTTAGATATTTTATTTGCCTCAAATAGGCGTTTTGTTATTTTCTCTCCAAAGAACTGTGATTCTATGTGCCAGATTTGGAATTTTAAAAAATAATGTTAAGTTAGAGCTTCATAACAATAATTATTTTCAATTTTAATAAACATTTTAATTCTTAACTTTATTTTTATTTGCTAAAACCTTGGACACCCTACATAATCGATATGCCTAAAGTATCTCTGGCCAAATCGCCAAACGTTAAGTGTTGAACGATATGCCCTGTGTTGGATGGCCAGATGATGATGTGCCGGAGTATCACGTTCTGCCTGGGCATATCTCGATATGGCCAATCTAACGATAAGCCCACGACACATATACCGATAAAATATTTTAAGGGTGCTCCCCAGTGAGTGATTGAACTACTCTACGGTGGTCGCCGGCCGCTGCCGCAGCACGCTCGTTCCGCTCGCTCGCCTCCTTCGCCTCCCTCGCTCTGTTGGTCGGAGTACAGGAAAGGAACGGAGTAATAAAGGAAGGGATGTTTCAAGTGTGTTCTAATTCTCGTGAAACTCAAATTAGCCTAACCTAACCTAACCAACACGGAGGCTTTCCGTATAGTAGCCCCTCTCTGGCGGCTCGGTCGCTCACTTTGTTCGCTCCAAAGGGTTACTCCGCTGTGTATGTCTTTACCAATATAGACGAATACAGAAACGCAAAGATGTGGCGGTAAAGGTACTGCGTTACACCAACCGATAGACTCACGTGATGGGCCCTGAGGTATACAACAGACTTCCTGCCAACGTAACGGAGGCAGACTCAATAATTTCGTTTAAAAATAAACTTCGGCATTGGCTACTGGAGCACACATTCTATAGCTATGCAGAGTTTTTGAAATTTGACATTATTTAATAATTTTTAATTTCTTTAATCAAAATGGTGTTATTTATTTTTGACTTGGTACTTTTAAAGTTTTTTATGATATAGGATTAATTTTTATTTTTGACATGTAACGATAATTTAATATCAATAATTGTTTTTTAAACTATGACTGTAAAAGATATTGTTACCAAATAAACGAATATGAATATAAAGGAGTACTAAGTGTAACATTGCCAACCATATCGTTATGGGGAGGGGCCAGGAGTATACCGATAGTATACCGGCTCCTTATTTAAACCCTAATAAAAAAATAAAATAAAGAAAAGCTAACAATACGGCGGCAGTAAAAAAAAGTAAGTGTGCCCAATTCATGGGACCTTCTTAATTTTTTACGGCGCGATAAAGTGACTCAAGTTGCTCTCGACTTGGGGGTGACCAAAAAGGCGGCGATTCAGGAATATCACTACCTCCGTTAGGTTTGTGAAGTGGCCGCACCCGACGACCGAATAAATATTGGCGGCCCTAAAGATGTGGTAGCAATGGATGAGACACATCTGTATACCGAAAAGTACCGCCACCGGGGCCGCATTCTTCGCAACCAAACTTGGGCGTTCGGCTACACAAGCCGCCTCGGAAAAAGACATGTCTAGCTAATAGCCAACAAACTCGCCCCACATTGGATCGCATCAATGCGCACAATGTGGAGCAAAACTCCTACGTTATAACCGACATGCACCGGTCATACGTAGGGGTAGATTTGCGGCTGCACATGAGGGGGCACTCGGCTGTCAACCACAGCCTAGAGTTCGTAAATGGGACGGTGGCTATTCCAGTCAATGCCGCTCTTGGGACTCCCATCCCTAACACCATGGATGTGGAGGTAAAAGTGCACACAAACACTATTGAGCGGCAGTGGCTGCAATTAAAGAGGCACTGCAGAACCTGTCGCAGCGACACAAATATAAGGTGGTACATATACCGATAAAATATTTTAAGGGTACTCCCCAGTGAGTGATTGAGCTACTCTACGGTGGTCGCCGGCCGCTGCCGCAGCACGCTCGCAACGCTCGCTCGCCTCCTTCGCCTCCCTCTCTCTGTTGGTCGGAGTACAGGAAAGGCACGGAGTAATAAATAAGTAAGGGATGTTTCAAGTGTCTTCTAATTCTCGTGAAATTCAAATTAGCCTAACCTAACCTAACCAACAAGGAGGCTTTCCGTATAGTAGCCCCTCTTCGGCGGCTCGGTCGCTCACTTTGTTCGCTCCAAAGGGTTACTCCGCTGTGTATGTCTTTACCAATATAGACGAATACAGAAACGAAAAGATGTGGCGGTAAAGGTACTGCGTTACACCAACCGATAGACTCACGTGATGGGCCCTGAGGTATACAACCGACTTCCTGCCAACGTAACGGAGGCAGACTCAATAATTTCGTTTAAAAATAAACTTAGGCATTGGCTACTGGAGCACACATTCTATAGCTATGCAGAGTTTTTGAAATTTGACATTATTTAATAACTTTCGATAAATTTTAATCAAAATGGTGTTATTTATTTTTGACTTGGTACTTTTAAAGTACAAATTACTTTTGTAATAATCCAATTATTATGATATAGGATTAATATTTATTTTTGACATGTAACGATAAATTAATATCAAGAATTGTTTTTTTTACTATGACTGTATAAGATATTGTTACCAAATAAACGAATATGAATATAAAGGAGTACTAAGTGTAACATTGCCAACCATATCGTTATGGGGAGGGGCCAGGAGTATACCGATAGTATACCGGCTCCTTATTTAAACCCTAATAAAAAAATAAAATAAAGAGCAGCTAACAATACGGTCGTAGTAAAAAAAAAGTAAGTGTGCCCAATTCATGGGACCTTCTTAATTTTTTACGGCGCGATAAAGTGATTCAAGTTGCTCTCGACTTGGGGATGACCAAAAAGGCGGTGATTCAGGTATACCACTAGAGCTCGTCTAAGCTGAAATGAGGCGCCCCACTATCGCATTAACGCACACAAGCAAATTTAAAATATGGACGCAATACATGTACAAATGCCGTTGTAATTGGTCATTCAGTTGCCAACGAGACTCAGACGTAGGAGCACGCGTCGTTCGATTGTAAAAGTACCGTCAGCATGTCGACCAAAAAACATTTACGGAGTCAAGTAAGTAAAATAATAACACATTATTGCTTAAAATCTTTTTTTATTATACATTGTTTTTATGGTGGTTTACATGCAAAATATTACCTACTTGTGTATTATTTTACAGGCAAAAGAAATTACCGCGAAGGTGTACCACAGAATGAAATATGAAGCGGAAAATGGAGTAGAAAAACTATCTGATGCTAGATGGCGAACTGCCCAAGCCGTTGGTGTTAGTGAATCTACGATTACGCGAATTTTGAAAGAAGAGAAACAAGCTAGTACATCAAATGATACGTCACAAAAAAAAATCAGATCGCCCTCAAAACCAAAAAGAAAGCGTACCAAGTCTAACCTGGATGATTTTGATATGGGTGTACTTCGCAGAACGATAGCGACATTTCATACAGAATTTAATGAATTGCCAACATTAAGAAAGCTGAAACAAGTATTAACAGAAAGAATTGGTTGTAACGGTTGTATAGAAACTCTGCGTACCATTTTAAAGGAATCGGGCTACGAGTGGTCTAAAATAGATGACAACCGTAAAGCTTTAGTAGAAAAGCATGATATCCAAATGTTACGCTTTCAATATTTGAGGCAATTAAAAAAATATCGTGACGAGGGCCGCTATATTGTAAACACAGATGAAAGTTATGTTCATACAACACATCTGCAAAACATGTGCTGGAAACCAGTCAAAGGAGTGTCAGCAGTGCAAAAAAAATTGTCTAAAGGTACTCGGGTCATAATTGTTCACGCTGGTGGATGTGAAGGATTTGTTCCAAATGCTAGTTTGGTGTATAAAGCCAATTCCACAAGTGGAGATTATCACGACAATATGAATCTGGATAATTATAAGAAATGGCTCACCACACAATTACTGCCCAATCTCCCGGAAAAGGCTGTCATCGTTGTGGACAACGCTTCCTACCACAACGCTTTATTAGAAAAAGCTCCCAACTCCAACTCAAATAAGCAAGCCATGCAAACGTGGCTTGCAGAAAAAAATATTCAGTTTGACGAATCGATGAAAAAAATTGAACTGTACGATCTTATTTTAAAAAATAAGGACAGATTCAAGAGGTTCGTTATTGACGAACTGATTAAATCAAAAGGGTTTGAAATTCTACGACTGCCACCTTACCACCCGGAGCTAAATCCGATTGAAAAGATATGGGGGATATTAAAAAACTATGTGGCTAACAAAAATGTTTCACAAAATTTGACATCCATTATGTCACTTATAAATGAACGACTCGAAATGATTGATCGCACTATGTGGGCAAATACGTGTCGGCATGTTGAAGACACAGAAAAACAGTATTTGCAATATTTTGACATGGACTTTGAATTTATTATTTGTGTTAATGACTCTGATTCAGATGAAAGTGAATCTATGGAGATGAGTGAATAGTGACAATTTACATAATTTTTGAATTCTTAATCGTAGTAGTTGAAGTAATTATAATAATTTGTAAAATAAATATTTCGAAAGAATATCAATCTGGTTTAAATTAATATTTTACGAAATAAACACAAAAACTAACAAACCTTTAATTAACAAATAGAAGAAATACCATCATAAATAAATAATTAAACTTCAATTTCTTTGTAGACCGTATTTGCTAAGTAAGCGGCTTTTCTTGGATTTGTTGTCCAACTTGTCATAATTGCCTGAACGCGCGAGAGAGCGGACGTTTTGTTTCATACAATGCGCCAGCGCTGCTCCCTAAGGAGAGCGTTGTCGGATTTATCACGCGACTAGTCGACCGTGTCGTAGGCATACAGATCGTAGTTCGCGGAGCAGTCGACGCTCCCAAACAGATGAAGTGTCGTTATTAATATTTGCACTCACGCATGGAAATCAACTAATTAAGTAGTGGGGCGCGTCATTTCAGCTTAGACGAGCTCTACTTAAACTTCTATACAATAAGAGACAAGAACAACAAGAAGAAGAAATGCAAGCTGAAGTACTCGGAAACAGACCAGATAATGAGTGATAATGAAAGTGAAGATGATAACGACGAGCAAGGTAATTTTTCGGTAGAGGAAGAAATCCAAGAAGAAGAGTTGCTACCACAATACAGAGAACTTATTCAAAAAGTGAGTAAAATTGACAAGGTTTTTAGTTCAAAATCTCCAGTAAAAAATGATCTGATGCAACAATATATCAAAGCAGAATTTTGCAAAGAATTGCAGCTTATTTTAGATTGCCGAAAGCGCTGGAGCAGTCTCGCATCAATTTTGGCGAGGTTCAACGAAGTCAAACATTGCATATCTAAATCACTTATTCCCACACCCAACCACATTTTTTGCTTTACTAACAAAAAGTCATGGAATGAATCCTTGTGTTTCGATGAGTCGTGATGCAATTTGGTGCACAATAATATACAGGGTGTTTGGAAGGTGGGTGCAAAGCCTTAAAGGGGAGTTAATACAGACCATCTAGAACATTTTGAGCCATATTTGTCCTAACCAAAGTCTGATATTTATTTTCTTAGAGAACTTTTACGATTTTGGTACCAAAATCCCAAAATTTTCCAATTAAGGCCTAATAACGCAAAGATTGAGTAAAAATTTATATATTTTTTAATTTACTTTATTGGCCTAATGTGTGTTTAATGGTATGAAATAATTTCGAAGCACCGTATTTACTAAAAAAATAACTTTCAGACTATTTAACCCTAGATTCATAAACATTAGTCCCACAGACCGCGCGAAATGAATAATCGCTTCTAATTCATAGAGAGAAAGAGATAGAAAGCTGACGTCTTAAGTACCTTCTAATATCGCGTGACCTTCAGTGCCGCGAGTGCAACTGGCTCGCAGTGACGTGTACTTGACCAGTTATAGGGCGTTTGGTGTCTGAGAGACCAATGTTTATGAATAACGTGACGATAGAGTAGTAATACTTGAAATTTTAAAAGTCGATTATTAACAAGTTTTAAAGTGTTGAAGCAAAAGGTAAGTTTTTGATATTGTTTTATATTAGTTATTATAATTTTTAAACATATATTTTCTTTACTCCACGTTATAACAAACTGTATGTAATATTATTCGTGTATTTTTGTAAATATTATTTATTTGTTTTAGTATGAATGATCAAGAAATAGAGGCATATTTAAATCCATTATTGGATTCTGATACTGAGGATTGTCCCTCCACTGCACAGACGGATGAAAACTTAAGCGATGTTGAGGATAACGTCGAGATCCCATCAGATTCCGACTGTAATGAGACGGATGATGACGATCAACCTATAGGATCACGAAGAAAACAACACAGCGGTGTCATTTTATCTTCTGATTCGGAAGCTGAAGTGCCAGGTACGTCAGGAAGTGTAGCTATCGTGCAACGTATAATTATTCCGTCTACTCGTAATCTTCGAGGAAAAAACGGCCACAAATGGTCATCAACTTCTTTTGAATCTACGCGTACTAGAACCTCAGCTAGGAATATCGCACATGTGATTCAGGGACCAACAAATAATGCAAATAATATAACGATACCAACGGATTGTTTTTCTATTTTCATGACGGCAGATATGGTTCGTACTATAGTTCAACACACAAATGAAGAAATTGCGTTGAGAGGTTCAAAATACAAAGTTCAAACTGCAACTACTTCAACTACATGTATAGAAGAATTAAATGGTCTGTTGGGGCTGCTTTTACTAAGTGCTGCTAAAAAAGACAATCATCTTACAAGTTTGGAATTGTTTGATGATACATTTAGTGGAACCCGGTACATATCTGTAATGTCCCGTGAAAGGTTCGACTTCTTGCTAAACTGCCTTAGATTTGATAATAAATCTACTAGAGATGAACGTAAGTTAACAGACAAATGAGCACCCATCAGAGAACTATGGGACAATTTCATTCAGGCATGCAAGAACAGTTATAAAGCGGGAACTTATGTAACAATTGATGAGCAACTGCTAGGTTTCAGGGGCCGCTGTCCACTCAGGATGTACATTCCATCGAAACCTAGTAAATATGGCCTAAAAATTGTGATGCTATGTGATGCCAAAACAAATTATATGTTAAATGCTATGCCATATGTTGGGAAAATGGAAACAAATGGCGAACCTCTCGGTTCTTACTATGTGAAGACTTTGTCTGAAACTTTATGGGGCAGCAATCGTAATATAACGTCAGATAATTGGTTCCCGTCAGTCCCTTTGGCTCACCAGTTATTAGAGGAACCTTATAAACTGACATTGGTAGGAACGCTACGAGCCAACACACGTGAAATACCACCAGAACTACTTCAGATAAATAAAAGGCCGATAGGTTCGTCTATGTTCTGCTATGATAAAAAAAGCACCCTAGTTTCTTACAAGCCCAAGAAAAACAAGAATGTTCTGTTGCTGTCAACCACTCACGTAAGTGGTACAATCGGAGCCTCTGGTAAACCAGACATAATTGAGTTCTACAACTCGACCAAAAGTGCCGTGGATACCTTCGATCAAATGTGTGGTAGTATGTCTTGCAACAGAAAGACGCAAAGATGGCCATTGTGCTACTTCTATGGCATGTTGAACATGATGATTATTAATTCGTATGTAATATACGTACATAATACGGTAAAAGATGGAAAAAAACCAATTAGCAGACGATCTTTTGTGAAAGACGTTTCAGTAAAAATGACAGAACCCTGGTTACGCAAGCGTCAAGAAATACCAACTTTGAGGCGTTGCCTAAAACGGAAAATAGACGAAGTTTTGGGTGACACTGGTTTCGATGTTACGCCAGTTTCAAGTGGTACACAAAAAAAAATTGTGGCTTCTGCGATTTCAAAAAACATTGCAAAAAGTTTATGTGCATGGACCACCGCGGCTTAATGTGTGTGGAATGTGCGGAATAAATTTGATTTTTGTTTTATTGTTTATGTTTTAGATGCTTAATTAAACGAATGAAAGAATGTAAGGATTTGTTTCAGTCATGAATTAATAGATTCTGAAAATACCCCCAACTTTGACATGAGGTCTCAGAGACCAATGTTTATGAATTATGTTACTTCAGCATATGTTTATGAATCTAGGGTTAAAATAAAAAGAAAAAAGAATTAAAGAAAACAAATGGATTTTAATTATCATTTAAAAAATAAATAAAATAGCTACAGGTGTTCAAATAATTTTAAAAACATGCTGAGTTATTGCTCTTTTTTTTAAGGTATCATTTACTTAGATAGCTTTACAATTTTTGAAGTTAGGGTGCCTGTACCAATTAAGGGTAAGAAATTTCAAATTTCAAAAAAAATAAAATCAACCTGATTTTTCCTCAAATAACTCCCTTTCAATGCTGTGGACGTTTATGTTCGTTCGTGAAAATGTGATCTCACATACGATAGACGAGATTACTCGTTTCACAATAACTGCACCCACAGACTGCGCTAGAGAAACCGAAACCGTCGCCACATACTGGCCCCGAGTACGCTGTCCCGACGGTGGCCGGGATACTTAGTTATTAGTGTATATATATGACTAGTATTGCTAGCTTAAAAATCTAATAAAAATATGAGGCTCTTACGTACGATGGACGAGTTATTTCGTCCTTCTAGTATATGCGCATATACTGTAATCGTATTATCTCGTCTTGAAATTATTGGATATAATTTATTAATATTTTTCAGTCATTCTGTCTAGTCAGCCATTGAGTGCGTGTCGTGTTAAATGTTCCTAGTGAAAAACCAGTTAATATTCATTGTAAGCATCAATTGTGAGACCCTAAAATCATGGATGTAAATATAAGTAAGTCAATTTTAATTTATTCGATTTTCGCAAAAAAATAATTCTTAATTCTTTATTGTACACACAGATATTCTTAAAATTAACTTAATCTAGATACATTATGTACAAAGGCGAGCTTAACTCAAAATATTTGAGTTGTCTTCCAGCTTACCGTGTGAGAGGAAAAAATATATATAGATAACAGCAGGCAAGAGTGTACGCAAAAACTAAAATAAACTACATATAAATATCCTTACATACATAAGTATAAATACTAACTAAATAATTATATAAATAATATTAGTACATACAATACGTGGAATATAAATAAATATATATTATACACACTTAAATATAGTAAAAATAATTCGACATATGAATACATTTATGAGGATAAGAAATGCTCCTTCACTCTTCTCTTAAAAACATCCAAAGAAGGGCTTGCACGGATTTCATGTGGCAAGGAGTTCCACAAACGCACAGAATGCACCGAAAACGAGTTGCCATAACAGGTTGAGGAGTGGGAAGGGATTTTCAGGAGGAGGGATCTAATGGTCCGACATGGCTGCCCACGAGGGACCATATACTGGAAGCGCTCACGGAGGTAAAGCGGAGTGACTGGGTTGTTCAGTATTTGGTACAAAGTCGACAGAACATGCACATCGCGACGTCGACGAATGGGTAGCCATTTTAATTCAGATCTGTACTGCGAAATGTGATCGTACTTGCGTAGCCCATAGATGTATCGTATGCACAGATTCTGTAGTCTCTCCAGCTTATTCAGCATCTCCTCCGTGGCGTCGAGGAAACAGACATCCGCATAGTCAAGGAGAGGAAGAAGGAGGGATTGGGCGAGGACAATTTTAGTTTTAAGAGGTAGGAACCTTTGTAAGCGCTTAAGGGACTGAAAGGAATAATGCACTTTCCTACTTATCTCATTTATATGACTGACCCATGACAACCTGCAGTCAAACGTTACACCTAGATTTTTAGCCTTGGGTGTGTAATTAATAACTGTGCCATCATAAACAACTGGTGAAACATCCTGTGCCTGAAGTGAGTTAAGCATATAAGAGCTACCAATAATTAAAGCCTGTGATTTCGATGGATTCACTAGTAATCCAAACGAGTTAGCCCAATCGCAGATCCTTGCAAGATCGTCATTTAGTTCTGAGACTACCTGTTGCACATCACTTGCCTTGAAATGGCGGTATACCTGCAAATCGTCTGCATAGAGATGATATTGAGAAGAAATAACTGTAGTGAGAGCGTTTATAAATATCGAAAATAAGAGCGGAGAGAGAACGCCACCTTGAGGGACACCAGCAGAGAGATCACACCAATCCGATGAAGCATCATCAAGGCGGACACTCTGCGAGCGGCCCCGAAGATATGAGTGAAACCAAGTGTGTGCAGCATGAGATACGTTAAGAGATTTAAGGATACCTAGAAGAACATCGAAATCGACAGAGTTGAAGGCGCTACTGAAGTCCAATAGAATTAAAATGGTTAACTCTTTATTGTCCATTGCTTGGCGAATGTCATCTGAGACCTTTAGAAGTGCCGTAACTGTGCTGTGGCCTGGACGAAAACCAGATTGAAATTGGCTCAACAGATTATTCCGGTTTAAAAACGAGGACAACTGTCTCTGTACGATGCTCTCCAGGACTTTGGAAAGGATGGGGAGTATAGATATAGGACGAAATTGTGACAAAGAGGTAGGATTGGATATTTTGGGCAAGGGAATGACATGCGCTTTTTTCCACATGGATGGAAAAGAGCCTGTCTTTAAGGAGAAATTGAGGATGTGGGTAATTATAGGAACCAATACGTCAAGCAACGGCAGAATCATCTGAAGATGAATACCATCGTCACCCACCGCCTTGGTGGAGATGGATCGAAGGGATCTCCTAACGTCACTCTCAACTGCAGGTGAAAAAGAGAAAGATGTACACTTTGGGATCGGTAATTGTAAAATACGATCTAAAGTACTAGATTTGACAGAGTCTTCTAATATAACTGGAGGAGAGGAAAAGTGCAAGTTCAAGAGATGGATCGAAGGGATCTCCTAACGTCACTCTCAACTGCAGGTGAAAAAGAGAAAGATGTACACTTTGGGATCGGTAATTGTAAAATACGATCTAAAGTACTAGATTTGACAGAGTCTTCTAATATAACTGGAGGAGAGGAAAAGTGCAAGTTAAGCGCATTGAGGTCAATATCTAAAGTACATTCATGGGATGACTTACCGATACCCAGAGTTTTTAAGAAACGCCAGACCTGAAAGTTTGGTAAATTTTCAATATTGTGGTGAATGTGGCGTCTTTTGGCATCTCTACACAAACGATTGCAGCGGTTTCGTAGCTTTTTGTAACATTCTAAGTTCACCTCAGACGGATTCCGCTTAAACATACGTTTTGCCTTATCCCGTTTCGCCATCATTTTTTTCACCTCATCGGTCAGCCACGGTGCTGGCGGTCGCCTTACCTTCACTCTTTTAATCGGAGCATGGACATTAAAAAGAGCAGTCAATGTCTCACCAAAAGCAGCCACTTTCTCATCAACCGACCGAAGAGTGAATACTATGGACCAATCAGCACTTAACGCATCGGATAACAGAAGCTCCATATTGATACCTCTAAAACTGCGAAGGAGGAGGAATTTAGGTTTGGGTTTCGGAGGGCGGATTTTATAAGATAAATAGATAAGGTCGTGATAGGAAAAGGGAGCATTAAGCTGACCATGATTAGCGACCATATCGGGATTGGAGACTAGGATTAGATCTAACAAGGTTGGATTTGGATATTGGGGGGCATGGTGAGTAGCAGATAAAGGGAGCTGATTATGGAACGGAATTTATCGGCACGGATTTGGGCTTGTGCTGTATGGCCAAGAAGACATGTGTTAAAGTCACCTAAAATAATGGTGTGATCGTAAAGGGGGGCAAGCATTTCAAGTTTGCATTCCAACGAAGTAAAGTAGTCGATGTTGGATGAAGGACTATAGAAGACACCCAATAAAATCTTTGAATGCTGGAAGGTAACCTCTAGAAATAAGTGTTCAGCAGACTGTGAATAAACACTAGGGGAAGCATCGACCACTTTACAGGGAATGTCCGCTCGAAGATAAATAGCAACACCGCCTCCTCCCCTATCCGTCCTGTCATTGCGTAGAAGTCGATATCCCGGTAAAGGATACTGAGTGGATGCGAGAGGGGGCTTTAGAAATGTCTCTGAGATAAGAACTGCGTCCACAACAGCGCAATCAAAGGAGGACAGAAGGTCAGAGTAGTGTGCCGGAACACTTTGCGCATTTATGTGCACGATGTTAAAGTTCCTAGCTTTACTTTGCAGTGTGGATTGTAATAGGCAGGAGAAAAACGAGTCGTCAACATCATGCATAAAATAAAATAAATAATTTAAAAATATAAAATAAAATTGTAAAAAAAAAATTAAATAAACCTACTTGACTATGATAAAGGTACTTAAATAGTGGCCTTGGCCATAATACCCGGCTTTTAGGTATAAAAATAACAATTAATTTTATCCCCTCACATTTAATAGAGCTCAGCAAGCTAGTAGCCAGTCTCAAATAGAAAAAATAAATAAATTAAAAAACACTAGACAAAAACCAAAGACTAGGCTGCAAGGGCTTGCGCTCTTTGCCTATCTAAATGGAAAAATGATAATTAAAAAAGTAAAATAAAAATATATGAAATAAATTAAAATTAATATGTATCAAAACGCAACAAATAAACGTCATAATGACAATGACAGGCAAGGCATGACATGACACCAACATAACCTAGTATTTACTATTTACTGCCTTGCAAAATATAAATTTGGAAATAACTTTTTGTAATTACCTTAGACATGCGTGAGTTGAAAATATATATGAAAACAAAAGTATAAAGCTACCAAATACGGAGGGCAGTTGGCAGTTTGTTTACTTTGGCGTTGCGGATTTCTGCTTCGAGTTGCTGGCTTTGGCCGATGGCTGCATTCGAAGTCCCGACCTGGTTCGACTCGGTGCTGACTTGCCGCCTGCCTCGCCAGAAGCTGGGACGCCCTTATCCGTCTCGATCTGCGCAGGAACGTGAGCAACAGCACTATGTTGTGGCGTCGGGAACCGCTCAATAAGCGCCTCAAGCTCGGACAGGCCTTCAACCTTGCGTCGAGATTTATCTGGGAGAAGAATAGTGACCCTGCCTTCTGTGGTCCAGCACTGCTTAACGCCGAAATGTTCGCGAGCTCGTTTAAAGACGTCGTGACGTGATTTTGTCAGGAACTCAGATATGGTGACACCCGAACTCTTGAGGCTGGTTTTGCTATCCCACACGAGACTGCGTTTACTGAAGGCCTGGAAGCGAACCAAGATAGGCCTTGGTTTATTGTGGTTTTTCCCCAGTCGGTGGCAAGATGATATATCAGCTTCAGTAAAATCGACCAACTTCATTTGTCCGGTTATCACCTTACAAACTGCATCCTCAGGAGATATTTCCTTATTTTCTGGAAGACCATGAATCAGTAAAATCTTCCTGCGTGAAGCCATTTCATGTCTGTCGAGTCCAAGATGTAGAAGATCAACCTGCTTCTTAAGCATATTAAGAGTGTCCCACATCTGCTGCTTGAAGTCATTGAACTCACGTGAAAGGGCCTCAGTACTGCTTTGTGAAAGGCTGGCATCTATCTTCCTCTGAAACTGCTCCATATCAGCTTTAAATACAGCGTCCAATTTAGACAACTCGCTGTAGAGTTCCATATTGTGAGGTGGATTATAGTTCTCTTCCTTATGGTAATTTGTAGAAGGTAAATTCAAAGGAAATGTATGTGTCCGGGTGTAGCCAAGGTTACAGCAACTTATTCACTCATAAGGTATGCAAATTATATATTTAATTTATAAAATTTTATAACTATTTTGGGAGCTACCAAAAAATGCGTGTTAACACTTTAACTACCCGCCGAAAAAAAAAAAGTCTAAAGTCTAGTCTAAAATATTAAGTAAA
Source organism: Scrobipalpa costella (assembly GCA_949820665.1). NCBI lineage: Eukaryota > Metazoa > Arthropoda > Insecta > Lepidoptera > Gelechiidae > Scrobipalpa > Scrobipalpa costella. The sequence continues at coordinate 15,874,089 of OX463315.1, forward strand.
AGATAGCGAAGCTAACTGTACCTAACTCCAAAAAAACAAGCGTTTATAGTGTACGTACGCGTAATTATTATTTGTTAGCCATTTGCAGCAGTTTTTTTATTACAATTATTATTTTATTTTTGCAGTTTTTGATACACAAGAATACGATCAAACGGAAGAAACGTGCGAAACTCCTGAATCAAAGTATTTGATTCCAAACAACAATCCAGAAAACCAAGATACCCAATGTGACACTCAAGACACTGAACGGGATATACTAAATACTGTTACTAATCGTGACGATCAACCCACACAACAAATGTTAACCATTCGGGACGAACCGCCATCAAACATGATAAGTCTAAGAGAAGCTGAAGATTCGCAAGATTTTTACAAAGTGGATATGAGTGTTGAACATTTCAAAAAATTTACTGATGCAGTTCAGCGCAATGTTTTAAAACATAGCGCACAAACGGATCAGGAAAAAACAAAAACTATCACATTACGAGCCCAACAAACAATAAAAGCCCAATAAACAATGAAAAAGAAGCTGATTACCACTTTGGAAGAATGCTATTCTATTTAATGGCTACAGATTCTAGCAAAGAAAAAATCAAAAAGTATATGAATATATTAGACGCTATTACACGCGAAGAATCATAATACTTAATTATTTATTATCTACTTATTAATGTAGAATATACAAAATATGATTATCTACCTAAAAATAATTATTTTTAAACAAGATTATTCTTTATTCATTCAGTACACAAACTTCTACCATGATATTGGTATCGATAACTGCTTACGACTGACTTTTGTTCTACTACTTTTGTTAATTCGCAAAAAGTTTTGATTTTTCATACAAATTCTCAATTTCTATGAAAAACCAATTTTTAATTTATTATAATATACAACGTGTAACAAAATTGTATATAAGTACATCCGGAAATATGTGGTCCTGCGCATGAAACCGAACAACTTTCCCCATGGAATATAGGTCTAAAAACGAAAAAAAAATTTTGATCTCTCATTACAAAATGTGCTTTCAGCTGATAACTTTGTTTGGGAAATCATTTTTTTTTCGTATTTCGACCACTGTTCCATGGGTAAAGTTGTTCAGTTTCATGGGCAGATTCACATATTTCCGGGCACAGAGAAAAGAAGGTCGCTGGCGCTCCCTAATAGGTTGTCAAGGCAAATTTGTATGCTAGCAACTTCAGCTGTTCTGTGTTTCCGGGTGTATATGTATACGCTTTTTGTTACACGTTGCATATTACAAATGTGTTGTAAAGGTATGTCTCTTTGCAACTTTGAATTGGTTTATTTTGTGTAATTTTTAAATTGTTCGTTGTCGCGAAGCCTTGAACTAATTATATGACTGATTGATCTCATTTAAATTACTAACAATGTAAAACAAAAAATAAATGTTGCAACAAAAGTATATCAAAATTCTGTTTTAATTAAATACCACCACCATTTACAAAAAAAGATCTCCCATGTAAAAAAAACGTTCAAAATTCAGCCATCGTATGATAGATGCGGAAACATGGTTCGACACATAGCGCAACCTCACAAACAGTGCAATAAAAACGACTCTCTTTCCTTTTCTTAGGGAACCTTTTTGTGTTTGTGCATACAAAGCATTTTCGTGTCGGATTCATTTTTTTATCGGTTGGCAACAGTTTTTCCGGAAAATGACGACCGCTCAATCGCAGAGGATTTATTGTTTTATGTGTCGTTCTAACCATCCATCTTTCTCTGCCATACTTTTCAAAAATCCCTCTTATTAATCGCATATGAAATTCAGCGATTGGTAAATCCTCATTTTTTACGACATTCCATGCGATGTGACTGTTGTACAAAATCATATCTATGAAATGAAAAGCAACTTTTCGATACCACTTCAGTGATTTTCGCAAACAGCTGATGGAATGGATCATCATGTCCGATTTATCAACAGATCCTATTCCACGGTTGTAATCTACAATGCATTCTGGTTTCATTTTTTGTTTTTCTGTCATTACCATTTCGGCAGTGTGCATTGAAGAAAGAACATAAATTTGTCTTTTGTCGCACCATTTTAAGGCCATTAATGTGTTAGTATGTTTGACCTCTATTTCACCTTTGGATAACTTTTCATTTAATCGAGGAAATTTTTTTCTATTTGGTTTTGCCGTTCCGCAACAATTTGTACCATTGTCGTGGAGAAACTGAAAAAGATTGGGACTTGTGTACCAGTTGTCGGTGAATAAATTATGACCTTTGTATAAATAGCCAGTCATAAGTCGTTTAACAATAGCCCCTGATATGCCCGTATCTCGGTCAGGAGTAACAGTTCCTTTGCCTGTATAGATAATAAAATCAAGAATATATCCTGTTTCTACATCGCAAATAACGTAAAATTTTATCCCAAAACGGCTCCGCTTCAAAGGAATATATTTTTTGAAAAATAGTCTTCCTTTAAATAGCATTAAGCTTTCGTCAATGCATATATCTTTTCCCGGAGCAAAAGATGATTTGAAAGTGGACTTTACATGCTCATAAAATCCTCTGACTTTTTTTTATCTGTCTCCTTCGTCATTGGTTCCGTCAAAGTGGATCATAGATAGAATACTGAAGTAACGGTCGCGAGCCATAATTTTTTTGAATATTGGAGTGTCAAGCATTGGGTCCGTTGACCAATATTCAGAAAGTGACAACTTTTTACACCGAGCCATCAACATGGTCAGTCCAATGAATGTGTACATTTCTGATACAGAAGTAGGTTCCCACGAATGTACACGTGAGTGTTGCTTTAGTTCCTCATTAGCTTTACACATATTAGCGTACATGTTAGTTCGCAGTACAATTTTACTTATGTTACGGTATGATAAAATACTTCAATATTTGCAGGCGGTGCTGGTTGTGAAGGTCCTGGTTGATTTACTAAGTGTTCTATTTCTATAATATTTTCCTCCATTATTCACACCACTTAGCACGAATAAATTAATAATAGTTAAAGATTAACTTGCTAATGCTATTTTCAGACAAAATATACGTGGCCGATACTACAAAACAGTATTAAGATTAATAAAATCATAATTTATTGCCGATTGGAGGGTACTCTCAAAAGAAATTGGAATATAGTATAAAAAAATCACGCTTGACCATATTTAAAATGGCAACATTATTTTATAGTTGACTATAGCCTGACTGGACGAGATAACTCGTTCACCGTATGTGCGAGCATTTTTACCCGAACGAATCTATTCGTCCGCAGTAAGTGCCAGCGATTTTGATGAAACGAGTTAACACGTTCACAGTAATGCAAGGCAAGTTTTGTTTCTATCGTTCAGTATGTGGAAGCCGATTTTCGTACGATGACTCCGCACCGAAAGGGTTAAAGTAAAGTCTAGTAGTTATTTTTTAGACGCACTTAAAAAAAGTCGGCCTTACAAAACGAAACAAAGGCTGCCGTGGTGGCCGGCGGACCGGGCGGCGTACGATAACAAAGGGCTCTTGATTCTTTTGTTATGATAAAGACAACTTTAGGTCTTATTGCCGAGGATGTAAAGATGCTTTTTGAGTTTATAAATTCGTTAGTACCTGAGATGGACCCGACCCGTCGCTTCGGTGATGTCATCTTTTCTCTCTCTTCCTTCACTGCTCTGCCCTTGCGCGTTGCGAGTAGACGTTTGATTCACCGTACTCAGTCGTAGCTTAAAGCCCCGGATACACTAGGGAACATTTTGTCCCGCAACATGACGCGCAACACAAAATATACGTGACGCTGCAACGTTGCACAGTGTCCCGCAACATAACCCGCAACATTGTACGTGACGCGGGGCATGTTGCTTGCTCCCGCCTCGAGAGCGAGCGCATGTGTCCCGCGTCAGTGTTGCGCCATTTGTCACCGAGTGTAGTCGCGTACGCAACGTGCCTTTAAAATGTCTGTAGTGTGGGGAAATGATACCGTGCTTTTGCTTATAGAGCTTCACGAAAGTCGTGACTTGTTGTGGGATACTTCACACCGTGACTATCGAAATAAAATAAAGAAAAATGATGCATGGGAGGATATTGCCAAGGCGCTTAAATTGTCTAGAAAAGAAATAGAAACCAAAGTTCATACCCTGCGTTCGCAATTTGTCCGAGAAAGGAAGAAAGTGAAATCGTCAAAAACTACTGGTAGTGGACGAGAGGACGTGAAGTCCAGTGCATGGATTGCGTATGATGCAATGATTTTTTTGCTAAAGGGAGCCACAACGTCTGGAAGCTTGGACACTTTGGACACAAACGCAAGTAAAACTTTTTTATTTATAATTTATTTATTTATAATTTATTAAAGGATAAGTGCGACACAGAAGAGTACACATACAATAGGTAAGTACACCTTATCACTAAGATAATATTTATATTTATATATTTATTATTATATATACATATATATTATTTACATAAACTAAGATTTGTACACACCTCACCCACAATACTTCACTTCTAAAAGGATTGACGTTGTTCAGTAACATTAAAAGAAAAAATATAGTACAATACTATAGTATATTCCATATAAATCTGGATAAAAAGTCACTGACACGACCCTTACCAAGTAACACAGCATAGTTATTATTATTCCATCGTTTGCATACAAACTTAACGATAAATACGAAGCGATACGAGTATCATAATACTTTCGCCAGATGCCAAAGTACGTATCTTAAAAAAGTGTGCTTTTTGGGTTTATTATTTTCTGTAATAACGTATTAAAACAATTGTCTATGTATATTACGTTTACACAAAGTAGCTTCAACTCCCTGGTGCACATCCGTATTTTTCGATTCTGAAAAAAAATCACCATTTACTTGAGATTTACACGTGATATGCAGATATTTTTATTGAAATTATAATTCATTTTATTACTGCATAACATTTATTCCAAAATTATATCAATAATAATAATAAAAAAAGTTTATGTAATAATAAGTTCCAAAAAATTTAAATCATAAGATACTCCCTTTCGTTATCGCTTGTTTTTTGGCCAGATGCGCGCAAAACATCCGCCATTTTGTTTATCCCTCATTCATTCCGTGTTTGTTGAGCGCTTGCGTTAGACGTCATACTTCGGAGTTTACGTTTCATTGTTTTATTTGTTGGTTATTTGTTATTTATTTTGTTGAAAGTTAGTTGTTATTTTGTTAAACTTGTTGGGCGGCCATGGAGTCGGAGAGCGGTAAAAAACCTCGGCGGCGAAGAATTATTGAACCTCAAGCAGGTGAGTACATACTTAACTTACATGGTATTTTTATAAGAGGGTTGGTCTGAAGGGTTTCTTGGGTTGGCTTTAGTATTCTGCGGCACGAATTCGTGGGTAATTTTGTTACTGATCGCTTACCCGTTGTTTACTTAGTCAGAATATAACTGGTTTATTTTGCCGGAAATGCGTAGTTTTCAAGATATTTCAATTTTAATGTTTGAGGTTAGGTTGCTCGTTACCATATTATTTCAAAAAGTAGGTTACCAGATCAACAAAAGTGACAGAACCGAATCTTTCAACCCCGAATTCTACGTGGTCTTTCCGCTCTTACCCCTAGAGTGTTTATAAAAAAAAACGGAGGCGCGAAGGGAGAGCAGCCGCCGCTATGCTCGCCTGCGCAGCTTCGGCTTTTTGGTCGCCTTCTGCGACCAGCCTCAGCCGCTCGGCTCGTACGGTGTCTGTGCTTATTTACGCTGGGGCGAAGGGGCTGCTCTTCCCGAAGCGCCGGAGCAGAACCAGAAAGAAATCTAATGAATATTTGAACAGTTCTTATTTTAAGGAAATATATCTCCAAAAATATATCTGCTTTTGTATTATTTAATTAAATTTAGACAATTTAAGGCCAAGATCAGACCTTTTTGACTGACCTAACCTCAAAATTAAAAAAAAAATATATCTCAAAAAGGGGGGTTTCCGGCATATCCCCCCTTCAGGGAGGCACACCCCCTCCCCCCTCCCCCACCCCCCTCCTGCCGCAGGATACCAAAGAATTACTCCATATCTTTCTTTTTTCTTTTACTATTTGATTAAAAATCGATATCATATAATTTTTATACTTAATTCACCAGGTCCATCTTCAGAAAATCCATTGCCATTGTGTTCCCCCGTTAAAAAACGGAAACCAAACACGTTAAGCGTTGGAGAACGAAACATTATTATAAATGTCTTCAAATATGTACAGAATACCTGGCCTCAAGACGAATACCGTTCAAATCCACAAATAGTGGCTAAAACTGCGGAGATGACAGGCGTGAGTAGGAGCTCTATATATACAGTACTCAAGGATTATAGAGAAACACACAGAGTTGAACCAAAGGATAGTACAAGAAAAAGAATTTCAACATGGGAAAAGCTGGATAATTTTACAAAATCAGCCATTAGGCAAAAACTGCACACTTTTTTTCGGGAGGGCCAGCTACCGAACCTGAAAAAAATTGCAAGCAGTAAATGATGATGACATGTTACCAAACTTCAGCAGGATCACTCTTTGGCGTGTTCTCAAAAAATTGAAATATAAATTTATGACTAGAGACAGAAAAAGTCACCTAATTGACAGACCGGAAATAGCTTTGTGGAGGGTCAAATATTTAAAAGAAATTGAAAAATTTCGAGAGGAAGACTGCCGTATTTTTTATCTTGATGAGACTTGGGTAAATGCAGGTAATTAGTCAATCATAAGTTATCATCCCTCTTCCGTTTTTGATTATTAAATTTGCCCATATCAACAACTCTGTTTTATTATTTCAGGTCACACTGTATCAAAAACCTGGAATGATAGGGGAGAGTTGGCTATATTGTACCGGCAGATTAATTGTACCCCCCGCATATTTTCTACCAACCGTAGTATTTTTTTAATCTGGCAATACTACTTTACAGTTGGCATCCCTCAGGAAGCCATGACAGTTTGCAAAATCGCTGCGGTTCAGTTTCTGTTAGTTATAAAATAAAAACAATTTTCGTTGTTCTTCTTCTAATATTTTGGCTGGAATCGCTAAGGTTTAACACACAAACAGAAAGCTTTTAGAAATTCACTATTGAAATACACGGATCACTAGTTAATTGCCTTTTTTTCTGTAATAATTAATTTGCACGATCATTTAAGGTTATGATATGACAAACTGTTTTTTTGAAATGTGGGTTGTTTCGTTAATTGTACCGGTACAATTTAACGAACTATATCTAATATTATGTTTTGAAATTATCAAAAGTATTTTTTGATCGTGAATATTATTACGTAAATGGTTTTTAAGGAAAGGAGGTTGTTGAGGAGGAAGGTTGTGATTTTTTTTTTCTGTAAAGTAACTTTTGTAACTTAGTTCAAGTAACTTTTTTATTATAGGTTTGTTCTTTTGTAGGTATTTGTAATCAGAGAACTGTGATTTACTATATATGAAAAAAACATGTTTTTGCCAAAGTAACTTATTGATTTTTTAAGATGATTCGAAAATATTAGAAACCTTACACTGGTTCCTAAATCGTACCATTATCTAATTAGGTTAAGATTTCATTTTGTAGCTTTGCATCTTTAAATCTCTAATCAGAGGGTTGTGATTAATAAATGTGTAAGATGGGATATGGATGTAACACACTTTACTTATTTGAGCTTTAAATAAAACAAACATGGGTGTAAAAAATACTATCTTCTTTTTTTGCTATTTGTATGGAAAATCCTGAAGTACAAATTAGAAACCCTGTGGTACAATTAAACGTACCGGTCTCTAAATCGTACCAAAAGCTACTTTTAAGAAAAATATTTATAATGGAGAAACTATTGATTCATATAAAAAAATAGTTATGGCATAGTAGGTTCAATAAAATAAGCTAAGTATTTAACACACAAAGATTTACATAACCTTAATAGATTTCTCTAAAAATTTAATTAACGTTAAGGGGTTCAATATAGCCGACTCTCCCCTACGTCTATATCGTCCAGTCACCAGGCATTAAGGCCTCGGTCTCGAATTTTGCGGGCGGCGGAGCGGCAGCGGCGGCGGCGCGGGAGAGGGGCGGGCAACGCATACCTGTTCTCGAAACCAGCGGGCAGATCGCGCGGCACTGTAGCGGTGTAGTGTTGTGTTCGTGGTTGTGTTGTCGACATTCGCAAACGAAATGTCTGAAAATCGGCGACAACATCTTTTTGATTCAAATTTATTCCTAACGCTCGATTTATTGTGGGCAAACGAAGAAGTGGATCCCTACTTTATGGCAAGGAAAATAAATGGCGAGTTTTATCGAAATTATGAAGAACAGAGACAAAATCCCGATAAATTCTACGACTACACCAGAATGAGTGTAGAAACTTTTGACTATATTCTAGAAACTATCAAGAGTGATTTAGAGTCTGGAATTAATCTAAAAAGTTTTAGAGGTATATCTCCAGCAGAAAAATTATACATAACGCTTGGGGAAGTAAAACAACGAAATTGTAATTTGTAATTGTATTTATTGATAGTTACAAAAAGGAAGTGTTGTACCTACTAATTTAGTAAATAGTTTGGCATCGGTATTAAGTTCCCAGATACAATAATTTTAATTAAATACCTACTACACATTAATCAGCCTTAATTATTTATCTTTGGCGAAAAATATAATATAAAAACGTTTCGTAAGAAATAAGTAACATAACAGTTTGTCATTTATTTTTAAAATCACAGTTTTCGTTTGTACGACGATTAATTATTTCTACAATCACAGTTTTCTTACTCATTTACAGTATTTTTATTACAAGGTCGATATACTTAGTGGTCAGTATAATTCCACGCTTATTCTAATCTTAAAACTAAATCTTCTCTCTAAAATTAAAGTTCTCATTTGTACGACGATTAGTTACCTATTTAAATCACAGTTTTGTTATTTATTGACAGTATTTTCATTATAAGATTGATATACCTCTATTGTTGAGTACTATACCCATACATATATGATTCATTAGAAGGGTACGTGCTTTCATTTACACTTAACTCATCTAGAAGAGCTTGATTAATTTTTTGTCTTACTCTAAACTTTTGAACAGGAGTGAATTTTTCCATTTGTGGAAGCAAACTCATAAAAAAGTAGTAGTCATCAGACTTATTCTCATTTCTAGAAGCCTCGTTTCTACTTTGATTTGATAAATCATTTTCCAGCAGTCTTATCCTTTTCCTTTCCAATTCTAAAAATTCAGTTCTTATGTCATTCGCTGTTCTCTTTTTTCTTGATCGTTGTGACGCAGAAGCTTCTCTTGAAGGCGTAGAAATTTCTTGCGATGATGTAGAAGCTTCTTGAGAAGAAACAGGAGCCTCTTGTGAGGATGTAGAAGGTTGTTGTGGATAAATAGAAGATTCTTCATTATGACCGGTTGTATCTTCTTGAGAGTTTTCTCCAGATATGTCTTCTATCTCAAAAGAATCATTACTTATCTGATTACTTACTTCAGTACTGCTTAAATTACCCTCAGTAACATTTGGTACAACTTCATCTTGCAAAAACCTCAATTGAGAAAAATATTGCCAATTTGAGGGTTGATTAACATTTCCGGCATCTCCTGATCTAGGGGCAGGATTTTTTTTTAATTCCTTTCTATAGTGATCTTTTAAATTTTTCCATTTCTTCTTTAAATCGGTCACTGAAACAAAGAACGAACAGACTATTTATTACATACATAACTTTAACATATATATGCTTTAATTTTCAGGTTTTTGGCGAGTGGGCAGACTTTCAAAAGACTGTCGTTATCATTCAGAATGGGAAAAAACACGGTAGCCAACATAGTTTATGGCACTTGTAAAGCTATATGAAAAAAATTGGTACATTTACATATGCCAAAACCGACAGAAGAATTATTGAAAAATATATCGGAAAAATACTATGAAAAATGGCAATTTCCTAATTGCGTTGGTGCTATTGATGGCAAGCACTGTCGAATAAAAAATCCTAAGTTCGCTGGATCATCGCATTATAATTATAAACATTTCTTTTCGATGCACTTGCAAGCGGTCGCGGATGCTGACAAAAGATTCATTTGTATAGAAGTTGGAGGAAGAGGGAAACAAAGCGATGCAGGGACATTCCATTATTCTAATTTGAACCGTTTACTTCAAAGTAATAACTACAATATACCAGGTCCACAATATCTACCCACATCAGATATCGTTCTACCAATGGTTTTTATTGGAGATGAAGGATATCCACTCAAGACATATTTGATGCGACCTTATCCACAAAGCGTACTTAATGCACAAAATGAGTTATTTAATAAGCGATTATCGCGGGCTCGAAAGACTATTGAGTGTGCTTTCGGAATTTTAAGATCTAAGTGGCATATTTTCAGATCGCCCATAGAGACAAACAAATGTCATGCAAGATTACTCATCAAAACTTGCTGTTTGTTGCATAACATTATCCGAGATAAGGACGGTGATAATGACATTGCCTATATTACTGTCAATACGAATCAACAAACATTACAAACACGATTACAAACCAACGTCCGGACGTCTTATCAAGCACAATATATACGTGAAAAATTCAAAGATTATTTTGTAAATAATCCCATCAGCTACTAATTAATTTGTAAACCATAATAAACATTGTATATAACATAATAAATAATTTTTATATTCACCTACCTTCAATATTCAGTTCGTTTTTTATTTCTTCCCATAATTGGTTAATTATTCTTCTATTTTTATGGTTCACATCTTTGCTGTTCCATATGGGTCTCCTCTCAAAGATTGCCGAAATAATTTGCTCTTGCACGTCCGAGGACATTTTGATACGTCACAAAAAAAATGTACAACACTATACTACAATGCAGACGCGCAACGCGGGACGGTCACCGCTCGACTGGAGTGCACCGCTCGTTGCCCGCCCCCGCGCCGCTCCCGCGCCGCTGTTTTCGAGACCCGGTCCATTTGACGATACGCATAAGATCCTGCCGCTCCCGCTCCGCTGCCGCCGCCGCCCCGCTGCCCGCGGAATTCGAGACCGAGGCCTAATCGAAGGGCTCAGTACAGGGCCGAAAAATCCCACTGGCAAAGGCAAAAGACTTATAATCGTACATATTGGGAATGAAGAAGGGTTTGTTGAAGGTTGCCAGTGGGTTTTCGAATGCTCGAAAACAAGCGATTACCACGAAAGCATGGATGCTGAACATTTTGAAGAATGGTTTACCAAAGTTCTCAATAAATTAAAAAAAAAAGATGTCGTCGTAATGGATAATGCAAGTTACCACTCTCGGTATGTAATTTTATGTTTTGCCTTCTTCTGACTAGGCTATTTATTAATTATTATTTGAAAACTAAAACGCTACAGAGTTCGAGTATTGTAGTATTTATAATTTTAATACATACATACATACATAAAATCACGCCTTTATTCCTTACGGGGTAGGCAGAGCGTCCAACGCCTCCTAAAAGGCGCTTACGCCACGTATGACAAAAATTGAGGGCAATGACAGATTGTAAAATTATGTAATCCTTCCATACTGGACTGGGAGAGAAAGAAAAATATACAATGTTCTAGTTGCCCTTCCTCCGGGGTATGCTGTAGAAGTCAGCAAAAGGGATCTGAGGGTTACAGTGTTTGTAAATAAGGCGATGGGCTGACAACCTGTCACTACAGCAATACATAATTTTAATATAACTTATTAATACACATTATATACATACCTTATATTGTGATATACATCTTTATTTTCAGACGACAAGAAAGAACTCCAACCTCCTTGTGGAGGAAACAACAAATAGTGGAATGGTTGGAGTCAAAAAACGTCACTATTGAAGACAATTCCACTAAAGCAGAACTCTTGGAAAAGGCCAAAGTAATGAAACAAAATTATCAAAGTTATGTTGTGGATACGATGGCTAAGAAAAAAGGCATTGAAGTGCTTAGGTTGCCACCCTACCACTGTGAGCTCAATCCTATTGAGCTCATATGGGCAGACGTAAAGGGTCACCTCGCCAGAAATAATACAACATTCAAACTAGATGACGTTAAAATTTTACTTAAAGAAGGCTTAGCAAACATAACACCAGACAAGTGGAATAAATGCGTAGAGCATGTGAAGAAAGAAGAAGAAAAGATGAAGGAAATGGACTACATAATTGATAGAACTGTGGATTCATTTATAATTCATGTGACGGATGACGAGAGCTCTGACAGTGAAACCGACGATGATGATGACGACAGTACATAAGTACAGAAGGCGCTACCATCCGCGCAGCTCCACGTGTCCCGGCTAGACACTAGTAAGTACTACGTCGAAGGGCATCGAGGAGTACGTGCGGAAATCGTGGCCAGTCTTCAGCTAGGAGCCAATCGACCGAGTGCTTGTGAGACAGCTGAAGTCGAAGCGGCCGACAACGTTCCGGTCGTTCGTGATCCGCGTCTCCAAGTTCCAAGAGAGTGTGCTCCTGAACTCTGCATTCTGGCCGATGGGGTATAGATGGGCGGTTGGGTAATAAATGATTATTATTATAAGTAAATAATTTATTTTTATTGTTTATAAATACCTTATCCCGCCCGCACCCGCACTTTACAATAGCAGAACATTTCTCCTCCATATCAGTTCCACGGCCGTTGCAATACGGTCAACGACGAGTGAAAATGAGGTATTTATAAACAATAGGAACCTATTTTAATTAAAATTTGTGCTGAGGGACCTGTGACTATAAAGTGACAATAAGGTGTAAAGTTATAATTTTCAATAAATCATATTTTTATTTGTAGATTCTTGTTTCATTCTTCGTCATTTTGTTTCTGACTGCATGGAAATGTACAAATATGTACAAAAATTATAGAGTGGGATAAAACAACACAATAACAATAAAAGAGCAATATACCCTTTACATTTTTGGTTAATATATCCATATAAAATATTTCTTGACAGTTATTAAAAATAACGTAGCGTCAAAATGTTTGCTACACCTGGCAAAGTCGCAAGCTCACCCCGCCTTCTACTACTGTATGCCAGCAATTGTATATTTTGCGGTAATTTCTTAAGACTTTAATAGTATCGTTTGAAAATAATGAGTGCATTAGTACGCAGGCGTCAATGACTTTTTATCCAGATTTATATGGAATATACTATAGTTTATTCATTTAAAAATTGTTCTGCCAGGGAACACGTCCTTCTTCACTCATGAAATATTCAGCAAGTTTGTTTCTTATTTCCATAGCAGATTCAGGGTAGCGTCTTCCCATAGCATTTAAATTCGACATATTAACAGAGCCAGTTTCTCTGCGCCAAGATCCTTCTAAACAATCGTGATCCACATTTTCAGAATCAAAAGTTCCATGTGGGTTGTACAGTGATCTCGATTCACTATTTCGCCTTAAAAAATTATGGAGGTATACGCACGCCATTACAACATGTTCAGCATTGAAGGGCAGGATGGTTATGGGAGTTCGGAATATACGAAATACAACACCTAAGATACCGAACACATTTTCGACAATTCTTCTAGCTCTTGACAATCGATAGTTGAAAATGCGTCTTGTTGTACCCACGTCATGATTACCGGGATATGGCTTCATCATGTTTTCTGTCAGTGCAAAGGCGCTGTCTCCTACAAGTACGTAAGGTATATTCGGCCCATCTTGTCGTATTGGGTCTGGAGTCGGCCAGTTGAGTTGGTTATCAGCCAAAGCTTTATAAAAAGCAGTCTCTTGGAATACTCCACTGTCAGAAGATTTTCCTTTAGCACCACAATTTGCATAGATAAAATTGTAATTTTTATCGACAATACCCAATAGGACAATACTAAATTGTTCTTTATAGTTAAAATAGTCACTTCCCGAATTCAAAGGAGCTTGGATCAAAACGTGTTTACCGTCTATAGATCCAACGCAATGCGGAAAATTCCATATATTTTCAAAGCTTCTAGCCTTGGCTTTCCATTCATTTGCAGTAGCTGGGACCTGTAAAGAAATAATTATACATTAAATACTATTTTACGTACTAATAATTAAGGATTCATGTCTAACAGATGTTTGAAATAATACAATACGTGTTTTATTATAGTCTATCCTTATTATAATAATTGATTTAATATTTATATCATTAATTTTTTAGAGTCCACAAAGCCAAAACACGAGTTCGTCTCCGGATAAAGATGTCGTTCTACAGTCTCAATCTACCGTTCCGGAATTTCAATCTCCTCATCAACTAGAATCGCAATCTACCATTGATCAAGCAGAGCAACCCACAACCCCTGCACCAACACCTTCATCGTCGCGACCAACTCGCAAGAGGAGCTACCCCAATGAAGATAGATTGGAGGAGGCTTATGAAGTTCTGCATGCTGCTAAAAACAGAATGATGTCCCGAGATGAATTCGATGTTTATGGACAGTACGTAGGAACTGAGTTACGTGCATTAAATGACGAACACAGTGTAATTATGGCTAAATATTATATTAATAATATTTTATTAGATGCACGCCAGCCAGTTGTTCAACAGGGCTATAGCACTGCATCCAGTTATATTAGCCCCGAGCCTTCTGAAGAGCTTATTATACAAAATATACTTGAAACTATGGATTCCTCGAGCACTAATAGCATTGATGGCACTAATACTAATTGATTTACGTTGGTCGCTATATCCATCTTGTACTCTTTAAAATTTATTTTACTGAAGATTAAAATTCTTCTTTAACTTACCTTTATAAATATCTTCAATTTGTTTATCAGTTCTTTACAAACTTCTGGTACTATTTTACGTATCAGTTGTTTTGACACTCGAAAAGTGTACGACAAAGAAGCATAAGAATCTCCAGTCGACAAGTACCTCAATGTAATGGCAAGTCTGATATGAGGACTAATAGCGTTCCGTAATATTGTATCCTGTTTGGCTATGGAAGGTGCGATCATTTGCAATAAAGTTTCAAAATCAGATGATGACATGCGAGTAAAATTCACAAACGATCCGTCAGACATTCGGAGATCACTTAGAATATTAAGTCTTCTTTCTCGTTGTAATAAGAAATTCCGCATCCACCACCTTCTCTTTCTCTTACGTTTCAACACACTCGATATTACTATATATATAGCTGGAAACCCACTCACTCACTCACTCACTCACTGACTGACATAATTGTTCTCCCAGAAGGAGGGTCGGGGGGTGAAAGTGATGTATGGGAAAAGTGTGGAGGTGGTTTTGGTGAGTATGGGAAAATTCCGAAATCTTGGAAAACTGCTCCTCATCATGGAGTGACCCTGCGGCCTGGCTAAACTATAAGAGGAAGGCGGGTGGTTCTCAAACAAATTTTGGAGCACACCCTGGGCAATTTCAGATTTTCATGTAAAAAATCCAAAATGGCGGAAAACAAGATGGCTTTGAATATCTCGGAAACGGTTAGAGGTAGAGTGGGGGTGTTCGACCAAATGTCATAGAGGGCGGTGGGGGTCAAGTGCTGGTAGTCATAAAAAACCAAGATGGCGGATCCAAAATGGCGGCCGAAAAAAAAGTTGCTCTGATCGGGATGAAATTTTGCATGCGGGTGGTCCTCGGGGAGCTTATTTGATATTTATTGTTTGCTTTTTGTTTTTTTCATTTTTCAAGATGGCCGCCATACAAGGGTATTTTGTATGGGGAGCTTTTTTTGGCTCTGGCGTGGAAACGGTGTCCCTGAGGGGGGGGTCGTCATACTTTGTATTGTTCGTCTCCGGGGTAGGCATGTTTTGGTAAATGTCAAAATTCAAAATGGCGGAATCAAAATGGCGGCCGAAATAAAAGTTGCTCTGATCGGGATGAAATTTTGCATGCGGGTAGTCCTCAGGGAGCTCATTTGATATTTTAGGTTCGTTTTTTGAATTTTTCATTTTTCAAGATGGCCGCCATACAAGGGTATTTTGTATGGGGAGCTTTTTTTTGGCTCTGGCGCGGAAACGGTGTCCCCGAGGTGGGGGGTCGCCATACTTTGTATTGTTCCTCTCCGGGGTAGGCAATTTTTGGTAAATGTCAAAATCAAATATGGCGGATTCAAGATGGCGGCCGGGAGTAAATTTGCTCCGATCCGGCTCAAAATCGATATCTGGGGGTTTCCGGGGTCAGTATTTTTATTTTTGAGGTTTGTTTTGTGATTTTGCCATTTTTCAAGATGGCCGCCATACCAAATTTTGTAGGTAAATCATGTACTTCATTGCATCGCGGAATTTAATGCAGGTAGGCTGGTAGTTTCTTTGGAAATACGGTAGGTATGTATGAGGACAAAAAATTGTGTTCGTTTAAAAAGCAATATGGCGGATCCAAGATGGCGGCCAGTTGTCAAGTTGCTCCGATCCGGCTCAAAATCGATATCTGGAGGTTGTCGGGGTCAATAATTATATTTTGATGGTTTGTTATGCGACTGTACCATTTTTCAAGATGGCTGCCACACAAAATTTTGTAGGTAAATCATGTATTTCATTGTATCGCGGAATTAAGTGTGGGTAGGTTCTTAGCTTCTTTGGAAATATGGTAGGTATGTATGAGGACAAAAAATTGAGTTTGTCAAAAATTAAAAATGGCGGATCCAAAATTTCTTCCATGCTGGCCTGGGAGCGAAAAAAAAACATAGAATGTGCCAGCTGCATTTCCTCCCGGGCATGCTGTAAAAACCAGCTAAGGGATCTGAGGGTTTCAGTATATTGTAATTTATGCGATGGGCTGACAACCTGTCACTACAGCAATATACTTACATCTATCTTAAATAACCCTCAAAACTTTGTCAGACGTGGCGGAAAGACCTTTGTTTGGGTCGTTTACGCTCTGCCTACCCCATTAGGGATAAAGGCGTGATTATATGTATGTATGTATGGATCCAAAATTGCGGCCGGGTGTCATGTTTCTCTGATCCGGCTTAAAATCGGTATCTGGGGGTTTTTGGGGTCGCTGATTATAGATCTGAAGTTTTTTTATGACTACGTGAATTTTCAAGATGGCCGCCATATAAAAGTCACATCCGGCACGCGGGCTGCTTTAGCTGCCCGCGCACCACACACGTCACCTGGACACCGGCACGCGGGCTGCTTATCTGCCCGCGCATCCCGCGCTCTACCGGGACACCGGCACGCGGGCTGCTTTAGCTGCCCGCGCACCACGCACCCTACCAGGACACCGGCACGCGGGCTGCTTTAGCTGACCGCGCACCCTGCCCCTCACTGGCATATCGGCACGCGGGCTGCTTTAGCTGCCCGCGCACCACGCGCCTCACCTGCACACAGGCACGCGGGCTGCTTTAGCTGCCCGCGCACCCCGCACCCTACCAGGACACCGGCACGCGGGCTGCTTTAGCTGCCCGCACACCGCACCCTACCAGGACATCGGCTCGTGGGCTGCTTTAGCTGCCCGCGCACGCCGCACCCTTACCTGGCAAACGGCACGCGGGCTGCTTTAGCTGCCCGCGCACGCCACACCCTAACTGGAAACCGGCACGCGCTGCTTTAACTGCCCGCGCACCACCCACCTCACCAGCAATTTTGACATATCATACAAAATCAAAATGGCGTATTTAAAATGGCGGCTAAAACTAATCTTGCTCTGATCTGGCTAGAAATCGTAACTTACGGGTTTTATGGGTTGCTGATCATAGATGTTGCTGATTTTTGGATTTTGAGAATTTTCAAGATGGCGGCTGTTAAATACAAAACTTGCTCTGATTGGACTCAAAATTGACATTTGGGGGTTTCTTGGGTTACTGACCTCAAATATTTAGTTGATTTTTAGATTTCAAGTATTTTCAAGATGGCCGCTATACAAAAAGAACATGTTTAGGTCAGAACAATATATAATTAAAAAACTTGCACCGCCCAACAAAACACCGCAGGCACAACGACCGCGGGCTGCTTTAGCAGCCCGCGCACTACGCAACCACTAGTTACTATATATATAGCTGGAAACCCACTCACTCACTCACTCACTCACTGACTGACATAATTGTTCTCCCAGAAGGAGGGTCGGGGGGTGAAAGTCGTGTATGGGAAAAGTGTGGAGGTGGTTTTGGTGAGTATGGGAAAATTCCGAAATCTTGGAAAACTGCTCCTCATCATGGAGTGACCCTGCGGCCTGGCTAAACTAAAAGAGGAAGGGGGGTGATTCTCAAACTAATTTTGGACCACACCCTGGGCAATTTCAGATTTTCGTGTAAAAAATCCAAAATGGCGGAAAACAAGATGGCTGCCATACAAAATAAAAAGTTGAATATCTTGGAAACGGTTAGAGATAGTGGGGGGGTGTTCAACCAAATGTCATAGAGGGCGGTAGGGGTCAAGTGCCGGTGGTCACGAAAATCCAAGATGGCGGATCCAAAATGGCGGCCGAAAAAAAAGTTGCTCTGATCGGGATGAAATTTTGCACGCGGGTGGTCCTCGTTGAGCTTATTTGATATTTTTGGTTCGATTTTTGTTTTTTCATTTTTCAAGATGGCCGCCATACAAGGGTTTTTTGTATGGGGAGCTTTTTTTGGCTCTGGCGTGGAAACGGTGTCCCCGAGGTGGGGGGTCGCCATACTATGTATTGTTCTACTCCGGGGTAGGCAAATTTTAGTATATGTCAAAATTCAAAATTTTGGAATCAAAATGGCGGCCGGGAGGCAATTTGCTCCGATCCGGCTCAAAATCGATATCTGGGGGTTTCCGGGGTCAGTGTTTTTATTTTTGAGGTTTGTTTTGTGTTTTTGCCATTTTTCAAGATGGCCGCCATACCAAATTTTGTAGGTAAATCATGTATTTCATTGCATCGCGGAATTTAATGCAGGTAGGTTGGTAGTTTCTTTGGAAATATGGTAGGTATGTATTAGGACAAAAAATTGTGTTCGTCAAAAATACAATATGGCGGATCCAAGATGGCGGCCGGGTGTCAAGTTGCTCTGATCCGGCTGAAAATCGATATCTGGTGGTTGTCGGGGTCGCTGATTAAAGATCTATAGTTTTTTTTGTGACTCCGTGAATTTTTAAGATGGCCGCCATACAACATCAAATTGAAAGGGCCCGAATCAAATTATAAGTAGACACGGTGTCCCCGAGGTGGGGGGTCGTCATACTATGTATTGTTCTACTCCGGGGTAGGCAACGTTAAGTATAAGTCAAAATTCAAAATGGCGGAATCAAAATGGCGGCCGGGAGGCAATTTGCTCCGATCCGGCTCAAAATCGATATCTGGGGGTTTCCGGGGTCAGTGATTTTATTTTTGTGGTTTGTTTTGTGATTTTGCCATTTTTCAAGATTGCCGCCATACAAAATTTTGTAGGTGAATTATGTATTTGATTTTATCGCGGACATTTTCGCAGGTAGGTTGGTAGTTTCTTAGGAAATATGGTAGGTATGTATTAGGACAAAAAAATGTGTTAGTCAAAAATTCAATATGGCGGATCCCAGATGGCGGCCGGGTGTCAAGTTGCTCTGATCCGGCTGAAAATCGATATCTGGTTGTTGCCGGGGTCGCTGATTATAGATCTGAAGTTGTTTTTGTGACAACGTGAATTTTCAAGATGGCCGCCATACAAAAGTCACATCCGGCTCGCGGGCTGCTTTAGCTGCCCGCGCACAACTCACCCCACCAGCAATTCTGACATGCTATTATAAAAACAAAATGGTGGATTTAAGATGCTGCTGAAATTTATCTTGCTTCGATCTGGCTTGAAAACGTAGACAAGGGGTTTTTGGGGTAGCTTATCATAGAGTTTGGTTAAATTTTGGATTTTGACAGTTTTCAAGATGGCGGCTGATAAAAACACAACTTGCTCTGATTGGACTCAAAATTGACATCTGGGGGTGTTTAGGGTTTCTGATTTCAGGTTTGAGATTGTTTTTGACTATTTGTGATTTTTCAAGATGGCCGCCATACAACATCAAATTGAAAGGGCCCGAATCAAATTATAATTAAAGACTTGCGCCGCAATATAAAAGTCACATCCGGCACGCGGGCTACTTTAGCTGCCCGCGCACCACACACGTCACCTGGACAAAGGCACGCGGGCTTCTTTAGCTGCCCGCGCACCCCGCACTCTACCTGGACAACGGCACGCGGGCCGCTTTAGCTGCCCGCGCAACCTGCCCCTCACTGGCATATCGGCACGCGGGCTGCTGTAGCTGCCCGCGCACCCCGCACCCTACCAGGACACCGGCACGTGGGCTGCTTTAGCTGCCCGCGCACGCCGCACCCTGAACTGGAAAACGGCACGCGGGCTGCTTTAGCTGCCCGCGCACGCCACACCCTAACTGGAAACCGGCACGCGCTGCTTTAACTGCCCGCGCACCACCCACCTCACCAGCAATTTTGACATATCATAGAAAAACAAAATGCTCCGATCTGGCTAGAAATCGTAACTTATGGGTTGCGGATTATAGATTTTGCTGATTTTTGGATTTTGAGAATTTTCAAGATGGCGGCTGTTAAATACAAAACTTGCTCTGATTGGACTCAAAATTGACATCTGAGGGTTCTTTGGGATACTGACCTCAAATATTAAGTTGATTTTTAGATTTCAAGTATTTTCAAGATGCCCGCCATACAAAAAAAAATTGTTTAGGCCAGAACAATATAAAATTAAAAACTTGCGCCGCCAAACAAATAAGAGCTCAACAAAACACCGCGGGCTGCTTTAGCAGCCCGCGCACTACGCAACCACTAGTTACTATATATATAGCTGGAAACCCACTCACTCACTCACTCACTCACTGACTGACATAATTGTTCTCCCAGAAGGAGGGTCGGGGGGTGAAAGTCGTGTATGGGAAAAGTGTGGAAGTGGCTTTGGTGAGTATGGGAAAATTCCGAAATCTTGGAAAACTGCTCCTCATCATGGAGTGACCCTGCGGCCTGGCTAAACCATAAGAGGTAGGCGGGTGGTTCTCAAACTAATTTTGGAGCACACCCTTGTCAGTTTCAGTTTTTGGTAAAAAAAAAACAAAATGGCGGAAAACAAGATGGCTGCCATACAAAATAAAAAGTTGATTATCTCGGAAACGGTTAGAGATAGAGGGGGGGTGTTCGACCAAATGTCATAGAGGGCGGTGGGGGTCAAGTGCCAGTGGTCACGAAAATCCAAGATGGCGGATCCAATATGGCGGCCGAAAAAAAAGTTGCTCTGATCAGGATGAAATTTTGCAAGCAAGTGGTCCTCGGGGAGCTTATTTGATATTTTTGGTTTGTTTTTTGATTATACCATTTTTAAAGATGGCCGCCATACAAGGGTATTTTGTATGGGGAGCTTTTTTTGGCTCTGACGCGAAAACGGTGTCCCTGAGGTGGGGGGCCGCCATACTTTGTATTGTTTCTCTCCGGGGTAGGCATGTTTTGGTAAATGTCAAAATCCAATATGGCGGATTCAAGATGGCGGCCGGGAGTCAATTTGCTCCGATCCGGCTCAAAATCGATATCTGGGGGTTTCCGGGGTCAGTGTTTTTATTTTTCTGGTTTGTTTTGTGATTTGGCCATTTTTCAAGAAGGCCGCCATACAAAATTTTGTAGGTTAATTATGTATTTCATTGTATCGCGAAATTTATAGCAGGTGGGTTAGTAGTTTGTTTGGAGATATGGTTGGTATGTAATAGGATATTAAATTAATTTTGACAAAAATCCAATATGGCGGATCCAAGATGACGGCCGGGTGTCAAGTTGCTCTGATCGGGCTGAAATTCGATATCTGGGGGTTTTTGGGTTCGTGGATTACAGATTTGATCTTTTTTTGTGACTGCGTGAATTTTCAAGATGGCCGCCATACACAATTTTGTAGGTAAATCATGTATTTCATTGTATCGCGGAATTTATTGCAGGTCGATTGGTAGATGCTTTGGAATTATGGTAGGTTATACATATATAAGGACAAAAAATTGTGCGTGTCGAAAATCCAATATGGCGGATTCAAGATGGCGGCCGGGAGTAAAATTGCTCCGATCCGTCTCAAAATCGATATCAGGGGGTTTTTGGGGTCAATGATTTAATATCGATGGTTTTTTTTGTGACATGCCATTAATCAAGATGGCCGCCATACAAAATTTTGTAGGTGAATCATGTATTTTATTGTATCGCGGGATTAATTGCAGGTCGGTTGGTAGTTTCTTTGGAAAAATGGTAGGTATGTATTTGGACAATGTTTTTTTTTCATATTTTAAAAATGGCGGCTGGGTGTCAATTTGCTCTGATCCGGGTCAAAATCGATATCGGGGGGATATCAGGGTTACTGATTATAAACATGATTATTTTTTTGTGACTGCGTGAATTTTAAAGATGGCCGCCAAACAAAAGTCACATCCAGCACTTTAGTACGCAACCCGCACACGGCTGCTTTAGCTGCCCGCACACCTCGCACCCTACCAGGACACCGGCACGCGGGCTGCTTTAGCTGCCCGCGCACCCCGCGCCCTACCTGGACACCGGCACGCGGGCTGCTTTAGCTGCCCGCGCACCCCGCACCCTACCAGGACACCGGCACGCGGGCTGCTTCAACTGCCCGCGTACCCCGCATACCAGCTCGCGGGCTGCTTTAGCTGCCCGCGCACAACTCACCTCATCAGCTATTTTGACATGTTATAGAAAAACAAAAGGCGGATATAAGATGGCGGCTAAAACTAATCATGCTCCGATCTGACTAGAAATCGTAACTTACGGGTTTTAGGGGATTTTTGTTTGATTATTGGATTCTGAGAATTTTCAAGATGGCGGCTGTTAAAAACAAGACTTGCTCTGATTGGACTCAAAATTGACAAATGTGGATTTTTTGGGTTTCTGAGTTCAGGTTTGAGATTGCTTTTGAAAATTTGTGATTTTTCAAGATGGCCGCCATACAAAAATAAAATGTTTAGGCCAGAACAATATAAAATTAAACACTTGCGCCGCCCAACAAAACACCGCAGGCACAACGACCGCAGGCTGCTTTAGCAGCCCGCGCACTACGCAACCACTAGTAATTACTATGTACGCAGCACTAATAGCCACAACCTCCTCGGGCGACATTTCTATAAACACTGAGAAGTGTGGTCGACAAAATGTTCCGCGACATGTATCTCGGCACATTTCACGTAGTTGTTGAGGAACATGTTCCGCAACATGTTGCTCCGTTTGTCCCCTAGTGTATCCGTGACTTTATGCTCCTGCGCGTGTTGATTACTAATTTTGGAATTACTTGTATTGCGTTTGTGATTTACCGTGTTCAGTTGTAGCTTTACGCTCCTGCACGTGTTATTTCGGACTATTGAACTAATTGACATTTTAATTGAGTGTATGTACGATTGCCATGGCTGCATTTACATCTCAGGAACAAGCGGATATCGTTTTTATGTATGGCAGAGCTGATGGTAACGGAGCTTTGGCACGACGTTTGTACCAAGAACGTTACCCGAACCGCAGGTAAAGTAACTTCTAATACTAACATTATTACTTCAATTGCCATGTTGATTTGTAACTGACGTTACTAATAAACAATTTCATTTCAGGCTACCTAATGTTCGAGTATTTTACAACACGTATCGCAGACTTACGGAATCTGGCATCCATCATGCAGTACCCGGAGTGAATCCAGGAAGACATGTCCCCGACGTTGAAGAACAAATACTTGCAGCCTTTGAAGCGGATCCTACAACCAGCGTCAGAACTGTGGCGAGAAACTTAAACCTTTCAATATGGAAAGTGTGGAGTACCATGCATCGGGAACATAAATATCCGTTTCACGGTAGAGGCGTGCAAGGCTTGGTAGAAACCGATCCTGGGAGAAGGATGCAGTTCTGCCGATTTATGCTCAATAGCGACATTGACGACAGATGGTTTCTAAAATCTATCCTCTGGACTGATGTGATATATTATGAGCGGTGTGGCGATAGGTAGCGAATAAAATACCGAGTTTTAGGACATGTCTGTAATGTCAGGTCTCCAAATATAGAATGCTTACAACAAATGCTTAATGATAAAATGTAAACTAAACTTATTGCTAGCTCAAGCAATATGCATCGCATGTCGCAGTCAGTATGAAATATGCTGCGGTGAAACTATTAATCAGGTATTTTCTACCTTCACTTCATCTCCCCCGAAAAGTACCCTTCACCACCGGGGCAGCAGAAAAAAAAATGTGATACATATTACTTGGTTTATAAAATAGAACATTTTTTTATTTTATTAATATTATACAAACAAATCTAAAAAGAAATCATGTAACGAACAACTTAGTATTATTTTTATGGGTTACATAAACTTTGCCATCTTTCAAAATCTTTACATTAGGTGACAAGTCTTCAATTACTCTATATGGTCCTAAATAGATACTATCAAGCTTTGTACCCACTTGATTTTTTAACAGAATTAAATCGTCATTTTTATATATTACACTGTTCACATGTTTATCATAGTCAACTTTTCTCAAAGTTTTCCCTTCTATTAAATTATTCCTAGCATCAGATTGCGCTCTTTGCAATCTGTACTTAAGCTGTAAAGGATACGCATCTGGATTATACAAAGGTTCTATTATTTCTGAATTTTGTAAGTTATTAGGCAAAGTACACAGTTTTCCAAAAACCAGTTCGAATGGAGTGTATTGTGTCTCAGTATGTACAGTGGTATTATAAGAGAAACACCAAAAAGGTAACCAACTGCTCCAGTCGGTTGTGTTGTTACTGCACTGTATCCTAAGAAACGCCCCTAAACTCTTATGCGTGTTTTCTAAAGCGCCTATTGTCTCATGGTGGTACGCGGTAGAATGGAGTTTAGTAATTTTTAACAGTTCACATACCTCAGTCATAACTGATGACATGAACTCAGTACCCTGATCTGTCAATATCTCTTTTGGCACACCATATCTTAGAATAAAATTATTTACAAATAAACTAGCCACCGATACTGTGTCCTTCTTTTCAAGCGGATACGCTTCCACATATTTTGACAGATGACACTGTAATGTTAAAATATACTTATTATTATAATTATCTACGTCTAAGGGGCCCATTAAATCTAAACTAACTCTTTCAAAAGCTGTGTTAGGTGTGGTTGTAATAACCATTGGCTCTTTAGTATACCTGTTCGAGTGCTTTTGGATTTGGCAACTCTTACATTTTTTTACAAATTCCATGACGTCATGAGTAATACCTGGCCAGTAAAAGTACTTTTTTATATTATTTAGCACCTTATAACCCCCGCGTGGCCACTTGTGGGTAATAGGTGAAAATCATTCAAAATTACGATTTTAGAATCCCTATCAGTGACTGTCACTACGTCTTTCAATACTAATATTTTGGGAAATTCACGCAATTTATTTACTTCTTTTAACAACATGTTTATAAAATCTTTATTGGATTTTTTATTTATAATAACGAGCTCGTTTACTTTTATTTCTTTACAAAATTCTTGCAATTCTCTCGCTAACACACTTACGGTAGATAACGATCGAGGAATTACATAAATTGCCGATTTATCGGGCACATACATACAGGTACCATTTTTACTATAAAAATATCTCAACTTTTGTATTTCACATAAAATTCGTTTATTAGGACTCAATATTAATTCTACACTGTCTGTCGGTTGTTTAAAGATTTCCACCACTTTAGGTTGATCAGACCTAGAAGTGGTGGGAACCCCACAAGTCATGTCTGTTCTAATGTTGTCATTAGCTAATTTACGAGCTTGAGCTCTAGTTATGACCGATACAACATGCTCATGCATTTCTTTTAATTCTTTAGAGTTCATCGGTAACCGGCTTAATGCATCTGCAGCTGCGTTGAGACGTCCCGGTACATAGCTGATATCGAAATCGTATTCTTCTAAATAGAGTCTAAATTTTGTTAAACGGCTTGACGGATCGGTCATATTGAATAAGTAAATTAAAGGCTTATGGTCTGTTTTGATTTGAAACTTCTTTCCATATAAATATGGTCTGAAATGACGCACAGCCCATACAATAGCCAGTAACTCGAGTTCGATGACTGGGTATCGAGTTTCGGCTGGTCTTAGACTACGGCTTGCGTACGCAATTACCTTGCCGTTACTATTAGACAAAACGGCACCTAAACCTAACTTTGATGCGTCTGTCTGTAAAATAAAGGTGTTATTCTCTGAAAAATCAGGATAATCTAGGATGGTAGGACTAAGTAGTATTTTCTTTAGTTTTTGGAAAGCCTGTTCACAATCATGGTTCCAGTTGAAAGAAACATTTTTCTTACATAAAGCGTTAAGAGGATGTGCAATAAGTGCGAAATTTGGTATAAAACGCCTGTAATAATTAGCAAACGCTACAAAACGTTTGACGTCGTCTACTGAAATTGGAACTGGATACTTTTGTAAAACATCGACTTTTGATGGATCGGGAAAAATACCGTCTGAAGTAATTTTGTGACCTAAATAAATTATTTCCTTACGTAAGAATTCACACTTCATTGGGTTCAATTTTAAATTAACTTGTCGAAATCTTTCCAAAACTTTGATCAAATTTTTGTTATGGGTTTCAAGGTTGTTTCCTACTACTATACAGTCATCCAAATAAATGAGACAAGCTTGATAATTTAAACCTGTCATAGCTATTGTCATTAATCGGGTAAATGAACTTCCGCTAGTTTTTAGACCCATGGGGCACCTTTTCATGCAATATTGCTTATCTGTGGTGAACGCTGTGTATTTCCTGGACTGTTCTTCTAAAGATAGCTGATAATAACCTTGTGATAAATCTAATTTTGAGAAATACACATTATTCGCCAAAGAATCTAAAATATCTGTAATATTAGGCAGAGGGAATTTGTCGTCCTGTATAACTTTGTTCAAATGACGATAATCAATGACTAATCGCCATTTTTTCTCTCCGGATTTGTCTGCTTTTTTGGGAACTAATAATACAGGACTTGACCACTCTGACGTTGTTTCCTCGATTATATCATTCTTAATCATTTCATCAACCTGTTTTTGTATTTCACCCTGAAGTGCCTTAGGTAACCTATAAGGCTTGCTATACACTGGTGAAACATTGTCCTTTAATTTGATTGAATGTTCGTAAAGGTTGGTAGTAGACAAAGTATCGCCTGGTAAATGAAAAACGTCGGCATATTTAGCACATACGTTTTCTATCGTAATTTGCTCTTCTTTGTTTAAATAAGAAGGTAAGGCGAGTAAACTGAAAAGTTTCCTGATTCTATCTGATGTTATTTTCTTATCATCAAACTGATAAGCGACGTATTGATCTAGGCTATGAATTTCTAAATCTGAAACGTTAACTTTTACAGACTCATCAGTCATATTAAGTAAACGAATTGGAATAAGACCATCTTTTTGTTTCGCTATAACTCCCGCTGTGTATACGCCTTTATGAACTTCATTCGCTAAAACAACGCATTCACTAACGTGCGCGGGCACGTGTCGAATTACTTCACATCGTGGAGGTAATATGATGGATTTATCATCCACATGCACTACTATGGAAAGAACCTCGTTTTTTAAACTTAAGGTTGCATTTTCGTAGTTAATGATGGCCTTGTACTTCAAGAAAAAATCTTCTCCGAGTATGCCATTTGCGGAGCAATCTAAGTTCTTGAACACAAAGAATTTATGTTTAAAAACAACTCCTCCAATATTTATATCTAAGTAAATATAACCTACTGATACTAGTTTTCCACATACGCCTTTAATCAAAATTTTATTTGGCCTAATTAAATCTAGCAATGCAGCATTATGTGCTAAACATTCGTACTTAATTACAGTTAAAGTAGCTCCACTATCTACTAATAACTTCAATTCCTCATTTCTTAAATATGATCTCATCGTAAAGAAATTATAAGTATTATAACTAAAAATAAAATGAGTGCATTGTTTATGTTTAGGCACGAAAAAACTGGATGTCTTCCGATGTGTCATCAGCTTGACGCGAGGTATGCTGAATACGCGGATTGTGCACGCGGCTGCCACCGCGAGATTGCTGACGCGGGACGTGTGGGTTCTTGCCTCTTTGACCCGAATTTACAAAGGTGGTTCGATAACCTTTGTTACCACCATTTCCGTTTGGAAAACATGTGTTGTTTTTGTGGCAAGTATAATTTTTGCCGTGGTAACCGGAATTGTTAGGGTTACAATATGAACCACGTTTGTAGGCAAAACCCCGATTGTAACCGCGATTACTGCGATTATACGTCGTAGTCTGTCTAAACTGCATAACCTGCTCTGGCTGTTGTGTCGACATGGTATTTTCATCTATAGCTACCCTAATAGCTTCGGGAAGCGATGAAAATTGCCGCGCAGCTATAATGGTACTAAGCCTTGAGTCAGTTAGTCCATCTGCAAATCGCTTGATTGCAGTTTTTTCGTTAAGAGGGCGCAGTATTTCGAATTTACTGCTGTCTTCATCTGATTGAGCTAGGGTCAAATTAACGAATAGCTCTTCTAATTCTGTCCCAAAAGCTTCAATTGACCTACGTCCCTGCTTTGCCCTAAAAAGTTGCGTCTGCAAAGCTTCTGTTGATTTTTTGGGTAACAAAAATTTCCTTATGTCCTGTACCAAATCTTCCACAGTTGTGTAACTGTTCTTCAACCTCAGTTTGGCACTAGACGAAAGACGTGTTTTTACCACAAAATCAATCAAATGGGACTGAGTATTTGCAGTCACTATCGAACTATAATGTAAAATTCCGTCAATTAGTTGTTTTGTTACCTGCTCCTGACCGTTCATCACCGGTAACAGGGAAATAGCAGTCTTAATATCAAAAGGAGCAGCCATGTTAGAATGCAAATCAAAATTTTCTTGAGCAACTAAATCGAAATCAGGTTCTGTCTGAGCATCTGAGTCAACTTGAGATAACAACTGCTTTATTTTCTTATAAATCTCAGTGACTTCACTTATCAAATTCTGATAATATTGAAAAACGTCAGTGCTTGGTCTATTCTCTTCAAATTCATTGTTTAACTGAGTCACAATACTTTCCAAACTTTCATAGTATGCTGTAGCTTCAGCTAGTTTTTTATAGGCAATTTCTTTTTTACGTCTCTCTGGACCAATCTTACATAAATAATCTCTTAAATATTTCAACTTACTATGTAACTCTTTCAATTGCTCAGACATACTAAAAATACATCATTTAATTAAAACTATAATAATTCCTACATAATATCTAATAAAATTGGACTTACTTTACGAGTTGATTACGCTACCTATACCGCACGAAAGTAGGTTACGCATGACGCGGCGTGACGTAGTCCCCGAGTAGGCGCCGCTGTGGCTGCGGCCTGGCTCGACGATGCACGAGGTGGACGCGAGAGGCTGACGCTGCTTTGCTGCTGATTGGGCCGGGCTATACCCTGGACACCGTGGGCCGGGAATACCCTGGACACCGCTGCTACATGGGCCGGGCTATACCCTGGACTCCGTGGGCCGGGATTACCCTGGACACCGCTCGTACGCTTCTTTCTTCTTTCTTGGTGTCTTCTATAACGTTAAAATCTTCTTTCTTCATATCTGCCTTCTATAATGTTCTTCTTAAATTGCTTTCGTAAATTTTCATTCTTGTTTCTTGATAATCTCTTCAATATTTTTTCTTCTTTCTTGCTAGTATATTTTTTTCTTCATTCTTCTGTCTTCATGTCTTTTATAGGTTCTCTTCGAAATTTTCTTCTTATCTTCTTTCTTCTGGTCTTCAAGTTGGCAGGGTCGCCATGATATATTATGAGCGGTGTGGCGATAGGTAGCGAATAAAATACCGAGTTTTAGGACATGTCTGTAATGTCAGGTCTCCAAATATAGAATGCTTACAACAAATGCTTAATGATAAAATGTTAACTAAACTTATTGCTAGCTCAAGCAATATGCATCGCATGTCGCAGTCAGTATGAAATATGCTGCGGTGAAACTATTAATCAGGTATTTTCTACCTTCACTTCAGATGAGTCCAAATTTTCTAGAGAAGGAATCACGAATTTCCATAATTTGCATGAATGGGCTGACAAGGACAACAATCCGCGTTGAAAAAAACAGGTATACAAATTAATGTTTATTAATTTAAGTCCAGATGCTCAACACATCTTCAAAGAACACTTTAATTAGAATTAATTTTTGTTTTAGGTGTCTTTCCAAGCAAAATTCTCCGTTAATGTATGGGCTGGAGTAATTGGACGGACGTTGATTGGGCTCCACATTTTACCAGATAATTTAAACGGTGAAAATTATCTGAATTTTCTACAAAACGATCTCCCAACACTCCTGATTGATGCGGAAGTACCCATTTTAAATACGGACAGGCCAATAATTTTCCAACAAGATGGATGTCCAGCTCATTGGACATTGATTGTCAGAGAACATCTTGATAACTGTTTTCCAGGCAGCTGGATAGGTAGAGATGGGCCCATTCCTTGGCCCGCGCGATCGCCTGACCTGACGCCGTTAGATTTTTTTGTCTGGAGACGGGCAAAGGAGCTCGTATACACAACTGAGATTTGAACAAGAGAAGAACTAATTCAAAGAATAGAAGCAGCTTTCAGAACAATGAAAGAAGAAATGCAGCTTAAAATCACCACGACAGAAGTTAGAAATCGCTGTCGTAAATGTATACGCTGTGGCGGAAGCCATTTTGAACATCAAAATTAAAAAATCAATTCAAAAACTGTCTTTTTTTTTTACTCCTTTAAATCGACTTTAACTGGTTCAGGCACCCTAACTTCAAAAATTGTAAAGCTATCAAAGTAAATGATACCTTAAAAAAAAGAGCAATAACTCAGCATGTTTTTAAAATTATTTGATCACCTGTAGCTATTTTATTTATTTTTTAAATGTCAATTAAAATCCATTTTTTTTCTTTAATTTTTTTATTTTTATTTTAAATAGTCTGAAAGTATTTTTTTTTAGTAAATACGGTGCTTCGAAATGATTTCATACCATTAAACACACATTAGGCCAATAAAGTAAATTAAAAAAATTGAAATTTTCCCTCAATCTTTGCGTTATTAGGCCTTAATTGGAAAATTTTGGGATTTTGGTACCAAAATCGTAAAAGTTCTCTAAAAAAATAAATATCAGACTTTGGTTAGGACAAATATGGCTCAAAATGTTCTAGATGGTCTGTATTAACTCCCCTTTAAGGCTTTGCACCCACCTTCCAAACACCCTGTATTTGCACGAATTTCTTTTTGTAACTTGTAGCTCTGCCCGACCCAAAAATCAATGACCCAAAAATGCATAATTTATTGATTTTTGTCTGGCTTTCGCTCAAGCTATCCACTAACCCTACCGCTTTGTAAGACTTCATGTTGCTTTTAGGTTTGGAGACCAGCTCAGACGCCAGCACTGCAACAGTCTCCCGCCGCGTCATCGCCAGGTACTCCGGGAAGTTCTTCTAGACTAGAATTCGATTGCCCGATAATGATTACCTGAATGATTCAGGAAGTGAGGTGGAGGGCATCGACAGTGACGACAATGAAGAAGACGCCTTTGAGCATTTTGATATCATGAAGGTAGTGGCGCGGCATCTGGCTTAGCTTAGTGAAGACGTCGATGGTGGCGATGTTGGCGGTGACGTTGGTGGCGGTAATGTTGGTGGAGGTGACGTTGGTGGTGGTGATGTTGGTGAAGGTGACGTCGGTGGTGGTGGTGTTGGTGGAGGTGACGTCGGTGGCGGTGATGTCGGTGGTGGTGACGTGGGTGGAGGTGACGATGGAGGTGGTGGCGTCGGTGGCGGCAACGACGGTTACTTAGGTCCATACGTATGGAGTCAAGACTTCTCTACATTTCAAGGGAGGGGAGAGGAGTACACACGTAAACCAGGTCCTTCGGACGCCGTCACGTCTTTGGATCCAGTGGATCTCTTCCAGCTCGTATGGGGTTTAGACATTCTGCAATCGATAGTGAATGAAACCAATCGTTATGCTTGGCAGACGATTGCTGCGCTGTCAGAAAGACCCGACGGTATAACGGAAAACCTGGCTTCGTGGTATGAGACGACGGTCTCGGAAATGTACCGTTATATGGGCATCCTCATGTTTATGGCCCTCAACCCAAAGGGCACTGTCCACGAGTATTGGTCAACAGACGAAATGGGCATGCCTGATTTCCGTCGTCTCATGTCACGGAACCGGTTTCAAATGCTGAGCAGATTCATTCACTTCACTGACAATGATTACATCCGGAATGATGTAAGGTCAGGCGAGCGGAAGGTGGCCAAGATCCTTCCACTGATTAACCACTGCAATGCCAAGTTTACCGAGATATACACCCCTAATAAACACCTGAGCATCGACGAGTCGTTGCTTCTGTGGAAAGGCCGTCTTAGTTGGGTACAGTGCATTCGGACTAAGGCGGCCCGCTTAGGAATCAAAAGTTTCAAGGCGTGCGAGGCAACGACCGGATATATGCTCAGGTGTATTATTTACGCCGGAAAAAACTCGGCGGTCAACGAGGGACCAATCCATGGGTTTGGGTCAGCTACCAACTGGTACAACCAGTTGCCCCTTACCAGGTTTTTAGAACAAAGGGGGATTGACGTCATCGGGACGTTGAACAGACGAACGCGTCACGTCCCTCTTTTAATAAAAGATGTTTCTGCGGGACTGCCGCGCGGCGATAGTGTAAGCTGCCTTAGTGGTGACTTGAGCCTCACGGCGTGGAAGGACGTGAAGCTAGTCACCACTATTTCGACTTACCATCGCGATGAAATGGTTCCTGGCAGACGGGCTGGGGACGATACGGCCAAGCCCGAATCTATTTCGGACTACAAAAAATACATGGGCGGCGTTGATTTTAACCTTTAAATGCATCATGTTGCCAAATGTCTACAAAACAGTTTTTTTTTGTATATATAAAAAGTTTTGACTAGTTGTGTATCCGAAACAGTTGTCTATGGTTTGAAAACAAACAACAAAATTAAAAACAAAATTCCAGCTCAAAAAATTGGCGGTAAACTTGAAAAAAAAAAAGTTTTTTCTTTCGCGGGGTTTAAGTGTTTAGAGGTGATTTTGCTTTTTGTGTTTTATGTCACAAATTTAGTGTGATTGCGATTAATTATTGTAAATTATCTTGGAAAAAGGGTAAGTTGCCGATATTTTGTTATTTTATTATAAAAATAACTGAATAGCTACGAGAATTTGAATGAATTATGTATGTTGCCAAATGTCTACATTGTGCATTCATGGCAAAACTAATTCATAGTAAATAATTTTTGTATAGTGCTGGGGTAGTTCTTGTTACTTTATCATAAATTTTCTGTTCTAGATGTCTCGAAAACCAGCAAAAGACAAAGATATTGAAAAATATCTTAAAGAATTAGAAAATGGAATGATTTCAGAAGATGAAGACGGTGACGAAGATGATCTTGTGTACTACCCAAATAGGGAAGATTTATTGCAAGCGCTCAGGATAATGGAGATGATTATGAAGATAATGCTGATGCAGAAAACGCTACCGATGATATTGGTGGCGAGAGTGAGGATCCACCTTTAGTTAATGATCATCAAAATGAGGTCAGTCCACTGTCTCCAGCATCATCAGCAGCAATTCCACCAACATCAGTTGCTTCGTCAGCTGGAGTTTCTGCTTGGAGGAACAGAAGTCGTGAGCTTATTTGGAAAAAGAGTCATTTAAATTTAGATCCAGCCCTTACGACATTTTTGGGAAACCAGGAGCTATCCAATGATATCATGGCACTGGATACATCATACAAGTTCTTTTCTTTATTTTTTAATGAAGGAATTTTAAATTTAATTGCAGACCAGACTAACTTGTATGTAGTCCAAAAAAGCATTTCTAACTGTCCACCTGTTACTACCACGGAGATAAGACAGTTTTTTTTAATTTTAATCTTTACTTCCGTATACCACTATCCAAGCGTCAGATCCTACTGGTCTAAATACGGGTTTCATCCAATTATGCAGACAATGACTCTAAACAGGTTTGAAAAAAATCGTTCTGCACTCCATTTGGTTGTGGTCCAAGCTCAAGAGATCTAACTTGATGATCTTAGTAACGGACCTGGCTTACTATCTTTTAAACTGGGAGTAGGGAAAATTATATCACATACTCATATATTCCTACAGGATATGGATATAGGCATTTTGAAAATAATATATTGGACCTTAAATTACAGTTATCTAATGTCGCTAATTGCACAGATTCCCAAGCTTTTAAATACCAGATTAAGCATCTTTACATGAAATTAGACAAACTTAATTCTAAAGTACGAACATTTTTGCCCGGTCGTGTTAAAAGAGGTTTACTCAATCCCTTAGGTTTAATTATCAAAGAAATTACAGGTAACTTAGACCATAATGACGCGCTTAGGTTTGAAAACGCGATTAAAATTTTAAATAAAAATGAAAAACGCGTTTCTGATTCTTTCACAAGACATATCACGTTGTTTAATGAAATGAATGCTCAACAGAATAAAATTGTAATCAATTTAAAAAATAATCAGGATAAATTACAGATTGCTCTTTCTAACGTCATTAATTTGACGAATTCTGATAACGAGCGTAATATTAGATACATTCAACTTGCTCAATTTTTATGTTATTCAGTGAAAAGGTGCAAGATTTAACAGATGAAATTAATAGACTTGAAACATCTTATCTTTTAGCCGCACAAAGTCCATGCATCACTCTGTCTTATCAGTGCCACAGTTACAAGATCTATTACATGAGCTTAAAAAATATTATAAATCCGAGAAAATAATTACCTTGGACATCAGATACTACTATGACATAATCACTCTAGGCTCTTATTTTGTTGATAAAAGAATAGTTATCGTTCTCTAATTTCCTATTATATATACTACCTCTTTTGATCTTTTTAGACTATGTCCTATACCTAATAAAGATAATGATATTATATTACCCCCCTATACTTTTATGGCATCCAATTCCCAGGAGTATGTGTATATAGAGGCTGAATGTCAGAAAGTAACAGAATGGTACCTATGTGAACAGAAAGTTGGACACCAAATTCGAAAACAGCGAGACTGCATACACACTCTTATATACCTGCAAGAAATCGATAGAACCTGTACTCTCACTCCTGTCGTCCTTTCAAGAGAAGCCCTCATCGAGCTGGATAATCAACACTATATAATATCTTTACCCCGGCCTACTAAAGTACAACTAATATGTAATCAAGAAAAATACCAGACACTAGAAGGAAGTTTTCTCGCCCGTATTCCACACAATTGTAAGATAAAGACATCAGAGTTCACAATAGTCAATACTCAAGACAAAATTCGAGGAGACCCTGTTGAACTGATGCATATTCCATGGCCTTCATCTTTTACAGCTGAAGAGAAACACACGAAGATAACATTTAATTTAACCTCAGTCGAACTTACCAATCTACAAAATATACAGAAACAACTAGCGATGCAGGATCCAATTGCAATGGACTCGATCGATTATTCAGTCTACCATACGACAATACCTTTTTACGCAATTGCATTATTGAGTGCATTGGTACTGACTGCTACCTACTTGATTCGTCGAAGAAAGATGAGCAAGCTGGACTGAAGCTGACATTGAATCAGCGTTCTCTGCTGAGGAAATAGAAACTGCGAAGGCGTTACTTTTCGATTCTGTTACAAGTTCAGTTTATCGGAAAATTGCACGTCGTAACGATGGAAAAACAAAAAGAAACCTGGAGGACATCTTAGATTTCTTCAAAGGGGTTGATCCAGAACTTATACCAACATTTGTAGCTCGGGATTTACAAAAATTGCCTCCCGTGTCGTTCGACCATGTCGACGTTATTTCGCTCCTAAAAGACATCACTAAGATAAGAAACGAGATCGACAACTTTAAGTTAAATTTTGTGACTACTAGCCAGTTGAACGAGGTGAAAATGGATTTAGATAATCTCAAGTATGCATCATTGGTAAACCATCATCGAAGTCATGTAAATACTATAAAACGAGGAGGGTATCAGCTGGATAGCGGTCCGATCGGATTATCGCCTAGACTCTAGGCGATAATCCGAATACCTTCATTTACTCTAGGCCCTAGAGTAAATGAAGGTATTACGAAATCAGCTGTTGACGAAACCGTTAGCGACTTTTCAATTTTTAATGAGACACAAATGGGAACAAAGCCCTGCCCACAAACTGACAAACAACAGCTATCCTGCTCACACACGGGCACAGGTGCGATGATGCACGGCAACTCTGTGGAGCTGCCGTCCCGTTCTCATCATGATTTCGAGATTACTGTGGAAAGCAATAGTAAACAAACCTGCGAAAACATTCTACCTTCCTATACAACGGATAAAGACCCTAAACAACGCAATAAGCCAACTATGGCGGATGTGTTAAAAGATGGTAGCTGGAACAACAATAATAAACCAGACGAGGAATGGGTGCAGGTGCAACGAAAGCGGCTCAGAAATAGGTTCATAGGACAAACCAGCAAAGCGAAAATTGGCTCAGAAATAAAGTTTAAAGCGGCGGAGGTCAAGATACCATTGTTTATTTCAAACGTAAACAAAGACTCCTCGGCGGACGATATTTGCGAGTACATACAGTCGAAAACAGGCGAGAAAGTTACGTTAGAGGTAATTAACATGAAGAATCAACGGTCATATAAGGCGTTTAAGATATTTGTAAATAAAAACAAGTTAGATTCATATCTAAATGATACTATGTGGCCGGACGGGATAAACTTCAGACGCTTTGTGCATTTTAGAAAACGAGTATCTTTAGGTGATACAACAGTAAGTGAAGTACAAAAAACTTAAACATATGAATAGTAGTATAAGCTGATGTCCTCATGCCATCTCCCTCGCACACGGCTCAGTTTATAAAAAGCGCTGCAATGCGCCGTAGAGCACAGGATTCGCCGCCTAGTTGCCTTGTGGGTAGCGCAAACTACCCACATTAAATCGCGCTCGGGTTCGTACTGTTTTGTGGGGTACTTAGGGTGATCTCTAAGTACCCTCACTTTCCTCGACTCTGCCTACCCTCGGTCGTCGCGGGTGACTTCTGCTCGTGCCATTCAAACCCGGCCTCCCACCAGCGGGAATCACCGGGGGGTAACGGCAGTTGTTGCCCGTCCCGGTGGCAGGCTACGCACCGCGCGGACCAGGCTTTTTCGACTTCGACTCCACCTACTATGTCGGTCACCCCAACGAAACTCAGCCGTAGGCGGCCCACCAAGAAGGTGTACCAGCCTACGAGCCCCCGCTCGACGCTGCAGCGCATCCTCGCGCTGCGCCCATGGTCGCACCCACCGTCGACCACCACGACGCCCGGAAACGACGCCGGCGAGACCTCTGCTGCGGCCTTCGCGGCCGCCCGTTCTCTGCCGCCGTTTCCGCCCCTACCGCCGCTGCCCGAACGACAGCAGCCCCAGATAGACGCCGCCGCCGCCCAGCGCGCCGCCGCAAGACACGCAGCCCTGGACGCCCTCAGGGAGAGTGCAGCTGCCTTGTGTGCCAGTGTGCAGAGCGACACGCGCGCTGGGAAGCGGCTACACCCCGCCACCTCCTCGTCATCGGGGACGCCGACGCCTTCGCAGGGAGCACGCCCTGTCCCGCTGCCCAGAAAGACGCCGCCTCTCTCCATGCCATCGCTAGACGACATGGAGACGTCACCCCCGCAGCCGAGCGTTTCCTACGCCGCTGCGGCAAAGAAAACCCCGCCGTCGTCCCAAAGCAAGCCTCCTCTGCCAAAGATAGTAGTGCCTCCCGCCACTGACCTATGCAGAGGAAAGAAGCTCCCTCCCATTGTGGTGGACCATCTCCCAGATTGGAGTTCCCACATGAGGATGCTTAAAGAAGCCCTGGGCCACGCACCTAACGTGCGCCCATACGGGAAAGGCTTCCGATTCCTTGCGAAAACGGAACAGGAATTCCGTGCTTACCAGCGCTACTTCGTAGAGCTGGAGAAGTCCGGTGCCGGAATATCCTGGTTCGCGTACGCCATGCCGAGTCAGAAACCGCTGAAGGTCGCCATCCGAGGCTTGCCTGCCGATGCCGACCCTGAAGCAATTGCCGAAGAAATGGCTAGTCTGGGCTACCCAGTCGACTACGTCCGGCCGATCAACGCGCGCCGTGGACGCCCAGGCTGCATATTCTTCGCCCAGCTGACCCGAACGCCAGCCCTCACCCCGGGACTATACAACATCACAGAGCTGCTCTGTATGCCCGGCGTGAAGATCGAGGGTTGGCGTGGCAAGAGGACGACGGCCCAGTGCCACCGTTGCCAGCTGTTCCGGCACAGTTCCTCGCACTGTCACCGGAAGCTGGCCTGCGTCAAATGCGGCGAGCAGCACGTCGCAAAAGACTGCAAGAGGCCGCGCACTGAACCCGCAACGTGCGCAAACTGTGGCGGACCCCACCCCGCCAACAGTCTCGATTGCTCCGTGCTTCGCCGCGAAGTGCGGAACAAGAGAGCGGGCACAGCGCCCCTCACGAAGCCCGTCGAGCCGAAAAGGAAGGAGGCGGCACCGCAGGGAGAGTCGAACGCGGCGACCACTCTCATGGCGGCCGCCAACAACCCAGCCGGCAAGACGAAGCGGAAGAGGAGGCCGAGGAGACGGAGAAAGCAAGCCGCTCCTCAAAATGACGTGGGAAAACCGGACCAGCCGCGTCGCAAGCCACCCACGGGCCCACTGGAAGTGGTCGGCGCCCCTCAGGTTATTCCTCAGGGGGAGATGCCGAAACACCAGCGGGCTCCAAGACAAAAGAGCCAACGAGCAGCCGTCCCAGAAAGGGACAGGGTCCTAACAGAGGCGGTTAGGATCCTCACGGAAGTCCTGGTGGCAATCCGCATCGGCGACGATGCCACCAGCATTATCGAGAGGGGCCTGAAGGTTCTTTCCTCCATGACCGGCCAGCCGGCCGCTCTGGAGGACCTCAGACCCCCACAGATGGCTGCTCAGGGTGGTGCTGCAATGCAGCGTTGACGCGGCCAATACACTGCCTGCCCACATCCACTACTCCACGTCGAGTAGTCAGGATCGTGGGCCAGACTCAAGGACTGACCCCAGGACGAGCGAGCCGCCGTGAGCTTGAGGTCGCTAGCTGGGCCTCCCCCCATGGGGAATCACCCGGCTGGCTCGATCTCGCCACGGCGTGAAACTCTCCTGTGCACCCGGACAAGACACCGAGCTTCAAGCGCCCCAACGCTCCGCCTGTCGTCACAGGCGGCGACTTGAGACTACGCCCAGGAGGCCCTGCCTCGATGGCGTCTCCCCGCCGGCCGCTTCGCGGCCGACGAGAAGAAATCCGAACGTAGAGCACATTTTTGCTCGTGGCGCTCGGGACGGAAGGTCGTGAGGATATCAGTTTTGGTCGACTCCAGGAGTATTGCGTGAGCCATCTTAATTTTCTTAATTTTTTGTCTGTTTTCAATTTAAATTAATATTGCAAGTGCTCTTTTGATTTTGTGTAGTTTTTAGTGAATTTCTGTTTATTTAAATCTGTGATTAAAGTTCTAGGTTAAGATCAATTGTTTTTTTTTAAAGAATATTTCCACACTGACCCTAAAATCAGGCGTGGGATAAAGAAACACGGCCCACAATTGCCGAAAACAAAAAAGCACTTGTATTTGTAAAAAGTCAACAGCCATTTTTGAATATTTTCTTTGTTTACGCGTGTTGAACTTTAACCGTCACCGTTTACGTTTGAAATGCCGCGAAGTAAATCGCGTGGTAGAATTCGAACTCGTTCGCGGGATGGCTCGCGTAATCGGAGACGCAAATCTCATTCGCGTGTTCGCTCGCGTTCACGCTTACGTAGTGCAGTGCGTGGCGAACCTGAGCGCAGGCGTTCACGTGTTAGATCTCGTGACACGTTCACGTTCTAAAATGTCGGTAGATGACAGGTCGGTGCGTGATTATTCTCATGTGCGTCATCGTAGTGCGTCTAGTAGTGAACGTTCTCGTTCGCGTATTCGTAGGTATAGGCGTAAAGAATATCGCCGACGTTCGCGTTGTGTACAATAAACTGTTAAATAAATAAATAAATAAACGTAAGAAAACGTCAAACATCCCATACCTAGTGACCGATCATGCTGGGCGAGAGGCGCGCAAATTTGCATTGTCGCTAAATCTCTCCCAGCTTGTCAGCTGTGCAACAAGGGTCCCGGATATTGAGTCTCATACAGCCAACTGCTTAGACCTTCTGCTGACTACCGATCCAGACCGATACTCTGTGTCTGTTTCTGCCCCATTGGGCACCTCAGATCACTGTCTGGTGAAATCTGTATCAGTGTATTCACCACCCGATCAGGGCCCTTGTGGTAAAAGACGGGTGTGGCGATACAGGTCAGCAGAATGGGATGAGATGCGCCACTTCTTTGCTTCGTATCCTTGGCAGGACTGTTTTTCTTCAGGCGAATCGTCGAGCTGCGCGGATGCTATTACAGAAGTCATACGTCAGGGTATGGAGTATTTCATACCGTTCTCTGATGTTCCTACCGGTAGCAAAGCTCGCCCATGGTTTAATGCTGACTGTAACTGCGCGGAATCGCAAAAACAGTCGGCATTCCTTGCTTGGGCTGATGCTCGTGCACGCAAAGCTCCGAATACTCGCGATCTGAAGAAAAACTATAACAAAGCCACCAAGTTAAGCAAAAAGGAATTACGCAGGGCTCGATTCGCCCACATAGGCCGAGTAGGCGCTAAGCTTGCTTCCTATCCGGCTGGCAGTAAAGCATTCTGGTCGCTTGCGAAAGCAGTGGAAACAAATTTCTGCCAGCCATCTTTACCGCCTCTGCAGAGACCTGATGGGTCGCTTGCTCATACTGCGGAGGAGAAAGCCAATCTTTTTGCCTCCTATTTTGCGGAAAGTTCGCGTCTTGATGCCGCAGGTAAAATACCACCCCCGTTACCTCGTGTCGACTGCTCTATGGCAGCCGTACGCATCCGGCAAAAAGAGGTCCTTAAAACCATGCGAAATCTAGACGTGAATAAAGCAAGTGGCCCTGACGGTATCCCTGCAATCGTCCTGCGTAACTGTGCGCCTGAGTTGTCTCCGGTGTTGACACGCCTGTACCGCCTCTCACTTGAGACTGGTGTTGTTCCCAAATCGTGGAAGCTTGCAAATGTGCAACCTGTACCCAAAAAAGGTAGTCGAGCAGACCCTGTCAACTATAGACCCATATCGGTAACCTCTATACTCTGCAAGATTATGGAGCGTGTACTGAATAATCGGCTCCTGGCATACCTTGAGGATAATGATCTCCTTAACGATCACCAATACGGCTTCCGCCGAGGGCGATCGACGGGGGACCTCCTCGTGCATGCCACTCACTTATGGAGCGAGGCTATCGAGAGACATGGTGAAGCACTTGCCGTGTCTCTGGATATCTCCAAGGCCTTTGACAGGGTCTGGCACGCTAGCCTTACTGGCAAGCTTCCCGCCTACGGGTTACCTGCTGGCCTTTGCAACTGGATTTCGGACTTCTTGAGCGAACGATCCATTCAAGTGGTCTTAGAAGGCTGCTCCTCCGGACAACAGGCTATTGATGCCGGAGTTCCTCAGGGTTCTGTCCTGTCTGCAACCTTATTCCTGCTGCATATCAACGACATGTTTACACCCGATACCTTTGGGTACGCTGATGACAGCACGGTTGTTGACAGATATCTGTCCAGTGCAAGGGCCAACAGTGAAACAATCCAGTCTTGTCGGGAGTCCATGGTGGATCGTCTGAACTCATCGCTAAGGGTGATATCCGAGTGGGGCGATGCCAATCTCGTCAAGTTCAACGCATCCAAAACCCAGGCGTGTCTATTCTCGACAAAACGGAGTCCTTTTAACCTGGCTCCAACTTTCCGGGATGTATCCGTACCGATTTCTGACCATCTTGAGCTTCTTGGTATGAGCCTTACGTCCGACTTGAACTTTGGACGTTACATTGAGTCTCTGGCCACAACAGCTGCCAAAAAACTTGGTATCCTCTCGAAGGTGAGGCGATACTTCACACCGGGACAGCTATTGCAGTTGTACACAGCTCAAGTCCGATCGTGTATGGAGTACTGCTGCCACCTTTGGGACGGTTCAGCTAAATACCAGCTGGCTGCCTTAGACTCAATCGAGAAACGCGCTAAGAAGCTCATTGGAGACTCAGCACTGGTTGAGGCAAAACTACAGAACCTTGAGCACCGTCGCAGAGTGGCGTGCATGTCGGTATTTTACAGGATACATTTCGGGGAGTGCGCGTTAGCACTTCATGACCTTATACCCCCCTCCCCTTTCCATCTCCGGAGCACGAGGCGTGGACAGGGGTTCCACCCTTATGTCGTGGATATACCACAAATTCGCACGAAGCGGTTCGCTTCCACATTCTTAATGCGAACGGCTAAGGAGTGGAACTCCCTGCCGGCGGATCTGTTTCCGGAACAATATAACCTGGGCCTTTTCAAGGCGAGAGTGAATAGGCACTACATAGGTGAGTATGTTTCAACATAGTCCGCATCGTCACTTTCCACCAGGTGAGATGGCGGACAAATGCTCGCCTATATATATTTAAAAAAAAAAAAAAAAAAAAAAAAACATAGATAAAAACAAAGGTTCTCCGCGACGTTCACGTAGCGCCACGAGACGATCAAGCGGTCGTACACGTCACCGTCGGTCACTTACGCCTAGGACTCCGAGTCCCTTGCCCCCGTGCGATAATCGGACTCGTACAAATAACAATTTGCCGAAAGTTCGTAATCCAAGTAAAATCGAGTGTTCACGCAAACAATCCTGAAGGATCTGTACCATCCACGGGTCAAAGTTCTGAGGCGTCTACTCTCGCACACGCTTTGATGGAAGCAATTAAATCAGCTCAGCCTATAAAGTCTCAAAATTATTTTATCTCCAATTTTGATCCCTCTATACACAATATAGAGGTTTGGTGTACAGAAGTGGACCGCGCCAGAGACTCCAACGGATGGAGTGATCAGGAATGTTTGTCACGTGTGGGGTCATGTTTAAAGGGTGACGCGAATATCTGGCTGAACGAATGGGTTACGAACGATCGTACTTGGTCAAACTTTAAACGTGAATTTAAATCACTTTGTCCCTCTAAGTTGGATTATGCCAATATCCTGCTCGATGCTATGAATAACACCTCTGATAAATTCACCACTTATGCTGAATATGCACGTCGTACGCTCTTACGCTTAAAAATGATTCAGGGACTTAGTGACGAATTAAGGACGCTCATCGTGATTCGTAGAACTGATAGTCCGCAAGTTTGTGCTGCGGCTACCAATGCAAATTTGTCTATAGATGATCTAGTATCGTTTCTGTCGATATATGTTAAACCTAACCGCACGAAGCACGATAACCGTCCTTCAACAGCAGACAAAAGATCTCATTTCCAAAAGCGTAATCCTAATACAGATATTAAATGTTTCTTGTGTGATCAACGGGGTCATACACGGCGTGCTTGTCCTAAAGCTCGAAAGACTAATATTACACCGAAGTCGGTTCCATTCTCTCACATGACTACTGCAAAAACAAATAACACGTGTTCATTTTGTAAGAAACCTGGGCACGACGAAAGCACGTGCTTCTGAAAGGCACGTTCAGAAACTCATTCTCAACAGTCAAAAGTAAATTTTTGTTCGGAGTACTCGTCAGAGTTTATGAAAAATAATGTCATTACTACAGCTGTAATAAATGGTGTTCCGGTAGATGTTCTTATAGACAGCGGTGCTCTCGGTGTCTCATTAGCTTCATCAGACCTTCTTAAATATCTATCTTGCCAAGCAAAACATAGGATATGCGCTTTAAAGGGTTTGAGTGATAAAGGGATTATCGCTTCTACATACGTTACGGTAACAATTGAGTTTAGTGAGTTAACCATCGAAGCAGATTTAGTTGTTGTACCAGCAGAGTATATGAATGCCCCAGTGGTCATCGGGACTGACATTCTTAACCGCGATGGGATAGTGTTTGTTAGGACTAAAGACACACAGTTGCTTGTACTAAAGCGTTCAATTATGTCGATGCATTGTCCCGACGTGGTTCAAGATGACGGTTACGAAATAAATACGCAACTTCAAGGCGTAGAGCGAGAGGAATTACTGTCAGTTATAAATGAGTTCTCGGATTTTCTAATAACTGGTACGGCAGCTACAACTGTCAAAACAGGGGAGATGGAAATAAAACTTACGAGTAATACACCAGTGGTTTATCGACCTTACAAGCTTTCCTACCAAGAAAAGATTAAAGTGCGTGAGATTACTAAAGATCTTCTCGAAAAAGGCGTGATTAGGCGGTCAAAATCTGAATACGCAAGTCCTATCATTTTAGTTAAGAAACGTGACGGATCTGATAGGCTTTGTGTCGATTTCCGCGCCCTAAACCGCATAACCGTTAAAGATAGGTACCCAATGCCCCTGATCGATGATCATATCGATAGGTTAGGTAGCTATAAGTTTTTTTCGAGCCGTGATATGGCAACGGGTTTTCACCAAATCCCTATTAAAGAAGAGTGCATTCATTTAACGGGATTCGTTACCCCCGAAGATCATTTAGAGTATGTTAAGATGCCATTTGGATTAGCTAACTCGCCTATAGTATATCAACGGATTATTAATGATACGTTGCGTGACTTAATTGACGAAGGGAAAGTTCTGGTTTACGTTGATGATGTACTTCTTTTGAGTAACACGGTATCGGAGGGTATTAGTTCACTGCGAAGAGTGTTATCGACACTGACAGAGGCTGGTTTTTCAATTAAC
Organism: Scrobipalpa costella; assembly: GCA_949820665.1. Taxonomy (NCBI): domain Eukaryota; kingdom Metazoa; phylum Arthropoda; class Insecta; order Lepidoptera; family Gelechiidae; genus Scrobipalpa; species Scrobipalpa costella. Next base: position 15,918,635 of record OX463315.1, read on the forward strand.
CTCAAAAAGTGTACTTTTCTTTCCACGGAAATTGAATATTTGGGGAGGGTAATCAGTCAAGGTCAGGTAAGGCCGAGCCCGCGGAAGGTGGAAGCGCTCATCAATACTGCAGCTCCTGTGAACGTTAAACAAGTTCGTCAATTACTTGGTCTTGCGGGATATTTCCGCCGATACATAAAAGGGTATGCAACAAAAACTGCTCCACTCGCACAACTTACTAGGAAAGGAGTTGTTTTTCACTGGAGTCCTGAATGTGAAACGGTGCGCCAGGACCTCATCAAACAACTAACCAGCGAACCTGTGCTCGCTATTTTCGATCCTAAACTTCCCACTGAAGTCCATACGGATGCAAGCAGTGCAGGATATGGAGCTGTCTTGCTGCAAATTCACACTGACGGTAAGAAGCACGTGGTGGCATATTTTAGTAAAGTCACTCAAGGTGCCGAGAGGAAGTACCACTCCTACGAACTGGAAACCCTCGCCGTGGTGAAAGTTTTCCAACACTTCCGGCATTACCTCGTAGGACTTTCTTTCAAAGTGGTTACTGACTGCAACGCCCTAAAGTCAACTGAAAAGAAGAAGGATCTCATACCTCGAGTCGCGCGCTGGTGGATATATCTCCAGGATTTTAACTTTTCCATCGAATACCGCAAAGGAGTGATGATGCCACATGCTGACTATCTGAGCCGAAATCCGACCGTAAGTGTGAATCAAATAACCAGACCGCGCAACTGGGCCCAAATTGCTCAGGCAGCCGACAATGAGACCCAGGAACTGATGCAAAGACTACAGGATGGTACTCTGGATGCCAATCGGTATGTGGTACGAAATGACCTCTTCTATTACAAACATACACCAACGGGAGAAGAGCCTCGGTTGCTATGCTACATAACCAAGGGACATCGCCTTAGTCTGCTTCGTGTGTTCAAACGATGAGCATGAACACATTGGACCGGAGAAGACGCTCGACCTTATTCTTCGCCACTTTTGGTTCCCTGGTCTTAGCCAATTTGTAAAAAAGTACATTACCCACTGTTTGGTATGTGTATCCAAAAAACGTGTTCCTCGAGCTCCATTGCAGAACATCACGTCATGGGAGAAGCCTGATGTACCGTTCCACACTGTACACGTCGATGCCCTGGGACCACTACCAGTATCAGAGGGCTTCAAGTTCGTTCTCATCATAGTTGACGCCTTCTCGAAGTTTGTCTTGCTTTACCCTATTGCGCGACAAGATGTGGGTGAGTTGAAGCGAGTTATCATGCAGGCAATTTCTTTGTTTGGTGTTCCCAAACTAATGGTCACCGATAAAGGGCGGATGTTCGAGTCCAACGAGTTTGTGACATGGATTAACGATCTTGGTTGTGCGCTACATCACATAACGCCGGAGATGCATCATGCAAACGGTCAAGTAGAAAGGTATGTTCGAACGGTCCTTAACATGATACGTATCGAGGTCAACCATAAAAATGCAGCATGGTCAGAAACCCTGTGGAGACTCCAGCTGGTGTTGAATATCACTAAGCAGAAGACCATCCAAGCTTCACCGCTACTTATTTTAATTGGGACGGAAGTAAGGACTCCCGTCATTCAGGCACTGGTGCGTGACTTGGCTCATGATGTCTCTACACCCAACCGAGAGGCATTACGTGAAATGTCCTGAGGAAGAGTTCGCCAGATGCTGAGAGAAAATCAAGTTCAGCAAGATGAACGCGTGAACCGGAACAGAAGGCCACCACGCGAATTTAATTTAAATGACCTTGTTTTTGTGATAAAGTTTTCACAGGCCACAGGAAAACTTGACCCGGGTATGAGAGGCTCGTACAAGGTGATGGACATCTTACCCAGCGGACGTTATGGGTTGAAACTTCTGGCTGGAAGCTACGGCAAGACTACTCAGGCCGCAGCTCAACATATGGTGTTGTGGCGTGGTGAATGGTGTCCGGAGACATGCGCTGCTTTCTTTGCAAGTAAGCATCAAAAATAATTTCGATAACGTTGCATGTTTGTTCGTTGCAATCCATAGGTACACATTTTATAATTTTAAACTCACTACAACGTAGATTTGGGGTCACTTATACATATACACAATCACACACATGTAGTCTTAATATGATTGTGACGAACACGGATGTAATTGAGTATCGATGATGAAAGTAAGAACCTATGGATGTGTGGTTACTAATGTGACGTTGACTGTAAGTCAAGGCGTCTTGGTATGTTCAGAAAATGCGTTGGCATTAATTTGTCAAGTCGTATTAGCGTTGTCATATATTTGTCAAGTCGCACTTGCGCAGACATTAGATTGTCATGTCGCACTTGGCGTTGGCATTATATAGGTCAAGTCGCACTATGTGTTGGCATTAAGTGTCAAGTCACATTTAGCGTTGGCATTAAATGGTCAAGTCGCACTAGCGTTGGCATTCGTTGCCAAGTCGCACTAGCGTTGGCATTCGTTGCCAAGTCGCACTAGCGTTGGTATTCATTGCCAAGTCGCACTAGCGTTGGTATTCGTTGCCAAGTCGCTATGTACTGGCGTTGGCGCATTTGCACCAAGTCGTCAGTTGTTACAGGTCTGGTGTACCTAGTAGTGAGGTGACTACAGCGGGAGCCTGCCGCTGCAGAGAAGATTGGGAAAATATTATGAGTCTGGTTTAGAGACGTCTCTGTAGGGCTGTATACAAGGAAGTTGTATAAAAGGAACTTGATTGCAGTAATAACTGAAGATGAATAAATTAAATGAAAGGAATCTGAAAGAGTGAGTTTAATGCTTGGAATGATGGAAATTGGACGACAGTTTCTAACATGTTGTTGCTTTCAGGTGATGATGATGACACTGAGGCTGATCTTCCTAGGCAGGCTAGACATGAACCCAACCCTGCTATTCCGCCACTGGATCATGAGGAAGAGCCAACACCTGGTCCTAGCAGAGCATCTGAGCAACGTGACGAGGTTCCTGAGGCTGGTCGCTCAATACCCCTCCTGGATGAAGACTGATAGTTAGTTAGGTTTGGGTCGAGGACGACCTGACGTCAGGAGAGGCCGTATAAGCTGATGTCCTCATGCCATCTCCCTCGCACACGGCTCAGTTTATAAAAAGCGCTGCAATGCGCCGTAGAGCACATTTTTGCTCGTGGCGCTCGGGACGGAAGGTCGTGAGGATATCAGTTTTGGTCGACTCCAGGAGTATTGCGTGAGCCATCTTAATTTTCTTAAATTTTTGTCTGTTTTCAATTTAAATTAATACTGCAAGTGCTCTTTTGATTTTGTGTAGTTTTTAGTGAATTTCTTTTTATTTAAATCTGTGATTAAAGTTCTAGGTTAAGATCAATTGTTTTTTTTTTAAAGAATATTTCCACACTGACCCTAAAAATAGTATTATATTCAAATTAGTATGGATCATAATAGTGTGTTTATTAGTTTTAATTGTAAAAATATTAAAAGAAGTACGGAAAGTGTAAGGTCAATGTGCAAGACGTCTGACGTAATAGCCCTGCAAGAAACCTGGTTGCTCCCATATGAGCTGGGTTACCTCGGTGACATTGATAAGGAATTTAGCTTCACGGCTAAGTCAGCGGTAGACTTGTCATCGGGTGTTCTGCGAGGTCGAAAACACGGCGGAGTCGCGTTATTGTGGAGAAAAAGTGCGTTCAGAAGTGTTTCCGTAATAAAGTGCGATAGCGAACGTATAGTCGCTATAAGGGCTGTGATTAGCGATGAACGCGAAGTTATCATAATATGCGTATACATGCCTACGGATAAGGACATTAATTTACCCGTTTTTTCACAATGTTTAGGAGAAATAAGTGCTGTAATAGAAAACAGTCCTGTCTCAAATGTTTTTATTCTAGGGGACATGAATGCCCATCCCGGGGCTCCGTTTTATAAAGAAATGTTAGATTTTTGTGGTGATAATCAGTGGTTTTGTGCAGATATATTAAAACTAGGTGAGAGTTCGGGCACAATAACATATGTGAGCGAGAATAATGGTAGTGAACGCTGGCTTGATCACTGTATAACAACAGAATCCACAGTAAGTACAATTACTAGTGTGAAAGTTTTGTACGGTGTGTACTGGTCAGATCATTATCCTTTGGAAGTAGTATGTAACTTAGGTATGCTAAAAAATAAAACTGTTTTAATAAATAATGTTACTAATAATGTGATTTGGGGACTGAGATCCAAAGCAGAAATTGACAAATATTATGAGACATGCAATAATGAACTAAAGCTTTTAGATTTTCCTCCAGAGTAATATTAGATAATATTAGTCATAGGTTAGTTATAAATACATTTTATGATAAAATTGTAAATACTCTTAGTCAAGCTGCAATAAATAGTTGTACAAGGAAACATAAGAATGCGAAAGGAAAATGCATATTGGGTTGGAATAAGCATGTCCATGAAGCACACAAACAGGCTAGATTGGATTTTGAAATGTATGTACTTTTTGGCAAACCAAAAAGTGGGTCAATTCATGAAAAAATGTTGTCAGAAAAATCAAGATCAAATCAAGATGGACGTGCTCGCATCCCAGCACTCCAATAAGCAATTTAGTAAATTCTGGAATAGCACCAAGAGACTGAATAGCAAGTCTAGTCTTCCAGTTAGTGTAGATGGTAATACTGACCCTAAAACCATTGCAAATACTTTCAAGAATTATTTTAAAGTTGAGTCCACCTTAAAGTCTCAAGATGTGAACAATGTTGAGATCCGTCATGGGGAGCAACTTTTTAACATTTCTAGTAAAGAAGTGTCACTTGCTATTAAAAATATGAAGCGTGGAAAGTCTCCGGGGCATGACGGGCTCAGCATTGAGCGCATACAAAATGCTGGTGCTCATATTAGTAGAGTTTTATCGTTGCTTTACACTTTTTGTGTTAGACATGCCTATTTACCACCAGATCTAATGAAAACTGTAGTTGTGCCTCTTGCAAAGAACCAGACTGGGGATTTGGCTGATAAATCTAATTACAGACCTATCTCGTTGGCCACAGTGTTAGCAAAAAATCTGGATAGAATACTGGATGTGCATCTTTCTAAACACGTACATCTGCACGATGCCCAGTTTGGTTTCCGGAGTGGATTATCGACGGAAAGTGCAATATTAACCTTGAAACATACTGTGGGTTATTATACTAGTCGGAGCACACCTATCTATGCCTGTTTCCTAGATTTGTCAAAAGCATTTGACCTCGTGAATTACGATATACTGTGGTCTAAACTCAGTGAAACAGGTGTTTCTCCCGAGATCGTACGTGTTTTCTCTTACTGGTATAAAAACCAGTCAAATGTTGTCAAGTGGGCAAATGAATATTCGGATGAGTACGGATTGAACTGTGGTGTTAGACAAGGTGGACTAACATCACCAACGCTCTTTAATCTTTATGTAAACCAGCTGATCGATGGACTGAGCAGAATGCGTGTCGGCTGTTGGATGGATGGTGTGAGTGTTAATAACATCAGCTGCGTAGCTGATGAGATGGTCCTGCTCAGTCCATCGATTGGCGATCTCAGGAAGCTACTCAGTAAATGCGAGGAGTATGCTGCAATGCATGGTTCAAAATATAATGAAAAGAAGAGCTAGTTTATGGTTTTTAAATGCAAAAATAAAAAGCTTGACAATGTACCACCCCTCCTTCTAAATAATGTACCCTTAAACCGAGTGTCTCAGTTCAAATACCTTGGCCATATTGTAACGGAGAGTTTGCATGATGACCAGGATATCGAACGTGAACGTCGAGCACTCGCTATACGTGGTAATATCTTGGCCCATAAATTTGCTCAATGCAGTGCAGAAGTGAAAATCACATTATTTAGAGCCTATTGTCAGGTATTTTACACCAGCGGTTTATGGGTCAACTTCACGCAAAAAGTGTATAATAAATTAAGAGTACAGTATAATAACATCTTTAGGGTTCTGTTGCGCTTGCCGTGGTGCTGCAGTGCTTCAGGTATGTTCGCGGATGCGCATGTCGAGGATTTCTACTCGATAATGCGAAAAAAGTCAGCATCTGTTGTGCTGCGGCTACGTGGTAGCGGGAATGGAATCCTAAAGATGATAGGTAATAGAATGGACTCGGTATTTCTCGCACGGTTCATTGACTTGCATGTCAGAATATAAAATTGGATTATTTTTAATTTTTAATGAATTGGTAAATTAAATTATGATTATTTATACATTTTTGATAGATTTTGGATACCTATATAATTTTTTTAATTTTATTTTATTTTTTATGACTTAATTTTATTTTTTGTGTTGATTAATAATTTGAATTTTTGTATTTTCGATTTTACTTATTTATTTATAATTTTAATATTAATAAATAATATTGATTTTAAATGATTATATTAAATACGCCTTTTTATCTTTTTAAATTCACAGTTTTTATAAATTGATTGAATATAATTAATTGATTGTCAGACTAACATAATATTAAGTTAAAATTGTTACTAACATCTATGGACTAAGTTGTCTGAAAATAAATATTTTTTATTTTTATTTTATTATTTTATTGAACTAGAGCAACGACACGCGACATTTTCACTAGACGTAGGAAATGGTCGCTCATCTTAGGGAGGGAGGTGTTACGTGGATCGCCACCCTTACTCCTAAACCATCAGTTTAACGCACCGGCAAGGCTGTACGACGCTATGCATATGCATGTGTCGCACATTGCATACAACGTGACTCGGATATAGTTCATAATTTTATTACATTATAATTAGCACTTTTCGGACCGGCGTACCTAGCATCGGACGCGTATTAAATTTTCGCTATCTGTAGACATCTAGACATAAGGAAACTTTTGAGTAACTTTCGAATACAATTTGGAATAGAAATTCTGCAGTTGTCTCATTTCACCTCCACTGTAGCCAAATCCCATTATTTGTGTCTAATTTTGATTTTAATATATATTTTTTAAATTTATTGTAGTCACACCTGTACCTTTCTGTTTTGGTATCTACCAACTGAACCATGTAACAGCAGCGTTAAGCAAAACATTGTTATTTCTATTTTTAGATAGACTCATGCAATCATTTTGTAGCGTCACACCGTTAGCGACATATTATCATGTACAGACTTGTTGTTGATTCCATTTTTGTCCAGTTGCGTATTTTGCTCTGGCAAGTTAGATAGGTTTGGACTTGTAATAACAGGATGTTTCTTTTAGAACTTGTTCGTAATATAGTCTTTATTAAAAATTTGTACCAAATTTTAGGACGGGTGTGATGTAGGGACATTTGTACCTAAATATGAGCTTACGCTGTATTTTGCTATGCCTAGCCGCCTGGGCGCGCCAGTCGTTCCCCGCGCTTGCCCAGAATTAGACATGCTCATGCGTCGATTCAAAATTGTGTTGTAATTTCGAAATAAGTTGAAAAGGACAATATACCCGGACGTTCGTGAACTGCAACAGAAAAAAAAACGAATATTTGCTACAGTACAGTACGTAACTGGTTATTTATTAAGAAAAACGAGGAGGAACGGTTTAAAAATGGTAAAAAATGTAAAAAAAGTTTTTATGAAGAAAATAATTCTAGTGAATATGTAAAAGTGAGAGAATATAAAAAAGGCAAGAAGTATTTGACTTATGCAAATAATAATTTAGTTAAACTTTTTTCGAAACTGTAAGATTAATAACACATGTCATCAAAAACCAATCAATAATTGTAAATTTAAAAACTTTTTTAAAAACTCTTCTATATGTAGAGCTGGACTTTCAAATATTTGATTGTGAGAAACATAAATCTGACAACATTGAATATATGTTGGAACTGTCCTGTATATTCTTTATTTTCAATTGGTGCAGAGACATAAATAAAATTATTAATGGCACCAGACTAGATTTAGATAATGAAGATAAGGTGAAAATGCTAGCCTACAATTATTATAATAAGAGAAAACATTATAAAAATAATCCAGCCATTAAATTGCAGTTTTATTTTTCTGAATTCCATTATCCAAATCTACTTTTGGAAATTGCTTGATAAAAAACATTCAAAAACATTCCTTTGACCGCCTTTTATGACTTTAGGGTGAGATGTCGTATACCTATAGATGGCGTTAGTATTGTCACTTTGAGTGATGTCTCTATACCCTATATATAGAATAAATAGAAAAATCTTTATTTGTCACCATGAACATACATTTTAAAATGAAACATACTTAAAAAACTTAACCTAAGGCGACAAAAAGGTCTAGCTCAGCTTTATGCTGCGAAGGTGCATACTTTCAGTAACACACTTTCAAAGCGTATAATTATAAGTTACTCTATGCCTAAGAAGATGATCACGAAAGCCCCTCTTTAAATGCAGAAACGGAATCCTTACGAAATACTGTTCCTGAATCTTCAACAGCTCAAAGCAGTCGACCAAAAGCTACTAAACAGTCGCAAACTAAAAACAAAACTATTAAATGGAACTTACGCTGGAAGAAGAATTTACAGTTGAATGCCGAGCAGCTCAGGTTCAAGGGTAACAAGGATTTGGGTTCTCATTTTCTAGAGCTTGAAACCCCTATTCAGTTCTTCTTTTACCTGTATCCACAAGAACTTATCAAGTTGATTTCGGAGCAGACCAATCTTTATCAGGTTCAACAGGATCCTAACAGCACTTTTCGTGTTACAGAAATGGATATCCGGCAGTTCATAGGTGTGGTATATATAATGTCTCTTGTCCAATTACCAAGAGTGACTAACCATTGGAGCCCAGTACTTGGTAAACCAATAATACAGCAGACTATAACTATAGCATTAAATAAATTCGAGAAAATACGCCAAACGGTACACTTCAATGACAACAGTAAACATCTTCCCGCAAACCATCCTGACCGTGGTCGAATCTTCAAACTAAGACCAGTAGTGGACGCCTTGAATGATGCCTACAAGAAGGTCCCCATGGAAGAACATCTTTTTGTGGACGAACAAATGTGTTCCACTAAAGCACGGAATACTTTGAAGAGGTACAACCCCAATAAACCACACAAATAAAATATACGTGTTGAGTGGCGTTTCTGGTTTCGCCTATAAAACAAAAATTGAAAATGTAAAAGAAAACGTTGTGCTTCAAGAAGAGCCAGAGTTGGGTGCATCTTCCAATGTCGTCGTGAGATTAGCCCGCATGATTCCAAAGCACCAGAATTTTTAGCTCTATTTTGACAACTATTTTACTTCTCTTGGTCTCTTAGAATATTTGGCCAAAGAAGGCATCCATTGTCTTGGTACAGTGAGGAGGAATATAATTCCAGACTGCAAGTTGACATCAGAAAAGATAATGATGAAAAAGCCTAGAGGTTATTCAGAAGAGTTTGTAGCTGATGTCAACGGCACCGATGTATCGACTGTGGCATGGAAGGACAACTGATTTGTAACTCTGGCTTCTACTTTTGCTGGACAGCAGCCTGAAACTGATGTCCGAAGATGGGACAGACAAAACTCCAAGTATGTGAGTATAAAACGACCCAATGTTGGAGAGTATAATCGCCATATGGGTGGCGTCGACCTCATTGACAGCATTATGGGCATCTATAAAATACAGTTGCGTAGTAAAAGATGGCAAGTCCGCTTATTCTATCATTATCTAGATCTCACGATGGTAAACGCTTGGCTACTTTACAAAAGAGTCTGTTAGTACAAAAACATTCAACATCGCTTAAAGTCAGCAGATTGTCGTCTGGTCTATGTTGCAATAACACTTGTAAAAATAGGCACAAAGCCTGGTATTGTTAGTCGGCGTTCGCTAGAGAACGAAATTCAGACAAAAAAGCATAAGGGACCTGTTTAGCACGTACCTCGAATTGCAGTACGTCAGACCGGATTGGCCATTGGCCACAGTGGTCTGATAAAAAAATTTGGTGCAAGTTTCCAAAGTGTACTGGATTTACTCACAACGTTTGCGAAAAATGTGGAGTCGCATTATGTTATAAAAAAACCAAGAATTGCTTCAGAAACTTCCACCTTTCCTAATGTCTACCTTCAGAAGAAACCCAGAGATTATTAGGTACATAGTTAGTAAGCTGATGGTTCAGTGTTGCCTCAAGGCAACACTCCCTATTTTCGTTGTTTTAGTCTTAAATAAATAAATATATGAAAAATCCTGAAACACGTCTATGTATTTTTTTCTATGTATTATCCATTCAAAAAATAAAAAAAATACATGCACTTGTGTGATAGAGGGTTAAAATTAAGACAATAGTAGACTATACTGACTTATATTTAAAATGTGATGTATTACTATTATGTGATATTTTTGAAAAATTCAGAAATAGTAGTCTTGAACATTATAAACTTGACCCTGCTTATTATGTTACAATTCTCCAGGCTTAAGTTGGGATGCAATGCTTTTACACACAGGCGTTAAATTAGACTTACTCGATGATACAGAAATGTATGAAATGATAGAACGAGGTATACGTGGTGGTTTAGCACACTGTTGGCTAAGGCATGTAAAAGCAAATAACAAGTACATGCCTGACTATGATAAATCTAAACCATCAAGTTACCTTATATATCTAGATTGTACTAATCTGTACGGCTATGCTATGGTGAAGAAAATGCCTATGTCTGAAGTTCGGTTTCTAAGAGATGAAGAAATAAAAAATCTTGATGTATTAAGTATTTCAGATGATGCTGATTTCGGTTTTTTTGCGGACTATTTATTATTTCATGGTCATCGCCAGGTATAAGGCATACTGTTTTTTTTTATTTCAAAGAAATAGACCCATTATTTTAGAAGAAATCAATACTTTTGTACATAGAGACCTTAATGAAACATGAAAATCTTAAAATACCAATAAATCCTACAATATTTTTTTATAATTTTTTTTAATATTTTTCTAGTCCATGATTCATGGTCTAGTTTCATCCCCTTTCGGGATTGCACTTTATCCAGGGACACACTGTATAGATGAATGTGCTTGCTATATTGTATGCCAGTCGTCCACTTTCAGCTTCATGCCTTAAGATGCAAACAGCTTTCTTATCTTTCCCAGGTGGGACAAACGATTCGTTAAATAGAATAAGTTTTCTCGAAAAGAAATAATCTTTGGTAGTCAGTAATGGCATGCAAATAACTTTTTGCATGTCCACGGTAAAAATACTTTTTTGCCCGTTTGAAGTATCACATTCTTTTTCAATAAATTTTAAATCTCTTCGACATTTGCGATTATTATCCAAATGATGGGCAATATCTTTGCAAGAATCACAATTACAAGGAAGAGGGAGATCTTGGTGCAGCATGTTGTGATTTTTGCATTTAGTACACACGTCCTGTGGTACCTCGGCTGTAGAAAGATTGAGCTTTTTTATCATTGCATGAAAGTGACCCCAGCTAAATACTTTTAACCTGTTGAAGGCCGAGGGGGGCATACGGACTGTACCTGTCAACCGCCGAGGTTTGACATTTCAAACGGCGAGTTCGGCGGGTCTCATATTTTGATGAAATTGCGCTTATTTTTGTTTTATACTCGAGCTAGAAGTAACTTATATTGAAAAAAGGTTAACTTATAGGTCTAACGCAATATATTTGACTGAAAAAATATATTTTATATAAATTCTACAGACCATTGAATACAGCATTTGCGTGTTTGTCTTTCCGGTTGGTTTGGACTGAATATCGGATTGTACTGATCTACAAAATGCCAGAACTTCAAAAAGAACTTTTCCCAAAATGACTGATTTTCTATAGGTCTCTATTATTAAATGTCGGAAATGAAATTGTCAAATAGATGTACAGTCACTCATTAATTTTTAAAATAAAAATCACATTCTATACTTGAAGGGAATTTTTATTGGCAACAAAAAAATATCTATCTTATCCTTAAATTAACACGTTGAGCGCCAGTGTATCATTAATGCACACGTGTGCTAATACAAGTGTGTGCAAAAATGATACACCGCACCCATTGTGTTCAAAGCTTTGTGTATCCTCAATGCACACAGTTTTCATACATTTAGTATGGCGCAAAGAAAGTCTTGGCCTGGGCGAATCTTTTGGTGTATTTGGGTTTGGCTTGCGGTGTATACTTTGGAAAATACGAAATATTTAGTTCTAAGGTAAGTAGATAAAAAAAAAAATTGTTTTAATCAAAATGTATTAAGAAAGTTGTTCAAAATAACAGAAAAGAAAATTACAAATCTTTTAGTGGGTATTATTGAAACAATTGCGACACAAGAAAATTGCACAAACAGAACAGACGGTAAAAACTTGAGGCGCTCTTTTTGTTTTTCCCGAAATTTTTGTTCCTTCTCTACCATAAACTTTGTAGCATTCGACGCAGCGTCCGCGGACCTTTTTATTGTTGACAACTTTCTGAATCAAATGATGCTTATTAGCAACTGATCTTGCCCGCGAAGAACTAGCCACTTTTTCGACGCTACCATCGCTTGTTGAAGGGTTTCTTTCCAATAAAGCTTGAATCACTTCTTCGCGAAATTGGATTATTGACATTTTTTTCTTTGTTGTGTATTCATTATACAAGAAATGGGCATTTACTAGACTGGTACCCCATATGATTTCGAAAGCCAATTTCCTGTACCATTTGGTGCAACGCCGTAACGCCGACCCGTACGTTGCCATCTGATCACTAAGATCAATGGAAGATTTTCCATCATTGTAATCAACAATACACTTTGGTTTTTGGGGCAATGAACCAGGCCTTCTATTTGTATTAGGAACCATCTCCAGAGCTGATGTTTTTGTAGTTAGCATCCTCACATCCCTTTTGTCACGCCAATTTAGTACTACTACTCCATGTCTGCTTTGCTTAGCTGCCATTTCACCTTTTTTCAATTTAGTATTTGTAACTTCTTTCGGTAAATATTTTCTGTTTGCTCTGAGTGTGCCTACTAAATGAGTCTTTCTTCTTCGTAAGCGTAAGGCGAGAGGAACACTCGTGTAATAGTTGTCCGTATATAAAGTTCTGCCTTCATCAAAAAGACCTTCTGTCAGTGACATCACTGTTTTTTCTGACACTTCTACCTCTCGGTCCCTGGATTTTCCACAGTACACAATCAAATTCCAAGTATATCCTTTTTCTGTGCACAATTTGAAAACTTTGATACCATACTTAGCGCTTTTATTGGGAATATACTGCCTAAATAACAGCCTCCCACGCCAGGGTATCAGGGATTCGTCGACACATATTTTTTCTCCTGGTGTGTATGTAGACTTGTAGTTAGTTATAAAGGCTATACCCGTGTTTCTATACAAAATTTGCCTTTCTGTCAAATGTTCTAGTAATTTTATTTTTAGACACTCCTTGTAGGCAAAGGTCTGTTCCTCAAAGAAGAGCCATGTACATTTGTCAGTTTTCGTAATATGGTGGTTTGTTTTTTTTCACTTTTTATTTTTTTTCTTGAATTCGGTCTTTGCGATTAATTTGATTTTTTGGTAAACTATACTACATAATAAAACCCATCACTACAAAAAATATTGCCTGAAACTTTAGTACAAATATAGGTCAAAATAATGGAAACTATAATTTGATTAATTTTTTTTTTGTGTTCTCGTGTAGCGGCACCTACAGTTTTTATTTCATAAATTGCCCATCCATAGACCTACTACATATATTAAATTCAAATTATTATCTTTGGTACTTCATGCCAAAAACTAACTACAAATAAAATTATTCCTTCCTTGTTTCAATGTTTTTACAGGATTGCTTTAATTACTTGTATGAATGAACGAAATTAAATGTCCCCAAATAGCAAAATAACACATTTATTTCATCACTTATTATTCATTTGGCACAAATAATTTAACTACAAAGTCGTGGTGGTGACAATATAAGTCGCTTAAACTTATATAGGTGTACAGAGCCGAATAGTAATTGCTGAGCCTGCCGCACTTTAAACAGTTTCTCAAAATACGAATACTCTCCATACTTGGTTCGCATACAAAATCCGGAAGCGAGTTCAAAAATAATTCTGTTCCTAGTTTACTGGGTAAATTGAACCCATTAATGATGTCCTCAAAATGAGTCAACTGTAAAAAAAAAACATTAAACAGACACTGTTACATTAATTTCAAACTAGGTAATTCGTAAATATGGCATACGGAACGATAACGTACTTGTTCCAACATTGAAAGTCTTGCGTCTTGTTCCATGATAGTTGTAAATTCATTATTTAATACTTTTGCCATATAATTCATTGTAATATTATATAAACTATTTACTTTTCTTCGCGGATACATATTAATGTAGTACGTCCTTTCGCGTCTTTCGTTTATTTTTGACATTGTGTCATATGACATTTTTGGAAATAAGATTAATAAAGAGGTAAAAATCAACAAAAAGGTTTAATCCATATCACTGTCTTCTTCAATGACGGTTACAAAATCTTTGTTAGTAAATAAATGGCTCAATACTTGAGCAGGTCTCAGAATTTTACTCAAATATCGCCCGTATGCCTAGTAATATATTACTGCGGCTATGTGGGCACAACACCCAAGAGTCCTAAGACCATTTGCACACTCGCAGTAATGTCTTCTAATTGCAGATACTCCACTGCCATTCGGTAAGTAATCGATGAAACAACGATAAGATTTCTTGCTTATGTGTCTTGATTGTACTTGAACCTTAATAATATGTGACAAATCTTTTACAATATGCATATTAAGAATTCCTTCATCGCTCAGCATTTCTGCCAAATACGAAACTGCTTGGCTGTATTGGTATGTCCCAGTGAAAAATAATTTTAAATCTGTTTCCGTCATTACACCAAAATCCAGCACATCGGTAGATGATATTGGTTCAAATGGCAATCGTTTTCTTAACCACCCTTTTTCTTCGATTTCTGCCGCTAATGTATTAGTTTCGTTCTTCAAAGCCAACATTCTTTCGACCAACTGGTCTTGAACAGTTTTATCACTATCCAGTTTTGCAACATATCTATTTAATATATATGAACTTATGCGGTAGTAACTTCCAACTTTTGGAAGCAGTTTGTTGTCTAAAATGTAATCTAGTAAACGAATTTTTTTTTTTAACATGCCGTGAACAGACTCAACGACCCAGCGAGTTTTTGTAACAAATCGGGAGTGATTAGCTTGTTCTGTGGTAAGTTGTTTTTGTTTCCCCTTGAGTGCTGGCATCATTACTTGATAGCCTTTGGCTTTTATAAGATCCACTACGTCACGAAATCCGCGATCAAGAATAAATATGTCGCCAGGTTGCATCAATTGACATAATCCGTTTGGATCATTAAGAATGTGTTTCATTATCGCTGCGTCATTCATGTTAGCCTCGTAAGGACCCAACATATCTACTATGTAACCATTAGTGGTACATATAGTAAATGGTTTACACAGAGGCACCTTTTTTTGGCCAGAGTAAGATTTCCGCTGGTACTCACTGTTGGCACTTTTTTGATGTCTTGCGTAAGTGCCATCACAAATCAAAATTAACTTGTCATGTGCGTTATATAATATCTTAGCAATCATTGTCGTATGCTGATCAATCAAATCCTGGCGTATGTTGTTCTTGATGCCAAAATGATGCGGCAATACATTTTTCTCAAACGATTTTATAACGCTGTTAGAATAATCAGAAACAGCTTGCTCTCTCTCTAATTGTAAAATTGTTGAAACTAACTTGTTAGATGATCCCGTACGTAGTTTAACTAAAAATACTATCATTGCTTGAACTACTGAACGGCCTGAATTGTCATGCATTGATAATATTTCAGAGAGTTCTTGAATATTTTCAATGGTTAATCCAGTTAAAACATTAATTTTTGTTTCATCATAGCAAAGGCCATCGATTTTTTTAAGTAGTGGTGTTTGATGTTCTGCGACACATGTTTTCAAAAGCTTTTCTAGTCCCGTTCTAGAAATGGATGTTGTATTCGAAAACACGGCAATATTTTTTAAATCACTGGTATAAAATATATTGTTAATTAAGTGGTCATTGCAACAGCGGTTTCCAACTGGAATATATATACCTCGGTTCAAATATGATTGAGTTCTGGCTTTTTCTGGGACAATCGTGAGATCAGATTTTTTATTACAGATGCAGCAGTAAGCATGAGTCGATACAGTTCTTGGTAAAGTAATTTCCAGATACTCGTCTGTCGCTGTTGCTGCTGCTGTGCTGTTGTTTACTTTTGGGATAAAATCCTCATCGCAATCACTTGATAACCGGTTAGAGTCTGGAAATAAATAATTAATCACTGAGAGTAGTGAGAGTGACTAAAAAGGAAGGTTATAAAACAATATAGGTACCACAAGGGCGAAGCCACAGGCGGAAAGCTAATAAATATATAAAATATTAACTTCTATAAAACCAGAAGCGTTTAAAAAAAGCTCAGTAGTACTTACCAGAAGAACTGCTACAGGCTTTTGATTCTCTGGTTGTCTTTTTGTGGTATGGTTTTCTTCGGCAAACCGAGCAGATGATGCTGCCTAGTACAAGTTTGATACCGTTCGTCATTTTATTATTATAAAAATCACATTCTTCTGGTGTTTGGATGTGTTTTCTCACTCCACGAATTTTATTTAGAAATCGTAAACATAGTGCACATTTCCGTGCATTTGGCGGCATTGTTAATCAATAAATACATATGATAATAACTATAATTATAGCGTTAATGCGTTCATCACACAAAATAGATAAACAACTAATACCTACTGCGAACTGTCTAGACGACTGACAGTAAGTCAGATTCTCTTGTTCCATTCTAGAATACTTTTTTATTTTTTAGATAATGTTTAAATAAATGTCAAAAACGAAACAAACTTCCAAAAAGACAAATTACAAAAATTGGATGTAGTAAGATTTCATTCATACAAGTAATTAAAGCAATCCTGTAAAAACAGTGAAACAAGGAAGGAATAATTTTATTTGTAGTTAGTTTTTGGCATGAAGTACCAAAGATAATAATTTGAATTTAATATATGTAGTAGGTCTATGGATGGGCAATTTATGAAATAAAAACTGTAGGTGCCGCTACACGAGAACACAAAAAAAAAATTAATCAAATTATAGTTTCCATTATTTTGACCTATATTTGTACTAAAGTTTCAGGCAATATTTTTTGTAGTGATGGGTTTTATTATGTAGTATAGTTTACCAAAAAATCAAATTAATCGCAAAGACCGAATTCAAGAAAAAAAATAAAAAGTGAAAAAAAAAACAAACCACCATATTACGAAAACTGACAAGTGTACATGGCTCTTCTTTGAGGAACAGACCTTTGCCTACAAGGAGTATCTAAAAATAAAATTACTAGAACATTTGACAGAAAGGCAAATTTTGTATAGAAACACGGGTATAGCCTTTGTCAAGCAAATCTCGCAGTTTGTGAAGCCTGTCGTTAGGGTCTGCTGCTGAATTATCGGCAAAATGTATGAACTTGAGTATCAGTTCAAAACGGTTTCTGGGCATGATAGATCGAGGTAAGGGTATATTGTATAATTTATGTCCTCTCCAATAATCTTTTATTGACGGTAGTTTTACTAATCCCATCCAACCAATAAGTGCTATGAATTTTATCATTTCATCGTTTGTTACAGGAACCCAGGCATGTGTCCTAGATCCAGAGGATACATCATTAGTCAGTACTTGTTGAGATGCGTATAAGTTGGTTTGGTCAACTATATGTGTAATGATATCATGAGTCATGAACAAATCAAAGTAGTCTACTGGATCTCCTTGGGCTAAAATTCCAGAGTAAATATCTTTCATACCTTTGAAGGCGACTGTATATTCTATAGGTGGTGGACCTTCTAGATTTGGAATGTCCCATTCCATAGAGTCCAGTTGTTGCTTTAGCCACTCAGATTCAAGAAAATCATCAGATGTTGAACCAGATGTACTGGGAAAGTTTGCAGCAGCTGATGAGCTCGGAGCGTTACTAGCAGCAGATGTACTCGCCCTAACGTCATCAGTCCTGCGGCGTTGAGATGTGCGTCTCCTTATTTCTGGTAATGGAGGCATCCCGCTTTCCGAAAAGGTCGATGCTCGCCGAGATGAAAGCGGTGGATTCCAAATCTCATCAGCGCTGTCACTTTCTGAAGTACCCGTCCCTTCACTGTCATCACTATCCGGATTATAGTTAGGATCATACTGAGAATCGTCACTATCAAAGTCCATTTTTTATGCTTTATTTTCACTTTTCTGTAACAAATTAAAACGAAATTTAGAAAAAACAATTACAATATGTAACTCTTATTGTTTTTTCTAAATTTCTTCATGTCTTCTTCTGCGATTTTATCTGAAAAGGATGAAAAATTACAATTAAAACCAAAAAAATGGTGTGAATCATAAATGATACACATGGCCCAGGAGATATCATAAGAAACAAACATATTTGGTAGGCCAGTGTATCATTTATGATACACACTCTAAAAGTGGGGGGGAAAGGGAGGGGAAAGGAAGGGGGGGGGTTAAAACATATAAATACCACTAAGAAACCAATATAAACAAAAAAATAAAAAAATAAAAAATATGTCAGCATGGTCGATTGCGCTTGGCGCTCAACGTGTTAAACTTAACTCACTTCATTCTAAAAGAAAAAAAAACACATTCTTCCCCGCTTCTAGGATACCCAGGTGGTCTCGGGAGGTGGACGTGGGAAAGAAGCGGCGCTACCTAAATATCAGGCGATTAGCGTAAACGCTTTTTAATAGTTATTATATTTTTTAAAAATTGGATTTCAGTTATTTCGCCGGATTGCAACTCATTGAATTGTTTTTTATAGCTCTTGTCGAATAAAATGTCACACCGTCGCACTGTGATTCGATTAGAACAAGCTAGCTAGACAAAATTATTTTGTTTGATTTTTGTTTCTAAATGGGGTTAATAAGCATAGATCTACAACCCTTAGTACCTTTTGAAGGACTGTTTATCATTTGAACTAGTGATTTGAACTTTTGTGAAAAAAATAATAATTTGAAAATGAAATTTAAATAATGTATTTTATAAATCACTAATATACAAATTATACAGTAAAAACTAATTACAGATAATTTAAACTTTATGTCACTCATCATCATCGCTATCTTCAGATGAATCGTCCATAGAATAGTCATGATCATGAGTGGCAGAACTGTGAAAATTAGATACTATATTAACATTTAGCTCCTTACAACTAGGTTGAACAATTAAATCTAGTACTTCAGAAGGGAGCGCACCAATTTTTTTTCGGGGAACATCTCTTAAGCTGTTTATCACAGGGTCAGATGTTATCAGTAACATATTTAATAAATCTCTATTCGTGGCTACTCGCGATTGCTTTTGCGTATTGTGTTCTCGGAATCGTCTACAATCCTTATTCCGAGCTTCCTGTGCTTCCTCAGACAGCTGGCCTATAGGCAGAAGTGCCGACTTAATTACCTCTGCGCTATGCACTAGTATTTTATGCACAGTAGCAGGCATGTAGTACCACGAATAGAGATTTACGTAAAGTTGTCGGGTTTCTTGAGCAAACTTTTCAAACTTTTCAATATTAATATCGTATCCCGATGATAAAGTGCGTAGTATAATGCCAATTTTTTTTATAAGAGAAACATCTAACCCCGTGATATCAGCACTGGCCTCGGGATTTTCAAAAAATCTTCGAGCGGTATTCCCGTCATTCGTGTTACCAAACCCTGGTTTTAGTTTGTCCACAATTAAACCCATCTGGCTTTTAAAAAGTTTTTTAATATCCTCTGAGCGTTGCTTCACAATAGCTTTGTCTTCTGCCTTAACTTGCCATTTTTTTACTTCCAGTCGATAGCTTATGTGAAGCAAGCACTCAAAGCACCTAATCCAAGCGTGCAATGTGGACAATCCAAAACCAAGCCGGTCTTTATCTGCCGTAAACTCTCTTGACATATCATTCATCATTAATGGGGTTGCGTTACAAATAAAACATCTCTGTGAAGAAGAAGTTTCGGTCAGAGTATTGCAAATTTTTCCATCAATCATTGTAAGAAGCATTTTATGTGTGACTGAAACTTCACTATCCATCATTTTGCATACTGTTGGCAATAAAGCGTCTATTTCTTCTAAAACCTTATTGGTTTCGGTAATTGTTAAATCTTTAGTTTCTTTTGAAAATATAAACTTTATTGGCCGACAGTACATTGTGGAAGATGGCCGAGGGTTCTGCCACACAATAATACCTTTGCCATCTCGTAATTGAAGGGGAACGAAAGAAAATACAAACAAAAATTCATCACTGTCATCACAGTTGGTGAATTTTTGTTTGTACAAACTGTGACCGGAACTTCCGTCACAACCCCACTTACTGATCAGTGTGAATGACGTGCAAGGTAACAAACTACTGATAACTTCTTTTTGTGCTGAAACCAAACGTTCTGCAGTTTTACCTAGAACTGCCTGAACTTTGATTGCAGCACGCGTCTCGTTAACAAAAATCTGATCACCTGGAGGATAGCAATCTACTTTAGCCTTCCTAACACTATACAATGACGGGAATACCTTATGTCCTGCTCTGATGCTCCACTTCCGTGTCTGCTTATAGCTATGAGTACTTGATTTGCTATCGACATAGTACGCCAAAGCTTCCTCACTCGTCAAACACCTGGGGACACTCGTTTCCCTGATATCACTCACTTTGTTTTCTTGACATGTTGAACCCTCGCCAGTTGCTTCCTTAATTTGACGTGCTGTGCTTCTTCGACCTGACAATCGTGCTGACACCTCAGCAGCGTATGCTAATTCATCAGCACTTTTTGAATGTAAAAGGTCGTCCACGCGCCGTCTTTTCGTTTTAAGACTCGAATCTTTGAATTCTTTAGCTGGCCTACCGGGTCCCGGTTGGCGTGCGGTAGACGTACTTGGCGTTGATAAGTGAATAGACACGTCAAAAGATACGTCAACACCCGCCAGCCACGAAGCATGTTTATCAAGGAACCGGTCATAGTTTCTTCCACTGCTTCTCCACATTTCAGCCAGTTTAGAAGAATACCTGGATAAAATGACCTTGATCTCTCTTAGTGACTGTTCCGTAACACCATCCAAATCATATCTTAAAGATATAAAGCGAAACAGCTCCTCGTTCCGTGTTTCTTTCGCGTGTTTCAACCATTCTTCGAAAAAATCCTTTTTTGAGATGGTGAAAACTGTAATAGAAAAAAAATAAAAATAAAATTGTTGTTAAAACAATTCGCTATAGTTTTTACTACCAATTACTGCTGTATACTTGTGAAAATAATATACAATAGATTTTACAGAGTAGACATGAGGGGACATATAATTTTTTTAACCTTAATGTTAAAAAAGTGGGTCAAAAACAACACTATTTTCTAAAAAAAATACCTCATACAATTATACTGGGTGGCGCAAAAGTAAAGACCCTATTTGGTTCAGCTATAACATTTTTTCTAAATTAGAAAACTAGATTTAGGTTTTTTTAAATGTATATTTGTGCCATTAAATTTCGTACCATTAGGATTTAAAGATGATGTCTTTTAAATGGTGACCTCCAGAGTTGATACACATTTGAGCCCTATTTATGACATTTTGCATAACTTGCCGTAACACTTCCTGCGATATGTTCGTTATTTCTTGACGAATGTTTTCTTTTAGAGCTGCGAGAGTCTGTGGCTTGTTCACATACACCCGAGATTTCAAAAAACCCCAAAGAAAGAAGTCTAGACTGGTCAGATCGGGTGATCTTGCAGGCCAAGGTAAATCGCCAAAACGAGAGATAACTCGGCCTGGAAAAGCGTCCCTCACTAAGTCCATAGTGTCGCGCGCTGTGTGTGCCGTAGCGCCGTCTTGTTGAAACCAGATGTGCTCCAGCCCCAATTCGTCCAAACTGGGTATCAAAAACTCACGTAACATGGTTCTGTAGCGTTCTCCAGTGACAGTTATCGCATTGCCTCCAGCGTCTTCGAAAAAATAGGGTCCGATCACTCTGTCAACACAGATGCCACACCATACAGTAACTTTTAGTGGGTGTAGAGGTGTTTCTTGAATAATGCGCGGATTATCAGTGCCCCAGAACCGAGTATTCTGCTTATTGACATGCCCTGAGAGATGGAAATGCGCTTCGTCACTCATAACCAATTTTGAAGGAAAATTATCCTCTTCAAGGTTGAGGTTTATGACGCGCTGGCAGTAATCTAGACGAGCTCGGTGGTCAGCAGGCAGCAGCTGATGAGTCATTTGAGTTTTATACGGGAACATCTTTAAGTCTTTCACCAAAATACGCTGCAGGGTCCGTCTGAAAATGCCCAATTGCGTGGCACGTCGCCTCGTTGATGTTTCTGGACACTCTTCCACATCTTTGCGCACAGCATCGATATTTTCAGCTGAACGGCCTGTTCTTGGTCTCCCAGACTTAGGTCTATCCAATGTTGAGCCAGTTGCTTCAAGGCGTGTGGCAAAGCGTCGAATTGTGCGACCAATCGGTGCCGGACGGTGGGGAAATCGTCGACGAAATTCACGTTGTGTTCTTATCACTGATGAATTATTCCGTAAGAACATTGACACAATTATTCCACGTTCTTGGAGAGTAAAACGGTCCATGTTTATTTTCAGTGTATTTTACATTTGTTCACTACACAATTTTCAACAACAGAATGACAGAAAATGTCATATAAAAAAAATAAAAATATTTTCTTTAGTGCCAGTACTTTTGCGCCACCCAGTACAATTACGTTCCTGTTATAAAAAAATATTTAAAAGAAAGCACTTACCCTTATGCACACAATCCATGATAAAAACACTTCCGCAAAACTCTTTTAGTAATATAAACGATGTTATCAAGTATGTAGTAAAAATGCAAATGAATATACTTCGATTCATCAACATTTTATATACTTACCCTAATTATGATCTTAATGAGGGTAGTTAAGAAAAATAATTATTGTATTTCTTAATGTATAGGCCTAATGAGTTCCTAGAAATAAATTACTATTAGGAATTTGAAGGTAGTTTTTGTCCAGCTACCTTGTTCTAGACGAATCATAGTGCGTCGTCTAATTGCACCACTAAAAAATGAATTTTTAATTCTGGTGTCTTGATATTTCGCCTCTCTTTTTAGTTTGTACAAAAATCTCATCAGCGTTGGTTTGTGCGGCATACGTGAGTTCAATCTCCTATGGCCGGGTTCCCACTATGCCGGACCGGCATTTCTGCCGGAAACCGGACACCGGACAAGAGTGTTCACATTACACCGGATCACCGGATCTCGGGGGCCCGGAGACCGGGTTCACAAGAATCTCTCAGTTGAATTTGGAGCTGTGCCCACAATGGACGACGAAATTGTTGTGTTGTGGTGGTGGTGGCGCAGGAGGCAAAACAAAAGAAGAAAGTATTGGATACATCCTATTTTACGAGAAAGATTTTCACTTGGGACATTTGAAACATTGATGGGTGAACTGAGAAGTGACGAAGCAAAGTTCTTCAATTATTTTCGAATGACAACATCCACTTTTGACGATTTACTAGGACGACTTTCACCAGGCATAAGAGTACGAAATACAAGTTTCAGAGAATGTATTTGCCCAGAACAAAGATTGGCCATATGTTTAAGGTAAGAGTGTATTCTTTTGACAATAATTTATTAATTTTAAATGCAAATTAGTCATTTAAGTATTTATTTGTACGACGATAATTTCTATGGAAGGGGATAAAAATCAATGGTTGTGTCCTGGAACGTGTTATAAGAAATGCAAATTAGTAATTTAAGTATTTATTTGTACTCAAACTTAAGTCATTTAAGTATTTATTTGTACTCAAACTTAAGTCATTTAAGTATTTATTTGTACTCAAACTTAAAACCCTTCAAAATCTAAACAGTCTGACTCTTGGGAGTATATGGATGGAGTAGATTCTGTTGGCGAAACTGGATTCACTGGATTCGAATTGGATGACTGGGAAGAAGTTGATGGTATAGGTTGTTGCCGGTTGGTTGCTACTATTATATTGTGTAGAGTATCCAGAGTGATAATCTTGCGTAGGTGTCCCCTGTTGATTAGGATGTGTGTAGTATCCAGAGTGAGTATACTGATCTGGTCCGGTCATCTGATTATAATGACGCCAATGTCCGTAATTTGGTCTCTCAAAATTCCTACTTTTAATTTTTTGCAACATTGTCAGGACGCTGGCTTGAAATTCTAAAGTCTCTTCGATAGTTAAAGTGTCCAAGATTGGTATAATGCCTTTGAAAAAAGAAAAGTGATGGCTTTCTTTTTCTGGGTTCATTCTGGAGTCTAAAAACTTTGACATCTTCTCATTTACTTCTTTATTATCAATTGTTCTTTTATCTTTAATTAAAGGTGTACGAAAATCTGATTCCACGCCTACTTCAGTCTCGGTTCTTGCTTTTTTTGAACCCGACTCATGAGGCGGTCGAGGTTCGGAGACTTTTTTCAAAAACATTAATTGCTCGTGATATAAATAATTTCGTGTCTTTTTGGACGAAGATCCAGATTTAGACTCATATTTTTGTTTTTTCACCGTCTTAAGCCACGAATCTCGTACATTATTCCATTTAGTTGAAACCAGTTTTCCTGAAATAAATAAAAAAATCTGAATAGAATTTGTTTATTAGTGACGTATAATGTAACTAGCTTTCCGCCCGCGGCTTCGCCCGCGTGGAATTCGGTTATATCGCGTTTTTTATATTTTCCCGTGGGTATGAGAAATTTTCCCGAGGTAAATGTAGCCTATGTTTCTCTCCATCCCTTCAACTATCTCCACTTAAAAAATCACGTCAATCTGTCGCTCCGTTTTGCCGTGAAAGAAAGACAAACAGACACTTTCCCATTTATAATATTAGTAAGTATGGTATGTAGTATATGTAGTAAAAAAAGATACTTTTTTTCAGATATTTAGCTTCAGGATGTTCATTCAAAGAAATACATTACTCATACAGAGTGGGCGTGTCGACAATAAGTAAAATGATAAAAGAAATGAGCCACATCATTTGGGAAAACCTACACACAGATTTCCTTAAGCTGCCTGATACTGAGAGAGAATGGGAGGACATCGCTTTAAGATTCGAAAGAAAAGCCAACTTTCCTCACTGTATTGGAGCAGTAGATGGCAAACATATTAGAATTTTGAAGCCAGCCAAGAGTGGTTCGATGTTCTTTAATTACAAGGAATATTATTCTTTTGTATTAATGGCAGTTGTCGATTCAGAGTACCGATTTATTTTTATTAGTGTGGGCTCGTATGGCAAGGAATGCGATTCCACTATATTAAAGGATAGTACATTTTGGAAAAAGATCAATGATGGTACTTTAAATGTACCAAAGCCTAGACCACTTCATACAAACATGCACGAGGAATTACCGTTTATACTAGTTGGCGATGAAGGCTTTGCTTCAACACCTAATCTCCTGCGTCCGTACGGAGGTACACATTTGAATAATGATAAAAAGATTTTTAACTATAGATTAAGTCGAGCAAGAAGGTACGTTGAGTGCGCTTTTGGTATTCTAGCAAATAAGTGGCGAATACTCCATCGGCCTATAGATCTGAACGTAGACACAGCAGTTCAAGTAATTAAAGCTTGTACAGTCTTACATAATTTTGTTAGAGAAAAAGACGGTATAAATTTTGAAAGTCACCAAAATATTGAAAATGGTCAAGAACAAGATACGAGACCCGTGGATCGAAATGGGTCGACTCAAGGTGGCCCTAATGCCAATGCTATACGGACAGCATTTACTAATCATTTTTGTTCGGATATTGGTTCCGTTCCGTGGCAGGCAGCAGCTATAAATTAAATTTTGTGAATGCATTTTTATCAATAAAAATATTAAAAAAACTCACCGTACTGTTTTCTTTCTTTTTCGTCTAGTTCGTCGAAGTTTGGTTTAAGTATTGAACATACTTCACGCCATGCTGCTAACTTTAAGTTCTTGTCTTTATAGACATCTTCGGTCTTGTCCCACAGAACAGGTCTCTCTTGGACAAGCGTTATTAAAGTTTCTATTTGAATGTCGTTCATGGTACACGTCTACTCTACTCAGAAAATGCGAGCCGAATGAAGTGCGGGTAGCACGGGCGGGGCGAGGCGGGAAGCACGGGCGCGGCGGGGTGGGCCGCAACTCGTTCATATTACTCCGGTCCGGTGATTTTGCCGGCATTTTGTAGCGACAAAACGCTCGGTAAAAATGCCGGGCTCGGCGAAAAAGCCGGATCCGGGATAATGTGAATAGCTTCATACAGTTTATACCGCCGCTAGGCCTTCCGGCGATTTTACCGGACCGGGAGATCTGCCGGTCCGGCATAGTGGGAACCCGGCCTATGCCAGCCCTCGGCGGCATTATTTGTACGATGCTTGTCATTTCCGCATCCAATAAAAGACACGCACAAAGTCATCCACTGTTTAGAAAAGTACTCTTGAAATTTTATCATTTCTGGAGATCAGGGGAAAAGAGCTTGCAAAGATACCCATGCACTCTGAATTTTTTCTTTGGGCAATAGAGGAAAATTCGCACACATTCTAACTAATTCTCTGTTTTCCTTAGTGGTTATTGCCTTTAATTTTTTGGCTTGTTTCCACACTGCTCTGTTGAAATGATAGTAACAGCCACTAATCACAGCAGACGGAAAAACCTCGTTTACAGCATTGATTATACCGATTTCGAAGTCACACTTAAAGAACTCAATTCTCAAACCCAATCTGTCCTTTAACAAATTGAAC
Organism: Scrobipalpa costella; assembly: GCA_949820665.1. Taxonomy (NCBI): domain Eukaryota; kingdom Metazoa; phylum Arthropoda; class Insecta; order Lepidoptera; family Gelechiidae; genus Scrobipalpa; species Scrobipalpa costella. The sequence goes on from OX463315.1 coordinate 15,945,253, forward strand.
ATCCTGGTGTACGTCTCCTGAGTCTTGTTGGGTAAAAGTACAAACACAATAGGTACTACATTCGTTGTGTCATTATTTCTGCTAATGTCGGAGTGAATAGTGAAGATCTGATAAAACGGGTGGGGGGAGTCCTTTCAAAAGTCCCATCGCCATACTTCATTTTGCTTTCTTTTTCATTTCTGAGTAATTTTCTGGCAGCTTTAGTCGAAAAAACTAGGATCTTCTCTTCCACACCATCTTCGATGACAAGGAAATTGTCAGATATCAGTTCAGGAATTTTCACATCAGCCAATCGATTAAATTCTGTTTTACTTTGGTTTAAGATTTTATGTCTTTTTCTATAAAGGGAACTTTTTTTTTCCTCAAATGAGGGCATTATTGTTTGTCCTGAACCTTGAAAGTTAGTCAGACATTTTTCAAAAACTTTTTTAATCGGTGCCATATTTGTAGATACTGCCTTTTTACAGGCATCAACAAATATGTCCACTTGGTTTTGGTTAAAATGGGACCGACACGCGTGCTTACTTTTTCTTATTATAGAAATCTTTTCAGCATTCAACGTGACCGATGCTGAGCACTCACTTCGATTGATGCACCTCCACATACTAGTTCCAGATTTATTGTTGTTAGAAAAGTTGTACCTGTGCCCAGCGTGCACCAAAGTAGGTTTCCCTTTTTGATTGTTTATAAAACTTAAAGTATTATTATCCATTTTGATGCAAAACAGAATAAAATTATTATATATTACGCAGTCAATTCCAATCGATACTGAAATGACAAGGTGAGGACAGTGTATTGTTTTTAAAGTGTCATTATCACAAGTGGCCAATAAAAAAAGAACCCATTCCATCGTACACTAAGGAGTATGTATATGTAATGTATCTATTGAAGTGAGAAGTATTAAAAAAAAAAAAAAAAACAATATTACGGGGGAGCGCGGAATTTTCATACTTTATAGATTATGTATTTGAATGTACCTTTTGTGTCAGGCTTTATGGATTTCCGACATTTAATAATAGAGACCTATAGAAAATCAGTCATTTTGGGAAAAGTTCTTTTTGAAGTTCTGGCATTTTGTAGATCAGTACAATCCGATATTCAGTCCAAACCAACCGGAAAGATTTTTTTCAAGTGTGGTAATTTATCTGTTTTGAATAAAAAGTACAAATTGAATTAGAGTCATATGTTCAACAGTGGATCATTTTTTTTCCGATGGCCATTGCTCTTCAATAAACGACCTTAGGAAGTTGCTATTATGAATGGTAATAGTAGGATTAATGGACTTTACATTGGTTATATTAGATTTAGGAAATATGCTGTAGGGAACAAAATAAGAGGGTTTTTTTAAAAAGACAGAAATGAGCCACTGTGTACGATGGGGTCGAAACAGTGGCTCGGTCTGATATTACACAGTGGATAGTTTAGAGTAAATTAAAAGAAATGAAACAATATATTCCAAAAATCAATCAACTATTTATTTATTTAGGATTATTTGGACATATTGCTAAAAACTTAACATCTTGTCATAGTCAGTCTTTAGAACATAGCAATATTTGCATCGCAAAAAGAAAATCTTATAATAATATTTTGTACTTTTATAAATTGTTTTAACAAACAAATTTAACCAAACATAAAACCATTCTTTTTTGGTTTCGGAAACTTTAAATACTAGGCAACAAAAATACCACATTTTGGTCTTAAAATCATGAAAAATAAACAACTAAAAACCTTCTTGTTCTTGGTCATGAAAACATAAAAACTAAACTAAAAAGCATATCTGTTTTATGGTGCTCCCACATTGCCGTTAGAAAATGTTTGTAAACATTTTATAACACCAAAACATTTACTAACAAATGTTAACAATTGTTGCATTTTGTTAGAAACTGTTACATGTTATAAGTGCTCCTACATTGATGGAAAATGTTTAAACATTTTATAACATCTAGTATTGGCTCGCAGTTTGGTTTCGCCTTCTGAGGGCCGAGGACGTCTACACGAAAATGGAAGAAGATTTGCTCATTGGAATAGCTTTTATTTTTTGTTTAAAAAAGAAGAAAAAGCGCTCTTATTGGATGCGCCAAACGCTAAAAGCTAGAGGAAAATATAGTGCCACAGACTATCTCAAGGATTTGGGTATTGACGGTTGCTTAAAAGATTTTATAAGAATGAACAGTTCCGAATTTGAATATCTACAAAATTTAATTGGGGCAAAAATAGGCAAACGAGACACTAAATTTAGAAAATCTGTAAGTGTGACGGAAAGACTTGCGGTAACGTTAAGATTTTTGGCAACTGGTAGCAGTTATAAAAGTCTTGGAAATGTGTTCAAGTTGTCAGACCAAGTGATATCTATTATCGTACCAGAAGTGTGCGAGGCTCTCAATGAGGTTTTAAAGGAATATATACAGGTAAGTCAAACAACATTTTTAATTATTTTTTTATTTACTTTTAATATGATCTAATCTAATCATACTTTAGGTAGGTACCTACCTTACCTTACTAATATTTTATTTAATAATTAACAAACCAAACATGTATTTTTTAATTTTTGATTGATTCCAACAAATCGTTTAATGATTGGGTCGAATCTTGGCTTGATTCCGATAAATTAGACGGACTCTGTGTTCTTGTGCTGGTACGAGTATGTGTCCTGAAGTTATCCGAAGAACTGGTTTCAAATGAAGCCGAGGGACTCGGTGCGGTGTTGTATCCTCTCGAGCTACAGTCAGCATTATTTTCCGAAAAAGTGGATAGATTTGGTTCAGAGTTGTATCCCCAGGAACTACTAGCGGTTGGGTCTGTGGTTGTTGGAAAATCATATTGTCCCATTGACGCATTGTACAAAATATTGTTAATGTAATGTTGAGCAGTATTCTTAGCATGACTGTTTTTTATTTGTTTCAGTTTCATCGAGACATACTCTCCAAATGCGTCATTTTCATCCCTGCTGTTTCTAGATTCGTACATTCTTTGTAAAATATTTACAGCTTCTTGTTGTGTTGTATCTTTTTCTACTTCAGGCCGTCTTCTTTTCCGAAATGGTTTTGGGGTGGCGAATGGCGTGCCCGTAGTTTCATTTACAGTGACAGTATTTCCTGTTTCGTTCAAACTGAGAGTGTTTTCTAAAGCAATTCTGTTTTCTTCGTTACCCTGAAAGAATAGAATTAAACGATAATTTCAAGTTATAGGCGCGTCAAATTAGCTAAAATTGTAAAAAAATCTATAACCGCGATTTTCTTTTTCTATTACTATTATAGTGTATCCTATTAATATTTCATACTTAATAAAAATATCCAATAAAATTTGTTAGAATAACGAGTTATAGATTTATTTTTCGCGCCTATTTCTTAATCTTCTATTTTTGTTCCAGATACCAACAACACCTCAAGAGTGGCTACACGTGGCAAATTCATTTGAAGAAAAATGGAATTTCCCAAATTGTTTAGGAAGTATCGATGGAAAGCACGTAGCCATACAAAAGCCAATTGATAGCGGCAGTGAATATTACAACTATAAAGGATTTTACAGCGTTGTACTTTTAGCGATAGTGGACGCAGAATACAACTTTCTGTACGTGAATATTGGCTGCCAAGGACGCATAAGTGATGGCGGAGTTTTCACAAACACAAAATTTCGAAATAAAATTAACGACAATAGTTTGAAAATACCCAGTGACAGCTCACTACCAGGCAGAAACAAACCTGTTCCTTATGTGTTCGTAACAGATGATGCGTTCCCTTTAGAAAAACACTTATTAAAACCTTTTCATCCGATCCAGAAAAAACTACTACTTTAATTATGACATGCGTGCTACTGCATAATTTTATAAGAAAAACTGAATCGAGCATGATTTACGCTCCATCTCAATACTATGATGGAGATGACATAGTAACTGGTACACGTATCGATGGACAATGGAGATTAGAACAGCAGCAATTAACACCACTTGAAGCATGTGAATCCCTGACAGATGATGGGAAAGAAATAAGAAAAGAATTCGCAGAATATTTTTCAAATGAAGGGTTTTTGGACTGGGCATCTAAATATTATTAAAAGACGTTAAAATAAAACTCACCTGCAACCCTCCATCGACAGTTAAACTTGGAATATTTTTGCCTTTAAGGAACATGAGTTTTTAAATGCAAACCATTTACTTGACTCATTAGCTCCTGCACCAGATTTATTAGATTTACATTCTCGGTTAAATTGACCTACGAGTGATCGAATCTTTTTTTCAATTACTTTTTTATCCATATTAAATTCACTGGCAATTTCCATCCAAGCATCGTGTTTTTTATTTCGGTCTTTGTAGCTCTCTGACATCGTGTTCCATAGTACTTCTCTTGCTTGAAACATTTCAATCAGTTTGTAAACATCATCGTTATTCCAATTACCAGACATATTTTATTGCTTGGCGCACGCGCAACCACTAATACACACGCACAGCGATGCACGCTGACACAAAGGGACTGACAAGCGAGACACCACGCGCAGCGACCTGCGTACTCTAACCCCCACCGCACCGCACCGCCTATCCCGCCATTACCCTTATAAAATGTTTACAAACAAAAGATAACACATGTTTTATTTTGTTATAATTTGTTTTGTTATAAAATGTTTACTAACATTACTAAACATTTTCTAACATGAAAATTTATTTTAACATTTGTGATTAAATGTTTGCTAACAAATGTTTACTAACGTTATTAAACATTTTCTAACGGCAATGTGGGAGCACCATTAGTTTGAACAAAATAATAATAGTACAAAAACGCCTTTAATCTCACAAAATTTGCAGCATGTTATTATGGAAGGTAATATAAATCAAAACATAATTATTAATTAAGTATTATAGAGATTAAAACGGTTCAGTGCAAGTTCAATTGAGAAAAATCGACAGAAATGGAATAATACGATTGCTGGCGTGTTGTGCTGCCACCGACTGTTGGTTTAGGCAAAATCAACTTAATATCGTCTTCATTCACACTTGAGAGATCTGGAATAGCTGGCATATGATATTTTTGGCCAGTTTTCTTCCTCAGAAAACTAATGTAATATTCCAAGTTCTCATTTCTGGTTTCTAGAATCTTTCCTATGTAATAAATCAGTTTCTTCTTTGTTGAAAACCTGACTAATACATATTCACCTTCCCTTGGGAATCTTGATAATGGCTTCTTTAAGTCGTTTTCAGTTACCACAATATTTTCGTTTTCCATCATAATATCTTCTTCTATCCATTCGTCTTCATCAGATTCTTGAAATGGAATATCTATATCTTCTTCATCTGAATCACTCGTAAGCACTTTTTTTACTATTTTATTTTTCTTAGTAGCTTTGGTTTTTGTGGATGAAGCTTTAGTCAATTCAATCTCGTTTTTTTCGGGTGTGTCTGTGGCAATCATACTACGTCCCAGTTTTCGAGGTTTACGTTTTGATATTCTAGGTCCAGCCTTTATAGGGTTCCTGAATTCAAAGGGTGAAATGAATGTTTGCTTATTTTGGTTTTCAGAAGTGCGTAGTGGGCTACTTTTATTTTGAGATGCCAGATCCAAGTCATTGATGGTTGAAGAAGGGCGTGGAGAGATCAATTTATTCGCATCTGATTCATTATTTGGAGAAGAAATGCTCGCTGTTTGGTGATCATGTGTGACTGTATCGTGCATTATGGATGGCGACGGTGTAGTTTCTCTATTAATTGCGGCATTTTCAATCAATGGAGGCACGTCACTAGGTGGAATGTTATCCTCCAAACCGTGAGGAGAACAAAGATGTTGATTGTGATCATCGTCATCGCAATGAGTGATATCAGAACCAAAAGACTGAATTCGATGCGTTTGTGCTAGCGCTACGGTAGCACTACTATCAGTTGGTCGTACCGGGTCTGTTATGTGTGAGGGACCCGGCAAATTAATTTCCAGTTGTTCTTCATCATTGGGATATGGGCGATCGGTCACCGAACTTGGCATGAAATCTTCTTCATCAAACAAGTTCCGATCAAACGGGAAAATCCCACACTTTTTAAAAGCGTTTATGATGTTCACGGGTGTCATAACTTTAAGAAATGCAATCCCGACGATCTCGCCAATATCGTAGATGGTGATTGGTTTTCCCGGATTCTGCAATAACCAGGAGTCGATAGCAGCGTTGTAGTACGTTTTGAACGGACCATAAATACCTACATCGAGAGGCTGTAGCTTTCCTGAGGTGTGTGGATGCAAAGTTAATATGTGAACTCCTGCGGCTTTTGCCAGATTTAGAGCTTCAAGCGAGAGATGAGACTCATGGTTATCCATGATCAAAATGGTTGGATGTTCTGTCGAAGAATTGGTATGTTTAATGAAGTGCTTAATGACCTCGGGAAATATTTCAGCGTTCATCCACCCACTCGGTGCTGCCAGACCTAAAGTGCCTGTAGGTGTATTCTTAATCATGAAGTTTTTGAAATTTTTGCGGGGGAACACCATAATGGGGGGTAATGCGGTATCGCTTGCACTAATAATACAACAAGTTGTTACCAATGTTCCTCTTTCGCCACTGGTTACTTTTCCCACATTCCGATGACCTTTTGGAGCTATAACACGCTGGGGTTTTTGAACTGTAGTTGTTGATGTTTCATCGAGGTTAAATATGCGAGTTCCGTCAGAAAACGCTACATTGCGATTCAATAAAGATTCCAGATTATTATAAAATTTATCGACATTCACTTTATTGAAGGCTGTGGCCCTAGCCAGGCTGCACGGTTCTGGTTTTCGGAGGCTTAGATCCAAATGTCTGCGCCTGAAGCTTCTCAGCCATTCTTTCCCAGCCATTTGATTTTTTTGCCAGCTTACAGGCATTTTCAAATGGTTTATTTCCGCCATTTGATAAGCAACCCTTCTGCTTTCTTTTTCTGTCAGCCCGTAAAATAAAGAGGAGCAGTGTTTAAAGTAATCCTTTAAACTTTTTTCTTGTTCATCAGTAAATACCTTATTGACTTCATAATTAGGTACCAACCGCATAGTTTCTATATCTCCAGACTCCCTTGATTTTAAATGGTAGCGCCTTAGAGTTGTAAATGGTATTCCTGATAACTTAGATGCTTTTCTGACGCTCATCCCTCTGCGAATTTTCTTCAGAGCCTCTTTCATATTTTCTTCGGTATGGTCACCAATTGACCGAGGCTTTGGCGCGCGAGGCATTCTAAAAAAATACACACACATCAAGCAAACGTACATTTCAAGCAATCGGAATTGAATAAAATTATAAAGCAATTTCACACTCGTTTCACAACCAGTAATATTGTCAATTTCCCGTTAACACCCAGACAAAGACAGAAATAAACAACATAATGCCTGCACCGTGCATAAAACCAAACCCAGAATCTTCTGTTTAGAAAGGAGTGGCATTCCCACTTAATATTCAGCTAATAAGACAATTGTGTTATTTTAGTACAGTACACAGTGGATCGCACCACTGTGTACCATAGCGAGCTGCGCCACTGTAGGCTAGGACGCCATTTTCAAAACAATCACGTGCTTTGAAAAAAATAATGTGCATTTACCACTGGATTTAACGTCTAATCCTTCCCAGTTAAGCGTATATTACAAAACAAATAGTAGCTAGATGAAGAAATGAGCACTATAGTTACTGGAATACAAATAATTCTTACCTTAAACCAGTATTTTTGGCCACAAAAACTAAAAACTCTTTTACCACAACAACCTTGCGGCGTGGACGCCACTCGACTAGCGCATTTGAGCGAGTACATACTGGGCGCTCGGCGTTGCGTTGAGCGCGCGACGGTCGCGTACACACACCGCGCTTAGCACGGCGTTCAACGAGCGTTAGTAGGGCGAACATACTTTTGGCTCAGTTCGAAAATGGACGTCGAAGAGATTGCTTGTGTGTGGCTCCTCTACCGTCGCTATAAAAAAAGACGACAAAGACAAAGAGAATATTGGGTGCACCCAATACTACGAGATAGACTGACGCATGGAATGTTTGTAACATTGTATCCCAAATTGAGAGAACATGAACCTAAGTTTTTTAATTATTTTAGAATGTCCATAAAATCATTTGATGACTTACTCGACGTTATAAAAGTGGATATTACTGGTGAATCAACAATTTTAAGGGAATCAATTTCCCCAGAAGAAAAACTCGTGATAACGTTAAGGTAAGGTTATTTATTCAAATAAATTTAAGTGGTCTGAATCTTGGCTCGAGCCTGTAGGTGAAGGTGACCACGATGACGGCGGCGGTGGGGGCGTCGTAGACCACTGCTGTGGTGGTGGTGGTCTCGCAGTGGTGTATCCAGAATATGCTGGTGTAGAATACATGTATTGGTGTTGATTAGTATGTGGTGGTAAAGGCTGATGATAATTCTGCGCTTCTTTGAGAACATTAAGCAATTAAATTTTTGTTGTTAGACGTTGATTCTCGGGTACTTTTTTCAATTCACTGTACAATGACATACAGAAAAGTTTATCATCGTCTTCTTTAATTAGTCGCTCCGTTTCATTTTGTTGCTTTGTGTTTACACTTTTCTGCAAAATATCAATTATCTGCTTATCTACAGCATTCATTTTTTGTTTTTTTCTTGTGCTTTCAATGTGATCTTTAGGAGGTGGCATCAAGTCTGTATTGTCTGTATTATCTACACTTGAGCCGGTTATATTGCTTTCTGTGTCGTTATTTGCTGTAGAATTCGCAAGAAATTGTAGTTTTCTGTAATACACATATGGCGTATGTTTACTTGATCCAGATCCAGATGGAAGCTTTTTTTGCTTCTTAGCCTCCCTCATATAATTATCCCTAATGCTCTTCCATTTTTTCATAAGTGAAGAACCTAAAAATAAACAGTAATCATTTTTATTTTGACAGATACTTGGCCACAGGCTGCTCCTTCGCTGATTTGCATTATGGATACCGTCTCGGAAAATCAACAATTATAAAGATAGTGGAACAAGTTTGTATAGTACTATGGAGCAAATTGAAAGGCACATACATGCCGGAAATGACAACAGAGAAGTGGAAAGAAGTAGAAGAAGGTTTTAGAAAATACGCCAACTTCCCAAATTGTATTGGCGCAATTGACGGGAAACATATTGAGCTAATACAGCCAGAACATACAGGGTCGCTATTTTTCAATTATAAAAACTACTTTTCATCAGTCTTACTAGCAGTTTGTGATGCAAATTATTGTTTTGTATACGTTAATATTGGATCCTACGGCAAAAGCAGTGATTCTGCTATTTTTCAAAATTCTGATTTTTTTAAACGGATGATGGATAATAAGTTAAATATTCCTAACCCGAAGCCCATATCAAATGTCGACAGAACACCACTGCCTCACGTTTTCGTCGGCGATGAAGCATTTGGAATTATGTCGAATATGATGCGCCCGTACGGAGGAACACAGCTAACACACACAAAAAAAGTTTTCAATTACAGATTATCAAGAGCAAGGCGCTATATCGAATGCTCGTTCGGAATAATGAGTAATAAATGGCGAATATTTCATAGACCTATAGATGTAAACATAAATTTCGCGGAGAATATCATCAAAGCTTGCACAGTACTACACAATTACGTTCGAATACGTGATGGTTATAGATATGAAGACACACTTTATCTTTCACCGTTACAATCTATTAATTCAGGCAATGTACCGCGAGGCAGCTTGTGTGCTAGAACTGCAAGAGAGAAATTCGCCATTTACTTTGTAAACGAGGGAAAATTACAATGGCAAGACGACATGATTTAAGTTATTACAAATATGACAAAATTATAGGAAATGTAATAAAAAATTATACTCACCCAACAGTTTTTTCTTTTCTAAATTGTCTTCACAATCACTGAAAATTTCAACCATCTCGTCCCAATTCCTTTTTTTTAATATTTTATTTTTATAGTCAGGACTTTCCATGTCCCATATGGCAGGACGCTTTTGGATTTCGTCTATAAATAAATCTGTATCGAATTGCTCGGTCTCCATTTTTGGTGAAATATGCGTCCACTCTACACAAAAGCGCGCGTTCAAATGTACAACAAAATGGCGGCTCATGTATCTCGAAGCGCGCGGCTGACGCCCTGCCAACGCGCGTTTGAACGAAAATATCAAAGCGCGCGTTCGACGAGCGCTTGATCCGAAACGCGCGCTTGCATGTGTACAGATAGCGCGCGAGTTGAATGCAGAGCTCAGGAATGCGATAGTGCTGTGACCTAATTAGAATTAATGATGACAATATGTCGATAAATTTCAACATTGTTTTAAGTTTAGCGTTTTAAGTTTAGAAAAAAACAAGGTAATAATATCACACATTTTTTATTATTTTACACATTAAAATCAATAAAAAAAATATAATTTATGCAGCATCAGATTCTGAAATGGCAGACATGTTTGAATCGGTGTCACTATCCTCACCATCGCTGACCTCAATTACGAATCGATCTATGGTATCTTCCATTAATCCATCTCTTTGCCAATAATTTTCTTCTAAAATTATGACGTGATCGTCGAAGCCACGCCAATCTTCCTCTGTGACCTGAGAGAGAGCCAGCTCCGTAACTTCTTTTAACCTTTTTAGGGAGAAATCAGAAGTAACATTGTGATGCCTTACAATTCTTTTTACTTTTGCCCAAGCCAACTCAATAGGGTTGAGGTCGCACATGTACGGTGGTAGTCTTACTACGATATGGCCTTGACTTCTGATGAATTCATCGATTTTGAAAGATTTTTCCGTAGGTTTATGTAACTGAACCAAGTGAAAGAGCTGATCTTTTCTCATAGTAAGTGAAGCTTCGATATTGTTCTTGGTTAACCATTCCAACATTACTGATTTCGTGCTGGACTTTGTTGGGACTTTATTTTCTTGTACACTGTGATACGGTGCGTTGTCCATCACAACAACGCTGGTTTGTGGTAGATTTGGGATTAACATATCAGTGGCCCACTTCTCAAAATTAACACTGTTCATCTGTCCGTGATAATCACCTGACGTAGTACCAGCTTTAAAAAGTAACTTTGCACCATTTAAAAACCCTCCTCTCGATCCTGCGTGGACAAGAATGAGCCTGTTCGTGGAGCTTGTATCCGTCAACACGGCGTCGATCATTTCATTTCTCCAGCATTTTTTAAATGTGAGGTTGTTGTCTACCCATGTTTCATCGAGAAAAAAAATATTTCGATCTTCTTGCCTATATTGACGAATTTTCCGCAAATAAATTGACCGTGCATATGCGACAGCTGGCCTCTCCACCAAAATTCTACGTTTATTATGACATTTAAGCCATCTATATCCCATGTCTTTTAACAATTTTCTTAAACTCGTCACTCCCCATGGAAACTCGATTTTTTCTCGAATAGCTGCGAGGAGTTTAATGCAGGTCGGAACAATTTTTTTAGTTAAATAAAATTCTTCAATAATTCTGTGTATAACATCTTGATCAAAATCATCGACGTTTAAATTTGTCTTCTTGTTACACTGTCTTTTCTTTTTAGAAGGCGAACAAAGAGGCCCTTTTTTGGCTTCATTTTGAATTGCAGACAATGTTCTCTTTGAAAGTCCAGTGTAACGGCTTGCGCGATTGTAAGCATTATTTAATGTGAAGGTTAAATTGTTTTTCTGCCTTTCTTCAACACACATGTCTAGAACATTTTTCGCCATTTCCCGTGCTTGGCGATGAATAAAAACTCGTTTTTTTGTAACAGAACTTGACGTACACGGATCAGACATAATTAAAAACAAAAATAACACGCGGCTGCAACTTTATCTTAACGCGATAACACAGTAAGCGTATGATAGTTGTCAAGGACAGCACAGCACTAAACTGAAGGCGCGCGAGACGCGGCGTGCGGACGGCGGGGGGAGATGCTCCCGCTCTTCACCTCAGGCCCCGACGGCATTCAACTCGCGCGCTATCTGTACACCTAGTAAGAAATACTGGATCTCAAAGCGCGCGTTACCAAAGCGCGCGCTTCAAAGCGCCTAATGTGTACTCGACTTTTGTGTTCGTGTTCCGAGAGCTTCCGAAGGCTGACGGAAACGATGTAATATAGCTATCCCTTTCACACGATTTGTCTCTGCGCCACTGTTTCTGCCATAGCCACTGTATAACACATGACCCTACGTTTTTATTTATTTTCCTGCTTAGTTGAATACATAAGGATCTCACTAATATAAAAAAACTGGACACTGTAGTGAAAATATAGTCTAAAATACTAATTTGAAAACTGCATGGAAAAACACACATATCGCCATTTTACACTTTGGAGAAACTGAACTTTTCGCGATCCCGGACATGAAGTTTATCAATCTGAGGTGTTGAAAAGTACTTATTTATACTAAAAATATATCCTTCTTTAGGTAAACTATAATAATAATGCATAATAATTTGATATAAACTATTTATGAGCCCTCAAACGAGAAAAGACTTGAATTTTTATAACCTCACTTTAGGCTCCAATTTTGACAATATCCATAGTCTATGGTTTATCGAAATTACAGTGTTGCAAGTAGAAGAAACCCGCTTTCGTGTGATATTATACACAACAGTTATATTCTACTAAATAGATAAATATCGACAAAATGAAGTTCATTCAATTTCGGTAGTTTTGTGCATGTGTGCGTGCATCAGCAATAGTGCCCGTCTGCCGCGACATGGATCCAGTCCAGTATACAGGAGTGTGCGTGTCGGTAAGGGCGCTTGTTTGCCGGAACACGGATCCAGTCTACAATACAGGATGTTGACATGAGGTAAAAATAAAGCAATCTCATATATGTTTTTATTATAGTACATCAGCTTATAAAAAAAAAACAATATACTTATTTATAAAAATGTTTATTGGAAAAGAATAAAAAAAAATTTACACATTATCAATATCACCATTTTTAATTTTGAAATGAAAAGTTACTTTTTATATAAAGTTGGGCATACCAACATTTTCATTTGCAAAATTTGACAGCTAGTTACAAAACAAATGTCACTTTTACAATGATATGATTATACGTAATTAACTTGAAATTATTTATTCAAAATTATTGATAAGATACATGACATGTTTATTGACTTTCTGGTTGACAAATTATTCAATACAAACAAAGATATATTCTAGTAAAGAAGTTACAAAATACAATTGCGTTCCCTACAACAATAAGAGTTTTTGTGCATTTCTGAAACTTGTCGTTTCGGATCATTTATAGGACCCGTTGTCACGGGTAACCAAGGTGGTAGACGTCAGTCACGGAACTTTACCAACTAACTGCCTCTATTCTATGCCGCTATTCTTACCAGGGGAGGGGACGATGACTTTGTGTTGTTGTTTCTAGTTTGATTAGGATTAGGATAGCAGGCTGAATCACCTGAATGACAGAAAAAAGTCTGTAAGAAAAAAGATATCGTGCTTCGGAGAGCACATTCAGCCGTCGGTACCGGTCATTGTCTTTGATAGTGTTCGTTACAAGAATCATGTAAGAGGCCTAATAAAACTCTGACACCCGAGTCCATCCCTTCGTAAGTCGATAATGAAGCCAGTTGTGGTACACAATTATAATAAATCTATATTCATAATATGAACTATATATATACATATATGTACTACTTATATATTTTCAAGTTCATGGTAATCTTCCCAACATTGGTTAAGGCAAAGGAACACACGGCACGCTCTACACATAGTGTTTACCACCTTTCTCTCTTTTCTAGCAGAACATCTAACACAACGGCCTCTTTTATAGCGGTCTTGTTTACCTGACCTCTCGCCTTCTACTTCAATGTTCCCTGGATAGTGACGCAGAGAACTATTTAGCCGACAAATGGAGTTTTCGGCCCTTTGATTCGTCATGGTCATGACGCGGCCGTCAGTGCCAAATTGCTCGCAGAGCTCTGCGGCCAATGTGTACCGAAATTCGCGGTGGGTGAGTTTTCTGCCTTGGCCAATGTTGGAACAATGAATAATATATGAATTTAAAATAGTTATATTTAGTAGACGCCTAAAGACCTTTATATACCATTTAACCCCCCGCTTTCTTTCTAAAAGATAACCGGAGAGTTTTTGGTCCTTGAGGTCCACACCTCCCATAAATTTATTGTAATCGTGGACCACGTCAGGCTTCATTATAGGCTCACCCGCGCGTCGACCTTCGGAAAGGTCTGCATTGTGGTAAGTCGACACGGTGGTGACTAATTTCATATCTTTCCATGCAGTGACGGAAACGTCACCACAGTGACGGCTTACCGCAGTGCCACGCGGTACCCATTTCTCATTGATGTCTTTGATATCTTGCGGCGTGTCTACTCTCCTCCTATTCAGAACTCCAACGACGTCAGTTTTTTTTGATTTCAGGAAACGGGTTAGTCTGACAGAATTATAAAAATTGTCCATAAACAGACTGAAGCCTCTGCCTAAATAATCAGACATCAGCATCAGTACCGTTTTGGCGGTGGAACTCGTGAAGCCCCAAACGGCCTGCGGGTCTGTGCTCCCTGCCCCAGCATATATCATCATGTTTAGCATATACCCGGACACCGCCTCGCAGAGCTCATAGGTCTTGATGCCGAATCGCGCAGCCTTGGTCCGGATGCACTGCACCCAGCTCAAGCGCCCCTTCCAAAGCAGCAGCGATTCGTCAATAGACAGCTCTCTACGAGGGGCGTAGACAGTTTGGAACTTTTCATTTAGGTAATTAACTACTGGCTGGACTTTTGCTACCTTCCTGTTTGCACCATGAGTGTCTAGGCTGTTGTTGTCAGTGAAATGGAGGAAATGCATTATTAGGAGGAACCTGTTTCTAGGCATCATTTCCCGGAAGCCCTCCATAGCTATGTATTTCTTTGTGCTCCAATAGTCTTCAACACGTCCCCTGACGCACAACCCCATTATAATAATTACCGCAACTAGGCGGTAAAGTTCCGCAACCGACGTCTCCACGCATTCGTGTAATCTTGATCGACGCGGAAGTCCTAGTTCCTTTTCATAGGCTAATTCAATTTTTTCTAACGCATATCTGTTTGTTTCATTTTTTACAATTTCCATGAGGGACGGATCCCAAAGTTGAGTAAACAAACTTACCGGGCTTGTTCCTGCAATTTTGGGACCCGTCACCTCATCGAAATCTTCTTTTTGTCCCCTAAAAGTCACATAGTCCTCCGACCAGTCGTAAGTTTCGTCAATATCAGGGTCCGACACATCCTGTCGAAGGTCATCTGTCTCGGCCTCGGGTGGAAACTCATCCCGAAGCAACTCCCTTAACTCTTCTAGGGTGAGGACCTCCTCGTCGTCCTCGCTCCCTGAATCAACGGCGAGCCCCTCGGCTAGATCTCCCAAAAGATCAATCTAAAAGAACGTGCAATCCCTTATGTATATCATAACCGCAAAGCAAAACCAGATAGAATAATACCCACAAGATACACATAGTGGGATGGCCAGCGATTAGTTGCATTGTCGAGGAAAATTTTAGCAAGCCTTGTGCTGAAGTTAGTAGTGTTAATCCTTGCAAAACCCCCATAATAGTTAATCGCAACATGTCACAAAAAACACACTGATTTTTAATAGCCCAAACATACACCAGAGATGTTCAAACAAACATTCAAATTCAAATTAGAAATAAGTACTTTACCCTTCTTTTGGTTTCCACGTTGTCTAATAAAAACAAAAGAAAATCGATTATGTCAAATTCAAACCTTATCTACGTACGTAAAAATATTTTTAATATGACATGGGTTTGCTCTTGACTGCAATATGGGTCAGAGCCCCGGAGCGACAGAGAATACTTACGTCATCATCATTGCCACTTTCTTCTTCAACGGGGTATTCCAGGTTTTGATGGTGGTCAGGCTCAACAATTTGAATGTTGCCAACCACATCCAAATTATCTGGACGCCATGGCTGTAAAATGTAGACATGAATGAGTTATATTGTTTGTTATAACGTGACGAAGTGCTGTATATCGTTATGAAATTGTTATTAAAAATTTCATGTATTTACTCTTAGTCTCCCCGAATCGCTCCTCTCAACTACCATTGGCGTGGCAGCTTCACCAACATGAAGAGAACCTTCTGGCGTCCGTTCTACCTCTAGGGCGTAAGTGAACCGCCCAACAGACGGCGTTGCTGGTGGTGGTAGATCCATTATTTATCTAAAAGGAAAGTGTGTTAAACAATATCAAAAAATAAATGCGATTTAAGCGATCAGCATTGGTGCTTTTGTCGAGACAAATCCAAAAGTCCAAACATGACGTGTCTGCGTTCACCATACGAGAGATGCTGTCACCACCTTCGACCTTCATCATCAGACCCTGATCAACATCTACAAGCCAACTACTCGTCGAGACCATTTCAAAGAGCCCAAACATGACGTGTCTGCGTTCACCATACGAGAGATGCTGTCACCACCTTCGACCTTCATCATCAGAACCTGATCACCATCTACAAGCCAACTACTCATCAAGACCAATCCAAAGAGCCCAAACATGACGTGTCTGCGTTCACCATACGAGAGATGCTGTCACCACCTTCGACCTTCATCATCAGACCCTGATCACCATCTACAAGCCAACTACTCATCGAGACCAATCTAAAGAGCCCAAACATGACGTGTCTGCGTTCACCATACGAGAGATACTGTCACCACCTTCGACCTTCATCATCAGACCCTGATCACCATCTCAAGCCAACTACTCGTCGAGACCAATCCAACAATATGATAAAAAAAAAAATGATCATGAGCCGTATAATAAATAGCGAAAAAGCATCATTTCGTGAACACGCTCTACATACAATATGGTGGACTTAGCAACACGTCAATGTAGACACACAAGTCGGCCATTTTGGCTGTGTGGATGTGTGCGTGAAAGCAAGTGAGATTTTTGGAGATGACTTACAAAAACAACATTTACTACAAAATCATAAGGAATTACAAATAAAACTTATTATTATTTATGAGCCAATAAACATTCCATGAAAATAACATGTTTTTATAGACATATACAGTACTAAATTGCCAAGAAAACAATCAAGAAAGAAATGCTATCGTAACCGTTACTCGAACCAAAGTTTAGAATGAAGAATTTTCGGAAAAACAGACACATATGAATGGTTTTGTTGTATTATATAAGTTCTAAATATAGTAAATAACAATAAATAAAACAATTCACTTACCTTTTTCAAAGTTTTTCACTCAGAAATAGCACGAACAATTTGGCGGTTAGTGCAGACTGCATGCAGACCTATATCCAAATTTTGAATGGTCGCTGTGACCGAACAGAGTGGTAAATTGAATGACCGATTGATGTCTATGGTTCAAAAATTCATTCTAAATCACATACAAGCGATTATAAACCCTATTACTATCATTTTAAAGACAAAATTATCATAAAACAACGGGGAGGGAGGCAGGGCATTGATCCGCGCCGCGGCAGTTGACGGAGGTTGCATGGATCCCTGTTCCGGCCTTCAACAAGTGAAATATTTTGAATTTTTTGACATACTCCATGTTGAGGCCAAACTTGCGCCTTTTTTTAAAAAAAATCTTTAAAAGAATATTTTATTTGTTTTTTTTTTTTCATTTTAAACTAATATTAAGCTTAAAATGGATGTATGTATACAGACTAGCGCCTTTAAAAAAAATCTTTTCCAAAATTACCATTTTTTTTTTGGTTATGTTTTTGTTTTTAACTAATAAAAAGCTTAACATGAATTTACATAGACTGGTCATTTACGAAAATTAGTTGTTGAAAATGTTTTTTTTTTTTTAAATCAATACAAACGGCTTATTATCTTTATTCTTTATATTTATATCATAGAAACATTTACACACAACGACTTAAATTTAATGAACAACTAAGTAGTGAACTAAGAAGTAAGTGGTGAACTAATAAAGTAATTATTTAGCGACTCTCAACATTCCTAATTAAGTAAAATATTTAACAATAAACTGACTATCTACTGACTTTTAAATTTATACTAGCTTTTAATTATACATTGGTAATACTTGTCAAATATTTAAATTTTAAACATCATACATAAAATGCATTTTGTGATTATTAGTTGGTGGCAGATGTCCAGAAGTTGTAGAAATGCCCTAAAAACTAAATTTTTGTAGTTTTTCAATACAAAATAACCGTAAAAATAAATGATCCCATTAAAATAAATAAAAAATGAAAATAAAGGTAAAAAATATATTAAAATGAATACAATATAAATTTATGTTATAAAATTAAATAAAACAATAAATATATTAATTAAAAATATTGCTTATTCTGAATCACTATCTTCAGAGTCGAACTCAGAGTCAGAGTTTATTTGAGCAATATCCCTAAACTCGAATTCAGGTTTTTTAGCAGATCCAATGTTTCATCAAAGAAGGGTTTCTTTTTCTTTGCATCCATCGTTGGTCTTTCTGCTGATATAAGCGGATCAGACGAAAGCAGAAGGAAATTGAAAATATCTTCATTGGAATTCACTTTGCTCTTCTTACGTGAGTGATGTTCTCTGAAACTTCTGAAGTCCTTGTTCCTTGCTTCTGAAGCCTCTTCAGATGAACTTCCAATCGGTACTATTGCGTTAAAAGCGATAATTTCGGCCCCATGAAGCAGTATCGTGTGCACTGTTGCTGACATGTAGTACCAGTTGTACAATTCAACATACTTCTCAGCAGTTATGTACGCATATTCTTTAAATTTTGAAACATTGATGGGTTCACCTGAAGTTATGGCTTGCAAAATTACAGCAAATCTTCGGATCAGATCTTCATCGAGTCCAGTGATAGCCGCAGTCTTTTCAGGAAATTCAAAGAATCGTCGTGCAGTGTTGCCGTCGTAAGTTGTGCCATGACCTTGTTTTACAATATCGATTAATAGGTTGAGCTCCGTTTTAAACCTGGCTTGGATAGCTTTCTTTCTTGCATCCACTGCGGCTTTGTCACTTTCCCCTCTAGCAGACCACGTCTTAATATCTAATTTATATGCTATATGCAAGATACATTCCATCAGTGGCGGATTTACAAATTTTCAAGGTATAGGCTGTAAAGCTTTTGCCGCCCTTGCCTTCAAAATTGTCAAATTGTCATGTCATAGATTATTTTTACAATTCAACAATTTCGTTGGAATTTCACGTAAAATAATTTTTAGGTATATTTTTGAGCTAATTAAAGCTCAATCATGTAAGATTTGGAAGGCGGGGTAATGCATGCTACTTACACAATTGGTAGACGTGAATAAACAGAATAAATAATCTTTATTGCGTTTACAAACAGTTGAAAATACTTAATTCAGTAAATTTATATAACTACGTTACAATACTTTTTTGCGTGATTTTTTGTTGGCAAAATCATCGATGATATCGTCGTACGTGATTTTGTTCATCAATTCTGACTCTATGCACAAAAGAGCTAAAGCGTTTAATTTTTCTTGGCTCAAGGTCGATCTCAAATAATTTTTAACCCTTTTTAAACAAGAATAATTTCTCTCACCCGAACAATTCGTCGCTGGTGTACATAAAGCCATACGAAGGGCTATGTCCAAGTTCGGATAAACGTTCTGCAAACTCTGTTTTCGCAGAAACGAAGATAGACTTTGCAACGATGGAGAATCTGGTTTCACCATAATGCTTTGCGAAGAAATGTGGCTTCGAAAATGTATGCATTCTTGAACTAATTCAGTCTCTAAATCATCAGGATACATTTCTTCTAAAGACTGAGCCTTTTTCGTAAGGGCTGTTGATGACAATTCGCTCATTGTGGTCAGAAATGAAAATTTTTCATTGAAATTGTAGTACGCCTTCTTCTTTTTTTCCAATTCGGATGCGAGTCTATCAATGATGACGAGAAATGTGTTAACTCTGAAAGTATCACTCGCGGTCATACTTATTTCTTCCTCGGGTGTTTCGTCAGCAATTTTTTTTCTTTTCGGTTGTCTTTTTCCGAGGTCTTTTGAATACTGCTTCGACGCACTTAATTCCATCGCCATTTCTTCAAAATACTTGAAGTTTTCCCGTTGATCCACGAAAAACTTGCGAAGAGATTCATAAAGATCGGCTACGGTAATCAAATCGACGGTAGAAGCCTGGATTTGAACATTTACTTTGTTTATTATTTCCAAAAAAACGTTCCACACAACAACCATCAACGCTGTTTCCAGTTTGTTCAACTTTGAAAGAATTCCCGTAGCTTCGTTTCTTGTGACAGGCTTCTCCGTGCAATCGTCCCTGATTACTTCCAAAGCTTGAATGACTTCGTGCCACGAATCTCTCAAACTTTAACACGCATCCTCTCTAGCTGACCAACGTGTGAGGTTTACTCTCTTGACTGTTTTGCCTTCTCCAACTTCAGTCATCAAAATTTTCCAGCGTTGTGTCGAACTTGAAAAAAAAACGTATATTTCTTGGAGCAACATAAAGAATCGACACGCTTCTGTGCACGATTCAGCAGTCGCTGTTGCCACTAAATTTAAAGAATGGGCAGAGCAAGGAACGAAAAAAGCAAATGGTGCTTGACGTTGAATTTTAGCCTGTAAGCCGTTGTATATCCCAGACATATTTGCGGCATTGTCATAAGATTGTCCACGGCAGTCTTGAATATTCAAACCCAAGGTTTTTAGTTCCGAAGCAATAGCAGCAAACATTTCTTCAGCTTTATGTCCCACTGATGGCAAAAACTTTAGGAATCGTTCACAGGGTTCCACAGTGTGAGAAAACCACCTATTTTGTTGCATGCCGTTTTTATTCCGAAAATGAATAGATTTTATCATTCTAAGCAACATTAGTTCAAGCCGGTCATGGCTATCATGCGTAGTTTTTTTTATAAAAAATATCAAAGTTTTCATATAACCGGCCCGGTTAAATCACAAAAAAAATCATAAAAAAAAATTGAACATTCTATTTGTGGTTTGAATGCATTGATAAACTGTACATTATATCCCTGACGTACTAAAAAAAAAATGACCTTTTATCGCGAAGAAATAACGAAATATTAATTTTTTTAACACTTTTCTTTAGATTTTTTTTTCTTCCATATACCGCCGTATTAGCAGCTGATTTTAAGATTAAACTATTCGAAAAACTTGTCTTTATCGCGAGAATTTAAATCACAATCTAATTCCGAGGTATTCACAAGTTATTAGCAATTTTCGATTTTGGTCAGGGTTGTCACTTCCAAATTACTAATTTATTTATTTTTTATCCGGGTCATAAAAGTTTATCTAAAAATTCTGTTACATCATAGATCTTCATCGTCATTCTGAAGCTCCAAATTTTCATCGTCATCATTATCCTCCTCGATGTTAAAAGACGAATAATCATGCGTTTGCATAACAGATTTGCTGCTGCTGGCGGCAAAGGCGATTTTTGCGCTTTCTTTTTTCTTTCGTTAATTGTATGGTTCGATATGACTGGCTCGGAAGAAACTAGTGCTCGGTGAAATAAATCATACATGGTTGCTTCACGGCTAGTTTTTCTTGCGTGATGCTCTCTGTCAAATCGCCAGTACTTATTACGCGATTCCGCCGCTTGCTCAGAGAGCATCCCTACTGGTAAAGGTGATGCAGCTATGATTTTAGCGCCATGTATTAAAATTTTATGAATCGTCACTGTCATCGGATGCCAACTATATGTTTCGACATACCTGTGAGCAAGGTTGTGGCAAAATGTAGAAAACTTTTCTACATTGATTGGCAAGTTGCAAGACAAGACAGTTAGAATGATGAATATAAGTCGTCTAAAAGCCATTTGTCAACGTTTAAAATATTGGCAAACGTTTCACGATGCGGATCAGAAAACACTTTCCTTGCCGTGTTTCCGTCATTTGTGGTGCCGGAAGTTGGACGTACAACATCTACCAATACGCCGATTCTTTCTCTGATTTTGGCTTGGATTTCTTTTTTGCGTTCCTCCACCAAGCGGCCGTCTTCAGAGTTTTGCGTAATCCGCCATCGCTTTATTTCCGATTTGTATCCAAGTTTCAGAACGAATTCTAAAGCTCTGATCCAAGCATGTAATGGACTTAAGCCATACACTAAGCGCTCTTCCATAATAGGTTTGGAAAAAGCTAACTCCAAGTTATTAAATTGAGTCGAGGTCATATCGCAGTAAGGACAACGTAATTGGGATGACGTATTTAAAATTACGTGCAACACTTTTCCATCAATTGCTGCGCAGTATACAAGGTGGCGCAAAAGAAATCACCCTATTGGAAGATGCTCTCATTTTTGCAAATGGCCGCCAATGTCAAATCTGTTTTGACATTTGTGGACTAGACAGATGCAGAATACAAGTGAACAAGCCATGGAGCGATACACTCCCCAAGAACGCGGAAAAATCGTGTCTATTTTTTTGAGTAACAATTCGTCTGTGGTGTTGGCGCAGCGCGAATTCCGTCGCCGATTCCCCGGCCGTCCGACACCGACTGCGCAAACACTGCGACGTTTAGCCACCAACCTTGAAGAGTATGGGACCACACGAGACGTTGCTAAGAGTGGCCGGCCCCGGAGCGCCCGTTCTGCCGAGAATATCGCCGCTGTAGCCGAGGACGTTGAAGTGAGCCCCGAAACATCGACCAGACGACGTGCCACGCAATTGGGCCTCAGCCGGCGGTCCTTGCAGCGAATTTTGGTGCGAGACTTGAAGATGTTTCCTTACAAAGTCCAGACCGTGCATCAGCTGCTGCCTGCCGACCGCCAAACGCGCGTAACCTACGCCCAAGCCATCCTCAATCTCGAGGAAGAATTGGACAATTTTTCGACCAAAATCATCATGAGCGATGAGGCTCATTTCCACCTCAGCGGTTACGTGAATCGGCAAAATTATCGCTTCTGGGGCACCGAGAATCCACGAGTGATGCACGAGGAGCCGTTACACCCGCTCAAAGTGACTGCGTGGTGCGCTGTTCACGCTGGAGGAGTCATCGGGCCATTTTTTTTCGAGAACGCCGCGGGTCAAACGACAACAGTGGACGGTGCGCGCTATAGGGCCATGTTGACCGAATTTTTTCTGCCGCAATTGGACGAATTGGGACTGGAGGACATGTGGTTCCAACAGGACGGGGCAACGGCGCACACTGCACGAGCCACAACCGACATTCTGAAGGCGGCATTTCCGGGTCGCCTAATCTCTCGTTTTGGCGATTTGCACTGGCCGGCCAGATCGCCCGATTTAACGGTCCCGGACTTCTTTTTATGGGGTTTTTTGAAGTCTCGTGTTTACGTCAACAAGCCTGAGACCTTGGAAGCCCTCAAAGACAACATTCGACACGAGTGCGAGAATCTGTCGCCCGAAGTTCTCGCCGAAGTGATGAAAAATGCCATAAAACGAGCCCGTATGGCAATCAATTGTAACGGCGCCCATTTGGCCGATATCATCTTCTCGACTTGACCAGTAAAATTCTAAAGGTGCAAATAAATATAATCAAAAAACAGATTCGAAGTTTTTCATTTAGAAAAAAAATGAGAGCCAAACAACATCGGATGACTTCTTTTGCGCCACCTTGTAGTTGGCAACAAATGTCAATTTTGTGGCCTTGAGATGTTGTGGCAGAAAAAGTACTGAGATTTTCAGCTTCTCTTTCTATAGTATTTTTCTCGTTTAGTATTAATTGTTTTGTTTCTTTTTTATACTGAATGTGCAGAGGCCTACAGTATCGATAAGACTGCGGTGAAGGGTTCATCCAAATTACGTCATTCTCGTTATCTTTACACCCCGTTCACACTAGTCGTAAGTCGCATATGACTAAAAGTCGAAAGTCTGATGTACCTGTTCACACTGCGTCGCGAGTCGTATAGGTCGTAGTTTCGCGCCATTCGGTACGTAGCGAACTCGCGAGATGGACGCCGACGAAGAACTTGTTGTGCTCTACTACTTACGAAGAAAATTAAAAAAGTTGAAAAAAAAGTCAATTCCAAGAAAATACTGGGTGCACCCAATCCTTACAGAAAGATCGACTTTGGGAAATTATAAAAATTTAATACATGAATTACAAAATGACGAACGAAAATTCTTTAATTACTTTAGAATGTCACAAGCAACTTTCAACGAACTACTGTCAAGAGTTTCTGCGAGCATCACATATCGGAATACGATATTTAGAGACTGCATTTGTCCTGAAGAAAGACTGTCGATATTTCTTAGGTAAGTGTTTTTTTTTAGAATCACACTACAACTGCTACATTCAGATTGTATTTGTAGTATAGTAGTCTGATTGTAGCAGTTGTAGTGTGATTTCTGACGTGTATTGAAATTGAAACAAAAGTTATTTTAACTTGTTTATTTTAAGTAGGTAAACAGCGTTCAAAAATCGGAGAAATTTAAGTCAGTACTTTCCGACCAAGTAGATGCAGGCGATCCTTCCTCATACGTTTGACGTGTTGCATATCCGGACCCATGTGGGGTAAGAACAGCCTGGTTTTGAGAGGAATATCTGGATTCATCGGTAGATGAATAATTATAGTTCTGTGTCGAATATCGCCGTGTGCAATCACGCGTGTAATTATAATTATTTGCATAAAGTCTGTTTTCACGTTTTTTTTTTATTTGTTGTATCAGTGATAATACACCTGATTGAAGCTCCAACATTTCGTCATCGTCGAAAGACGTAACAGAGGGTAGGATACCTTTAAAAAATGATAAAATTGGGGGATCAGGTTGTTGTGATAGCCTGCTGTCTAAAAACTCGTTCATTTTGACATCTAACTCCATTATATGTTGTTCTGGTGGCATGGTCTTTTGTCTTTTAGAAGTGCTTGGTTGTGAATTCTCAGACAACTGAGTACTGCCTTCTGTCCCTGGTTGAGATATACGCGACGCAACAGACTCTTGAGGAGGATTAGGTCTAGCAACTTTACGCAAAAAATCCATTTGCTGTTTATATGCATATGGCTTTGACGACTTTGCCCCTGATCCTGATTTTTTTTCGGCATTTTTGTTTGTTCGGATCCAGACATTCCGTAAGTTCGTCCACTTGGTCAATACTAATTTACCTGAAATTATATTGCAACATTATTTTCAGATATTGTGCGTCAGGATGTTCCTTCAAAGAGCTGCACTACAATTACAGAGTCGGGGTATCAACTGTTAGTAAAATTATCAAAGAAATGAGTTGCATTATCTGGGATACATTAACCCGGCGCCATTGACGTCAACAAAATTACGCGGCCAATGACATCGGGTAATATTTACCCGAATTTTATTTCGAATATTTTTCGATTAATTAGTGAATAATTTATATATATATTTGTTATTTATTAAAGAAAATACCTTTACGTATGTGAAAAAATAAAATATGGCACCAATTAATAATGAAAATATTTTTTATTTCTTATTTTTCATAAACACTAGAAAATTCAACTTGAAAAACATGACATTTCTTAGAAAACAACTTATGGTAGGATATTTAGTTTAATATTTGAAAATAATCATCTTATCTACTTAAAAAAAGAACAAATCAACATTTTACAGAAAAAAAAATAGAACTTTAGTCATCTTCTTCGTTATTCACCATCATGGAACTGCTGCAATTTTCACAGTATGCAATCAAATGGTCTGGGCATACATAAATCTTGCATGCATGACATGTATGTTTCGTTTTTTTATCTTTTTTGGACGGACATATTTGATATCTTCTATATACAACACGTGTGTCAGGTATCTTTTGAGGAGGTTCTTCAGCAACATCTCCTATGTCTGAAGCAGCCACCGACCCGTCTTCATCAGAATCTGGTTCCTCCAAAACCTCCAAAATCCGTTCATCTTGGTTTCTTGAAGCCATTTGTGACCAAAAACTAAAAAAAGAAACAATATAACCTATAAAAATTACCATAAACACGAATAAGAACATGTCATGAAAACACAACACTAACTATGACGGTGGGTAAGACTTACCCGTTTTGAATTCAAACACTTGTATCTCACTACACTAGCGGCGTAAAAGTGATGTAAACGATTAGTCGAATAGAGGGTAGTTGTATCTCCAGCTATACTGGCGGATGAGTAAGATGGACGACAGAAAAAATTTATATACCCTCTTAAAATCACCTCGGGTAAATATTACCCAGCGTCAACGACGCCGGGTTAAAAGAAGAGTTTATGAAGTTGCCCGACAATGAAAATAAATGGGAAAACATCGCAAATGGTTTTGATATTAAAGCTTACTTCCCACACTGTATTGGAGCCGTCGACGGCAAGCATATTAGAGTAGTGAAACCAAATCAAAGCGGCTCGATGTATTTCAATTACAAAGGTTATTTTTCATTTGTTTTACTAGCTGTTGTTGATGCAGAATACCGTTTCATTTATATAAGTGTTGGTTCATATGGAAAAGAATGCGATTCTTCCATATTCAAGGAGACTACCTTTTGGAAGAAACTGAATGATGGTAGTTTAAACATACCAAAGCCAAGGCCTCTTCATGAAACAATCGAAAAGGATATGCCCTATGTACTAGTTGGCGATGAAGCTTTCCCCCTGACGACAAATTTAATGAGACCTTTCGGAGGCAATCATTTGGATGATAAGAAAAGAATATTTAATTATCGATTATGCCGTGCAAGAAGATTTGTTGAGTGTGCTTTTGGAATTTTAGCTAATAAATGGAGAATACTGCATCGACCATTGGATGTCCACCCAGACACCGCTATCCATATTGTGAAAGCCTGTGCAGTATTGCATAATTATGTAAGAGAAAGGGATGGTCTAAACTTTGAAGATATTCAACTTGCACTAGAACAATCGATACAAGAACAAGAACAACAACAGAGTGTACATAATCCTCGTGGTGGTCCGATTGCAAATGTTATACGATCGGATTTTGCAGACTATTTTACTTCCCCGATTGGTTCGCTGCCTTGGCAAACTGATGCGCGATACGCATAATATAAATGAGTTAAAAATTAATAATACAACTGTAAATACATAACTATGTAGTATAATAGTTAATAAACTTTACTGGCACTTACCGAAATGTTGTCTTTCTTTTTCTTCCATGTTTTCAAAATTAGGTATTAGTATGGTACAAATTTCGCGCCAGGCCAATAGTTTCAGATTATTATTTTTGTAGTCATCTAAAGTTTTATCCCAAAGGACTGCTCTTTCGTGAACTAATGGAATTAGTTCTTCGGGTTTTATTTCTATCTCCATTTTCACACAACAAACAAATACAGCGCGCGCGCAACCAACACGACGAATAAAACACGAATGGAGTGTGCAAACAATGTGTAGTGATCTAGGAAGCGGGGCGGGGAGAGAGGTAACAACGCGCTCGAGTCGATTAGATGCACGACTAGTGTGAACAGCAACAAGCAGGCACCTATGCGAGCACGATTCGACGCGATTTTTAGTCTTACAACGGGCGCTGGCCCGTCGGATGGTTTTTTGAGTCGTATTAGACTAAAAATCGCGTCTCAGCCAATGTGAACAGCTCCATATAAAGTGTATGGTGACCAGAGCATTCGACTTTTAGTCGTATGCGACTTACGACTAGTGTGAACGGGGTGTTAAGGTGTGTCCAAACACGGCGTGCATGGTGCGCGGCTGCCGCGCGCGGCATTCGGGGGACACAAATTTGCCGCGCGACTAGTTTAAACTTCCAGCGCGGCAGTACTGCGCGGCATGTCCGAGACACGCCGCGCTCTTTATTTCTGTTTAAAACTACAATGAAAGCGGCCGCGTTTGTTGTTGCTGTGTTGTTGTTGCGTAAATTACGTAGAAGAAGGAATAAAAGAAAGTGTATTAAAAAAAGGCAGTGTTGGATGCGACCACTCTTTCAACAAAGGACAAACAATCTGGAAGGGATTTATTACGAAATCAACTACCGAACGCCACAGTTTTTAAGATTATCTTTGGAAGAATTCGAAACCATACATACATTGGTAGAACCATTTATTAAAAAAATGGATACTCACTGGCGAACGGCAATAACGTCGAAGGAGAGACTTGCAATAACGTTACGATATTTGGCTACAGGAGATTCCTATTCCAGTCTACAATACACGTTTCACGTCTCAAAGCAAACAATATCAACAATAATTCCAGAAGTGTGCGATGCCATAGTCAGAGCTCTTAAGGACATGATACAGGTAAATTATTATAAACTTTATGACTTATATTATTTTCATTATTTAGCGAAATATTTTAAACTACTGATTGTTAATTTTTTTATTATTTATTTATTTATTGTCATAACAAAGTAGTAATTAAATACAACACAATCATCATAACGTCAATCATAGTTTTCTCAACTAATTCACAATATTAATCTACATCCGTGTCTAAATCACGAATCAATTGTGTAAGGCCAGTACCCATGTTACTAGAAGTTGATGAGTCAAGATCGGTAAACTGTGAAGTGTAATATCCTCGTCTGTTTTCAGCGTTATATTCTTGTGTTGATGATTGATTTAGGAGCTCCATATCAGCTTCGTATAATATAGTATTTATTGAATGTTTGACTCTCGTAAACATAGTGGCATTATATTTTCTTAGTTCAGCTGCTACGTGCATGCCAAAAGATACGTAAGGATCATTACTACTGTCATTTTGTTTTCGCATTGCTTCTAATGCTTCTTCTATCATTTTATTTTCAGCGTCATACTCTGACTCTTGGTATGTCCTCTTGTTAGCGCGCATTTCTTTTCTTGGCTTCTTTGTATTTGTATCTTGGTCTCGAGTGCCTTGTTCCGAAGTACCTGATTCTGAAGTGCTTTGTCCTGAAATGCCTTGTTCCGGAATAGTTTGTTCTGTATTACCCGGCTCTGAGGGTGAACCACAATCCTGAAACAAAACAAATAAAACTATATATTTTTTTTCAGCTACCAATGTCAGAGCAAGATTGGAAAGCAGTATCTCAAGACTTCGAGAAAAAATGGAATTTTCCGCACACTATTGGGGCGTTAGATGGAAAGCACATAACTATTCAAGCTCCTTTTCGTAGCGGCACTGAATATTTTAATTATAAAAAGTTCTTTAGTATCGTGCTATTAGCATTAGTAGACGCAAATTACAATTTTATGTATGTAAACATAGGAAGCCAAGGTCGAATTTCAGATGGAGGAGTTTATAAACATTCCGAATTGTATCGAAAGCTAGAAAATAATCAACTTAATGTACCAGCGCCAGAAATTTTACAAATACCCTACATAACTAAAATACCATATGTAATATTAGGAGATCAAGCTTTTGCACTAAGCACAAATTTGATGACACCATTTGCAGGAATTCATCCAAAAGGGTCAAAAGAAAGGATTTTCAACTATAGGCTATCAAGAGCACGGCGAGTAGTAGAAAATGCTTTTGGAATCATGTCGGCAAAATTTAGAGTATTGAGAAGTACAATGATTTTAAGCCCAAAATCAGCCAAAAAGATAGTTTTAGCTACTGTTCACTTGCATAACTTTCTTCGCAGAGACTCTTTATTGAAAAAAACAAATAATTTAACGATTGAAACAGCTAATTTTACTCCAAATCAATTTAATACCACTCCTTCTGATATCCGTATTTTTTTGTCAAGATATTTTATGACAAACGGATCAATTGATTGGCAAGAAAGATATTAAATAATTACATAACCTATAAATGGCCAAAATTCATAAACAGCAGTCAGCATTATTTCATCCCATAGATTTTGTAGTATGCGAGCTGTATGTATAATCTAGACTAATATTAAAAAGAGGAAAGATTTTTTTGTTTGTTAAGATTTAACTCAAAAACTTCTGGATCGATTTTTTTTTTACTATTGCAAAGCTATATCTACACTGAGTAACATTAGGTTACAATTTATAAGAAACCACCAGACCACGCGGGCGAAGCCGCTGGCGGAAAGCTATGGTCTAATCACTATCACTACATAGTATAAGATAAAGTCGCTTTTTCTATCCCTATGTCCCTTTATATGCTTAAATCTTTAAAAATACACAACGGATTTTGATGTGGTTTTTTTAATAGATAGAACAATTGAAGAGGAAGGTTTATATGTATAATACTTTACTCCGGGAAAGTTCATTCCTGTGGGAAAACCCAAAAAACAGCGCGGGCAGGAGCCGCGGCAGGTCGTCTAGTAAAAATATAAAAGAAACTTACCACTGCATCAATAGGGTTATTCCTGTCATGTAAAAAACTAAATGCTTTGTTTCTACCTGCAACAGAAAAAAGAACATTAAAATAACTTAAACATAAGCTGATCTTGCTAAAAGCTGGTCATATTAAAGAATTTAATTACTCGTTTCATAAATGTTGGATAATCACGACGGTAACTTGAAAACTAGATTTTTTATTTATTGAGATATCTTAATGATTATGGTGTCAAATCAAAGGTCTAGGTATGAAACCATTTTATTAGTCTTAATCATGTAAATCGGTCCAGGCGTTTAGAGATAATAATGAATCAGTATAGACAAAATGTAAACAGCCAGAGATTTATTAATAAGTACCTACTGTTATAAAATGTAATAAAATTAAACTTACCACAACCGGTGACATTACTTGTTTTTTCTCGGTTTCTCTCCCTTCTATAAGAACTCAAAAGACTCTTCATTTTCAATTTTAAAGCTGCTTTTGGTTGTACGAGTGTTTTTGCTATTTCATCCCATATATCTTCTCTCACATTATTATTGTGATATTCTTTACATCTAGTATCCCATAATGGACTATGGGAGCCATAAATTTCAATAAGACGAATTGCTGTTTCATTGTCCATTTTATTTGATAAAATACGTCCGTCCACACACAACCACTGGCGAACCAACACTACACTGTTCGCGGCGATCGTTGCGCGCGGCAGGTAGCCCACGGCTGCCGCGCGCGGCAGTCGTCCAATCATAGCGCGGTAAGCCGCGCGCGGCAGCCGCGCTCGTATGCCGCTTTATGTTTGGACACACCTTAATAAATTATATTTTTAAACTCTTCTCCGGCTTATCACTTGTCTGGCGCAGCACGGCAGGTCTTTACTGAGCTGTCGCTTTATCGGGCTACGATACAACTTGTTCCGGATTTTGGCGGCGCGCTTCGACGTTTCAACGTTTTAAGTAAACAAGAACCTACAAAACAAATTAATTCGGCAAGGAAACCCTGGGAGAAGCAGCTGGCACGAATTCGAGCAATATTCCACTACGAGAGGACATGGGAGTAGCTGCAGGACTGTGAGTAAATCTTTTCACCTTCCTTTCAGTTTTCCTTTATAATCCTCTTGTATATCTACGTACCTACATTTGTATTATTTCGTATCAACCTTTACGTTATAATATTTTATTTGTATTATTACACATTAACTTCTGTGTTTAATACTTGTCTATAGTGCATTTTTTTTTTTTTATTGTGAGGTGATTATATAGGTCAAGTGAATAGATTCTATTACGCGTACATTGATTGTTTAGAGTCATTTTAGAGTACATTACTTGTTTATTAAAATGGAGGGAATTAATAGAGTACCTATGGAGTTAGTTAAGATTATTCCAGTTTTTGAAGGGGATGAAGGCAGTTACCCTATTTGTTAAAAAATGTGAGTATATTTTAAATATTTACGCTGGGAACCAAGCTCAAAACGAGTACTTGTTCCATGTTGTCACTAGTAGACTAGCTGGGGAAGCTGCAAAATTAGTCGGGGAAAGGGAACAGATTGACACTTGGGTTGAGCTAAAGACGTTATTGTCTCAACATTTTGGGGATCCTAGGACCGAAGAATGTCTTTCTTTGGAATTAGAATCAACTAAAATTAATAGGGGAGAAAGTTATATCGACTTTTGCCATAGAATTCAGCATTTAAGAAGTGTATTATTTGCAAAGTTGACGGAGACTATTGATGATGCCAACTTACGCCAAGCAAAACGAACGATTTATGAGAATTCTTCATTCAATGTATTTTTGTACAATTTACTTATTTGGTTAGATTGGTGCGTTTGCGAGATGTAAGGACCTAGGAGGATGCCTTAAAGGTAGTTTTAGAGGAACAAAATTTTCAAACTTTGTACGATTTCAAAAACAATTCTAGGCCCAATAATATTAGAAATCAAAGACCGAATTTGTCTAACAATAATACCCCAAATCTCCCAAGGCAAAACAATTCGCAAAGGCAAACGATACCATCAACTTCTAATAATTCTTTTTCAGACAATCCGCATTTCAATGCACGTAACTTTGATTATAATAATGATAATCGAAACTTAGGCTCTCGTAATAATTCTTTTCAGATGAGAAATTTCCCTAGACAACAAAATAACTCATTTAATTTGCGGTATATCAATCAGTGGCAACAGACAAGTAGGTGCAGTCCATATTTATGCTGGACACTGGGAGTACCCGGTCATTTATTAGCCCGCGATTAGCCGACCGTTTTTTCAAAGAATTCAAGCGTCGTGAACTATTTGAAGTTGTTAGCACTCACGTTTTAAGTAGGCACAGCGAGGTTATTTTTATCAAACTGCCTCCCATTTTCAAGAGCAATCAAATGTATAGGGAGCGGGGGGCAGTTTTGAACTGGGGCAGATTTGAATTCATTAAATTCTGAACGCATCTTGTGTGTTATCTATGCGTCTACACTTTTTTATTAATGGCAATACTTACCTTGACAACTGTCACATTTGTTAGACGGCAAGTTGTCAATGTCATACGTGAAAAAATGTGCTCGTGAATTTGCGAACAGAAATTTAAACTAAGCTTCGAGTTTTCTTAAGAAGATACTGGATTTGTAAATAGGCTTTGCATATTTGTTATACCTGTATGTTAAACGTCATTTTTATTAGCTTCAGAATACCTTGTTACTATAATTAATTCATAATTATTCACTTTCTCTTACTACCATTGGGTTGGCTGGAAGAGATCTCTTCATAGAGATAAGTTCGCCCTTGCACACTATATTTGTAAATTACATTTATTTTGTGTTTATGCAATAAAGTATATATATATAATTAACATTCATGTTCCAACCGTGTGAAATCAGTTTACAATTTCAAAAGTGGACTAGGGGTGGATTTGAACAGAGCACGGGGGGCACTTTTGACAAATTCATTCAAAGGTGCCCCATTTATTTTCTTCATAGACCTTAACATGGGGCACTTTTGACTAATTTATTCTAAGGTACCCTATTCATTTTCTTTAATGTAAGTATGTATTAAATTAGAACAAAATTATTTTTTTACAGGTTGAAATGGTGCGAAACTAAAAAAAAAAGCGGCATACCGACGTTATCGAAGAAGACGCCAACAGAGCAGTTTTATGTGTGGTAAATGATGGCATGAAACTAAGAACTGCGGCTGCAATCTACAACATAAGACCTAACACTCTATTTTATAGAGTCAAAAAATATAAAGAAAATGTAAGGCCCAAAAATGAAGATTACACAAGCAAATATACTGTGAGTCAGGTTTTCAGGAATGATGAAGAAAAAATGCTTGAAAAATATTTTACCAAAATGACCAAAATGAAGTATGGCCTCACATATTTACGCGGAAGACAATTAGCTTATGAATATGCAAAAGCGATAAAAAAGTGTCCGAAAAAATGGGAAACTGAAGAAAAAGCTGGGAAAGAATGGATAAAAGGGTTCATGAAACGGCATAAAAACTTATCTCTTAGAAAGCCTGAAAATACTAGTCTCTCACGCTCAACAAGCTTTAACAAGCACAATGTGGACCAGTTCTTTGATAATTATGACAAAGCTTTAAAACAACACAACTTTACACCAGATCGCATCTATAACTTAGACAAAGCGGCAAAGAAAACCCCGCCGTCGTCCCAAAGCAAGCCTCCTCTGCCAAAGATAGTAGTGCCTCCCGCCACTAACCTATGCAGAGGAAAGAAGCTCCCTCCCATTGTGGTGGACCATCTCCCAGACTGGAGTTCCCACATGAGGATGCTTAAAGAAGCCCTGGGCCACGCACCTAACGTGCGCCCATACGGGAAAGGCTTCCGATTCCTTGCGAAAACGGAACAGGAATTCCGTGCTTACCAGCGCTACTTCGTAGAGCTGGAGAAGTCCGGTGCCGGAATATCCTGGTTCGCGTACGCCATGCCGAGTCAGAAACCGCTGAAGGTCGCCATCCGAGGCTTGCCTGCCGATGCCGACCCTGAAGCAATTGCCGAAGAAATGGCTAGTCTGGGCTACCCAGTCGACTACGTCCGGCCGATCAACGCGCGCCGTGGACGCCCAGGCTGCATATTCTTCGCCCAGCTGACCCGAACGCCAGCCCTCACCCCGGGACTATACAACATCACAGAGCTGCTCTGTATGCCCGGCGTGAAGATCGAGGGTTGGCGTGGCAAGAGGACGACGGCCCAGTGCCATCGTTGCCAGCTGTTCCGGCACAGTTCCTCGCACTGTCACCGGAAGCTGGCCTGCGTCAAATGCGGCGAGCAGCACGTCGCAAAAGACTGCAAGAGGCCGCGCACTGAACCCGCAACGTGCGCAAACTGTGGCGGACCCCACCCCGCCAACAGTCTCGATTGCTCCGTGCTTCGCCGCGAAGTGCGGAACAAGAGAGCGGGCACAGCGCCCCTCACGAAGCCCGTCGAGCCGAAAAGGAAGGAGGCGGCACCGCAGGGAGAGTCGAACGCGGCGACCACTCTCATGGCGGCCGCCAACGACCCAGCCGGCAAGACGAAGCGGAAGAGGAGGCCGAGGAGACGGAGAAAGCAAGCCGCTCCTCAAAATGACGTGGGAAAACCGGACCAGCCGCGTCGCAAGCCACCCACGGGCCCACTGGAAGTGGTCGGCGCCCCTCAGGTTATTCCTCAGGGGGAGATGCCGAAACACCAGCGGGCTCCAAGACAAAAGAGCCAACGAGCAGCCGTCCCAGAAAGGGACAGGGTCCTAACAGAGGCGGTTAGGATCCTCACGGAAGTCCTGGTGGCAATCCGCATCGGCGACGATGCCACCAGCATTATCGAGAGGGGCCTGAAGGTTCTTTCCTCCATGACCGGCCAGCCGGCCGCTCTGGAGGACCTCAGACCCCCACAGATGGCTGCTCAGGGTGGTGCTGCAATGCAGCGCTGACGCGGCTAATACACTGCCTGCCCACATCCACTACTCCACGTCGAGTAGTCAGGATCGTGGGCCAGACTCAAGGACTGACCCCAGGACGAGCGAGCCGCCGTGAGCTTGAGGTCGCTAGCTGGGCCTCCCCCCATGGGGAATCACCCGGCTGGCTCGATCTCGCCACGGCGTGAAACTCTCCTGTGCATCCGCACAAGACACCGAGCTTCAAGCGCCCCAACGCCCCGCCTGTTGTCACAGGCGGCGACTTGAGACTACGCCCAGGAGGCCCTGCCTCGATGGCGTCTCCCCGCCGGCCGCTTCGCGGCCGACGAGAAGAAATCCGAACGTAGAGCACATTTTTGCTCGTGGCGCTCGGGACGGAAGGTCGTGAGGATATCAGTTTTGGTCGACTCCAGGAGTATTGCGTGAGCCATCTTAATTTTCTTAATTTTTTGTCTGTTTTCAATTTAAATTAATATTGCAAGTGCTCTTTTGATTTTGTGTAGTTTTTAGTGAATTTCTGTTTATTTAAATCTGTGATTAAAGTTCTAGGTTAAGATCAATTGTTTTTTTTTAAAGAATATTTCCACACTGACCCTAAAATCAGGCGTGGGATAAAGAAACACGGCCCACAATTGCCGAAAACAAAAAAGCACTTGTATTTGTAAAAAGTCAACAGCCATTTTTGAATATTTTCTTTGTTTACGCGTGTTGAACTTTAACCGTCACCGTTTACGTTTGAAATGCCGCGAAGTAAATCGCGTGGTAGAATTCGAACTCGTTCGCGGGATGGCTCGCGTAATCGGAGACGCAAATCTCATTCGCGTATTCGCTCGCGTTCACGCTTACGTAGTGCAGTGCGTGGCGAACCTGAGCGCAGGCGTTCACGTGTTAGATCTCGTGACAAATCACGTTCACGTTCTAAAATGTCGGTAGATGACAGGTCGGTGCGTGATTATTCTCATGTGCGTCATCGTAGTGCGTCTAGTAGTGAACGTTCTCGTTCGCGTATTCGTAGGTATAGGCGTAAAGAATATCGCCGACGTTCGCGTTGTGTACAATAAACTGTTAAATAAATAAATAAATAAAGGTAAGAAAACGTCAAACATAGATAAAAACAAAGGTTCTCCGCGACGTTCACGTAGCGCCACGAGACGATCAAGCGGTCGTACACGTCACCGTCGGTCACTTACGCCTAGGACTCCGAGTCCCTTGCCCCCGTGCGATAATCGGACTCGTACAAATAACAATTTGCCGAAAGTTCGTAATCCAAGTAAAATCAGTGTTCACGCAAACAATCCTGAAGGATCTGTACCATCCACGGGTCAAAGTTCTGAGGCGTCTACTCTCGCACACGCTTTGATGGAAGCAATTAAATCAGCTCAGCCTATAAAGTCTCAAAATTATTTTATCTCGAATTTTGATCCCTCTATACACAATATAGAGGTTTGGTGTACAGAAGTGGACCGCACCAGAGACTCCAACGGATGGAGTGATCAGGAATGTTTGTCACGTGTGGGGTCATGTTTAAAGGGTGACGCGAATATCTGGCTGAACGAATGGGTTACGAACGATCGTACTTGGTCAAACTTTAAACGTGAATTTAAATCACTTTGTCCCTCTAAGTTGGATTATGCCAATATCCTGCTCGATACTATGAATAACACCTCTGATAAATTCACCACTTATGCTGAATATGCACGTCGTACGCTCTTACGCTTAAAAATGATTCAGGGACTTAGTGACGAATTAAGGACGCTCATCGTGATTCGTCGAATTGATAGTCCGCAAGTTTGTGCTGCGGCTACCAATGCAAATTTGTCTATAGATGATCTAGTATCGTTTCTGTCGATATATGTTAAACCTAACCGCACGAAGCACGATAACCGTCCTTCAACAGCAGACAAAAGATCTCATTTCCAAAAGCGTAATCCTAATACAGATATTAAATGTTTCTTGTGTGATCAACGGGGTCATACACGGCGTGCTTGTCCTAAAGCTCGAAAGACTAATATTACACCGAAGTCGGTTCCATTCTCTCACATGACTACTGCAAAAACAAATAACACGTGTTCATTTCGTAAGAAACCTGGGCACGACGAAAGCACGTGCTTCTGAAAGGCACGTTCAGAAACTCATTCTCAACAGTCAAAAGTAAATTTTTGTTCGGAGTACTCGTCAGAGTTTATGAAAAATAATGACATTACTACAGCTGTAATAAATGGTGTTCCGGTAGATGTTCTTATAGACAGCGGTGCTCTCGGTGTGTCATTAGCAGAGGTCGGAAATTCGGGTGCAAAAAAAGTAAAAACCCACTGTTGGAGCTACTAAGAATGGCTACAACCACCTTTTTCAAGATTTTTAGGGCCCCAGTTTATTTTTCTTTATTAAATTGTTTTAGTAATGCCAATGTGTTCTTTGCGTCAATATAAGTCGAAAGTGTTTGCAATTTTTTTTTATATTTGTTTTATTTTGAAAGATATAAGTAGAAATGTGTTTATAATGTACTGAAAAATATTAAAAATATAAAAATATCGTTTGATTGTTTGATATTTTTATTGAATACCCTTTATAAATGATTTCTACAATGCTTTTATCATTATTACACAAAAAATTGAATGGGGCCCTCGGGGGCCCAAAAGCGTTTTATTTCTTTAAAAAAAATTGCGGAGAAAATTAAAATTAAAATTCGTATTTGGCAAGGTTAAGACAAGATAAACGCTTTTTACTCTTGTATTTTTTTCTATACGGTTGATAGTTTCAGGATAAATTGATGTTGAAGTTAGCAGGACACAATCGTTCAAAACCAAGCAAAGTAGTGGTTTTTATGGTGAAATCGTCTAGGTTAAGAAGAGATAGGCAAGGCACTTCTCTTTCTTGTTATTTTTTCTCTACGGTTGACAGTTTCACAGTGAATTGATGTTAAAGTTGTTAGGACAATTTTTGGGCCTCTCTCTTTGAGTATGTGCGACAAGCTCATCATATTGACTGTATCCGTCTAAGTGCGT
The DNA here is from genome assembly GCA_949820665.1 of Scrobipalpa costella. Lineage (NCBI taxonomy): Eukaryota > Metazoa > Arthropoda > Insecta > Lepidoptera > Gelechiidae > Scrobipalpa > Scrobipalpa costella. The sequence continues at coordinate 15,983,185 of OX463315.1, forward strand.
TTAGGATGTATTGTCTTAATTTTTGGTTTGTAAAATATGGCAAGTACACAAAATCAAAAGTGTATTACATGTAACCTAGTATCAAGTATTTTCTCTGATATACTTATTGGAAACCGGCTAACCCAGGGAGGGTTTCAGTATTGTATTTTAAACGATGGGCTGACAACCTGTCACTATAGCAATATACAGATCCACCTGGAATGACCCTCAAAATTTGTCAGACGTGGCGGAACGACCTTTGTTTAGGTCGTTTACGCTCTGCCTACCCCATTAGAGATAAAGGCGTGATTATATGTATGTATGTACTTATTTGTAAAATATAAAATAAAGACGAATCCGGTAAAATTCTTTTTATATATATGCGAGTGCTTGACTGGTCTTATTTTAAGGATTTAGGTGCTTACAATGAACCTTAATAGTTTCACAACGAAAGAAAAAAGTATAGTAATGTTTAAGCAGTAAAACGCTTTGGGGCCTTCAGGCCCAAAAATTGTGTCCAGGGAATTTTAACATCAATTCACTGTGAAACTGTCAACCGTAGAGAAAAAAATCTTTCTTGAAAGAGAAGTGCCTATCTTTTGTTAACCTAGCTGATTTCACCATAAAAACAACTACTTGGCTTGGTCTTGAACAATTGTGTCCTACTAACTTCAACATCAATTTACCCTGAAACTATCAATCGTAGAGAAAAAATTACAAGAGTAAAAAGCGTTTATCTTGTCTTAACCTTGCCAATTACGAATTTTAATTTTAATTTACTCCGCAATTTTTTTTAAAGGAATAAAACGATTTTGGGCCCCCGAGGGCCCCATTCAAATTTTTGTGTAAAAATAATAAAAGTATCGTAGAAATCATTTCTAAATGGTATTCAATAAAAATATCAAACAATCAAATGATATTTTTATATTTTTAATATTTTTCAGTACATTGAAAACACATTTCTACTTATATCTTTCAAATTAAAACAAATATAAAAAAAAATTGCAAACACTTTCGACTTATATTGACGCAAAGAACACATTGGCATTACTAAAACAATTTAATAAAGAAAAATAAACTGGGGCCCTAAACATCTTGAAAAAGGTGGTTGTAGCAACTCTCAGTAGCTCCAACAGTGGGTTTTTACTTTTTTTGCACCCGAATTTCCGACCTCTGGTCATTAGCTTCATCAGACCTTCTTAAATATCTATCTTGCCAAGCAAAACATAGGATATGCGCTTTAAAGGGTTTGAGTGATAAAGGGATTATCGCTTCTACATACGTTACGGTAACAATTGAGTTTAGTGAGTTAACCATCGAAGCAGATTTAGTTGTTGTACCAGCAGAGTATATGAATGCCCCAGTGGTCATCGGGACTGACATTCTTAACCGCGATGGGATAGTGTTTGTTAGGACTAAAGACACACAGTTGCTTGTACTAAAGCGTTCAATTATGTCGATGCATTGTCCCGACGTGGTTCAAGATGACGGTTACGAAATAAATACGCAACTTCAAGGCGTAGAGCGAGAGGAATTACTGTCAGTTATAAATGAGTTCTCGGATTTTCTAATAACTGGTACGGCAGCTACAACTGTCAAAACAGGGGAGATAGAAATAAAACTTACGAGTAATACACCAGTGGTTTATCGACCTTACAAGCTTTCCTACCAAGAAAAGATTAAAGTGCATGAGATTACTAAAGATCTTCTCGAAAAAGGCGTGATTAGGCGGTCAAAATCTGAATACGCAAGTCCTATCATTTTAGTTAAGAAACGTGACGGATCTGATAGGCTTTGTGTCGATTTCCGCGCCCTAAACCGCATAACCGTTAAAGATAGGTACCCAATGCCCCTGATCGATGATCATATCGATAGGTTAGGTAGCTATAAGTTTTTTTCGAGCCTTGATATGGCAACGGGTTTTCACCAAATCCCTATTAAAGAAGAGTGCATTCATTTAACGGGATTCGTTACCCCCGAAGATCATTTAGAGTATGTTAAGATGCAATTTGGATTAGCTAACTCGCCTATAGTATATCAACGGATTATTAATGATACGTTGCGTGACTTAATTGACGAAGGGAAAGTTCTGGTTTACGTTGATGATGTACTTCTTTTGAGTAACACGGTATCGGAGGGTATTAGTTCACTGCGAAGAGTGTTATCGACACTGACAGAGGCTGGTTTTTCAATTAACCTCAAAAAGTGTACTTTTCTTTCCACGGAAATTGAATATTTGGGGAGGGTAATCAGTCAAGGTCAGGTAAGGCCGAGCCCGCGGAAGGTGGAAGCGCTCATCAATACTGCAGCTCCTGTGAACGTTAAACAAGTTCGTCAATTACTTGGTCTTGCGGGATATTTCCGCCGATACATAAAAGGGTATGCAACAAAGACTGCTCCACTCGCACAACTTACTAGGAAAGGAGTTGTTTTTCACTGGAGTCCTGAATGTGAAACGGTGCGCCAGGACCTCATCAAACAACTAACCAGCGAACCTGTGCTCGCTATTTTCGATCCTAAACTTCCCACTGAAGTCCATACGGATGCAAGCAGTGCAGGATATGGAGCTGTCTTGCTGCAAATTCACACTGACGGTAAGAAGCACGTGGTGGCATATTTTAGTAAAGTCACTCAAGGTGCCGAGAGGAAGTACCACTCCTACGAACTGGAAACCCTCGCCGTGGTGAAAGTTTTCCAACACTTCCGGCATTACCTCGTAGGACTTTCTTTCAAAGTGGTTACTGACTGCAACGCCCTAAAGTCAACTGAAAAGAAGAAGGATCTCATACCTCGAGTCGCGCGCTGGTGGATATATCTCCAGGATTTTAACTTTTCCATCGAATACCGCAAAGGAGTGATGATGCCACATGCTGACTATCTGAGCCGAAATCCGACCGTAAGTGTGAATCAAATAACCAGACCGCGCAACTGGGCCCAAATTGCTCAGGCAGCCGACAATGAGACCCAGGAACTGATGCAGACTACAGGATGGTACTCTGGATGCCAATCGGTATGTGGTACGAAATGACCTCCTCTATTACAAACATACACCAACGGGAGAAGAGCCTCGGTTGCTATGCTACATACCCAAGGGACATCGCCTTAGTCTGCTTCGTGTGTTCCACGATGAGCATGAACACATTGGACCGGAGAAGACGCTCGACCTTATTCTTCGCCACTTTTGGTTCCCTGGTCTTAGCCAATTTGTAAAAAAGTACATTACCCACTGTTTGGTATGTGTATCCAAAAAACGTGTTCCTCGAGCTCCATTGCAGAACATCACGTCATGGGAGAAGCCTGATGTACCGTTCCACACTGTACACGTCGATGCCCTGGGACCACTACCAGTATCAGAGGGCTTCAAGTTCGTTCTCATCATAGTTGACGCCTTCTCGAAGTTTGTCTTGCTTTACCCTATTGCGCGACAAGATGTGGGTGAGTTGAAGCGAGTTATCATGCAAGCAATTTCTTTGTTTGGTGTTCCCAAACTAATGGTCACCGATAAAGGGCGGATGTTCGAGACCAACGAGTTTGTGACATGGATTAACGATCTTGGTTGTGCGCTACATCACATAACGCCGGAGATGCATCATGCAAACGGTCAAGTAGAAAGGTATGTTCGAACGGTCCTTAACATGATACGTATCGAGGTCAACCATAAAAATGCAGCATGGTCAGAAACCCTGTGGAGACTCCAGCTGGTGTTGAATATCACTAAGCAGAAGACCATCCAAGCTTCACCGCTACTTATTTTAATTGGGACGGAAGTAAGGACTCCCGTCATTCAGGCACTGGTGCGTGACTTGGCTCATGATGTCTCTACACCCAACCGAGAGGCATTACGTGAAATGTCCCGAGGAAGAGTTCGCCAGATGCTGAGAGAAAATCAAGTTCAGCAAGATGAACGCGTGAACCGGAACAGAAGGCCACCACGCGAATTTACCTTGTTTTTGTGATAAAGTTTTCACAGGCCACAGGAAAACTTGACCCGGGTATGAGAGGCCCGTACAAGGTGATGGACATCTTACCCAGCGGACGTTATGGGTTGAAACTTCTGGCTGGAAGCTACGGCAAGACTACTCAGGCCGCAGCTCAACATATGGTGTTGTGGCGTGGTGAATGGTGTCCGGAGACATGCGCTGCTTTCTTTGCAAGTAAGCATCAAAAATAATTTCGATAACGTTGCATGTTTGTTCGTTGCAATCCATAGGTACACATTTTATAATTTTAAACTCACTACAACGTAGATTTGGGGTCACTTATACATATACACAATCACACACATGTAGTCTTAATATGATTGTGACGAACACGGATGTAATTGAGTATCGATGATGAAAGTAAGAACCTATGGATGTGTGGTTACTAATGTGACGTTGACTGTAAGTCAAGGCGTCTTGGTATGTTCAGAAAATGCGTTGGCATTAATTTGTCAAGTCGTATTAGCGTTGACATATATTTGTCAAGTCGCACTTGCGCAGACATTAGATTGTCATGTCGCACTTGGCGTTGGCATTATATAGGTCAAGTCGCACTATGTGTTGGCATTAAGTGTCAAGTCACATTTAGCGTTGGCATTAAATGGTCAAGTCGCACTAGCGTTGGCATTCGTTGCCAAGTCGCACTAGCGTTGGCATTCGTTGCCAAGTCGCACTAGCGTTGGTATTCGTTGCCAAGTCGCACTAGCGTTGGTATTCGTTGCCAAGTCGCTATGTACTGGCGTTGGCGCATTTGCACCAAGTCGTCAGTTGTTACAGGTCTGGTGTACCTAGTAGTGAGGTGACTACAGCGGGAGTCTGCCGCTGCAGAGAAGATTGGGAAAATATTATGAGTCTGGTTTAGAGACGTCTCTGTAGGGCTGTATACAAGGAAGTTGTATAAAAGGAACTTGATTGCAGTAATAACTGAAGATGAATAAATTAAATGAAAGGAATCTGAAAGAGTGAGTTTTATGCATGGAATGATGGAAATTGGACGACAGTTTCTAACATGTTGTTGCTTTCAGGTGATGATGATGACACTGAGGCTGATCTTCCTAGGCAGGCTAGACATGAACCCAACCCTGCTATTCCGCCACTGGATCATGAGGAAGAGCCAACACCTGGTCCTAGCAGAGCATCTGAGCAACGTGACGAGGTTCCTGAGGCTGGTCGCTCAATACCCCTCCTGGATGAAGACTGATAGTTAGTTAGGTTTGGGTCGAGGACGACCTGACGTCAGGAGAGGCCGTATAAGCTGATGTCCTCATGCCATCTTTTTTTTTTTTTTTTTTTTTTTAAATATATATAGGCGAGCATTTGTCCGCCATCTCACCTGGTGGAAAGTGACGATGCGGACTATGTTGGAACATACTCACCTATGTAGTGCCTATTCACTCTCGCCTTGAAAAGGCCCAGGTTATATTGTTCCGGAAACAGATCCGCCGGCAGGGAGTTCCACTCCTTAGCCGTTCGCATTAAGAATGTGGAAGCGAACCGCTTCGTGCGAATTTGTGGTATATCCACGACATAAGGGTGGAACCCCTGTCCACGCCTCGTGCTCCGGAGATGGAAAGGGGAGGGGGGTATAAGGTCATGAAGTGCTAATGCGCACTCCCCGAAATGTATCCTGTAAAATACCGACATGCACGCCACTCTGCGACGGTGCTCAAGGTTATGTAGTTTTGCCTCAACCAGTGCTGAGTCTCCAATGAGCTTCTTAGCGCGTTTCTCGATTGAGTCTAAGGCAGCCAGCTGGTATTTAGCTGAACCGTCCCAAAGGTGGCAGCAGTACTCCATACACGATCTCCCTCGCACACGGCTCAGTTTATAAAAAGCGCTGCAATGCGCCGTAGAGCACATTTTTGCTCGTGGCGCTCGGGACGGAAGGTCGTGAGGATATCAGTTTTGGTCGACTCCAGGAGTATTGCGTGAGCCATCTTAATTTTCTTAAATTTTTGTGTGTTTTCAATTTAAATTAATACTGCAAGTGCTCTTTTGATTTTGTGTAGTTTTTAGTGAATTTATGTTTATTTAAATCTGTGATTAAAGTTCTAGGTTAAGATCAATTGTTTTTTTTTTAAGAATATTTCCACACTGACCCTAAAAATAGTATTATATTCAAATTAGTATGGATCATAATAGTGTGTTTATTAGTTTTAATTGTAAAAATATTAAAAGAAGTACGGAAAGTGTAAGGTCAATGTGCAAGACGTCTGACGTAATAGCCCTGCAAGAAACCTGGTTGCTCCCATATGAGCTGGGTTACCTCGGTGACATTGATAAGGAATTTAGCTTCACGGCTAAGTCAGCGGTAGACTTGTCATCGGGTGTTCTGCGAGGTCGAAAACACGGCGGAGTCGCGTTATTGTGGAGAAAAAGTGCGTTCAGAAGTGTTTCCGTAATAAAGTGCGATAGTGAACGTATAGTCGCTATAAGGGCTGTGGTTAGCGATGAACGCGAAGTTATCATAATATGCGTATACATGCCTACGGATAAGGACATTAATTTACCCGTTTTTTCACAATGTTTAGGAGAAATAAGTGCTGTAATAGAAAACAGTTCTGTCTCAAATGTTTTTATTCTAGGGGACATGAATGCCCATCCCGGGGCTCCGTTTTATAAAGAAATGTTAGATTTTTGTGGCGATAATCAGTGGTTTTGTGCAGATATATTAAAACTAGGTGAGAGTTCGGGCACAATAACATATGTGAGCGAGAATAATGGTAGAGAACGCTGGCTTGATCACTGTATAACAACAGAATCCACAGTAAGTACAATTACTAGTGTGAAAGTTTTGTACGGTGTGTACTGGTCAGATCATTATCCTTTGGAAGTAGTATGTAACTTAGGTATGCTAAAAAATAAAACTGTTTTAAAAAATAATGTTACTAATAATGTGATTTGGGGACTGAGATCCAAAGCAGAAATTGACAAATATTATGAGACATGCAATAATGAACTAAAGCTTTTAGATTTTCCTCCAGAGTTCCATAAATGTGCAGATAAATTATGTGATAATATTAGTCATAGGTTAGTTATAAATACATTTTATGATAAAATTGTAAATACTCTTAGTCAAGCTGCAATAAATAGTTGTACAAGGAAACATAAGAATGCGAAAGGAAAATGCATATTGGGTTGGAATAAGCATGTCCATGAAGCACACAAACAGGCTAGATTGGATTTTGAAATGTATGAATTTTTTGGCAAACCAAAAAGTGGGTCAATTCATGAAAAAATTAATAATAGTCGTAAAGTTTTCAAATCTAGACTTAAATTTTGTCAGAAAAATCAAGATCAAATCAAGATGGACGTGCTCGCATCCCAGCACTCCAATAAGCAATTTAGTAAATTCTGGAATAGCACCAAGAGACTGAATAGCAAGTCTAGTCTTCCAGTTAGTGTAGATGGTAATACTGACCCTAAAACCATTGCAAATACTTTCAAGAATTATTTTAAAGTTGAGTCCACCTTAAAGTTTCAAGATGTGAACAATGTTGAGATCCGTCATGGGAAGCAACTTTTTAACATTTCTAGTAAAGAAGTGTCACTTGCTATTAAAAATATGAAGCGTGGAAAGTCTCCGGGGCATGACGGGCTCAGCATTGAGCACATACAAAATGCTGGTGCTCATATTAGTAGAGTTTTATCGTTGCTTTACACTTTTTGTGTTAGACATGCCTATTTACCACCAGATCTAATGAAAACTGTAGTTGTGCCTCTTGCAAAGAACCAGACTGGGGATTTGGCTGATAAATCTAATAACAGAGTGCGGAAGTGAAAATCACATTATTTAGAGCCTATTGTCAGGTATTTTACACCAGCGGTTTATGGGTCAACTTCACGCAAAAAGTGTATAATAAATTAAGAGTACAGTATAATAACATCTTTAGGGTTCTGTTGCGCTTGCCGTGGTGCTGCAGTGCTTCAGGTATGTTCGCGGATGCGCATGTCGAGGATTTCTACGCGATAATGCGAAAAAAGTCAGCATCTGTTGTGCTGCGGCTACGTGGTAGCGGGAATGGAATCCTAAAGATGATAGGTAATAGAATGGACTCGGTATTTCTCGCACGGTTCATTGACTTGCATGTCAGAATATAAAATTGGATTAATTTTAATTTTTAATGAATTGGTAAATTAAATTATGATTATACATTTTTGATAGATTTTGGATACCTATATAATTTTTTTAATTTTATTTTATTTTTTATGACTTAATTTTATTTTTTGTGTTGATTAATAATTTGAATTTTTGTATTTTCGATTTTACTTATTTATTTATAATTTTAATATTAATAAATAATATTGATTTTAAATGATTATATTAAATACGCCTTTTTATCTTTTTAAATTCACAGTTTTTATAATTTGATTGAATATAATTAATTGATTGTCAGACTAACATAATATTAAGTTAAAATTGTTACTAACATCTATGGACTAAGTTGTCTGAAAATAAATATTTTTTATTTTTATTTTATTATTTTATTGAACTAGAGCAACGACACGCGACATTTTCACTAGACGTAGGAAATGGTCGCTCATCTTAGGGAGGGAGGTGTTACGTGGATCGCCACCCTTACTCCTAAACCATCAGTTTAACGCACCGGCAAGGCTGTACGACGCTATGCATATGCATGTGTCGCACATTGCATACAACGTGACTCGGATATAGTTCATAATTTTATTAAATTATAATTAGCACTTTTCGGACCGGCGTACCTAGCATCGGACGCGTATTAAATTTTCGCTATCTGTAGACATCTAGACATAAGGAAACTTTTGAGGAACTTTCGAATACAATTTGGAATAGAAATTCTGCAGTTGTCTCATTTCACCTCCACTGTAGCCAAATCCCATTATTTGTGTCTAATTTTGATTTTAATATATATTTTTTAAATTTATTGAAGTCACACCTGTACCTTTCTGTTTTGGTATCTACCAACTGAACCATGTAACAGCAGCGTTAAGCAAAATATTATTATTTCTATTTTTAGATAGACTCATGCAATCATTTTGTAGCGTCACACCGTTAGCGACATATTATCATGTACAGATTTGTTGTTGATTCCATTTTTGTCCAGTTGCGTATTTTGCTCTGGCAAGTTAGATAGGTTTGGACTTGTAATAACAGGATGTTTCTTTTAGAACTTGTTCGTAATATAGTCTTTATTAAAAATTTGTACCAAATTTTAGGAGGGGTGTGATGTAGGGACATTTGTACCTAAATATGAGCTTACGCTGTATTTTGCTATGCCTAGCCGCGTGGGCGCGCCAATCGTTCCCCGCGCTTGCCCACAATTAGACATGCTCATGCGTCGATTCAAAATTGTGTTGTAATTTCGAAATAAGTTGAAAAGGACAATATACCCGGACGTTCGTAAACTGCAACAGAAAAAAAAAACTAATATTTGCTACATTACAGTACGTAACTGGTTATTTATTAAGAAAAACGAGGAGGAACGATTTAAAAATGGTAAAAAATGTAAAAAAAGTTTTTATGAAGAAATAATTCTAGTGAATACGTAAAAGTGAGAGAATATAAAAAAGGCAAGAAGTATTTGACTTATGCAAATAATAATTTAGTTGAACTTTTTTCGAAAGTGTAAGATTAATAACACATGTCATCAAAAACCAATCAATAATTGTAAATTTAAAAACTTTTTTAAAAACTCTTCTATATGTAGAGCTGGACTTTCAAATATTTGATTGTGAGAAACATAAATCTGACAACATTGAATATATGTTGGAACTGTCCTGTATATTCTTTATTTTCAATTGGTGCAGAGACATAAATAAAATTATTAATGGCACCAGACTAGATTTAGATAATGAAGATAAGGTGAAAATGCTAGCCTACAATTATTATAATAAGAGAAAACATTATAAAAATAATCCAGCCATTAAATAGCAGTTTTATTTTTCTGAATTCCATTCTCTCTAAATCAAAGTAATTTCCAATAGTCGAACCAATCTACTTTTGGAAATTGCTTGATAAAAAACATTCAAAAACATTCCTTTGACCGCCCTTTATGACTTTAGGGTGGGATGTCGTATACCTATAGATGGCGTTAGTATTGTCACTTTGAGTGATGTCTCTATACCCTATATATAGAATAAAATAGAAAAATCTTTATTTGTCACCATGAACATACATTTTAAAATGAAACATACTTAAAAAACTTAACCTAAGGCGACAAAAAGGTCTAGCTCAGCTTTATGCTGCGAAGGTGCATACTTTCAGTAATACACTTTCAAAGCGTATAATTATAAGTTACTCTATGCCTAAGAAGATGATCACGAAAGCCCCTCTTTAAATGCAGAAACGGAATCCTTACGAAATACTGTTCCTGAATCTTCAACAGCTTAAAGCAGTCGACCAAAAGCTACTAAACAGTCGCAAACTAAAAACAAAACTATTAAATGGAACTTACGCTGGAAGAAGAATTTACAGTTGAATGCCGAGCAGCTCAGGTTCAAGGGTAACAAGGATTTGGGTTCTCATCTTCTAGAGCTTGAAACCCCTATTCAGTTCTTCTTTTACCTGTATCCACAAGAACTTATCAAGTTGATTTCGGAGCAGACCAATCTTTATCAGGTTCAACAGGATCCTAACAGCACTTTTCGTGTTACAGAAATGGATATCCGGCAGTTCATAGGTGTGGTATATATAATGTCTCTTGTCCAATTACCAAGAGTGACTAACCATTGGAGCCCAGTACTTGGTAAACCAATAATACAGCAGACTATAACTATAGCATTAAATAAATTCGAGAAAATACGCCAAACGGTACACTTCAATGACAACAGTAAACATCTTCCCGTAAACCATCCTGACCGTGGTCGAATCTTCAAACTAAGACCAGTAGTGGACGCCTTGAATGATGCCTACAAGAAGGTCCCCATGGAAGAACATCTTTTTGTGGACGAACAAATGTGTTCCACTAAAGCACGGAATACTTTGAAGAGGTACAACCCCAATAAACCACACAAATGGGGATATAAAATATACGTGTTGAGTGGCGTTTCTGGTTTCGCCTATAAAACAAAAATTGAAAATATAAAAGAAAACGTTGTGCTTCAAGAAGAGCCAGAGTTGGGTGCATCTTCCAATGTCGTCGTGAGATTAGCCCCCATGATTCCAAAGCACCCGAATTTTTAGCTCTATTTTGACAACTATTTTACTTCTCTTGGTCTCTTAGAATATTTGGCCAAAGCAGGCATCCATTGTCTTGGTACAGTGAGGAGGAATATAATTCCAGACTGCAAGTTGACATCAGAAAAGATAATGATGAAAAAGCCTAGAGGTTATTCAGAAGAGTTTGTAGCTGATGTCAACGGCACCGATGTATCGACTGTGGCATGGAAGGACAACAGATTTGTCCCTCTGGCTTCTACTTTTGCTGGACAGCAGCCTGAAACTGATGTCCGAAGATGGGACAGACAAAACTCCAAGTATGTGAGTATAAAACGACCCAATGTTGGAGAGTATAATCGCCATATGGGTGGCGTCGACCTCATTGACAGCATTATGGGCATCTATAAAATACAGTTGCGTAGTAAAAGATGGCAAGTCCGCTTATTCTATCATTATCTAGATCTCACGATGGTAAACGCTTGGCTACTTTACAAAAGAGTCTGTAAGTACAAAAACATTCAACATCGCTTATCGTCAGCAGATTGTCGTCTGGTCTATGTTGCAATAACACTTTGTAAAAATAGGCACAAAGCCTGGTATTGTTAGTCGGCGTGCGCTAGAGAACGAAATTCAGACAAAAAAGCATAAGGGACCTGTTCAGCACGTACCTCCAATTGCAGTACGCCAGACCAGATTGGCCATTGGCCACAGTGGTCTGATAAAAAAATTAGGTGCAAGTTTAAAAAGTGTACTGGATTTACTCACAACGTTTGCGAAAAATGTGGAGTCGCATTATGTTATAAAAAAACCAAGAATTGCTTCAGAAACTTCCACCTTTCCTAATGTCTACCTTCAGAAGATACCCAGAGATTATTAGGTACATAGTTAGTAAGCTGATGGTTCAGTGTTGCCTCAAGGCAACACTCCCATTTTCGTTGTTTTAGTCTTAAATAAATAAATATATGAAAAATCCTGAAACACGTCTATGTATTTTTTTATGTATTATCCATTCAAAAAATAAAAAAATACATGCACTTGTGTGATAGAGGGTTAACATGAAGACAATAGTAGACTATACTGACTTATATTTAAAATGTGATGTATTACTATTATGTAATATTTTTGAAAAATTCAGAAATAGTAGTCTTGAACATTATAAACTTGACCCTGCTTATTATGTTACAATTCTCCAGGCTTAAGTTGGGATGCAATGCTTTTACACACAGGCGTTAAATTAGACTTACTCGATGATATAGAAATGTATGAAATGATAGAACGGGGTATACGTGGTGGTTTAGCACACTGTTGGCTAATGCATGCAAAAGCAAATAACAAGTACATGCCTGACTATGATAAATCTAAACCATCAAGTTACCTAATATATCTAGATTGTACTAATCTGTACGGCTATGCTATGATGAAGAAAATGCCTATGTCTGAAGTTCGGTTTCTAAGAGATGAAGAAATAAAAAATCTTGATGTATTAAGTATTTTTTAGATGATGCTGATTTCGGTTACATTTTAGAAGTAGATTTATATTATCCCGATCATTTACATACTGCGCATAGTGATTTGCCATTTGCACCCAAAAACTCATTCCTTTAGGTGGCAAAAATAAAAAAAACTTATAGCTAATTTGTATGATGAAGCAATACATTTATTACAATCTAAAATTGCCCTCAATTTTTGTCAGACGTGGCGACAGTGCCTTTTACGAGGCGTTAAACGCTCTGCCTACCCCGTAAGGGATAAAGGCGTGATTTATGTATGTATGTATGTAATTTGTATGATAAATTTAACTATGTAAACACATTACGTTTATTTGAAAGTGTGCTTAAAAGATGGTTTGATATTTAAAAAAATACATAGTGTTATTACTTTCCGTCAGCATAACTTTTTAGCAACCTACATAGATTTAAACATGAGGTTACGACAAGCTGCTGCTGGGTCACAATTTGATAAAGACTTTTTTAAACAGTTAAGTAATGCAATTTTTGGCAAGACAATAGAAGGAAGCATGTAGACGTGAGGCTTGTTACAATGTGGGCAGATACCAATAATAAGACAAACAAACAAATAGGTGCGCAAAAGTTGGTAAATTAAAAAATTTTAAAGTAAATTCTAAATTTAAAAAGTATTGCTATATTTTATGATAATTTCGTTGCAATCCAATTAAGCCTTGAGAAGATAACTTTAGATAGACCAATATACATAGGATTTTCAGTTCTTGAACATGCAAAACAACATATGTATCAGTTTCATTACAGCATAATAAAGAAAAAGTATAAAGCAAATATCAAGTTGTGTTATACCGATACAGATAGTTTACTTTATTTCATAAATACAAATGATGTTCATTGTGATATAAAGAATAATATTTCTCATTTTGACTTTGAAAAAAATAACATTTATGGGATTCCTATTGTGAACGCTAAAATACCTGGAATTTTTCAAGACGAAATGGGTGGAGAGATTATAAGACAGTTTATTGGCTTGCGAGCTAAATTGTATTGCATTGATAGTACAAATTCTCAAATAAAAAAAGCAAAGGGTGTCACTAAATCTGTAACTAAAAAACTTAAACAATCTCACTACGCAAACTTTAAATAACAATGTTAACCTAAGTGTAAGACGAATATCATACGATGTTTTAAACATATATTGTATTCACAGAGAATAAATAAAATAATTAGTACTTAACAGGAATGATGATAAAAGACAAGTTTTAAAAAATCAGATAGATACATTGCCGTGGGGGCATTGTGATACATTATCTTAACTCACTGTATTTTTTATTATGGTACTAAAACATCATATAGGCAAATTAATGTTTTTAAATCTTACAAAATTTTGATGTTATTGTATTTAGTTATAGTAGGCAGCTTTGAATAGGGGCAGCTTTGAAAAAACTCGTTCTGAAACTGAAATCAGAATATATTTTAGTAGAAATAATATGTTTATAATGGCTACACATATTCACCTAGTCTGGAATTTGACATCTGTCATTGAAGCTAGATGCCATGTTCGTTTTCGGCTGTTCGCGTTAAATATTTTTGCTCCAGCGCTTAAGGTTTTTGGAGAGAATACAAGAGACTTTGGTAAAACATCGATGCATTTATTCATGCGATAATTTCACATTTTATTTTCATTTTACATTTTAGAGGTTATTGATAGATAGATTGGGGCAGGATAGAAAAAATCATAAGGGGCACCTATAAATTTTCAAACCTGCCCCGTGATTTAAATGTGCCCCATTATTTATGGTGGAATATTTTTAAACCTAATGATATGGATAAGTGCAAAAAAGCCCTTAATATATTTTATTTAAAATAGTTTTTCATTTTGTCCGTATAATAATGGTAAGAAATTATAAAAAAAAAGCGTCCGGGTGAAGTCAACGAAGACGACATGAAAAATGCTGTTGATAATGTTGTTCGTGGCTAAATTAAACTTTCCGAAGCTGCAGAAACATTTAGTGTAAAAGTGAATACGTTATTTTATAGAGTAAGGCGCCACAAAAATTATATAAAACCTAAAAGTGATGATTTTACTTCAAAATATACAGTTGCGCAAGTATTTGACAATAATGAAGAGACAATGCTTTGATAAAAGTCAACTAGACAGAGCGTTATAAATAAATAAGGCTCATTGTATAATATTAGTGGAGATTTTAAAATAAAAATTATTATTATATATATCTTACTTAGTTTTAATTTCACTTTTTATCAAACAAAAACTACAAATGTGCCCCAGGCAGTTTTTGAAAATGTTACTGACAAACCAAGCAAATGAAGCTAAAATATTACTCTGATCGCATATTTTGCTTAACTGATTGTTGGAACGCTATCTACTTCTTTTAAATTGAAGCTAAATACTTAATTAACAACAATTTCAAATGTGCCCCTAGTAATTTCAAAACTACCCCCCATACGGGAAGGTTTGAAAATGTGACGAGAAATGTGTGAATCAATGGAAGTAGCTAGCTGAATGCTGATATCGCGATTAGTTTAGAATTTTATAACAAAATCTCACAAATGTACAATAATAATATAGTTACAATCAAATAATGAAAAATCATTCAAAGGTGCCTCCTTCTTCCCTACATATCACTTTAATTTAAGGTTTTTATAATCATGTATATTTAATTGTTTATTCAGAATAAAACAAATTTATGAAATAACCGTAATGGATTTTATTTTATTACACGTACGTATGTACACACAGTCTCTCTCTCACACACACACACGCCAACACGCTCACACTTGCACCACACACACTCAGGTATTTATTTATATGAGTAAATTTAACTTGACAGATAGCAAAATGAAGTTAATCAAGCAATTCGTGTCGTTAGAAATTAATGAAATTAATGCAGTACCTAACCCGTGCTTATATAGACATAGTATTTTATTACCAAATTCAATTCGTTGCATTATATGCGGTCCTACAAATTGCGGAAAGACGAATGTTATGATAAGTTTTTTAACAATAATGGACTAAATTTCAAAAATATTTATTTGTATTCAAAAACAACTTTTCAACCTAAATATAGCTTTTCAGGAGAAGTTTTAAAACATATCCCCGATATTCAACTGCTTATGTTTCGAGATGATAAAGATGTTATTTAACCCGATGAAGCATTAGAAAAATCAGTATTTATTTTTGATGACGTAACTTGTGAAAACCAGAAGAATATTCGCAATTATTTTTCAATGGGCCGCCAAAAACATATCGATTGTTTTTATTTGACACAAACATATTCGAGAATTCCAAAACAACTAATACGAGATAACATAAACTTTTTGATTATTTTTAAACAGGATGAGGTAAACTTAAGGCATATTTATGATGAACACGTTAATTCTGACATGAGTTGGAATAATTTAAAATCATTAGCCTACACAATCTCGAAAGAGGCATATTCATGTGTAATAATTAGCAAATATTGTGAACTAAATAACAGGAGGTACCGAAAGTCATATGATCTATTTGAAAAATTCGATTAAGCTTAATTTGATAACAGTTTGAAAATAACATCATTTCGATTCGATCCGTAGATATAATCAGAAGTTTGGAAGTATTTAAAACATGGGGTCTGAAATAAAGAAACAAATAATTAAATCAGTTAAAAGTATTAAAAATAAATTAAAACAAATGCAGAGAGAGATGAAGATGACTTGGAGCGTAAACATAAAAAAATACTGAAACCAATTACAGAGCCATTAGATAATATAATTTCTCTTAATAAATCTAACCGAACTGACAGCATCGGTACTTTTTATCGAGCTAACGAAAAGGATATTGAGAATTTTGATTCATGTGAAAGCGAAATATCATCTAGCAAAAATCCAGATTATGATGATGAAAAAATAGAAGAAATTTCACAGAAAATGATATTTCCTACTAAACTAGAAAATACAAAGCCAACTATATCAGCTAATATTGAAACTAAAGGTAAACATTTTAGTGAACAATTACAAAATACTGAGTCTCCAATCGTATTAAAAAGTGAAACGGAAAAAATGAGTACACCCGACTTAGCAACAAACGAGGATGAAATATTAAACGTTACGTATGGTGTAATAAGGAATGAGAAAGGTGAAATGGTAGGAAATACCCCAATAATATTTAAAACGGGTGTTAAAATTGGAATGCTTACTTTAAACGATAAAAGTTACAAAATAACCTGATGAAAGTATGATAGATGAAAGAGATAAACTAGTGTTCAAAGACATTTATTTTGCTTCACACAAATGCTTATAAGCGGGGATTTACATCATCAGGGCAAATACTAGGAAACCCAGGGAAAAAATATGCTAATATTATAAAACCTTTATTTAATGAGCCTGGGAAAAATATAAAACAAGGTGGAAAATTAAATATTTTATAAAAATATCGAAATAATACGGATTTTGTATAGGATGTGCGTCATTACTAATTAGTATATAAACTAGCTAATAAGAAGATTTGTTGAATATTATAAGCCGAAACTCTGTCGCGTTGACTTAATAAATTATATTTTTAAACTCTTCTCCGGCCTATCTCTTGTCTGGCGCGGCACGGCAGGTCTTTACTGAGCTGTCGCTTTATCGGGCTACGATACAACTTGTTCCGGATTTTGGCGGCGCGCTTCGACGTTTCAACGTTTTAAGTAAACAAAAACCTACAAAACAAATAAATTCGGCAAGGAAACCCTGGGAGAAGCAGCTGGCACGAATTCGAGCAATATTCCACTACGAGAGGACATGGGAGTAGCTGCAGGACTGTGAGTAAATCTTTTCACCTTCCTTTCAGTTTTCCTTTATAATCCTCTTGTATATCTACGTACCTACATTTGTATTATTACGTATCAACCTTTACGTTATAATATTTTATTTGTATTATTACACATTAACTTCTGTGTTTAATACTTATCTATAGTGCATTTTTTTTTTTATTGTGAGGTGATTAAATAGGTCAAGTGAATAGATTCTATTACGCGTACATTGATTGTTTAGAGTCATTTTAGAGTACATTACTTGTTTATTAAAATGGAGGGAATTAATAGAGTATCTATGGAGTTAGTTAACATTATTCCAGTTTTTGAAGGGGATGAAGGCAGTTACCCTATTTGTTAAAAAATGTGAGTATATTTTAAATACTTACGCTGGGAACCAAGCTCAAAACGAGTACTTGTTCCATGTTGTCACTAGTAGACTAGCTGGGGAAGCTGCAAAATTAGTCGGGGAAAGGGAACAGATTGACACTTGGGTTGAGCTAAAGACGTTATTGTCTCAACATTTTGGGAATCCTAGGACCGAAGAATGTCTTTCTTTGGAATAAGAATCAACTAAAATTAATAGGGGAGAAAGTTATATCGACTTTTGCCATAGAATTCAGCATTTAAGAAGTGTATTATTTGCAAAGTTGACGGAGACTATTGATGATGCCAACTTACGCCAAGCAAAACGAACGATTTATGAGAATTCTTCATTCAATGTATTTTTGTACAATTTACTTATTTGGTTAGATTGGTGCGTTTGCGAGATGTAAGGACCTAGGAGGATGCCTTAAAGGTAGTTTCAGGGAGTCCCACAGGGATCGATACTCGGTCCGCTACTTTTCATCATTTATACTTCTGACATAATTTCCAATTTTCACAACTGCAGATATCATCTTTACGCAGATGATCTCCAAATTTACATCCCTGTCTCCATAGGAAATGTGGATGCCGCAGTCGCTGCAATAAATCAGGACCTCGATAGAGTTCATGCTTGGGCAGAGGAAAACTCACTTGTTTTAAATCCAACAAAGTCAAAATTTTTGATTGTCGGTACAAAGAATCAAATAGATACCATAAAAGAACAAAATCCACAAGTCGAAATTAAAGGTGAAGCTCTTGAATATGTATCTGAAGCTCGTAACCTAGGGCTGACAATGGATAGCTGTCTACGTTTTGAAACACATGTTACTGAATTGATGCGAAACTGTTTTTATAGACTTAAGGTGCTCTACCGAATAAGACCTTTTATTGGTATTGAAATGCGAATCAAACTATGCGAATCGTTGGTACTATCTAAATTAAATTACTGTTTCACTGTCTATGGGCCCTGCCTTTATAAAAAAACTCATGCTCTTCTACAACGTGTACAAAATGCCTGTGCACGGTTCTGTTTTCCCGTACCTCCACGTTCACATGTGACACCGTTTCTGAATAATTCCAATTTACTAAAGATGCATCATCGTTTAACATATTACTACGCCTGTCAGTTGCATGATATAATTTATTCAAAAACACCTGATTACCTTTATCAAAAATTATCATGGAGATATGCAAGACACAGGTATATGCCAAGATCTGGATCTCTTGTTTTGAATACACCTAGACACCGAAATGCCGCTTTTAGGGGCGGTTTTAGTTATCGTGCCTCAAAGTGCTGGAATGATACACCTCCACCATTGCGATGCATGGTTTCCAAGAGGAGTTTTAAAATTGCGTACAGAAAACACCTACTTTCAGCACAAAAACAGGCACCTTAACATTTACACTGATAATTTTGCATAACCAATAATACTACTAACACTTATCCTAAATTTTAATTTTCTAACACAAGTAATAATTCACTTAGCCTCATTTTAATTTTAAATAATGAAATTATATCTCTTTACTATGTAATTTGTTTGAATATTATATATTTTTTACTACCAATTTTATTCTATGTGCACTTATTTATTTATGAACTAATAATTATTTTTAAAAATTTCTATTAGTTAGCATGCCTCGCTCTTAGCTCTTTTTGCTAAAGGTGCTGGCAGAATAATCAGTGTTGTGAGTGAAAGCTTACAACAATATGCTGAGTCAGCCCCTTTTCTTTGACAATACAAATTACAACAGTTATCTAGTTTCTAAGTATGCTATAGATAAGTGTTTTATTTGTGGATTGTTGTTTTTGTATTGTTATTGAATAAACTACTATCTTATCTTTTTTTATCTTTTTTTAGTTTTAGAGGAACAAAATTTTCAAACTTTGTACTATTTCAAAAACAATTCTAGGCCCAATAATATTAGAAATCAAAGACCGAATTTGTCTAACAATAATACCCCAAATCTCCCAAGGCAAAACAATTCGCAAAGGCAAACGATACCATCAACTTCTAATAATTCTTTTTCAGACAATCCGCATTTCAATGCACGTAACTTTGATTATAATAATGATAATCGAAACTTTGGCTCTCGTAATAATTCTTTTCAGATGAGAAATTTCCCTAGACAACAAAATAACTCATTTAATTTGCGGTATATCAATCAGTGGCAACAGACAAGTAGGTGCAGTCCATATTTATGCTGGACACTGGGAGTACCCGGTCATTTATTAGCCCGCGATTAGCCGACCGTTTTTTCAAAGAATTCAAGCGTCGTGAACTATTTGAAGTTGTTAGCACTCACGCTTCAAGTAGGCACAGCGAGGTTATTTTTATCAAACTGCCTATCATTTTCAAGAGCAATCAAATGTATAGGGAGCGGGGGGCAGTTTTGAACTGGGGCAGATTTGAATTCATTAAATTCTGAACGCATCTTGTGTGTTGTCTATGCGTCTACACTTTTTTATTAATGGCAATACTTACCTTGACAACTGTCACATTTGTTAGACGGCAAGTTGTCAATGTCATACGTGAAAAAATGTGCTCGTGAATTTGCGAACAGAAATTTAAACTAAGCTTCGAGTTTTCTTAAGAAGATACTGGATTTGTAAGTAGGCTTTGCATATTTGTTATACCTGTTATAAACGTTTTATTAGCTTCAGAATACCTTGTTACTATAAATAACATTCATGTTCCAACCGTGTGAAATCAGTTTACAATTTCAAAAGTGGACTAGGGGTGGATTTGAACAGAGCACGGGGGGCACTTTTGACAAATTCATTCAAAGGTGCCCAATTTATTTTCTTCATAGACCTTAACATGGGGCACTTTTGACTAATTTATTCTAAGGTACCCCATTCATTTTCTTTAATGTAAGTATGTATTAAATTAGAACAAAATTATTTTTTTACAGGTTGAAATGGTGCGAAACTATAAAAAAAAGCGGCATACCGACGTTATCGAAGAAGACGCCAACAGAGCAGTTTTATGTGTGGTAAATGATGGCATGAAACTAAGAACTGCGGCTGCAATCTACAACATAAGACCTAACACTCTATTTTATAGAGTCAAAAAATATAAAGAAAATGTGAGGCCCAAAAATGAAGATTACCCAAGCAAATATACTGTGAGTCAGGTTTTCAGGAATGATGACGAAAAAATGCTTGAAAAATATTTTATCAAAATGACCAAAATGAAGTATGGCCTCACATATTTACGCGGAAGACAATTAGCGTTTGAATATGCAAAAGCGATAAAAAAGTGTCCGGAAAAATGGGAAACTGAAGAAAAAGCTGGGAAAGAATGGATAAAAGGGTTCATGAAACGGCATAAAAACTTATCTCTTAGAAAGCCTGAAAATACTAGTCTCTCACGCTCAACAAGCTTTAACAAGCACAATGTGGACCAGTTCTTTGATAATTATGACAAAGCTTTAAAACAACACAACTTTACACCAGATCGCATCTATAACTTAGACGAAACTAACATTATGACCGTGGTACAAGCACCAAAAATAATTGCTCAAAAAGGCGTAAAGCAGGTAGGGCAAAGTGTCTCAGCAGAGAGAGGCCAATTAATTACAATGTGTGCCATAGTAAACGCCCTTGGAAATACCATTCCTCCTGTATTCATCTTTCCTAGAGCAAGATTTCATGACACAATGCTTTTTGGAGCTCCATCTGGAATTTGGGATTAGCAAATAGTCCTACGAGCGGATGGATGACGGGACTGCTATTTGTTAAAGTCCTGCAACACATTCAAAAAACAACAAGGTGCAGCAAAGAAGATAAAATTCTTATATTCATGGATAACCATGAAAGTCACTGCACTTTAGACGCAATAAACTTTTGCCGGGAGAATGGAATTGTGCTATTAACTTTCCCACCACACTGCACCCACAAAATGCAGCCATTAGACGTGGCAGTTAATAGCTCCTTCAAAGCAAAGCTCGCAGTCTCTCAAAATGATTGGCTGCTTAATCATCCCGGAAAAACAATAACAATTCACGATTTAGCTGGCATAGTTACTCCAGCATATAATGCTTCTCACACCATCAACAACATTACATCAGGATTTTCGAAACCAGGTATTTACCCTTTCTGCAGAAATAAGTTCACTGATGATGATTTTCAGTGCTCAGAAGTCACAAATCGACCAATGGATAATAATTCTCTTCCTGAAGAAAGCAATAATGCCCATGCAAGCCCGAATGCTAATGTTATTGAGCCTTTAGTTTCTATGGATACAACTAATGCTGAGAATATGCCTGAAGAAACCATAAATAATCAGTCTATATTACTTGAAAACGGTGGTGCACCTGATGCTGCAACTGGAGATATGCCTGAGGAAACTAGAAAAGACCTGCCTTTAATACCCGGAAATATTGACTCACCTGATGATGCACCTAGTGCTGAGGATATACCTGAAAAAAAAATAGAAAAGATCAGCCCGTAGTGACTGAAGACAGTGATGCAACTGATGCTGAAGATATTATCGAAGAAAATCGTCTATCACTTTCAATGGTTAATAATGAATCTACTGTGGATTCTGATAACACCAAGCAAACAAAAGATGTCGTATCTTCTGTTCAAGTACCACACAATGACCATGTGGTATTTCCGACAGCAGTATCTACACCAAGCAAACTTATTTCACCTGAGGACGTCATGCCCTTTCCCAAAGCAGCTCCTCGAAAAGGGACAAAAGTTAGAAAGAAAGCTAGATCTCGCATTCTTACAGATACTCCTGAAAAAAATATAATTGAATCTGCTTACCTGGAACGTATGCGACGGCTAAATAAGTCATCCATTAGACCTAGAAAAGTAAAAAACCTGAAAAAAAACAAGACAAAGTTAGCTAAAAAAAATAATGTAAGACATGATTTAAGCTCTGA
This sequence comes from Scrobipalpa costella, assembly GCA_949820665.1. Lineage (NCBI taxonomy): Eukaryota > Metazoa > Arthropoda > Insecta > Lepidoptera > Gelechiidae > Scrobipalpa > Scrobipalpa costella. Next base: position 16,005,797 of record OX463315.1, read on the forward strand.
AAGTGATGTCGAAGAAGATATGTCTGTTCATGACTCAGACATGGATGTCAGTGACTGCAAAACTGACGATGAACAGGATTTCGATTAAGCAAATTTCACAATTCCTTATCAGTTGCGCCCTGAAGACCTGAAAGTAGGAAGTTTTATTTTAGTAAAGTGCGAATCAGCCAAAAAGAGGTCTTATTTGCATTTTGTGGCTAAAATAATAAATAAAGAAGGAAGTTTATTCACAGTTTTGTATTTAAAGCGAAAATATGGGCAAAAGTTTTTTTCCCAGATAAAGTTGACGAATGGTCCGTTTCAATTTTAGACATTGTTGCAAAGTTACCTGAGCCAGTTTCTGTTGCTGGAACATCACGAACTGCAAGTCTCTTTACTTTTAAATTTGATTTCACACCATTTAAATTAGGTTAAGCTTCAATTTCTTAATAATCCATAAAACTAATAAACATTGTATTGGTGGTTCCTTGAGTGGATGTTATAGTTCATTACCAGAAGTTGTTTGTTTTTTGTTTGAGATTTATTTGTGTTTTGTATTGGAAGATCTATTCTTCAGAAATGACTGTTTTTTTAGTTTTCAGTTTGTTAAGAACATAACTTTTTGTTTATGTTACAGAGAATGTTTTTAACTTTATTAAAATAAGTGTAACTGTATTAGGTAAAAATGATAATTGATCTCACAGTATGTCCCTAAACTAAGGGCCAGAATATGACTTATGTAGACATGATGAATAGGAAGGGATGATTGATGTTTTGTTATTTTATTAAGATTTTTAATTAGTAATAATGTAGGAAAAATTTAGGAAGCCGACCCCGTGAGATACGGGATAAGGCTAGGGAGATGATGATGAATAATGTAGGAAAAAATACTTATGTGATTAATAAACATTGGAGCCATTGGTAACTGCCACATATTTTTTAATTCTAAACTGCCCCATAACTTTCAAAACTGCCCCACACATAATTTAGAACTATTATTATAACTTTTCTTTTACTGTTTATAAGACTAAAATATTTTGAAAAATATTTATAAAACATTTGCTTGAAAGTCTAGATTCTTAATATTTTGTTTCAAGTGTCATGGTTTTGATTTTATTTAGCTGTTTCAAAAGTGCCCCAAGGTGTTTCAAATCTGCCCCCAGTAGGGAGGCAGATTTTAACAAAACATTTTTTTTTAAATACCATTTATTCAGTTCTTATGCTTTGTATGTGAAAAATTATCTTACCTTTATATAGCTGAATCCCTTCAGAAGTCACACAGTCAGAAAAATATAGGATAAACTGCCCTATGTCAATGTCGCACAATATTTTGTAAAAACTGTTCAAATCTACCCCCCTAATCTATCTCCCTAAATGATGTATAAATTTTATGTTTATAACGTGGATGATAGGTATGACGGATTAATTGGAAGCGATTTAATAAAATATTTAAGGGGACGTATTGACTTTGATATAGATATGTTTTTTACGAAGGACACACAAATACCATTTATTTTCAAACCAGCTATGAGAGAGACATTTGATTTGCCTCCACGAAGCGAGTTACGGGTCAAACTTCCCGTTAGTTTGATAAATGGCGAAGGAATTTTGGACTTTGTAAAATTTCAGGAGGGTGTTAGGATGCCATCAGCATTGGTAACTTGTAGAAACGGTTACGCTAGTACGGTAATACAGAATTGTACGGAGGAAGAGCAGGTATTAATGATTACTGCACCGTTCGGATTTCTTCACGTCTCCCATCGAGGCAAGGCCTCCTGGGCGTTGTCTCAATTCGCCGCCTGTGACGACAGGCGGGGCGTTGGGGCGCTTGAAGCGTAGGGTCTTGTCCGGGTCATCAGGAGGATTTCACGCCGCGGCGAGATCGAGCCAGCCGGGGGATTCCCCATGGGGGGAGGTCCAGCTGGCGACCTCAAGCTCGCGGCGGCTTCTCCGTCCTGGGGTCAGTCCGTGTAGTGTTGTGGTGCCCACGATCCTAACTACTCGACGGGGAGTAGTGGATGTGGGCAGCTCAGAAGCGGGCTAGGAAAGCCTCTCGCTTCTCTTCTGTGGAAGGCCACCCTGAGCAGCCGGCATTCTAGCCTCGGGGAGCCTCAGATCGTCGAGGCCCCTCTCGATAATACTGGTAGCGTCCGCTCCAGTGCGGAGCGCTACCAGGACCTCGGTTAGGATCCTGATTGCCTTCATCAGGATCTGGTCCCTTTCAGGGACGGCTGCTCTTAGGCTCTGTTGTCTTGGAGCCCGCTGACGCTTCGGAATCTCCCCCTGAGGAATATCCTGAGGGGTGCCGACCGCATTCAGTGGGCCCGTGGGTGGCTCTTTCTCGACCGGAGGAGGTGCCTTTCTGCGGCGTCTCCTCGGCTTCCGCTTTCTCTTCGTCGTGCCGGAGGGGTTGTTGGCGGCCGCCATGAGAGTACCTGCCGCGTTGGTCTCTCCCTGCGGTGCCGCGTCCTTCCTCTTCGGCTCGGCGATTGGTCTCATTACGGGCGCGGTGCCCGCGCGCTTGTTCCGCACTTCACGGCGCAGTACGGGGCAAGTCACGCTGTTGGCGGGGTGTTCACCGCCACAGTTGGCACAAGTTCCGGGCTCTTTATTACTGCACCCTTCAAGGTAGAGCCTTATATCAGGCTTCCGTCACTGCATGTACTTGCTCGCGGTAAGTACCTACGCGGCGCTGAGTCCGCCACGCACGGTACAAATGCAGTGGTTGCCGGCGACTGCGCGAGTGAGCGCACGCATTCACAAACGGAAACAATAATTATGTCTCGTAATACATGTGCAGTCGAAGGGTGTGAATCCACAAAAAAATAAAAAAATAATAAAGAGAATTTACATTTTTTTCTCATTACCTGCGGATATAGAAAGGTGAGTAATCATTTTATTTACTTTTACTTTAAAATCCGTTGAATGACATGCACCTACCTAATATTCTTCGTACGTATTTCCTAGTTTTTACTTTTTTTGAGTAAATGTACTTGATCTTGTGAAATCTATACAGTAGGTATCTAAGTACATATTTTTTCAGGTTATGTGCCTTGTTTATGTGGTTGTATTTAAAAGAAATAAACACAACTTACGAAATGGAACCTCTAAAGCTACTAGTGCAAACGAAATTTTAATAAAACAATGTTGTTTTAATGTTTAATAAATATAAGCTCAAGCAATATTTAGGTATTAGCATTCGCGCGACACCGCGCTGCGCCCGCGCCGGCCGCCGCCGCGCCGCCGCGCCGCGTTGCGGTCTGGCAACAAGGCACGCGCGCTGTTTGTTACATAGTCTGAGAGCTGACTACAAAATTTATCACCGAATTAAACGAAAATATTTGACTTTTAAGTAATTAATAAGTAAAGATAGATTAAAAATAAAGAGTGTGCATTGTTTTTTAATATGATATTTTTTATCTTCTTTGTTCAATTAGGGCATGTTTTTTGATGAACATTCGTTAATTTTTCAAACATAGCTTCAGTTTCTTCGCTACATAAAAATCGATGTTTTCGAAGTCAATAGCCGGGTCCACACCGGACGATCCATCGCGCTCCGATCGCGCGCGGCAGCAGCGCGATCCAAAGATGCAGGCGGTGTGGACGTGCCGCGCGCGATCCATGCGCACGTATTGGAGCGCGCGCTCCCTACCTCGCGCGATCCGTGTACGGTCGGTTTTTGTGCCAGCCTCAAAGGTGCCTCAGTTGCGTGATGCGCGCGGTGTGGACGGTTGTGTTGGTTCGCGCGATCCACCTCGCCATGGACATCTCAGAAAGTCGCCGTTTGATATCGCTTTATAAAGAATTTAAATGTTTATGGGATCCCAAAGATTCTAATTACACCAATAGAGGTGTTAGAGATGATGCTTGGCGTCAGATTTCTCGTGAAATGGGGAATAAGTCGATCGAGAACCTAAAGAAAAAAATGCGATCTCTGGCGGGAGGCTACAGAAGGGAGAAACACAGAGAGAAGCAAAGCCGTATAACTGGATCCGGTAAGAAAACAAAGCTACTTTTTATCTGTAGGTATTAAAATTATATATTTTATTATAAGTAATTACATCATAATATTTACTGTGGATTTCACGTGATTTCGCTTTTTACATTTAAGCTGTTAGAAATACACGTGGTTATTTTAATGAGTAACTTGTTTATTTCAGGTGCTCAAGATACATATAAATCAAAGTGGTTTGCGTATGATGACTTCGACTTTATGGCGGATAAAAATGAACCCGGAACCACACGCGATACATTGGAACATGTGAGCTATTAGTTTACTGATATTCATTTTGCCAAACTATTGTATGGTTTGTAACAAAGTGTCTTGCTAAGTGGGACCGTATTGTAGTGGCATTTTCTGTTGCTCTTCTTGGTACGACGGCCATCGGTTGTAGCGATTGTGATGGCGGTTCATTTCGCCAGCTTCCAGGTATTACATCTCCATTCTCCTGTACTGTATCAAACGTTCCTGGCGATATAAAGTTAGGATTACTGCGTAAGTAGTTATATAGATGAACCGTTGCCAGCACGACTTTAGTCGCAGTTTCTGGTTCCAAAAGCATAGGTTTACGCAGGACTCTGTAGACAGAACTAAGTACTCCAAACGCGTTTTCAACTACTCTACGTGCTCTTGACAGTCGGTAGTTGAAAATTCTTTCACAAGAACCCCTTTCCCGTGTACCATCGTATGGTTTCATAGTATAATCATTAAGCTGAAAAGCTTTATCACCTAGTATATAATAGGGTACCTCAATTTTATAGGGAACTTGCAATATCTCCGGTGGAGGAATATTTAGCTCTTTTTTTTCAAGTTTTTTATATAAATTTGTGCTTTTGAACACGCCTCCATCTGATATTCTGCCTTTAGTCCCAACATTCACATACAGGAACCTATAATTTGCATCTACTAATGCAAAAAGAACAATACTAGGAAATAATTTGTAATTATCAAAGTCGTTGCCACTATTAAAAGGCGATTGTATAGCGACGTGTTTGCCGTCCATCGCTCCTATCACGTGTGGGAAATTCCACTTATTCTCGAATTGCTGAGAAACTGTACGCCATTCTTCTTTAGTTGACGGCACCTGAAAATAAAGGAGATCTTAATTATAATATAAAGCTGAAAATAAGAATAAGCAGTAAATAGTAATAATAATTGTTGTTACAGGTAGAATCTGATACGACTGAAGGGGAACTTGAAGTTAATACTACAGTGAGCGAAAACGAGAACAGTAACATTACTAGTGACACACAACCGGAGAGAGCCAACCACCACACAGATCAGAGTAGAGAGCAGAATGATCAGAATGCACAATCCAGTGTCCAAACAACAAACAAAAGAACAAAAAAAAGAAAGAAAACTACTTCTAATAATGCAGATGACATATCAGATGAAACTCTTTCAGAGGCTTTCCAACTTCTGCAACAATGTGCTCAGCCACCACAACCGGAAACTGATTCTTACATTGCTTTCGGGCAGTATATATCTACTGAATTGCGGAAATATGATGCAGTAACATTAGTTAATGTCAAAAATGCTATATGCCAAGTTATTTTTCAAGCTGACACAGGAAGATATGGGGATAGCAATTATGGATATTACACTAATTCATATCCTGGCACACCAATAGCATCCACTTCATCACAGTCCCAGTCTCTACAACCTCAAAATTATCCAGCTCCAATTCCACAGACATCACCGTCTGCTCATCTAGCCTCCAGTTCATCACAGTCCCAGTCTCTACAACCTCAAAATTATCCAGCTCCAATTCCACAGACATCACCGTCTGCTCATCTAGCCTCCAGTTCATCACAGTCCCAGTCTCTACAACCTCAAAATTATCCAGCTCCAATTCCACAGACATCACCGTCTGCTCATCTAGCCTCCAATTCATCGCAGTCCCAGTTTCTGAAACCTCAGGATTATTCACTTCCACAGTCACCACCGAATTAAATAAGTACCTAACTATATCATGTTTTCAAAAAATAATTAATAATTGTAAACATGTTACTTCTTTAAATTATGATTGTAATACACTACTTTTTTATTGAGTAATAAAGTATGGTTTTACTTACCTTTACATAATCATTTAACAGGTCAATGATGGCTTCACAAACTTCAGGAATAATTATCGATATAGACTGTTTGGAAATGCGGAACAGATACTGCAAACTGACGTACGAATCTCCAGTTGCTAAAAATCTCAATGTTAGTAATAATCTTTCCTTCACAGTAATGGCATCTCTATAATTTGTATCATTCTTTCTTAGCTTGTTATTTAATAATGAACACAATATCTCAAATTGATTAGCATTCATTCTTGCAAAATTGTGTTCACCTTTATCTGACACTAACTCTGCGTACAGCCGAGTCCCAGATTCCAAGCGATTTTTGTAAATTTGTTTCACCCAAAACCGTCGTTTTCTTTTTTGTGATTTTTTGCGCAAGCATTTAAGCAAAATAAAAGTTACTGCTGCAACGGCAAGACGCCGCCGTTGTACGTGTGACTCCATATCGTACAAGAGTTAGACTGGCTGAATCACGGATCGCCTTAGGATCGCTTGGAGCGCATATTTGGGATCGCAAGTTTCCAAGAGTGGATCGGCCTAACACGATCCACGATCCACGCTCCGCGATCCTGGATCGCGGATCGCGGGATCGATGGATCGTCCGGTGTGGACCCGGCTAATAAGCTCTTTAGTAGTGAATAATCGTCGGTGAAGAAAAAAAAAAAAATTAATTATAATTTTGTAAATATCTATACCTACATAATAATAAATCTCTAGAGGGGTCGTGTCTGTACATTGAATATTTTCTCCTCTCCGGCTCTCCACCTATCCTCTTGTCCGCCTGTCCTACTCTCCGCCTGTCCGCTTGTTCTACTCTCCGCCTGTCCTCCTATCCGCTTGTCCGCCTGTCATCTCCGCCTCTCCGCCTGTCCGCCTCTCCTCCGCTCCGCCTGTCCACCTGTCTTCCTCTTCACCTGTCCTCCTCTCCTCCTGTCTTCCGCTCCGCCTGTCGGCCTGTCCTGTCCGCCCGTCTGTCTGTTTCATATTGATAGGTTTAATTATTTCATTAAGTTTAGTCTTTAGTTTTTTTTATTTATTAATGTGTCATTCTTTTCAGGCGTGTAAAATGGGCGGAATTAATTGGAAGACCTGATTTAGCAGATCCGCAAAAGAAGCATACTTCTTATTTTGTATGCTCACGACATTTTGATACGTCTGCCATTACATACATTCCAAAATTACAACCTGATACATATCCAACTGAATTTCTAAATTTCTTAAATTTCTAAATTCTAAAATTGATCAGTCAACACAAACCAAGTATTCAACTGTCAATATTATATCAGCCCTTACCATAAAACCTGCCGATATGAAATCAGAGACGACACAGACTACTAAGGATCAATCTTCATTTACTCCACGAAAAAGGAAACTTTCCGACAGTTTAAAGCAGTCCAACTTTAAAAAAAGAAAACTTCAATATGAATTTGATAAAATTAAGCATGAAGTTCAATCAAAAGATTCTGAAACGTTTCAGAGTTTCACTTTTAATGCTGAAGATGAAGTCACTAAAAGATTTTGCAGACTCATAGATTGGCAAAGCAATTTAAAACAAAACCGTAAAGGTAATCGTTACGACCCCAAATTCAAATCATTTGCTTTGAACCTTGTTTTTCAGGTCCACACACACAGAACTTTGAAAACTTTTTATCGCTTCCGAGTGAAACTACTCTTCATCGATTTAAAATGGTCATACCGCCCGAATTCGAAGATTGTACATTAAAGTTCTTATCAGCAAAGTTAAAATCTCTTCCAAAAAATGTTAAATACTGCACTTTGTGTTTAGATGAATTGGTTCTTAAACGTAATTTACACTATGATAGAAAAAGAGACGAGTTAATTGGTCTTCATAATATCAACGGTAAAGTTTTGCCTGAAATAGCTTCCCACGCCTGTGTGATAATGCTTAGACGCATATTCGTGAACTGGAAACAACCGATTGCGTACTCATTTTTAGGTTCCCCAAAAAATACGAAAATTTAGAAAAGTGGTTGGACGAAGTTATTACAAAACTATCAGATATAGGAATAGAACTCAAGGGCATTGTGTCGGACCAAGGATCAAATTTTGACATGAATGCCAAAAAAGTGGGGTTGGCTTTAGTAATTTCCGGCAGGAGTTCTTGGATTATTTTGGTGTCAATCGATTACTAGTAATTCACTTAATCAGTATCTAACGGGTTTTTATGCGAAAATGCGTAGTTTTCAAGATATTTCAATTTTAATGTTTGAGGTTAGGTTGCACAAATACAACACGTAACATTGAAAAAGTAACACGAGTTATGTTAGAAAGAGACAGGACATAGCAAATTTTACGGTTTGAACAGTTGTGTTATCTCACTCTATCATTCTTTTTGTCTGTTGGGTGGGCCAAATGTCAAGTTTCATATGCCGGAAAATAAATTAAAAAATAAAAGTGGAGGAAAAAAAAAAACAGTGTTATTGTTTATTCCATTCTCGCTTGCGTTTGTGGAATGTTCTCCGAGTTCTCTTGCTCTGTTTTTGCGACATTCTGTGCTCTCCGACGACCCGGCTATTCATTTTGGACCCTTGTTTTGCTTATCGTTGACCCCCTGCGTGTTTTTTGGACCTTTGATTTGCCTGCCGCTGACCCCTGCTTGTTATACCGGACCGATTTGCCTGCGAAACTGAACTGTTTTTTTGAAGAAGGGAGCTCATTTTTTACCTGCCTCTGCCTACCTGGGTGCCATAAAATGGACGACCCGCAACCGTCAACGAGTTCGGCGCCTTTTGTCCCGCCCGACATTGCCCCTCCGCCGCCCGATGACGACATCGCCCCTCGGTCTAATGACGCCATTGCCGCAGCAGTTCCCCCGGATGAGTACGACGCGTCAGAAGTTTACGGTAATTACGTGGCGAGACATTTATACGTCGAGGAAATTGCCAAGATGTGGAATTTATCCAGACTTGTCCGTGAGCTGGGGACACAAATGGATTGTGTGAATTTCGCAATTGCAAATAAATTGGTGCCTGCCGAAAAATTGTGCCGCTTTCACCGAACGCCGATGCGCGTCGAATACAGAAAAAACAGAAATGTTGGTTACTTTGTGTGTAACAAAGGTCCATGCCGAGCCCGGTCAATGGTTGCTCGAGGAAAAGGCACGCGCATCGATTTACATACCAGCAAGTACTCCACGAAGACCCTGAAAAATCAGAAGATGGCTGCCTGTCAATGGCCACAGTCGCAGACTGGTATAACTACTGTCGAGAGACAGTAGTTATCTACCAAGTGGACAAGCTGGAGGCCTTGGGGAAGATTGGTGGCCCTGGCAAGATTGTCCAAATAGATGAGAGTAAATTTGGAAAACGCAAATAAAATCGAGGTAAATATATTAATTTTATTGTTTATATTATATCAAAAAGTAGATTGCCATATCGACAAAAGTGACAGAACCAAATCTGTGAACCCCGAATTCCATGTGGTCTTTCTGCTCTTACCCCTAGAGTGTTTATAAATAACGGAGTTTATAAAGAATTTTGTTTTTGTTGTAGGACGTCGGATTGAGGGCCACTGGGTGCTCGGCTTAATCGAGGACGGTAGTGAAGATTTAAGACTGGAAGTGTGCCCGGACAATATCAGGTCGGCTGAGGTGTTGGTGCCCCTAATTAAAAAACATGTTGCTGAAGGCACCACTATACACACGGATTCTTGGCGGGCATACGACTGTCTGGGCCAACATGGTTACACACATAAAAAGGTCAACCATTCTGACCCGGACAGACCATTTGTTGGGCCAGACGGGACGCACACCCAGCGTATAGAATCCCAATGGCGTGTGGTTAAACGATTTTACAAAAAAGACAATTATAACCACCCCGCCAACTTCGGGGATACAATAATTGAGTATCAGTGGAGGCGCTGGGTGGAAAAAAACAAACTTGATCCTTTTGTGCAATTAATTAAATGTGTTCAACATGTCTATAAAATAAATAATAAAAAAAATCAGCATTTTCTTTTATTTATAACCAATAGACAATTAGTATTTTCGGGTTGGCTTTAGACAGAACTAATTCGGGGCACTCCGACACGGATAGGTTAGGTTCCGAAGGCTTAGGCGGGAACGAAGCGAGCGCAGCGAGCGGGGTGTTAGGTTATTTTTTTTATTGCCACCCGGAAACGACTTCTGCTTCATATAGAAAACTTAATTGACAAAACTAATTCAGGGTACCCCGACACGGATAGGTTAGGTTCCGAAGGCTAAGGCGGGAACGAAGCGAGCGCAGCGAGCGGAGAGACCGTCTTACCCTTCGGGGTGTTAGGTATTTTTTTTATTGCCACCCGGAGAGACTAGTATGAAAGAACCAACTTCAGGGCACCCCGACTCGGTTAGGTTAGGTTCCGAAAGCTTCTTAGCCTTCGGGGTGTTAGGTATTTTTTTTATTGCCACCCGGAGAGACTAGTATGAAAGAACCAACTTCAGGGCACCCCATGTTGACCTTTGTCTACTTTGACCTATATTGACCTTGGACCTTTGTTGATCTTCATCTTTGACATCTGAAACTTTGACGACCAGGACCTATGTTGACTGTGACTTTTGACGTTGGTTGACCTTTGATCTCTGTTGACCTTGGCAATTGAACTCTGTTGACCTCGACCTTTGTTGACCTTGACCTTTGCTGGCCTTGACCTTTGCTGACCTTGACCACTGCAAGCAGGTGCTTTTCCCACCCTGAAAACTCCCACATACCCACCGGGGCCCGAATGTGTGTCGGGGGGCTCTGACTATCGGAGGCGAGTTTGGACCTGGCGACCTTTTTTTTAATAACCTAACCTCAAAATAAAAAAAAAACATATCTCAAAAAGGGGGGTTTTTCTAAAAATTTCTAAATTTCTTGTTTTTTTAAAAAGATTACAAAGAAAAAACCGTACTTTTATATCAATGGCAAAAAGATATATTACATCTTCGACGTCCCACATTTGCTCAAATGTGTAAGAAATAATCTTCTGACCAACGATTTTCACTATGATGGTAAAACTATTACATTTAAATACATTGAAAAACTTTACTTAGAACAACAAGATAAAAATTTGAAATTAATACCTAAAATTACGGACGCGCATATTAAACCTAACAATTTTCAGAAGATGAGAGTCAAGTATGCGGCCCAATTATTTAGTAATTCAGTTTACGCCGCTTTAAATACGCTATTTTTTTTAAAATCCTTGCCAGAGAGCGCACGAGAAACAGCTGAATTCGTTCAAAAAATTATTAATCTATTTGATGTTTTAAATTCGTCGTCAGTAAAATCTACTAATAAATATCAAACAGCTTTCGCACTCCGAAAATATCAACTGGATGCATTGGAAGATGCTGAGGCAATGTTTGAAAAGTTAAAAGCAGTTGATCCCAAAACAGGCACTGATAAAACAAACAAGATAAAAACATTTTACAGATTATAATAAATTCCATAATCATGTTCTACAAAGATTTGAAGGAGGAAGGATTTAAATTTTTATTAACAAGACGACTTAACCAAGATTGCTTGGTAAACTTTTTCGGAGTCGTAAGACAGCAGGGAGGGAACTGTCGAGACCCCACACCAATCCAGTTTAAAAGAGCATTCGCAAAACTGTTCCTATCCAACATGCTGAAGACCTCACCAAACGGAAGATATTTGCGATTTGCTCCAGAAAAACACAGACTTTTTGGTAAAGCCTAGATCCCGAGAACCAGTCTGACACCCCTTCTAAATGGTGAAACTGACTACAAATTCGATTTGCCAACAAATAATGCCTTGGTATATAGGCGATTTACTATACAAGTGCAACATGAAGCAGAGGTGTCCTAAGTTGCAATTGGAATTAGATAATATTCCAGATTTAAATGAAACACAAGAATGTTCCTTCATTTTAAAGCTTTTAACAAATCTACATCTTTTTACGGCTAAAGGTGCCTTTTATAAATAATTATATAAATTTAAGAATTAGAAGCAGCTTTTATTCAACATTTTGAAATAAATATGAAGAAAAGGCCTGGCAGCACGATTTTTGACATTCTAAAAAGTCCCTTTCAACCCACGTTGTCCTTGTTTTCCACATGAACATTTTATATCTTACAAAACTTTTCGGTCGATTTAGATTTTTTTCTACTTTGAAGTTTAATAATCGTAAATTCAGGCAAGGAATGAAGTTCATCGACCATTATGTAAAAATAAAACACTTGTAACATTATAATTTTCTTTTATTCACAATAAATATTATTTCCTAAAAATATTATTCTCAGCGATATAAAAAAAAATATTTGGTAAAACTCTCACCCTAACTCATAACAAAAATGATTGTTAAAAACAAAGGTCAAGATTTCATTATTCTAACTATAGTTGATTCTGCATCCCTACGAAAACGAAGCCGTTTCCGTGGTCGCAGAAAGTAACCCGATGAAAACCTGAAACATAAAATATTAGTTAATAACATTTTCTTTATTTGTCACAATTCATTGTAACTAAATAAAACTATCTTTAACAGATTTAAGTTGTGTATTGATTTTTAACAAACCCAACGACCACGGCTGCTGTAAAGGTGCCGAAACGATGGGTTTTGTTATAAAACAATACACAACTTATATTCCGTTATAAACAATTTTATTTAGTAACATAATACATACATACTTTACGCGTAGACTCGTCAAATCTGTGGAAGAAAAAATAAATATTAATAAATAATTTATAATAATCATTACCCAAAGAAGTTTTGCAATTCTATTACGGCCGCTAAAATATTGGGTTCCTTACGTTTCCTTATGTCCGGACATAATAAAATTTAATATTAGTGATAGCTGTCCAAATTTTAGGGATATTCATTCAATCGCTAGGAACGCAAAATCTGAGTGACCGAACTTTGGACCGATTCTACTTACCTCATTACTTTTTTAACTTACCTTACTATTGTAGTTTTTCCAGAGCTCGCAAACAGGAATCTTCCCTGTGGTTTTTCCATTTTGAAATTCACTGTTTTCATACAAGATAGTATGAGAAGAAGATGAAATATTTTTCGATTAAAACTGTTTCACATAGAAAGCTGTTTACGAGAAAAATCACTGAAACAAGAATCATTTGATCGATGTATTATTATTACTTTTTGTACTTGTTAAATAATAATCTGCGAAAAGTACGGTAAATAAAGGCTCCCGTTTGGTACTAACCCTAAGAAATATCTTCGCCGTTGTTCACAGACCTAATTTTTTTCACTTTATAGAACTACAATGTATCGCCAAATCATTTTATTTCGAGAACGATTTAGCAGCGAGCTCTCCGACTATATTTATTATATAAATCGTCCATTACAAGAAGGATTCAAGGTGGTTTTCTCGCGCTGGTCACTTTTATGTGGCCAGTCGCACGAGAGGGGCATCAACTTCTATGAGGTGTGCCAGCGATCGCTGTCCAGCCCATTGGATTCTACGGGCTGGACAACCCTCTCCAGTGATTGGAGACCACGACCACGACCCTACTCCTTGGCCGCTGAATCGGTGAGATGTCTCTCTCTCTCTCTAATATCTGGTGCTTCAACCTGCATTGTCCTTAACAACCTTTGTGTTCCCCCTGGAAATCGAACCCAAGACTGAGATCAAAAGGCCCATGACTCAGCACACTAGACGACGGAGGCAGTTAATTTCTAGTGAAGCCCCTCAAATTCAGATAACTTTGAAAATAGTTTATGTATAAACTAAAGTAGGTATATGAGATTAATAAAAATAGTCAAATACAAACCCGCAATCTTCGCTCAACGAACTGTTTATTTGAAAAACCTTCAAGGCTTAAAATTTTTGGATCTAGGCCTAATTCGACAGCAGCAAAAATGTATAACCCACTCCCTCAAAGCATCAGATCAGAAACGAAAGTAACCACATTCGAAATTAAGCTGAAAGAACTACTCGTACATAAACACTATTATAGCGTGGACGAATTTTTAAATGACAAATCATTTAATTGAGGCATAAGTCATGACATTTATAAGTTAAGAACGTATTAATTTAAACATTTATTTATTTTATCACTAATGGAATGAATGAACCATTAATTTTTTTTATGACTATTGTGTTTAGTAATTATTTTGAAATTTAATTAGAAATGTTCATATGAGAGACTAACTTATTTATGTAACAACTGTGTACCTACCATATTGCATTACACTTGGGACCAGTGGCTGTATCCTGGCTGCTCAGCTTATTTAACTCCTGCATGACGACAGCAAAGATACCCAAATTGTAGAGAAAGTCAAAAATCGTGGCCCTACTGAAACCAGGGAAGTCTCCATCGGATCCTAAAAGTTATAGACCAATTTCTCTACTGTGTCATACTTTCAAGCTTTTTGAGCGGCTAATACTTAACCGACTCACAGACCATTGACCCCATACTCATCCCTGATCAGGCCGGATTCCGGCCAGGAAAATCGTGCACTAGTCAAGTGCTTAACCTCACCCAACACATTGAGGACGGCTTTGAGATGGGTTCGGTCACGGGTGCTGTATTCGTCGATCTTTCAGCAGCGTATGACACAGTAAACATTAATAAATTGTTGTCTAAAGTAGCGAGCGCCACAACCGATTCCACTTTTGTGTCACTACTAAGTGTGTTGCTCCGTAACCGCCGTTTCTGTGTCCACTTGCATGGTAAAGAGAGTAGATGGCGCAGTCAGAAAAACGGATTGCCTCAGGGAAGCGTCCTAGCACCCCTTCTATTCATGATCTACACGAATGATCAGCCCCAGTACCCTAACACTCGGCGATACATCTATGCTGATGACCTCGCCCTAACCTGCCAACATAAAAACTTCGAAACCGTGGAAAGTACACTGAATCTTATTAGATTAATTTTCGGTCTACGAAAATACGACCACGTCTCACAGTTTCGTACGCAACTCAAGTGGCTCCCGATCCGATTTCGTAGGAATACTCATGTACTGTCCTGTCTTTATAATGTACTTCACGGTCCCTCTTCTCCTCCCTACCTTAAAGAGCGCTTTAATTTTTCACGACCCCATGATAAACCATGCCGCTCCCATATTAGGTCGATTCTCTCAATTCCCAGCCATCAATCTGACTTCTATAGCTATTATTTTAGTGTACATGCGGCTAGGCTGTGGAACGCACTAACGCACACAGTTCGTTACAGTCCATCTATCTCTGTGTTCAAAAAGCGAGTTAAAGAGCATTATCTATCTATTTCCAATTAATCAGTATATATAGTTATATATTATATGTATGTATTTAAACTATATATCAGTATATTATGTTTATTTATTTTATAAGTATTTATTATTAATATTTACTAGTAGGAATATTTAGCATATTATTCATGTAATTGTGTTTGTTTCTATTTTTTAGTGATAAGTAAATTATTATTTATTGTTTCCAATATTTATAATTGTGCACGTCGTATCTGCCTCTCAGAATGCTATTTCACTAGCCTAGGTCGGCTGGAAGAGATTTCTGTAACAGTAACCTACCGTTTACTCGTGCTTATCACCGCCCCGCCCCGCGCCGCCCCCGTCCGTCTGTTGGCCCGTCGCCCTATTTTTGATCGTAAAAATTTTCATCATCGTTTAGGTAAAACTGACCTTACAAACCCAATACCTAGATAATACAAGTAAAAAACACAACTTCCCGACCCTTGCCAATTTATAGACATTGATTGAAATAAAATTTAGCTAAAAGTGATAACCCTGAGATAGTAGGCAATTATATCGCAGATTGGGCCGGAGTTAACCTACTTCCCTCCTCTTTCTACTATGGTACACGACTGGGTTTTGCTTGGATTGGGCCTTAGAGAATTATGCTCGATAGTACTGTCAAGTCAACCAATTCATTAGTTTAAAGCCCGGCCCTTGCCAAATATAACAACTCATGTCTGTATAACTGATTCATTGATCATTAGCCAATCAAGTTCAACAATAGTTTACCTACAGAATTTTTATAAAGATTCAGAGCAGTATTATTTATGAAAAAGGGATAAAATAAACCGATATTTCGTCGGATTCGGTTGTCGTCCAATCCAAACGGCTAATAAATATTTATAGGCTAAGAGCTTGTGTTTTTTTATGAGTGTTTGTACACATAAAAGACAATAAGTATTTGTTTTTATTTTTAATAATTACAAACATAAATAATACAAACATATCTGTTGAATCAAATCACACATTTATTCAATATCATCACAAAATTACAAATTAGCTACAGAAAAATACTTTCTTCTGTTTCGACTATTGCGAAACGCTTTGTTATTAAACTTTAATGTGTAATATATCCGCATCCTTATAAACAACTTTTGCAAATATAATTTTGGAAAGCATGGGCAGGGCAGTGAAAAATGGAAATCTTTTATTTGTTTATAAATAGACATACCAATTTTACAGTTAATGTGATCATTTTTAAATGCTTTTTGGAACATCTGCTCCATCCTCTTAATATTTTCTACAAAGTCATCTGGTGGAACTACTAACAAAATTAGGTCTCTAGAATATTTTTTGTGGTGAAGGTACCTATCTGCACTTAAATTATGAACTTGCTTATTAGCGTTAAAATACGATTTAAGTTGTTCGCAATCCTGGTGACGATCCATGCATTTTTTTAACAAGGCTCCACATACATAGAAGAAAGCATTTTTTTCGGAAATATCAAATTCTATATAGTCTGAATAACTAATATCACGCAAAACACAATTTGGCTGCAATATATCTGGTTGGTTTATATTGATACCGGGTGGAACGGTATTGATTTCAGTAGCGTCAGTATCCGTATTTTTGTAATCACTTAAGTGAACGAGGAATTCTGTCAAATCTTCTGTACAATTGCCTTCTATCGGAGTACGTGTAATATTGGCAAAGAAAATTTTTCGATATGCAGATATAAATTGTCTGCTGGTCGGTTCTAGAGCATTTCCATTTTTTGATCTGATTTTACAAAAAAAAATCTCAATCACGTCTTGATTAAGACGTCTTGTTAGAATGTATTGATATCCTTCTTGCTTAACATCTTCGTACAGGTGCAAAATTTACTGAATTGTGATCTGAAAACCTTGAATAAATTTTACATTTTGAGTGACGTCTTTTCCAGTTCGAGGATCTCGTAATTTTAATGTACGGAAAAAATCAACATATTATTGTAAAAATCGATCTGTTCTTTACGCCCAGAAAACGCTATTTTGAACTTATAGCTGTCACGGAGACTTGATGAATTCAATGCGTCAAATAAATCGTTCATCAACATTATTAATTCGACTGTGTGCCTTGCTGATTCATCTATCATATTAAAATCTATGTATGTTGACAAACCAGCTGCTACAGATCTGCTTAAGAGTTGCGTCGCGTAACGAACTTTCATTTTTTCAAAGTTCGTAGGGTTAATATGGCTGTTAGTCAATTTATGAGCTTGTCTAATGCTTTTCTTCTTATCATGCTCATAGAATGTTTTTATGTGGCAAAATTTTGCAACAGCGCCATTTTGGAAATGAAAATCATACGCCATCAAGTTGTTACGAACCAACTTTATCAAATGTGGTGCGTCGAAAATGTAATAAATTTTATGACCATTAACAGTAAAATAAGTTTGGTTCACGAAAATCCCTCTTTCTTTAGCAGATTTTAACAAGTCTGGTCCCATATCTGAAACTAACACTCTGATTTTTAATTCGATCTCAAAGAGTTTTATTATAAGATTATCAATCCATTTAGATATATTAGCATCGCTTGAACATGATAATAAGGCGTAGCCAATTGGCTGGCTCCATTTCACAAAAATACCTCTCAATATTACCGCGAAGGCATATTTTGCTGGTGTCGGCGATTGAACGCCATCTACTTCATGGAAGCCTATTATTTTGTCGTTTTTTATGTCATAAAAGACGTTCGTTTTTAAACTCATAGCGTCCATCACTAAAGTACAATGTTTTTCTCTCTCCGACATATTGTTTACTTTTAATTTTAGTGCTGTCATTACTTCTTCGTTTATTTGAGTAGTCATTGGAATATATAACTTATTTAACGTACTTCTACATGGCAGACAAAGAGTTTTTTCTAATAAACGGTAAGCTTGTGGTGAAGTGAAGGTAGAAAATACCTGATTAATAGTTTCACCGCAGCATATTTCATACTGACTGCGACATGCGATGCATATTGCTTGAGCTAGCAATAAGTTTAGTTAACATTTTATCATTAAGCATTTGTTGTAAGCATTCTATATTTGGAGACCTGACATTACAGACATGTCCTAAAACTCGGTATTTTATTCGCTACCTATCGCCACACCGCTCATAATATATCATGGCGACCCTGCCCTTTTCTTTTTATTCTTCGTGAACGTGAAACAAACTGAAGGCGCAAAACCAACTTGAAGACCAGAAGAAAGAAGATAAGAAGAAAATTAGAACCTATAAAAGACATGAAGACAGAAAAATGAAGAAAAAATTATACTAGCAAGAAAGAAGAAAAAATATTGAAGAGATTATTAAGAAAGAAGAATGAAAATTTAAATTGCTTAAAAGAAGAACATTATAGAAGGCAGAAATGAAGAAAGAAGATTTTAACGTTATAGAAGACATCAAGAAAGAAGAAAGAAGCGTACGAGCGGTGTCCAGGGTAATCCCGGCCCACGGAGTCCAGGGTATAGCCCGGCCCATGTAGCAGCGGTGTCCAGGGTATTCCCGGCCCACGGTGTCCAGGGTATAGCCCGGCCCAATCAGCAGCAACGCAGCGTCAGCCTCTCGCGTCCACCTCGTGCATCGTCGAGCCAGGCCGCAGCCACAGCGGCGCCTACACGGGGACTACGTCACGCCGCGTCATGCGTAACCTACTTTCGTGCGGTATAGGTAGCGTAATCAACTCGTAAAGTAAGTTTAATTTTATTAGATATTATGTAGGAATTATTATAGTTTTAATTAAATGATGTATTTTTAGTATGTCTGAGCAATTGAAAGAGTTACATAGTAAGTTGAAATATTTAAGAGATTATTTATGTAAGATTGGTCCAGAGAGACGTAAAAAAAAAATTTCCTATAAAAAGCTAGCTGAAGGTACTGCATACTATGAAAGTTTGGGAAGTATTGTGACTCAGTTAAACAATGAATTTGAAGAGAATAGACCAAGCACTGACGTTTTTCAATATTATCAGAATTTGATAAGTGAAGTCACTGAGATTTATAAGAAAATAAAGCAGTTGTTATCTCAAGTTGACTCAGACGCTCAGACAGAACCTGATTTCGAATTAGTTGCTCAAGAAAATTTTTATTTGCATTCTAACATGGCTGCTCCTTTTGATATTAAGACTGCTATTTCCCTGTTACCGGTGATGAACGGTCAGGAGCAGGTAACAAAACAACTAATTGACGGAATTTTACATTATAGTTCGATAGTGACTGCAAATACTCAGTCCCATTTGATTGATTTTGTGGTAAAAACACGTCTTTCGTCTAGTGCCAAACTGAGGTTGAAGAACAGTTACACAACTGTGGAAGATTTGGTACAGGACATAAGGAAATTTTTGTTACCCAAAAAATCAACAGAAGCTTTGCAGACGCAACTTTTTAGGGCAAAGCAGGGACGTAGGTCAATTGAAGCTTTTGGGACAGAATTAGAAGAGCTATTCGTTAATTTTACCCTAGCTCAATCAGATGAGGACAGCAGTAAATTCGAAATACTGCGCCCTCTTAACGAAAAAACTGCAATCAAGCGATTTGCAGATGGACTAACTGACTCAAGGCTTAGTACCATTATAGCTGCGCGGCAATTTTCATCGCTTCCCGAAGCTATTAGGGTAGCTATAGATGAAAATACCATGTCGACACAACAGCCAGAGCAGGTTATGCAGTTTAGACAGACTACGACGTATAATCGCAGTAATCGCGGTTACAATCGGGGTTTTGCCTACAAACGTGGTTCATATTGTAACCCTAACAATTCCGGTTACCACGGCAAAAATTATACTTGCCACAAAAACAACACATGTTTTCCAAACGGAAATGGTGGTAACAAAGGTTATCGAACCACCTTTGTAAATTCGGGTCAAAGAGGCAAGAACCCACACGTCCCGCGTCAGCAATCTCGCGGTGGCAGCCGCGTGCACTATCCGCGTATTCAGCATACCTCGCGTCAAGCTGATGACACATCGGAAGACATCCAGTTTTTTCGTGCCTAAACATAAACAATGCACTCATTTTATTTTTAGTTATAATACTTATAATTTCTTTACGATAAGATCATATTTAGGAAATGAGGAATTGAAGTTATTAGTAGATAGTGGAGCTACTTTAACTGTAATTAAGTACGAATGTTTAGCACATAATGCTGCATTGCTAGATTTAATTAGGCCAAATACAATTTTAATTAAAGGCGTATGTGGAAAACTAGTATCAGTAGGTTATATTTATTTAGATATAAATATTGGAGGAGTTGTTTTTAAACATAAATTCTTTGTGTTCAAGAACTTAGATTGCTCCGCAAATGGCATACTCGGAGAAGATTTTTTCTTGATGTACAAGGCCATCATTAACTACGAAAATGCAACCTTAAGTTTAAAAAACGAGGTTCTTTCCATAGTAGTGCATGTGGATGATAAATCCATCATATTACCTCCACGATGTGAAGTAATTCGACACGTGCCCGCGCACGTTAGTGAATGCGTTGTTTTAGCGAATGAAGTTCATAAAGGCATATACACAGCGGGAGTTATAGCGAAACAAAAAGATGGTCTTATTCCAATTCGTTTACTTAATATGACTGATGAGTCAGTAAAAGTTAACGTTTCAGATTTAGAAATTCATAGCCTAGATCAATACGTCGCTTATCAGTTTGATGATAAGAAAATAACATCAGATAGAATCAGGAAACTTTTCAGTTTACTCGACTTACCTTCTTATTTAAACAAAGAAGAGCAAATTACGATAGAAAACGTATGTGCTAAATATGCCGACGTTTTTCATTTACCAGGCGATACTTTGTCTACTACCAACCTTTACGAACATTCAATCAAATTAAAGGACAATGTTTCACCAGTGTATAGCAAGCCTTATAGGTTACCTAAGGCACTTCAGGGTGAAATACAAAAACAGGTTGATGAAATGATTAAGAATGATATAATCGAGGAAACAACGTCAGAGTGGTAAAGTCCTGTATTATTAGTTCCCAAAAAACCAGACAAATCCGGAGAGAAAAAATGGCGATTAGTCATTGATTATCGTCATTTGAACAAAGTTATACAGGACGACAAATTCCCTCTGCCTAATATTACAGATATTTTAGATTCTTTGGCGAATAATGTGTATTTCTCAAAATTAGATTTATCACAAGGTTATTATCAGCTATCTTTAGAAGAACAGTCCAGGAAATACACAGCGTTCACCACAGATAAGCAATATTGCATGAAAAGGTGCCCCATGGGTCTAAAAACTAGCGGAAGTTCATTTACCCGATTAATGACAATAGCTATGACAGGTTTAAATTATCAAGCTTGTCTCATTTATTTGGATGACTGTATAGTAGTAGGAAACAACCTTGAAACCCATAACAAAAATTTGATCAAAGTTTTGGAAAGATTTCGACAAGTTAATTTAAAATTGAACCCAATTAAGTGTGAATTCTTACGTAAGGAAATAATTTATTTAGGTCACAAAATTACTTCAGACGGTATTTTTCCCGATCCATCAAAAGTCGATGTTTTACAAAAGTATCCAGTTCCAATTTCAGTAGACGACGTCAAACGTTTTGTAGCGTTTGCTAATTATTACAGGCGTTTTATACCAAATTTCGCACTTATTGCACATCCTCTTAACGCTTTATGTAAGAAAAATGTTTCTTTCAACTGGAACCATGATTGTGAACAGGCTTTCCAAAAACTAAAGAAAATACTACTTAGTCCTACCATCCTAGATTATCCTGATTTTTCAGAGAATAACACCTTTATTTTACAGACAGACGCATCAAAGTTAGGTTTAGGTGCCGTTTTGTCTAATAGTAACGGCAAGGTAATTGCGTACGCAAGCCGTAGTCTAAGACCAGCCGAAACTCGATACCCAGTCATCGAACTCGAGTTACTGGCTATTGTATGGGCTGTGCGTCATTTCAGACCATATTTATATGAAAAGAAGTTTCAAATCAAAACAGACCATAAGCCTTTGATTTACTTATTCAATATGACCGATCCGTCAAGCCGTTTAACAAAATTTAGACTTTATTTAGAAGAATACGATTTCGATATCAGCTATGTACCGGGACGTCTCAACGCAGCTGCAGATGCATTGAGCCGGTTACCGATGAACTCTAAAGAATTAAAAGAAATGCATGAGCATGTTGTATCGGTCATAACTAGAGCTGAAGCTCGTAAATTAGCTAATGACAACATTAGAACAGACATGACTTGTGGGGTTCCCACCACTTCTAGGTCTGATCAACCTAAAGTAGTGGAAATCTTTAAACAACCGACAGACAGTGTAGAATTAATATTGAGTCCTAATAAACGAATTTTATGTGAAATACAAAAGTTGAGATATTTTTATAGTAAAAATGGTACCTGTATGTATGTGCCCGATAAATCGGCAATTTATGTAGTTCCTCGATCGTTATCTACCGTAAGTGTGTTAGCGAGAGAATTGCAAGAATTTTGTAAAGAAATAAAAGTAAACGAGCTCGTTATTATAAATAAAAAATCCAATAATGATTTTATAAACATGTTGTTAAAAGAAGTAAATAAATTGCGTGAATTTCCCAAAATATTAGTATTGAAAGACGTAGTGACAGTCACTGATAGGGATTCTAAAATCGTAATTTTGAATGATTTTCACCTATTACCCACAAGTGGCCACGCGGGGGTTAATAGGATGCTAAATAATATAAAAAAGTACTTTTACTGGCCAGGTATTACTCATGACGTCATGGAATTTGTAAAAAAATGTAAGAGTTGCCAAATTCAAAAGCACTCGAACAGGTATACTAAAGAGCCAATGGTTATTACAACCACACCTAACACAGCTTTTGAAAGAGTTAGTTTAGATTTAATGGGCCCCTTAGACGTAGATAATTATAATAATAAGTATATTTTAACATTACAGTGTCATCTGTCAAAATATGTGGAAGCGTATCCGCTTGAAAAGAAGGACACAGTATCGGTGGCTAGTTTATTTGTAAATAATTTTATTCTAAGATATGGTGTGCCAAAAGAGATATTGACAGATCAGGGTACTGAGTTCATGTCATCAGTTATGACTGAGGTATGTGAACTGTTAAAAATTACTAAACTCCATTCTACCGCGTACCACCATGAGACAATAGGCGCTTTAGAAAACACGCATAAGAGTTTAGGGGCGTTTCTTAGGATACAGTGCAGTAACAACACAACCGACTGGAGCAGTTGGTTACCTTTTTGGTGTTTCTCTTATAATACCACTGTACATACTGAGACACAATACACTCCATTCGAACTGGTTTTTGGAAAACTGTGTACTTTGCCTAATAACTTACAAAATTCAGAAATAATAGAACCTTTGTATAATCCAGATGCGTATCCTTTACAGCTTAAGTACAGATTGCAAAGAGCGCAATCTGATGCTAGGAATAATTTAATAGAAGGGAAAACTTTGAGAAAAGTTGACTATGATAAACATGTGAACAGTGTAATATATAAAAAGGACGATTTAATTCTGTTAAAAAATCAAGTGGGTACAAAGCTTGATAGTATCTATTTAGGACCATATAGAGTAATCGAAGACTTGTCACCTAATGTAAAGATTTTGAAAGATGGCAAAGTTTATGTAACCCATAAAAATAATACTAAGTTGTTCGTTACATGATTTCTTTATAGATTTGTTTGTATAATATTAATAAAATAAAAAAATGTTCTATTTTATAAACCAAGTAATATGTATCACATTTTTTTTTCTGCTGCCCCGGTGGTGAAGGGTACTTTTCGGGGGAGATGAAGTGAAGGTAGAAAATACCTGATTAATAGTTTCACCGCAGCATATTTCATACTGACTGCGACATGCGATGCATATTGCTTGAGCTAGCAATAAGTTTAGTTAACATTTTATCATTAAGCATTTGTTGTAAGCATTCTATATTTGGAGACCTGACATTACAGACATGTCCTAAAACTCGGTATTTTATTCGCTACCTATCGCCACACCGCTCATAATATATCAGTGGGCTGACGTAGTACAAGTTTAAGCAAAACATTTTGTAGGCGATAGTGTATCTGTTTCCTTTGTTAGCACATTTTAAGTATGTTTGAGCTTTAACAAGTTCGGCTAAGTCCTTAGATAAAAAACGATCACATAATTTATGAAACATATCTTGTGAAGAATTTGCTGACTCATATGTTCGTAAACGCTTTTTACATTCTAATAACTCAGATTTTAGTTTCCTCTTGCGTGGAGTACTTGCAGAAAGACCAGCAATAGTTTGAGTTAGGTTATCCGTGGTGTTAACATCCGTTTGGCATGATGAAGTAGCAATAGTGAAATCAATTTCATTTGACCCTGAAGCACTTGTTGACTCTTGATCTGTTTGACTATAATTATTACATGAAATTGTTGTTTCCACTTGTGTAT
This sequence comes from Scrobipalpa costella, assembly GCA_949820665.1. NCBI lineage: Eukaryota > Metazoa > Arthropoda > Insecta > Lepidoptera > Gelechiidae > Scrobipalpa > Scrobipalpa costella. Next base: position 16,030,399 of record OX463315.1, read on the forward strand.
CTTTGTGAACTTTTTTTGAATAGGCAAATTTAAACGCGGCAAACAATTTTTTTTTAGTGTTTTTCTAACGCTATTTTTCATTATGTCTTCTGGGTAAAAATGGGCTTCACAAACAACTTGCGTGCATTAAGATTGATTTATCAAATCCTCGCGGTCAATTAAGCGTAGCCACTGAAGGCGTCTGAAATGGAAAACACATTTTATGAATGTTTAGTTATCTATAATATAAAAAAATTAAGTGACTAGAATATCATAAAAAAACATCGTAAAACGACAAACAAAACTAACACCTGCCTCTTAGACTATGATCAAATTTTTGTTCTGTTGTTATGATTCGAAATTTTCTCTTTTTATCTGATTCACAAATTAGTACATAGTCAATTTCTTAGTAATAGTCAATTACGATTTTATAACTGCTAGTAAGTAAAGTCCGTTCAACGTCTACCAGTGAACCAGTACCGAAACGATCAAAGCAAATGCGGTTAATAGCACCCAGTAAAATAAATCAAAAAGCTGGTGATGAAGCATTATTAGATTTGGTAGTTTTAGATATGCAACCATTACAAAACGATTAAATCCCGATTATGTGTTGCCGTCAAGAAAAAATTAACTCAAATGCTGGAAGACAAATATAAAATTTGCAGTGCTGAATTAAAAGAAAAATTACAGAATGTGAAGGATATAGCCTTAACTACTGATATATGGAGCTCAGATAGTCAAAAAAGTTTCATAAGCGCGACTGCCCATTTTATTAAAGATGCGAAACTACACTCTTTGGTAATATCAACGTCTGAACTGACTGAAAAACACAACGCCCAAAATACATCGAACACATTGCGAGCCATAATGACTGAATGGAACATTTTCGATAAAGTCGTAACAATCGTAACCGATAATGATGCAATGATGAAAAAAGCTGTTAGTGAATTTCTCAGTAAGAGAAACCATCTTTGTGTTGCACATACGTTTTAAATCTTGCCGTCAGAGACTGCATACACAAAGACAGCGAGAATTCCCAAACTTCTCATTTAAAAAATAGCGAAATATTGGATCTCGGTGTAAAATGCCGTGCTATAGTTGCACACTTCAAACATAGTGTTAAATCATCTTACACACTGAGAGAAATGCAGGCCCAGATGAAGTTAGAAACCATCAAATTAAAACAAGACGTACAAACAAGATGGAATTCCACTTTTTATATGTATGAGAGATTATTGAGAGTAAAGGTGCCGCTATCTGCAACGTTACCTTTACTGAACTCTCCTCCGCCAAACTTGGATTCATCAGAGTGGCTTATATTAGAGGATTGTGTATTATTATTGCGCCCACTTGAAATTATGACGGCAACCTTATTAGGAGAGTCGTACCCGACCCTTTCCTGTATAATTCCACTTGTCAGAGGACTGCAGAGTTCTTTCTTGAGAAAGACACCAAATACTGAAGCAGGCAAACATCTCCAACGGTCATTAATAGAGATAACAGACAGAAGATTAAGTGACTACGAAAATAATAGAACAGCAGCAAAGTCAACTCTTCTTGATCCACGTTTCAAGAAAAAAGCATTTGGGTTAGAAAGTACAGCAGAAAATGCAGTAAAATATGTACTAGAAGAACTGGCGACCCTCCAAGTCCAAACCTCGTCCGATGAGAGACAAGACAAACCTACTGTTTCTGTATCTCAAGGTCCTATGAAAGGTGATGATGAACTTTGGGAGAACTTTGATAAAAAAGTAAATGATATTGTTAGACTCTATCTAAGCGGGCGGATCACTGTGAGCCCCGCCCGACTGGCGCTTAGATAGATAACCCCGCGAGATTTTGTGTATGTGTGCGTGCGGCGGTGCATAGATACTATGGCGCGCACATACTCGCCGCGGGCGGTGCGTTTGTAAGAAGATAACCTACTTCCCCCTTCTTTCTACTATGCGTGTACTTTCCACCCACGTAATCGGGAGGCAAACAGGGAGTTGAAAATCTCGTGGAAGGGCGTTGCCATTCGCACTGCAGCTGTCCTAGATACCTGAGAGTAACACTGGACCGCTCTCTGACGTACAAGACCCACTGCGAAAATACCAAACAAAAAGTGAGTTCCCGCAACAATCTACTGCGCCGTCTTTCTTCTACCAACTGGGGAGCAAACCCAACAGTTATGCGCACCACGGGGCTTGCTTTGTGTTTCTCTGCAGGAGAGTATGCGTGTCCAGTGTGGGCTAGGTCAGCTCATACCAGAGAGGTGGACGCGGAGTTAAACGACACCTGCCGCATAGTGACTGGCTGTCTGAAGCCAACTCCGGTTGGTATGCCGTTTCCTCTTGCGGGAATAGCTCCACCTAGAGTCCGTAGAGAAGTGACCTGTTCGCTTGAAAAACAAAAGCAGGAAAACGACCCGAGACACCCACTCTTCGGGCTCTTTCCCGCCTTAGGTCGACTACGAAGCCGCAAGAGCTTCCTTCGATCTACACAGCCCACCGACCAAGACCTATCTGACGTGAGGTGCAAACTTTGGGCAAGTGAGTTTCCACATTCACTGTACCCCCCCAACGAAAACCTGCCTCCAGGTTATAAAGACCCTTGGCCAATCTGGAAAAGTCTAAATAGGCTTAGGACGCAGGTTGGCCGCAGCAAAGACAACCTGTGCCGATGGGGGTACTCTAGTAGTGCAGACGCCAGCTGTGAATGTGGAGAACCATTGCAAACCATGGCGCACCTTACCAACTGTCCCGCGTGTCCGACCACCTGTTCACGCGAGGACTTGCTCGATAGCAACCAGAGAGCCACTACGGTAGCTGCTTTCTGGGCAAGCAAGATTTAGCCCGTGTTTCTTGCCGACACGAAAGAAGAAGACCTACCATATGATTGCAGTATAAATAAATAAATAGATTCAATGGTGCTTCTTTTGCGTTTTAGGAATGCCATGTTTCAAGCGCTTAAAAGGAGACCTACAGAGGAAAACCTTCCTCTTAATACCATCTATGAAGAGGAAGCGGCCAGGTGTGTGAGCAATGAAAAGTTTTAATCTTTACCATCTCTATTATATCCTCTTCTTCTTCTGTCGAGTGGGTATCGTGTCTATCGACCCGATGAACCTGGTGTCTAGAGTTTTTAAACCGCCTAGTAGCACAACTATCAGGCCTCTGACATGGTTTGAGTAACGACCACTATCAAAGACAGCGAACGTGCCCGACGGCTTAACGTGCCCTCCGAAGCACGAAATCTTGTTCTTTTTCGGACAATCAGGTGATTTAGCCTGCAATGTCCTATCCAAACTGGGGAAAAATTCACAAAGTGTATTATATCCTCATATCCTTCTTTATAGTACAAATTAAACTTTAGGAAAAATCTTTTGGTTGGCATCCAATCCAAGCGTCCATCTTTGCAGGGCTTGTGTATGGCGCAACGGAAATAATTCATAATACTCGTAAGTAAATTATAATTTATAATTTTTCGTTCACTTACAAACACTCCCCTGTTTACCAAGGAAACTACACCATAACAAAAATCTATTTAGGTACCTTTAAATATTTATTTTAAAAGAACTAACTTGCCTACCTACTTTCCAAATAAGTGTAGCATAAATTAATATTTGCTATCTTTAAAAAGAATTCAAGAATCTTCCCCTGTAATCCATACTATAGGTATAGATTATATGTATTGCAAATATTTCTTTTCTTTATTATAGTTATGTTATGTTACTTAGGATGCATGTTTATATGCATTATATTATTTATTCTTGTGATGTTATGTTTATATTATATGTTTAGTTACATTTAATGATAATTATTTATTCAATATATGCTATCACACTTATTAGGTCTGCTGTAAGAAATTTCTTTTCAGAAATAAGCTGTGCCTGTTGTGTCTTAATTCCTTATGTAATTCAAAAATAAATATACACAAATATTTGTGATTACAGATATCCCGATGCTGCGACACACCTCCTGAGCATGTGCTGCCGTCGATGAGGAAGTGGAGGAGAGCTTTGCAGCCGGCCGTCCCACAGACTCTCCAGGAATATGCGGTGGCATTAGCAGGCCACCGGTTGTTAAGCCATCTGCTTTTTGCCACGGTGTCGGATATTGGTCATGCCAGGCTTCGAGAGGTGCGTCGCCGAGAGCAGAGTCATCGTCGTCGATGGGACATTCCTGACGGTCCCAGCAGGTTTGCCTGTATACCAAGTCCTAACGCTTCACAGCATCATCGCTGGGCGCGTCTTCCATCCCGTCGTAGTCCTGATGCAGAATCGTCGTCGCGGTTTGTATGAGGCTCTTTTTACTAGGATCTGGCAGGCTGCGGGCAATCCACGCCCTGAGCATATAGTCACAGATTATGAGCAGGCACTGCGGACTGCTCTGACATCTGTGACTGGAATGCAAATACAAGGCTGCATGTTCCATTATGTGCAGGCACTGACGCGTTATGCACAAGGGATGGGGCTGCAAGTCCGTCACCGCAACAGCCTGCCTTGGCGGCTGATGCAGGTGTTCAGCTCGCCGGCGCTGCTGCCGGCGGCGCAGGTTCCACTCGGGCTCGCGGAAGTGCAGCGCATTGCCCATGCGGAAGGGCTTCCCTTCAATGAAGATTTCCATGAATACTTCGTTGCGCAGTGGATGATATGCGTAAGTAATATTAATTCCGAAATAAAAATGTATGGTTTCAGGAATTAAACCATAAGAATGAAAGTCTGGAAAGACCTCAGAAATAATATACTATTGTTGTATCAAATAAACTTAAAAACCCGTAGCCTTATGTAAATTATTTTTCCCAGTTTTAAAGTTATATTTCCCGTGAGTAATAAGACTACTTTTTACCACGGATATAATACCTAATACAGGTTGATTACCTGATTATACCGGTTGGCCCAGCAGGGTTCAGTGTTCATGGTGCTGTTCATAGCACGTCCAACGTCGCGGAGAGCCTCCATGCTATTTTGCGACGGGCTCTTGGGCCCGCACCAAATGTGTGGAGATTCACGGGTATGTACGCAGTATTTAAAAAAGTGATAAAAGCCATGTATACCCTGTTATGAAATTGTATTCAGTATGTTAGTAAGTAGCTGTACTGGTAATGTATTGTCGCTTCGCCAGTATAAAAATATCTGCCATTCTAAAAATAAAATACTGATATCTTTATCCTGGAGAAAGCACTTTAGTAACTTTGATTTAACTAACCTAAATTATGTCTGATATGCTAACAGTGATGTCGATCAAACATTACGCTTGTAATAGAACACTGCCACAAACTGTTAGTCCTGAAACCCTATAATTAGCAACTAGACTTCAAGATGTTACATCGCCATTTTTATTACTAGAAGTTACATGTTTTCAGAATTCATAGATGAAAATCTGAACATGTATGTTTATTTGTTATATTTAATGGTATATTATATATTATGGTATATTGCATGAAATAATCGACATAATTGGAGCTACAGTTAGTTTCATAGAATAATTGTGACGTTCCACATGCAAAGGTATACCTTATGGAGGGTTTTGAATTACATGTAATCTACAACTCTTCAGCTCTCCAAAGACTTTCCATAAGGTACCTTTCCACGTAGAACGTTAAATTACCAAATGAATAGAACAGTAGAGCTTAGTATTTAATAATAATTATTATGTAGTTATCTTTCTACTTTACGGTCTTTAGTAAAAAGCTACAGTAAGTTATGCCGCTTTAAGGAAAATCTCCAAAAAAGGTATGGGGAAAACAAAACTATTTTTATTATATTCAGGACAAAAGGGCTTTCTCATACAAGACGTGACCACTGCGATCACACAATTTGTATGGAAAAGCCAAAACAATTTTTAATTTGCTGAAATTATTTCTTGGTGAGAGTTGTTCAGGTTTGTTGATTGACAACTCTTAGGAGAATTCAGTACGCAGTCCCTTACACCCGGTATAAAATGGGTCTATCAATGTTGAAAAACGGTTACAAAGTCAATAAGCTTTATTATGTATTAAATCTCATCCATGCTGGACTGGGAGCGAGAGAAAAATATAGAATGTGCCATCTGCATTTCCTCCCGGATATGCTGTAAAAACCAGCGAAGGGATTTGAGCGTTCAGTATATTGCAATTGAGGCGATCAACTAACAAACTGTCACTACAGCAACATACCTACAAATCTATCTTAAATAACCCTTAAAAAACTTAGTCAGACATCGCGGAACGACCTTTGTTTAGGTAGTTTACGCTCTGCCTACTCTATTAGAAATAAAGGCGTGATTATATGTATGTATTAAATTTCCTCCCACCGCGGTTTTACCCGCGTTATAAGTGTTTTCCCGTGGTAAATAGTAAGTTATGTCACCCATGTCCTATTCCACTATAATATGTGTGCCAAGTTTCACCCAGATCCGTCAATTGGTTGAAGCATGATTGAGTTACAAACATCCAAACTATCACATGATATAAAGAGTAAATAACAAATATTTTGATCGTATTTTCAGATGTTATGGGACAAAAGTTCAATGTGTGCGCTTCTCTTCTGGAGGCGCAACACCGAGGAGAGCTGCCGCTGCCGCGCCGCAACCGGGACCGCCTCTACGTCAGGGAGACTGTGGTGACGAGTAACACGAGGGCTCTCGAACGGGGAGCAATCTCCATTCGCGAATTCCTCGCGTCTACTAATAGCTTGTTAGATGTGGGTATCGAGGTGATCGTCAAGAATGTCCCAGAAGTCGCCGAGGAGGTCGTACTTGGTGAAGAAATAGTGCAGATGTATCCAGAGGTGGTATTGGACATACAGGAGCCTCCAGTCGCCGCAGAGGTCGTGCTCGATGAAGAAGATGTGGCGCAGATATTTCCAGAGGTGGTATTAGACAATTTGGTCATAGAATAGAATAGAATAGAATATATTTTATTCCCAGGAAACAGTAAAAGCTTACAAAAAACACCACACTGTAAAATATAACATTAGAATAATGTAAACTGCACTGCCCAGGGAAAAGGGACTGACTCAGCATTTTTATGCATGGGGAGCAAACCCAACAGTTATGCGCACCACGGGGCTTGCTTTGTGTTTCTCTGGAGGAGAGTATGCGTGTCCAGTTTGGGCTAGGTCAGCTCATACCAGAGAGGTGGACGCGGAGTTAAACGACACCTGCCGCATAGTGACTGGCTGTCTGAAGCCAACTCCGGTTGGTATGCCGTTTCCTCTTGCGGGAATAGCTCCACCTAGAGTCCGTAGAGAAGTGACCTGTTCGCCTGAAAAACAAAAGCAGGAAAACGACCCGAGACACCCACTCTACGGGCTCTTTCCCGCCTTAGGTCGACTACGAAGCCGCAAGAGCTTCCTTCGATCTACACAGCCCACCGACCAAGACCTATCTGACGTGAGGTGCAAGCTTTGGGCAAGTGAGTTTCCACATTCACTGTACCCCCCCAACGAAAACCTGCCTCCAGGTTATAAAGAACCTTGGCCAATCTGGAAAAGTCTAAATAGGCTTAGGACGCAGGTTAGCCGCAGCAAAGACAACCTGTGCCGATGGGGGTACTCTAGTAGTGCAGACGCCAGCTGTGAATGTGGAGAACCATTGCAAACCATGGCGCACCTTACCAACTGTCCTGCGTGTCCGACCACCTGTTCACGCGAGGACTTGCTCGATAGCAACCAGAGAGCCACTACGGTAGCTGCTTTCTGGGCAAGCAAGATTTAGCCCGTGTTTCTTGCCGACACGAAAGAAGAAGACCTACCATATGATTGCAGTATAAATAAATAAATAGATTCAATGGTGCTTCTTTTGCGTTTTGGGAATGCCATGTTTCAAGCGCTTAAAAGGAGACCTACAGAGGAAAACCTTCCTCTTAATACCATCTATGAAGAGGAAGCGGCCAGGTGTGTGAGCAATGAAAAGTTGTAATCTTTACCATCTCTATTATATCCTCTTCTTCTTCTGTCGAGTGGGTATCGTGTCTATCGACCCGATGAACCCTGGTGTCTGGAGTTTTTAAACCGCCTAGTAGCACAACTATCAGGCCTCTGACATGGTTTGAGTAACGACCACTATCAAAGACAGCGACCGTGTCCGACGGCTTAACGTGCCCTCCGAAGCACGAAATCTTGTTCTTTTTCGGACAATCAGGTGATTTAGCCTGCAATGTCCTAACCAAACTGGGGAAAAATTCACAAAGTGTATTATATCCTCATATCCTTCTTTATAGTACAAATTAAACTTTAGGAAAAATCTTTTGGTTGGCATCCAATCCAAGCGTCCATCTTTGCAGGGCTTGTGTATGGCGCATCGGAAATAATTCATAATAAGTAAATTATAATTTATAATTTTTCGTTCACTTACAAACACTTCCCTATTTACCAAGGAAACTACACCATAACAAAAATCTATTTAGGTACCTTTAAATATTTATTTTAAAAGAACTAACTTGCCTACCTACTTTCCAAATAAGTGTAGCATAAATTAATATTTGCTATCTTTAAAAAGAGAATTCAATAATCTTCCCCTGTAATCCATACTATAGGTATATATTATATGTATTGCAAATATTTCTTTTCTTTATTATAGTTATGTTATGTTACTTAGGATGCATGTTTATATGCATTATATTATTTATTCTTGTGATGTTATGTTTATATTATATGTTTAGTTACATTTAATGATAATTATTTATTCAATATATGCTATCACACTTATTAGGTCTGCTGTAAGAAATTTCTTTTCAGAAATAAGCTGTGCCTGTTGTGTCTTAATTCCTTATGTAATTCAAAAATAAATATATACAAATATTTGTGATTACAGATATCCCGATGCTGCGACACACCTCCTGAGCATGTGCTGCCGTCAATATGCGGTGGCATTAGCAGGCCAACGGTTGTTAAGCCATCTGCTTTTTGCCACGGTGTCGGATATTGGTCATGCCAGGCTTCGAGAGGTGCGTCGCCGAGAGCAGAGTCATCGTCGTCGATGGGACATTCCTGACGGTCCCAGCAGGTTTGCCTGTATACCAAGTCCTAACGCTTGACAGCATCATCGCTGGGCGCGTCTTCCATCCCGTCGTAGTCCTGATGCAGAATCGTCGTCGCGGTTTGTATGAGGCTCATTTTACTAGGATCTGGCAGGCTGCGGGCAATCCACGCCCTGAGCATATAGTCACAGATTATGAGCAGGCACTGCGAACTGCTCTGACATCTGTGACTGGAATGCAAATACAAGGCTGCATGTTCCATTATGTGCAGGCACTGACGCGTTATGCACAAGGGATGGGGCTACAAGTCCGTCACCGCAGCAGCCTGGCTTGGCGGCTGATGCAGGTGTACAGCTCGCTGGCGCTGCTGCCGGCGGCGCAGGTCCCGCTCGGGCTCGCGGAAGTGCAGCGCATTGCCCATGCGGAAGGGCTTCCCTTCAATGAAGATTTCCATGAATACTTCGTTGCGCAGTGGATGATACGCGTAAGTAATATTAATTCCGAAATAAAAATGTATGGTTTCAGGAATTAAACAATAAGAATGAAAGTCTGGAAATACCTCAGAAATAATATACTATTGTTGTATCAAATAAACTTAAAAAAACCGTAGCCTAATGTAAATTATTTTTCCCAGTTTTAAAGTTATATTTCCCGTGAGTAATAGACTACTTTTTACCACGGATATAATACCTAATACAGGTTGATTACCTGATTATACAGGTTGGCCCAGCAGGGTTCAGTGTTCATGGTGCTGTTCATAGCACGTCCAACGTCGCGGAGAGCCTCCATGCTACTTTGCGACGGGCTCTTGGGCCCGCACCAAATGTGTGGAGATTCACGGGTATGTACGCAGTATTTAAAAAAGTGATAAAAGCCATATACCCTGTTATGAAATTGTATTCAGTATGTTAGTAAGTAGCTGTACTGGTAATGTATTGTCGCTTCGCCAGTATAAAAATATCTGCGATTCTAAAAATAAAATACTGATATCTTTATCCTGGAGAAAGCACTTTAGTAACTTTGATTTAATTAACCTAAATTATGTCTGATATGCTAACAGTGATGTCGATCAAACATTACGCTTGTAATAGAACACTGCCACAAACTGTTAGTCCTGAAACCCTATAATTAGCAACTAGACTTCAAGATGCTACATCGCCATTTTTATTACTAGAAGTTGAATATTGCATGAAATAATCGACATAACCGGAGCTACAGTTAGTTTCATAGAATAATTGTGACGTTCCACATGCAAAGGTATACCTTATGGAGGGTTTTGAATTACATGTAATCTACAACTCTTCAGCTCTCCAAAGACTTTCCATAAGGTACCTTTCCACTTAGAACGTTAAATTACCAAATGAATAGAACAGTAGAGCTTAGTATTTAATAATAATTATTATGTAGTTATCTTTCTACTTTACAGTCTTTAGTATAAAGCTACAGTAAGTTATGCCGCTTTAAGGAAAATCTCCAAAAAAGGTAAGGGGAAAACAAAACCATTTTTATTATATTCAGGAAAAAAGGCTTTCCCATACAAGACGTGACCACTGCGATCACACAATTTGTATGGAAAAGCCAAAACAACTTTTAATTTGCTGAAATTATTTCTTGGTGAGATTTGTTCAGGTTTGTTGATTGACAACTCTTAGGAGAATTCAGTACGCAGTCCCTTACACCCGGTATAAAATGGGTCTATCAATGTTGAAAAACGGTTACAAAGTCAATAAGCTTTATTATGTATTAAATCTCATCCATGCTGGACTGGGAGCGAGAGAAAATATAGAATGTGCCATCTGCATTTCCTCCCGGATATGCTGTAAAAACCAGCTAAGGGCCTTGAGCCTTCAGTATATTGCAATTGAGGCGATGAGCTAATAACCTGTCACTACAGCAACATACCTACAAATCTATCTTAAATAACCCTTAAAACTTAGTCAGACGTCGCGGAACGACCTTAGGTAGTTTACGCTCTTCCTACTCTATTAGAAATAAAGGCGTGATTATATGTATGTATAAAATTTCCTCCCACCGCGGTTTTACCCGCGTTAGAAGTGTTTTCCCGTGGTAAATAGTAAGCCGCCGCGCCGCAACCGGGACCGCCTTTACGTCAGGGAGACTGTGGTGACGAGTAACACGAGGGCTCTCGATCGGGGAGCAATCTCCATTCGCGAATTCCTCGCATCTACTAATAGCTTGTTAGATGTGGGTATCGAGGTGATCGTCGAGAATGTCCCAGAAGTCCCGAGGAGGTCGTACTTGGTGAAGAAATAGTGTAGATGTATCCAGAGGTGGTATTGGACATACAGGAGCCTCCAGTCGCCGCAGAGGTCGTGCTCGATGAAGAAGATGTGGCGCAGATATTTCCAGAGGTGGTATTAGACAATTTGGTCATACGAGCTGCAGCGTCTCCTGCGCGTGATGATGCCAATCGCGCACCCAATGCCGAGCCGCAGTGTTGCCGCATCTGTAGGGTAAGTCCCTTGACATCGCCCTCATCCCATGCGGTCACACACAATGTCAGGTTTGCCTGGGTCATTTATACGAGCTCGGTAACTACGTATCTCCGGTGTGTCGCACCGCTATTCAAGGTTCAATGCGCATATATATTTAAGAACCTTCATACCTAATGGTGGCTACTGAAACCATACACTTGGCCAAGCTCTAAGCCTGTAGGCCAGACGTTGTACCCCTAACGCAGGCAGCGAGCTGGATAGCGATTTCGACGACGAGTTCCACGAACCCGCTATCGAAAGCAACTTGGGTGAATTAGGAAGAGATATTCCTGACGACGAGGATCTAGAAGAACCAGTCCCAAATATTATAGGTGCAGTAGAATCGGCAATGGATGATGAAAACGATCGTCTTCTTGGTGTTTCGACTACTTACGACTGGCAAGAACACTTTGAGACGTTCAGGGGTGTTCCTGAAGTTTTATCTGGTCCTACACCTGGACCTGTCAAGGACTATGATACGCCTTATGAAGCTTTTACTGATATCTGGAGTATGGACTTCATAGAGCGTATCGCCGAAGAAACTAATCGTTACGCTAAGCAGACGATCGTTTCGATGAAGGCCGCAGGAACTTTGAAGCCATCATCTCGACTGCATAAGTGGGTTGACAAGGATGCAGACGAAATAATGGTTTTATTTGCTGTTTTTATGTACATGGCGTTTGATCCGCGGACATCACAACATGAGTACTGGAAGGCGGACGACTACCTGGAAATGCCCAAGTTCAGGTTGTTGATGTCTTACAACCGCTACATTTTGCTAAGCAAATTTCTGCATTTTGTGGATAATTTTGATGAGAGTCAGAATTCGCTGGAAAGTGGAGGAGTTGAGCTTTCACTGAAATTAGCGAAAATAGCGCCGGTGAATTCACATCTCAGAACAAAGTTTGCGTCCTTGTGTAACTTGCAAAGGGAAATTGCCATCGATGAGTCTTTGAGTTTATTCAAGGGCCGCTTGTCCTGGGTTCAGCGAATAAATTCAAAGGCTGCGCGTTTTGGAATAAATCATTTGAGCTCTGTGAATCGCAAACCGGCTACTTATACAGATTTCAGATTTATACGGGGAAAAAGGATACTCACAACACCAATGATGGTGGTGTGGCAGTTAGTGCTGATTTAGGCGGCCAGACTACTAAAATAGTAGTCGAATTATTAAAAGACCTGGGCCATCATGGATACATTCTAACGATGGATATTTTTTATAATTCTCCAGCGTTAGCTCGGTATGTCAAAAGTTTGGGATTTGATTGCTTGGGAACTTTGCGTCCGAACCGTAGGAACGTGCCCAAGGAGATAACAAAGTTTTCGAAACGCTTGCCAAGAGGCACAATCATAGAGCGCCATAGCGGGGACGTCTCCGTGCTTGCATGGAAAGATACGAAGCAAGTGACTATGATCTCTACTTATCATAGCGACGAAACCTTTGTTGGCTCCAAGAAGAACAGGGAGCAAGTGAAGCCTGTAAGCGTAAGGGACTACAATAAATCCATGGGAGGGGTTGATTTAAATGAAAATTACCCAAGGATGGATAGGGCGCTTAGGCCCTATTCTCTGGCCACCAAGATCGCCAGATCTTAACCCACTAGATTTCGTTTATTGGGGTTGCTTAAAAGACATTGTCTACGCAACCCCAGTAAATACTTAAGAAGATCTTCGGCAGAGAATCCGGATGGCAGTGGAGACGATAAATTTAGATGGTTATGCACGTCGAGTAATTCGATCATTCATCAGAGGATGTAGGGCTTGCATTGGTTATATTTCCTATTTATTTACATGTTTGCATATATTTATGCATAAACCGTAGATCTTATTCTGACTTACACGAACGAATATATATTATCCATTCAAAACAACTTCCAGAGAGAACGTGATTGCAAAGTTTCTTACGAAGAGTTACTCGCATTCTTTGGACTCCTTTATATGTCGGGAGTGCTTCGATCATCGCATTTGAATTATCAAGATTTATGGGCTGCTGATGGCACCGGAATCGATTTTTTTCTCGAACACAATGAGTTGCAAGAGATTCCTTTTTATTCTCAGGAGTTTACGGTTTGTTAGCCGAACAACAAGGGAAGTGAGACAATCACTGGATAAACTGGCGGCTATCAGGGACTTCTGCAATTTGATGAATGACAATTTAAAAAAATGTTATAGTATGTCTGAGAATGTTACTATTGATGAGCAGTTACCCGCGTTTCGTGGAAGATTCTGTGGCGTCGTGTATATGCCTAGCAAACCCACCAAATATGGGATCAAGCATTTTGCTCTCGTGGACTCCGCAACATACTATCTCCAAAGATTTGAAGTTTACGTTGGGGTGCAACCTGATGGACCATTCAACCTGCCTTCTGATAACAAAAGCCTAGTAAAACGATTGATAGAACCTATTTCCGGGACTGGAAGAAATGTTACCATGGACAACTGGTTCACTAGTGTCCCACTGGCCAAATCGCTTTTAGATGACCATACGCTTACCATGGTGGGCACACTGAGAAAGAACAAGCCCGAAATACCAAAGTGTTTCTTACCGAAAAAAACACGAGAGACGACTTCTAGCATATTTGGTTTCCAAAAAGATATGACTTTGTGCTCTTATGTGCCAAAACCAAGAAAAGCAGTTCTGCTTTTATCGACAATGCATCACGATGATAATGTTGAGGGTGAGAAAAGAAAGCCCGAAATTATTCATTTTTATAATAAAACGAAAGGGGGAGTTGATACGAACGACCAAATGTGCGCCACTTATAATGTAGGAAGACGTACCAAAAGATGGCCGATGGTGATATTTTTTCATATTTTCAATATCACAGGTATCAATTCCTATGTAATATACAAATCTAAAATTGACCCCAATATATCACGAAGACTATTTTTAAAGTTACTGGCTGTTGATTTAGTCAAACCTCACCAAATATCAAGAGCCAGCATACCCACACTACCACGACCGCTGCAAAAACTACTAAAAAGACAGCATGAAATTCCGAACCAAGAATCTATTTCTGCCATTTACGCTCTGCCTACCCCATTAGGGATAAAGGCGTGATTATATGTATGTATGTAATCTATTTCTGAAGCAGGCCGATCGCAATCATACAAAAGGTGCCATGTATGTCCAAGAAGTAAGGACAGGAAAACAAAGACTGAATGTTTTAAATGCCATAAACATGTGTGCAATGACCATATAATTGTAGTCTGTAAAAATTGCAACGATTAAAACTAGGATTTGTAAAAAATATTTTTCATATTAAAAAAATAAGTTAATTATATTAAAAATGTTTAAAAGTTGATTAATATTTAAGTTCAAATGTTCTAATTAATAAAAGTCTGATTTTGCATGTATTTCGTATTCTATTTTATTTCCTAATTCTGGAATGCTACACACCCCACGCGACCGCTTATGCAACTTTGTAGGCGCGCCCAATTAAGGGATATGGAACAAGATGAGGTCGACGACATGCTGCAGCAGCAGCCAAGGCATGTGATATGTATAGATCACATGTCAAGCGGTGGATGAGGCAGCATCAATTGGAGGGTAGTCAGGAATAAGGTTCTCCAAACCCACCCAGTTTTGCAGAGGCGAACCTGGCTAGTGGTTCAGGTATTGTTAGTGTTTGCTCAGCAAATCCTTGCAATACTGAAACCATGCCTGGGATAGCTTCTGTAAATGTTGCTCACCCGTCTACGTCTGGGACAGCTAGGCCACTTGGCCAAGCTCTTGGCCCCCTAGTTGTACCCCTAACGCAGGCAGCGAGCTAGATAGCGAGTTCGACGAACCCGCTATCGAAAGCAACTTGGGTGAATTAGGAAGAGATATTCCTGACGACGAGGATCTAGAAGAACCAGTCCCAAATATTATAGGTGCAGTAGAATCGGCAATGGACGATGAAAACGATTGTCTTCTTGGCTTTTCGACTACTTACGACTGGCAAGAACACTTTGAGACGTTCAGGGGTGTTCCTGAAGTTTTATCTGGTCCTACACCTGGACCTGTCAAGGACTATGATACGCCTTATGAAGCTTTTACTGATATCTGGAGTATGGACTTCATAGAGCGTATCGCCGAAGAAACTAATCGGTACGCTAAGCAGACGATCGTTTCGATGAAGGCCGCAGGAACTTTGAAGCCATCATCTCGACTGCATAAGTGGGTTGACACAGATGCAGACGAAATAATGGTTTTATTTGCTGTTTTTATGTACATGGCGTTTGATCCGCGGACATCACAATATGAGTACTGGAAGGCGGGCGACTACCTGGAAATGCCCAAGTTCAGGTTGTTGATGTCTTACAACCGCTACATTTTGCTAAGCAAATTTCTGCATTTTGTGGATAATTTTGATGAGAGTCAGAATTCGCTGCAAAGTAGAGGAGTTGAGCTTTCACCGAAATTAGCGAAAATAGCGCCGGTGATTTCACATCTCAGAAAAAGTTTGCCTTCTTGTATAACTTGCAAAGGGAAATTGCCATCGATGAGTCTTTGACTTTATTCAAGGGCCGCTTGTCCTGGGTTCAGCGAAAAAATTCAAAGGCTGCGCGTTTTGGAATAAAATCATACGAGCTCTGTGAATCGCAAACCGTCTACTTATACAGATTTCAGATTTATACAGGGAAAAAGGATACTCGCAACACCAATGATGGTGGTGTGGCAGCTAGTGCTGATTTAGGCGACCAGACTACTTAAATAGTAGTCGAATTATTAAAAGACCTGGGCCATCATGGATACCTTCTAACGATGGATATTTTTTTATAATTCTCCAGCGTTAGCTCGGTATGTCAAGAGTTTGGGATTTGATTGCTTGGGAACTTTGCGTCCGATCCGTAGGAACGTGCCCAAGGAGATAACAAAGTTTTCGAAACGCTTGCCAAGAGGCACAATCATAGCGCGCCATAGCGGGGACGTCTGCGTGTTTGCATGGAAAGATAAGAAGCAGGTGACTATGATCTCTACTTATCATAGCGACGAAACCTTTGTTTGCATGGAAAGGGACATTTTTAAACATTGCTGGTGTCAATCGTATCGAGGGTCGGAAAGCGACACGTGGCTGGATTAACTGCCTTTTGGATGCACCGCAAGTTTTTTCCTGATTCCACTATTTATATATTTTATTTTCGGATCCCATTGAATCCTATCTTTCTTACCCGATCTGCGGATTCGCCTGCGACGGACAATAAGGTTAGTGATAAAACTTATATACTATTACGTGTTTATTGGATGTTTCCGTTTATGTTGAAGATTTTCAAGTATTAAAAAACGTGTATTTTCCCTATGTTGGCGTGGTTAATTGATTTGGTCGGGGGAGAAAATAATAGGCATCTCGGCTCGATATATTCTGCGCGTACATCTCGTTTGGGGCTCGAATTTAATTGTTTGTCAACCGCGAGTCATATTTGAGGGTAACAGATAATCGGGATTAAATTTCCATTTGATTATACTTTGCGTCCGGGACGTTCATGGAGACATTTGGTAACGATATTGGGGTAATTCTCCGAATTTAACATTTTGAGGGAAACGGATAATTAAGTTTAACCTTTATAAATTTTCGGGTTTTGTTGCTGAGTGTATAACCCTACTGATAGGATAATTGTTTGTACCGACTGTTGGATAAGATATAATAAGATAATTAGTTTAGGTATTTAATTTCTATCGTTGACGCACGACGATACTGCGCTGTGTAATACAGTTGCAGAAATGTGTGGTGTCTGGTGGGGCTACGGATTGGATATCCCATACACGTAGTTGTACCCGACATCTTTGCACTCCTCCACAAGAGGGTACTGCACGGTGGTTCCGCCACCAACAAAAACTCATTAGAACCTATGTTTACTATTCTGTGATTGGTTATCGGCAAATCATTAAGTAATGACCATACTATAATAAGGTATAAATAGTGCCTTGATTATTAATTGTTTTCATAGGATTGCCTTATCGTTCCAAACTTGTATCGTCAAGCCTACTTGCTCGTGCGCACCCACTTACGCTTGCGAATTTGGGGGATATTGATGATCAATATCCTCCCAAATCGCGCCGATAGCTCGCCTTGGCGAGCCTGGAGAAGAAGCCTATAAAACCGGATAGCCGGTACGGGAAGAAAACACCACTCCTAGCCCCCGGGGCCCGAACGGGTCGGGGTGCTGGGAACTGATCTACCCGCACCAAAGGACGTTTAATCGGACAATCGCCATGGACCAACGTCCCGAAGATCCCGCCGCGCGCGACGCCCCCGCCCTGTCGGAAGAGGCGGTCGCGATCGCCGCTGAGCCTAGCCGCCTCCCCGGTTCCGAAACCGCGATTCCGCGCACTTACGCGAAACATCTAACGCCACTCCGGGCACTACCCTCAGTGCCGAGGAAATTGTTAAAACTACCCTCAATAGGGAAAAAACCCGCGACCGCTCCGACCTACCTGCGCCCGGCGCTGAGGCCGTCGAGCAACGCCGCGCTGGCGCCCCTCCGCCCCCAAACGCCGCCGCCGCCGCCGCCGGCCCGTCCGCCGGCCAATCCACCGCTAACCCAGTGCCTGCCTCCAAAACTGGGGGAAACCCGCTGGAGGACCCCTGCGTCACTTATGAGAGGGACCTTGTCATAAACTACTGTCCGTGGGGCTGCTGCAGTGGATTACCTCCTACCTTAGGATTAAGGAACTGGAAATGGGCGAACTGGAAGACCTGCCTGCCAGAGACCTGATAGCCATCTCCCTACAGCTTGGAGGAGGTCGCGCGAACACCGTCACCGCGTGACCCGAGATTAAGGGGGAGGGCTCCGCCCCCTGCCCTTACTCAACCACCCCTCCGGCTGACAAATTGAAATCCCACGGACAGCCACCGGCGCCACCCGCCACCACGCAGCTACCAAGGCCCCCAGCGACGGCTCCGACCCCTATGTCCTAAGCCGCCAAGGTTGCCCAAAAAAAAACGCCTACCACTAGCGCCGGACCCTCGCATCCTAAACCCACTGATGGTCAGGCGGCCCCAAAACCGAAAGGCCCTAAATACCCGCCGCTAGTGGTAGAAGAAATGCCCAACTGGGCTGCCCGCTTTAAAGAGCTCACAGATAAGTTGGGCCACGCTCCCCATGCCAGACCGTTTGAAAAAGGCATCAGGTTCAACCCTGAGACCGGAGAGGAGTTCCGTGTCATACAGGCCTACTTGGACAACCTAAATAAGACTGAGGGAGTCAGCTGGTGGGGCTACACCCTCAAAGAAGACCGGAAACTTAAAGTCGCCATCCGAGGCCTACCAGTGGAGACGGACTCGGATGACATCATAAAGGCTCTAAAAGAGGCGGGGGTGAACGCGACCTACTGCAAGGCCATCAATGGGCGCGCGGGACGCCCAGGATGTGTATACTTTGCGGAGATCGAGCGATCCCCTGACTTCGACCCAGCTACGGTCTGGGAAATAAAGGAGCTGCTGTACATGCCAGGGATTAAGGTGGAACCATGGCGTGGAAAGAAAGGAGTGTCCCAATGCCACCGCTGCCAAGGTTTCCGCCACAGTTCGCGTAACTGCCACAGAGTGCAGCGATGCGTGAAATGTGGCGAAAACCACAAAGCTCACGAATGCCAGAGAGCGAGGGAGGAACTACCAACCTTCGCCAACTGTAAAGGCCCCCACACGGCGAACAATAGTAGCTGTCCCGTGTGGCAGAAAGAGGCCAGAAACAGGAGAGCCGGCATCGCCCCACGCACTGGACTGGGAGCCCCCAGGGTGACAGTGCAAAACACGGTGCAAGAAGCGGCAGGGTCAACTCTAATGGCCCCCGCGAATGACCCCCCTGCCCGCGGATCCAGCGGGCAAAAAAAGAAGGCCAAGCGAAGCGGCAAAGGGAGGAAGGCCAAGGCTGCCGAGCAGCAGCCACCCGAGACCAAAGGCAAAGGACACCCACCAGCACCGACAGGAACCCAGCCAGAGCCCCAGAGCGACCTCCTCCACACTCTGGAGACGTTACAGCAGGTGCTGACCGCGGCCATTGCAGGTGCGCGCATTAATACCGCAACTCTCAAGGCAGCCATCACCAACAAGACCAGAAATGGCTAAGCCCTTGAGAGCCGAAGGCATCAGGAAGAAGGGGAAACTCCTGAAACTCTTCCTGAAGGAGCAGGATGTGGACGTGGCACTTATCAGTGAGACGCACCTACGGCCAGTCGACCCATTGAAGGTGCCCAATTACCACACCTACAGGAAGGATGAGCGCTCACCCGTAGACGGCAGTGCATACCGGGGGCTAGCAATGCTGGTGAAAAGACGTGTCATACACCAGCCCATCGACCACATACAGCTGAAGTCGATCTACGCACTCGGTGTGCAACTGCAATATGGAAACGATGACCTCCGATTATTTGCCACTTACAAGGCGCCAAACGACAAGCTCCAGGTCGAAGATATCCGCAAGCTTTTGCAGTCCCCCGCAACTACCATCATCGCGGGGGACCTGAACGCAAAGCACACGGCCTGGAACAGTGGCACTTGCAACGCAGCAGGGAACGCCCTATACGGCGACTGCCTGGACCACGATTATGACATCAGCGGGTCAACAGAGGTGACACGCCACGACCCCAGGAGCCCACTCATGGACGACGTGCTGGATATAGTCATTCATCGTGGCCTACGCACACCGCCGTACCAAGAGGTGCTGCTAGACCTCCCATCGGACCACTGACCTGTCCTCCTAGTGCTATCCGAGCTCCCGACTCGGGTGGCACTACCGGCACCCAGGACCCGCACCAACTGGGAGAACTTTGAGAGCGAAGTCCTGAGGACGCTTACAGCAAGGCCGATTGTGACTGCCCAAGACGTTGAGGAAGCCACAGGGGAGCTGACCACCGCAATCCAGGTCGCTATCGAGTCATCGTCTCACACCAGTCCGGCTAGCGAGAGGCTAACGCCGCTGCCAGCCCGGATTCAGGCACTAATAAACGAGAAACGAGAGACCAGGAGACGGTGGCAGCATACCCGGTACCCTGCTCTCAAGACCAAGCTGAACGAGCTGATTGATCGAGTCAGGGCAGAGCTTACCAACCACGCAGCCGAAAGCTGGGAAGACCACTTGAGAAAGGTGGAGGAAGAGGTCCCTTCCGTCCACCGACTCTGTCGACAGCTGACAAGCGCAACGCCACCCACTAGGCCCTTGAAAAACTCCCAGGGCAATGTGATGTACAAGGCCGAAGACAGGGCCGAGATCTTCGCCGAGTGCCTGGAACGCCAGTTCGTGCCAAACCCGACGGAAGACGAGGAACACGTCACCGCAGTTGAGAAGCACCTTGGAGATTATCTCGCAGCACCACTCGAGGCAGGAGAAGATGCGATGTTCTTTTACCCCGGTCAAGTGCATTTTTTTTGTTTCCCATTTACGCACGCTTCACATAAATTTTCGTTTGGAATTACTGACTCGATTTGATTAAGATCTTCAACCATGCTATCACTTTTTAATTCTAAGAATTTATTTTTACTTATATGGCCTAAACGCTGATGCCATAAATCATAGTCATTTTTATTACTGTTGCCGCATACTTGGGAAACACAACAATTTGTTTGTTTACATACAGTGAAATCAATTAATGTAAGAGCGTTCAAAGACTTACCCCTCATTATTATTTTACCGTCTTTAGTACATATATGTGTATGTCCTTCTTCGTGAAAAACCGTCCTCAATTTGGCCTTTTGTATTTTGAATACGGATAGTAGGTTATATGGAACCTCAGGACAGTAGAGAACATCCTCCAAAACTCCTGGAACGCCTGTGTTACTTATCACCTTGATATTGCCCTTCTTCGGCTTCCCGCTGTTCGCTGTGGGGCAGGAGTTGCACACTCAGCAAGCTGAGCAGGCTCCTACAGCTAGGGTCATAAGTCTCCTCAACTGTATAATACAGTTACCAGAATCAGATTTAGATCTATTTTATGATGGTTATAGTGTTATTAATAAGAAAATGTACATATATTTAAATAAGATGTAGTTTACCTTGTAATTCGTTTTAGTTTTTAAATTAACATATAAGCGCTTTGGTACTAACTGTAAGCTTATGTTGTGATTGAATAAATAAATAAATAAATCGGGATTAAATTTCCATTTGATTTATACTTTGCGTCCGGGACGTTCATGGACACGTTTGGAAAAGATATTGGGGTAATTCTCCGAATTTAACATTTTGAGGGAAACGGATAATTAAATTTATCTTATATAAATTTTCCGGTTTTGTTGTTGAGTGTAACCCTACTGATAGGATAATTGTTTGTACCGACTGTTGGGGGCACTGTTGGCCGTCGGATTTTAGCATAATAAGATAATTAGTTTAGATATTTAATTTCTATCGTTGACGCACGACGATACTGCGCTGTGTAACACAGTTGCAGAAACGTGTGGTGTCTGGTGGGGCTACGGATTGGATTTCCCATACTCGTAGTTGTACCGGACATATTTGCACTCCTCCACAAGAGGGTACTGCACGGTGGTTCCGCCACCAACAAAAACTCATTAGAACCTATGTTTACTATTCTGTGATTGGTTATCGGCAAATCATTAAGTAATGACCATACTATAATAAGGTATAAATAGTGCCTTGATTATTAATTGTTTTCATACTTTGTCCTTCGGTCAAAGTGAACACATCTATCGTCACGCACGACGCGCTATCAGTGAGTCATTGTGACCCTATTGTTCTCAATATTTTCTGAGAATTAAGGTGTTTGTGAATGTAAATTTACAATGGATATTCAAGTTACTGCAGGTACGTAATATTGTTTTTGATTTTTGTTATGATGTAATTTTAACAGTTGTGGTATTTATTAGGGTGCTACGTCAGTCACATTTTTGTTTGCAAAAATGTTTGAAAATGTAACTTTATTAGGAGTTTTACTTGTTTTAGCATATCATAGTAAGGCTGAAATTTACTTTATTTGAAAGCTCAATTATTTGAGATTATAAAGTAATAAAAAAAGGCTGCGCCAGCTTGCGCCATTTTTGTACAAAAGCTTGCTACGAATTAGGTGCAATATTGCTACGCTATTTGCTATGTATCTGTGGACTTATTGATCATAGATTTTTCTTTCCTTTTCAGGTAACTCGTAAGTAACTCGTACTCGTATATCTGCTCTTTAACGAGGGAGTATGTGTTGGACTTGTGGTGTTCTTAATCTGGTTCGGAGACTGAAAGATGCAGTAAAGTGGTAGAAACCTTATTGCAGGCGATACCAGATTCGGAAAATATAGACATTTCTGAACTTGAATCGCGTGTTGCGTACATTATTCATCAAATTGTAAAATATTGGAGAGAAGGTTGTCGTAAACGTGAGAGAGTGGTTCACAAACGTCCAGAGTGGTTTTCTACTAGAGAAGTTGTAACTTTGTCTATTTTTTCGGCTTCTTCTCAGCCGTCAACAAGTGCCGGCCGCGGCGGTCGCCCGCTTAAAGATTTTCAGCAATGTAGTGCTCGGTCTCAACGTCGAAGATTGACAGATTTTGCCAAAGTAGATGAATCTGCTGTCAAAAGTTTATTAGAAACATCAGACCATTCTAATTCTTGCATGAGTGATGTAGATTGCGATGATGTGCTCTCTCTGATAACTGAAGCTAAGCTTACCAAACACCAATATCTTTTGATTAGGGATTTTGTTAATTCTAGAAGTAGTAACACTGTATTTCCGTCATACCAAAAAGTCTTGAAGGCTAAAAAGCGGTGTTATCCTGAAAAACTTACAGTTTCTGAGTTTTCTCCAGAGGTTGAGCTGCAAAGTTTGCTTGACCACACCACAACACGCATTCTAGATTCGCAGAAAGAAGTGTTGTCGTCTATTGATTGTGAGTCGCTTGGGGAAGTGTTTTTAATTGGGAAATGGGGTTTTGACGGTCGTACAGGTCATAGTGAGTATAAACAGGCATTTCAACATCCGAATTTAAAAGACGATAGTTTATTTGTAACTTCTTTTGTACCTTTGCGATTGGTGTCGGTGGTTTCGACAACGTCTGAAGAAACTATATTGTGGAAGAATCCAAGACCATCATCCACAAGATATTGTAGGCCAATTCGGTTTCAATTCGCTAAAGAGAGTAAAGAATTAACAAAGCAGGAACAAAGTTATTTTTTAGACAAAATTGATAATCTCGTGCCCACAAAGTATACGTTCGATGACAAGGAAATTAATGTAGTTCACTCGTTGCAACTCACTATGGTTAATGGTAAGGTTTGCACAGCGCTTGACGAGGACGAGACATCGCCTTCAAGTTGTTATTTATGTGGGTCATTACCGAAAGGTATAAATAAGATAGATCTTTGTTTAGAAAGATCTGTGAATCATGACAACTTAGAGTTCGGTCTTTCGCCCTTGCATGCATGGATAAGGTTCTTTGAATATTTCATTCACGTTTCTTATAAAATTAATATTAAAAAATGGCAAGCTAGGTCTCAAGATGATAAAGCAGAAGTTTTAAGTAGAAAAAAGTGGATTCAAAATGAGTTTAGACAAAAACTGGGCTTACGTGTTGACCATCCTCGTAGTGGAGGAAGTGGTACATCAAATGACGGTAACACAGCATAAAAATTTGAAGTCCTTCAGACGTGAACACACTCGCAAAATGTCCCGCGCTACCACCAACTTAGATCTTTTAAATAGATAGACTCCTTTTACATTCTGATCCTTACATAACAAATAGTAGAAATCTTCCACGTAAAGAAAAGACATGTTTATCAAAAATGGCCCTTACTTTTTTGACTGATTAAATTAATTTATATTTATTTAGCTTATGCTCTAATACTATTAACTACCTACTTCTCGGCCTTTCGGTTGTTACCCAACTACTCATACTATTATGTTATAATTAAGCCTTTATAATTAAATTAAGTCGTTTAATATATTGTTTATTGTTAATAAGTTAAGGTGTTTGACTATTTGTATTTCATACATAGAAATTAATTTAAGTCCTATTTGGAAGTTGTATTATTTAAATTGATATTTTTAAGTAGTATATCTGATATTTTATTAATAAATGTACACTATTATACTCAAAAATGTATTTTATTACTATTCCCTATTCTATTAAATATGAATTAAAATATTTAATTCGAAATAAAAATCATTTGACAACATTTTATAGTTTTTACCGCTTCGCTAAGGGCGCGGAACCACCGTGTGCTGGTAGCAGAGCTGCTTACGTTATCTTGCTTACCAGTGGCGCGTACAGTTTATAATTTAGATACCTATTATTTAGCGCAGACGAAATAATGGTTTTATTTGCTGTTTTTATGTACATGGCGCTTGATCCGCGGACATCACAATATTATACTGGAAGTCGGACGACTACCTGAAAATGCCCAAGTTCAGGTTGTTGATGTCTTACAAACGCTACATTTTGCTAAGCAAATTTCTGAATTATGTGGATAATTTTGATGAGTCAGAATTCGCTGCAAAGTGGAGGAGTTGAGCTTTCACCGAAATTAGCGAAAATAGCGCCGGTGAATTCACATCTCAGAACAAAGTTTGCCTCCTTGTGTAACTTGCAAAGGGAAATTGCCATCGATGAGTCTTTTGAGTTTATTCAAGGGCCGCTTGTCCTGGGTTCAGCGAATAAATTCAAAGGCTACGCGTTTAGGAATAAATCATATGAGCTCTGTGAATCGCAAACCGGCTACTTATACAGATTTCAGATTTATACAGGGAAAAAGGATACCCACAACACCAATGATGGTGGTGTGGCAGCTAGTGCTGATTTAGGCGGCCAGACTACTAAAATAGTAGTCGAATTATTAAAAGACCTGGGCCATCATGGATACATTCTAACGATGGATATTTTTTTATAATTCTCCAGCGTGAGCTCGGTATGTCAAAAGTTTGGGATTTGATTGCTTGGGAACTTTGCGTCCGAACCGTAGGAACGTGCCCAAGGAGATAAGAAAGTTTTCGAAACGCTTGCCAAGAGGCACAATCATAGAGCGCCATAGCGGGGACGTCTCCGTGCTTGCATGGAAAGATACGAAGCAAGTTACTATGATCTCTACTTATCATAGCGACGAAACCTTTGTTGGCTCCAAGAGGAACAGGGAGCAAGTGAAGCCTGTAAGCGTAAGGGACTACAATAAATCCATGGGAGGGGTTGATTTAAATGAAAATTACCCAAGGATGGCTAGGGCGCTTAGGCCCTAATCTCTGGCCACCAAGATCGCCAGATCTTAACCCACTAGATTTCTTTTATTGGGGTTGCTTAAAAGACATTGTCTACGCAACCCCAGTAAATACCGAAGAAGATCTTCGGCAGAGAATCCGGATGGCAGTGGAGACGATCAATTTAGATGGTTATGCACGTCGAGTAATTCGATCATTCATCAGAAGATGTAGTGCGTGCATAGCCGCACAAGGCCGTCACTTTGAGCAATTCTTGTAATTTCTTTTAATAAACATTAACTAATCATACATAAGTAGATTTTATTTACATCCAAGTAAAATTAAAAAATAGCCCCTTTGGCATTCTAAGAGCAATAAAAACAGTTCTAGTAACGAAAATATCGATATTAATATCATTTTAGAATCTGCATTAGCTAAGCAAGTTTTTAAAATAATTGACACGTCAAGCTACGAGGGGTGGCTGCTCAATTTTTTCTTTAAATCTTTGAATAAGAAATAGTCACAGGATGCCAGATCTGGACTATAAGGTGGATGGTTAATTTCTGTGAAGCCGTTTTTGCTCAGGGCTGACCTCGCCGTTAAGGCTGTGTGTACAGGAGCATTGTCTTGTAAAATCAGAACACCTTTGCTGAGTTTGCCTCTCCGCTTTTCTTTGATTTGTTCACGAAGCTGGTCAAGCAAGTTTGCATAATATTCAGCATTCATTGTTGTATTTTTAGGCAAATAATCTATCATCAAAATCCCTTCGACATCCCAAAATACGGTGGCCATTAGTTTTCCAGCCGACGGCCGAACCTTGAACTTCCTTTGCATTGACTCTTGTTTGCTTTCCGGATCCCACTGGCGAATCCAAGTTTCATCACAGGTCACAATTCGAGAGATAGTCTCTTCTTCTTTACCTTTGACCAGGTCTAGAAATGCCTGACAACATTCTACTCGCCTTTGTTTGTCAAAGGGGGTCAACATTCTAGGGACCCAACGCGCGCTCACCTTGGACATGCCCAAATGTTCGTGAATAATTTCATGAACTCGTTCCTTGCTAATGCCCACATATCTGGCTATCTCTCACTGCTTGATTCGCCGATCTGCAAGAATCAGGTTCTTCACCTTTTCAACATTATCTGCGGTAACAGCAGAAATTGGCCTTCCACTACGTGTGTCGTCTTCCAGGCTCTCACGGCCATGTTTAAATTGCTTCGACCAAAACTTTATGACGAATTCAGAAGGACTTGAATCACCAAATACCTTTAACATGCGCTCTCTGATCTGCGTAGGCGTATTTCCTTCTTTACTTAGGAATTTAATCACTGCTCGATGCTCAAATTTCATCATTTTGCAATTTTCTTTCGACATGGTGAAATCAAAGCCGCGCAAAAAAAAACAAAAGCAAGCGAAAAAAAATAAACGTCATAATTTTGAAAAAGGAATATCACTCATCTAACACGCACACTAACAAAGCTACGCAACTCAGCCATACCCGCGCGCTTACCCAATACCCATTAGTCGCCCCTCAACATGGCTGACATCCGCGCGTGATTCGTTTCGTTGGTTGCAAAAATATTGATAAATATAGTATTTTGGCGTCAAAACAATTTGTGGTAAGTAGCAAACATTTTCTTGTATATTGTTTGTTATTGTAGTTGTATTAAATTGACCTGTATTGTTGTAAATACATATAAATACACTTTGCTTCGCCATTGCGCTTGGCGTTATAACCTTGCATGTACGTACCTGTCCTCGGTGGGGCGTATTAAAAATCAAAATTGACAATATGCCCCATAATACATTTTTTAATATGCCCCAGTATCAAAACAGCACAAAAGCAATATTTTGATATTATTTTTACAGATTATGTCTCGCAAGTATAAAAGAACGACCCTCCGAGCTTCTTGGAGCGCCGAGGACTTGGACAAAGCAATGAGGCAAGTACGCAATAAAACATTAGGTGTTAATGAGGCATCAAGAAATTTCAAAATTCCATCGCGAACCCTGAGAATTATGATGGGTAAATCAACAGTTCCACTCGGGCGTAACCCAGTATTTTCTCGAGAATGCGAGAAAAACTTAGTAGCTCATATACAAAAACTTGAAAGAGTAGGATTTGCTCCAGAACGGAAAGATGTTAAGGAAATGGCTTTTCAGCTAGCAAAAAGTCTGAATATAAAGAATCCATTTTCGGAAGACTATATGGTTTAGGGGTTTTATGGCTCGTAATTCGGACCTAAGCCAATGAAAATCAGAAGGACTATCCCTGGCACGGGCATATGGCGTAAATCGAGAGAGAATTTTTTGATTTGCTTGTTAAGATAAATGAAGAAAACGATTTTGCCAATCATCCTGAAGATATTTATAATATGGATGAGTCTGGAATTCAAATAAATAATTAACCTGGAAAGGTTGTCGCAACAAAGGGAGCCCGAGATGTTTACACACTTACTAGCTGCGAAAAAGGTGTAAATGACACTGTTATTGCCTGCTGCAATGCTCAAGGAAACTTCATTCCACCTGTTTTGATTTACAAGGGGACCTACAACAAACCTCAATTTTCTGAAGGACTTCCCCCTGGGTCAGAAGTTTTTATGATAAAAAAATCATCATATATGAAATGGTTCGAAGAAGTTTTCCTACGCCACAAAAGCTTGTGAAAGGCTGTTCAAAGCTCTCATGGCAACAATATACGGCTTCTGGAAGTTGCAAAGGAAAATAATGTAATACTTTTGTGTCTACCAAGCCACACAACACATGCTCTTCAGCCATTAGATAGAGCCGTTTTTAGACCTCTGAAGGTATACTTCGCGCAAGAAGCAAAAGCGTGGATGGTAAGATGCAAAGACAAAAAACTAACACGCTACGACGTGGCAAAATTGATAGGAAGAGCTTGGGGAAAAGCTGCAACAATTGCAAACGGTGCACATACGTAGATTTCAAGTAATTAGGCGGCCAAAACTCGCTATTCAAAAAAACAACTAAAGATAAGATAACCATTTACTCAGGTAGTAAACAGTTCCGGGAATACAATGGGCAACCCCTCCCACCCTTCTTAGATGCGCAAGAGCTTCCCTATAGCAGTCGGAATTCGATAGTCGCTTTACGTGTACGTGTCTGTTCTCGGCGCTCCTAAACTTACAACTTTTGTAAAATTTGTATTTGTTTTCCAACTACTTCTTTTCAAGTGACAGTGATGGATTGCAGTAATTCAGGTAAGAACCTTTGTTTTTCAACAGTAACTTTTTTATTTTCTACTGCCCTTAATAATCTTTTTAGTTTTTAAAGATAGCTCTTGAAAAAAGTCAGTTTTTTTGTGTTTCTAACAATGAAATATGTCTTTTAACTAACTTAAGGGTCCGTCCGAGCAATGTTTTCTTTATTTTTCAATACTTTACTTGTATTTCTATTATACCAGTAAAAAATTGGCCGCGGAAACCCGCGCGTTTCGAAAATAAGAGCATTTGAATGTAAGGGGTCAAAATTGAGAAAAAATACCACGTTCGTGCAAAATTGTATTAATTCTAATTATTTTTTGTTTCAGGTCCATCTGGTGCCTCGGGTACTAAAATAGTGACTCGGAAGTACTTGTTTGAACAAGTGCAAGAACAAAATTTACCAAGTTTAAGGGAAAAACTCGATTCGTATGAAGATTTTCTTGTGATACGTTATGGGGACACTGAAAATGCTAAAAAACGTTTGAAGCAAAGGTATTCCTTTATCAAAACCGAATTCATGAAAAGATGGAAGAAAGCCAGTAAACACGAAAAAGTTTTCCTAGAAGATAACCGAGGTTGGTTAGAAGGAACTTTCGAGATTCCGATGGAATCGGCTTCTCCTCAAGGTAGACAAGCAAAATCTTTCGAAGATTTAAGTGAGCGAAGCAAAAGAAGAAAAACCGAAGAAATTCGTGCGACTTTGGAGCATGACGTCATCATCCACGCCGCACAATCTGTTTTACAAAACACTGGGCAAAGGAATGCTTCAAAAGTTCTCAAAGAAATTACTAATTCGCCGAAACGAGCCAGCAAATATAGATCTGCCTATTCTAAAGTGAATAACGACGACGACATGTTACCTCCGCTGACGCCTCTGCAAGCACTTCAGATGTTCGTGGAAGCTGATCTTTCAAGACGGCAATATGAAATTATAAGAGCAACAAACCCAAAACATTTCCCTTGCTACGACTTGTTGCTAAAGGCGAAACAAGAATGTTATCCCCCACAAGAATCCATGAATGTTACAGATACTTCGGCAGAAAGCAACTTACAATGCTTAATAGATCTTACTGTGACACGCCTCTCAATATTCCTGGAAGAGGTGCTAATTACGCTGAACGAAGAAGAAAGGAAGTCGTTAACGATTATCTGTAAATGGGGTTGTGACGGCTCTCAGCAATCCAAGTTTAAACAAAAATTTGAGCATGACACTGACTCTGATGGAAACATTTTCTTGAGTTCTTTTGTGCCGCTACGCATTGTTTGTAGAGAGGAAAACAAAAAAGTAATATGGCAAAACCCAACACCATCCTCGTCACGATTTTGCCGTCCTATCCGATTTCGGTATGCAAAAGAGTCTACAGATGTGACGAAGAACGAAATAAATTATGTGCAAGAGTCAGTTAGGCTGCTCAATAATACGATAGTCATTTTAAACAACCAAGAGTATCAGTTTGGCCATGTGCTTAAAATGACAATGGTAGACGGAAAGGTGTGTAACGCGGCCATGGACACGAAATCAACTTCGAAGTGCTACATCTGTGGAGCTACTTCTAAAAGTTTCAACGATTTAAACAAGAGGAATGATGTGAGCTCTGAAGCTCTAGAATTCGGATTATCAGTATTACATGCTAGAATTCGGCTTTTCGAAAGTATACTCCATTTAGCATATAAATTACCTGTGCAGAAATACAGAGAGAGGAAAACTACAGAAGAAAAGGAATTGGAAGCACAAAGAAAGTCCGAAATTCAAGTCAGATTTCGTAACGAAACTGGACTTCTTATAGATATGCCAAAGGCTAACTTTGGCAATACTAATGATGGCAACACGAGCAGGAGATTCTTCGACAACCCTGAACTGGCATCGGAGATCACAGGAATTAGCTTTGAGCTTATCTACAGGCTCAAAGTTATATTGGAGACTGTTTCAAGTGGTCATGAAATTGATGTCGCAAAATATGACAAATACGCATATGACACTGCGAAATTGTACGTGGACCTGTATGGATGGCATCCAATGACGCCGACTATGCACAAAATTCTGATGCAAGGTGGGCAAATCATAAGTCACTCGTTACTTCCTATTGGCCAGTTATCTGAGGAGGCAGCAGAAGCCCGGAACAAGCATTTTCGATCGTACAGGCTTAACTTTGCAAGGAAGTTTTCTAGAAAGGAATGCAATTTAGATGTATTTAACAGGCTTTTATTAACATCAGACCCCCTGATCAGCTCAAGCAGAAAAATCAAGAAACCTTGTCACAAAGTATTCCTTCCTGAAACTATGGAAATGTTGATGGCTGCCAAACCAAATACTTGTACCTAGAGATTGCTTACTTTGAAGTAGCTTACTTTCTCTCAAAGTAAAATATGTGTTTTATTTGTGATAAGTGTATATTTAAGATATAGATACATGACATTTTACCGTATTTATGCTTGTAATATATAATTCGTAAGACGTTTTTTTATTTTTTTGGTAATTGTAAAATAATATTAATTTTTTGGTATTTTATTGATGTAAATATGTTGCATAATCAATAAATATATTTTTTCGAATCAAAAAGGGTTTAATTTAATTTCCTATTGTACGTATAGCTATTTTAGAGAAAAATATATTTTTGGCCGCCTAAATAATTGAAATCTACGTATGTGCGGTGTTTCAGCATTAAAGTATAATCCTTGAAGTACTACGAGTGTCAATATTCTGTGACTCGCACTATACTATTAAGTAACGATACAAAAAAAATTAACCATTATCTTATAATTAACATAGAATAAGACTATATAACTAACAAAAATGTAAAACAAGTTAGCCTCTAAAATAAAAGTTACTGACCTCAATATTGTCTTTCATTTCATGCAGTATAAATAGACCTCAAGAGGAAAAAAAAACCAGTAGGCACGTACCGAGCACCAACGTTTTCGAGAACTACCCACACTTTATGTAAAGTGACCGTTTAGTTTTCACCCGCTGAAATTTTTATTTTTGCGGCGCGGACCACCTACCTTCACTTCGATTCCGAATTACGCGTCGGGTACCCTCGGCCGGCCGAGCCGAACGCTTCGGTAGCGTAGACGGTCCGACCGTATTCGCGCGATGTCGTCGCGTAAAACGGAGGATTACTTTAGTAGCTGGGAGAGCTGTTTGAGCTCGCGATCGAGGTCCGCCTCTCTCTCGAGATCACGGCGACCCGGTTACCGCTCAACCGCGGAGCAGCAAGTCAGGGAAGCGGATTTCCAGGACGCATCCGGGACCCCGCCGATAGATCTGGCAGGAGGTCCCCCAAATCAACCGGCAGCAGGTAATGTGCTGAATAGGTCCCCGCGTACTGAACATGAGTTCAACCTCCTGATGTGTGATCGCCTTCACGCCGCAGTCCAAAAAGCCGCGCTACCCGCCAATCATCATCGAGGCGATACCGGCCTGGGCGAGCCACCTACGTCTACTGAAGGAGAAGTTAGGTAGGTCCATCAACGCTCGCCCATATGGGATAGGGATCAGGGTGTTCCCGACTGACGACGAGGAGTTCCGGCTGATCCAGAGACACCTTGCGGAGCTGGAGAAAGAAAAACCTGCGGAGGTCAGCTGGTTTTGCTACTCCCCCACCCGAAGCCAGACCCCTGAAAGTGGCCATCAGGGGCCTACCAGTGGAAACCGACTTGGAGGAAATAAAAAACGACCTCCAAGAACAGGGAGTAGAGATAAGATACATAAGGCAGATTAAGGCGAGGCAGGGCAGACCGGGCTCCATTTACTTCGCCGAGGTCGAGAGGACGGCCGATGCCAGGCACAAGATCTATGAGATCCGTGAGATCTTATGCATGCCTGGCATAAGGATCGAGGACTGGCGCGGCAAGAGAGGCGTCCGTCAGTGCCACCGCTGCCAAGGCTACAGGCATTCCAGCTATAACTGTCACAGGCCCATCGCGTGCGTCCGATGCGGCGGTGCGCACCAGGCCAAAGAATGCACCAGACCCATCACTGACGCACTCACACGTGCGCAAACTGCAATGGGGTGCACACGGCCAACAGCCCGGCCTGCCCAACTCTGCGCAGGGAGGCGCGGAACAAAAAGGCAGGTACCGTAGCCCTCACTCAAACAATCAAGAGACCCCCCCATGCCCACAAGAGCAGTAGAGAGTGCCGGCCAAAACCTCATGGCCCCGGCAAACGACCCCACGCCCAGGGGCCAAGCACCCGGGGCGAGGAAAAGGAGGAAGAGGGCCAGGAAGGGCTAAGGTCAAGCCCCCTCCGTACGGCCCCCACCCCAACAACCGCAGCAGCAGCAGCAACCCAAGAAGGCTAAGGCCGCACGCGTCCAGGTATCCTCGTAGGCAGTACAGGACTCCAACACCGCGAGAGGTAAGAACGTAGAAGTTGCGCTTATGATCCTGCAGGATATATTGAAGGCCGTCAGAGACGGACGTGACCCGATTCCGGTCGTCCTTAATGGGATGGCCAAGATACTGGGGGTCTAATGGCTACCCTACGGATTCTGCACTGGAACGCGTGCAGCCTCAAGGGCAAACAAACGGCCCTAAGACTGATTATGAGGGAGCAAAACATAGACGTAGCCCTCATATCAGAAACGATGCTTGGCCCCAAAGACATCCTAGTTTCCCCGGGTACATAATGTACAGGGAGGACAACCGACTAGCAGTCCACAGAGCGTACCGTGGACTGGCGGTGCTGATGAGGCGCACCTTGATTCACCAGCTCATTCCTCCCTTGGGGATTCAGAAGATAGATACTTTAGGCGTCCAGGCGTTGGTGGGGGGCAGCGAGATCAGGTTGTTCGCAATCTACCACCCGTGCCAAGTCACCCTCACCACCACGGACCTGGACCAGCTCATGGACTCGCCCCTCCCAACGATAGCGGCCGGCGACTGGAACGCCAAGCACCCATCGTGGAATGCCTCCACCACCAATCCATCCGGGCGGTGCCTCTTCTACAACGGGATGTACCTACGTGAGGGATGCTCCGCATCCCCAACCCCAAGACCCCCACGTTGTTACGTGGGGCGCACATTGCCGTGGCTAGGAGGCCACGCCTCGAGACCACTTACCCCCTTCAAAGCCATTTGAAGAGAGCTGACCACGATTGATTGAAAAAAACCAGTTACCGCGCAACAGTCGGAACAAGCACAGTGGATTCTGCTCCAACAAATTCGGTGCCAATTATAACAATTGCAAGTAAATTTGATAGTTTCCTAATTAAACTTTTTTTATTTTTTTATAACAACCGGGACACAAAATAGTGAAAATATAAAAAAAAATCGCATTCAATCGAATGCGAATTCTCGAAATCGAATCGCAAGTA
Organism: Scrobipalpa costella; assembly: GCA_949820665.1. Taxonomy (NCBI): domain Eukaryota; kingdom Metazoa; phylum Arthropoda; class Insecta; order Lepidoptera; family Gelechiidae; genus Scrobipalpa; species Scrobipalpa costella. Next base: position 16,064,468 of record OX463315.1, read on the forward strand.
CTACAATGGGAAAAATTAAAGAAACAAGACTTTGTGATTGCACACCTTAAAACATGGGTACATACACTACCATGGCAATTTGTATATTTCTACTTAACACCAAAAGAATTCAGCGATCTACAACGTAAAAACCATACTGTTAAAGTGAAAAAAGTGAATATAAAAATAGTGAACCTTGGCAATACTGCCCTCCAAATCATAAACGCCGTGGGGCATTTTTTTCAAAAATGAGTTTATTACATATTCTGAATCAGCGCGGGAAAATCTACCCGGGAATGAAACCCGTTTTTCGCTTGCTATATTAGATATAAGAAAAACAAAAGTCATGAACGCCGTGGGTGCACCCTCGATATCGATTTTACTAAGAATGTGTGGAGTAAGATATCTTACGCCTGTTGAATTTGCAGAGCGCTACCTTTTTGTTCACCTTTCCTACGCATAAACGACGTGGGTGCGGTGAGGCTCTTTATTCTATGCTATTCATTGATACAAACTTCATTACATCCATAGCATAAACGCCGTGGGGCTCATAAGTCGTTAATACGTAATAAAATGTTATTCCAACAGTGCTCTATCCATAGCATGAATGCCGTGGGAGTAATTTATCGAGCACCGCTCCTATATCAGTGAAATACTGTTATTGCTCCTATAGTAACCTAACCGACCCTACCTGCAGACCCAGGGAGTGTACCCACCAGAGTAACACTTCTTAAAAGTTGCCTTAGGATATGTACTACCAGTGTGAGACCCATTCAACCCATTATGCCAGATTGCAAGCTTTGTCCTGATTTTGATCCTTAGCAGCCGTACTAATAGAGGAAGCGAGATAGAGATCTCCTGTGCAAGCGGCATCGGTGCAGTGCCCCCGCGGCGGTCAGCCATTATTTTGCAAATTACCTTTGACCCATAATTGTGTTTCGTGGAAGTAATTTGTTTTATTGAGACAATTAATTATTGTTTTCGTTAGTGTTTTGTTTCTTATCACTGCAATAACGATGCATGATATCAAGGCGTTATGTGAAAGACGAAAGTTCGTTTATGTAGTTACTCAACTTGCTTATCTAATGATATTATATTTAAACTTTGTACTTGCATGTTATTTTAAGTGCTAAAGTAAAGTAACTGCATAAATAACTTTGTAAGCCCATACAAATATATAGGTTTACAAAGTTACATTTGCAGTTGGTGTATGTAGAAATCTGAACCGAAATTGCAAAATATTGTAGTTTTTCCTTAATTTGTACACTAAACACTAATTGTGTTCTAAATTGGAAGCTTCTATGTCTGCTAGAAGTGCTTTAGACTTTTGATGGTCGGTCAGCCAGTGAGTCAGTGAGTGAGTGACAAAATTAAGCATTGATTAGTTATAATTCCTAAACTACTATGTTATCACTAAACGCCGAATAAGTGTTATTCATATTGATAAATCTCCTATCTCAACGTTTCGACCCTTTACGTCTTCATGAAGAGTGAAAATCACACACCACCGCCCGCCGTGTGTGACCTGACCTCCGACTCCGACTGCGGTTCGCTGCTCGCTGCGCCCGCGCTGACAACACGACAGGTGGCGCTGCAGTCGAAACTGGAGCTAAGTCTTGGATTGTTGGTTGATTTGCGTTTATCAAAAAGTTCGAAAACATGATACTGACTCTATCTTAATTATTCTCTAGGTTTTCGGACGCAGGTAAGACAGATCTTAGTACCGGTTTCCACGATTGCGATAACAACCACCCATAGTCTCTATTGAAATATTCGTTCTTCGTAAAATACGAGAAACTATCGAAATAAGTCAACGTCTAAATTTCAATACAGACAGTGGGTGGTTGTTATCGCAATCGTGGAAACCGATACTAAGATCTGTGTTATCTGTGCGAAAACCTAGAGAATAGTGAATATGGTGTTCGAACTTTTTGATAAACGCAAATCCACCAACAATTCAAGATTCAGCCCCAGTTTCGACTGCAGCGCCACCTGTCGTGTTGTCAGCGCGGGCGCAGCGAGCAGCGAACCGCAGTTGGAGGTCACCCACGGCGGGCGGTGGTGTGTGATTTTCACTCTCCATGAAGAAGACCCTCGTAAAGGGTCGAAACGTTGAGGTCAAACACCTCCGTTAAATAAACAAGTGAGTAGTCGTGTGATTAATCAATCCTAAACTAATACTTCAAATTAAATAAAACTTGAAATATATCGTGTTTATACATGCCCTCGATTCTGGCCGCCTCATTCTTAATTAATTTTAAGATAGCGCTGTCACTTTCTTTACTGTGACAGAAGAACAGGATAGCAAATAAACACGTGACTTTCACATTCCTTATTTGACGTAAGACACTTTAAATAAGAACTGAGCATAGGGCATATTCCTTATCTTACGTCAAATAAGCAGTCTTATGTCTGATTAAGGAATGTCAATTTCATGTGCTTATTTGCTATCATGTTTTTATGTCAAAGTAAAGAAAGTGACAGCGCTATCTTAAAATTAGTTAAGAATGAGGCGGCCAAAATCGAGAGCAATGCCTGCTTTGTTAATGAAAATTCAGTCTCCTAGTTTTCTCCTCAACAAAATTATAGGGGGTCGGAATCGGAAATGTCCTGAAGCCGTATATTTAAAGCGCTCGAACCGAATTGCACATCCGAAATACTAAAATTCACATGGCAAATTTTACGAAAATCACATGAGGAAGTAACTCTTTCGTAATACGCATTGGAGTTCGAGTGGTTCATAAATACGGATCCGCTTTGAGAAAAGGATAGTACGGCCGTGCCGCTTTTTGCTTGACTTGGGGGGTTATCTAATCTTGACCACTTTGAAAAAGAAATTCACTTACTTAGATATATGAAAATATCGAAATACTTTAAATATAAATGTATCATACTTACTGTTTTTGATTTCAGATCGGGATACAACGGAGTTACTACAGAAAGTTGTAATCAAATTGCAAGGTTTAAACCAAGACGATCGGACAACGGTAGACAACGACGACGACAAGACGACGGTAGATCCTACTATTAGCGAACTGACGACTCCTAGCCCAAAAAAACATTTTGCTAATTCGAATAGTTCTGAAGGCGTAAATAATATTACTGTTCACAATAAAATAACAGACCTAACATCTGAAGAAAAGAACTCACAAAATAAAAAAGAATTAGAAGAAGAAAAATATAGTTTTTTAAAGTGTCAAGAAGTTTTACTTCCTTCAGATGATGAGATTGATAATTTTTTATCAATTCAAGGAAATGCACATTTGCTTTCAACTGACAACTTCGATCCTTTTGCTGAATCGGACAATAGTAAAGATTTAGATTATATTCCAAGTGTAACTGAAAACACTGATGAATCTGATACAGATATTTGTCAAAAAAAAAGAAAAGAAAATTGTGATTCATGAGAATATACCTATTGGTACATGCTCCGCTGACTAAAAATAAAATTTCCCAAAATAAAAACGAGAATAATAATGAAATAGTACAACATTGTGGATATAGCTCATGTAGTGAAGAAGTATTTAGTACTTGTCATAAATGTCTTTGTTTTTTATGCTGGAACCACTTTGATGACAAAACAAGTTACGAAGATTGTCTTAATCACACATCATATTTGAACAACAAAAGCACAAAAAAGAGTTTGAAAAATAATTTCATCGTTATGAAAAAGCCATTTATCATACAAGCTAACACTAGTAACAAAGATTCAGAAAATAATTCTAATAAAAAACAAAAAAACATTGAGGAAATAAAGAAAATAATTAACAACCAAAATGAAACCGATGATAGAAAACAACATTGTGAGCACATTGGTTGCGAAAAAGATATATGTAGCACTTGCGATATTTGTTCATGTTTTTTATGTGTGGACCATTTCATGTGCCTTAGCTCGGATAATAATTGTGATCAACACAAGCCCAAAATTCTAAAAGAAAATGCAAATACTATTAGAAAGAATAAAAATAATTCAGAGAAGAATGACAAAGACACACCAAAAACAAAAGACATGACTAAAAAACAAAACCAAACCAAGGACAAAGTTGAAAATCAACACTGTGAGCATATTGGTTGCGATAAAGAAATATGCGCGACTTGCTCTATTTGTTCATATTTTTTATGTGTAGATCATTATATAAGTCTTGGCCTGAATCATAGTTGTGATGAACACAAGCCGTATATTACAGAAAAAGTGGGAGAGGGACCTGTTCTTACGAAAAGTGGCAATCTTAGAAAAAGGAAATTGTATTGTGAAGATTTGGCTAAAAGGAAAGAAAAGAAAATGTTACTGAATAAAGAAAAGTTTTATATGAAGGCGCCTTGTTCAAGTTTGTGTAAAAAACAATGCTCATCTAACTTTGATAATAACATGCGTGAATATATACATAAAACTTACCACAATTTAAACTGGGAAGCTCAAGGTTTATTTATGGGAAATAATAATGGTTCCGACAAATAAATAAATCTCCAGCTATCTCTGTCCGACTTTTATTCTAATTTACCAGCGTTATAATAATATACCGACAAAAAAATTCAAAGCATACCGAATAAAATACCTAAATTTTGCTGACACCTATGAACACAATCAAATTACATTTCTACTTAAAAATATATTAAACTTCGAATAACAAAACTAAACTTCTGAATAAAATACTGAACCTCCGACGAGATTACTGGGTTACTGACAACAGAGGTCATATCAAAATAATCATTCTTTTACGAATTTTATGAGTTATTTACTTTTCTAGTGTTGGTTACCAAATATATTTTTTAACTCTCACCGGACCGCGCGAACGGCGTTTGGGTCGCGTTCGGGTGTTTTCGCGTACGTTCGGCGTGACGTCGGAAGTTTCGAGCGCAGTGCGCTTGCAACGACAGGTCGCCGCGTGTTTCGTTTGTTTGTTTACATAAATAATTATAATATTTGTATTTGTAGTTGAAACTAAGGACACTGAAGTATGGATGAGGTACCTGTGTACCGTTCTGACTCTGATGAGGAAGAAGTGGGAGCTGAACCGTCAGTACCGGCGAAGAAGAGCCGTCATATTAAAAGTTGGGTGTTAATCAAACGGTGCAGTGAACAAGAAGCAGAAGAATTTGTGAATGATGAAAAGACTTGGTCAAGAAATTATACGCGGGATAGTGAAGAAGGCCAAAAACGGTTCTATCGTTGTAATAAAGTAAAATCCAAAGGGCCACAGTGTGATTGTGCCTTGTATTTATTGTTTGTGAACGATTGCGAAGATGTTCTTATTTTTAAGACTACTTCAGAGCACAACCATGACCAGATTGGTACGCGAAGTGATTACGGAATTTCGGAAAATGTTAAAAGAGAAATAAATAAGCTGTTTGATTTACGTATAAAGCCAAAAGCTATATTAGAGGCTCTGAACAAGATTAAAGGGATAAAGGTCCCTTCTAAAAGGCAACTTAATAACTACTTATATGACAGAAGGCGCGAAAAGTATGGAAGAGCTACAATTTACTTAGGTGAACTTGAAAAGTGGATTTTCGATCGAACAACTATTCCCGATGATGAAAATGAAGTTTTTGTGTTTAGCTATTACGTGCTAGAAGATAAAGTACCAACTTTTCGTCTTGCATTGTCAACAAAAAAATTACTCAACATTGTTTGTTCCACTGACGTACTTCACATAGACGCCACCTACAAACTCATATGGCAAGGGTTCCCTGTTTTAGTTCTTGGTACCACTGACAAGAACCGCAAGTTTCATCCGCTTTGCCTTGGTATCTCCACAAATGAACGTCAAGAAGATTTCCAAATGATTTTTGGTGGCCTCAAAGAAAAGGCACTAAGTTTATTTGATCACATATTGGAACCTAGAATTTTAGTTTGTGACGCTGCTCAGGCTATAATAAATGCTTTCATAGAAGTTTTTGGTAATGCACCTGTTGTTCGTATGTGCTGGGCTCACGCGAAGAAAAATATGCAACAGAAAGTTCAGAAAACCGTCCACAAAACAAAACAGAAAGAAATCATACAGGACATAGACACGCTACATAATGCTACATCATATGAAGTATTTAATGCTGCGTCACAAGCATTTGTTGAGAAATGGCAGACTCAAACCGAGTTTGTTAACTACTTCCAAGAAGAATGGTTAAAAAAGCATCCGAATTGGTTTTTAGGTGCAGCGCCGTGTTCACCTGTCACAAATAATGCGTTAGAAGCTTTTAATCGGAATATTAAAGACCACAACACCTTACGTGAACGTTTTCCGCTTTCACATTTCTTGGCCATTGCGACTGAGATGGTTGGTCAATGGTCTATACAAAGCTGCAAAGAATCTTTACCTGAAGAACCTACTATTGAGCTAAAGGATTGGACTGATGGTTATTGCTGGGCAAAAAAAGATTTAAAGATAAAGATTTTATCATCCAACACAGCATACACAGAGTACTTGATCCCAAGTAGCCAAGTAGGAGACGTAAATTACGGCGAACAGTGGTTAAACTTCAATGATTACAAGAGGAAACATTTTCCTTTCTGGAAAGTCAAGGTCCCAAAAAATGGAACTGAAAATGTAAATTGGAAAAAAGGATCCTGCACTTGCCCGCAGTTTTATAAAAAATACATTTGTAAACACCTTCTTGGGCTCGCTATCAGATTGAAACTCGCGACTCCGCCTTTGGAAGCGAAAGCATTACCTATAGGACAAAAAAGAAAACGGGGTCGTCCTACTAAATCCAGACCTGCTCTTATAATTCAATGAATTCTTATAACGCGAAATATTATTAAGATTAGGTACTACTTACCTACCTCTTTATTTTAGGTCATAAGAAGAAATGATGACATTTTCTACTACTGATTAAAGAATATTTTAGATATAATAAACTGAATTTTATTTTATTCTTTGCTCCCTGTACCTGTAGTAACTAGAATTCATGATTATAGTAAGTACATTTTTGTATTTTTAATAACTTTCTGGACAAGCGCCAACAATAGAAATTTAAGTATAACATTGTAGTAAAAATAGCACAGAGTTTATGAAAAATTAAATGTAATTGATGAATTTCTAGTTGGCAAGTAAAGGTAATAATTACAAAGCATTGTTATCAGTAGAACATAATTTTATATGGTAAAAAAGTATTACAGCAATTAACAGTCATAAGATTTTTTCTGAGATTTAAGTATATCATTCAGTCGTTTCGTCATTTTTAGTCGGACAGAAGTAGTCGGAGATTTAGTATTTCGGGCAGTAAATATTATATTTTTAGTAAGGACATTTTTAAATTTATTATCGGAACTTTTATTACTACCCTTTATTTATTAAATCTTTAGTCGATGTGAATCCTGTCGCAAGAAGAAAACTAAATACCTCACCAAAGAGATATTACACGTATGATAACATTTTTTTTGACAAGGAGCAGAACAAAGTTGAAGTATGTAAAACCTTCTTCCTATCTACTTTGGGATATGATCCCCGAAATGACAAGAGAGTGTGTTTAGCGATAAAAAAATCTGCTGACAACCAAAAGTCCTTAAAGGGCAGTTATGAAAGGAATAATAAAATTGACCGTGAAACTATCAAACAACATGTGATGAAATACGAACCCTCTATCTCTCATTACAGACGTCAACATGCCCCGCACAGATTATATTTGCCCAGCGATCTAAACATAAAAATTATGTACAAAAAAAATTGTGATAGCCACCCTGACATGAAAATATACCTTGAAACTTATCGAAAAATTGTGACTTGCGAACTAAATATATCTTTTACAAAGCTGGGACATGAAGAGTGTGAACTTTGTGCTTCCTTCCAACTGCATAGCAAGGACCATGTTCAAAATCGGGTAATGGATTGCGAAATTTGCTGCGATTACGAAAAACACACGAACCAATACACTTGCAGTAGAGTGGAATATCAAAAAGATGTACAAAAGTCGAAAACTTCAGACACAGACACAGTATTTTGCTCAGTGGACCTGCAAAAAGTGGTAATGTTACCCAGAATGGAGCAGTTTAAAACTGCTATATTCTGTCCCCGTATTGTCGTGTACAACGAAACTTTTGTATCGCTTGGATCATCTTCTCCTGATAACTTACCACACGCAGTGATTTGGCCGGAGTCTATTGCAGGAAGGAATGCCGAAGATATTATTTCGGCTTTCCGAGCATTTTTCTTACAAAAACGTGACATAAAGCACATCGTTTTATGGGTGGACAATTGTTCGTCGCAAAATAAAAACTGGGCGATTTTTTCATTCCTGGTAGAAATTGTTAATAGCAATTTGATATCAGCTGAAACGATAACTTTTAAATACTTGGAGCCAGGCCACACATTTATGACAGCTGATAGTTACCACCATCAAGTGGAACTATCATTAAATCGAAAGAAAAAAGTTTACGACTTGAGTGACTTTTTAGAATGTGTACAACATGCCAATTCTGGACAAAGTGTTGTTACTGAAATGAAGGTCTGCGATTTTTATGATTATACCGATGTATCGTCACAACAAAAACTCCGGAAAAGAAATACAAGATGCTATATGAAAGATATTGCGTCCATTAAAGCACAAAGAGGAAATTTTAATTTAAAATTTAAAACAAATCACAATGATGAAAATGAAGAAACTTTAGATTTTTTGATGAATAAAATAATAAAAACCCAAAAATTTCCTGAAAGATCGGTTAAAACTGCTGCTAGAGGGGTTGCCACGACCAGAAAGGAACAAATATTAAAAAAACTTGTTCCATTGATGCCGCAAAATAGAAGGCAGTTTTGGTTTAATTTAGAAGAATCCGAAATAGGAGAGGAGGCTGAGGCTTTATATAATTAAGTGTGTAGGTGATGAGACTCCGTAGTCGTTGTTTGAGAAAACAAAGTCCGCAGTAGCTGGGTAACAATACTTTATTCAAACATCAAGCAAGTACAAAGCCAGGAAGGGTTGAAACGCCAGGGAACAAACAGCGGCGCGTTAAGCAAAATAGGCACGAGCCAGGTGTTCAGGGCAGCCCAAAGCACACTAGCTGGCCATACAGATTATACTATACATGACTAGGCCCGTACACTTCCACCGACAGGCGTAAAGCTACGTGCACTGAGACAGTAAGCGCAGAACAATCCCGGTGAGGTTTCTCCACACCTTATACAGTCGTCGTGAACACAACGATACCGCGTTTCTAATACTAACACCGCCACCTGTATTCAGCCACTAGTACTAATGTCCGTAGTGTTGTGGTTGTCCATCTCCTTACAAGTGTGCTTTTGTCAATTAAACAACGACTTTGTATTTTTTTAATAACTATTTCTTTAGAATACATACTTACTTTTTATCATTTTATTATTGCTTCGTACCCCTTACATAATTTATCAAATAATCACAAATTGTTCGTATAAAAGTTTATACTAACCACCTGTCTTATTCAAACTCAAACAATTCCTACTTATAAACGCAGTGAGATACCTTACGGTATTGCTAAGGTAAATCTAAAGTGTAAATCCTACGCATAAACGCCGTAAGTAACAACTCCACGGCGTTTATGCCTAGTAAAGCCTACTGAAAAGTCAATGTGTCGCTAGGCCGTAAGTACATTTTATTAATTTAACGCGAACTGTCTAAAGATAATCAAAATATTGTGATAAATCTGGGATCTGTGAGGTTGGTTTTACCTAAAAAAGTTCTTACTTGCGAAAAAAAAGCTTTGTAGTAGTCGTGACAACGATAATATTCAGTAAAAACTTTGAAGGCTTATTTCTCGGAACAGTGAAATGTGCCCCACGGCGTTTATGATTTGGAGGGCAGAATAGAACTTGTAACAGCATCAAGAGCTGTATCATATGCAAACGCAAACTCACAAACATCGATTGGAGTATATGAAAATTTAGATGAATTTTAGATGGTTCCACCATTCATATGTGGAAACAATGTCCAACACAAAGACTTATATGGAATAAGTTATAAATACAACGACTACTTCAAGGCAGCAAAACCAGCAGACAATACCCTCAAAGATGTACATTTCCACGACCATGGAGCAGCCCAACAACCTAATTTTATAGACAACAGAGGAAGTTTTTTTTTTTTTTAGATATATATAGGCGAGCATTTGTCCGCCATCTCACCTGGTGGAAAGTGACGATGCGGACTATGTTGAAGCATACTCACCTATGTAGTGCCTATTCACTCTCGCCTTGAAAAGGCCCAGGTTATATTGTTCCGGAAACAGATCCGCCGGCAGGGAGTTCCACTCCTTAGCCGTTCGCATTAAGAATGTGGAAGCGAACCGCTTCGTGCGAATTTGTGGTATATCCACGACATAAGGGTGGAACCCCTGTCCACGCCTCGTGCTCCGCAGATGGAAAGGGGAGGGGGGTATAAGGTCATGAAGTGCTAACGCGCACTCCCCGAAATGTATCCTGTAAAATACCGACATGCACGCCACTCTGCGACGGTGCTCAAGGTTCTGTAGTTTTGCCTCAACCAGTGCTGAGTCTCCAATGAGCTTCTTAGCACGTTTCTCGATTGAGTCTAAGGTAGCCAGCTGGTATTTGGCTATTAAGTTACTTAATTCATGTCGCACAAAAAGAACATGAACATGAAATACCATTAAATGACAACACCTTCATTATGCCACTACTAATCAAACAAGCAAAACTAATTTACAATGCAATAAACAGCATGGGAACTATATACGAAAAAGAATATAAAACTATTGATGGTACAATTCATAAATTTAACAACGGATTAATACACTTAGGTAACATACCAAGAGTGCAAGAACAAATAAATGAAGTTGAAATACATAAGCAGGGTACTCATCTAGCCGTGTAGCATGTAATATATCAGATACTGTATCAAGTGAGTACATAGGCAGAAGCCCGGGCGAGCTGCTCGCGCGTGATTTGCGGGGAGATCGCAGCGGCCCGCCGAGTGGCGGTATCGCTGTGAGCACAAAGCGGCTCGCAGTATGCGCGTGGACGGCAACACGATCGCTTGTGTAGTGAGTACGTAGGTGTGAGCTTCAAAAAAACGCGCGAACGTTCTTCACAATGGAGTGGACAGATGAAAAAGTTTTAAATTTAATTGAACTTTATCAAATTACTCCGGTATTGTAAAGGGTTCTGGGTTCGATTCCCAGGGGGAAACACAAAGTTGATATCTGAGAATTTATCACTTTGTGAATTTTTTCCCAGTTTGGTTAGGACATTGCAGGCTGAATCACCTGATCGTCCGAAAAGAAAAAGATTTCGTGCTTCGGAGGGCACGTTAAGCCGTCGGCCCCGGTCGCTGTCTTTGACAGTGGTCGTTACTCAAATCATGTCAGAGGCCTGATAGCTGTGCTACTAGGCGGTTTTAAAACTCTGACACCAGGGTTCATCGGGTTGATAGACTCAATACCCACTCGACAGAAGAAGAAGAAGAAGTTAAAAATTACTATTTATGATTATTTTTTAAATTATTATTTAAAAATAATCTGTGTATGCTTGGGAAAATATTGGACAAGCTATGGGGGTACACATTAATGCTACATTGGACGAGAAAATTACAGTACTAACAAGGCTATTTTGCGAATTCTCTGCCGAACAATGGCGAAAATGCGACGACCACGTACAAAAAAACGAACAAGAATACTGGAATCATGATATGGGATTTGATACTGTGATGGACGAAATTATTATAAACTTACAAGATGATTCGGACTCAAGTTCAGAGTTCAGAATCAAGTGAGTCAGAGGATATGTCAGAGTAATTTCATATATACTGACATTTTGTATTTTTTATGGTTCATCGCGATGCTACTTTACAGCTTACAGCTTGATTCAGAGGATATGTCAGAATAATTTCATCAAATTTGTTTTTGGTTTATTTCACTATTAATTACAATATAATTAAATATGTACAATATAAACCACTTAATATAAGCTTCTAAAAGTTAAATTATTTTTTATTTATTATCAATAATTGAACAATAAGTCACGATATCTCGAGATTGGTCATCACTGTGTAATCTCATGTGCGTTGCGAGCAGTAGGCAACCCGCCCCCTTACCCCTGTCGCCACCTAAGGCGCGGCCAACTAGTTCCGCGCGATCTATAATAAACCAGCTGTGAATAGATTCTACGATTTATTAGAAAGTATCAAAGAAAAAAAAAAAAAATCCGGCCAGATATGATATTTAACATGGATGAAACTGGTGTGAGAACTTCAGCTACAAAACAACCCAAGGTGCTGTCAGTTTATGGAAAAAAGCAAGTAGGGGCGGTTAGCAGCTTAGAAAAGGGAACATTTACAACAGTTGTCTGCTGCTGCAGTGCCTCCGGAAATTATGCACCGCCACCCTTCCTTATTCTTAAACGAAAAAGATTCCAAGCTAGATTGCTTGATGGTTCATTGCCAGAGTGTGAAGCTTCGGTTTCTGATAGCGGTTGGATTAATGGCGAAATATTTTTGGAGTGTCTTCGAGTTTTCGTCAGTTGGATCAGAACAAGTCAGGATTGTAAAGCTTTGCTACTGTTAGACCAACCACGAATCGCATAAGTACTACCCTGCATTGGAATACGCCACCAGCAACAATGTTGTATTTTTGACAATACCACCGAGTACATCACACAAATTACAGCCACTAGACGTGGCTGTATATTCACCATTCAAAACATTTTTCGAAATTGAAATCAATAAATTTGAAAAGGCTCACCCAGGTCGAGTGATCGGACAGTATGATATTGCAAGATTAGTGACTCAAGCTTATCTAAAATCAGCCCCACCGCAAAATGCCATGAGTGGCTTTCGCGCAGCCGGAATTCAACCGTTTGATAGACATGCCATTCCAGAAGAGTATTATGCACCTGTTGCTATTTACAGTCGAGACCAGTATATTCCAGTTGCAGAAACGGTGGAGATCTCAAGTGCTGGATCTGATGGTCTTGAACAGCAGCCGGTAAATGTTTCTGAGCCTGAACCGTCGGAGATCACAGGAGCTGGATCTGAAAATGTTGGACAGCAGCCAGAAAATCTTCCTGAGATTGTGAACCTGACGTTTGTACAAAATGAAGCTTCTCCACCAAGTGAAAGTGTTCCTTCAGAATACGTTCCATCTGAGCTGAATATTCCGAATATAAATTCAATGGATGGAGCAACTACACCACCAATTAACAGGTCTCAGAATACCAGTATCCTACAGGAAATATATCCGTTGCCTCAAGCCGTTGAGAAAAAGACGAACAGACGCAGAAAACTGCAAAAGTCAGAGGTTTTAACTAGTACGCCCATAACAATCCAACAAAGAGACAAATTTGAAAAAGCGATGATAAAACAGGTGAAGACACAGACAACTAAGAAAAACATACAAAAGGAAAACCTTAAAAAGTAAAATCCGTCGACGTCTGGTTTACCAAAGCGTAAGAAGAGAACTTGTGAAATAGAAACAAGAGAAAAAGACTGTTATTGTTTAGAATGTAAAGAATTATATATTGACCCTCCGACAGAAGACTGGATTATGTGTTCACAGTGTCAGGAATGGGCACACGAGTCCTGCCTTCATACAGTGGTCACGGATCCTTCTTTTGCAAACTTTGTTTTGACTAGAACCTAATGTTACTTTTGCCCGCATCAGTATTCTTTTTTTTTTACCCGTCTTGGGTAACCTTTTTACCCTCCCCTTGTGGGTAAAACGGGTTTTTTCTAGGTTAATAAAAAAAATATAAACGACAAACATTGATTATATGATTTATTTATTTTGATTGCCAAAGAAGTAATGTTAATTTCTGTTCACTTTAATTATAAAATATCCGACGATTCCTGTGAATTTTACTTAATGATCCTTAACATGCCTTTTTTGCTCGACCTTCCCCTATACACAGATGTCAGTATACTGGGAGTAGGAGCAGTCCTAAAACAGCCGCAAAAAAAAAAACAATGAAGTGAAACCAGTAGCGTATTTCTTAAAGAAATTGAATGAAATCCAAAAAAGGAAAAAGGCTATATATCTAGAATGCTTAGCAATTAAAGAATGTGTGAAGTATTGGCAGCACCTGTAAATAGGCAGGAAGTTTACAGTTTTCTCAGACCACAATACCTTGGAGAATATGAATATAAAATCAAGAACAGATGAAGAGTTAGGAGATCTTACATACTACCTATCACAATATGACTTTCAAATAAAGTATTCTCCAGGAAGATATAACACCGAAGCTGATTGCCTAAGCAGGAACCCAGTATTAGAACCGAATGTAAATCAAGATGAACAATTAAAAGTAGTCAACATGATAAAATTGGAAGACATTATAGAAGATCAAGTCAAGAATGAAAAAATACTAAACGGAACAGACAAATGAATAGCAAGAAACAATGTTTTTTATAAGACAGTAAACAAATCAGAGAAAAAAGTTCTGAAAGAGAAATTTAGTATAGAACTCATCAAAAGAGTACACACGGATTTGGGTTATATAGGAATTAAACAAATGCAAAGAACTATCAGCTCATTGTATACGGCAGAAAACATGACAAAAAACATAAAGATATCTGTGATAGTTGTGAAGTATGTAAAAAAAATAAATCTAGAGGACAAAATAAATATGGATTGATGTCCCACTTGGGACCCGCCACAAAACCTTTTGAGATATGCTCCATAGATAACATTGATGGATTTGGAGGTTCAAGTTCAACGAAAAGATACTTGCACTTTTTATCGGGTTTTCAGTGATCGATACCGTTCTAACGTACGCACGTACTTCTTTGCACTTCTACTATTTGAAGAGATTAAAATGATTTTTTTGCATTTATAAGTTGTAACTTAGTATCAATTTAACGGCCTACAAATTTGCTATTCAACGGTGAAAATAGTTTTTCAATTGGAACAAGGACTGCTGAGATATGAAGAAAAATATTTTAAATTAAATCTTCAACGGCGCCGGACCTGACCTACAACAACAAAGCAGACCTCATCGTGCATCGCCGAGTGTGCTCCCGAGGACCAACGAGTGAGCGGGGTCAACGACCGCCCTTGGCCGCCGGACGCAGGAGCGTAGCAAGCACATAGCAACGTGCGTAGCGGCGTCGTAGAGGACTGCTACGCTGCTACGGAACAAACTGACGCATTACTTGAAGATCCATCGATAGCCAGGTTAGTGCTACGCGCCGCCAAACACATAGTAATATTGGAACCTGAGAAAATCAAGTTTCTTTTTGGACATTTTCTGTGCTTTGCTTTACACCGATTACTATTACTACGAAAGATTAGAAACATCATCTATAAACCACGGAACTCTCAACCTTTCAATATAATGGAATCAAGTAGTCACAAGGACGACAGTTCAGCCGCTAGCCGCAAGGTGGCAGCACTTTGCATCAAGTGCAACAGTCAAGATGATAAGAAAGCACTGTTATCATGCTCACAATGTAAAAGGGTTTTCCATTTTGATTGCATAGGCTTCTCAGAGAGGGTTTATAGGCTAATGGATAAATCAAAAAGGGACAACTGGATGTGCATAATATGTAAGCAAAAGGTACAGTTGGGTGCCCAAAATTTGCCTAAATCTCAACAATCAAATAAAATTCAAAAATCTTATTTGATTATCAGTAAAAGAAAAAGGTTCACAAAATGACAGCCAAATCGATTATGTAACACAGAGGAAAATGAGAATTCATTTTTCGCAATTCAGCCTCGACGATTCATGTCTTTCCTATAACTATACTAAAACACCTACATTGGAAGATGCTAAATCAAGACAAAAAATGTATGACTTAAAACATAATCTTGATAAGGCAAATAAATACATAGATCAACTACTACTCGAAATGGTGGACATAAAAAAGGAAAATGAACGATTAGAAAATCTTACCAACAGTTTAAAAAAAATATGCTCAGATACAGAAACACCTTCTCCAGGAATACGTAATCATTCTTTTAATAACAATGAACAACTACCAATTACCATGGTCGATGCCAGTATATCGAAGCGATTTTTTTTACCCACGAGTACACCTCTAAAATACACCACTAAAAACGCATCAACTCAAACTCACGAAGTTGAAAAAACAAATAGAGCACCAGTACTTAAAACATCTCAAACAAACAACAAAAAAAAGAAAATAAAAAAACTGAGACAGAAGATACAAAAAATGGTTACAAACTTAGCAAAACTACGAACCGAGAATGACAAATTAATCACAGAAATAGAAAAAATTGTTTTAAAAAATAAGCATATTGTAATCGACTTACCTTATGACGAAGAAGTAGCCAAAAACAGCCTACATAAAAATAAAATATGCATATTAAGCACAAATAAAAGAAACAAAGTATTACAAATTGCTGAGAATATTTTTGCAGATAAATACCAACTTTGTCACTATCTTATGCCAAATCGTGGAATAAAACAACTATTAGACGAAATAACACACAAAATATCAGACTTCACTATTACAGATTACTGCATTATTTTATTCGGCGAAGAAGATTTTTATTCATCAAACAACTACCAGGATTTAGTATTATACATACGAAAGGCTTTACAACATATTCGGCATACGAACATATTAATCTGCTCACCAACTTACAAGTGTGAAAGATATGCTAACATGTTTAACTGGAGAGTAGAAAACTTCAATAAACTACTTTATCAAGACTTCACATCAGATGAGTATGCATATCTGATAGATTCTAACCTAAACTTAAAATATGATGAAACTATGTTTCACCAACGCACTGGAAATTTGAATAACCTTGGTATAAAAACAATTTTTGATACTGTTTCTAAAATAATAACAAAAAATGAGGAATGGTACTATGAATCAACATATTGTGAGCGTGAACGTCAAAATCAAGAAATTAACTCTAGACAGATAAAAAATCAAAAAGAATTAAATATTCAATTAGAAAACAGTAAACCACTGGAAAACGAAGAACAATTAAGCGAAAACCAACAAACTCAAGAACAAATCCAGTTTTTTCGGTAGTAACGAGAATGTGTTTACTATATTACATTTTAATATTCAAGGTATAAAGTCAAAGATAGATGAACTTGAAATTTTAACATGTCAGAAAAATGTTGATGTTTGTTGTTTTAGTGAAACTTTCTTAAAAGAAACTAATGTGTCTATTATGCAGATAGATAATTATAAACAAGCTGCTAGTTCATGTAGATCAAGACAAAAATGTGGTGGTGTAGCTATTTATGTAAGAAATTCAATCAATTTCATGAATCTGAAATGGGTTTCAGATATGTACATTGAAAAACATTTTGAAAGCTGTGGTATTCAGATTCCAGAACTAAATTGTATAATTATATGTATTTATAAATCAACAAGTGGTAACTTTGATATATTTATGTATAATTTTGAATGTTTGTTAAATACACTGGTAGCTAAGAAAAGAAATTCCTCAAAAAAGGTCTTTATTGTAGGAGACTTCAATATCGATGTTCTTGTAGAGAGTGATAATGATAAAAAACAATATACAAAAATAAAGCAAAAGAAGGAATTTCTCAGTACTATGCAAGCTTATAAGTTTCATCCGACGATTTCGGAGCCGACAAGAATCACTGATCATTCTGAAACTTGTATTGATAATATTTTGACAAATATCAAAAAATATAAAGTTGAAGTTTTAAAATTAGAATATTCAGATCATACAGCACAACTAATATCAATTCCAACAAATGTATCTTTTCGTCAAAACTACTGGTATGTTCACAAAAGAAATCCAACGATGTATATCGAGATATTTGTGAAATATGTATCAAAAATCAACTTTAGTAATGTATACCAACAAAAGGACCCAAATTTAGCATATAAACAGTTTATGGAAATATTTAATCTATTATATGAACTTTGTGTGCCCATAAAAAAAGTCAAAATTACTTATAAGAGGCAGCCAAATTGGAAAACAAAAGGAATACTTATAGCTAGTAAAACTAAAAGAATTTTCCATCTACAATCACAAAAAAGTAAATGTTCAAAAATTAAATACTCTTACAAAAATTATTGTAAAATTTTTAAGCGGGTAACTAATAACTCAAAGTCATTATCTAATATTAAGTACATAAATCAACAAAAATAAAGCTACATGGTCCGTTATAAATCAGAATACAAAGGCCAATAACACTATAAGAGAAACTATTAAATGTATTAATAATAATGATTTACTGATAAATGAACCTAATATTATGTCGGATACATTAAATAAGCATTTTATTAATTTATGTAAAGCTCATACACCTAGTACTAATTATAAGCCAATAGCTCCAGCAAATTGTAAAAGTATGTTTTTGACACCAACTGATACATGCGAGCTAAAAAAAGTTGTAAAGGGTATGAAGAATAAAAAAAGTGTTGGCTTTGATAAAATTCCAATACAAGCAATTAAAGCAAGCATAGACTATATAGCAGGTCCCTTAGTACACATTATTAATTTAGCTTTTGAGTGTGGTTGCTTTCCAGATGATCTCAAAAAAGGAATAATAAAGCCTCTTCACAAAAAAGGAGACAAAACGAATATGAATAACTATAGGCCCATAGCTTTGTTACCAACTTTCTCAAAATTTATTGAAAAAATCTTATGCACAAGACTCGTTTCATTTTTAAACTAGCAAAATATTCTAAATCCAAATCAGTATGGCTTTCAAAAACAGAAAAATACTATCCAAGCTATTTTTAAAATTCTAAAACAAGTATGGGCTGCAATAAATAATAAAAGTACATGTATTGGAATATATCTAGATTTATCAAAGGCCTTTGATTGTGTATTGCATGACATTTTATTGAAACAATTAGACAATATAGGTATTCGTGGAAATGTGTTACGTTTTATCGAATCTTACCTCAAAAACCGGGTTCAAGCAACAGTTATTGACACTTACAATAAGGACACTAAGACAATTGAGACTATTCAATCAAGTTATGAAAATGTTATATTAGGCGTGCCCCAAGGAAGTGTCCTGGGGCCAATATTATTTTTAATTTATGTTAATGAATTACCATTAATTGTTAATCACTTATGTGTAATGTTTGCAGACGATGCTACTATATTTATACCAAAAGAAAACAATTGTGACTATATAGAAGAAATAAATAGAACTTTAGAAACTGTTGTAGACTACTTGGAATCAGTAAATTTAAAAGTAAATTTGGATAAAACAAAAATTGTTCAGTTTAGAAATTATAAAAAACAACATTATGATTTGCACGTTGTGAGCCGGGGCGAACAAATCCATGAAGTAAGTGAGATAAATTTCCTAGGTGTAACTATTGACACCCATTTAAACTGGAAATCTCATATTGAAAATATCAATAAAAGAATAGCTAGTAGTTGCTATGCCTTATCGGTTCTAGCTAATGTGACGTCCACTGATGTAGCCAGAAATGCGTATTATGGCTTTGTTTATCCCCTGCTCACCTATGGAATTGTTTTCTGGGGAAATTCTGTAAATGTCCAGTCAACGTTTGTTATGCAAAAAAGGTGTTTAAGAACAATATACAAAATGCAATTCACAGATTCTCTAAAATCAATATTTATTAATAATAAATTCCTCACATTGACATGCATTTATATTTTAGAAATTTGTTTATTTATTAAGAATGACCATGAAAATTTTGTAAAAAAATCTGACATTAGAAATAATTTGCGATCGTTTTATACCCATGACATATGTATTAAATCATCGACTTGCAATATAATGTATAAAAGCACATTAATTACGGGTATTAAAATTTTCAACCACCTACCTGTCTCGATTAAAATGCTTGAAGGTATGTCATTTAAAATTAAACTCAAGAAATGGCTTTTGGAAAAGGGATTCTACAGCTTAAATGACTTCTTTGCATGTTCTTAACTTATAATATTTAGTTATTAAGTCAACAGCTTTATAATATTGTAAATGTATTAGGTGCTAAATATGCTTTGCTTATTATTGTACGCCTGAAAAAGGCAAACTGTTGATACCATTGTTCCACATTGTACCATCAAACAACACAGTTAACAATAAAGAATTATCTTATCTTATCTTATCTTATCTTATCTTATCAGATCACTTTACCAGATACGCATACATTTTGACGTCAAGCACTCAAAATGCAAATGGGGTCGCAACCAAGTAGCGACCCCGAGGATGATCTACCACTGTCTGTACTCTCAGCGACATTTGCTCGGCCACAGCAAGTAAACGGCCCTTTTTATACGTCTAAAGATGGTACTAAATGGTACAAGAATTGTCAGCGTCCAAATGTACGGCTTCGTTCAGAGAACATCGTAACTAAGAAAGAAGGAGTAAAAGATAGCAAAGGATGCAGCTACAGAGTACGAATGCTGGAATATTTTTGTCACTTCAGATATGCTTAAAGAAATCTTGACTCCTACCAATTCGGAAATTCGCCATAGACAAACCAAAAGAGCCAGCGATAATGCTAAGATTCCTTCCTACATGCAAGAAACTACTTTATGTGAGCTGAAAGCATTCTTTGGCTTATTTTACATAGCGGGTCTCACTAACCGACAAAATTTGAAAGATCTTTGGCGAACTGATGGAACTGGTATTGATATATTTCGTACCACTATGTCACTGCAGAGATTCCAGTTTATTCAAAATAATATACGTTTTGATAACAAATCTACGAGAGAGGAGCGTAAAAAGACTGATAACATGGCTGCCTTTAGAAACATTGTTTGTTGAACGCTGTCAGAATGCATACTCTCCTAGTGAGTTTCTGACTATAGACGAAATACTACTAGCATTTCGAGGTCGATATCTGTTTCGAGTCTACATCCCGAGCAAACCAGCTAAGTATGAGTTAAAAAATTGGCTCTCGTTGACGCCAAAAGCTTTTATGTTTTGAATTTGGAAGTTTATGCAGGAAAACAACCGTCGGGTCCTTATGCAGTCAGTAACAAACCCTTTGAAGTTGTGGAGAGACCCATTCAACCAATTTCACGTTCACACCGAAAAGTGACATTTGATAATTGGTGGTTCACTGGATATTAACTAATGCTGCGTCTACTAAATTAACATCGTCTTACGTCAGTTGGCACAGTACGGAAAAATAAAAGACAGATTCCCGCATCTTTCGTTAGAACTGGCCGACAACCTAATAGTTCACTTTTCGGGTTTCAAAAAGACATCACACTGGTTTCCTGTACACCAAAAAAGAACAAGGTGGTTCTTGTTATGTCTACCGTGCACCACGATAGTGCCATAGATGAATCGACGGGAGAGAAACAAAAACCGGAAACGATAACATTCTATAATTCAACCAAAGCTGGCGTTGATGTGGTTGATGAGCTGAACGCTTTTAGAGAAGAAGATCTCATTATCTTCTAAGTTCTAAGTTGATTTCATTCCCAAAGAATAATATTTTTGTTAAACTTTTAATGTTTCTAAACCTTTAACTTCTTGTTCCTACAATTTCCTAGTTTCAGAAAAAAACGTAAATAAACAATAATATTCTTACCATGCAATTTAAACCTTAGTTCAACCCGTGTTTAGCTAAACACTGTTTAACATTTAAACACTTGTTGGACAACTGATTAATTTTTGCTACCACAAAACCGTGTTTAGTGCGTGTCTAGTTAAACAACGTTTTACTGAATCAGTCTTTTTTAAATTTGGCAACACTGAAAAATATTCATTCATCATTCGTTCTCTATCGTTCTGTTTTATGGACAACGTATGATTAAGAGCATATTTTTTAGTTAAAAAATACATTAACACTTGTGATCAGTATTAATATTAGTTTTGATTTTAGAAAAACACAAGCTTAACTTTGCAGGATTTGTTTCTGGAGATAATGCAGCAGTCGGCGCCTTTTGTGGAAAATAAACTTACCGATACAAATACCAATCATCTGCCTAGCCTTATCCCGTATCTCACGGGGTCGGCTACCTAAGGGAAACCAGACCCAATCCTAGATTAGGTCAGAGTTTTCAAGCCGCCAATGCTTAGCACTGGCCTCTGATATGGCTTAACGACTAATATCTACGGTATTAAACGATATTAACCGGGACCAACGGCTTAACGTGCCTTCCGAAGCACGGAAAAAGCACCGAATAAACGTACATATGAAATTCGAAAACCGAAAAACACATTGGTACGTGGTGGGATTCGAACCATGACCTCCCGCTTAGGAGGCAGCGGCCCTATCCACTACACCATCGGGCCCTTCATTGCGATAATGAATATAAATACCGATGTTTTCTATTTTTGTATTCCAGAATGAAAGAACTTACTAAACTAAAGGTTTCTGGAGGAGAAGTAAAATAGCAGCCAAAAAAATCTGTGTTTCTGCACCGGAGGGCTTTAAAAGCGACTGGTGGCGGGCAATTGCCTCCTTCTCCTCCACCAAGTGATTTAAATTTTTTGGATTTGTGTCCAACAGATTTTATTATTGAGGAAAATAAATTTGATAGTGATGCAGTTTCTCGACTGAATGTAAGTAATACAAAGTAGCATTTTCTTAACTACTTCATCATTAGCTTTTGTATGAATCCAACACTAGGCAGAACATTCCCAAGCTCAGAAGCGCTCTGGTTAGTATAAAAATATAACAATAAGAAATAGTACCACGAGAGCTTTACTACGTAAGGAAAATTATACTGTAATAAAATATTTGTTTTACAGGTACAGGACAACACTGCCATCATTATTGATGAAGAAGTACATAATAGCACAATATATGATATGGACATACATGAAGTTAGTACCAGAGTTTAGAATTAAAACTAATACTTAAATTGTTTAATGCTATACGTATTTATATTAAATCAAAAATACTTTTCCATATTAGTGATGATAACAATGCAGAAGTTTCATTTCTCAACGAAATTGTTACAGTTGCAGATGTACACAATCATGAAGTAAGTTTAAGTGGAATTTTTAGCCGAATTCAAAAAGGAGGAGGCTCTCAATTCGTCAGTATGTTGCTTTTTTTAAATATTCTTCAGTGCCTGTATGAAAATAACAGTAATAGTATTTTTTAAATAACATTTTAATATATATTTTTTAGATTGATATCAAGTTTTGTGAAGGTAATGGAGAAACTGCGACAAAATTTGTAAAATCTCCAAAAATTATACAGACGGAAAAAAGCTCTTCAAGGGAAAACAACCCAAATATGAGTAAGTTTTTTTATCCTTGTAAGGAGCATAAGTAAATAACAAAAAATTTTTGACACTAACCAACAATTTCATTAAAATCCTTTCTTATTGAGCGACTAAGTAATTTAATTTGGTTTCATTCTCATTTTAGCACCAGTAGTAAAGCAGCTCTACTTGGAACGAGCATTGAAAAAGAAAAAGCAGTCAATCAAACTGATGGAAGAGGAGTATAATTTGAAAATTAAATTTCAGCGTCAGGAATTGGCACATCAACAACTTCGTCAAAAAACTGAAATTGATGTGTTATTATTAGAGAAAGAAAAGAAGCAACTGGAAATAGAAATATTAAAAAAACAACCTCATGATTAATATCATATCAAATTTATTTCATTATTACAATAAAACACATGCAAATTAAAAATGTTGGTTTATAAAGTTGCGTCTTATTATGGCACCCCTCACTGTATCTCTTTGAAGTCTTCTTGTCCGTTGACGAACATATCTCACAATATATACTCGTATTTGCACATTCATGTCTATTGCAATATTGTGTAAAACTGCTAATGCTACAATAGTTGTCTTAGCAGTGCTTAATTTCATATACATTCCTCTCAAAAGGCATCTAAATCTCTGTTTTAATAACCCAAAGCATCTTTCAACCGTGTTTCTAGTTCGAATATGAGTTTATTGTAGACTTCCTCTTTGTTGTTGACAGGATTACGCACAGGTGTAAACAGATAGTCGGTGCATGCGTATCCACTATCTCCTAAAGGTGATATCAGACGGTTAATTTTTTGTTCATTTTCACCTTTCATTCGGTACATTTCACTCGAAATGAAATGTCTGAACAAAAAATGAAACACGAGTGCCGAATGAATTCATTAGTGAACCGATCCAACAGTGTTGGATATTGGCATCCGGTATCTTTCATTCCCACTCCGAATGAACGAGAAATGAACGGTCTGAACACTGAGAGAACGTTCATTCGGATTCGGCCATTTTGTTTCGAGTCCTGTAGCAGACGGACATCACGTTGTCGACGAAGTTATATTTTTTTCTGTGTGTTATTATATTGTTTTCATGCGGCAAAATGGTGTTCAAGTGGAACGATCAAAATACATTACTTTTTTTGGAGAACTTCAAAAATTATCAATGCCTTTGGAACCACAAAATTGATGAATACAAAGACCGAACAATGCGGGCAAACTCTATAAAATCTCTAATCAGTAATTTAGATTCAGTACGCCAAGGAGGTCTGACGTCTCCGGATCTATTTAGCACCTATGTCAACGATCTTATCGTGGAGTTGAGAGGCACCAATGTTGGATGCCATATTGGCAAAACGTGTCTCAACAACTTTAGCTACGCAGATGACATGGTGCTGCTTAGCCCCTCGATAGGGGGTTTAAGAAAGTTACTGGCTGTGTGCGAACTCTATGCACTTAATCATGGCTTGAAGTACAACGTGAAGAAAACAGAACTTTTAGTTTTTAGGTGCGGGAAAGGTCCGGATACCATCCCTCCAGTGTTTCTAGATGGGATAGAGGTCAAGCGTGTGGAAAGATTTAGGTACCTTGGCCACATACTCACGGAGAAACTATGATGTTCGTCAAGATGACGGGACCAAGTCTTGGATATCCAGTCTGCACGTGTCAAAGTCTTATACTGTTAATCTACCATTTGCTACCTATGCATAAATTTTAGCTACCTCAAAATTTACACAACTATTAAACAAAATATTTGGTCCCGTCATCTTGACGTCATGATGACGGGACCAAATTGATAGGCTGCTCATAGGAATATTCAACTTATTTAACATTCTAATACCTTTAATCTACCTTGAAAATATTTAACTAGATTGTGCCTATCATTTATCGTTTGAGGAGTTTCGAACATAAACCGTGGTCCCTCCAAATTGACGTTTTCCAAAAAATGTTTTACTTCCGAATGGACGTTTTTCATTTGTTAATCCAGACACCATTATTTAATGCTCGTTTTCTACCTTTTGAATTTATTACATGTGTTATGTTAAATTCAAGTATAGGTGTATTTCCTAATTATTTAATTTATCTAGAATAAGTGATAATTTTATTATTTTCGGAGTAATTATAAGAAGGTACCTGCCTAGTGCATTGTACTAGGTTATCATCGATTTTACAATTAAGAGTAATTTCATTATTTTCGGAATATAACTAGGTACCTTACCTACCTATTGCCGTATGCTAGGTTATCAACAAATTTTGTTGCGGGTACTTTTAAATAAATATTTACGCCTACCTACTTTTTATATGAGTGAACCAATGTGTATACGAGTAAGAAAAATTGCGACGTATTATATTGTTTAGTTAATTATTATTTTCCTGTCATCAATATAGTAACTGTTATATCGTGAAATATCATGAAGCGAGGAAGGAAAAGTGCGATTCCTTTGGAAGTTCAGAAAAGTGTGTTTTCAAAATATAAAAATGCATTTGTCAACGGTAATTTGCCCTCGCCGTGTGATCAAATATTTGTAGATATCAGCAAAGAATTTGATTATAAAATGTCGGTCAAAAGTTTGTATATATCAATGAAAACGAATTTTAATTACTTTTTTAATGAAAATGAGGAGGATTTGAAATCGGAGAGCGAAGAAATTGTTGAAGATCTGGAAGATTTTGAGCGCAATAGTGATAATGGTGAAGGTGACACAGCTACAGTAAACGAGGAAAAAGTTCATTTTTACCTAGATATACATTCATGGAAAAAAATACAGCCCATCCAAAAGTATGTAAAGAGGAATGATCCAAACACAAGATCTAAATACCGTAAGAAGTGGACATTACCTACTCACCAGTGGGCTGAATTGTTGAGAACCGAATTATGGAAAACGACTAAAAAGCCATGCTCTTGGCGTTTCCACTCAACGTTCGTAAAACCAGATGAATCTGTTCAGTGCAATGGTTCTTGTAAGGAATGTGGTGCAACTTTAGGAGTATTGATACAATGGCCGACAGATAAAGTAATTGATTGTACTTGTTCATTCAAAAATCAAAAGCCTGATTTCATTCATACACATTCAAGAAAATTAAAGTTATCACCATTAAAACGTACAGAACTTAGCACCCAGTTAAAAAATAATTCTGCTGTATCTGTAAGAAATTCGATGGTGGATTCCTCATTAGATTATAACGATGTTGAGCCGACTCATATACCTAAATTAGGAACTCTTCGGCAGATTAAATATGAACAGAAAGCATCACAATTCTTTGATAAAAACCCTGTAATGGCTCTGTGGTTAATGGCCCAAAGTGAACCCTACAAAGACCTTTTAAGATTTATTTGCTTGCATCCCCATTTTGTCGTGCACTATTGGTCGTCTAATCAAGAAGAATATTACAATAAATATAGAAAAAACCGTAGAACCGTCGTGAGCTTGGATGCAACTGGAAGTATTTTCAAAGATCTTGGGCCCAGGCCAGGCATCTTTGTAAACAAGCATCTGTTCCTCTATGTATGTATTATGCGAACATTACCCGGCCAAAGCAGCGTACCCTTATTCCACATGATATCAGAAAGTCAGACTATGGATACTATTGCCAAATGGTTAGAAAGCTGGTCTCAAAAGAATCCACCTCCTAACGAGATAGTCTGCGACGATTCGTCTGCGCTTATAGGGGCCGCAGTTAAAGCGTTCACTGATTGTAAATCAACCAGGGAATATCTTGACAAATCTTTTGAAGTCCTGAATAACAAGAAACTCGATATTAACCTTGGAACCTACATAAGAATTGACACGAGTCATTTCATTAAAATATTGCACAATTTGTCATGTTTGAAGAACATCGATCAAAGGGTGAAACATTTTTATATTAAATGTTTCCAAGAAATGAAACAGGTTCAATACTATGAGGTTGTTCAAGATATAGCGAAAGACATGGTCACCTTGTGCTTAGCAAAATTTTGCGGTTCTGATGCAGAAGGAACACTATCATGTAGCGAAGAAGAGTGTACAATAACAAAATCTGAAGGGAACAGAATTAAATGGCTGACAGATCACATTGCCAAAGAGAGGCTTATAAATGATTTGATGGATGAGGATATCAGTAATACAGAAAATTTGTATTATTTTCCTTTAATTATTGATACCTTGATGAGACTTATTAATCAACTGCCTCTCTGGTCAAATGTTATGAAAAATATTTATTCCAGTGATGTTGAAACTCCAACGTCTTCGAATGTTGAGAGTTACTTTAAGAACATAAAAACACTTTTATGTAACTTAAAAACGAAATCTCATAAATTGAGAGTCGACGATTTCATTATTCAACATAATCAATATCTCTCGGGAGAAACAAAGTTGGCACATAGTAACTTACATTCAAATAATATCACTAATGTTAAGGAAAAGATTAGACCTAAATTACAGAAAATTGCAAAAAAACAGAAAGACTTGGACATGGATTCAATTTTTAACCAAAATCCATCTTTGGTTGAGAATTGGCGAGGAAAAGGTAATGCTAAAAAACCTACTATGAAAGACGGCAGCAAGAAAATACCCATATTGATAAATGGTACTTTAATAAAAGTAATGGACGGGATTTCATCTGTTAATACATGTGCCTTTGACGCCTTTTCACAATCAATAGCTATTGGATATGTAGATGGATTTCAGCTGAATTCTAAAATTAAGAATTCAAATGATGTGTATTTTGATTTCATTAAAAAACTTTCAACTACCGATACTAAACGTGATGATCTTTATAAAATGCGCAATGAAATACTGATGAAACATTATGAATCGACAACTATGGGAGAACGAACACAGATACAATGCCATTGTAATATAGCATATGTTGTGGAAAATGTCGTCGCGGATTTATTGTACAGTGCAGAGATTGTGAAGTCTTGCTCGAATTGCAATTGTCCTACTAACGCCATAAAAAGAAGATGCGGCTTCATTCCTTTGGACTTAACAATAATTAAAGACCGTGGCATTGGAGCGCTAAATGCTTCTGCTGAAACTATCTTTCATGATAATGTTACTCCATGTAGTAGTACAAACTGCAATGGTATAAAAACAGAAATTTGGTCTCTTTCCAATATAATATTTTTTGAGTTGACTACTAATGAAAAAATTAATATACATGAAATTCCGACTCAGTTAAAAGTAGAAAACAAATACTACAGAATTCTTTCAGTCATCGATTTTATCCCACCAATAAGTGGAAGTATTGGCCATTACAGAGCGAATTGTCCAAGAGTTTTAGGGAAATGGAACTGTTACGATGATATGAAAAGTAGAATTACCAAAAGCCAAACGTTTATAATACCACATTGTCTGATTTACGCTCAAAAATAATTTAAATCATATGTTTTTTCTTTCATGATTTATTGATAAGATGTAAATTGTAATCAAAAAATTAAAAATAAGTTCAGTTAATTTTACATTTTTTATTATAATAACATAAAAAAAAAAAAAAAAACATAACGTGATACACGATATTATGTAGTAGTATAGTGCAATAAATTATAGAAAACCAGCAATTTCTTACAAGCGATATTTGAGCTAGAGTTAAGCTATTTTTTAAAAACTTTTTGTTTTTTGTTATACCTACACAACGCTTGAATTTAACATAACACATGTAGTAAATTCAAAAGGTAGAAAACGAGCATTAAATAATGGTGTCTGGATTAACAAATGAAAAACGTCCATCCGGAAGTAAAACATTTTTTGGAAAACGTCAATTTGGAGGGACCACGGTTTATGTTCGAAACTCCTCAAACGATAAATGATAGGCACAATCTAGTTAAATATTTTCAAGGTAGATTAAAGGTATTAGAATGTTAAATAAGTTGAATATTCCTATGAGCAGCCTATCAATTTGGTCCCGTCATCATGACGTCAAGATGACGGGACCAAATATTTTGTTTAATAGTTGTGTAAATTTTGAGGTAGCTAAAATTTATGCTGATGATGAAAATTTATGCATAGGTAGCAAATGGTAGATTAACAGTATAAGACTTTGACACGTGCAGACTGGATATCCAAGACTTGGTCCCGTCATCTTGACGAACATAAACTATGCGATGACGAAGACATTGAGCGTGAGAGAAGAGCCATGTCCGTAAGGTGTAACATGCTCGCGCGCCGATTTGCCCGCTGTAGCGACGGTGCAAAGCTGACATTGTTTAGAGCCTATTGTCAGTGCTTCTACACATGTCAGCTTTGGACCAACTACACGAAGAAAGTTTTGAGTACCATTAGAGTGCAATATAATGACGCATATCGCATTCTAATGAAGCTTCCACGATACTGCAGCGCGTCGAGCATGTTCGCCGAGGCTAAAACGCAGGACTTCTTTGCAATCATGAGGTCACGAATCGCTGGTTTATGGTCTCGAGTGCGTAATTCGGATAACGAGATTGAATTTAAACTTAGAGATTACTGAAGAAGATATTAAACATAAAATAAAAACGATAAGGACCCGGTATACAACAGAATTAACCAAAATAAAGCAGTCTACTAAAAGCGGTTGCTCTTCTGACGATGTCTATGTACCGACCCTGTACTGGTTTAAACATGCAGACGTTTTAAGCAGTGTATGCGTCCCACGGCAGAGTACATCAAGTCTCGTAAGTAGAATCTTTTATCAATCCATACTAATCCATATCCATAATATTAATCCATATCCTAGTAACTCTGTCTGTCTGTTCGATAAGCGACCACTACGTGAACCAAAGGTCGGTAGGTACCTACTTAATACTTATACTCAAACAAAAACAACGTATATGAATTGTATAGGTTTATTCAGTATCATTACATCATATTCTTTCTTTGCTTCCATGCTGGACTGGGAGAGATAGAAAAACATAGAATGTTCCAGCTGCCCTTCTTCCCGGGCATGCTGTAGAAGTCAGCAAAGGGGACTCGAGGGTTACAGTGTATTGTAATTTAGGCGATGGGCTGACAACCTGTCACTATAGCAATACTAATTACAATCTTTAATTACCCTCAATTTTTGTCAGACGTGGCTAAAGCGCCTTTTACGAGGCGTTTAACGCTCTGCCTACCCCGTAAGGGATAAAGGTGTGATTTTATGTATGTATGTATGTATGTATTCTTCTTATCATGTTCCATTGCCATGGTACAGTGCATGAAGTGACGAACTTTTCTGCATATACGTCACGCACGCGGCGGGCGTTTTCACTATGATTTCTTGCATTGGTTGGTGGTAAATCGCTTAATGCTAAAGATGGTACTTCTCGCCATTCTCCAGGTACAATGGACCCTGTGACCCAATCCTCAGTTTCCAGTGATCGTTGTTGCACGTAGTCCACTGTAGTTTTTCTGAGCCAATTATGTAATGCACACGTCGTTTTAACAAGTTGTTCAACTTTTTGCACTGACAATGGAATCGCCTTTTCATAGATTCGAAATTTTGATACTAATATTCCAAAAGAGTTTTCGACCACTCGTCGAGCTCTTGACAGCCGATAATTAAATATTTTTTATTTATCGCCAAACTCTCCTCTAGTATTATATGGTTTCAAAACATCCGTCCGCAAAGAAAAGGCATCATCTGCGACGATTACGCCTTCCTTTGGGAAATTTAGAAGATTCGACAACAAAGCTTCATACAGTGTTTATTTATTAAAGACGGATGCATCATTTGCCCTTCCGTTTGTCCCAACATCTATATAAATAAAATTATAATTCGCATCTACTACTGCAAATAGATGAATACTAAAATTCTTTTTGTAGTCGAAATATTCAGAGCCTGAACTTCCTAGGCATCTTATATTCACCAATTTTCCATCCATTGCACCACAACAGTTTGGAAAGTTCCATAATCTATAGTAGTCTTCCATTATGTTATTCCATTCATGTTGACTTCCTGGGGGCCAATCGCGGTATTTTTCAAAGGTTTTACCATTCAACGTAACGATTCTGATTCGCATTTGGTTTGTATTTGGTAAATGTCAAAAATGCTATCGCGCTATTATTAAATCGTTGACGTTACCCAAACGTTACCAAAGTAAAACCAAACTTGAAACGTTTAGAGCTTGCAATGAGTATCTTAAAATACTAGGTGTTACTTGCTTGGTCGATGATCGATTGTGCGTTTCGAGTAGCGCGCAGCACTATTATAAAAAGTCAAATAGTGTAAATTTCAACATTTGAAGCCACTGAAGCGGCGGAAGAGTCAAATTATAAGTTTAGTTTAATAAAGTTGAAGTTGAAAACAACTTTTCTTCGTAGTACGAACCCGAGATACGAAGGTAAATACATTTATTGGATAATCTGTAAGTACGTACTTAATAGAATACATAAATAAACAACGTTACATATTCAGATCAGACGCTAACTATTGATTCAATGGTTAGTGAATTTAGTTGTAAGTGCACGATGTGTTTTTATCAAAGACGAAGGTTTTTACAGGGACCAAAATATGGATGGACGACGCCACACATCCGTGCGGCAATTG
The DNA here is from genome assembly GCA_949820665.1 of Scrobipalpa costella. NCBI lineage: Eukaryota > Metazoa > Arthropoda > Insecta > Lepidoptera > Gelechiidae > Scrobipalpa > Scrobipalpa costella. Next base: position 16,095,965 of record OX463315.1, read on the forward strand.
GAAATTTTGGTGAAGTTTGCCGACAGTCACCGTGACTTGGCGCTCGGCAGACTCCGCTCCAAAGAGGCACGGGCCCTTGCAAAGCGGCTTTGGATGGAGTGCGCGGAGATGCTGAATTGCGAGGGCCCAGCAAGGTCGCCGCAAGAATGGACCAAAGTTAGTATACACATACCAAACCTAAATACATCATCAGTGTATTCCTCCATATCCACTGTCTCATTGATGTATTCTTTTTCAGGTGTGGAATGATATGAAGAGCAGGGTGAGGGCGAAATTAACCAGCCTCACCCGGTCTCAACGCGGCACTGGAGGGGGGCCTCCTGCAAATGTCACCCTCTCTCCACTCGAAGAGAGGGTGGCAGATATTATAGGACGGGATGTTGGGCCCAATGCGAACGTAGCCCAAGATCTGTTCCTACAGGTACTCATCTTATTTCAAATTAACATATTTTTTTACCCGCAGCGGAATGGAGACTGTATGTGCATTTGGGGTGGGTGAATGTTTGTGTGTATATTTGGGCAAACCTATTTTACAATTTACCTCCTAAACTAACGGTCCGATTTTGATCTGGATTTCAGTAATAGACTTGAATTTGATTTGTGCATGTTCTTAGAAAAGTGTTATGCTAACAACTCACTATGGGGCACTGCAGTATTCACACATTTGTTTTGCAAACTAATGTTACAATAACCACCTAATTAAACACCCATTTGTTTGTGTCATCCATTTATTTTATTTGCATTTTATTTTTATTTTTAACTACTTGCTCATTATTAACTCATAAGGCTTTTTTCATTGACCAATAACTCGGTTGTTGGAATACAGCGTTTGGGACCTCCCAGCAGGTTAAGTTGCATGCGGGCATTGAGTAATGAAAAGGTGCCTCCAAATGCTGTCCTTTTGGCATTTTATGACTATAGAAACTGGTGCACCCTGAATGACCAATGAAAATGCGCCTCTAAACTGCTTGTTAATTTTATGTGTTTTGGTTATGCTTAGCTATGTTCACTAACAGGCAGATCCTGAAGACGATGTGGTTATGGAGGTTGTGGAGGAATTTGGTGAAAATGTGCAACGGCATAAGTAAGTTTGTCAATATTCACTTACTTATTGCCTGTCAGGTCCAAAATGTTTGAATACAGTTTTCCATAAAGTTGAATCTCAAAATGTTTAATTCTTAAAATGTTGAACTACCTAATTTTTTTTAAGTTCCATATAGTCTTCGGTAGAAAGTCTACCTGGGGAGGAACCATCATTATTATTGCCAAAAACTTTTTCAAAAGTGAGGATTACCTACAGCTTGAAGGACACCAATCATCTGCTTGTTAGTCCATACATATTAATAAAAAGACTGGCTCAGTGAATTTATTTTAAGATTATTAATTACTCTTTCAGCTCAAATGAAGCAGCCATTCAGCTTGCCATGCAAGGGCATCCTGGCTGCTCGGCGCAGTCCATACCTTGGCAGTCGCAGAGCCGATCTCAGCTGTCGCCGCCGCCTTCGCAATCCCAGCCGCCGCCGCCCCCGCAATCGCAGCCGCCGCCGCCCGAGACTTCCCCGCCGCCATCTGTCGTATCGACGCCACGTCGTTTACGGCAGCTTCGGCGGTAACAACGAACGCAGCAGAACTCGCGCACAAGAGTTTCAACTCAAGCACAAAGTAAGTAAAAAAAAAACCTGCACGGTGCGGGAGCGAACGAATAATATCTGCGAACTTAACCGGCACCAACGGCTTAACGTGCCTTCCGAAGCACGGAAACGCTCGTGTTGTTATACCACTATCGGTCACCCATCCATGGCCTGACCACGACTATGGTTGCTTAACATTCATTACCGGAATGAATAAGCTCGAACCACTTGACCAATGAGTGCTTTCTTTTCCTTTTATCATCAGACACCAATAATGATAATTTTAAACTTATACTTTTTATAAACATTTTTTTTTTATTTTGCCGACAGCAAGTCGACCGCTCTCGATGAGAGCCGAGCAATGGTCATGCGCATAGAGGAGCTGCGCGCCCGGACTGACAACATGGTGGCCCAGGCTGCGCTAAACCAGTCCCAGGCAGCAAAAGCGCAGTCTGAAGCTGCCCTCATGCAGGCCCAAGCTGTGGCAAGCCTGTGCCAGGCAGTCGCCAGCTTGGTGGCTGCAATGGAGCTTTATTTGAAGAGGGAAGCGAGGAAAAGGATACGAAGGGTACGTTTTTTTGGATTTTAAGATGTAAATCACTTTTGTGTACAGATAGAAAATGATGAATTTCGTAAACCTACAGATAGAATATGGTCTAAAATAGACTACATCTTACCGCGGGAAAATATTTCATTTGCACATTTACCTACTTACTTACACTATTATTATTTTGTTTCAGGTATCATCATCTGACAAAGATTAGATTTAAATAAAAAATAAATGTAGTTATTATAATATATATTTCTTTTATTAAAATCAAATTTATAGCTTATGCTAACCTGCTAGGATAAAAAACGTTTCTTTTATTTACATACAATAAATGAAAACATATATTTATACATAGATTCCATGGAATACTTATTGAATGTCATATGAATCTACACAATGTCGAAATAATAATCTAAGTCTATTCACTATCACTAGAAGAAGATGCGGCGCAAGAAGCTCGCACACTGGAGCACGCCCTGCGTTTAGAATTATTTTTCTTCAATAGTCTTTCTTCTTTAAAATAGAGTTTATGTCGTGTGTGTGTTTCTTGCGCTGCACTAGAAATATCAGAGTTCCATGCCTCTTTGTCATTTAAATAATCGTTGAGCTTATAATAAGCTTTGTTACATAAAGTAACTTTAACATAGCCTTTAAATACAAAATATTCTACCACTCCCCCCAACTAGGCAGGAAAAATATTTCTCTGGCGTCAAAGGCGCTGCACGAGAGCTGCGCGGCGAACGCGGCCGGCGTGCAGGTGGCGCGCGTTGGCTCTGCGGCGTGCGGCGTCCGTCTCGCGAGGGGCGCGGAACGAGGCGCGCGCGGTGAGCTCGCGCTCGCGTCGGAGTTCTGCCGCTGTGAGCGGCTCAAATTCAATGCTGGCGGCGTGAGCAATGTTATGAAGCACGCAGCAGGCATTGGTAATTCTCGCTGCAGTCTTTGGCGTTTAATTTAGTTTCCTGTCAACCAGAAGACACCTACAAAGAAAATTAATTAATAATTAATTAAAAGGGCCATTTTGCATCCGAACAATAATAAGAAGGACTTGTTAAAAAGTGGGTCAACTGCCAAACATTAGAAACACGTCTTGCCTAAATCTAGATTTAGTGCTGAAGGCTAGCCTTCAGCACTCCTCTGCATCGTTCTACAACAGACCGCGCTGACACATGTAGGTCAGTATAAAGGGCTTCTGGGGACCCCGGTTCAGGGCTGCCAGATGTACGATTTTAATCGTACTCCTACGATTTTTTTACCATTTTACTGCTGTACGATCACAAGACAGAGATCGTACGTAAAACGTACGACTTTTTTCAGATTTCAGAAAAACTGGGTATTATTTGACATTTTTGGCAACATATTTATTTTTTCTCAGATGGCAAGCATGTTTTCGGGTCGGGGAAATCCCTTAGAATCTCTTGCTTGCCAAAATCTTTTGTTGGAAAATAGACTTTTTAGTCAGTTGTGTAAAGGCGAGAATTATTTGTGTTTCCACGGAGGAACTTATTACTTTTGTCTTATAGTGACAGTTACTCGGTGAAAAATACTGGTTTTTCTCATCTTGTTCGATCTGAATACGTATTTGACTGTTTTTTGTGTTAAGTATTTAAAAATTTTGTTTGACAAGAATGAGCGATGAAAGTGAAGAAGAACGGCGTGGACCAGGTACACCGAAGAAGAAATTGGCTCGGAGAGGAGAGCTTCCTGCTTCAGAGAAGGAAAAACACAGGGCACAGAAATATCGCCCTGAGTGGGAAAAGTTAGATATGTTTAAAGACTGGTTAAGATCTGGTAAAACTGAATTCAAGGCTAGGTGTACTGTTTGCGACGTGGAAATGGTTTCAGAGTATGGAGTTCTGAAAACTCACGCTTCAAGGCTAAAGCACATAAAAGCTGTATCTGCAAATACCATCAAAACAAAACAGCGTAATATCATGTCAGCTTTCGTAGCTAAAGGAGCTGTACCGAAAAACAAAATCGTCACCGTGGCCGAAATCAAGTTAGCAGGATTCTTGGCTGAGCATAATATTGCGTTCCAGACTGCAGATCATATGTCAGATTTGATAAATGGGATATTGGAAGATTTTGGAGTCGAACATAAAATATCTTTGAAGAGAACAAAACTTACAGCTGTTGTTTCAGAGTACTTGGTGAAAGTGAAAAGTCAGCACTGATCATAAAACTCAAGACTGAGAAATTCAGTGCTATGTCTGATGAGTCCACTGATGTCAGCACTCACAAAGCAAGTTGTATAATCGTTAGATTTTATGACAATCAAGAAAACAAAGTTGTCAGCAAGTTTTGGGACCTTTGCCGAATTTTCAACAGTGATGATCCTAAGACAGCAGAAGAAGGTGCTACTGGAGAAAATTTGTACAACATATTAATGAACTCTTTTACTGCCCGTGATATACCGATTGAAAACGTGATTGGCTTCGGTGCAGATGGTTGCAACGTTATGATGGGTGGGAACAACTCAGTGGCAAACAGACTCAAGGAAAATTTGCCTGGTATATTTGTAATGAAGTGCGTTTGCCACTCTGCACATCTATGCGCCTCTGAAGCATGCAAAAAATTGCCAAGGCGCTGCGAAGATTTTGCAAGGGAAGTATACAGCTTTTTTAAAAATAGTTCATAAAGACAATTCCGCCTTCAACAATTTCAAGAATTTGTTAATGCTTCGCCTCACAAAATTTTACATCCTGCACAAACACGTTGGCTTTAGCTTGTTGCCGTTGTTGATCGCTTATTAGAACAATGGGAAGCTTTAAAACTGTTCTTCACCGATTGCTGGCTGAGTGAGCACCTGGTTTCAACTGAACTAATATTCAAAAGCCTAACCGATCCATTCATGCAGCTATAGTACATGTTTCTTTCATGGGTATTGCCAAAATTTACCAACTTTAACAAACTTTTCCAGTCTGAAAAAGTTGTAATTACATCTCTGAATGACAAAATACGAGACATGTATAAAGATATTTTGCTTGCTTTCCTGGAACGCGAATATGTAACGAGAACAGAGCTTTCAGTGATTGATGTTGATCGGCAAGAGAAGTGGCTAAAAGATGAACAAATGTATCTAGGCATCCAAGTCATGCAAAAGATTACTCAACCTGAAATACGGCACCAGATACCTGCCACTAAGGAGTTTTTCCGCCGATGCCGAGATTTCCTTATCACGAGCGCAAAAGAAATTAAAAAGAGGTATGATCTAAATGATCCACTCTTGTCTAAAATTGACTGCATTGAACCTGCTAATGCATGCAGCAATAATTTCAGGACAAAAGTACCTTCCTTAGAACCAATTATGGTTCTTGTTCCCATAATTGTTAAACCTGACGACATCAAGACAATGCAAGAAATAGATGACCAATGGCGCAGTTTTCTGATCATTATAAATGAACTTGATTTAACTTTGAATACAGACGAGTTTTGGGGCCAAATTAGAAACAAGTTTGAAGATTTTGAATCACTGGCTCAATTTGCATTAAATTTGTTATGTTTGCCCCATTCCAGTGCTGACTGCGAACGGGCATTCAGTGAAATAAATTTGATTAAAACCAAACTCCGAAATAGTCTATCGAATGAAACGTTGAATGGCACATTATTAGCAAAACAATTATTACGAAGAAATGAAAATTGTACAAAATTCACACCGACCGAGGAAATGATAAGAATGATGAAAGCAGAAAATTTGTATAAGTCTAATAAAAAATAATAACGTATGTATAAGTCTAATTTGATTGCCTGATTTTTAGACGTACGATCTTTTTTTCCGATTTTTCCCTGGAATACGATCTTTTTGTTACTGGCGTACGATCGCGCCATTTTTTCATCTGGCAGCCCTGCCCCGGTTCGGCGTTTAATATGGGAGTCATTACAGTTTCTCTTAAGGGATATCCTGAATCTCCTGCAACAATAAAATATGTTAAAACTCTACAAGGACCCATCAACATGTATTGTGGCTTGTCCTATAGGTAAAATAATCCATTGAAACACTAGACTTGACTGACTGCTTTGTTAGGTTAACCTAGAACCATACCCAAGAGATAAACATCTTATTCATTCTCCTCATAAAACATTTCAATTATTGGTTTTAATGGGTTGCCTTCCCAGACTTTGCTGTCGTGGTTCGATCCAGGGTAACTGGCGTCCTCATGCATTATATTTAAATCGCTGTCGCACATCTAGAAAAACAAAAAACATAATATTTTATATTCATATATTAATTTAACTAATGGCTACAACAAGTCCACTGCTGGACATGGTCCTTCCTCGATTGGGGGGTATTTGCCATACTTGCCACGCTTGGTATTACCTTAGGTGGATTGGCATGTGCAGTGCAAAATATTGTATTATGATCCGCTACTGCATCACATGTTTCAATAAACGTGTGGAACGCGGAGTCGACCCTGGTACCCAACTAGCAAAATCAGTACTTCAAGACGTCTTCAAGACTATTTTTTTTGTACTTCTATGAAACTTGTAGTTTGTTACAAAGCTGGATTTGGGCGCAGTTATTGGAGCATTTTTTCTTAAAACAATCTTATAAGGAACTGGCAGGATGTCACTAAATGCTATAATATACTTACGGAAGCACAATTGCTCCTATAATGATCTGAGACTACACATTTATAAACACAAACACTCTTATTAGTATTTGACAAAAGTATCTTACTAAAGCAATCTTGTTTATAATGCACGGGTAATGTTCTTAATTATCAGTTAAAAGAACCTACGTTTTTTAAAGTTTCGGTTGGTTGGTGAAATTGTTTTGTGATTTTTTTTAATTAAAAACGTAAGTAATACACTTTTCATTTATGAAACTATTATTTAATTTGTATTATTGTGGAGGATACCTAAGTATTGTCCAGTATTGTACGTATAATGTGTGATCTCGCCGGGGAAGTCATTTTTATTGTAAATGTCTACCAAAATTTGCTTAATTTCACAACGCTTTTTGAAAAAAAGCACAAAGCATTTATATTGTTAAAAATATTTAGATAATTCTTACGAACATTCGCCATGTTTTGAAAATTCTCTACATTAGGTATGTAATGAAATTAATACTTAAAGCAGTTTTAATCTAGATAAATCGCCTCCATATTAAAACAAATTAGGGGTCCGCACTAAATCTGCCTAAAAATCTATAAATTAACTTTGTTTGGATTCAATTACGAGATGTATAAATCACTAGATTACAGCTTATTTTCGTCATCCATGACAAAGTTTTAGGGTTCCTCTGTCACACTTTTTTAAAAGAAATTATTTTTGTCTTTTCAGTTCCTTTAGCGATGGTGGTATTTTTAGATGTTGATTGTTTTTTAAGGTGATACGTTTTTTATACAAATTTATTTTTCCATTCACGGCCAAATGTGATCTAATTTTACAGTGAAACCACTTCAGTTAGCAATTATTTTGATATTTATTTGCGTGAAATCGTATTTTTATAGTAAAAATAGTCCATTATTAGTATAAACGAGAACGATATTTTAGTTAAAATTTACCAATGTGTGAGTGGACGGATACAGTGTCGTACGCTAACAGTATGTTCAATGCGTGCATTGAACGGCTACGTTGCCAGTTCGCCAAAAATGCAACGTTGCCGTTTTGCACTCACGTTCGCGCCATCGTGGCTTATGATACTTGCTCTTAAAAATTAAGAAATTGAATCGCAAGGTGTGTATAAAAGTGTACTGTGAATTGAAATGAACCTTCCGTGATATTATTTGCTTTAATATTGTGTTGTTCCGCGTATTTATTTTAGATATACGCTATACATACCGAATGGAATAATGGAGCCACGAACGTCCATAAAAGATTACAGAAATCATCGATACTCTGGCCCACGGAAAAGTCGCAAACGAAGTCATGCACAAATGAAAAGACATCATGGTGCAATAAAAAGGTAAATTAGATTGTGTGCCTTCGGACGGTTTCGACTTTTGAAAACATAACCTCACAGTAATTCTAATTTGCTCTTTTTTTCAGCCGTACTGAAGTATGGTGCAAGAAAAACAAACCAAACGACGACGTAAACAATGCACCTTCTAGTACTATGTGAGGCAACATTTATATTTACTTATCCCAATTCCTTGATTATGATTTTCTTTTATTGTTTAGTCACATTTACGATTTTTATTTTAGAGTGAACAATACAGTCAAAACCTACAGTGGCAGTTCAAAAAATTATCGTATAGAAGCAACGTATAATCAAAATGTACAGAACAGAATTGAAAAAGAGCCTGTATCAAAATCTATGGAGATAAATTGGCCGCTAATCGATCCCACTGTAAAAAACCATGACCTAACCATTGAATATGCACCTGCTGATTTGACTGGTCTATCTGGAAACAGTTCACAGTGTGGTGGTAGTTGTATCATATATGTTGATGAATTGAAAAATGACTTCAACAGCATATTTTTGTTCCAATGCAGTATGTGTGGAAAAGAATTCAGGTTTAGCAATGAAAATATTGAGAAATTTAACAAAGCTTTTGTATGGGGAACATTGACAGCTGGCAGCTACTATACACAGGCTGCGCACATCACTAACTTTATGGATATCCCTACAATATCACCAAATAAATTCCGTGAGACAGAGAAATCACTTGGTGATGTTTGGAAAGACCATCTAACCGAAGAAATAAAAAAAAATGGAGAAAAAGAAAAAGCTATTGCCATAGAAAAAAAACATCTGGATGCAAATGGTATTCCACACGTGGCAGTATATGTGGATGGTGGCTGGCCTAAGCGGTCTTATGAACATGATTATAATTCTCCATCAGGCATGGTAATTTTTTTTATATATCTTTAGGTTTTACGCACTTACAAGGACTGACAAATTCGCCACTGACTAGTACCATCTCGGTGGCTCAGTTGCAAAGCAGTGGAACAGCATTCCGATGGTAGGCTCCAGTCCTGCCTGAGGCGAATTTTTAATTTTTCTTATTATTTTTAATAGTTTGAGGCATGTCTATACCTCTTATCGTATGTACATTTCTTTTTCAAGATTTTAAATATTTCAGGCCTGCATTATTGGTAAGGAAACAAAAAAATGCTTATACCTTGGTATAAAAAACAAATAATGCTACCATTGCCACATTTATGAAAAGGAGGATAAACCAGTGCCAGACCATGTCTGCTTCAAAAATTATGAGGGACCATCCACAGGAATGGAGTCGGCCATAATTGTAGAAGGATTTCAGAAGAGCCAGGAGATGCATGGTGTCAAATATTTAAATTTTGTTGGTGATGGTGATTCCTCAGTCTATGCACAAATGAGAGAGAAGGTTTCATATGGGGGACAGATCAAAAAAATTTAATGTAAAAACCATTTGGTAAAAACTACACAGGAGCATTGTACAAGGTGAGAACAGGTTGTATTATTAAGCTAATATTAAATATGCAATAAGAAAAATAAGTCGTGTTTCTTCCATGCTGGACAGGGAGTGATAGAAAAACATAGAATGTGCCAGCTGCATCTCTTCCCGGGCATGCTGTAAATACCAGCTGAGGGATTCGAGGGTTCCAGTGTACTGCAGTTTAGGCGATGTGCTGACAACCTGTCACTTTAGCAATATATTACAACATCTGTAATAATAAACAACCGTCTTCTCAAATGTCGCAGAACAACCTCTGTTTAGGTTGTTTTTGCCCTGCCTACCCCATTAGTAGGATGTATGTATAAGTCATGTCTGTCATTTTATATTTGTATAACTAATTTTATCTTTTCAGATTCTGGCAAATACAAAGCTGCCATTATTTGTCAGAAAAATACTAAAGCCAAAGTTGCAAAAACTGACTGCTGTGTCCAGAAAAATAATAATGGAGGCTGACCGCAAATCAATAAGAGAGGACTTAAAAAATGGCCCGTCTCACGTATTTGGCTGCCACAAAGAGTGCAAACCATATTATTGTAGATTCTGCGAGAACATTGATGAAAAAGACACGGACTCTCTACCAGACCTGAAAACTAAGGCTCCTGCTGTTTGGGCTCTCATTTGTGCAGCAAACGAGGCAGTCATCTCGAAATGCCATCGGGTATCAAATGATACGACAAATGTTGCAGAAAATTTCATGAGTGTTGTGAGCAAATTTGTCTGCGGGAAAAGGTTAAATTTGTATAAGGGTGGCTCTTATGAACGTAGAGAGTATTGCAGGTAGGGGTCATTGTTGGGCAAACAGTAATTCAATAACTACTGATTGATGAGTGGTTGTTGATTTGTTGATTGATTGATAAATTATTGACGAAAAGATGATGATTGATTGAATGAATGATGATTGATTGATGTGTGAATGATGATTGTTCATTATTCATTGATTTTTTCTCTATCACTTCCGGACTGGAATGGAGCATGGAAGAAAATACTATATAAAATACTTTTCTATTTATAACAGGACTATCGCACTCTACTGGACTCAAATGGCACAGAGCTGCTTGGAAAAACCATACCAATTGCAGCCCTGGAAAGAATTTAAAAAAATATATTGCCCAACACGAAAAGTCCCAGGAAAGGCGGAAAAAATACATCCGCAGGCGAATTTTTACCCCGAAAGTCAAATCTGATATCAATTTCGGCCCAAAGGCACAAGAAGCTGATGATGAGCCAATATTAGGTGAAAATCTCAAAGAAGCATGCCTCAAAAAACTAAAGGATTTACAAAAAACAAAAGAAGAGATAAAATATATTGAAAACACCACAATAGGACAACATGACAATGAGGACTATACTGCACATAGATGCGACAGGCTTACTGCTAGTCAGTTTGGAATGGTAAGTTCAATAGCTAAGTAGAAATATTATCATCTTCCTAGCCTTTTTCCGTATTACACGGGGTCGGCTACCTAATCTAGGGGATTGAACGAGGGAACTGGTTTTTACACAGAGGGACTGCCATCTGACCTCCACAACCCAGAAGGGAAACCAGACCCAATCCTAGATAAGGTTACACACAACGTTAGAATTTTTTTGTGGGTGTGTGTTTCTAAGTAGAAATATTATAAGAGGAAAAAAAATAAAATGGCCATCTCATACAAATGGTGACAGCCGCTCTATTTATTATGTATGCCATTTTCTTTTACATTTCTTTGAAGAAACGTTGTTCAGTTTCGTGGGTAGGCTAGGTTCATAATCTAAAGTTTTTTCTCCCTTTAGGTATATAACAAATCAGGATTTGTTTCACTTTAGCTTTGTTGCAGATATGTAAACGAAAAGCAACTACACCATGTCATAACCACGTCAAGACCATTCTTTACAAAAACAATATTATGACCAATGACATGGCCTATGGCCAACAAAATGAATCGGTGGCCAGAACACTGTTTATCGAAAAAACAAACAAAATTGTACGACCAGCAGGGCTCTTTATCGATGAAGAATTTGGCTTTTTAGGAGCTAGCTCAGATGGTATGTGTGAGTCTGACTAATTACATATTATTGTTTTTTTATCAAAATTAAACCTAAGAAATGACCGATTTGATTTATCTTTTCATCTTCCTAGATATTGGAGAAAGTTTTTTTTTTATTAGACTGATCATGACGTTTCTGATTTTGATAAGCTGTCCCTAAAGCCCTGTATAACAAAATTGTTTACCTCAGTGTATTCATTTCAGGAGTCATAGAGGAAGAAAAAGCGATTATGGAAATAAAATGTTTCCCGTCATTGGCTCGCAACAATCAGGATATATTTTCTGCAGCCAAAGATCGCAAAAACTTTCCGCTTATGGTTGACGATACTGGGAGTTTACGCTTAAATAAGAAACACAGCTACTACTATCAGGTTAGTACATAATTAATGAATTATCATGTATTTTTTATTGCGGTATTCATAGGATAAAGTTTTTAATAACAGGTATATGTTTACAGATCCAGGGCCAACTACGGGTGTCAAAAATGATGAAGTGCTACTTCATTAGTTACATTTCGCCAAGTTACGACATCACAATACTTGAAGTATAGAGCGGGATGAAACTTTTATTCAAAACATGATGCCTAAATTAGAATCATTTTATAAAAATTGTATTTTGCCCGAGGTTGTACTTCGAAGAGTTAGCAAAAATCTCAAATGTGTAGATATTTCATTTCGGTAGGTGAACTGCCTGTGGTCTGAGCCATGGGTTTTCGATCCGGAGCTCCTGAGTTCGATTCCCAGGGGACCTCAAAGTTGATGTTTGTTAATTTATCACTTTGTGAGATTTTCTCCAGTTTGGTTAGGACATTGCAGGCTGAATCACCTGATTGTCCGAAAAGAAAAAGGATTCCGTGCTTTGGAGGGCACGTGAAGTCGTCGGTCCCGGTCGTTGTCTTTGATAGTGGTCGTTACATAAACTATGTCAGTGGCCTATTAGTTGTGCTGCGTAATATTATGGTGCTGTGTAATATATTATGTTATGATGTAAATAAATAATTAATAAAAAACTGACTTTGTAAATTGAACTGCTTTTTCTATATACATACATACAACCACGCCTTTTTCCCTAATCGACGGTTAAGAACCAAATCGGTCTAAGTCATTTTTGGGTCATTTTTGTTTCTTATGCGGTTCGATTTAAAATTCAATTTCGCGTACCTTGCAAAAACACTCTTAAGTCTAGCTGCCAAATTTTCAGAGATAACAGACTGTAGAAATTCGGTCTAAGTCAAGAACCGTAAATCTTTCTGGAAATATGGCCTAAGTTAAGCAAAAGACGTGTAGCCTCCGGCTCTACACGGGTTGGAATGAGCGAAGTGGCGCGACTGCGGCGTGTGCCGAACGTCTAAGCGAGGTATTCGGATACGCTCGTGGACAAGGATAGCTATATTTAAGTCTGTAGCAGATAATAAGGGATGGGGTTAGTTTTACTTCGGTGCATCGCGTCGTCAATTTTTCGTTTTTTGCGAGTTTATTGTTGATGTGATTGCTTCAATAACCATACCTACCGTTATAATAGTTACTTCTTGTTATTTAGAAAATTAATGTTTTCAGTGAAAAGTGTTGTGATATTTCTTATACAGGTAATGTTTACGTAAATATTTAGTATTCCGAAGTGGTATTTCATAAAAATATTGGTTACAAACTAGATAATTTAGTATGGTACCTTCATTTTGAGTAATTAAAAAGCTAGTTTACTTAAATGTTACTTTGGGACATGTTTTCCTAAGTACAAAATGCATAGTTTGATTTTATCTTTATTGTTTATCGGTAATTGTATTGAAATTAATGACTTCATAGTTATTTGTCAGTGAACTAAACACCTAATTTGTTTGATGCTCAGTGAGATAGACTTTATTTCCAGAAAGTTTGACTCAATGTTTTGTTTAATTTTGGTCTATTTTGTATTTTTTATTTTATTTCAGTACTGCATTTTATCATTTCTTAGTACATATTTGCTATAACTTAGCAAAATATGTCTCGTATGGCACGGCAGTATCAGGGAGTCAGAGCGGGAAAAATTCTCGCACAAATTGAATCTGACGACACAGGTAACATAATTGTGATTTTGAATTAACTTATACAAGTAATATACATTTTAGATCATTTAAAATTATAATAAGTGGCAGTGGACTGGACATATTTGTCGCAGAACCGATGATCGATAGAGTCAACAGGTTCACGAATGGAGGCCACAGCTCGGCAAACGTAGCGTAGGGTGCCCTCCAATACGATGGACCGACGACTTGAAGAAGGTGGCTCGTAGTGAGGAAAACGGCAGATCGGGCCCTGTCGAGCACCCTGGGGGAGGCTTACGTCCAGCAGTGGACTGCAATAGGCTGATGATGATGAAATTATAATAGAAAACATGAAAAAATTGAAATTAGTTTCAGATGTGTCAGCTAAAAAATATAAACCAGCACCAAGTCTCAAACATGTCAAAGTAACACGAAAGGTTAATAAGAAAAAAAATAATTCAGGTGTCGACGATGCATGTGTAAACGGTCAGTCTTGTTTGTTTTTATATTTTAAATAGTAAACATTTTTCTTTAGATAGTTTTTTGTTCGTATCTAGCCTAGTCCTTTCACTTATGTTGTGCAATTTGTTTGTTTTTATTTTCAGAAATAGTTTCAACGACATCAGTAATAGAAGATTGTCATCAAAAAGTGTCTACAATAGAAGACGACATTAAAGTGCCTAAGGCTTCATCCACCACGATAATAGAAAGAAACACTTTTGATTACCAAGAGATATTGCAGCTTCAAAGGTTGAGTGAGTTCACAAAAAAAAGTAAACTTGGTGCAAAATCTCTCTCTTTATCTGATCTAACTATAGACACACAACAAATTATATCACAAAAGAGAAACGAATCTGTGTCTTCTTTCTTTAAAAACGAAGAATTAATTGAACCTGAAGTAGAGCTTTTTTATACAAATGTTAACAGAAAAACCTGTTGCAATGTATCAACCGAAAATATATATCAAATATGTAAAGGAGATGAATATGATGAACCTAATTTCACGAATGTTTTGAAACGCTTGACTGTTTCAACGAATGACCTGACTGAAGATCGACAGTTTTTTGCTAACATCAAAAGATCCACTTCCGCTCCTTTCTTAACCAGCCGAACTGATTTCTTTTCAAACATGACAAACTTTACCGACAAACCATTATCACCCGGAAATACACCTGATGACAATGCTGTCTATCAATCCAATCAAAATGATGCACCAAAAAATGATCCCAAAGAAGGTGAAAACGACCGTTCAATCAGTCCATCTTTATTAGCTAATTCTGGTCACCATAATGAAAAAGTTGATGGTGTCGATTATGATAGCGACGATAATTATCAAGAGCGCGACATAACAACTGATTGTGATTCTGAAAAAGAAGACTATTATGGCGATATGACTGCAGGTCGTAAACGGCGCCATGTAGCAAAAAAAGAGGAGTGGAAAAAGAACAAAGCTAAACTTCTCAGAATGCGAGGTGAAGAATATTTAGGGTATGCGAAACAAGAAACAAACAAGTATAGACAGATTAAAAATCGCTCTCCGAAGAGAATGAAGGAAGCTTGTGTTTCGGGATTTTGTAGGAAGAGCAAACTAAGAGGATGCAATTTATTTCATGAGAATACACGTCAAGATATACATACTTATTTTTGGAAATGTCTTAATTGGGACCAAAGAAAAGTGTACGTGAGAGGGTTAGTCAGTCGTACAAAAACTAGTATCACAAAAAAATCTGAAGGAATATCAAGGCGTCAGGATACACTGAAATACTCTTTACCTCAAAAAAACAACGCCGGCAACGTTCAGGTCTGTCAGTTAATGTTCCTGAATACACTATCATTAACATCTACAACTGTAAAGCGATGGACAAAAATCTCTGAGTTTGATAAACCATTGAGTCAAGAAAATGGACCTCTTGTTTCAAGCCAAGATGGACCAACTGCTGAAAATCCAGCACAACACAAAAAAAGAATTTTGGTTAATTACCTTAACCAGCTAGCTAAAATGCCATCACATTACGCGCGAAAGGAAACGAGAAAACTTTTCCTTGAACCAGTTTTTCACACTGTCACAGACGTGTACAAGGCCTATAAAGACTATTGCATTAACATTCAAGAGCCCGCAGTAAGTCGATACACATTTGATAACGAATTTAAAGAAATGAATCTATCTATATTTACTTTAAAAAAAGACATGTGTGACATTTGTGTCAAACATAAAGAAGGAAACTATGACGAGCATGAATACCAAATGCATATTATTAAAAAAAATAGAGCTAGACAAGAAAAGGAAAAAGATAAGAAAGATGCAGCCAAAGGAGATTTCATACTATTAACCATGGATTTAGAAGCTGTCAAAATGTGCCCGTACCTAAAAGCTAGCGCACTTTACTTCAAGACAAAGTTAACATGCCATAATTTCACGATGTTTGACTTAACAAGCCGTCATTGTAAATGTTATTGGTTTAACGAAACCACGGCTGATTTGACTGCCAGCACGTTTGCGTCATTAATAATTGACTATTTAGAACAGCACTGCTTACCCAAACAGAAGCCTATAGTGATTTTTTCTGATGGCTGTTCTTATCAAAACAGAAATGTTATCTTGGCGAATGCGTTGTTAAACTTTAGCATTAAACATAAAGTTACAATAACTCAAAAGTATTTAGAGCCGGGTCATACCCAAATAGAGTGTGATTCGGTTCACAGCGCAATTGAAAGGAAGCTAGCAGACCGTGAAATACACTTGCCTAGTGATTATGTGAGTGTAACAAAAGAGGCGAGATCTATTAATCCCTACGAAACCGTCGAAATTGATCACAAATTTGTGAAAAATTACGCAGATGGCAGCTCATGGATTTACAAGAGTATTAGACCAGGACGTAAAACCGGCGATCCAACGGTTACTGACATACGGGTGATCTTATATAACCAAGAGGAAACTCTGAAAGTCAAACTGAATTTTGACGACGACTGGTTAACTCTACCACAAAGACCAAATCGAGTCAATCAAAATACCAATGTCAATTACAGTATTCTGCATAATAACAGGATACCAATAGCTGCTTCAAAATTTAAGCACCTACAAGAGCTAAAAGATGTATTGCCGAGTGATTGTCATTTATTTTATGATAGCTTACCACATTTATAAAAACTTCTTAACATTTGATTGATTTTACTTTGATTGTTAATTTTTCACGTTTTATAATAATGATTAAAAAACGTACGAAACTGAATGTTAATTTCATTAATGACAAAATGGCCTTTGTCCCCATTCTTGATGCCTTTGTTCAAAAACTACTGGTAATATGGCCTAAGTCATATTATCTCAGAAACTAGTGCACTATTGTTGATAACTATATATACATGCAAAACTAATCATTTTATGCATAATTCTTCACAAAACAGGTTTTTATCATCTGTATTATTTTTTTCTTAAAAAGGTTTTTTTTACCTCCTGTAAAGTAAAGTATTTTGATTTAGACCAATTTGGTTCTTAACCGTCGTAATGAGGTATGCAGAGTGAGAATTGCCCTAACAAAATGCATTCCGCCACGTCTGACAAGTTTTGAGGGTCATTCATTTCAGATAGATATAACAGTGACAGATTGTCAGCCCATCGCCTATACATTACAATTTATTTTCTCTTTTGTACCAGAAAATATTTTTAGTTGATAGGATCATACAAACTTACAGTTAGCCAAGAATTATAAGAAAGAATTGTTATTTACGAAAATTTATTAACAAATATAAATTATAAAACAAAAAAGGACTCAAAAAAAATGTATAAAATAATATAAAAAGAGAGGATTTGAACCTCATTCCTACGTATCAATATCTAAGCGTTCAACCAACAGGACTAATCTCTGTTAGCAAGCTAAAGCGAAATCAGCAGTCAGTTTCGTAAACAAAAAGGTTTGAATGTGTGCGTAAACACTTCTGCCTGCCACCGTTGTATTTTTATTTACGTAAATAAACGTATTTTATTAATTAAAATTCATATGAAATTTAGTTGGACACATGACAAATATTCCACTATTAGCGGTAAACGTAATACTTACAAAAAATATTGGAAGTGTCTAGTATGCCGCTAGTGGTAGTTTAGAGAAGCGCGCTAACTAACCGTTGTCGGCAAAATAACGGTTAATCGCTAATCTACCGCTAGTGGCAACGTAGTAAATATAACTACTTTACCGACAGCGGCTTCGTAGTGAATATAGCTACAATACCGTCAATGGCGTTTATTGTTTGTTTATTGTGGGAGAAGATACGCGTGATACACATTTGTAATAGTTTATTTCAAAATGAGTGATAGCTATCCAGAGTTCAATAGTTTAGAAGAACTTAATACTTTTATTCAACAATATGAGCAGCAAAATTATGTGCAACTGTGGAAAAGAGACTGCAGAACCATAAAGAGAATGAAAACAGTATGTCCAAAAAAATTAACAAACTGTAATTTGGACCTACAATACTATAGTATTACATATGCGTGCTCAAAAGGAGGTAAGCAATTTAAATCACAAAGTAAAGGCTTGAGAAGATCTACAACATTCAAAGAAAATTGTCCTATGAAAATAAAGGTTATAATTTCTGAAGATGGCCAAAGACTAAAAGTGATAAGTATACATGATCAACATAGTCATGAAATTGATAAAGATTTTTTTGAGTTATTACCAAAACAAAGGAGATTAGATAACGAACAGAAAACGGAAGCAACAAAGCTTTTAACTTTAAACTGTAATAAAAAATTAGTCCGATCATATTTGGAAGAAAAAACTGGAAAACCGGTTCAGTTGAAAGACCTCAGCAATTTAAAATGTGAAAGTCGATGTTCTAAATCGAATCTCGAAAAAGTTATTACACTACTTACTCAAGATGAAGGTTTTGTTCACGTAGCGACGACTGAAGATGAAGAGCTAGTTGGGATTTATTATCAAACACCTTACATGAAGAAATGTTTTTCTGCTTACCCAGACTTGATGTTATTGGACGCGACTTACAAACTGAATAATTTAGACATGCCTTTGTATATCATTATGTCCATCAACGGTAATAATGAAGGAGATGTTTGTGCAATATTTTTAGTTACCGAGGAATCAAGTGATGTTATAAGACATATGATAAATGTTTTTAAAAATAATAATCCTGATTGGGTCAACATTAAGACTTTTCTCACAGACAAAGATTTTGGAGAAAAAAGTGTGCTATATGAGGAATTCCCGGACACGGTTCATCAATTATGTATGTTTCACGTATTGAAACGCTTTCGGTCTGTAATAACGACTGAAGCAATGGAAGTCACCAATTCCGAAAGAAATGTAATTTTGAATATTTTACAGAAAATGACTTACGCTCGAAGTGAAGAAGAGTACAATACCCTTTATAAAAACTTACAAAATTTGGATCATCCGAAATTAACACAATATTTCAACAAGAACTGGCATGATATTAGAGCCGAGTGGGTAGAATTTTACAAGAAATCTGCATGTACTTTTGGAGTAAGAACAACTAACCACCTGGAGTCATTTAATCAAAAAATAAAACAAGTCTGCAATAAGTTTTCTAATCTCGAATCATTTTTTGAAAACTTTATGGTTTTGCTCGATACGGTAAAACAAAAACGGAAACAAACGGCTCATGCCATGACCTATAAAAAAGAAGTTGTTCCCATGAGTCCACATGAAAGTGCATACATGAAATTGGTTACACCGCACGCTTTTAAGCTTGTAAAGGAACAAATACAAAAAGTTTCAAACTGCAAAGACGTAGAAACTGATACAACTTCAACATCATGCACTTGTGCATTCCACGTGACAAACACCTTACCATGTTCACACATTTTTTCAGTTAGGTCAAAAATTGGAGACGGAACCCTGTTCGAAAAAGACCTTATACCAGAAAGATTTCTCAAAGACAAATATTCGAAAACTTACACAGGTAGTGAAAATGGTCAACGTTCAGCTAATATGTGTAATAGTGGCTTAGGAGTCGTGGAACCAAAGAATAGGATTTTAAGTACGCAACAAAAATTTAAAATTGGTCTCAGAAAATGTGAGAAAATTGCATCAATTATTTGTAACTTTAATGCTCACGACTTTAAAGAGCATGTGAATCAACTTAATATGCTGATTGAATATTGGAGTCAGCGCCTAGAAACTAAAATATTAGTGAGTGAGCGATTACAGCTCGAAGAATTGGAGGGTGAAGAATATATTTTAGAACAATCAAATGACGCTGGTGAAAGAAAAGGAGTCCAGGATTTTGATGATGAGACTGTCCTAGAGGAAGTAAGATTGCAGGAAAGTGAATCACAGGAAGTAGAAGTGCAAGAATGTGAAACGCAGGAAGAAAAAATGCAGGAAAGTGAAGCACAAGAAGCAGAAATGCAGGAAAGTGAAGTACAGGAAGTAGAAGTGCAGGAAAGTGAAGCACAAGAAGCAGAAATGCAGGAAAGTGAAGTACAGGAAGTAGAAGTGCAGGAAAGTGAAGAGCAGGAAATAGAAATGCAGGAAAGTGAAGCACTGGAAGTAGAAGTGCAGGAAAGTCAAGCGCAGAAAGTGGAAGTGCAGGAAAATGAAGCACAGGAATTAGAAGTACAGGATAAGAAACCCACTAATATTGGTGTCACTAAACGAATTAAATTACCGACTATAAGAAAACGGAGAGGTCGTCCAAAAGGCCATGAGTTAACCGCCATAGGCCTTAAACGCAAAAAAACTTCCATAAGCAATGAACGTAGACGAAAACGCTCGCTAAACTTAAATACCTAGCTTTTTTCATACTATTCTTAAGTTCTTTGTTTACCTATCTTTGTTAATTTAATAAAAAATAAACTTTGGGATATCCCATGAAATAATATTTTTTTGTTTTTATTTCTAATATTTCAATAGTAAAAATATAAAAAGACATCAATGAAAAAATTAACTAACACCTATGGTCATATAAAACTTCTAGTGGCAAATTAGGTTTTTAGCTTTATTTTGCCTATGAAATAGAAATAGAATTTATTTGCTTAAAAATATGGTACAATAAAGATGATATAATTTTACATAGTCTCACATATTTCTACCTAGTAAGGCATGTAAATTTACAGAGATTAAGTATGTAGGTAATTGTAACTACTTTTGATAATACAACTAACATCAATAGCAGAAAAACTAGATTAAATATTAAAATGTCAAGTAGGTACAATCAAATAAAATATGTTATTCAGTACAATTAAAAATCTCACGGATAGCATAAAATTGTTTTTGCATTAACCACTCCACCAGTTTTCTTCTAAATAAAAGTCTCGGCATTTGTTTGATATCGGCTGGAATGGCATTATAAATTCTTAGGCACATTGCATTACACTGACTTAAATAAAACGACAAATTTGGTACACTACTATATACTAACGTATCCTTATTTCTTACATTTCTATTATGCACGTCCCTGGTTTTTTTTAAATAATTCTATATTTCTATATTGACGGTTCACTATCACACTTCACTAAAATGCCACAAGTGGCAAACTAGATGCTTTGCTATATTTTGCCGACAACGGTTAGTTAGCACGCTTTACTAAAATGCCACTAGCGGCATGCTAGACACTTCCAAAAATATTCACATTATCATACATAAAACAATTAAATATGTCAATATAAATCCCCAACGCCATCTATTGGCGTTGAAATGCCTAGCTGGCAGTAACGAACCATCTTAAGTAAAGATGACTTCATGAAACTCAAAAACGAATGTAAATGACCATGGCCAAAAACGCAATTTATCCTATCCGAAAAGTGTTATGGTTGTGGACGATTCACTAATACAAGATTGAACTCCCACTTTATTGTGGACATAAGCAATATTAAAAAACTTCACAGTATAAAGCAATTGTGGTGTCAAGGTTGTCAATATATGCTAGTGTATAATCATTACCCGGAAGATGAATGTTACTATTGCCATTGAAAATAAAATTCTTTAATTAATAATAATAATTAATTGATTAATATTAATAAAAATAATATTTCTTTAACTTACAATCAGTACCAACAAAGTTTTTATTTTAATATACATAGTACGTTTATACGCATTGTTTACCTATCTGAACGGGGATTCCCCGCCCCCATTATTGTTGAGGCGACGCTGATGCAACACGTTCAGCGTGGCAGCCAGCCGCCATCGCCGCGACAAAAATATTTCAGTCCAGTTAGTAACATCAGAGCGGGCGGTCGCATAGAGCACACTCTTTGTCGTAAACAATAAAAATAAATACGGTGTACGGATATCTACAAAAGGTACCCAATGTTTTTAAAGTAGTGTATTTATTTCAGTAGTCTGGAGTATTCTACAACGTGTTAATGAAAAAGCGCAAAACCTGAAATTAGTTTGTTCAGAATCGAGAGTAGAATCGATTCCATTAGTAAAAAATAGGGGTCAAATTTTAACAAAAAAAAAATTTTTATTGCGCCGTGTTTAATAATTACTTAACTCTATGGAACTATCTACATTAGATACTAGCCTACTCTACACGTGCATGCATAGATACATTGGATTCTTGCAATCAGCGTGTGAAAGGTCACTTATTACGTTTCCAGAAAAGCGTAAAAAAGAGATAGCATGTGCGCGGGGCGAGGGGCGCTGTTTGTTGCGATGCGCTGCCACTGAATGACAACCTTGACATAGTTCGGCCGGCGCATAGACTTATTAATTTGCGACAACCACAAGAAAACAAAAAAAGCTAATATCTTCGTAAAAAATCCACGAAAATTAAATTTAATAATTCACATAATTCTGTTATAATAAAAACAAGTTGGGGTGTCTGAGGTTTTGCGCTTTTTCATTAACACGTTGTATATGTATTTAGTTGTGAATTTTGGTTTCGGGGGGTTTTGGGGCTCGCTGTTGCCGAATATTGGCTTAAGTTTTTAATTCCGGCATTTTCTAAGAAGGCCATGTGACAGCACATTGAATAAGCGCATTAGATATGTTTATTTAGCGTATGCATGTAGGTGTGGGCTTTTTTTTTATTATTTAGAAATTTGATTGAATAAATTGAATCTTTACATCTTCTTTCCGTCTTCAGTTCTCTTTTTATTTAAGTATTTTATTAGTGTCATCGGCCGAGTGGTTAAGGTAACCGACTCATAAGTGAGAGATACCGGGTTCGAATTCCACTGTGGCCATGTACCAATAATTGTTTTCTGAGACATGTTGAGTGGATGATATCAGCAACGCTTTTGATGTAATAAATAGGGACCTTAATAACATCTCAATTTGGGCTAAATGTTTTGGCCTTTTGGTCAATCCAAATAAATCCAAAGCATTAATTATTGGTAGTCCCTACATGAAGAAACAATTAAGTGGTGTTCCCGCTATTATTTACGATGGTACTTCTATCAGTATTTCCAATACTGCTAAAAATCTTGGTGTGGTGTTGGACTCGACTTTATCATGGGTTGCTCATGTCAATGAGGTCAGTAAAAAGATGCATTTCTCTTTTCATTCGCTCAAACGCCTACAATATTTTTACCTCTAAGCACTAAGATTACTTTGGCCCAGTCCCTTCTCTTACCTATTCTCGATTACGCCGACACTTGCTACTTGGACGCCACTGAGGAGCTTCTTAGTAAACTTGAGCGCCTTCAAAATCTGTGCATTCGATTCATTTTCGGACTGCGCAAATATGACCACGTATCTCATTTTCGATCACAGCTCAAGTGGCTCCCAATTCGTCTTCGCAGGAATACTCATATACTCTCTGTTCTCTATAACATTCTTCACAATCCTTCTTCTCCTTCATATCTACGTGAGCGTTTTGAATTTTCACGTCCGCAAGACAAACCCTGTCGCTCGAGCGTCAGGACGCTTTTATCTATACCCCCACATAAAACTGATTTCTACTCATACTCCTTCACAGTCCATGCAGCTAGGTTGTGGAATGCTCTCCCGCACACTATTCGCGACAGCCCATCAATCGCTGTTTTCAAAAAGAGAATCAAAGAACATTATCTTTCTCTGCGTAATCCGTAGTATGTATTTATATATTGTATATATATGTATCTATGGTATGTATATATTTATTTATTTCAGTTATATTTATATAGAGTATTTAATATATTTATAGGTATTATAATTTATTTTAACTTCCATACTGGACTGGGAGAGAAAGAAAAACATAGAATGTTCCAGTTGCCCTTCCTCCCGGGCATGCTGTATAAGTCAGCAAAAGGGATTCGAGGGTTACAGTGTATTGTAATTTAGGCGATGGGCTGACAACCTGTCACTACAGCAATACACATTACAATCTAAAATTGCCCCCAATTTATGTCAGACGTGGCGAAAGCGCCTTTTAGGAGGCGTTTTACGTTCTGCCTACCCCGTAAGGGATAAAGGCGTGATTTTATGTATGTATGTATGTATAATTTATTTACTTATTGTATGATCGTAGTATAGTATAATTAAGTAGGTATATCCTTATTTACTGTTCATGTACCTAATTTGTATTCATATTGTGCACGTCTTATCCGCTTTACGTTTTATGCTCTCACTTCTTAGGTCTGCTGTAAGACATTTCATTTTAGAAATAAGCAGTACCTGTTGTGTCTTGATTCCTATGTAATTGTTCTGTGTATGTTTCTGTGTACAATAAACTGTTAAATTAAATTAAATTAATGTAGTTGAATGTTACTTATCCCTACTACATCCCTACTTATCTCATGAATGAAAGTAACTCTGTCTGTCTGATTGTATGTTTCGCTTTCACGCCTAAACCACTGAATCTATTTTGATGAAATTTGATACAGAGATAGACGAGACTTTCGGAAAGAATAAAGACCTTTCATTTCCCCCTTCTCCTCTAACGGCCCCACTTACGCGATATAATGTTGGTCAACGCGGGCGATCAGGCTAGTATTTTTAACATCTTCGTATGTGACAGTGGCCGAGTGGTTAATAAGGTATCCGAATCGTAAGCAAGAGGTACCGGGATCGAATCCCATTGACTACAATGGAATGGGAAGTACCAATAACTCTTTTCTAGTTATGTACATTACTAAATTTAATACTAACCGATGCCCTTACTGTGAGGGAAAACATCGTGATGAAATCTGCATATAGGTGTACATACATACATACATAAAATCACGCCTTTATCCCTTACGGGGTAGGCAGAGCGTAAAACGCCTCCTAAAAGGCGCTTTCGCCACGTCTGACATAAATTGAGGGCAATTTTAGATTGTAATGTGTATTGCTGTAGTGACAGGTTGTCAGCCCATCGCCTAAATTAAAATACACTGTAACCCTCGAATCCCTTTTGCTGTCTTTTACAGCATGCCCGGGAGGAAGGGCAACTGGAACATTCTATGTTTTTCTTTCTCTCCCAGTCCAGTATGGAAGAAATATAGGTGTAAGGTAAGTATAAGCAAGGTGTAGGGTAAGGGTAGGATAAGTGTGGGGTATGTGTATAATAGGTGTAGAGTAGGTATAGGGTAGGTGTAGAGAATGTGTAGTGTAAGGTAGGTGTAGGTTAGTTAGGGATAGGATGCCACGCGGACGAAGTCCCGCTTTGCCTAGTTAAATATACGTTTACATCACCTGCTGTCCTTATAATTATTTTCAGAACATGCCCTTTAAGGTGGTGCAAACCCGCGAAGGCGGTAATCTATTTATCACTTATTGCCCAAATCAATGGGAAAACAGCGGAAAATTATTTTGGCCAAAATTATTACTTCAAGGAGAGAAGCTAAAAAAGAAGGAGGATTCGCAACCGGAGAATGGTTGGCAAGTGTTAGACTGTGAAGTCAAAAGGCAGAATTTAACTCTAGCCCAGGCAAAAGCCGCAGCTAAGGCAATGTCAGACTTGTCAGAAACCGAAGAGGACAACGAAGAATCAAAAACAAAGAAAAGAAAAATTTGCAAAGAGACAAAAACTACTTGTTTAAATAATTTAGCAGCGGAATGTACTGCAGTAAGTAGTAAATTTTATGCAGCTTATCCCACATAAATGGGATATTTTTTCCGCGTATTAACCGTGGTCCCACTGCTATGACCCACAGGTATATTTTTTTCCCCGTAGACCCACTCCGTAGACGTACGTCCAGAATGGGACTACGGGTAATTGAAACAAAACTGCCTTTTACCCATGGTCCACCGCTGTCATATTTGGAAGATAAATATACGAGGTGCATTCAATAAGTACCGAGCCTCATCGCCAGAGGGCGCTGTAGTTTCAAAAGAGTTTAAACACAGTGTAGCACATTCTTTTTTTCAAATTTTCATTCCAATCCCTTCATTTGTTTTAATTTTACAACTTATGGAAGCGAACGTGTCGATCGGTTTTACAAAAATGGAAAAAGAGCAATATCGTTCGGTGATTTGATTCCTATTTTTGGAAGGGAAAACGCGCTTCGAAATCAAAGAGCGCTTGGATGCTGTGTACGGTGACTCTTCTCCATCGATGGCCACCGTCAAGAATTGGTTCAACGAGTTTGCACGTGGCCGTACGTCGGTTTTTGATGAACCACGTCCAGGTGCACCGAAAACAGCTACTACGGAGGAAAACATTAAAAAAATCCATGATCTCGTATTGGCAGATCGCCGATTGAAGGTTCGGGATCTAGCTGAGACTGTAGGCATTTCAGAAGGAACAGTGCATCATATTCTTCACGAGGAACTCGGCATGAGAAAGCTGTCGGCGCGATGGGTGCCGCATTTACTCACACCGGAAAACAAGCGCAACCGTGAGACCACATCGGAGACGTGTTTGGCGCTGTTTAAGCGGAATCCAGCGGAATTTTTGCGTCGTTTTGTGACCGTCGATGAAACCTGGATCCACTGGTACACACCAGAGACCAAGGAGCAATCAAAACAATGGATCCAGACCGGGGAACGTGCTCCAAAGAAGGCGAAAACTGTAAAATCGGTCGGAAAAGTTATGGCCACCGTTTTCTGGGATTCACAAGGTGTGATCTACATCGATTACCTCCAGAAGGGTAAAACAATTACAGGGCTTTACTATGCCGATTTATTGGGCCGATTCGACGCCGAATTAAAGAAAAAACGACCCCATCTGGCGAAGAAAAAAGTGCTGTTTCACCACGACAACGCACCGGTTCACACGTCTGCCGTTGCCATGGCCAAATTGGTCGAATTACGCTACGAATTGCTGCCCCATCCACCGTATTCTCCAGATTTGGCCCCTTGTGACTTCTTTCTGTTTCCTAATCTGAAAAAGTCACTCGCCGGGAATAGATATGGATCAAATGAGGAGGTCATCGCCGCCACGGAAGCCTATTTTGCAGAGTTTGACAAAAACTATTTTTCGGACGGGTTAAAAAAGTTGGAGCATCGCTGGGCTAAGTGTATAGAACTAAAAGGAGACTATGTTGAAAAATAAATTGCCACTTTTCCAAAATTTTCGTTTTCTTTTGTAGGCTAAGTATTTATTGAATGACCCTCGTAGGTTGGATTATTACAATCTCTTTGCACTTCCCGGTTTATGCCCTGCGTCATTAACTATGTCATTTCAAAGTCACCTAGTCCATAGAGGAAAGAAAAGAAAACTACGTTTTAACCTAGTCTAGATTATTCTTCATATTCTTGTTGAATTCTCTTCCACACGAAGTGTGCGATTGTCCGTCGATTGAAGCGTGTGCTGCTGCGTTAGTCTCGCAAAAAATCGAAAACGGCTAGACCGCTTTGAATCTCTCTTTTTCTGTTTTGTTCGCTATAATACAGAGAAGGTTTAAACGCAAAGAAAGAAAAGGGTAGGTAGGGGTGCAGTTGGTGCAAGGTTGGTGTAGGATAGGTGTAGGGCTTTGATTATCTATATGTCAAGATGGAGGGTTGCCCTGTAACCGCAACAAATATGGCAGGCCAGATTTTGATGGATGATGGGTCACAGTGGGTCATAGCAGTGGGACCACGGTTAATACCCCATTTTTCGAGATAATAATAACCTACTTATCCCTTATAAATGCAAAAGTAACTCTGTCTGGCTGTCTATTACGCTTCCACGCCTAAACCACTGAACAGATTTTAATAAAATTTGGTATAGAGACGAGACCTTTCTTTGGAAAGGACATAGATTACCTTTTATCCCCTCTCTTACTACCCCTACTTACGCGATATAACGTATATAGTCCACGCGTATCTTCGTATGCCACGGTAGCTGAGTGAGTAAGGTATCCGACTCATCAGCAAAATCTTCCGCGTTCGAATTTCGTTACGGTCATGTATCAATAACTCTTTTCTGAGTTATGTACATTTGATGCTCTTACGGTGACAGAAAATATTGTGATGAAACTATGATTTAATCCGTTTAGGTCCCTTGATAACAGGGTCACCGAGGTCAAACGATTATAACTTTGGGCCATATTTCCTAAAAAAGATATTAAACCTAAAAATATCTACACGAAATTTGCACATCACATTCAAGTTCCTCAGCATCCGTTCTACGAGCAATGCCCACTGCCATTTCAGTCTGGCAACTTTCTGAGCTATGTCGGTAACATTGTGACTAGTGTGCAGATACTGAATAGTATATCATAGACCGAAACCTATATGAAGAAGCTTACTTTTGCCTTAAAAAACTTTTATAATCGACGCGATTTGCTAATTCAGATTATTTATGTTGCAGGCTTCTGATAAAATTACTATACGGGCAGTATTAACTTCTGGAACACCAGATGCACCAAAAGAAAATATAGAAAATTACGTTCTTTCACCAGACGATAACCAAACGGTGCCTGTAATATATTCTTACAAAGAAATAAGCTCAAACTCAGAAGAACACGACCAACTGAATAACAAATTAAATTCCGTTGAAACAGATATAAATACAATTAAAAGTGCCATAAAATCAATTAATGACGATATAAAGACTATAAAGGAGACTCTGAATACAATAATAAACAATCAAGTCATTATACATAACGCAGTTGAACCGATTATGTTAAAATTGACTGAAATACAAGTTTCAAATGAAGAATTTATTTTCAAATCTATTAAAGAAAAACAAAGTCACTCTCTTGGGTTAAAACCAATTAATGATTTAAAGGATTTAGAAGAGTTTGAAAAAAAAAATGTGGACTCAAATTATAGAGAAGATTTACAAGGCAAATTAAGTGTTTTGTGCACTAAAGGCACAGGAAATGGATTCACTAGTGCATATACTATTATTGATATTATGTTTGAAAGACAGTTTTTCAAATTGTGTTCGTGGACTGGAACTACACGTTTCCAAAATGAATCTACAGAAAAGATCTGTTTCAAGGGTTTCTCCAAGACTATTGGTTTCTTTTTTTATATAATTCACCAGCACGATTCGTCGTTCCATTTAAATGATTGTCATAAATTTTTCAAAACCATTTTACGAAACGCTGATCAAAGATGTAAAAAGAAACCAATACGAGCTTCTGAAAAAAAATGGAGACGAAAAAAGAAGTAAGCAGGCAACAAACGAAACACCACCCGAGCAGCTTCCGATAGCCGAACAAATTGCGAGTAATCAAAAAGAAGTTGAAGATGTTTTGGAGGAAGTTTTTAATTAATAAATTATATAAAAGAAATATATGTTAAATATATGTTAAAATGAAGGCTCTTATATTAACTTTTATCATGGCTCTTGCTGGCGAATCACAAATGAAGGCTCTTATATTAACTTTTAACATGGCTCTTGCTGGCGAATCACAAATGAAGGCTCTTATACTAACTTTTATCATGGCTCTTGCTGGCGAATCACAAATGAAGGCTCTTATATTAACTTTTATCATGGCTCTTGCTGGCGAATCACAAATGAAGGCTCTTATATTAACTTTGATTGTCGTTTCAGTTCCAGCCAATGTTGTAACTAATCCATTTGTTTCAAGTTCCTTCATTTCTTTCACAAAAAGACCCAAATATGCATTCAGATCTGAAGGTTTTCCGTCTCCCGCATAAATTCCTTAAAAAAAATCATTTAGTGCAATTTTAAGATAATTAAGCTATTGTAATAGTGTTAGGGCTAGGTGAGGTATATTAAATTTTATAGCCCAGTTTTGTATACCTTTAAGCAATTCATGATTTTTTTCATACTCATTGGATTCTTCGACATCAAAGTCGTATTCTTCTATTAAATTTTCAACTTCTTCGCTGTCCGAGTGAGAGGCTAAGGTTGGAAAATTATTTTTCATCGCGGAACCCTCATTTAATTTATATGTATTTGCACTTGACGCACCAGGTTTACTCTCTGATGAAATTATTTTTGAAGGATATGGCTTAACTAATTCTTTATACCTATTTGTCACCTTTCTTCTATAACCACCGCTCCTTTTGAATCGTTTCCAATCGTTTAAATCCATATTAAATTATTTGCTCAAGTCGAATTGGAACACTTGCATCAAAACAAAATGACTGACGATTACTAATAAAGATGTTGATCTAGTACCCTACACGGTTGTTTGATCTAATATCGCTCTATTTAAGTACAATTACATTTAAAATAATCTCGGTCAAGACCAATAAGGATGCAAACTCATAGTAATATCAGCTTAGTGTATTATTATATCTTGTTCTCTTACAGAATACTACTATAGGATCAAATTATTATTCAGAACTATTTAATCTTTCTGCTAACAGTAATAGGATTGTTATTCCTGTAAGTATCTTATAAGATAATCTTATAGATAACTAGAAAACTGTGATATAAAAACAAATGCTTTTGAGAATATCTACGCTTATGAAATGACACTATTAGTAAAAGTATCCTGTAACTGTTCTGTGTGTTACTCTTGTAGTTAACTATAGGACTAGGATACAAAAACGAATGCTCTTGAGTATTTTACAGCTTGTCGAATGTTATTATAAGTAAAAGAGTCTACCACACACTTGACACGCTTGTTCCGCCTTTCTCTCATAAAAGGAACTGTGCCAAAGTCTTGGAAGCTTGCGAATGTTCAGCCGGTCCCCAAAAAAGGCGACCGTTCAGACCCTGTCAATTACAGACCGATTGCCATTACCTCCATCTTATGCAAAGTCATGGAGAAGGTACTGAACAGTAAGTTGCTGACCTACCTCGAAGACAATGATCTCCTCAGTGACTGTCAATATGGCTTTCGCCGGGGACGGTCAACTGGGGATCTTCTTGTGTATGTTACGCACTGCTGGGGTGAGGCCATTGAGAAGCATGGCGAAGCTCTCGCCGTCTCACTTAACATCTCGAAGGCCTTTGACAGAGTCTGGCACACAAGTCTTCTAAACAAGCTTCCTGCGTATGGCATCCCAGCTGATTTTTGTAGCTGGATTTCTGACTTCCTGAGTGAACGGTCAATCAGAGTAGTCGTTGACGGCTGCTCCTCTGACTTGATGGCTATTGACGCTGGAGTTCCTCAGGGGTCTGTTCTCTCTGCAACTCTGTTCCTGCTGCACATCAATGACCTTCTTCGGCCAGGTATTGTTGGGTACGCAGATGATAGTACGGTTTTGGTGAGATACTTATCCAGCGCAAACACCAGCGGGGAAGAAATACTTTCCTTGAGAAGGGCCATGGTTGAGCAATTAGATCTGACCCTAAGTCATGTTTCCCAGTGGGGTGATGACAATTTGGTCTCTTTTAATGCCAACAAAACGCAAGCGTGTCTTTTTACCGCCAAAAGGAGTCCTTTCAACCAGACTCCTACTTTCCGAAGTACATCTGTACCTATAGCTATAGCTGGCAAACTTGGGCTTCTGGGCATGGATTTGTCATCTAGTCTAAACTTCGGCGCTTCCATCGAATACAAAGCACAAACAGCGGCCAAGAAACTGGGTATCCTGAATAGAGTGAAGCGATACTTCACGCCTGGACAGCTTTTAACCCTGTACAAAGCACAAGTCCGATCCTGCATGGAGTATTGCAGTCACCTCTGGGATAGCTCAGCCAAATACCAACTTGCCGCACTCGATTCGGTGGAACGCAGAGCCAAGAGGCTTATTGGTGACGAAAAACTGCTAGAAGCCAAGTTTTATAGCCTGGAACATCGCCGTAAGGTTGCTTGCTTGTCGGTCTTCTACAGGCTGTACTTCGGTGAGTGTGCTCAAGAGCTCCACGACCTTATCCCGCCAGCTCCCATCTACCATCGGACATCTACACGCACCGCAGGATACCATCCATACCTGGTTGATATTCCACCAATACGTACTAAGCGCTTCCAAAACTCTTTTGTAATGCGCACGGCAAAAGTGTGGAACTCACTCACTACCTGCGTCTGTGTTTCCGAACGCCTTCAACCCCCAACATTTCAAAGTTAGAGTGAACAGGCATCTTCTGGGTGAGCTCGCACCATCGTCGACTCCGTCTCAGTCATTTCCGACCTAGACTGGAGTCAAGAGCAAACCCACTAAAAAAAAAAAAAAAAAAACACATTGCCTTTATAAGAACGTTATTAGTTAAAACTTACTTATAATCTTTATTTATAGGATTACTTTGCTTGTTGGGTTGTATCTTAATTCCTTATGTAATTCAAAACAAATAAATACAAATATTTGTGGTTACAGATATCCCGAAGCTGCGACACACCTCCTGTACGAGCATGTGCTGCCGTCGATGAGGAAGTGGAGGAGAGCTTTGCAGCCGGCAGCTTTTCTGCCACCGACACGGTGTCGGTGGCAGAAAGTACAGCAGTAATATTGGTCATGCCAGGCTTCGAGAGGTGCGTCGCCGAGAGCAGAGTCATCGTCGTCGATGGGACATTCCTGACGGTCCCAGCAGGTTTGCCTGTATACCAAGTCCTAACGCTTCACAGCATCATCGCTGGGCGCGTCTTCCATCCCGTCGTAGTCCTGATGCAGAATCGTCTTCGCGGTTTGTATGAGGCTCTTTTTACTAGGATCTGGCAGGCTCAAGGCAATCCACGCTGAGCATATAGTCACAGATTATGAGCAGGCACTGCGGACTGCTCTGACATCTGTGACTGGAATGCAAATACAAGGCTGCATGTTCCATTATGTGCAGGCACTGACGCGTCATGCACAAGGGATGGGGCTGCAAGTCCGTCACCGCAGCAGCCTGGCTTGGCGGCTGACGCAGGTCTACAGCTCGCCGGCGCTGCTGCCGGCGGCGCAGGTCCCGCTCGGGCTCGCGGAAGTGCAGCGCATTGCCCATGCGGAAGGGCTTCCCTTTAATGAAGATTTCCATGAATACTTCGTTGCGCAGTAGATGATACGCGTAAGTAATATTAATTCCGAAATAAAAATGTATGGTTTCAGGAATTAAACCATAAGAATGAAAGTCTGGAACTACTTTTTACCACGGATATAATACCTAATACAGGTTGATTACCTGATTATACAGGTTGGCCCAGCAGGGTTCAGTGTTCATGGTGCTGTTCATAGCACGTCCAACGTCGCGGAGAGCCTCCATGCTACTTTGCGACGGGCTCTTGGGCCCGCACCAAATGTGTGGAGATTCACGGGTATGTACGCAGTATTTAAAAAAGGGATAAAAGCCATGTATACCCTGTTATGAAATTCATCAATTTATTCAGTATGTAAGTAAGTAGCTGTACTGGTAATGTATTGTCGCTTCGCCAGTATAAAAAAATATCCTTGAGAAAGCACTTTAGTAACTTTGATTTTAGTTAACCTAAATTATGTCTGATATGCTAACAGTGATGTCGATCAAACATTACGCTTGTAATAGAACACTGCCACAAACTGTTAGTCCTGAAACCCTATAATTAGCAACTAGACTTCAAGATGTTACATCGCCATTGTTATTACTAGAAGTTACATGTTTTCAGAATTCATAGATGAAAATCTGAACATGTATGTTTATTTGTTATATTTAATGGTATATTATATATTATGGTATATTGCATGAAATAATCGACATAATTGGAGCTACAGTTAGTTTTATAGAATAATTGTGACGTTCCACATGCAAAGGTATACCTTATGGAGGGTTTTGAATTACATGTAAAATTACCAAATGAATAAGACAGTAGAGCTTAGTATTTAATAATAATTATTATGTAGTTATCTTTCTACTTTACAGTCTTTAGTAAAAAGCTACAGTAAGTTATGCCGCTTTAAGGAAAATCTCCAAAAAAGGTAAGGGGAAAACAAAACCATTTTTATTATATTCAGGAAAAAAGGCTTTCCCATACAAGACGTGACCACTGCGATCACACGATTTGTATGGAAAAGCCAAAACAATTTTTCATTTGCTGAAATTATTTCTTGGTGAGAGTTGTTCAGGTTTGTTGATTGACAACTCTTAGGAGAATTCAGTACGCAGTCCCTTACACCCGGTATAAAATGGGTCTATCAATGTTGAAAAACGGTAACAAAGTCAATGAGCTTTATTATGTATTAAATCTCATCCATGCTGGACCGGGAGCGAGAGAAAAATATAGAATGTGCCATCTGCATTTCCTAACGGATATGCTGAAAAAACCAGCTAAGGGAATTGAGCGTTCAGTATATTGCAATTGAGGCGATGAACTAACAACCTGTCACTACAGCAACATACCTACAAATCTATCTTAAATAACCCTTAAAACTTAGTCAGACATCGCGGAACGACCTTTGTTTAGGTAGTTTACGCTCTGCCTACTCTATTAGAAATAAAGGCGTGATTATATGTATGTATTAAATTTCCTCCCACCGCGGTTTTACCCGCGTTATAAGTGTTTTCCCGTGGTAAATAGTAAGTTATGTCACCCATGTCCTATTCCACTATAATATGTGTGCCAAGTTTCACCCAGATCCGTCAATTGGTTGAAGCATGATTGAGTTACAAACATCCAAACTTTCACATGATATAAAGAGTAAATAACAAATATTTTTATCGTTTTTTTCAGATGTTATGGGACAAAAGTTCAATGTGTGCGCTTCTCTCTTGGAGGCGCAACACCGAGGAGAGCTGCCGCTGCCGCGCCGCAACCGGGACCGCCTCCACGTCAGGGAGACTGTGGTGACGAGTAACACGAGGGCTCTCGAACGGGGAGCAATCTCCATTCGCGAATTCCTCGCGTCTAATAATAGCTTGTTAGATGTGGGTATCGAGGTGATCGTCGAGAATGTCCCAGAAGTCGCCGAGGAGGTCGTACTTGGTGACGAAATAGTGCAGATGTATCCAGAGGTTGTATTGGACATACAGGAGCCTCCAGTCGCCGCAGAGGTCGTGCTCGATGAAGAAGATGTGGCGCAGATATTTCCAAAGGTGGTATTAGACAATTTGGTCATACGAGCTGCAGCGTCTCCTGCGCGTGATGATGCCAATCGCGCACCCAATGCCGAGCCGCAGTGTTGCCGCACCTGTAGGGTAAGTCCCTTGACATCGCCCTCATCCCATGCGGTCACACACAATGTCAGGTTTGCCTGGGTCGTTTATACGAGCTCGGTAACTACGTATGTCCGGTGTGTCGCACCGCTATTCAAGGTTCAATGCGCATATATATTTAAGAACCTTTATACCTAGTGGTGGCTACTGAAACCATGCATGGGATAGCTTCTGTAAATGTTGCTGACCCGTCTACGTCTGGGACAGCTAGGCCACTTGGCCAAGCTCTTAGCCTGTAGGCCAGACGTTGTACCCCTAACGCAGGCAGCGAGCTGGATAGCGATTTCGACGACGAGTTCGACGAACCCGCTATCGAAAGCAACTTGGGTGAATTAGGAAGAGATATTCCTGACGACGACGATCTAGAAGAACCAGTCCCAAATATTATAGGTGCAGTAGAATCGGCAATGGATGATGAAAACGATCGTCTTCTTGGCGTTTCGACTACTTACGACTGGCAAGAACACTTTGAGACGTTCAGGGGTGTTCCTGTAGCTTTTTCTGGTCCTACACCTGGACCTGTCAAGGACTATGATACGCCTTATGAAGCTTTTACTGATATCTGGAGGACTTCATAGAGCGTATCCCCGAAGAAACTAATCGTTACGCTAAGCAGACGATCGTTTCGATGAAGGCCGCAGGAACTTTGAAGCCATCATCTCGACTGCATAAGTGGGTTGACAAGGATGCAGACGAAATAATGGTTTTATTTGCTGTTTTTATGTACATGGCGTTTGATCCGCGGACATCGCAACATGAGTACTGGAAGGCGGACGACTACCTGGAAATGCCCAAGTTCAGGTTGTTGATGTCTTACAACCGCTACATTTTGCTAAGCAAATTTCTGCATTTTGTAGATAATTTTAATGAGAGTCAGAATTCGCTGCAAAGTGGAGGAGTTGAGCTTTCACCGAAATTAGCGAAAATAGCGCCGGTGATTTCACATCTCAGAAAAAGTTTGCCTTCTTGTATAACTTGCAAAGGGAAATTGCCATCGATGAGTATTTGACTTTATTCAAGGGCCGCTTGTCCTGGGTTCAGCGAATAAATTCAAAGGCTGCGCGTTTTGGAATAAAATCATACGAGCTCTGTGAATCGCAAACCGTCTACTTATACAGATTTCAGATTTATACAGGGAAAAAGGATACCCACAACACCAATGATGGTGGTGTGGCAGCTAGTGCTGATTTAGGCGGCCAGACTACTTAAATAGTAGTCGAATTATTAAAAGACCTGGGCCATCATAGATACCTTCTAACGATCGATATTTTTTTATAATTCTCCAGCGTTAGCTCGGTATGTCAAGAGTTTGGGATTTGATTGCTTGGGAACTTTGCGTCCGATCCGTAGGAACGTGCCCAAGGAGATAACAAAGTTTTCGAAACGCTTGCCAAGAGGCACAATCATAGCGCGCCATAGCGGGGACGTCTCCGTGCTTGCATGGAAAGATAAGAAGCAGGTGACTATGATCTCTACTTATCATAGCGACGAAACCTTTGTTGGCTCCAAGAAGAACAGGGAGCAAGTGAAGCCTGTAAGCGTAAGGGACTACAATAAATCCATGGGAGGGGTTGATTTAAATGAAAATTACCCAAGGAGATAAATAGGGCGCTTAGGCCCTATTCTCTGGCCACCAAGATCGCCAGATCTTAACCCACTAGATTTCTTTTATTGGGGTTGCTTAAAAGACATTGTCTACGCAACCCCAGTAAATACCGAAGAAGATCTTCGGAAGAGAATCCGGATGGCAGTGGAGACGATAAATTTAGATGGTTATGCACGTCGAGTAATTCGATCATTCATCAGAAGATGTAGGGCTTGCATTGGTTATATTTCCTATTTATTTACATGTTTGCCTATACCAGGCCACTCAGAAAGTATTGCGATAAATAGTTTTTATATATGGCAGACTGGCCGGTTAGAATCTTTTTTGAAAATATGATTACTTGTAAGTAAAAATAAGTGTGTTCCATTTTCAAAATTTCCCTCCACATTTTTTGCGAGCCAATTCAAAGTATCGTGTCTTACTGAAAAATGGATCTGCGCCGGGAACATTTTAGAGCTATGATTTTTTACGATTTCAAGTGTCGCCTGAAACCGGATGAATCGTTCGATAGACTTCAAATGGCATTTATGGATGAAAGCCCCTCCAAGGCAACCGTGTATCGTTGGTATAACGAATTTAGGCGCGGTCGACCAACCTTGGGGGATGAAGAAAGAAGCGGTCGCCTTTTGACGGCTATTACGGAAGAAAACGTGCTAGCAGTGAAAAATTTAATCCAAGATAATAGGCGAATTACATATCAGGAGATTCAGCACATATTAAAGATTGGATCGGGAAGCGTTCACGAGATCCTACACGGGCATCTTCGCGTGAGGAGGATAGTATCGCGCTGGGTGCCGCACTACCTCACCGACGCTCAGAAGCAGGCCCGGGTGGAATGGTGCCGTGATATGCTGAACAAATTTGAAGCAGGCTCGTCCTTATTGATGGCTATTTAATTGGGCCAGTGATATTGCCACGAAGATTGACCGGCGAAAGCTTTTTAGAGCTGTTGCAGCAACTTTCAGAGTACCTGGAGTATGTGCCGTTGATGACACGTCGACACATGTATCTCCAGATGGATGGCTGTCCTGCCCACTACGCTGGAGATGTCCGAGCATT
Source organism: Scrobipalpa costella (assembly GCA_949820665.1). Classification (NCBI taxonomy): domain Eukaryota; kingdom Metazoa; phylum Arthropoda; class Insecta; order Lepidoptera; family Gelechiidae; genus Scrobipalpa; species Scrobipalpa costella. The sequence continues at coordinate 16,133,519 of OX463315.1, forward strand.
CCTCAATGAAAATTATCCCAACCGGTGGATCGGCCGAGCAGGGCCCGTAGGCTGCACGTTCGCCTGACTTGACGCCCCTTGATTACTTTTTGTGGGGGACAATGAAACAACGTGTTTATAATGCCCCTATTGAAACCGAGGCTTAATTACACGATCGAATAATAAACTATGCGAATGCTATTCGCGATGATCCCGCAATGATAAGAAGGGCCACGCAACAAATTTCCCTTCGCGCATTTTTGTGTTTATTGCAGCGTGGCGGACATTTTGAACAATTAATACATTAGTTTTAAGTTTCATGTGAAATAATAAATGATTTTTATTAACCTGATTTCAGTTCCTTTTATTTTATTTCTTTGTTTTATAACTCACATAGTCTTAATAAGAAAGTAATTAATCCTTTCGAATGTAGAGCCTCTTTTTAGCCTCTAATAACAAATGTTGTGTTTTAGCTACAACCATGGGATTTTTACCAAAAAATAGCTAATATGATGTAGAATAACATTAAATTATAAAAAGTAGGGTAAATGGGTCATTTTTTTGATAAATATTACATTTATTGCAACAAATTGTAGAAAAATGGTAAAATTCTTTAAAAAAATCATTAATAATAAATTTATGATGAGTATTTTTTTTTAAATTTGGCTTTATTAGCTCGGCCTATTATTAAAGATCATTATTAATTTTGTTTTGTTTTAATATCACGTTTAGTTTTAAAGTAGTAACAGTTTGATCGCATGGGGCGCCAAGACGAGAGTAAAAAAAAAATATTCATAAAAAAAAAGAAAAAAGATTTTTTTTGAAATTTTTTTTGGTGGTGAAATTGCTTATATTTTAAACCTTTTTCATATGTGCACTTTATAAAGACTCACACTGTATAAGGCATATAGTAGGTATCCTCAATCGTTTACAAGCAACAAAAGCGTCACTTAAAAAATATATATTGAATGTCTATGAAACGGTAATTTCAGCCCACTGTGTGGCGGGGTCTCAAGAAAGCGTTTCGACAGAAGCAGAACAAGAAGGACTTCGCCGACTGGCTCATAATTTATAGGTGGCGAAGAAAAAATATGCTTTGCCACGGAGATCCATTTGAGGAATTAACTAAAGCGATTCAGTATGTGTACCCAGCACCTTAATAAAATATTTATTAAAAGTTATTTTTGTTTTTTTCTTTACTAATACCTACCTCAAATAAATGGAATTTAAATAGTAAAATAAAAAAACTAACACTTTAATTTAAAAAGTAAAACTGATATATAAGGTAAAATAAGAAATCAGAAAGTCCTTTCCAGCACGTCGACATGGATAGGTTAGGGTAAGTTTTTTTTTTGTGCCACCCGGAAAGTCCTTTCCAAGCACCCCGAAATGGATAGGTTAGGTTGTTATTTTGTGTTGAGCCACTTGTGCTCCCTGGAACATGTTCCAGTGGAACGAGTGCTCCCACTAGGTGTCCTGATCCTAGTGGTGGAGCTGACAGCTCGTCATCAGATGATGAGGAGTATGTCCCGCAGACAGGTTCATCGGGAAGTAGAACCTACTACACTGCTGATGAGTTGAGGTAAACTACAATTAGGTATTCTTTTTTAAATATTTATATCGCTATTATTGTCATTAATTTGTTACTAAATTAAATTTATTTTTAATTGTTACAGGGCTTCCTGGTCGTGGGGAAGAATGTACCGCTGCCTCGGTACTGAGCAGCAGTCCATTGAATTTGCAGAGGAGAAGGGGCCGATACCTGTCTCCATGCAATGCACCAAACCAGTACCAAAGCGTTTCGACAGAAGCAGAACAAGAAGGACTTCGCTGACTGGCTCATAATTCATAGGTGGCGAATGCTTTGCCACGGAGATCCATTTGAGGAATTAATTAAAGCGATTCAGTATGTGTACCCAGCACCTTAATAAAATATTTATTAAAAGTTATTTTTGTTTTTTTCTTAGATAGATAGATAGATAAAACATTTATTTAGCACCAATACAAATCACAAGGACATAAAAAACAATAAAATAAAATCAATATCATACATAAACAACGAACTTAGCTATAAAAAAACAGATTTGTAGGCGCTAAAAAAGGCGATCAGCTCAGCAAAAGGCTGTGACTCCGGACCACAGCGCTGATTTTCAGCTGGACCTTTGGTGAGAGGAGAGCTTTATGTAAGTAATAATAATTTATAAAAGTAAAACAAAAAACGGGTAACATACATTCGAGTGACAATATTAAGCTTAAAAACAAAAACAATGAAATCTTAAAATGACAAAAATATTCAGATGTTAAAAAAATAAACAAAAATGTGGGTAGTACGGACAGACATATATTAAAACAATTGTTCAAAATTAACCAAATTTAACCTAACCTAGGTTAAATTATTTTTGATGGTGGAAAATGACCACTTGGTAAAGTGCATTTCAAGAAAGAGTTCCCCTGCCGTTATGTTGGCACAACTGACTGTCATAAACGTCAAAGAACTTGGATGTGTCACTGAGTTGTCGTGGTTTTAGGTGGTTTATAATTGTTTTATAGATTGGCATCATGCCGAGGACACTTAAAAGTGGTGAAAGAGACATGGTGCTAAAAGTAAAAACGTTTTGTGAGAGGGAAAAACGTAACAAAGCGCCAATATTTCCATTAGAATGTGTACGAAGTCGCGTCGCCGCCATGACAGGTTAGTAAAATAGGGTTAACAGCTAAATGTTCCAAAGTCCTTTTAGAATTAGACACTACTGATTCAAGATCATAAAATATATACTTGTTCTTGAAGATTAATACTAATTAGGTCCTAATTTTAAAGGTTGGAGTGTACCCTTTGGGGCACTATGAAAAAAAAGACTTAAAAAAAAAATCGGGCGAAAAATTTGACCTCCCATGACCTCCCCTTTTTATGACCACATTGAATAGGGGGTGTCAAGGGGTACCTTTACTAACATCACTTCCCCGAAAAATCAACCCCCTTTCTTATTTCCCTTTAATTTAACCATAATTTTTAATAGTTTTTTCTATGAGTTTCATAGCGCCCCAAAGGTATAGTTTAGTTTAGTTTATTTATTTCACAATACAGGTTTCACAATTAAATTAAATTACAATCAATAGAATAATGTCCTCCGTAAAGTGATCGTCAAAACAAAATTGTACAATATAAATTCAGTTAATATGTCAAATAGTAAATTAAATTAAAATAAAAACAGTAATAATTTATACAAATTAACAATTCAAAATTCATGTCAATAGTCTTATTACAAAATACATATAAATTAATACTTTAATTTGAATTAAAAATTACCATCTAAATACTCTGTTACAGAGTAAAATGCTGTTTCTAATAAAAGGTTCCTTAATCGACGTCTAAATGCTTCGTCACATGTTTCATTTTGCAAGTCTAGCGGTAGTTTATCATACAACGACGGACCAATCACGCGCGGGTTTCGCTCAGCGAGCGCCAATCGGTGCCGGACGGGAGCTAGTCGTCCTGTTCGTCGTAAGATTCTAGTGCCCGCGCTTACTTGTTCAAACTGAGACAAGTTTTTACGAACAAATGTAATAACCTCAAATATGTAATGTGAATAATGGGTCATTATTTTATGTTCGGGAAACAATTGGCGACATGAGTGTCTAGTTTTAACACCGGCTATTACGCGCAGTGCACGTTTTTGTAGAATAAGAACGCGGTGTGAGTCCGTCGAATTTCCCCATAGTAATGTTCCATAAACCATAAGTGAGTGAAAGTATGCAAAGTATGCTTGCCTAAGGGCGTAAGGTGTTATAAGACCTTTTATTTGGCGGAGCGCATAGACAGCGCTGCTCAATCTTCCACATAAAACCTCCACATGGCTTTTCCAATCGAGGGTCGAGTCCAAGGTGAACCCCAGGAACCTACACTGATTGCATAACGGCATTGGACTGCGAACTTTGATAGATTGCGGTAAGTTTACTGATTTCCCTGAAAATACCATCACATTCGACTTATTAACGTTTAGTACCAGACCGTTAGCAGAGAACCATTTTTGTAGCTCGTCACTGGCTTTACAGATCTTATCAGTGAGATCGTCATACGTCGGCGCGCTCACTACCACCGTGGTATCGTCGGCGAAGAGAGCCACGAGACCGTCAGATATGGCTGATGGGAGGTCGTTGATGAAGATCGAAAACAGAGTGTTCCCGATTGCAGATCCCTGAGGAATACCAATAGTGACGTCACGTGGCTTGGATTTAACTTGTTTGCCATTTATATTGATCTGTACAGTTTGTTTTCTACTAGTTAAGAACGATTCTAAGAGTTTTAGAGTGTTGTGACGTATACCGTAACTTGACAGTTTATTTAATAGGACTTTATGGTTTATTACATCGAATGCTTTAGATAGATCACAAAATACAGCAGATACTTTGCACTTATTATCCAGGGCGGTCGTGACACAGTCGACAACCGAATAAGCCGCTGACGTGGTTGACAGACTTTTTCTGTAGGAGGGTATACTCCAACTCACAGTCCGCCCTGAAATTGACTCTCTGACCAATGTACTCGTACGTACTTGGCGTTACGACGCTCCACTGTTTTCGTTAATTTTGTTGAGTTTGTTATTACTTCGTTTTTGTTAAGTTTTGTTATTTGTTACCTTGTTGTTGGCAAAATGGCTGGATTTACCAGTGAAGAGTACACCGACATGCTGGTGGTGTATGGAATGGCTGATTGCAATGGGCGCGAGGCACGGAGGATTTATCAAGAACGGTATCCTAACCGGCGAGTGCCTAACCACCAAACGTTTGGCTCAACTTATCGGCGTCTGCGAGAAACCGGAAATTTAAATTTCCGGGAACCAGCCGTGAACAGATTTCAACCAAATTTGGCTGCGGAAAACGCATATTGGCTGAATTTGAGGAAGATCCGACCAGAAGCGTAAGAACCGTAGCCCGGACACTTGGTTTAAGCGTGTGGAAAGTCTGGTCGGTTCTTCGCGAAAATGGACGTCATCCTTTCCACTACACCCCTGTTCAAGGTAATTTTTTACATTTAGTTTTTGTTTTTAGCTCTTATGTAATGAACTAGCATGTGAATTGAATAGGCAATTTTTAAATTGCAACATAACATGAGCATGTGTGTGAGAGAGAGAAATGGAAAGACAGAGATAGCAATCAATGTTACATAGCTACTAATTCATAAGGAAACCGCTAACATTGATATTTTTATTGTTTTAGGCTTAGAGGACAACGACTATGCAAGAAGGATGCAGTTTTGCCGCCACTTGCTCCATACGAACGTGGAAGATAATATTTTTTTACGGAGTATTCTCTGGACTGACGAGTCCAAGTTTGACAAGGAAGGAATAGTAAATTACCACAATCACTGGGCACCCAGAGATCAAAACCCGAGAGTCAAGAGGCACAGAGGTTTTCAACGAAGGTTCTCCGTGAACGTATGGGCAGGCGTCATCGGTAATCGGTTGATAGGGCCGCACTTTTTGCCAGACAACCTAAACGGGCAAAACTACTTAGATTTCCTCGAAAGCGATTTGCCCGATTTAGTGGAAGAAGTGTTTGACGAAGATCGGCCCACAGTCTTCCAGCACGACGGCTGTCCTGCTCATTGGAGCCTAGCAGTGAGGGAGCTTTTGAACAACTGCTTTCCTAATTCTTGGATTGGTCGGGGTGGGCCAATTCCCTGGCCCCCAAGGTCGCCTGACCTTACCCCGCTCGACTTCTACGTCTGGGGAAGGGCGAAAGAGTTTGTGTACGCAGAAGAAGTACCAACAAGGGAGGTTTTAATTAACATGATCCACGCCGCATTCGATACAATGCGCGAGGAACTGCTGCTTAGAACGGTGACCGTGGAGATGAGGAAGAGGTGCCGAGCATGTTTACAGGTCAATGGTCATCAATTTGAACAAACTTTGTAATTAATTAAAATTAGTAATTAATTAAAATTTGTTATTTAATGACAGTAGTCATTACCAATTTTTTTGTTTCATTTGCCATCCTTCTACGATCGAACACATTTAATTTTCATTAGTTGTAATTTTTGCTTAGAGTGCCCTAGTTGCGGAAATTAATTAATAACTTTAAAACTAAAAGTGATAATTACACTTTTAGCATATCGTCAGAAAGGGCATGGACTGAGAATGTTTTAAAAAAATCAGAAGACCTCCAACCCTGTTAGATTTTTTTAAACCCCATAGAAAGTTGCCCTTAAAATTATTACTAAAAGTACTTCAGGCCCCATAACTTTTCTTCTCCACAATTTTCTGGTGTAAATATTTTTTTGCAGGACCCTAAGACTCTAACGATTAAAACAAGACCATTAGCAAACCGGTCCCATGGATAGATTTTGAGCTACAGGTAGTTTTAGTAAAAAAATCACAAAAAAGTCAAATAAAAATAAAAATAAATTAAAAAAACCTTGAGGCCAAGGTCAATATAATGGGCGGGGGTAGGTAGCAGACTATCCCTAGTTTCTACCCTAGGCGTATGTACAGCTCCCTTCCAAACAATCTGTATATACAGGGTGGCCAAAAAGTCGTGGATCAAACGAAACAGGGAGATAAAGGAGGTAATTTCCAACAAAAAATCTTTCCCCAGCATGGCCATAACTTCATTGCACGAAAAGATATGAATTATTTTCGTTTTTTCAATGAAACTACCGAGTTTTTTTTTACAATTTAATCTGTAAAAAATTAAATTGATTAAAAACAATAAAACAAAAGGTGTTGAGTCGATAATGTATCAATACTACAAAAATTGTATTGCAGCTCTTGGTATGAAACTTAACCAGCAATGATTTTTTTTCTGTAAATTTTGAAGCGTTACAAAAAATTACTTCTCACTTTAAGAGCACTTATTTGAAAAAAAAATGTATTACGGAAAAGTGACCTTGTATTAAAAAAACTTGCTGGTTTGATGCTGATTCAAATGAGGTACAACACTTTACTCTTTGATCTTTACTTTTGGATTTATGGTGGTTTTTTCGTATCAAGGTGCAAATTTCATTAAGTTAGCCTTATTTTTAAATTTGTTAGTTTATCATAAACTGCTAGTTTTTTGTACGTTGGAACGCTAGAACTGCTCTTGTCACAATAGGCTTTATGAAATGGACAGACACTGTTTCACACTAACCATGTAATCGTTTGTCAAAAAGTATCTTCCTTCAGGTAACGATTCTTTTCTAGGAAACAAAAGGTTCATGACAACTCTGTGATAACAGCCGATACAAAGAAATTGTGCCTCTCTTTCACACTAACCATTTAATCCTTTGTCTAAAAAGGTCAGAACGCCCGTCTTAGTTCAGGTAGTAGAATGGCGGGCGGAGCAGAGCGGGAAAGGGTTTAGTGTCTCACTCACTCCTGGACTTGTGATTGATTGCCTACCTGTGACCTACGCTTCGATTTTGGACTTGTGATTGATTGCCTACCTGTGACCTACTCTTCGTTTTTGGACTTGTTATTGATTGCCTACCTGTGACCTGCGCTGTGTGAATCGGATTTTGTAATCGCTGCGGATTGGCTACATAAGCATAAGATCATACACCCAACGGGAGTATGCAGAAATGCATTACCTCTATGGCTTTTGCGACGGCAATGCTCGGGCTGCTGCCAGAGAATATCGACAACGATACCCTAACCGAGACCGTTTCCCGGACTACAGGGTCTTTATGCGCGTGCATAATGCGTACATGGAGGGAACCTTACCCGGGGAGCATGCTGCGAGAGCAGGTAGACCAGTAGTACGATTTGACAATGAAGAGCAAATACTGAGACAGCTAAGATTGGACCCTGGTATTAGCCAACGCCAAATATCAAGAAATCTCGCTATCCCACGATCGACGGTGCAGCTTATTATTAAAAGAAATCAATATCACGCTTACCATGTGCAAAGGTTGCACGCTTTACTGCCAGCTGACTATGAACCTAGAGTCAGATTTTGCAGAGAGATGCTTAGAAGACACAGAGAGGATCCGCAGTTCTTCAACAAAGTGTTATGGACTCATGAGTCAAATTTTAGAAGAATGGGAATTTTTAACATCCACAATTTACACTACTATGCCAGAGTGAACCCACATATCATCAGAAATGATCGATTCCAGCATCTGTTTGGCATAAACATGTGGGCTGGAATAATTGACCAGCAGCAGCTTGTGGTTCATGAAATGCCACCAAGGCTGAATGGTGCTGAGTATTTGAATTATTTACAAAATAATTTGAACCAAATACTGAATGAAGCTGAGATTCCTGAAGATAGAGTGGCAGAAATGTGGCTGCAACAAGATGGCGCCCCGCCTCATTACGCTAGAGCAGTTCGAGGACATTTAAACGAGCGCTTCCCTAACCGGTGGATTGGTCGAGGCGGACCTATTGCATGGCCACCCCGGTCGCCCGACCTAAATCCCATAGACTTTTTTGTTTGGGGATATTTTAAAGAAATAGTGTATCGAAGTGAGAATAACACCGAACAAGAACTACGACAAAAGCTCGAGTTTGCTAAGTTACAAATTCTAAATAACAGACGTGCATTCCGCCGATTACGTGCGAATTTTATTAGGCGGTGCAGATTGTGCATTATGGTCAGAGGTAGGAACTTTGAACATTTAATGTAAAAATTTGTATTTTAATAAAAATTACTAAGTCATAATCGTTCTTTTATTTCATGATGGCTCCTGAAATTACTACCTAGTATGTATGAGAAAAATCTTTTTTACCATTTTGTTAAATTTGCACCTTGATACGAAAAAACTACCATAAAACCAAAACTAAAGATCAAAGAGTAAAGTGTTGTACCTCACTTGAATCAGCATTAAACCAGCAAGTTTTTTTTAATACAAGGTCACTTTTCCGTAATACTTTTTTTTTCAAATGGTGCTCTTAAAATGAGAAGTAATTTTTTGTAACGCTTCAATATTTACGGAAAAAAAATATTGCTCGTTAAGTTTCATACCAAGAGCTGCAATAATTTTTTTGTAGTATTGATACATTATCGACTCATAATACAACACCTTTTGTTTTATTGTTTTTAATCAATTTAATTTTTTACTGATTAAATTGTAAAAAAACTCGGTAGTTTTATTGAAAAAACTAAAATAATTCATATCTTTTCGTGCAATGAAGTTATGGCCATGCTGGGGAAAGATTTTTTGTTGGAAATTACCTCCTTTATCTCCCTGTTTCGTTTGATCCATGACTTTTTAGCCACCCTGTATATATTATATGTGCTTAATAGAATATGTTCAACAAAACTAAGGTGCAAAGTTGACCAATCTTTCAGATGTTTTTACGCGAAGGTCAATACCTCTACATAGAAAATGACGATTTTCTCAAGATTTTTGTATTAAAAGGTGTTAATATTTTTTTATATCTATTTTACTATATAGTAATGAGTTAAATAAAGGAGTAAAACAAAACTAAAGGTGTTTAATTTATTTAATATTCGATACGAAATTAAGAAATTACCTCTCTATACAGTCGAGTCAGAGTACAATATTTTTTTACCTCTGTAGCAATAGTTTGTAGAGAATTTACTAACGATTCGAATGGTGTATTGTTCCTATGGTATTTATAAACAGGAAAGCCATAAAAACCAAAACACTTCACACTCGACTGTCGGTGCGGCGCCGTCTCAAGTGGCGGGTCAAATACCGTCCAAATGGCCGCCATGTTTATCATTTGAAGGGTTAAAATTATTAAATTTGGTCTTTGTTTTAGGCATTTCTGAAAAAAAAACCGTTTCAAAAATAGCGAAAGAAGGTGAAATTGCTGCCAGAACATCAACAAAAATTTCAACACCGGGCAAGCATCGTCCTAGAGAAAAAAAGATAAAACTTGATGATTTTGAACTTTGTGCTATACGTCACAAAATTCACGAATTTCATGTTGTGAAGAAGGAGTTGCCCACTCTTACTAAATTATTGCATGAAATGCGAAACGAAATTGACTTCAAGGGTAGTCTTACTTACCTCTTTGTGGCGAATTATGAAGGAGTTGGGATTTTATTTCAAAAAATGTAAATCTAAGAGAAAAATACTGATGGAAAGATACGACATTGTGGCATGGCGTTATCGATATGTAGAAGAAATCTGAAGCAATCGTCTCGGTGACCAACAGCGACCAGTCGTCTATTTGGATGAAACATACATTCATTCTACATACTGTGCCTTTAAATGTTGGCAAAGTGGAACTGAAGAAGGGGTTTTGTCATCAGATTCAAAAGGCCCAAGATGGATCATTGTGCATGCAGGCGGTAAAATGGGTTTTATACCCAATGCGCAGTTGATTTTCAAATCTCAAACTAAGTTAGGAGACTACCACGATGACATGAACAGGGAAAACTTCATGAAATGGATAAAAGAGAAGCTTTTACCAAATCTGCCTGCGCAGTCAATAGTGGTAATGGATAACGCGTCGTACCACACGGTAGCGGTGAATAAAGCACCCACCATGTCAAGTACAAAATCCGAAATGCAAGAGTGGATTGTGAACAAAGGCCTTGCATATTTACCAACTATGGTAAAAGGTCAATTATTTGAAATTATCAAGGAACACAAAGAACCACCTCTCTACGAAGTCGATTTATTATTGCAAGAGTATGGTCATAAAGTGGTACGACTTCCTCCTTACCACTGCGATTTGAACCCAATCGAGCTCATATGGAGTCTTTTGAAAAGGCGGATAGCCGAAAAAAACGTGGCACAAGAAGCAAAAAATAATCGAAATAACCGAAGAGGCATTTCGCAGTATCACACGAGAAGAATGGATAAAAGAGTGCTGTCACGTCGAAACCATTGAAGACAAGTACTTTAACGATGATGTAGGTGTTGATAATGAAATAGATCGATTTATAATCGAAGTAGGGGATGATAGTGATACTTCAGATAGCAGTGACCCTGGAGATAGTGACACCAGTACTATATCGGGTGTAGGTCCGTTGGAGGAGCACAAAGGAGCTTTTTTTAAATAAATATTTTTATGGTTAAATTACAAGAGTTTCATTTTAATCGTGTATCTACTTAATAAAATTGTTATATCCCACGTTCCATCCGATTGATAAATCCACATTTTTTTTAACAAAAATGACATGAGGAGACTCCTCATTATTGGGTAATAATAATATTTACATTCTAGCAACACTAATTTAAGCATTACCAACATAACGGCGAAGGGAATTCTTTGGTGAAACGCACAAAGTTGTCCCTCGGGAATAACAACTGCACCAAGTGTGCCTGAGTAACATTTGTACCAAATGGAAAAAAAAGGGAACACTTGGTGGTTGTTGTTGGTTAAGACATATTAATATGTCTTAAGAGGAGGAGAAGTGAGAGAAAGATATGCTCCCAGGGCGCATCCCCGACTGGCACACACTGGTCCCAAAATAAAAAAAATGGGACATTAAGAATTTTCGGATCGACGGTCAACGGATCAGGCAAATTTTTTTTTTTTTGTAGACAGCTGATGCAATTACAAAGCACTTCTATAGATTTAGTTTTTTCCAAATATGCCGAATCTACAGAGATAAAAAATAATTATTATTTTTTTGTATGAAAGAAATCATAATTTTGACATTTTCTTCCAAGATTCAAACGTATTCAAAATAAATCATAGCACAGCTTAAAGAGGGACTTGTCGTACATTTTTGTCATAGACACTCAACTGCGCTTTTTGCGCCTTTAGGAGCTACAGGCACTTTATTTTTTTTGGTCAGCGGATGAGGCTGTTTTTTTTGTAGACAGCTGATACAATTACAAGTAACTTTTATGTTTTTTTTTTCAAATATGCTTTATCTACACAGAAAAAAAATATGAATTATTTTTGTATGGACGAAATCATAAACTTGTCATTTTCTTGCAAGATTCAAACGTATTCAAAATAAATCATAGCACAGCTTATAGAGGAAATCTTGTCGTATATTTTTGTCATAGACACTCAGGTGCGCTTTTTGCGCCTTTAGGAGCTACAGGCACTTTATTTTTTTTGGTCAGCGGATGAGGCTGATTTTATTGTAGACAGCTGATGCAATTACAAGTAACTTTTATGGATTTTGTTTTTTTTCAAATATGCCTTATCTACACACAAAAAATATGAATAATAAAGAAAACATTATTATTTGTCTATCCTTAACAATATTTATTTAAATCCATATGAAATACTTGAAAATGAATTATACCAAACATATGAAATTAAAGTACCTGTAGCTCCTAAAGGCGCAAAAAGCGCAGTTGGGTGCCTATGACAAAAATGTACGACAAGAGTCCCTCTACAAGCTGTGCTATGATTTATTTTGAATACGTTTGAATCTTGCAAGAAAATGACAAGTTTATGATTTCATCCATATAAAAAAAAACTGTGAAGATAAGGCATATTTGAAAAAAACAAAATCCATAAAAGTTACTTGTAATTGCATCAGCTGTCTACAAAAAAAATCAGCCTCATCCGCTGACCAAAAAAAATAAAGTGCCTGTAGCTCCTAAAGGCGCAAAAAGCGCACTTGAGTGTCTATGACAATAATGTACAACAAAAGTCCCTCTATAAGCTGTGCTATGATTTATTTTGAATACGTTTGAATCTTGGAAGAAAATGACAAAATTATGATTTCTTTCATACAAAAAAATAATAATTATTTTTTATCTCTGTAGATTCGGCATATTTGGAAAAAACTAAATCTATAGAAGTGCTTTGTAATTGCATCAGCTGTCTACAAAAAAAAAATCTGCCTGATCCGTTGACCGTCGATCCGAAAATTCTTAATAATAATAATAATAATAATAAACGTTTATTTCGGATTTTCATCCATAAGTGTTAGTAAATACAATTATCCTTAATATCTAATGTTAGTATTACAGATATAAGCTAGGTTTAGGGTATATGTGCCAACGGGTACAATTTTGAATTAATAGACCCTGTAACATTTCTGCAACAACACTCAGGAGGCCGTTGCCACTGCCACGAACTCTGCTCATCAGGGATGCCACTCTTTTTCTTAAAATGGCCCAAAAGCCGTCCACATGTGCTTTAGCAAACATCCCCGACGCACTGCAGAAGCGCGGCAGCCGCAACAGCATCCTAAACATATTGTTATATAACACTCTCAGGGAGTTGAGTGCCCTCTGGGTGTAATTGACCCATAGGCTGCAGGTATAAAAAGATTGGCAATATGCTTTGAAAAGAGTAATCTTAACATCATCAGAACATCTTGCAAACCTACGGGCCAACATATTTCCCCTCACAGCTAAAGCTCTGCGCTCCCTCTCAATATCAACATCATCTTCTAGCGACTCCGAGACCCAGTGCCCAAGATATTTAAACCTAGTAACCCTTTTAAGAGGAGTACCACAAAGTTTAACCTCAGGAACGGAATCGTAGCTTTTGTTACCAGCTTTAAACACTAACATTTCACTTTTAGCTGCATTATAGCGAAGGCCCTGGACCTCGGCATAGCTTTCACAGATACCTACCAGCTTCCTGAGCGCACTGATAGAGGGACTCAGTAGCACCATGTCGTCAGCGTAACTAAGGTTATTGAACATAGTTCCATGAATAGAGCATCCGACTCTGGTGCCACTGAGCTCCTCCAGCAATTTGTTAATATACAAGTTGAACAGTGTCGGCGAGGTTAATCCCCCCTGCCGCACACCGCACTCCAACCTGTACACTTCCGATTTTGCTCCAGCCCATCTCACATAATTGTACTGATTGTTGTACCAGTACCTGAAAAGCGTTATAAGGTCTACTGGAAGACCAGTTTCCTCCTGTAACTTACTCCACAACCTGTCATATGATACAAGATCAAAGGCTTTAGACAGGTCGAGGAAACATGCATAGACAGGAGTACTTCTCTTCGTGTAGTACTGGACGGTGTGCTTGAGGCAGAGTACAGCAGTCTCAGTTGACAGCCCAGGCTTAAAACCAAATTGAGCATCATTTAAATTCAAATGCTGACTTAATTGCCTATCAAGCAGACCGTCCAGCACTTTCCCAATTGTTGTAGCCAAAGATATTGGTCTATAGTTATTAAGGCTGGTGAGATCACCCGTCTTGCTCTTCGGCACCGGAACGACTACTGTTTTCATTAGTTCGTGGGGCAAATATGAGTGTCCAACGCATAGTGTTAAGAACATGGCGAGCACTCTCGGTAAGTGAACACTGCCAAACTTTAGATGCTCGATACTAAGCAGGTCGTGACCCGGAGACCTCCCACGCGTCATCCCCCCAATGATAGCTGACACTTGCTTGGCAGAAAAGTGAACATGTTGTTGACTATCTTTACTGTCCTGATTAAGAAGTTGATTCATGGGAGGTCCCAGGGGCGACTTAACCTCAAAATGAGATTTAAAAAGTTCCGCTATCATGCCCGGTTCACTCACACCCTCCACACTCACAGGTAAGCTAGACTTAGGATCAACCTTTTTCGTTTCTTTCCAAAACTCTGAAAAATTCCTACTCGAATGATGTGAAGCTATTATATCCATACGAATTTGGTCTTTATTATTCTGGCACCACTTCAGTCGAGCCTTGAAAGTCTTTCTAGTTTCTACCATTCTATTATAAAAAGGCCCCCCTCTAGGTTTTCCAAAATTAACCCATTCTAGAAAGCTAAGTCTAGCCTCCCTGTGATATTCTCTTACATGTTTATTCCATCCAGTCACATATTTGCGTTTCATAGGTACTTTAGGTTTTTTATGACCATAACTGTGTATTGATGCATTCTGTAATAAATTAACAATTGAAGAATACATATTATCGAGTACTTCTCTATGAGCAATTACATTACACATTTTATCACCACAATCATGCAACTCAGACGGAAAGTTAATATTTCTAAGGTGATCGTAACAATAGGTAGAATATAATTCAATTTGGTCCTGATCTCTATCACCCCAGATGACTTTACTTTTATTGCTAGGATAATTAATAATTTTAGGTACCAGGATAGACAAATTACAGGTTAATTCCACAGGAAAGTGATCCGACCAAGACAATTCGTATTTAACACTTGTGTCAATAACTGTGTTTCGAGCAGCCTCCGAAACTACACAATGGTCTAACCAACTTTTAGATCCATCTATTTCACTCACAAACGTAAAAGTATCAGAGTCAACACCCAAAAATTCCCAGTCCGCACACCGATATTCCTGTTCAAGACAAAAATTTTGTAATTCCTTTCCAAATCGCCTTTTACTATCTGCATTGAAATCGCCGAATATAAATACAGAATCTAAACCACTTTCTTCAACTATAGCACGAATTTCCCCAAGGCATTCCAAAAATTCCGCTAAGTTCTCTAGTGAACTGTTATCATCTGTAGGCATATATACAGAGAACAATAAGAACGACCGATTTGCTGTTTGTACTTTAATTGCTACCAACCGATCACTATTGCACATAACGACAGAGACATTATTGAATACACTTTTCCTCCATAAAATACCTACACCACCATAAGGACGTCCACGTAGAACTCCCTTTGACGTATCAACACTAGACTTTCCCGTGTATGCAAAATTAGAATCTATTGAGCCAAGATATGCAATATCGTGTGGCAATAGCCATGTCTCTTGTAAACATATGAAATCCGCCGATGTACACAATAATTTCACGCAATCAATCGATCTAGTAATTGACTTGCAGTTAAAGCTGTAAAATTTTGCGTCATATAACATGTTATTATTATTATTATTAGCCATTAGTACTGTCATTGTTATCATTTCTAATCGGATCTTTTTTATCTATTCTGTTAATGTAAACAAATCGCCTAAACGATACTCCTTCGGGCCAAAGATCTTCATTCAAAAATAAAGACAGTTTGGGTTGTGGTACAAAAACTTTATAGGCGTTGTAGTTTCGGTCTTTTTTCATGTTAATTTTTTTCAACGTAACTTCGCAATTGGTTTTTTGAGAGATGTACTGAATAATATTTTCTTCAGTAGTTTTTTTATCAACATGATTAATAAATAATGCTACTTTGGTGTCCGCCGCTTTGAAATTACCACAACTCTCAGCTTTTCCTTTAGCACCTACGAATTGATTCTTTTTCTTTTTTCTTTTTACTGTCGTCCATTCAGGTAATATTTGTTCAGATAATATTTGTTCGGACTCCGTTCCGTTCGCGTTTACCTTGGACCACACACCAAACGGCTTCGTTCCAACATGACTCACGTCTACCAAACCATCCAGCGATGGTTGGCCCCCGCCTCTCTCGCTCACCGGCTCCGTCCGGCGGCGGCATTCATCGCGCGTAGTAGAATCGCCGCGCGAAAGAGAAAGAACATCGTCGGAGCACGGGTCAGAGGTTCCAACTATAATGGACGTGGGCTTCTTGTTATTATCAACATCAGCTGTTTTTGGCAAAATGTGCGGTAGTCCGATAGGGCCGCTGTCCACAAAATAACTGTCTGTTAATCCACCTCCTCTATTTCGATTAATGTTGTCCATTTCGAAATTATTAACAATAGAAGCTAGATGAAGACTCGCCAATTCTTTTTTCAAAGTAAGGAACTGATCATTTGTTACATATTTCGTTTTAATAGTTTGCAACTCATCTTTCAACATTATAATATCTTTTAACAACTTTGTTGGGTCAACATGGTCAAACGACAGCGGCGGTAGCTTTTCTAGGTCTTTAGCTACGAAGATCGGTATTAGTTCAGGGTCAATTTCCTTAAAAATACCTATGACATCAAAAAGATCTCTTTTGGACTTACCGCCGCCTTTTCTGGTTATTTTAGATTTACTTTTAGGAATTGAGTCGAACAGCAAGGTTTTAGCCGTCTCAATCTCTTCTTTAGAGAAACTCGATGTACACAATCTCACCAAGTCCTCTTCATTCATAACTTGACATTTATTCTGTATGAATGCCAACAACTCACACACTACAATATTGCAGTTTTTACATTTAATAACTTTCGAAGCCATATTTTACTATTATTACACATCCGATCGTATGCGCGAACGAGACACGACTGATTAATGTCCCATTTTTTTTATTTTGGGACCAGTGTGTGGCAGGGCGGGCGAACGAAGGGGAAAAAAGAGAGGAAAGGAAATAGCGAAGTGAGTCGAACGAAGTTCGAAAGTCGTAAGAATTAACGACAAGAACTGAGGACTGACGAACGGAGTATCGCCACCGGGCACACACGAACATGTCAGAACAGGTAAGATTCGGTTGGTTAGGTTGAGTAAAGTGAAGTTAAGTTAAGTTGGGTTAGGTTGGATTAGGTTAACAACGGCCCTCGTTCGGTTAAGGACAGATTCTTGTTACGGCAGATTATTTTAACGGCAGATTCGTGTTTGGGCAGAAATTAGACAGTCACGTACAAAATAAAATTATTTATTTATATGTCGCAGAGATTTTGTCAAAGACGTGATATTATAATTACACTAGTGAAATTATAATTACACAGATTATTGTCAATAACGACTGGTTCTTATAAATTCACGAGCTCTTTTCAGTGACATTGTCATTTCACTGGTATTAAACAATAATATTATAAAAAATCTTGGTTTATTATGAGTTGACTTAATGGTGGTAGTGGTAGCTCCGCGTGTTGTGATTAGTCAATGAGTTAGGTTAGGTTACGTTAGTTGGACCAATCAGCGATCGCTCTATCGTAGCGGTACCTACGCGGTTATTAGTAACATTACAAATAAGAAACATGGCTAATCTATTTGAAGTACCTACTTACCTGCTTCGTAAATAGCTGGCTACTTGACCATAATGTAATTAATAAAATGAAGTGGTGACTTGACATTGATGTTTGTCATTGTTATGAACGCAATCAGAATTTCAGCCACGCGATTGTTATAGCATTTGTTCTGCAAATTATCATCATGGATCAACCAGGACCAAGTCGAGAATATTATGAAACTTTAGTACATACGTCCACGATTTGGATAGCCAAACTTTTATAGACAATAGCTCGTCAATTAACGAAACTATCTGCAAAGTTTCGAGTTTAGGAAATTACTAGTTTTCCCGTAAAAAATTCTTCAAGTTTTCGTATTTTTTGTAATTTTCAATCGCGTTTGACGTATTTCTCTTTTCACAGATGTCAAATTACTTATGTTTCGTTTCACTGGTAGTAAAATCAAAACATGTATTTTAATTTGGGAAAATAAAACTGTTTATTTTGTTTTGTATTTATTAGGTACATTAATACAAACAAACAAAAACCATGTTGTATTTTAATTTACCTAGTGATTTGTTTCTTTCATTCAGTATTTAGTGAAAATGTCATGAATACAATAAAAAAAAACTTATAACGGAACGCAAAATAGACGCCGCGCCGCCATTTTGTTGTCGATGTCCATTCAGTCATCGTTTGTTCGCTTTGCAGTTGAGATCGTTTTACGTACTCCTGTAGCTCTGCCAACGTATGACTATTATGGCGTCTCCGAAGCTCAAGTGCCCGAGCCCCGTTTCGTCCGGAGAAGAGTGTGAAGTGCAAGTGAGTGGACTCAAATGAGCCGCTTGTTACCGGTGCCTCTTCTTCTGCAGTGCAAGTGCAAGTGTTGGACTCAAATGAGCCACTTGTCACCAGTGTAGTGCAATCATCGTCGCGAGTGCAAGTGTTGGACTCTAAAGAGCCACTTGTGCATCGCGGCACTCCTACCGGCGACGATGCTGGTCCCAGTGGAGTCGCTGGTCCCAGTGGAATCGCTGGTCCCAGTGGAGTCGCTGATTCCAGTGGAGTCGCTGGTCCCAGTGGAGTCGCTGGTCCCAGTGGAGTCGCTGGTCCCAGTGGAGTCGCTGGTCCCAGTGGAGTCGCTGGTCCCAGTGGAGTCGCTGATCCTAGTGGAGTCGCTGGGTCTGATGACGAAGAAGAGCTCATGGATGTCTTTGTCCGTGTGACTGGTTCTTCTGGGAGGCGGATTCCATATAATGCCGAGGAGTTACGGTTAGTCTATATCATATTTAAACAATATGGGTTAAGATGTTGCAAAAGAGATCAGAAAGCAATGTAACGAAAGATCTTAGGAAGTCACAAACCCCGAAGCGGGGGGACGGGGGGGGCACAGCCCCCCACAAAGGGGGGGCTCGGGGGGTTTGTGTGTTTCATTTCTTTCAGATCATTGTGGTCTTGGAAAAGACTGCACAAGCTGCTCGGCACTACTGAGCAGTGTGTTCGGTTTTGTGCGGAGAGAGGCTTGCTTCCGACGGAGAAAGAGTGCCCCCGTCATAGGTAAGCCTAAGTTAGTTTAATAAATCTAATAATAATTAATGAACAATAGGAATGTAATATTCATAATATTTCATTTTATTTATAGGAGGCCTATGACGTTGACCACAAACGCTTCAACGGGGCCTTTGGGAGTATTCCGTTGTCGCAAGGGCAACTGTCGCAGCAGGTCGACGAGCAGGACCTTGGGAACCTTCTTCGAGGATGCCAGAATTCCCATAACTACAATCTTCCAGCTGATGTTTGGCTTTAGTGACCAAGCATCATATCATCAGGTCATGAGGGAGGTCACAGAGGGAGATGCACCAGCTCTGTCAACAGCTACAGTTGCAGACTGGTACAATTACTGCAGAGAAGCCATAGTTGTATATGAGCTGGAGCATGAGGAGGAAATGGGCAAGATTGGAGGTCCTGGCAAAGTGGTGCAGATAGACGAGTCCAAGTTTGGGAAGAGGAAGTATAACCGAGGCAGACACATTGAAGGTCATTGGGTGCTCGGTATGATCGAAGATGGCAACGATGACCTAAGATTGGAAGTCTGTCCTGATAACTCTCGAACTACAGAGACTCTGGTGTCGCTTTAACAAAAGCATGTTGAGGTGGGGTCTACAATCCACACAGACTCCTGGAGTGCCTACTTCAGTCTGCCTGACTATGGATACATCCATCGCCGGGTCAACCACAGCGACCCGAAGCACCGATTTGTGGCACCAGACGGGACTCATACCCAAAGAATTGAAAGCCAGTGGAGGGGACTAAAAAAAAGTATTTAGATGTAAGCAAAACAAAAAAGATTTCACCGAATGGTTGGCAGAATACTTGTGGAGGAGGAAAATTACAATCCGCCACGGGGACCCTTTCGAGGAACTTATAAAAGTTTTGTTATATGTTTATCAAACATAACATGTTGTTTTTCATTAAATAAATGATGTTGCCATATATTTTGTATCATTATTTACCTAATCTTCAAATAATAATTTAACCCTGGAACGAGAGGCAAAGAAAGAAGCGCTTTTGGTCACTAAAGGCTTCCGGCGACTAGTATTAAAGAACAGACTTTAGGGCACCCCGACTCGGTTAGGTTAGGTTCCGAAGGCTAAGACGGTCTCTCCGCTCGCTGCGCTCGCTTCGTTCCCGCCGTCTTAGCCTTCGGGGTATTAGGTATTTTTTTTATTGCCACCCGGAGAGACTAGTACGAAAGAACAGATTCAGGGCACCCCGACTCTGTTAGGTTAGGTTCCCAAGGCTAAGGCGGGAACGAAGCGAGCGGACAGACCTTCTTAGCCTTCGGGGTGTTAGGTATTTTTTTTATTGCCACCCGGAGAGTCTAGTATGAAAGAACAGACCCACAGAAAGGGCACCCCATGTTGACCTTTGTCTCGTTCACTGTTGACCTTTGACGACCAGGACCTAAGTTGACCTTTGACCTCTGTTGATCGTGACTTTTGACTAGGGATGTACTTTTGACCTTGTTGACCTTTGACCTCAGTTGACTTTTGACCTTGACCTTTGCAAGCAGGTGCTTTTCCCGGGTAATTTTTCCCACCCTGAAAACTCCCACATTCCCACCGGGGCCCGAATGTGTGTCGGGGGGCTCTGACTATTTGGGCGACCTTTTTTTTTAATAAGCGATTTTTCCGCTTTCTACTCCATTTTGATGAATTTAACCTCAAAAATATAAACATAAATATCTTGGTAATTATTGGTTTCCTAACTTTGGGGGTGGGTCGGAGGGGTTCCCCCCACCCTCCCCCCCGCCAAAAAAAACTATAATTCGTGGACGTATATACTAAATTTTTACCATTAATTTCATTACGAGTAAGAAAGGCAAGCCCGTTGTTCTCCACGGTGGACATCGTTATAATTTTGTATTAAAGAATAAATCAGGGAGTACAAATTGGCGGTGCTTCAATTAAATGAGTGCAATTCGTCTATGAATGAGACAAGTGCAAGGATAGACAACTAAAAGTTTCGGAAGATCAAACACTACTACAAAAAGAAGTGAGTTGGTTTAAATGGGAACGAAAAGACTTTTACTACGAAGACAAAAGTGGAAAACTTTTTCCGAAAACTACGATACTAAATTGCCGGTTGAAGTGCAATCAAGACACTTTTCCAATACACAAATCAGTTTGCATACCGGAATGATATATTCGAAAAATAAAGCTAAGTCATTTTCCACTTTGTCCAACAATACTTCGCATCAACCTGCAGCTATATGGGCGCATCTGACTCCAATTTTAGAGGAAATAAAAAAAGAGTCTCCTGAAGTTGATGTTGTTCATTTCTTTTCCGATGGACCAAGTTCACAATACAGGCAGAAGGCAAACTTCTTTTTGCTTGCACATTTTACGGCAAAATTTAATTTCAAATATTTAACATGGTCATACTTTGAGGCGGGCCACGGAAAGAGTGTTGCAGATGGCATTGGTGGCTGCGTTAAAAGGACTCTCGACCGAAACGTCTGCTATGGCAGTGACATCACAAACGCCGAAGATGCCCTTGATACGTTGAATAAAAGCAACATACGAATACAAGTGCATGTTATTCCTGAAAAAGAAGTAACCGATCATCCCAAAAAAACTGCCGGTGCTAAAAGCACGATGAGATTGCATCAGGTTGTAACTTTAAACACAGACGCCATTAAATACAGGGACTTGAGTTGTTTTTGTGGCACTGATAGGGATTGTTGTCAGTGTTTGGCTTCATATACTGCAATCCAAAAGTGATCTCAAAGTTCAGCCGGTTGCATCTCACTTCCAGTCACCTGGACCAATACCAGCGAAAACTGATGGTATGCCTTCGAAACGAGCACGCAAAGACGATCTCAAAATTGAAGATCAGTTGGCTGAATCTAACTTCAACGTTGAACCAGCAAAGAGTGCGGTCATTCTTACGAAGCGAGCCCGGAATGATAGTTTCAAAGCTGAAGTTTAGTCGTTTGGATTTAACACCAAGATTAAACCAGCAAGGAATGAGATCATTCTGTCGAAGCAAACCCGGAAAGATATTTCCAACGCTGAAGTTAAGTTGGTTGGATCTAACATCATGATTGAACCAGCAAAGAGTGAGGTCATTATTTCGAAGAGAGCCCGCAAAGATAGTCTCAAAGCTGAAGTTCAGTCGGTTGGATCTGACGTTAAGATTGAACCAGCAAAGAGTGAGGTAATTTTTTCAAAGCAATTCAGCAAAAATGAATTCAAAACTAATACAAAACATGTATCATCAATTATTGGTGTACGTGGCCGGAGGATGGTCAAAGAAATCTGCAATTTAAATTCTGAGAGCTACCCATCTGAGACAGCAAAACGAGAAAGTGATGGTTTTGTAATAAATTTTGACTGGCCTGATAATGCTGCTTCTATAAAAAGTCCGGACTCCTGTAATAATACTGAATTTGAAAAAAATAAACTAATTGAAGAATTTAAGAAGTGCACCAAATGTAGTCTTTCTTTAATTGATAAAACAATAAGATGTATGGCATGCAAGAACTTATACTGTAACGAATGTTCTGGTGGAGAAATTTATTTTGACTATATTTGCGACACTTGTTTAGTAACAAGGTACCTATATTTTACGTGTTTTACTCACACATATTTAGATACACTAACTAGTTTCCTTTTCAATTTTAAAATAAATTTTACGTTTTCTTTTTTCAGTGACTCTGAATAATTAGCTAATATAGCTCAACGAAATCATGGATGTTGACAAGTTTTTAACCAAAGCAGATTTCCTGCAATGTTTACTATTTGAATTAAACTGGCCTTGGATTGAAACACACTTCATACGAGCGAATATGTGTTTTGGATGCAACAGAGCTGTGAATCCCTTCAAGCGGCAAATGCATTTTATTATATTGGATATGGATGATACAGAAATAATCAGTTTGTTACAGTGTTCATATTTTTGGTGCGATTTTTGCTCTTTTTCTGTATATTTACATTACCCTCGAGATGAATGTGAATTTTGCTAAGAAGATTTAAGTTTTTTGATTTGTTTTTATTTTGATAAGTTTAACTTCATTATAGTCATTTAAAAATATACAGTTAACTTACCTAGAAGACTGTTGAGCTGCATAGCTCTGAGATTTTCTTTTGTTATTTAAGGGTTTAGTCTGCATTATACATTAGAGAAGAATGTGAATTTTGATAAGAAGATTTAAGTTTTTTTATATTTGTTTTTATGTTGATAAATCTAACTATAGTTATTAAAAATATAAAGTTGACTTACCTAGAAGACAGTTGAATTGCATAGCTTTGAGATTTTCTTCTGTTATTCAAGTGTTCAGTTTGCTTGCATTATATACATATCTTCTGATATTTAATTATTGATCTCAACTGAAAGTTCTTACTTTTAAAATTTCCTTTTATTATTCAAGTGTTGAGTTTGAATTTTGATGATATAAGTAGGTATTATAACTAATGCTTTAAACCTTGCTTGCTTGTAAGGTATATATTTTTTCACTTTTGTATATATTTTTTCATTTTACGTGCAATTGATTGATTTGCAACACGTACTTTATACACGCAGCTGAGTGAAGACACATTTTCATCACCTTCATCTTGAAGAAGTAAAAATTTCCATTTTCGGAGAAATGGGAAACTACCACGACAAAGAAGAAATCGTCGTAGCTCAAACAGCAGCTAGTACTGGCGGAACAAGTGTAACCACAGTGGACATCGCGATTGGTGGATTAATGGTTTTTATAGCCATAGCAATAATCTTCCTATGCTATGGACGTTGCAAGAAGAAGTTCTTGGGCGCGGTGGTAAAACACGTGAACAACAACTTATCAACGCCATAGCCTCCGCCCGTACCAACAGTTGCAATGCGATGTGGACACGCTGGACCACAGAACGTCTAGGATGAAGAAGATGACAAAGCGAGGGACTGGATCACGAGCTGAACTGCCTAAACAGCAACAAATTGCAAATAGTGTCAGTGAATACGTAATTTAATAGCTAAGTAGAGAAATGAGATGTATAATTTTTAACTTGTCAAACATTTTTTTAATGTTTTATGTATGTTTCATTATTTTTTTAAGTTTTATGTACCCATAATTATTTATTTTTTAAAAAGAGGGAAGCTATGTAAGTAACTAGGTAACTGGGTAACATGGTGACCGAGATTCGGTTTTTGCATCGCAAACTAAATTTTACTTATGTACACTTTTATATTAATTAAAATGTCTTTCGTGAACCTTGAACAAATCAGCTGTTTTACTTACTTGATTCTTCAAACAATTACACATATCCTTACTGCATACAACACCAGACAAATACATACTTATAGTTCCTTCTTAATAAATAATTAATGATAATAAATAATGAGACTTATTTGTATTTAAAGAAATAACTAAGATAATAATTAAAAATCCTTGCATTAATAAGATATTCCATTATTCATTTTTATTAAATAAATAGATAATGGTTAAAAATATAATAAATAAGTCTACAAGGTGTTAATTTAATTGGGTGCCATAGATCAGAGGTTGTTTTCTTAACACAAAAGTAGCCTAAAAGAAATATGAAACAAAATAAAATTAACAAAAAGTCGGTACGTATTTATAACGATTTCCAGAGCTGTGTCCGGCCGCCGCGCTATAACCAATCCCGCGCTGCACTCGAGTTGCTATCGACCTGTTACGGGACACGCGTGGGTACGTTTATAGCGCGGCGGTCAGACGCAGCCCTTGGAATTATTATAAATATCTATTATTGTTTTCTTTTTTAGGCTTTTCGTTTTTTTTATATCTTTTATGGGCTTCTTTACGTTACTGAAATACCTCCTAAGCTATGGCATGCAATTAAATTAACACCCTGTATATAATACCTACTATTATTTGCACTATAGTTAATGTTAAAGTTTGTGGTTAAGATTTCAGTTTTTGTTACTTTGTTAATAAGGGAAAAATTTGTCAGATCTCATTGAAAATATACATGTACCTGTGATGATTACGGTGCCTTCTCAATAAATACCGATTAATAGTTAATGATAATACATAATGAGACTGAAGTTTTGTACAATCCTATAATATTATAGATATAATTAAAATGGATGCTACTTTTTATAAAATAAAAATTCCTTTTATTAGTCACCACAGTCCATCATCCATTCCAACACCTAAAACTCCACCTGTGTAACCTAACCTTTAAAATTATGTTACTATCAGTTTTGTTACCTTTTTCTCAATTATTCAAATATTTCTGTTATTTGTACGGAAATATTGAGGTTTTCAGGCTTTTAAATAGCAATAAAGTAGATTATTTTGCAATATAAATCAATTTGAAGCCAATTCTTAAAGAAATGCACGAAAAAAATAGAAAAATATTACGACTCGGAATCCTTGGTATCAAAACTGACATTCAATCAGTGTTATTGAGATAAATAACAACTTGTGAAATTTGTTATTACGTTTTTTATAAGAACACAGTTCAAATTTAAAAAAAATAGCTGTATTTCTTTCAAACTTGCAATTAAAATACTCTCGGAGTTGTGGTAACATATCCATTGTGCCTTGTAAGAGTGTCCGTCTTGCGGCGATCACGATAACCATGAACGATCGAACCATCTTGGTTATCAATGTGTACATGCCGACTAATTGTTCAGATAATTTAGTAGAATTCACGGAAATTCTTAGTGAAATATACGCAATTACTGAAACCTGTGACGTAGAATCCGTTTATGTTTTGGGTGACTACAACTCGCATCCCGGTGAGTTATTTTGTGATGAACTTTTAAACTTTTGTTCCGAGCAACTGTGGTCGAGTGTGGACTTGGAAATTTTGACACCAGATACTCATACCTTCGTAAGCGATGCACACGGTAGTCTCAGGTGGCTTGATCACTGTGTGGTCACAAGTGCGGCGAAAGAAACGGTTACGTCAGTGTCTGTATTATACGATACCTACTGGTCCGATCACTACCCCTTACTCATTCAATGTAATTTAGCATATGTAAAAACTAAAATAACTGTACCTCATACTTTACAGAATAAAGTAATTTGGGGCGATAGAGACGCAAGCCAGATTGATGTGTACTTTGATTTGTGCAATTGTAAACTTAAGAATATTGATTGCCCATCGCAGTTTCGAGACTGTGCTGATAAGATGTGTCAAAACGAGGATCATAAAATGTTATTGTGTGAAATGTACGACACCTTGGTTTCTATACTCACTGAAGCAGCCGTACAAAGCTATAATGAACGTGAGCGTAGAAGGTATAGGTATATCACTGGATGGAACAAATATGTGAGCGCCGCTCACAGGGAGGCGAGACTTTGGTACCAAACTTGGTTGCTTTATAATAAACCTAATTCCGGTTTCTTTTATGATAAGATGAGGGACACACGAAGAATATTTAAATATAAACTAAAACACTGTCAGAATAACGAAGAGCAAATTAAAGCTGATATAATTGCACAAAATCATTCTAGTAGAAAATTCAGTAAATTTTGGAAAAATACAAACAAATTAAATCCTAGAACTAGTCTTCCTGTGAGCGTTGCGGGTCTGAGCGACCTGAAAGATATAGCAAATGCTTTTGAAAATCATTTTAAAGTAGACACTCCATTGATACCGAGCCCTCAGGTGCTCAACGCTGAGGCATGCCCTGGCCTCGGCGACTGTAGTATAAAATTTTCTGCCAAGGATGTTGCTTCTGTAATAAAAAATATGGAGAGAGGAAAGTCACCGGGACACGACGGCCTCAGTATTGAGCACCTCAAGTGCGCTGGTGTGCATTTGCCGAGGGTCCTGGTTCTGTTTTTTAACTTGTGTCTGTCGCACTCTTACTTACCGGATAGCTTGATGTACACTTTGGTAGTACCAGTTGTAAAAAATAAAAATGGTGATATATCTGATATTACAAACTATAGACCCATCTCGTTAGCCTCTGTTACAGCTAAAGTTCTGGACAGTTTGCTTGATAAAATATTGGATAGGCATTCAAAGCTGCACGACGCCCAGTTTGGATTTCGTCCCGGACTTTCTACAGAAAGTGCCATTCTGTGTCTCAAGCAGACTGTCCAATACTATACCTCAAGAAAAACAGCTGTGTATGCATGTTTTCTTGACTTATCAAAAGCATTCGATTTAGTCAATTACGATAAATTGTGGCAAAAACTAAACCGTGATACTGATTTACCACACGAAGTAACATCCATCTTTCGATATTGGTACGGTAATCAAAGAAATTGTATTAGATGGGCAGGAGCGTATTCGGACGTGTATAGGTTGGAGTGCGGTGTGAGACAGGGAGGGTTGAGTTCTCCACGGCTCTTCAACCTGTACATGAATCAGCTTATTGAAGAGCTCAGCAGTACCGGCATAGGGTGTCATATTGATGGGGTGTGCATCAATAATATTAGTTACGCCGATGATATGGTGCTGCTGAGCCCGTCAATAGGTGCCCTGCGTAGGCTGTTGAAATTGTGTGAGACTTACGCAACATCCCATGGGCTCAGATACAACTCTAAGAAGAGTGAATTTATGGTATTTAGATCCAAAATGAAATCACACTCTTCAGTACCCAACGTCACTTTGTATGGTACTCCTTTGAATAGAGTAAAACGCTTTAAGTATCTGGGTCACTGGGTTGTCGAAGATTTGTCAGATAATCTAGACATAGAGAGGGAGCGCAGGGCGCTGTCAGTGCGCTGTAACATGTTGGCTCGTAGGTTTGCACGGTGTACAGACGAGGTTAAGGTGACGCTTTTTAAAGCTTATTGCCAGTCCTTTTACACGTGCAACCTGTGGGTCAATTTCACGCAGCGTGCTTACAATGCCCTGCGCGTGCAATATAATAACGCGTTCAGGGTGCTGTTTGGGATGCCTCGTTATTGCAGCGCGTCGGCGATGTTTGCAGAAGCGAACACTAACGATTTTTTCGCAATAATACGCAGTCGATCCGCCTCACTTTTAAGTCGTATACGTGACAGCTCAAACAGCATATTGCGCGCACTCGCAGACCGCTGGGATTCCCCGATACTGCAGCGCTGGGTACGACTACATGTCGATAAGACCCCGATTAAAGGTTGCAGTATCGGCAGATCTTATTACGTGTGATTATTTATTTATTTATTTTAATTTTTTATATGCCTTACTAACAATTATTTTTAAATGTGTTTGTGTTTTACTAACAATCTATGGATGAAAATCTGTCAATAAAGTAATTATTATTATTATTATAATATTATAATTGACAATCCTTTTGTGACTAAGGGTCTAGACAGACGGCCTGCAATCCAACTGCAATCCGACTGCCAAATGGCAGTTCAGATGCAGTTTGAATGCAGTTGGCTCGACTGCAATCAAACTGCACGTCGACGGGCAGTTGGCGTGCAGTTTGATTGCAGTCTGAGTGCAGTTACAACGACTGCACACCGACTGCAATAAAACTGCACGTTGACGGGCAGTTGGCGTGCAGTTTCATTGCAGTCGAGTCAACTGCATTCAAACTGCAACAGAACTGCGTCATTACCGAGTCCGCGTATTAGAACGTAACCACACCACTACCGCCCCCCGCCACCGCACGCACTCGTTCCTGTCCCGCTCACCCGTGCCTGCCCCGCGAGTGCCCGCGCATCTAATGTTTGTTCGTTCAGTGACAGAGAGATCATTAGAGAGTGCGTACGTGTCGTTCGATCGTTAATCAAATAAAAATGGCCAGCGAAGAAGAAGACAATGTTTTGAATGATACCGAGTCGTTTGATACTGATGCATTTATAAGTGCCATAAAATCGTCACCCTGTATTTGGAACTACAAGGTTGAATCTTATAGTAACAAAGTGGAAAAAAGCAAAGCATGGGCCACTATTTGCGAAATGTTTACGCCGGGCTTTGAAGAAAAGAGTAAGAAGGAGAAGAATAACATTGGTAAGTAAACTCAATTAATATTTTATTAATATAATACTATAAATCAAAAACTATAATAACAGTTTGACATATTAAATCATATTCATTTGCCATTCGAGTTTGCCTTCATTCATAAAATAATCAGTAAAAAAAAATCTTATACCTTCGGGTGAACTACGGTTTCTTTCATCACTGTCTATTATTATATTTTCTAATGGTTGTGTCAAAGTATCTTCAAAATTATACCCATCTCTTTCTCGGACAAAGTTATGCAAAACACAACAAGCTTTTATTATTTCTTTCGCATACTTTGGTTTATGGTCGATAGGTCTGTGAAAAATACGCCATTTGTTTGCGAGAATTCCAAATGAACATTCAATAAATCTCCTGGCCCGTGATAGA
This sequence comes from Scrobipalpa costella, assembly GCA_949820665.1. Lineage (NCBI taxonomy): Eukaryota > Metazoa > Arthropoda > Insecta > Lepidoptera > Gelechiidae > Scrobipalpa > Scrobipalpa costella. Next base: position 16,162,925 of record OX463315.1, read on the forward strand.
CGATAATTAAAAATTCTTTTTGCAACACTTAACTGTTTGCCTGCGTAAGGGCGCATTACACTTTTAGAAATTGAAAAGGCTTCATCGTCTACAAAAATATACGGCACTGAATTTTCAGGTGCCGGGATTTTTAATGTTTTTTGTTGAAGTTTTTCATACAAAATGCTTTCTTCAAATATTGTAGAATCAGCACATCTTCCATAAGAACCTATGTCAACAAATGTAAACATGTAATTGCTGTCGCAAGTGGCTAGTAATATCATTGAGAAGTATTTTTTGTAGTTGTAATATGAGGAACCAGTGTTTCGAGGTTTTTTTAGCCTTATGTGCTTACCATCAATAGCACCGAGACAATATGGAAAGTTTGCTCTATTATTAAAACCTTTTGCTATGTTTTTCCACTTGTCTTCAGTCAGTTCTGGCATAACTATATCTTTTAAGGAAATCCATATGTTGCTACACACATCTATGATTATCTCTCTTATTGTGCTTACTCCATGTCGATAAGCCCAGTGCAAATCATCAATAGAACATCCACTTGCTAAATATCTGAAAAAAAATCACACTAATTGTTTAAAAAATATTATTTTCAGCTTTACAACTTCAAAAGAAGTGGAAACTACTACGAGATAATTTTACTCGATATGAAAAGAAAATTAACATGATGAAAAGTGGATCAGCGAGTTCCAACTTAAGACCGTGCACATATCATCAACAGTTACTTTTTTTGAAAGACCTACAAGATAGAGGCGAAAGATCGTTCAATTTGGATTCCACCCCTGAAGAGCCCCCAAGTGTAGAAAAAAATACGAAAAAAAAGACTATTAGTAAACGTAAGTCCCAAAATTCAGAAGACGAGCTGATCGAAAAGTTAACTAAAAGAGTCAATAAGAAAATAAATGACGATGAAGAAGAAAGAGATGAAGACCGATTATTCCTTCTTTCTTTGTGTAAAGACTTTAAAAGGATTCCGGATCATTTTAAACTGGAAGCTAAGGCTGATTTTATAAATACAATAAAAAAATATACAGCCCAATATAATGTACCAGGACCGCCATATCAGTCTATCAATGATTTCAGAGGTTATTTTACTTCAAATGTGAACTACAACACGGCCTCGACTTCAAATGTACCTCCTATCCAACAGGAGACTTTCAGTCGACCAGCAACTACAGAATCCCAATATAGTAATATTGCCTCACCTGACAATTACAGCGATGATGGTAGCACGTCGTACTTAAAGGACATATTTTGATAACTTTTTTAATTTACAAATTTCGCAATAATGTAACTATTTCATGTAATTTCATTCATAACTCCTAGCTACTTCATTATTACCTAACGGTGTTTTACAGAATTATTTTGTAAGAACTTTGTAAGAATTTTCATTTTTTTTTACTGTAGAACTTTTAAAGTTTTTTTGAGAAGAAAGAATTAATTGTTGTGCTCTTGACTGTACACTGTAAAACTAAGTAAAAGATAGGCAGAAGATTAAAAATTCGTAATAACGTTTTCGATTTTGTTTAAATATGTGAACTGCTTACCTCAAAGTGATTGCAATCCTCTCTTCTGCTGATATACTTTTTCTCATTGTGGTATCTTGTCGGCATATTTTATTTTTTAAGATGTCTGTTAATTCATCAAAACTCTTTCTAGACATTCGAAAATATTTGTGAAAACATTTTTCCTGTGTTCTGATTTTTGGTATTAAAGTATAAAAATCACCTTCGTGTTTGTATTGTAATATTAATTGAACCCATGTCTCCCGATTTTTAGCTTTTTTGGCTTTACGAGTACGACGACGGCGAAGTAAAAGAAACAGCAAAGCTTCGTAATATCTCATCATAAAATTATTTGACAACACGTGTATACTCTTATAAATTCCGGCGAGCACTGATTTTGTATACTCTATAAAAATCTTTGAACATTTGAGTTACCTCGCATCGCAGTTCAGGTGCAGTTTGAATGCAATTGACGCGACTGCAATGAAACTGCACGCCAACTGCCCGTCAACGTGCAGTTTTATTGCAGTCGGTGTGCAGTCGTTGTAACTGCACTCAGACTGCAATCAAACTGCACGCCAACTGCCCGTCGACGTGCAGTTTGATTGCAGTCGAGCCAACTGCATTCAAACTGCATCTGAACTGCCATTTGGCAGTCGGATTGCAGTTGGATTGCAGACCGTCTGTCTAGACCCTAACTCTCATATTTTCTTTGATATTTTCATAATTAAGAAGTATTTTCAATTTATTCTTATAGAAAATGATAGCTAATTGTACTCAGAACATTATAACCACACTTAATCCAAAGAATATCATGCTTTGAAAAACTGTGCTCAATTCTGTCCAGGTACAACATTTTGTGAAAATGCTCTGGTACGGGCTTCAGGGTCTTCAGGAAGAAGGATCAACCATACTCTGAAGAAATTAAGTTAGTTTTTTAAAATGAGAATTAATATTTGTATGACCTAGCTCTTATATTTTATTAATTGATTGTTTATTTGTTTTAGAGCCATGTGGAACTGGAAGAAGGTGTTCACCAGACTGGGTACAAATGCCCAGTGCATTCAGTTTGCTGAAGAACAGGAGCTCTTGCGAAGAAGCAAAACTTGTGCTTATCACCGGAGTCCTATGACGCTTACTGCTGCAGCCGGTCAAGTGGGGAAGTTCCGGTGCAGGAAAAGCAATTGTCGAGAGAAGTCCCAGAGCCGTGCCAAAGGGTCATTTTTTGAAAATGTGCGACTTTCTATCACACTTGTTTTCCAAATATTATATGCATTCAGTGAAGGACTGACATATCATCAGGCACGGAAGCTGTTAGCAGGTGAAGAGGATACAGTGCTCTCGCAAGCCACCGTAGCTGACTGGTATAGTTATTGCCGGGAGTCAGTGGTCATTTACACCCTAGAGCAACCCGAGGCCCGCATTAAAATTGGTGGGGCTAACAAAATTGTACAAATAGACAAATCCAAATTTGGAAGAAGAAAATATAACAGAGGTCGTCATATTGAAGGCCATTGGGTCCTTGGTATGATAGAAGACGGAAGTGATGACCTCCGCCTAGAAGTGTGTCCTGATAATCTTCGCACAGCAGAAATATTGGTGCCACTAATACAAAAACATGTTGAGGAGGGGTCCATTATACACACGGATTCTTGACGAGCATATTGTAGACTACCTCAGCATGGGTATATTCACAGACAGGTGAATCACAGTGACCCAGTCAACAAATTTGTGGCACCAGATGGGACACACACACAGAGAATTGAGAGTCAGTGGAGAGGAATGAAAGAAGCGTTCAGACAGGAGCATAATAAAAGTGATTTCACTGACTGGCTCGCAGAGTATTCATGGCGGAGGAAAATTAGAATATACTATTTGGACCCATTTGAGGAATTGCTGAAGGCGATTAAACATGTATATAGGGTTGTTGAATAATAATAAAATAAGATTATTTATTAATAAGTGTTTTTTATTTTACAAAATCCTAATTAAATGAACACATATGAAAATAAATCCTAATTCAATGAACACATGAAAATAAATTCCAAGTCAATTTACACATGAAAATAATAATACACACAAAATACCACAAACAAAACATAAATACTTTCCTTGATTAGACCGACATGAGTGACAGAACCGAATCTGTCAACCCCGAATCCCACGTGGTCCTTCCGCTCTTACCCCTAGAGTGTGGCCGTCGGCTGCGTTACGCAGGAGCCGGGAGCGGGCGCCCGCGCGGCGGGCTTGTTTCACGTTATCTCATAGATCAGCGCTGCGTGCAGCGGGTCCCCCGTCGCACGCGGCGCGGGCGGCGGGACCCGCCCCGCGGGCGACGGGTGTCCGCGTGACGGAGCACGCGAGCGGAGATGTTTCTAGAAAATCAGTGAGCGCCGTTGCGTTATCCGTGCTTGTACAGTCTTTTTCATAATTCACTAGATTAGATAACAATGAGTATTATTGACACGGAACGTGTCATTTTAGAAGTCCAATGTCGCCCCGTTTTATGGGATATGTCTAATGACTTATATAAAGACTGGGATGCGCGTCAAGCTGCATGGCTTGAGATTTGCAAGGAACTATATGAAAATTTTGAGGGCTTCAGTGACGCAGAAAAAAAGTCAACAGGTGAGTTTGTACTTTTTATTATAACTTAATTTTAAAATTAATAAATTTATATTTATTAATTTGAAGTTCACCAGCTCGTAATTCAAAAAAACAGCAATCTTGCCACGATACCTTACCGTTTGTAGTAAAGTAATTGGCGAACTGATCTCGTATTGTATACGAGTTTGTTTGAACTAACCCAAATCCACTTGTGATATTGCGGATATAACGGGGTGTAATGACAACATCGCTGATATTACCGTGTCCGTCTCTTTTTCGTACAAAATTATGCAAAATACAAATTGATTTTATGAAACAAATGGCATGTTCCCTGGAAACGTTAAGTGGACGATGAAGTATTCGAAACTTATTAGCCATTATTCCAAAGAAATAGCCCGCGCGTATGGTCGCATTAAATGTGTAGACAATCCAAATGCTTCATCCCCAACTATAACGTATGGCATTGGTGTGGTAGCTTTATTATTTTGTAGCATTGGCAATGATTTTGGAGGAGGAAAATCTAATAGCTCATCGTTCATCTGTTGATATAACCTGCTCTTGGTGAAAATTGAAGAGTCCGATTCTTTACCTTGTATTCCAACATTTATGTAGGTGAATTCATAGTTAGCGTTGCACATTGCAAGCAAGACAATGGAGTAGTAATGTTTATAATTGTAGTAAAGTGAACCGCTGTGGGGTGGTCTTATAATCCGTATATGTTTTCCATCAATTGCGCCTAAACAGTTAGGAAAATTTGTTTTGATTAAGAAGCCTTCTGCTATCTCTTCCCATTGCATACGTGTGAATACTGGCATACATTCTTCTTTCAGTCTTTGCCATATAATTTGACAGACGTCATTAACAATTTATCGAACGGTAGATTCTCCGGCATGGTACGCCAAATGCATATCCACGAAAGTATGTCCACTTACTAAGTACCTGTGAAAAATACAAAATTTTATATATAAGTATTATTCTCCTTTTTTTTTCAGAAAAAAGTTACAGGCCCGATGGAAAACCGCGAGAGATTCCTATATGAAAGTCAAAGCTAGTAACAAGAAACTTAAGTCTGGTTCTGGTGCTAAAAAAGGAAAAGGTTACAGCTATTACAACATTATGACTTTTCTAGACTCTAATACAACCGAAGAAGGACAAGAATCTTTGGAAAATGTGTCTCAGGAGGACTCTTCGGCTGATACAGGTATTCTTGATGAGGTGCAAGGCGCTAGTGATAGCGCTAATGAGCTCGCAATAACTGGCCCCAGTACATCGCAAAGACAATCAAAGCGTAAAAAGACATCGTCACCTACTCCTTTTGAACTACAATTATTACAGTCCATACAAAACAACAATGACAAAGAAAATGATGAAGATTTGTCATTTTTTAAATCTATTATGCCAAACATCAAAAAATTATCTACGTATCAAAAATTATTTTTTAGGTCCAAAGTATTAAACATATTGATTGAAATTGAAAAAGAGAATGTTATTACATTGGAGGATTTATCGAACATCGTTGTGACAAGTGACAATAATACAGATCTTTTATCTACTATCAATTTAACATAGGTAAAGAGGTATAATAATGATTAGATACCGAAGCATAAAAACTGTGATTTAGTGCATTTATAATTATAATATTTCAAGAAAGACAAAAACATTGATCAGTCGGAAAGACAAATAGAAAAATTGACAAAAGAAGCAATTAAATCAATAACAGTTGCAGACTGGAAAAAAGAGGTGAACCATGTTCAAAGATTGGAGGAAGAATATTGGCAAAAAGATCGACTCCAAGAGGTCCAAGCAAGACAATTTATTATTTCTCTTGGAGAAGAAGACAGCTCTTCGGACAGCGAAACGGAGGAAAACGACAATGACAGTGAGAATAGTGAGATGTCTGGTATAGAAGAATTAAGTGATGATTCATTGTAAATTATAACAATAAGTAAACATATACCTTACACATAAAATTCTTCGTTTTATTTTCCAAAACTAGTTCAATCTATTTAAAGTATTATACCTGCTGTAAGAAATATCACTTGAAATAATAAAATTTGGTAATAATTTAATTTATGGACGCCAATAATATGCTTATTGCTATAATGCGTTAAAAACTAAGGTATAAAAAAAAGAGTAAAAAGTATTTTTTTTTGCAATCCGTACCTTAAACAAACGGCAGTCGGACCAGGTGCCAAGTTAATTCGCCCGGGTTGTATAGTTCCTTCTACTTATTGTTCGTCCCATATAAACTCTGTTTGTCTGTCATGGCTGAACTGATTTTGATGAATTAGGTATATATTTGGTTTAGAACTTTGTAGACAGGGATCGACAATATAAATCAAGTGATATATATATATATATATATCATGGCGTTATAAAAACTTTCGGTACTTTGAATTTCAAGTGAAATAATCACTAGGTATTCAGATTTTAGGGATTTTGAACGTAGGTTATTTTACGTTAGTGTTTTCAATTTTACACACACACACACACATATAATCACGCCTTTATCCCTAATGGGGTAGGCAGAGCGTAAACTACCCAAACAAAGGTAGTTTCCGCCACTAATCATATTTTCCGAATGTTAGATTTTTTTAAACTATTTTTCCAGTACATCCTGAGCTCACATCACAAATTTCATGATGAAATGAAATAATCACTTCGCGATCCAGCTAGCCTCAATTCTACCCTACAGCTTAGTCAGTCCAAATTCTAATCTTTCTACAGCTTATTAGCGATAACGCTCTACAAACTTAGTTAGTCGATTTTATTTCTAGCACACTGGAGTCAGGCTGTTCGTGAGTTCTTGGACAACAGTTTTCCTAATTCGTGGATTGGCAGGGGTGGCCCATACCGTGGCCTGCGCGATCGCTCGACCTCACTCCGCTTGATTTTTACGTGTGGGGAAGAGCAAAGGAGCTCGTGTATGTCACAGAAGTGGAAAGCCGCGAAGACTTGATAAATCGCATTAATGCAGCGTTCGAGGTAATGAAGCAGGAGATGCAGATGCGGACAACAACTGTCGCAATTAGGCGCAGATGTCGCCTTTGTATCGAAGTCGAAGGACATCAATTTGAACAATTGTTGTAATTGTCAATAAAATTTATTTAAAAAATGTAATCTGTTTCATTACCACACCTAAGGTGTTTTCCTTGTACTAACTTCAAGAATTGACTTATTTTCCATCGATCATTTAATTATTACCAACTCAACAGTATTAAATTTCGCAAAACATTTCACTTTCAGCAAAGTTAGTTTTGTCAAAATTCACCTACTTTCAAAAAAAATAATAACTCTTGAAATTCTTTTTAAATAAAACAATTAAGATATCGTTAGAAAGGTCACACATTAGGGATGTTTTGCTAGAATTGGAAGTCCTCAATCTCTTCTAGTTTAAAAAAAAAAAGTTTAATTCTTCAAACATGTTTCTGTAACTTTGAGGACCAATAACTTTTTTCTAGGTTACATCTGCGTTAAGCGATACTTACATGAGAATCCGATAACATTCAAAATAAAAACAAAACAAAATTTTGCGTGTTTTACCCGTTGTAAATAAAAATATTCGCCTTCAAAGACATAAAAATGGCAAAATTCGAAAAAAATACATTTTTTTAAATAAAAAAACCATGGGGCCAAGGTCAAATAATTTGGGCTGAGTTAGTAGCACATGGCCCTACCCATCCACCATTTGCGTATGTTCAACGTTCTGCCTAACACCCTATATAAGAATATTCCGACTAAACTACTCCTGAAAATTTTCACGGGTAGAGTGTAACGCAGATGTGCTAAATAGGCTCCTCCTAACCTCTGACCCAGGCCTGACGGGTATCAGGAAGAAGAACAAAAAACTTCCACTTTCGACGGATGTCTTAAATTTGTTACTGGAAAGTGACATTCAGAATGTGAATTTAGAAAATGACGAATAAATATTTGTTTAGAGTACATATGCCTTTTTTATCATTCCTAAGCCATAGTCCGTCTATATGGGCGATATGAGCTGACCCCTGTCACCTTGGAATCATAATATCCATCTTGGAGTGTGTGTCAAGTTTGGTTACAAGGAAACCAAGTATTACTTGTGGCTCTGCCCACTCCGAAAGGGAATGCGGGCGTAAATATATGTATGTATATATTCTCAAGCCAAAACTGACATAAAACTTTGTTAAACAGCCTTTAAAAATACCAAATATTTTTGACCAACTTTTAGGACCTCTCTGTGTAGCGTCCGAATACAAACACAATAAATTCCAATCAGCAGTTTACTAACCGCCAGCAAAAATTGAGTAGGCCATGTTTGAGTGATAATATAATTATAACGTTAATACAACGGGCATAGATTGTATTATGTAAATCACGATAATAGTATACAGGGTGAGCCATACAACCAAACTGATGACTACCAATATGAAAATAATGGAAATTTTCTGATACCGGCCTCGATCCGACGGAAAGGATAATGTTGAATTACAGTACTAGTAAATCCGCATTATCATACGTTGAGATCCCGGAATTGAATGGTAAATTTTTGGTTGATTCTAGTAGTACCCGATCTTTCAATAGTCCGCAAAAGGCATATGAATTTTACGATCAATTTATTAAGTATGAACTTTTTGAGGTTGTTAGTTCTCATGCCACGAGCATACATACTGAAACACTCAAAGTTCCTCCGCTGCTCGTGAAGTGGCAGTTTCAGAATCCACAATTTGAGACTGGTTTAATTATTGTAGGGAGACAATTGTTGTGTATGAATAAGAGCACATGGCAGAGAAAGAAAAAATTGGAGGTGTTGGAAAAATTGTACAAATGGACGAAAGCAAATTTGGTAGAAGAAAATACAATCGAGGAAAGAGAGTTGAAGGCCATTGTGTGCTGGGCATGATAGACAACGAAACTAATGAGCTAAGATTAGAAGTGTGTCCCGGAAGCTGATGTGTTGGTCCCTCTCATCAAGAAACATGTGAAAGAAGGGACCACAATTCACACAGATTGCTGGAAACCATTTGACTAAGTCAATCATAATGATCCGGACAACCCTTTCATTGCACCTGACGGGACATACACCCAGCATATTGAGAGCCAGTGGCGGAATTTAAAGAAAAGATTCAACAAAGTAAATTATAAGAAAAACTTTGAAGACTAGTTAATTGAATATAAAGGAGGATGGGCGGAATTGAGTCGGTGAGCCTTTTAACTGTCAAACCGGCTAGTGATGTTACTGTCAGTAATAGCGTATTATTCCAAATAACATTCAGTATAATTTTTTTTGCTTCTTTAGTAACCATTCATTTATTCGTCCAGCAGTGAACTGTAATAGGCTGATCTGATCTGTGATATATTTTTATCGCAATATTCATACCGCCGGGTTAAAGGTAAAACCAACTACCCCTCTGATTTGTATTTGAGTTATGGCGTTTTGAAAGTTTGTGTATCATAAGATTGTACTAAATGGAACATATACTCCAATTGTTTATAAGCAAATCAACGATAGTTTCATAATGGTCTAAATTGTGTAGATATGCGGACTGTGCTCGAGCTGAGGCTCGTAAACAGTCTGCTTACCAAGCTTGGGTAAAAGCTCGTGATCGAAGAGCGCGAGCACGAAGGGTGCGATTAAAGAAGAGAGCATAATGAGTGATTCTTGTTCGTTTAATAATAAAAAAGAGAAAGCAAATATATTTGCCAATCTGTTTGCGAGCAATTGCCGTCTTGACGCTGGCTCGAAATATTTACTCACCTTGCCTCACTGTGATTCGTTCTTAGTCGATATACCCACATTACGCACGAAGCGCTTTAAATCATCTTTCATAATGCGCACAGCTAAAGAGTGGAATTCCCTGCCTGCGTCTGTATTTCCGAGTGCATATAACCTGACTCTCTTTAAGAAGATTTATTACCTGCTTTGTTTTGAGATTTTGACGATTAGCCAATGGTTTGTTTTCGTGCGTTATCAAGTTGTTTACAACTTTGTTATTTATTTGTTATCAAGCGGCACTTATTAAAAGCATCGTTTTATCTGTGTCTCTACAGATGTTCATAATAAAAATTTACTTGCATATTGATATGCAAGTTGACTGACTGTCAGTCTAACGTTCTCGGGCGCATAGGCAACACATGCTTTCGGTTTCTCGTGGTGTTTTTTACGACTTGGCTCCGTATATATTGTACTCTGTGAACTTTCTCTTCTGTGAACGACCTTGGCATTGACTCTGGATACTGTTTCTGCTATACCTGATGACCTAAGCATTCTATACGGACTACGGACACAGTGATATTCTCCTGTTTCGTGGCTTTAGTGACTGTTCGGCATTACTGGCACTCTACAGCAGTCTACTAGTCAGAGTAGAGGGAAGACTTTAAATAGCCAAGCGCGTGAGTTGGTGGTGAAGTTAAGGGACTACTTCGAAAGAGAGTCCATGAATGGTGGACCTCTGCTTCCTGTAACGCATCCCGTCGAAGGCGTAGCTGCTGCATTGGGAATAGGCGTCAAAACCATTATCAGCATAGCCAAAGAAAAGTATGGTGCTTCTGGCAATGAAGAAAATAAATTAAGATCACCAAAGAAAAGGAAAATAACGAAACATCCCGTCACTGGTGTTGATATGATAACTTTGATGCTGATGCAATTCGGAAACACGTGTATAATTATTACACCAACAAGTAGTACCCAACTAGGACCAAACTTTTGCATTCCTTACGTGAAGCTAATTTATTTCATGGTGGGCAGACTTCTTTATCACAAGTTATAAACAAATTGGGGTTTAAATATAAAAAAGTCAACAAGAAAAAAGTGGTCATGGAGCGATATGACATCATTTTATTAAGAAACGGTTTTCTTAGAGAGGCGAAGAGGTTGGATCTAAAAAAAGTGATATTCTTAGATGAAACGTGCCTGAATGCCAACCACACGGTATCAAGTACCTGGACAGATGACACAGCGCAATCAACATCAAAAGTCCCTACTGGAAAAGGCGGTCGCATAATAATATGCCATGCCGGTTCGTCAGAGAAGGGGTTTATAGAAGGTAGTCTGATGGCATTTGCGTTGAAAAAAACATCAGATTACCATGAAGAAATGGACTCAAGACAGATTCGAAGAATGGTTTCAGAACCTACTGGTCAGCCTAGAAGAGCCGTCTGTCATTTTAATGGACAATGTACCTTACCACTCGAGGCAAATAGACAGAGCACCAACTCAAAATAATAAAAAAGCTGATTTCGTGGACTGGCTCCAGCGACACGGAATAGAAGCCGACCAAAGCATGCTGAAAGCAGAGTTAGGCCCCTTGCGCACTAGCGGTCAACCGCGGGGGCGGCTAACCGCGCGGTCTGCCGCTTTCCCAGTTTAATATGCAACCGCCTGTGATTGTACGCACTTGACCGCCGCAAAGTTTCAACCGCGGCGGTTGAATCGAGAGCTGCGGCCCGCTCCGCGGCTGGCCGCCATCTTGCTAGTACGCACTTGCGATTTCAGTTTGCGGCGAGCCGCCGATGAGTTAGAGCTTGTCCAGATGACGCGATTTACGCGCGATTCGAGTCGCGCGTTTCGAATCGCGCGATTGTGAGATACTAGAGCTCAATACATTCCGTCCACATGCAGTAGCGCGTTTTGCCACTCGCGCGTAAATCGCGTGCAAGTCGCGAGAACCTCGACTCGCGCGATTGCAGCGCATTCTACGCGCGAGTCGAGATACTAGATATGCCATTGCTCCGTCCAGTACGAGCGCGATAGTTGCCGCGAGTGGACGTAATGGACATAATGGAGCGTGATAGCTTTGACACCGAACTGTTTATCGACGAAGTGGAGAAGAGGGAGGCTATATGGGACATGGAATCTCCAGATTACTCAAATCGAATTTTAAAACGCAGAAGTTGGGAAGAGTTGGTAGAAATTTTTAGTGAAGCTGGTGATTCCGAAGAAAAAAAGAAAGTTTTAGGTAAGTGAATAGTTTTTATTTCAATTGCGAGTCGTACCAGGTATTATGCAGGGATCCGTACAATTATTAAAATACGTATGATTCAGAAAAAAATAATTATATCATTTTGTTTTGCCATGGCAGTGATCCCTCATTAACAAAATAATCAGCGAATCTATCTCTTGTATGGCGGGACCTTGCACTAGGTCTTACTGTTTCCGTGGACAAACTATTAAGTGATGTATTGTACAAAGTGTTGTCAAACCTATAACCATCTCTTAATCTCACGTAGTTGTGAAGAACACAGCAAGCTTTAATTATTTTTTCCGCAAAATCGATGTGCACATTCAGTGGTCTGTGAAATATTCGCCATTTATTAACCAAAATGCCAAAACAACATTCAATATAGCGTCGTGCTCTGGATAAACGATAATTGAAAATTCTTTTTTTATTTGTCAGCGATTTTCCACAGCATTACATTTTCCATCAGACTAAACGCCTCATCACCTACAATTACATGAGGTAAAGGGGTTGTATCTATCATCGATATTGGTTTTGGGTCTGGAATATTTAAACTCTTTTCCACCAGTTTTTTATAAAACACTGAGTTCTTAAAAATCGTCGAGTCGTTACTCTTGCCATATGCTCCAATATCTACTGAGATAAAACAATAATTTGCATCACATACAGCTAACAAAACAGTAGAATGAAAATTCTTATAGTTGTAGTAAAGCGACCCAGATTCGACTGGTTTTATGATACGAATATGCTTGCCATCAATGGCGCCAATACAATTCGGAAAATTTGTGTATTTTTCAAATCCTTTTGAAATTTCTTCGAATTTTTCTTTAGTAGGTTCTTGCATCACTATATTTTTTAATTTCTTCCAAATGACGTCACATGATTTCTGCACTATTTCTATTACTGTCGACTTCCCCAATCTATAAGCATAATGCAGGTCTGCAAAATAACAGCCGGTAGCTAAATATCTGAAACAAAATTAAACTTAAATGAATTCCTTATCAGTAAACTATTAAATGTGGAAAAAATTATAAGCTATTGATTTTTATTGGTTTCAGGCGACAAACTCCAAAAAAAGTGGAAAGGGTTGCGAGATTCGTTTGTTCGAGAAATGAAGAAGAATAAAAATAAACCATCTGGTTCTGGAGCCTCCAGCAAAAATTCTTACATTTATTTTAATCGGTTGATGTTCATAGAACGGTCCGTACGAAATAAAATAACTGACAGCAACATGAAAAAGTCTGATGTGCCATCTGATGCTGAACAAGATTTTTCAGGAGACGGTGAAGATGTGATGAGACCACCAAGCTCTCAGCCAAAAAAGAAAAAAATTAGTGCTGCAGATGCGGAATTTATTTCCATTATTAAAAAAAATATTGGATCAGCATCCAAGAATCAGCCGCAAACAATCAGCACAACGGAGTCTGATGACGATAAACTGTTTTGTTTGTCATTGTACAAGGAACTTCAGAAAATACCTGAGGTCAATCGACTTAAAGTAAAAATTGAAATAATGAATGTTATTCAAAAAGGTCAACAACTTCATCATCATATCCCTTCAACATATCCTGAATATATGACACAGCATGGCTACACACAATATAATACACGAAATCAACAACCTCGCCACCCAACAGCCCCATTTCAAGATTTCACTGCAACCACACAACGGCAACAATATTTTTCAGACAATTTGCAATATAATCCTGAATCACCATCGATTTCTAATCAACGTGGTTATAACACATCAACATACGCCCAATCGCCATCACCGGCATCAACAGTTGGTTCACAAGAATCGGACTGTCTCGCACTATTTCAAGATGATTAATCATAAATTGTTAATCATAAGTAATTTATCAGTTTCAAGTATAATAAATACTATTAAGTGATGATAATTTGATTGTATCCTGTCATTTAAAATACCAACCTAAAAAAAAAACCTATAAATACATTAATATACTTATACCTTATTACTAACCTTAGAGTGATCACGAGCTTTTCTTCTGCGGAAACAACATCCCGTACTACATAATTTTCACATGGAGATAAATCTTCCTTTACAATTTCAAGCAACTCATCAAAAGACTGTACTGACATCCGAAAGTAGTTGAAAAACTTTTTGTTGTGTTCTCGAAGCTTTGGATATAATGTTATAAACATACTTTGTGTCATCCTATCATGTAGAATGGGATGCACTCTGTACTGCCGTTTTTCTCTTTGTTTGCGTTGTTTCCATCGACGGTAAGCAAGCCACAACTCTATTTCTTTCGTAAAATCACAGCCGTGCACATCACAGTCGTGCACAACAGCTCCGGACTGCATCATGTTGCCGACTGAACTGAATCCGTACCTATAATGTTCGCGCGAGAGACGCGTCATCTGGACGCAACATAACATTCACTCGCGCGACTCGGATCGCGCGTAAATCGCGTCATCTGGACAAGCTCTTAGTACGTGAGTCGCAGTCATGAACTTCGACACAGAGAAATTCATTGTTGAAATTCAACAACGAGAATCAATTTGGAATTGTCAAGGAGCAATATATAGGAATAGAGATTTAAAACGGAAACAATGGGAAGAATTAGTAGACATTTTTGGAAAAGATGAGATGACAACAGAGGAAAAAAGAAGTCTTGGTAAGTATTTATTGTAATTATTATTATTATATTTATATAAACGAAACTACACATACATTCAACATCTTAAAACATAATAAATACGTCTATTTTCAATTAAATCATATTTCTTTGCCATTCTAATTTCCCATCAGTCATAAAATATTGGGCAAACAATTCTCTGTATCTCAACGCAGTTTTAGAGTTCCTTCTTAACCCTTCCTGTGTTAAGTTTTCTGTCAAAGGGCAACTGAGTGAGTCGTCGTAACAATAACCATCTCGGTCTCTTACAAAATTATGTAGTACACAAGTAGCTTTTATAATATCTTTTGCTAGATCAAAGTGAACATTTAGAGGTCTATGAAATATACGCCACTTGTTTGCATAAATTCCAAAACTGCATTCTACATATCTTCTTGCTCTAGAAAGCCTGTAATTGAACGTTCTTTTAGTTTCATCCAAATCTTTTTTTGCGTATGGGCGCATCATATTCGTAGATAATGCAAATGCCTCGTCGCCTACAAAAACGTAAGGCATACATGTCTCGCTGTTTTGTGAAATAGGCTGTGGCTCTGGAATATCCAATTGGTTTTTTTGCATTCTTTCGTAGAAAACAGAATTTTGAAATATTGACGAGTCACTGAATTTACCAAAAGCTCCAATATCAACCATAACAAAATTGAAATTACTGTCGCATACTGCTAATAAAACCAAAGAGAAAAAACTTTTATAATTAAAGCACATTGAGCCACTGTTATTAGGTGCTATACATCGTATGTGCTTGCCATCGACAGCACCTAAGCAGTTAGGAAAATTAGCTCTTTGAAAAAAATCATTCGCAATTTTTTTCCAAGCGTCTTTTTTTGGTTGAGGCAAACAAATATCTTTCAGACAAAACCAAATTGCAAAACAAACTTCTCGTACGATTTCTGCTACAGTGCTTACTCCAATTTTGAATGTATAATGTAGTTCCGCAAATGTACAACCTGTTGCAAAATATCTGAAACAAAAAAATTATAATTACTACATGCATTATTTAATTCAATTTAGATATGTACCTATATTATACTTCTATTACTTTATGACTATATCATTAACTTGTTTGTTGTATTGTTCTAGGAAAAGAATAAAAAAAAAATGAAAAAACATCAGGGATAATTTTGTGAAAGCTCTAAAGGACAATGTTAGAAGGAGTGGGTCAGCAGCTAAGAAAAAGACTCAATACATATTTTACAATAATTTAATGTTTTTGAAAGACACAGTATCCATCAATGAAACTGATTCAAATATGCCAAGGCAAGAAAATGATGGAAATGAAACAGAAAATGTCACTGACCCAGTCATACCACCACCGCCAAAACGAAAAAAAAAGAAAAAAAAAGAAGATAGACTGTTCTTTTTGTCGTTGGTTAGTGAAATAAAAAAAGTGCCTGAACATATACGCCTACGTACAAAAGCTAAAATAATGCAAGTCATTACTGAAGCCCAAACGTCTGGATACAACTACTGTAACTCTACTTGGGATTACGTGCGACCATTTAACTACAACCAAGGGCCACATCAAGGATATCAGACACCATCATTTGCTAGAAATAATAACCCACCACCACCACCACCGCCCTCAGTTCCACCTACACATCGTGGAACATGGAATGAAGGAGAATCTGTAACTTCTCCTGAATCAACATATTCACAGAATACACATATGTCTCAAGAATCTGATTATTTAGATCTTTTTAATGATAATAATTCTCAGTAATAGTTATAGTTTCCTACTTTTATTGTTCTTTGTGGTTATGAATACACATTGCGATTCAAATTAAAACACCTTAACGTTATAACTAATTTCTCTTCGGGTTGGATACAGTCCAGTTGGTACATTTCTTCCATGCTGGACTGGGAGCGAAATAAAAACATAGAATGTGCCAGCTGCATTTGCATGCATGCCCGGGAATGCTGTAAAAACCAGCTAAGGAATCTGAGAGTTTCAGTATATTGCAATTTAGGCGATGGGCTGACAACCTGTCACTACTGCAATATACGTACAAATCCATCTTGAATAACTCTCAAAACTTTGTCAGACGTGGCGGAACGATCTTTGTTTAGGTCGTTTACGCTCTGCCTACCCCATTAGGGATAAAGGCGTGATTATATGTATGTATGTATGTTGGATACAGTCACGAAATTTAGTATCTTGTCCTTTGATGGTGACATATAAAACTGTTAGTAATTCTTCAAATGACGAAACACTCATTCTAACATAGCCAAAGAATTTATCTTGGTGCTTCTTCAGTTCTTGAAAACAACTTGCGAACTGGCCAAATTCATTACGTGTTTCTAGTAAAGGATGAATCCAGTATCTTTTTTTATTTTTCTTTCGTTGTTTTCGGGAGTAATAATGAATAACACAAGCTATCTCAACGGCGTCCATTTTGTTTATGAGGTACGCGGGCCGCTCTGGTCCAACCGCTTAACGCGTTATCATCGCGGTTTTTTCGCGATTGGCCGCCATAGCGGTCAGCCGCGATGAAACCGCGTTAGGCGTACTGTCCACGTAAACCGCACGTCATACGCACGCTATCGTCAATTGCCGATTGCTTGCATCTTGCGTAGAAACAATCAAATCTGTGTCCACGGAGCGGCAACGTCGCGTCCGCCTTTCGTCTTGCGTTCGTCATGCGGTGCGCGTGGCAGCATGTCACTACTCGACCGACTTGTGAGACGCAAACACCTGTTGTTTTGCTTTGTTGTTTTACAAAATGGCGGGCTCGGCAGTGAATTTCGTTCATATTATTGAACAATATCCTTGTTTATACAATAATAAATTACCAGAATACTCTAGAAAAGATATTACGGACAGAGCTTGGAGTGAAATTGCACAAAAAACAAACGCTTCCGGTAAGTAATAATATATATTTATTCAATTACACAGTGATTCCACTGCCAAGGCAGTGCACAGTCAGGTTTCAAAAAATAATTTGATAAATAGTTACGTAAACCATTTGGTGTATTTACAAAAGTCATATTAGGTATTAAAATCGGTTTTAGTCTTTGTGATGTCGATTCATTGAATGTACTGATTTGGTACTGCACTCCTTCATGTTTACGTATGTAGTTATGTAAAATACATATGCATTTTATTATAGAAATTATAGTGGAGTATTCGCGACATGTAATAGACTTCAAAAGAATTTGAAATTTTTGTGACATCATTCCGAAAACACATTCAATTGTTTTTCGTCCACGACTCAATCTGTAGTTAAATATTCTTTTAACGTTGTCCAAGTTTCGCACTGAATATGGCCTCATTAAATATTTTTTCAAGGGGAATGCGTTGTCCCCAACAAAGTAATATGGAAATATATTTCCAGTTTCTCCATCGTTTGGTAAAGGTGATCCTAATTGAGGAATATTTAAACCATCTCTTTCTAGCCACCTTCCCAAAGCCGATGCCTGGAACACACCACCGTCACTATTTCTTCCAGCAAATCCACATTCTATAGCCGTAAAATAACCATCTGCGTCGCAACATCCCAACAAAATAATGGAATGGTATCCTTTATAGTTATAATTTGCAGATCCTGTATTAGGATATTTTTGAATCCGTATGTGCTTTCCGTCCAGAGATCCCAGACAATTTGGAAGGTTCCATAGTTCGTAGTACCTGGTTGCAATAGCCTTCCATTCATCAGTTGTTGGCACAGGCATGTAGGTGTCTCTGAGTACGCCCCATATAACTTCTGTTGTCTCTGCTACAACTCGAGATATAGTGCATTCTCCTCGAGCAAAGTAAAATTGAAGTGCCCGAAAACTACACCCAGTTGATAGGAGCTGAAAAAAGACATATTGTATTAATTGCACGTTGCTTTTCAGTGGCCGATTGTCAAACTAGGTGGAGAAATATAAGGAATGGATTTGTCCGCAGCCTGAAACCAACTCCTAGTGGTTCATCGACAAAGCAAAAGAAATTATACTACCTACATGAAGAACTACAGTTTGTTCTTCCTTTTGTGAAAGCAATTGTTCACACTGATGAACCGGGGAACATACCTGTGCCACCTGAGGTGAACACCGAAAATATTGAATCTAATTCTACAACTGACGAAGTCCCATGTACTCAAGCAACTACGAATACATTGGAAACGCCATCTTCTGGATCCGTCGATTCAAACACATTTAAGAAACCAAAAATAAGAAAAGTTACCAACGAAGCTGACAAAGCATTTGTCGATTGGATAAAAAAAAAAGAAATTAAGACAGACAGTGCTAGAAAAATGTTTTTACTAAGTTTGTTGCCAGACGTAGAAAATTTATCAGAGGAGCAAATGAGAAAGTTTAGAATCAAGGTTTTATTATTACTCGAAGAAATTCAGTCAGACCAATCACAGCAGCCACAGCAACATGACAACCACTATTATCCAATACAGCAGTCACAACAATACAGGGACACCTATTCACCAATATCTTCTGTAGATTCTATTTCAAATTCATCGCTTCCTCCAGTATCTCCAATTAATTATTCTCTAATTAATATTTCTGAAGACCAACTGGAGAACTTTGAAAACTTGTAATCGGTACTTTAAAGTACCTACGTTTCTTTTTAATTTTTTTAACAAACTTAATTTTTTAACAAACTTAAAAAACTTAATTTTGTTTCTTTTTAATTTTTTTTCTAATATTAAAATACATTTTTATTACAATATTTTTTTTTACTAGACAAGTACGTTATGATTATCCTACTAATATTACCAATAAAGGCGAAAGTTTGTAAGTACGGATGGATGGATGTTTGTTACTCTTTCACGTAAAAACTACTGAATGGATTTTAATGAAACTTTACAATAATATAGCTTCTAAATCAGAGTAACACATAGGCTACAATTTATAAAGATATTGTGTGAATTGTCCAAAATATGAAGATGTCAAAAAAGCCCTAATCCTGCGCAGACGAAGTCGCGGGCACCAGCTAGTATTTAAAATATAACTTACCTCAAAGTTATAAGTATCCTTTCTTCTGGACTGACACATTCTCGCATTGCAGTATTTCGTCTTTGTATATGTGGTGCAACAATAGAGACTAAATTTTGGTACGTATTTTTAGTCATTCGGTAAAATGATTGAAATACAGAATCATCTTCTGATAGCTCTCTGGCAGCAACAAATAATCTACAATTTATATTTCTTTCGATGTATGGATGAAGCCAGTACATTCTTCGCCTGTTTCGTCGTCTTCTAATGAAGTTGTATGCTATAATCACATCCTCATCATCACTTGACATTTTCCCAACGAAAAGACGTGCTTTCGCGATGCTACTTGAAAGAGAACTGAGAAGTTTTGTAGCGTGATTGACGATAGCATGACGATAGCGTGGACATAACAAATATGCAAAATACGCCTGCCGTCATTTGTAGGTTGCACGCATTCGTCAAATGACGCCGCCGTGGACAGTAGGCCTTAGTCTTCAGTAAGGGCTAAGCCACACGATGCGGTGCGGCGGCGGCGCGGCGCCTGAGCGGTGCCGCTCCGGTTTCCTACATATAAAAATGTATGTTATGGCACACGGCGCCGTCCGGTGCGCTCCGGCGTTGCACCGCAGGCGCACCGGAGTGGAGACGAGGCGGGGAGGGGTGTAAGTATTGCGGCGCCGGAGCGGCACCGCTCGGTTGTGAGCGCGGCAGAGTGAAGTGCGAACGTTTGTTAATTTTTATTATTTCGTGTACTTATTGGCAGGATTACACAGGCGTACATGTTTTCCGTCTATGGCTCCAACGCAGTTAGGAAAATTTGCTCTGACATCAAAATCGGAAGCAATTTTTTGGAATAGGACTGTTGTCAGTTCAGGGATGTTGTCATGAAGTAGATATTTCCATATAGCTTCACATACTCTCAATATCATACATGCAATCGTAGATCTCCCCCGTTTGAATTGGAATTCTAAATCTTGTATCGAGTTTCCGCTTCCTAGGTACCTAAAACAAAAAAAATTATTAAAACTTTGATTATTTGATTATATAATTATTTATATTTGGTAAATGTAAGTCTAATATTTTATTTTCAGGTAATTCTGTAGTGAAAAAGTGGAGAAACGTTAAGGACAACTTTAATAAATATTTAAAAAAATTGAAAGAAGTTTCCAAATCTGGCTCAGCGGCTAAGAAGCTTACAAAATACCATTATTATAATCAGCTTTTATTTCTAAAAAAAGTTGCACAGAATACTACTGACAGTAGTTTAGACTTGGATGAACAATGTAACACGAGTTCTGCTGAACAAGGTAACACGAGTTCTGCTGAACAAGGCAACACGAGTTCTACAGATGATGCAGTACCTAAGCCGTCCCGCTATGTTCCTGTCACCAAGAAGAGAACAATAGCAGAAATGGACGAGTTTGAAAAAGAAACTTTAAAAGCTCTGAAGGAGCCACAAAATCGCCACTTGTCCTTTTTTAAAGGCATTTTGCCATCTATTGAAGATTTTACGGAACTTCAGACTCTGACGTTCCAAGCTAAAGTATTACAATTAATAACGGAAATGCGTTATGAACAAATGACTCCACAATTTTCATCCAATAGCTATGAAGAGCAAGTACAACAAGCACCACACGGGTATCAAACCCAAAATTACCAAAGCACGAGCAGCAATTACATAAACTCGAATTCTAGTGTAACTATGTCTGAAAATAGCGAAGATTTAGAGTATGAATATGATTTTGCAAACTTGTAAGTAAGAATACTGCCCTTAAAATGGATATTAAAAATGATTAATAAAGTAAGAGTAAACATTAAAAGTTTTTTATTACTAACCTCAAAGTTATTCCCAGCATTTCTATTGGCTCCACTGGATTCCTCATATTAGTATACTGTTTCCGTATATGTGGTTCTAAGGATACCAATAAACTTTTGAAAGTTGCCTCACTCATTCGAAAAAACTTGTAAAACCTCTTTTCGTCTAAGAGCAACTCTTGATATTCTTTAAAAAAAAAAGTCCGTCACTATTCCTTATGGTTATAAACGGACTGACCCAATATTGTCGTGTGTTTCTACGTCGTCGTCGTCGGTTACGTCGGTGGCGAAGTAATAGCAGCAGCAACACACGACTTTCCCAATCCATTTTTTAATACAGACTGTCGTCGGAATGGGGCCAACCCTTCTCTTCCGTCGCCGCTACGGTGCCGCAAAACGTTGCGTTGTGTTCTTTATTCCCAAAAATAAATATAAAAAAATCTTTCGATGTCGGACAGACTTAGGGCAAAAAGCTGATGGATCGGAAAACTTTTTAAGGCAGACCGACTGTGTCCAAGCGCGGACCTCCGGGTCGCGAACGAAGTTCGCGACAGAGGAGTCAGCGCAACCGACCTTATACAGATCAAGAGTGTTTTTAGAATAATGCGAGCGTAGCGAGCCCATGCAGAAATCTTATTTTTCGGATAACTTTTTAAGGCAGACCGACGGCAGTTCTCTAAAGAAACCTCAAAAAACAAAAATATAATTTAAAAAAAAGGGGGGTTCCGCACCCCCGCTCTTAGGGGGGGCCTCCCCTCCCCCCCCCCCCCCCTCATGCCGCAGAATACTAAAGAAATCCCGTCTCAGCCCTTGAGATGCAAAAATGATAATGTCCACTAATTAGAAGCAAATCTGGCAATGTCCATCGTAATTTGTTTCTTGTATGCTAAGGTTTTATTCTGTGCACGCAGCAGGTAGAATATTTCGGGGCTACTAGATGACGGTATAATGTATGAAAATGAAAATACCTCGTTTTTGCGGTTCGGTCTTATTAGGACATTCGTGCCTTTGCATCTATACCCCTCAAGTGATGATTTAACTGGCGTGTTAAATTATTTACAAAATCCACGAATACATGTTGAAAATCAGTTATCGGATTTGGAACGGCACGACTTATTTCCAGTTCCGACACAGGCTTTAGTGAGGAAGCAAATAAAGAGTATTGTTAAAAGACTTAATAGTCGAGATTACACGGAAGAAGAAGCAAGGTCAGGATCACAAACAGATAATGAGCTAAGGTCAGAAACCTCCCAAACCCAATTGACATTAAAGCAAAAGTTACAGCTGAAAATAACATGAGTATGAAATCCCCAGATCCTGAAGTACAAGTACAAAATGAATTGGTAACAAATTATTCAAATATAAAATAATGTCTAAATATTGTAAAGATACTGAAACTAGAACTCTTCGTGCGTGATTCCGACTCGCACTTGGCCGGTTTTTTCTAGATTGTTATCACTGGGTGTATTTTTTTTTGCAGACATTGAATCTGTGTCCGGTGCAGCTACGGACTTAGAATGTAGGAAAGGTTGGTAGATCTTTTGTTTTAATGATAAGATCCTGTGTGAAGCCTGGTATTGCTCTTATTTATTTATTTAACAGTTTATTGCACACATTATAGATTAGTTATTTATTACTATTCGACAGAAAAAAAATATATTTATGTAGATATATGTATTATTTTTTATACCTATTTATGGTATTTTATAATGCCATTAGGCTTTGAATCTTATTTAATATAATTTAACCTTTGTTATAATTGTACCTACCTTATCTGCCTCAATTATGTACTCGTCCCGCAAACTGATACGGTTTTTTTAAAATTATTTTTTAAAGGTATTTTAGGTTCAGTTTCGTTGACTTAGCAACCCCTATCAGGTTGCGGGACGCTGTCCTTTACACCCGGTATAATAATGCTTTGTTTATTTTTCCCAGATACTGAGCACGTACGGGAAGATGTACAGAAGCTAGACAAAACGAAAAATAAAGACGACTATAGAAAATATTGCGCCGATTTTAAGCAATTTAAAAATAATTGTCGTGACAGGAGTATAGAGATCGCTTACAACCAAGTTTGCGAAAACGAAGAGGTAATGTACATACAAACATATCATCACGCCTTTATCCCGAATTGGAAGGTAGATTTGTAGGTATATTGCTGTAGTGTCAGGCTGTCAGCCCATCACCTAAATTGCAATATACAGAAACCCTCGGATCCCTTAGCTGGTCTTTACAGTTTGCCGGGGAGGAAATGCAGCTGGTACATTCATTGTTTTTCTGTTACTCCCAGTCCAGCTTGGAAAAAATGTTAATGTTATATAATAAAATAATGGATAGCTTCTCTCAAAGGGTTGCTCAGTTATCAAAGCAGAACTTACATGAAGAAATTCTTTCAGGACATACAATTGGGTACAAAATGAATTGGGGTTGGCAAATAGTATTAGACGTGAAATGAGCCTGTTCGATTCGCCTGGGGTCATGGTTATGGGTTATACCTAATATGTGCAAATAGGAAAAAAAATAAGAACCTTGGTAGGTACCTACAACACTGATCATGGCATCCTGTTTCAAATATTAAAAATATTTGTTTGCAGAAGGTGTACTGGACCCTATATCAAAAGGAAAAAAATATATTATTGTCCATGCTGGTGGTGAGCAAGGTTTTGTGGAAAACGCAAGCTTAATTTTTAAATCGCAAACAAAGAGCGGTGATTATCACGATGACATGAATCACCAAATTTTAAAAAATGGGTTAGTGAAAACATACATACATAAATCACGCCTTTATCCCTTACGGGGTAGGCAGAGCGTTTAACGCCTCGTAAAAGGCGCTTTCGCCACGTCTGACAAAAATTGAGAGCAATTTTAGATAGTAATATGTATTGCTTTAGTGACAGGTTGTCAACCCATCGCCTAAATTACAATACACTGTAACCCTCGAGTCCCTTTTGCTGACTTCAACAGCATGCCCGGGAGGAAGGGCAGCTGGAACATTCTATGTTTTTCTATCTCTCCCAGTCCAGCATGGAAGTCCAGCATGGTTAGTGAAAAGTTGGCGCCAAACCTAAAGGAGCCAAGTTTAATTGTTATGGATAATGCTCCGTATCACAATACAAGCCTCAACAAACCCCCAAACACAAATTCTAGGAAAAATGACATAGTTGAGTGGCTCCGAATGAACAACATTGAATATTCAGAAGACTATACAAAACCGCAATTATTAGAAATTGTACAAAGATATAAACCTGAACCAGTATATGCTGTTGATGCTATTTTGAAAGGATTGGGTCACAAGGTAAAGTAAAATGATATAAATATAAATAATGATATGAAATGTATCTATTCAACTATAATTAACTTTATTTGTTTTCCACAGATATCGCGATTACCGCCATATCATTGTGATCTCAATCCTATTGAAATGGTTTGGGCATCAATGAAACGGAAAGTTGCAGCAGTTAATATTGGGAAACTAGCCAACGAAATGCCACAAATGGTTGAAAATGCCTTTAACGCTATATCCATCGAAGAATGGCGCAATCATTGTGCCCATGTCAAAAAAATTGAAGAAGAATACAGGAAAAAAGATGGATATTTGGATGAACCATTTATAATTGAATTAAATTCCGAGAGCGACGAGAGTAGTGATAGTGATGATGAAAGAGATTTTGACGAGGATTTTAATTCAATGCAACCCTTAGACCAAATTGCAGCAGAACATAATTATTGTAAATTAATTTGATTATGATTACTAATAACGTAATACTTAAACAACAAAAAAATAAAACATTCCAATAAATAACTTGCTGTTTCCATATTAACGATTACCTACTTAACCTAAATAACGGAATACCGTTCCTCTAGCCAAACAAAACTATATTGAATAACTTAACTTCTTAATCTTAATTTCATTAATCACTCTAAAACAGCAAATAAATACTACAATATATTTTTAAACTCATATTTATTAATTATTATTATGTATTAATAGAATTAAAAAAGATCTGCATATAGCCACAGAATATTTATTAGTACTCAAATTCCCTGAAACAAAGGTATTTATTTTATATTGGTAACCCTAATTTCACACCCACGCCTAGGCTTGCCAACCGTGCCGGATTTTCCGGGACGTCCTGCTTCTGGGTCGATTTTGGGCCGTCCCGCCGTGACCCCTTGCGGGACGCCTATTGTCCCGGAAATCAGATATTGATTGACGTTATTAGTATTTATCTCATATCAACTATCCTCGGATTGGGCAGTTGGCCCGAGTAATTTGTTACACAGTGTTAAAATTTCATTGTTTATTTCGCGCGAGGAGCATTCGGTGTTCGTTCACTGCGCGGGGGCGAGATGGCGCGCGCCACTCACTCGCTCCGCCCGAGACGTTCCGTTCCGAGTCCTCCCGAGTAGTCCCTACGAGACCGCCGCCCGCGGCCCGCAGGCAGGTAGGCAATCGAGCCGAGCGAGCGAGCCCGAACCAGTCGATCTCCGTTTGTGCGATAGATAGGTGTTATATTACGCTGTTCAGTACTGTAGGTATTTGGTGTGTTTGGGGCTTGGGTTGGGCTATTTTGCTTTTGGTTGACTGTGGTTGATTGGGCTTTTACTAATAAATAAAAATGTCTGACAATAATAGTAGTACTAACAGTGATGGTGAAGGAGAAGTTAGACGAAAGAAACAAAAACGGCTTTGCGTTTATCGCGACCAATGGGAGAATACGTACGATTTTTTATCGAAAGATTCTGCAAATGCATTTAAAAGCTTTTTGTAAAATATGTCGCAAAGGATTTTCTATTTCGCCTGGCGGTCTAAATGACGTTAAAAGACATACAGCAGGACCAGATCATCAGAGGCTTGAAAAAATAAGTAAGAAAAATCAAACCTTGACTATGTTTTTGAAGCGCGACATTTTGACTACAGACGACGAGAAAATTATAGCGGCGGAATTAGTGCAGGTTTATCACGGCGCTAAACACAGTATTCCGTATACGACTACTGACTGTCACGGAAAATTATGTAGCGTCATATTTCCCGATTCGAACATCGCTAACAAAATTTCACTCGGTAGAACTAAGGCAAGTTCTATTGCATTTAATGTGCTTGCACCAGCTTCGCTTGAGGATATAGTGAACTAATTACAAGATGACATTTATTTCAGTATTTCAACAGACGCATCCAATCACGGCAACATAAAATTGTTTCCCATAATTGTACGATTTTATAGCCCCGATCTCGGACTGCGTGTTGCTTTACTAGATTTTTATGAAGATCCCAACGAGAAGGCGATAGACATTTTTACAAATTTGAAAACCATTCTAATCTGGTTTTCAAATTTGTAAAAATGTCTATCGCCTTCTCGTAATCTAGCGTTCGATTTAAAATTGACAAATGTTTCAAGTTATTCTGCAGATAACTGCAATGTTAATTTTGGCATCCATCACTCCGTATATCAACTTCTTTTGAAAAAAAAAACGCAAATATTTTTCCTGCAGGATGCCCAGCTCATCTTTTGCATAATACGGTGAAATATGCTATGCAAAAGTGTGATTTTGACATTGAAAATCTGGTGTTGAAAGTTTACGGCCATTTGTCGTACCATTCACAAAGAGTGCAAAAACTAAAAGAGTTTTTTGAAGACGCTGATTTAGAATATCAAAATATAACGCGACATGTTACCACTCGTTGGCTGTCTTTGTACCCTGCCGTAGAAAAGCTTTTACGCAGCCTTACAGTTTTAAAAGAATACTTTTTGTCACTTGGAGATAATTGCCCAGTCGCATTACTGAAATATTTTGATAATGACAATATAAAAAAAAACCAATGCTAGCTTGGCTTTTTTCACAATATGCTGCGCATGTTTCACGATTCTATATTGCTTTTAGAGAAGGATGAAGTGTTATGTTGCGAAACTTTTGACATCATAAATGGATTACGCAACAAAATAAAACAACGGATTGACGATGAATTTGTTGGATTTACTTGTGCTAATGCAATGAACCATTTAAAATTTGAAGATAAAGAGTCAACAAAAGAAAATTTAATGATGCTGTACAAAAATGTTTTAAAATATTTAGAAGATCATTTTGATTTCTCGGATGATAATCATTTGTCAATTTTAAGAATCTTTTCTTTGAAATCGATGTTCAGTTTTTCGGAACTCTCAAATGCTGCACAGAAGTTGAAACTGATTGATCGATTAGATATGGATAAACTTTACGATGAGTATTGTGTTATTAAAGATGTTTTGAAGTCATTGGTAGAAGAAAAACAAAAATTAGCCCCTGAAAAAGTATTGGGTGCTTATGAACAATGGTACAAATTATTTATGTCCATGAAAGACGCACCTGGCTTTTTAAATATCTTTCAGATGGTAGCTTCGATACCAGCATCGAATGCATCAGCGGAAAGAGTTTTTTCTCTTTGTGGAAATGCTTGGACAGACAGCAGAAATAAGTTATCTGTCGAACACGTGAAGGCTGAATTACAAATTAAAATCAATTTTCACCACAAATGCAGCGAATTTTATAATTATGTACTAAAAAACAAAGACCTATTAAAATGCGCAAAATCACAAAATAAATACTCATTTAAAAATAAAAAAAATAAACGTAAATAAAATTTGAAATGTTTGCCTTACTTCAGTTTGTGTTGATTTTTGTTAAATTTTATTAAAATAACATATAATAATTGAAATGTTTGCCTAGTTTGTGTTGATTTTTTTATTGAAATAACATAATATAGTACTTACCTAGTTTTTTCTTATCCACTTTGTATTTTATTTAGACGAGCATGAAAGTTAAAAGAGTGATGAAAGTTAGTAGACGAAGCGAAAGAAGTGTGTCACGATCGTAACAAGTGGAAGGAAGTGGTCTCTGCCTACCCCAATGGGAAAGAAGCGTGACACTGACATAGTATATGTATGTTATGTATGTATTTTGTATGTGGGATGTTGTGTCCCGCACAATAGGCCCAAGTCCCGGATGCCGAGCTGGATAATCCCGGAAATGCAGTTTTTGGAGTTGGCAAGCCTACCCACGCCCTCCTGTCAATGTCACTCAAGTGCCAAAAGAGCCTTGTACGATGGACTGGATCCATGTCGCGGCAGACGGGCACTATTGCCGATGCACGCACACATGCACAAAACTACCAAAATTGAATGAACTTCATTTTGTCGATTTTTTATTTATTTAGTAGAATATAACTGTTGTGTATAATATCACACGAAAGCGGGTTTTTTCTACTTGCAACACTGTAATTTCGATAAACCATAGACTATGGATATTGTCAAAATTAGAGCCTAAAGTGAGGTTATGAAAATTCAAGTCATTTCTCGTTTGAGGGCTCATAATTAGTTTATATCAAATTATTATGCATTATTATTATACAGTGTGTCCCTGGATAAAGTGCAATCCCGAAAGGGGATGAAACTAGACCATGAATCATGGACTAGAAAAATATAAAAAAAAATATAAAAAAATATTGTAGGATTTATTGTATTTTAAGATTTTCATGTTTCATTAAGGTCTCTATGTACAAAAGTATTGATTTCTTCTAAAATAATGGGTCTATTTCTTTGAAATAAAAAAAAACAGTATGCCTAATACCTGGCGATGACCATGAAATAATAAATAGTCCGCAAAAAAGTAACTATCTTGGGTAAAAAAATGTATTTTTATGAAAAAAATCATTTTTTTAGACGTTTATTTTAAAAAACTTCAAATTACTAAAAAAATGTTCCCTATAACTATGTAATTTTATAGCTTACTTTTATTCTTTACCATTTTAGCTTCCAAATAAAAAAAAAAACAATGTTCTAACTCAAAAAACACGCTATCTACGAACTTTTAATGTGGAGCCTAATCGTGTTACCGTGCAGGCAGAGACCGTTTTTTCCATTGTTTCCGTCCTACTCTGTGCCCTTCGGCAGTCGCAGTCCTTTTGTTCTACACTCAGGTAGAGGGAAGGCGAGGGGAGGGGAGGCAGGGGGTTCGAAACAGGACTTACAATATCACCCAGACAGTCGCTCCGATATTCTCGCCGCTGCTACTACTGTTCTCGTTCTCGCATTGTGTTCTCGTTGATTTGTTATTAAGTTTTTGTAAAGGTGCTCCCACACAGCAGTTATATAACGCTATAAAACAGTTTGTAACACGATAACATTTTATAACAGTGTGTAACAATACGCTACACCTTGTTAAGAAATGTTATATGTTATAAACGCTCCCACACTGGTTGAATACGTTGTATAACACCATATAACATTATGTAACAATCAGTTTGGGTTTGTCTTTCGAGAAGGCTGGTAGTGACTCATAATGGAGGAAGTGCTAATAGGTTTGGCTTTTATTTTTTGTTTGAAAAAAAAGAAGAAAAGGCGATCTTACTGGATGCGTCGAACTCTGAAAGCGAGAGAACATTACAGTGCTACAAAATATTTGGAGGATTTGGGTATTGATGGCTGTTTGAACGATTTTTTAAGAATGAACAGTTCAGAATTTGAATTTCTCCTGAATTTAGTCGGAAAGAATATTGCTAAGCAGGATACTAATTGGAGAAAATCTATAAATTATACAGAAAGATTAGCAGTTACATTAAGGTTTTTAGCAACCGGTTGCAGTTACGGTAGTCTTGGAGATGTGTTCAAAATATCACACCAACTTATAAGTATGATCATACCAGAAGTATGCGAGGCTCTCGTCGAGGGATTACAAGAATATTTACACGTAAGTACAAATCAATACTTTTATTTCAATGTTAACATTAATAACATTTACAAAATACAATAAGTAAGCTAAAGTTTAATTTGGCAGTATTTTTAATGACAAATATAGCAAGAAAACGAAAAACGAATGTTGATCCAAAGTAATCATTTGTTTTGGATTGATTGCAACAAATCATCAAATGATTGCGTAGAATCTTCACTGAATTGTGGGACGTTGGTAATTGAAGTTTTATCCAATGAAGTGGATGGACTTGGTGTATTAATATATTCTCTGCTATCAGTGCTAATATTAACCGAAGAAGTGGATGGACTTGGTACACTGTTGTATCCGAAAGCACCAGCAGCATTACTGGGTCTCTCCATCGTATTGGTTGGCCAATCATATTCTCCCGTGGAAGCACTGAACAAAATATTATTAATATGATATTGCGCGGTATTTCTGGCATGAGCATTTTTAATTTCTTTAAGTTTTCTTGCGACATATTCTCCAAAAATATCAGTTTCGTCTCTCTCGCGTCTACTCTCATACATTTCTTTTAAGAGTTTCAAAGCTTCCTCTGATGTTTTATCTTCTGTAACTTGTGGCCTGAATCTTTTACGAAATGTTTTCGGGGCAGTGAACGGCTTCTCATTTGGTACGCCGGAGTCAGTATTAGTGTCACTTATTGCTTTTTCGCTTTGAGTTTCGTTGACCTGAAATGAATAAGCAGTTGAGATTATAATTGATTCTTTAACTAGTACTACACTACCTGGCAGTTGTCGCTTTCAATTTCAAAAAATATTATCGCGCATGCGTTGCCCCTACAATTTGAACCTTTCTCATGTAGTATTTTTAATTATTCTTGTTATACTTGTCACATCAATGGCTAATTTATTAAATAAAGCTAGATTAGTGTAAATAAATAAATATAAATAAATAAATATATACGGACAAATCACACTGATTGTGTTGGCCCCAAAGTAAGTTCGAAACTTGTGTTATGGGATACCAACTCAACGATACAATATCTTATAATAAATACATATATAAATAACATCCAAGACCCAGGTCAATCAGAAAAAGATCATTTCTCATCATGACCTGACCGGGGATCGAACCCGGGACCTCTCAGGTAGCAGTCCGGTGTGTTAACCGTTACGCCACGGAGGTCGTCAAAAAAGTGTGGAAGTTTACTACGAAACAATTTAAATGTATATGTTTTATTTTATTTCAGATGCCAACATCTGTTCAAGAATGGTTACAGGTTGCAAATAATTTTTTTAATCTGTGGAATTTTCCCCATTGCCTGGGAAGTATCGACGGAAAACACGTAGCCATACAAAAACCAATAGGAAGCGGAAGCGAATATTACAATTACAAAGGATTTTATAGTGTTGTTCTTTTAGCATTGGTTGACGCAGAATATAATTTTTTATACGTAAATATTGGGTGCCAAGGACGTATAAGTGATGGCGGAGTATTTGCAAACACACTCTTACGAAAAAAAATAATTGAAGGTAATTTGAATTTACCAAGAGATTGCCCACTTCCAGGAAGAACCAAACCTGTTCCTTATGTATTTGTAACAGATGACGCATTTCCGTTGGAAAAGCATTTGCTAAAACCTTTTCCAGGACCCCAGGACAACAATACTAAAGAGAGAAAATTTAATTATAGAACGAGCCGCGCAAGAAGAACGGTAGAGAATGCGTTTGGAATTTTGTCAGCCAGATTTAGAGTATTACGAAGTATAATTTTATTAGATCCTCAAAAGACTACTACTTTAATTATGGCATGTGTGCTTCTACATAATTTTTTGAGGAAAACCAAATCAAGCACTATTTACGCCCCACCTCAATATTATGATAAGGAAAATTCAGATGGTACGCATACTTCCGGACAATGGAGATCAGATACACAGCAGTTAACATCACTGCAACCAGTTGAAACACAGACAGAAGATGGGAAAGTAATAAGAAATGAGTTTGCTGATTATTTTTCACACCAAGGTTTGCTGGATTGGGCTTCTAGCTATTATTAACCATAGTTAAAATTATTACTCACCGACAATCCCCCATCAACAGTTTCTTCTGGCTTATTTCGATCTTTTAAAAATAAAAGTTTTTTATACGCAAACCATTTAGGTATATCGTCAGCCCCCGCACCTGATTTAGGCTTCTTACACTCTCTCTGAAATTGGCCTATAAGTGACCGCATTTTTTTTTCAATCGCCTGTTTATCTAAATTAAATTCAGCTGCAATTTGCATCCACGCGTCATGTTTTTTATTTCGATCCTTGTATTCATCCATCTGCGTATTCCACAAGACTTGTCTCTCTTGAAATAGTTCAATCAATGTGATCACATTTTCATTACTCCAAGTAAAACCAGACATTTTGTCAAATCACATATAATACGTGCTTCACCCACCACTTCACTAACCGAAATGCGTACGTGACGAGACGAACGCGCGCGCAATCCCCCCGCGCCCTTCCGCTAACGTCCCGCTGAGGTTCTGATCATGTTATACAACAAAAGTTATATTTTGTTATAACATGTTGTAATCAGTTGTAAAACATTTTGTTGAATTAAGTTTTATAACATTATTAACAATTTATAACTTTTGTTATAATTTGTTAAAAAAAGTAGAACAACAAAAGTTAAGCAACATTCTATAACGTTATATAACTGCTGTGTGGGAGCACCTTTACATTGTTGACTGTTAAGCCGCATCCAGACTCACGCCGAGAAGCCCCGAGAACACCCGAGAAGCGTGAATGTAAGTAGTATCTCGCCTTCTCGTTCTCGCGCTCGCGTGTTCTCCGTTCACTGTCGGTAAAATTGAACGAGACAAAGGGTTTCTCGGGCGTGAAAAGAGAACACTACTACATGCTCGTTTTGTATTATTGCCGAATAGTAAGTTGCGGGGATAGGACGTGTCAACCAAAATGTGGAACAACGAACTGGAACTAAAATTCATTGAATATTTTCAATCCGAGCCCATTTTATGGGATGCCAAACACCGGCATTACAAGGACAAAAGTTTAAATCACGATGCGTGGAACCGACTCGCTGAGTTAATGGAAATTGAAGTGCCTGAACTGAAAAAGAAAAAAGAGTCTCTGTTTGCGAGTTACAGGAAATATAGAAAAATGGTGAATGATTCCTTCAAATCGGGTGCAGGAGAAAACGAAATATACAAACCTATATGGTTTGCATATGGTGCTTTAGATTCCTTTCTTAATCAAGGACTAACTCCGAAGACAACAATAAACACAACGTTGAATGTAAGTTTGATTTATTTAGTTTAAATTTAAATATCCACTATATTAACGTAGACTGAAAAAATAATTTTTGAACTCTTCTCGTACTTGTCTAGCATTAGCAGCTGATCTGCGTGCTATTTGGGACAAGTTCTGAATAGCATTCGTGCTTGTTATTTCTGATCGCCACGAACCACGATGAATCATATTGCCATTTCTATCATAAACATCAATAGTGCCTGGTGGACAATATATCCGTGTTGATGTATTACTTTTTTTAAAATAATTATGCAGTAGTATACAAGACATTGTAACAACAGAAGCTTTTTCAGGAGACAGCTCGATTGGCGATTTGAATATTCGAAACTTTGCTGATAATATTCCAAATGTATTTTCCACAATTACACGTGCACTTGACAATTTTTTATTGAATATGCGTTCAGGGCTGTCTCCGTCATGGTTTCCAGGATAAGGTTTCATGATGTTCATACCAAGTGCAAAAGCACCATCTCCTAAAAATACGTATGGTACATCAACAATTGAATTTGGCAGTGGATGAGGTGACGGTAAATTAAGAGAGTTGTTACAAATCTTCTCCCATAGCACAGTATTTCTAAAAATTCCACCGTCACTTATTCTTCCTTGCCCTCCGATATCAGCAAAAATAAATTGATATTTACTGTTTACTAATGCCATAAGCACAATACTAAAAGTTTTTTTGTAGTTGAAGTATTCTGATCCTGAATTGGTAGGACATATCAAAACTATATGTTTTCCATCTATGGCACCAATAGCCCTTGGAAATTTGGACCTGAATCCATTTTCAATTTCCAACCACTCTTCTGCAGATGATGGCATCTAAAAAAAAGGAAATTACATATTAATATTAATGATATTTTTCAGTCAGAGGAGCCGGGCACAAGCACTGAGGAGAATAGGGAAGCCACACCAACTATAAATGAAACAAGGACACAACAGACGAGTCGTCCTCGAGTGATTCAGTCAGAGGTGAAAGAAGCCGGAAAAGTTTTAAAAGAAGCTTTAAGTACCTTTCAGGAAAACATTAAAAAACGGGATTCTCAGACCCCCCCAGATGATTGTGAAGTCTATGGAATTATGTTAGCAAAAAAATTGCGCGCATTCTCTGAGATTGAGAAATTAGAAATTATGTATGAGATAGATGGCATAATTATTAATCGCCGCCGTGCAAAGCAATCACCCCAATTTTCACGCAATACTTTTACACCATCTCCTTCTACAATGGGTAGACCATCATCATCGATGTCTAGCTATTCTGAACCACTATCATATGTTTATCGGCAGAACACACGCACCATATATTCTGAACCACCACAAATTCACATACTAGATGGACAAAATATACGCCAGGTGAATTCTGAACCACCACAAAATCATATACCAGAAGAACAAAATACAGGGCAGTTATATTATGAACTACCACCAATTCAAATGTCAGAAGGGCAGAATACACAAATCGGAGATGAACCAAGAGTGCGCATACTTCGAAATGAGTTGCTCTCAGATGTTATTTCTGATGCTTACAATAGTGCTTAGTTTTTTTTTGAAGTTCCTTTATTATTTGAATTCCTTTATAATATTGACTTACTGAACCCTTAACCTATGTAAGAAATACATTGTGTCTCTGGAACTTACCTTTATTTCTTCCTTCAAAACATTATTTAGGGCTGCACATACTTCAGGGACAATTGTTGAAATCAATTGAGGCGATACTTTAAATAAAAAATGAAGACTTTGGAAACTATCTCCTGTGGCCAAGTATCTCAATGTTATTGCAAAACGCGTACGAGATGGTACTGCTTCTCGGAGCTGGGTATCTTGTTTGATAATCAGTGGTGTAATCTTGTTAAGCAAGTTTTCAAAATCAATTGTTGACATCCTGGTAAACTTTTTAAATTCTCCACTTGGTTCAGCAACTAGTTCATCCAACTGTTTTTGCAAGCTGAAACTAAAGAGTACTTAATTAGTAATGTTTATGTTGATTATTATGAACACATTAATAAAATTAAAGAAATAGGAAATTACACACCTTGTCCTGTTTCGATGCATTTGTGTTGCCCACCATCGTCTGGCCTTTCTTCTTTTCTTAATTTTACTTTTAGATAAAGCGATTACAAAGTTATTATATGCCATGGCACACAAAGTCAAACTTGCTGCAATTTCAATGTCTGTTGTAATGTCGTCCATACTGAATGGAAACGAGAACGCAAATGAGAACATCGTGGGTGTGGATACGTTGCTTGTTCTCGCGAGAAGTCTCGCCGAGACTTCTCGCCGAGACTTCTCGGCGTGAGTCTGGAGGGGCTAATTAAGTTTTTGTTACATTGTTGACTGTTACGTTTTCTACTGTTCGTTACGTTTGGACTGTTCCTGTTCTGCTGTTAAGTGTTGACGAAATGCCGCGATTGACAGAGTTCACACCTCAAGAAATAGCCGACATGCATTATTATTATGGCATGTCACATGGTCGCACAACAATCGCTCGGACTGCATACATAAATGCTTTCCCGGGCAGACTCATACCCTCAGCTCGAAATTTTCAAGAGATTCATAGGAGGCTCTCCAACATTGGACTTGGTGTGGCACGAGATCGCCGTGAGCAACCAGCTGTCGTTATTGACAATGCGATAGAAGAGGCCGTTTTAAACGATCTGTTTGCTAACCCTACAACAAGCATAAGACGATTAGCGTTGCGTCATGGCATATCGAAGACGTCTGTCTGGCGAATTTTGAAAAAGGAGGGATTACATCCTTACCATTACCAACGAGTACAACATTTACACGAAAATGTAGATAATCGTCCAAGATGCGTAATGTCGACATGGATTCTAAGAAAAATTAGAGCTGACCCAAATTTTCCCAAACGCATTTTGTGGATGGACGAAGCGACATTTACCCGCGACGGCATTACAAACTGCAGAAATTTGCACCAGTGGTCTCACGAAAATCCACGATTGAAGCGGGCATCTACTTTTCAAGTAAAATTTTCAATTAACGTATGGGCAGCCTTAATCGACGACATTTTAATTGGTCCAGTTATTTTACCCAGAACCCTAAATGCTGAACGTTTTTTAGAATTACTACAAAATTTACCCATTTTGATGGAAGAAGTTCCCCTGGCTACGAGACGGCGTATGTATCTCCAAATGGACGGATGTCCTGGACATTATGCGCGGGAGGTGCGGCGATTTTTGAACGAAAATTACCCGAACCGGTGGATTGGCCGAGAAGGGCCAGTAGGCTGGCCAGCGCGTTCACCTGATCTGACACCCCTAGATTATTTTTTATGGGGTGTCATGAAGCAAAGAGTATACAGCACGCCAATAAATACCGAGGCACAGTTGCACGACCGAATAATTCAATGCGCAAATGACATTAAAAATGATCCAGGAATGATTCGTAGAGCCACTAACCAAATTATTATTCGTGCAGTAATGTGCTTGCAAAATCGAGGAGACAATTTTGAACATTTAATGCATTAAATAAAAATGCAAAATTGTAAATTACGGATAATTTTATTAATAAAGTTATTGTGATTAAAGTCTGACTTTTATTACCTACTAAAATGTAAATAACTCCTACCTAGCCAATTTTTGAGTTAGAACATTGTTTTTTTTTTTTATTTGGAAGCTAAAATGGTAAGAATAAAAGTAAGCTATAAAATTACATAGTTATAGGGAACATTTTTTTAGTAATTTGAAGTTTTTTAAAATAAACGTCTAAAAAAATCATTTTTTTCATAAAAATACATTTTTTACCCAAGATAGTTACTTTTTTGCGGACTATTTATTATTTCATGGTCATCGCCAGGTATTAGGCATACTGTTTTTTTTATTTCAAAGAAATAGACCCATTATTTTGGAAGAAATCAATACTTTTGTACATAGAGTCCTTAATGAAACATGAAAATCTTAAAATACCAATAAATCCTACAATATTTTTTTATAATTTTTTTTTATATTTTTCTAGTCCATGATTCATGGTCTAGTTTCATTCCCTTTCGGGATTGCACTTTATCCAGGGACACACTGTAGTTTACCCTAAAGAAGGATATATTTTTAGTATAAAAAAGTACTTTTCAACACCTCAGATTGATAAACTTCGTGTCTGGAATCGCGAAAAGTTCAGTTTCTCCAAAGTGTAAAATGGAGATATGTGTGTTTTTCCATGCAGTTTTCAAATTAGTATTTTAGACTATATTTTCACTACAGTGTCCAGTTTTTTTTTTATATTAGTGAGAACCTTATGTATTCAACTAAGCAGGAAAATAAATAAAAACGTAATTCAATTTGTACTTTTTATTCAAAACAGATAAATTACCACACTTGAAACAAATCACGCAAATGCTGTATTCAATGGTCTGTAGAATTTATATAAAATATATTTTTTCAATCAAATATATTGCGTAAGACCTATAAGTTAACCTTTTTTCAATATAAGTTACTTCTAACTCGAGTATAAAACAAAAATAAGCGTAATTTCATCAAAATATGAGACCCGCCGAACTCGCCGTTTGAAGTGTCAAACCTCGGCGGTTGGCAGGTACAGTCCGTGTGCCCCCCTCGGCCTTCAACAGGTTAAGGCTAAGTTCATATGGCCGCGCGGTACCGCGCGGAACTACGAACCGCGTGGCACAAGATCAATATAAACGATAATTATCGTCTACATTACCGCGCGGTACCGCACGCCAACGCGCGGCGCGCTCTGACCCGCGCGCAAGATCTAGAACCGCGCGCTGCCGCGCGGCACAAGTATTTCAAACCTGTATCGACCTGTTCAGTTGATCCGCGCGCCTTGAGACGGAAAGACACATAGATCGATGCAATGAGTACCGAAGATGACATTGTGCCTATCGATTTGCTTATCGACGAAATCGAAAAAAGAGATGCGATTTGGAATCTTAACTCTAAGGATTATTCAAATAAAATATTAAAAAGAAGGTCTAGGGAAGAACTAGTTTTAATTTTTTGCAAAAATGATGATTCCGAAGAAAAAAAGGAAAATTTGGGCAAGTTTTTTTTTAATTAGTTTTATTTATTTAAAATAAGTTTTATAAAATCATAGGTAGGTACCTATTACACCATTTTATCTTGCCAATCTAATTTACCTTCAGTAACAAAATAATTTGTGAATTTAGTTCGAATATTATCTACTTCATGGATTGCTCGTCCACTGTTAGTTGGATTCACATTAGGTAATGGCGCTGGATTGATCATATCATCCATCAGTGATTTATACCATCTCTCATCCTTACCAAGTTATGTAAAACACAAATAGCTTTAACGATATCAACAGCAAAATCTATCTTCACGTCTATTGGCCGGTGTAAGATACGCCACTTGTTACACATTATGCCAAATGTACATTCGACATACCTTCGTGCTAAAGAAAGGCGGTAGTTAATTTTTTTTTTCTTTTGACAACATTTTACCACCATAGGGTCTCATCAAATTTTTAGTCATAGCGAAAGCCTCGTCAGCTACAATTACGTATGGTAGTTTAAATGCATCGCTCTCATTATTTGTGATAGATCTAGGCTCTGGTAAGTTCAACGAATTTTCTGAGAGTTTTTTGAATAATGACGTTTCCTTGAAAACACCCGAATCACTGTCTTTTCCGTAAGCTCCAACGTCTATCCATATGAAGCAATAGTTAGCATCACATAAAGCCATTAAAACTAATGAGAAAAAGTGTTTGTAATTGTAATACATTGATCCTGATTCTGGTGGCTGTATTAAACGAACGTGTTTGCCGTCCAACGCTCCAACACAATTTGGAAAATATGCTTTATTTTCAAATTGTATAGATATTTGTGTCCAGATTTCTTTTGTTGGTGGACTCATGAGCAAAGTTTTTAAATTTCTCCATAAAACTTGGCACACTTGCTTAATTATACCCGATATCGTAGACTTGCCAATTTTATAACCATATTGTAACTCTGCAAATGAAGAACCAGTTGCTAGGTACCTGTAACATAATAGTTATTTAAGATACACGTGCATAAAGTAGATCTTTACCGAATAAGTGCTACAGTGAAAACACAAGCATAGCGAGTGTTTACAGTGTGGCACGCGAGCATAAAGTGCATATGCTCACGTGCCACGATAAATATTCCATTTCTATTCCTACTCCTATTCCTCGTCAAATTCCTATTCCCATACCTATTCCTACCCCTACTTACTCCTATTCCTATTCCTAATTCTATGTCTATGTCTATTTCTTTTAAGTAAATCTTTACTGAATAAGTGCTACAAAGAAAACACATTCATAGCGAGTGTTTACAGTGTGGCACGTGAGCATAAAGTGCACAAAGTACAATTTGCATAAAGTAGGTCATAAGGACTCTTTATGCACCCGTATCGTACAACATTTTTCAATAGTTTTGCAATGAAAACTAATAATTAATTATTTACTTTCTAGGATCGATTTTGCAAAAAAAATGGAAAAATTTACGAGATGCCTATGTAAAAGAACTTAAGAAAACAAAACATTTGAAGTCCGGTTCCTCAGCATCAACACCATCTTCATTTGCGTATTTCCAAAGATTGTCATTTCTTAAACAAGTTGTCCAGAAACGAAAAACTGACAACAGCCTTGATGTTGCGGAAGTTACAGAGAATCCTGATTTGGATAGTGCAGTTAACAGCAGCGGCGTTCAAGCTTCAACAGAAAATGTGCCCCGGAAAAAATTCAAACTTCACCCTGCCGATGAACATTTTGCAAATCTTTTACAACAAAGCATAAATACTCGAAATAATAATGCAGCAGAAAAGAAAGATGACGATGAAGATAAATTATTTTGTCTTTCATTGGTTAGGGAAATAAAAAAAGTTCCTGAAAACCGGCGTTTAAAACTGAAAATTGAAATTTATAATTTATTAGAACGATACCAAGCTACACGAGCACAGCCACTTGAAGATTTTAACTACCCGTCTACTTCATATAGCTCACAACGACCACCCAGAAACTATCATGCTTCATTTCAAAGTTCTCAATATAGCAACCCAATGCAGTACTCTGATAGAGAATCAACACAATATGGCTATACAACTAGTTCATACACTTCACCTCCCACAAGTTCATCGCAAGCAACATCACCCCCGGGTGATGTTACTTGTGACCCGTCATACGAAGATTCTCAAGAATTAGATCTGTTCAATTAAACTAAAAGTTAATTTGCCAAGAAGCCTCGCTCATAATTTCTTATTTTTTATAATTTTTACTGTGATTATGATTAATAAACAGTTAACTTACCGCAATGTTACAATGAGTTTTTCTTTTGGTGATATGCAATATCTTACAGCATTTTCACTGGATTTTAAATCATTTTCAATGAAATCGTATAAAAAATCAAAGGTTGCAACTGACATACGGAAATAATTAAAAAAAAAATCTTCATGTAACCTCAACTCAGGGTATAAGGTGACAAACAGGCTTGAAGAAAGTCTGTCACTTAATATTGGATGCACCCAGTATCGCTTTTGTCGTCTTCTGCGACGTGTCAGTCTTCTATATAAAATCCACAAGCAAATTGCCTCCTCCACGTCCATTGTATATCAATGTTAATGCCAGACTGGCGCTCGTATATACCCTGTCATGTGAACTCTCACATCGCGCGGCGGCGCGCGGTGCCGCGCGGCCATATGAACTTAGCCTTAAAGAACATCCTGTAGCAAGATATCTGTAACAAAGAACAAATATAACTTTCAGGTAAATCTATACAGAGCAAGTGGAAGAACATCAGGACTAGTTACAGCAGGGAAGTAAAACGCAGAGCTGGTATTAAAAGTGGATCAGCAGCTTCGCGTAAGAGTCCATACGTATATTTCGAACAACTTCATTTTCTTCGGCCTACCGTGGTAATTAATGAAACTCAAAATAGCATGGATGAAACACGCACTGCCGAAACCAACGCTAGCAGCGGTAGTACTCAAGGTGAACGACCTGTTTCCAAAAAGAAGAAGACAAGTGACGACGATAATTTGGTGCCGGTATTAAGGCAAAGTATTGTAACACCCCGTTCACACTAGTCGTAAGTCGCATACGACTAAAAGTCGAATGCTCTGGTCACCATACACTTTATATGGAGCTGTTCACATTGGCTGAGACGCGATTTTTAGTCTAATACGACTCAAAAAACCATCCGACGGGCCAGCGCCCGTTGTAAGACTAAAAATCGCGTCGAATCGTGTTAGCATAGGTGCCTGCTTGTTGCTGTTCACACTAGTCGTGCATCTAATCGACTCGAGCGCGTTGTTACCTCTCTCCCCGCCCCGCTTCCTAGATCACTACACATTGTTTGCACACTCCATTCGTGTTTTATTCGTCGTGTTGGTTGCGCGCGCGCTGTATTTGTTTGTTGTGTGAAAATGGAGATAGAAATAAAACCCGAAGAACTAATTCCATTAGTTCACGAAAGAGCAGTCCTTTGGGATAAAACTTTAGATGACTACAAAAATAATAATCTGAAACTATTGGCCTGGCGCGAAATTTGTACCATACTAATACCTAATTTTGAAAACATGGAAGAAAAAGAAAGACAACATTTCGGTAAGTGCCAGTAAAGTTTATTAACTATTATACTACATAGTTATGTATTTACAGTTGTATTATTAATTTTTAACTCATTTATATTATGCGTATCGCGCATCAGTTTGCCAAGGCAGCGAACCAATCGGGGAAGTAAAATAGTCTGCAAAGTCCGATCGTATAACATTTGCAATCGGACCACCACGAGGATTATGTACACTCTGTTGTTGTTCTTGTTCTTGTATCGATTGTTCTAGTGCAAGTTGAATATCTTCAAAGTTTAGACCATCCCTTTCTCTTACATAATTATGCAATACTGCACAGGCTTTCACAATACGGATAGCGGTGTCTGGGTGGACATCCAATGGTCGATGCAGTATTCTCCATTTATTAGCTAAAATTCCAAAAGCACACTCAACAAATCTTCTTGCACGGCATAATCGATAATTAAATATTCTTTTCTTATCATCCAAATGATTGCCTCCGAAAGGTCTCATTAAATTTGTCGTCAGGGGGAAAGCTTCATCGCCAACTAGTACATAGGGCATATCCTTTTCGATTGTTTCATGAAGAGGCCTTGGCTTTGGTATGTTTAAACTACCATCATTCAGTTTCTTCCAAAAGGTAGTCTCCTTGAATATGGAAGAATCGCATTCTTTCCCATATGAACCAACACTTATATAAATGAAACGGTATTCTGCATCAACAACAGCTAGTAAAACAAATGAAAAATAACCTTTGTAATTGAAATACATCGAGCCGCTTTGATTTGGTTTCACTACTCTAATATGCTTGCCGTCGACGGCTCCAATACAGTGTGGGAAGTTAGCTTTAATATCAAAACCATTTGCGATGTTTTCCCATTTATTTTCATTGTCGGGCAACTTCATAAACTCTTCTTTTAATGTATCCCAGATAATGCAACTCATTTCTTTGATAATTTTACTAACAGTTGATACCCCGACTCTGTAATTGTAGTGCAGCTCTTTGAAGGAACATCCTGACGCACAATATCTGAAAATAATGTTGCAATATAATTTCAGGTAAATTAGTATTGACCAAGTGGACGAACTTACGGAATGTCTGGATCCGAACAAACAAAAATGCCGAAAAAAAATCAGGATCAGGGGCAAAGTCGTCAAAGCCATATGCATATAAACAGCAAATGGATTTTTTGCGTAAAGTTGCTAGACCTAATCCTCCTCAAGAGTCTGTTGCGTCGCGTATATCTCAACCAGGGACAGAAGGCAGTACTCAGTTGTCTGAGAATTCACAACCAAGCACTTCTAAAAGACAAAAGACCATGCCACCAGAGCAACATATAATGGAGTTAGATGTCAAAATGAACGAGTTTTTAGACAGCAGGCTATCACAACAACCTTATCCCCCAATTTTATCATTTTTTAAAGGTATCCTACCCTCTGTTACGTCTTTCGACGATGACGAAATGTTGGAGCTTCAATCAGGTGTATTATCACTGATACAACAAATCAAAAAAAAACGTGAAAACAGACTTTATGCAAATAATTATAATTACACGCGTGATTGCACACGGCGATATTCGACACAGAACTATAATTATTCATCTACCGATTAATCCAGATATTCCTCTCAAAACCAGGCTGTTCTTACCCCACATGGGTCCGGATATGCAACACGTCAAACGTATGAGGAAGGATCGCCTGCATCTACTTGGTCGGAAAGTACTGACTTAAATTTCTCCGATTTTTGAACGCTGTTTACCTACTTAAAATAAACAAGTTAAAATAACTTTT
Source organism: Scrobipalpa costella (assembly GCA_949820665.1). Classification (NCBI taxonomy): domain Eukaryota; kingdom Metazoa; phylum Arthropoda; class Insecta; order Lepidoptera; family Gelechiidae; genus Scrobipalpa; species Scrobipalpa costella. The sequence goes on from OX463315.1 coordinate 16,206,677, forward strand.
GTTTCAATTTCAATACACGTCAGAAATCACACTACAACTGCTACAATCAGACTACTATACTACAAATACAATCTGAATGTAGCAGTTGTAGTGTGATTCTAAAAAAAAACACTTACCTAAGAAATATCGACAGTCTTTCTTCAGGACAAATGCAGTCTCTAAATATCGTATTCCGATATGTGATGCTCGCAGAAACTCTTGACAGTAGTTCGTTGAAAGTTGCTTGTGACATTCTAAAGTAATTAAAGAATTTTCGTTCGTCATTTTGTAATTCATGTATTAAATTTTTATAATTTCCCAAAGTCGATCTTTCTGTAAGGATTGGGTGCACCCAGTATTTTCTTGGAATTGACTTTTTTTTCAACTTTTTTAATTTTCTTCGTAAGTAGTAGAGCACAACAAGTTCTTCGTCGGCGTCCATCTCGCGAGTTCGCTACGTACCGAATGGCGCGAAACTACGACCTATACGACTCGCGACGCAGTGTGTACAGGTACATCAGACTTTCGACTTTTAGTCATATGCGACTTACGACTAGTGTGAACGGGGTGTTACATGACCATCCTGAAAGAATATACAACATGGATGAAAAGGGTTGTAGGCTAACATTACATCACCTGCAGGCAGTGGTCGCTCAAAAAGGTACCAAAAGGGTCCACATGCAGGTAGCTGAACATGGTGAAAATGTTACAATTGTTGGATGTGGAAATGCTTTAGGAAATCCAATACCTCCTATGATTCTTTTCAAAGGCAAAAGGAAGAGACCCGAGTATGACGAGAATCTATCCGCAGGATCAGTTGTGCACATGGCTCCAAAAGGTAGCATGACAACAGATATATTTGAGGGGTATAGAATCAAAGGCAGCTAGCTATATGCACACTCTGGTCTGTTTTAAACTATGAATGTCATTTTACTCTATGACCAATTTTATATATGTTCAGAATAACCTTTGTTATCAAAAGTAGCTAAATCCTATAGAAATCAGCGTCAAAAAGCTGCATTTAGAATCAAAGATAGCTATATCCCTATTGCTGAGAAACAAATACAGCTAAAGTCGCGGCTGACCAATCAGAGCGATCTATTTACGTTTTTCAATATGGCGTCTTTCATATAAAAACGTGTGTCTACGTCTGTCGATTTTATTGAAATTAAGTGGTTTTTTGGACAATTTCATTACAAAAAGTTTGTTAAAAGTAAAGTTAAAAGTGTAATGGAAGTGCAGTAACAGAAGCTATACACGGGAGAGGAAGAAAACGCAAGAGAGAGCCGGAGAAATGGAAAGCAAACAGGAAGAAAATTGAAAGGTTAGTGCAGACTAGTGATGTGCGCACTGTAATGCAAATTCGATAAAATTGTTGATATTGTTCAAGCATTTTAATTTATTTTCAATTTTGTCTTAGGTACTCGTCGCAGTCGTTGCCTGGTAAAATTACCTGCAATCACAATAGCAAAAGTTATGGATGTAAAAACCTTCGCGTTAAAGATCTACTCGGTTTCCACCGAGCTTTTTATGCTACACCGATAAAAAAAATCAAGACGCTCTCATATTAAAATGTTGTTCGGTAAATAAAACTAACAGGAAGCGACCGACCAAAAATGTGAGAAAAGGCAGAGACTTTGCTATAAAGTATACAATGTATACAAAAAATAAACAAATCATACCAGTGTGCCAAAAGGTATTTTTAAATACACTTGGCATCACAAAACATCGCGTCCAGTATGTAATGAGAAATTTCTTAGAGAATGGTAGACTTCCGAACGAAAAACGGGGTGGTGATCATAAATACAAGAAATATTCAACACAAAGACAAGCAGTGCATTCCTTTATTAAATCCCTGAAATGTGTTGGAGCGCATTACTGCCGAGGGTCAACGACTCAACGAAAATACCTACCCAGTGAACTTAACATAAGAAAGTTGTACAAAATGTTTATCGAAAAGAACCCCAACAGCCCAGTCAAACAATCGTATTTCTGAGCGATTTTTAATGAAGACTTTAATTTAGGTTTTGGTAGTCCTAGGACTGACGTGTGTTCTAAATGCATTGAATTCCAGGAAAAAATAAAAACAGAAAAAGATATATCGAAAAAAAATCAGCTTATAATGGAACAAAGGGCCTTATCATACTAGCGGCTTGCGAGCGTCCTCTCAGCGGAGCGGGGGCGGAACGGAGGCGCAGCGAATACGTTGCGGTCGCGCAACGAACCCGCCGCGCATGCGCAGCGAACACGTCGCGGACGCGCAACGATTTCGCTGCGAAAAGAAGCGTCGACGCCATTTTGTACACTCTCGCACAAACGCCTTCCCCTCTCCTCGCCTCACCTCAGTCCGTAACAAGAGACGAATGTGAGTGGACGTATCATCATGGCATCGTCGGGATCGGCAGACGATATTGATACAGAGTTATTTATAAGCGAAATTCAAAGTCGTTACGTTATATGGGATCAAAAGAGAAGAGAATTTAGTGATCGTAATTTGAAAAAAAAAGGCATGGGAAGAGGTTTGCAACATATTGATTCCAAGCTTTGCGGAAAAAACTAGCAAGGAGAAAAATGAAGCAGGTAAGAGAAATAACAATATTTATATCACATTTATATGTACTTATGCTGCCATGGTAATTCCCCTTCATTTGATATAAAATTGTCGGCAAATTTATCTCTTATCGCAATACCTGAGAGTCCACAATGATTTTGATTTACGTTTGGGTTGTCATAAAGTCCAAATATGCGTGGTACTTTCTTACGACGTCTTATTACCTTTACTTTAGATCGAACAAAATTATGCAGTATGCAACAAGTTTTTACTATTTCTTCGGCAAAGTCTATTCCAACATTTAATGGTCGGTGGAATATACGCCATTTATTAGTCATTATTCCAAAAGTGCATTCTATATATCTTCGTGCTCGACTTAATCTGTAATTATATATTCTTTTTTTTGGCGTCAAAAAGTTGCCGGCATACGGTCTTTGCATATACTTTGACAAGGGAAATGCTTCGTCACCAATAAAAGTAAAGGGCAACGCTATTCCATTGTTTGTTATTTGTTTTGGCTGCGGAATATTTAAACTATTTCCTTCTATATCACTTCTCAATTGGCTTCTGTCAAATATAGTTGAATCTGAACTTTTTCCATAGGATCCAACATCAACAAATATAAATTTGTAGTTGGAGTCACATACGGCTAGCAAATTCATCGAGAAATACTTTTTGTAATTAAAATATAGCGAGCCGCTATGGCACGGCTTTATAATCCTAATGTGTTTGCCGTCCACTGCACCTATGCAGTTAGGAAAATCAGCATTTTCTAAAAAGCCTTTACTAATGTTTTCCCAATCTTTTGTTTGTTTGGGTGGCATACAAATATAAAATAAGTTTTTAATAATAGCTTGACATGTTTCCCGAACAATTTTTTGTATTGTTGAAAATCCTCTTCTGAATGAAAAATGCAGGTCCATTAAAGAGCACCCAGTTGCCAGATACCTGAAATATTAATAAAAATATTATATTTATTGTTACAGTTGTGAAATTGCAAAAAAAATGGAAGGGAATCCGCGACGCCTACGTCAAGGATAGGAACAAAAAAAGCAAGAGTGGCTCCGGTGCATCTTCTTCTAAAGAATATTTGTATTCTCCTTTGCTATCATTTTTGAATACTAGTACTCAAATTCGTCCTTTGAAAACTCCGCCACCAACAATATCAGATGATGAGAATACAATAAACATAGACAATGATAATACAACTAATCTTACAAAAAGGAAGAAAAAATCTAATGAAGCTGAGGATAAAATGATTACAAAATTAATGCAAACGATGGACGAGAGGATGAATAGAGACAGAAGAAGTGGTGAAAGTGAACCCGAATATAACTTTGCATTGTCTCTAGTAGAAGATTTAAAATCAATTCATCCTGACTATAAAATGGATGCGAAAATGGAGATTATGGGAGTTTTAAAAAAGTATAAGCACATGACTAACAGCTATCCTCCAAACTATCAAGGATATTATACAAGTCCAGAGCCACCCCGAAATAATTCATTGCAAGCAATTAATTCTCCACCAAGTGTTTTTGGTGAAAACAGTACTGAAGATACAATTTATAGTGATTTATTTTCAGAATAAGAATTTTCGTAAATCTTGATTAGCTGCCTCCTTTTATTGTGAAATAGGTATAGGTAAATAGGTATCGATAATGTAAAACCACCGTAACATTGTTAATGTAACTAATAAATAATTAAAAGATTTACATAATTATAGAAGTATTAATAATTATATCCTATTTATTAAATATAAAAAACATACCTTATAGTAATTACGAGCCTTTCTTCAGGTGACACTGATAATCTCAAATGCGTATCTTCATGTTTTAAGTCAGCTTGCACCAGATGCAACAACTCATAAAATGTAGGTTTTGACATTCGGAGGTACTCGCGAAATTTTTTTTGATTATTTTTTATTCGTTTGCTAAACAACACAAAGTAGTCGCTCTCTTGCAGTCGATTAATTGATAATGGGTCCTCCCAAAAACATCGATGCTTTCGTTTTCGTCTCCTGCGTCTTCGTAGTAACAAAAGCAACAGCAGTGTTTCCTCGTCGGAATCCATTTTGCAACTAAGTGTACTTTACGTCGTAAACCCGCTGCAAACACGCCACGAAAACGTTGCGTATTCGCGACGTTAACGCGACGTCTACGCTTTGCAGGCCGTGGCGTGTTCGCGGCGTTTTCGCTGCGTGCCCGCTCCGCCCCCAATTCGCTCGCAAACCGCTAGTATGATATGGCTCTAAGTGTTGACGAAATGCCGCGATTGACAGAGTTCACACCTCAAGAAATAGCCGACATGCATTATTATTATGGCATGTCACATGGTCGCACAACAATCGCTCGGACTGCATACATAAATGCTTTCCCGGGCAGACTCATACCCTCAGCTCGAAATTTTCAAGAGATTCATAGGAGGCTCTCCAACATTGGACTTGGTGTGGCACGAGATCGCCGTGAGCAACCAGCTGTCGTTATTGACAATGCGATAGAAGAGGCCGTTTCAAACGATCTGTTTGCTAACCCTACAACAAGCATAAGACGATTAGCGTTGCGTCATGGCATATCGAAGACGTCTGTCTGGCGAATTTTGAAAAAGGAGGGATTACATCCTTACCATTACCAACGAGTACAACATTTACACGAAAATGTAGATAATCGTCCAAGATGCGTAATGTCGACATGGATTCTAAGAAAAATTAGAGCTGACCCAAATTTTCCCAAACGCATTTTGTGGATGGACGAAGCGACATTTACCCGCGACGGCATTACAAACTGCAGAAATTTGCACCAGTGGTCTCACGAAAATCCACGATTGAAGCGGGCATCTACTTTTCAAGTAAAATTTTCAATTAACGTATGGGCAGCCTTAATCGACGACATTTTAATTGGTCCAGTCATTTTACCCAGAACCCTAAATGCTGAACGTTTTTTAGAATTACTACAAAATTTACCCATTTTGATGGAAGAAGTTCCCCTGGCTACGAGACGGCGCACATACGTAGATTTCAAGTAATTAGGCGGCCAAAACTCGCTATTCAAAAAAACAACTAAAGATAAGATAACCATTTACTCAGGTAGTAAACAGTTCCGGGAATACAATGGGCAACCCCTCCCACCCTTCTTAGATGCGCAAGAGCTTCCCTATAGCAGTCGGAATTCGATAGTCGCTTTACGTGTACGTGTCTGTTCTCGGCGCTCCTAAACTTACAACTTTTGTAAAATTTGTATTTGTTTTCCAACTACTTCTTTTCAAGTAACAGTGATGGATTGCAGTAATTCAGGTAAGAACCTTTGTTTTTCAACAGTAACTTTTTTATTTTCTACTGCCCTTAATAATCTTTTTAGTTTTTAAAGATAGCTCTTGAAAAAAGTCAGTTTTTTTGTGTTTCTAACAATGAAATATGTCTTTTAACTAACTTAAGGGTCCGTCCGAGCAATGTTTTCTTTATTTTTCAATACTTTACTTGTATTTCTATTATACCAGTAAAAAATTGGCCGCGGAAACCCGCGCGTTTCGAAAATAAGAGCATTTGAATGTAAGGGGTCAAAATTGAGAAAAAATACCACGTTCGTGCAAAATTGTATTAATTCTAATTATTTTTTGTTTCAGGTCCATCTGGTGCCTCGGGTACTAAAATAGTGACTCGGAAGTACTTGTTTGAACAAGTGCAAGAACAAAATTTACCAAGTTTAAGGGAAAAACTCGATTCGTATGAAGATTTTCTTGTGATACGTTATGGGGACACTGAAAATGCTAAAAAACGTTTGAAGCAAAGGTATTCCTTTATCAAAACCGAATTCATGAAAAGATGGAAGAAAGCCAGTAAACACGAAAAAGTTTTCCTAGAAGATAACCGAGGTTGGTTAGGGTGTTACCAGACCAATCGATCGATCGTCGATCGACGGTATCGATCGATGGTAGAATGGAATAGTCGACGTCGATCGATAGTTTCCACCAGACCAATCGATCGATCGTCGATTGACGGTATCGATCGATGGTAGAATGGAATAGTCGACGTCGATCGATAGTTTCCACTAGACCAATCGATCGATCGTCGATCGACGGCATCGATCGATGGTAGAATGGAATATAATGCTTGATCAAACGCGCCGCGCTCCGACTGTTCCCCCCCGCCCGCGCGCCGCGCTTCCTACCTGGCTTGTTTGTGTTGTGTTCAGTTGTGTGAAGCTCGCGGTTGTTTCGTGACGCGCATGGCAAAATGGCGGCGACCGCGTGGACGAATGAAAGAACTTTGGAATTTATTGAGCAATACAAAAACAAACCAGTACTATGGGACATTATTCACAATGATTACCGTAATAAAATAAAACGTCATGATGCACTGCTCGAAATAGCCAACTCATTTGAAATTACTAAGGAGGAAGTGGAAAAGAAGATAAAAAATTTACAAACAACATTTTCGAAAGAAAATAAAAAAGTGAAAGATAGTTTAAGAAGCGGTGCCGGACGAGACGAAATATACGTTTCTAAATGGTATGCATTTCAAGCTATGATGTTCATACAAGACAGAAATCGCCCACGATCTACTGTGTCTACAGAGGATCGTCCTCGTTCGAGCATGTCAAGTGATGTAAGTACCTACATACATATTTATATTTTTTACGGCAAATATGTTTAAGTTTAATCTACAATTAAACAATTAGCTATACTGAACTTTTGTAGATCTTACAAAATAAAAGTATAATATTAAGCACATTAAAACATTTTCCAGTATACTCGTTTACACCAATAGATGGACTAAATTAACAGTTGCAAAAGGTGTTTTTTCCAATTGTCAACTATTGGTGTAAACGTGTTGTAATTAAAATAATAATACAATTTTACAAGTACATACTTATGACCTTTATTGATACAGATTACACAGTAGCTGTCACTTGTGTACAGAGTATTAGTCCAAAACAAAACTAGAAATGACTTATTTAAAAAATGTTACCTTTCAATAAAAGTGAAATTCACAACTAATAATCACGATAAAAAAAAATTTGCAATTAAAATTATCACAGGGAGCTACAGCACCCAGAGTAAGATTCCAAGGTTAACAATACTTGTATTGCCATGCAATCATACCATCGTTAGAACAAAAATATTCAGCGAACTCTTCTCTCACTAGTTCAGCTGGAGTTGGTATGCTGTAGAATAGTACAGATGACTGAATTTCTGGCGGCTGTGTTATTTCGGAATCTGCACTCTGATTTATGTTACTTGAATAACGCAACTGTAAAGACCTATAACTCTCACAATTTCTTCTTAAATAGTTGTGAAGATAAGTCGTAGCTAACACTATGTTTTCCACATTTTTCGGCTGAAGATGAAAAGGCCTTCGAAGACAGCGAAATACTGCACTTAAAATGCCGAACGTGCTTTCTACCATACGGCGAGCCCTACTCAACCTATAATTAAAAATTCGCACCTTTGATCCTTTTCGCCCTAATTCGAGAAACGGCTTCATTAAATTTTCAGAAAGAGGAAAGGCATTGTCACCTATAAAAACATATGGTGTAAGACAACTTCTTCCAGGCAATTCACTTTCTTTTGGGATTCCTCGTAGATTGATGGAATTCAAAATAGTATTTCCAAACACACCACCGTCAGAAATACGACCTTGGCATCCAATATCGCAGTACATAAAATTGTAATTCGCATCCACTACAGCCATTAGGACAATACTGTGAACTCCCTTGTAGTTAAAGTATGTGCTCCCACTGTTAGTTGGAGCTCGCATATTTATATGCTTCCCATCTATTGCACCCAGGCAGTGGGGAAAATTCCACAGCAGGTCAAAATCTTTTGCAATGTTGAGCCATCCTTCTTCCGTGTTTGGCATCTGTAAAATAAATATATACAACGTAAATATATTGAATATGAGCTATCAGTCAGATCATATATTTTTTAAATTATACCTATTTAAAATATATGTATATAATTTTGTTTCAGATAAATTCACAAGCATCTGAGTCAGGGATGGACAGTTCCGTTGATAGTGAAGGCAGTCGTAAAAGGCGCCTCAATCCAAATGATGCCGCAATAGAAAAAACGTTGGAGATGGTTGATTCTTTGATTCGCAATAAAAGAGATGTTGATGAGTATACATTGTTTGGAGAACAAATAGCATTTAAATTGAGGACACTAAAAACGGACTACGCCCGTATTACCGTACAGCATCATATAAATAACCTAATTTACGAAGCTCAACTTGGCAAATATGACCATCCACAAACTCAAAATCAAGGCTACTACACCACGCAGTATTCTACAAATGCACAATCTTCGAATCAATCCAACCTTCCACCCACTTCTCAATACGCAAGAGATTTAACTGGATATAGCTTTTCGCTGGATAATATCAATCTTCCATCCACAAGTGAAAATAGTATAACAGTAGAGTCGTTGGATAATTTAGAAGATGTCTCATCTGAATTGCAAGAAAATTAAACGATATGTTTATATGATTACTGTTTCTCTGAAAAAATTATAATAAACCTGAAATACTATGTATGTCTTATATTTTTAATTTCTTCGATACCTTTACAACTTCACTTACCTTATATATAACTTAACTTACGATTACAAGTCCAAGAATACTTACTTTTATGTAATCCCTGAGAGAACATATAAGCGCATTGCACACTTCTGGAATTATACAAGAAATACTTTGTTGTGAAATTTTAAACGTTAGCACTAAACTTTGATATGAGTCACCACTGGCTAGAAATCTGAGTGTTATAAGTAACCGATTCTTAGGGGAAATTGACTGTCTGTAATTAGTATCCAATTTTGCAATTAAAGGAGCCACCATATTTAAGAGATTTTCAATATCACTGTTACTCATTCGAAAAGCATCCAAGAAACCGCTATTTAAAATGTCATTTGGATAAGATAGGCGATCTTTGGCTTTAAAAAATGGTCGCATCCAGAGTCTTCTGCGTTTGCGTCTCCGTAATAATAGTACGAGCAACATCGTACTTGCCAACAACAACGCGTCCTCTTGTGAATACATTTTGAAAGAAACTGATGGAATATTGCCGGAGTTCATCGATCAACGTCGACCGGTGCCAGTAGTCGAACAGTATCTGTCGATCAATTAAAGTTACCAGACCAGTCGATCAACATCGATCGACGTTGAACGATGCCATCGACCGGCAATCGATCGATTGGTTTGTCGAACAGTATCTGTCGATCAATTAAAGTTACTAGACCAGTCGATCAACTTTGATCGATGCCGTCGATCGACGATCGATCGATTGGTCTGGTAACACCCTTAGAAGGAACTTTCGAGATTCCGATGGAATCGGCTTCTCCTCAAGGTAGACAAGCAAAATCTTTCGAAGATTTAAGTGAGCGAAGCAAAAGAAGAAAAACCGAAGAAATTCGTGCGACTTTGGAGCATGACGTCATCATCCACGCCGCACAATCTGTTTTACAAAACACTGGGCAAAGGAATGCTTCAAAAGTTCTCAAAGAAATGACTAATTCGCCGAAACGAGCCAGCAAATATAGATCTGCCTATTCTAAAGTGAATAACGACGACGACATGTTACCTCCGCTGACGCCTCTGCAAGCACTTCAGATGTTCGTGGAAGCTGATCTTTCAAGACGGCAATATGAAATTATAAGAGCAACAAACCCAAAACATTTCCCTTGCTACGACTTGTTGCTAAAGGCGAAACAAGAATGTTATCCCCCACAAGAATCCATGAATGTTACAGATACTTCGGCAGAAAGCAACTTACAATGCTTAATAGATCTTACTGTGACACGCCTCTCAATATTCCTGGAAGAGGTGCTAATTACGCTGAACGAAGAAGAAAGGAAGTCGTTAACGATTATCTGTAAATGGGGTTGTGACGGCTCTCAGCAATCCAAGTTTAAACAAAAATTTGAGCATGACACTGACTCTGATGGAAACATTTTCTTGAGTTCTTTTGTGCCGCTACGCATTGTTTGTAGAGAGGAAAACAAAAAAGTAATATGGCAAAACCCAACACCATCCTCGTCACGATTTTGCCGTCCTATCCGATTTCGGTATGCAAAAGAGTCTACAGATGTGACGAAGAACGAAATAAATTATGTGCAAGAGTCAGTTAGGCTGCTCAATAATACGATAGTCATTTTAAACAACCAAGAGTATCAGTTTGGCCATGTGCTTAAAATGACAATGGTAGACGGAAAGGTGTGTAACGCGGCCATGGACACGAAATCAACTTCGAAGTGCTACATCTGTGAAGCTACTTCTAAAAGTTTCAACGATTTAAACAAGAGGAATGATGTGAGCTCTGAAGCTCTAGAATTCGGATTATCAGTATTACATGCTAGAATTCGGCTTTTCGAAAGTATACTCCATTTACCATATAAATTACCTGTGCAGAAATACAGAGAGAGGAAAACTACAGAAGAAAAGGAATTGGAAGCACAAAGAAAGTCCGAAATTCAAGTCAGATTTCGTAACGAAACTGGACTTCTTATAGATATGCCAAAGGCTAACTTTGGCAATACTAATGATGGCAACACGAGCAGGAGATTCTTCGACAACCCTGAACTGGCATCGGAGATCACAGGAATTAGCTTTGAGCTTATCTACAGGCTCAAAGTTATATTGGAGACTGTTTCAAGTGGTCATGAAATTGATGTCGCAAAATATGACAAATACGCATATGACACTGCGAAATTGTACGTGGACCTGTATGGATGGCATCCAATGACGCCGACTATGCACAAAATTCTGATGCATGGTGGGCAAATCATAAGTCACTCGTTACTTCCTATTGGCCAGTTATCTGAGGAGGCAGCAGAAGCCCGGAACAAGCATTTTCGATCGTACAGGCTTAACTTTGCAAGGAAGTTTTCTAGAAAGGAATGCAATTTAGATGTATTTAACAGGCTTTTATTAACATCAGACCCCCTGATCAGCTCAAGCAAAAAATCAAGAAACCTTGTCACAAAGTATTCCTTCCTGAAACTATGGAAATGTTGATGGCTGCCAAACCAAATACTTGTACCTAGAGATTGCTTACTTTGAAGTAGCTTACTTTCTCTCAAAGTAAAATATGTGTTTTATTTGTGATAAGTGTATATTTAAGATATAGATACATGACATTTTACCGTATTTATGCTTGTAATATATAATTCGTAAGACGTTTTTTTATTTTTTTGGTAATTGTAAAATAATATTAATTTTTTGGTATTTTATTGATGTAAATATGTTGCATAATCAATAAATATATTTTTTCGAATCAAAAAGGGTTTAATTTAATTTCCTATTGTACGTATAGCTATTTTAGAGAAAAATATATTTTTGGCCGCCTAAATAATTGAAATCTACGTATGTGCGGCGTATGTATCTCCAAATGGACGGATGTCCTGCACATTATGCGCGGGAGGTGCGGCGATTTTTGAACGAAAATTACCCGAACCGGTGGATTGGCCGAGAAGGGCCAGTAGGCTGGCCAGCGCGTTCACCTGATCTGACACCCCTAGATTATTTTTTATGGGGTGTCATGAAGCAAAGAGTATACAGCACGCCAATAAATACCGAGGCACAGTTGCACGACCGAATAATTCAATGCGCAAATGACATTAAAAATGATCCAGGAATGATTCGTAGAGCCACTAACCCAATTATTATTCGTGCAGTAATGTGCTTGCAAAATCGAGGAGACAATTTTGAACATTTAATGCATTAAATAAATTGTAAATTACGGATAATTTTATTAATAAAGTTATTGTGATTAAAGTCTGACTTTTATTACCTACTAAAATGTAAATAACTCCTACCTAGCCAATTTTTGAGTTAGAACATAGTTTTTTTTTTATTTGGAAGCTAAAATGATAAAGAATAAAAGTAAGCTATAAAATTACATAGTTATAGGGATCATTTTTTTAGTAATTTGAAGTTTTTTAAAATAAACGTCTAAAAAAATCATTTTTTTCATAAAAATACATTTTTTTACCCAAGATAGTTACTTTTTTGCGGACTATTTATTATTTCATGGTCATCGCCAGGTATTAGGCATACTGTTTTTTTTTATTTCAAAGAAATAGACTTATTATTTTGGAAGAAATCAATACTTTTGTACATAGAGTCCTTAATGAAACATGAAAATCTTAAAATACCAATAAATCCTACAATATTTTTTTATATTTTTTTTTTATATTTTTCTAGTCCATGATTAATGGTCTAGTTTCATCCCCTTTCGGGATTGCACTTTATCCAGGGACACACTGTATATACAGTACTCAAGGATTATAGAGAAACACACAGAGTTGAACCAAAGGATAGTACAAGAAAAAGAATTTCAACATGGGAAAAGCTGGATAATTTTACAAAATCAGCCATTAGGCAAAAAGTGCACACTTTTTTTCGGGAGGGCCAGCTACCGAAACTGAAAAAAATTTTGCAAGCAGTAAATGATGATGACATGTTACCAACCTTCAGCAGGATCACTCTTTGGCGTGTTCTCAAAAAATTGAAATTTATGACTAGTGACAGAAAAAGTCACCTAATTGACAGGCCGGAAATAGCTTTGTGGAGGGTCAAATATTTAAAAGAAATTGAAAAATTTGGAGAGCAAGACCGCCGTATTTTTTATCTTGATGAGACTTGGGTAAATGCAGGTAATTAGTCAATCATAAGTTATCATCCCTCTTCCGTTTTTGATTATTAAATTTGCCCATATCAACAACTCTGTTTTATTATTTCAGGTCACACTGTATCAAAAACCTGGAATGATACGTCTATATCGTCCAGTCACCAGGCATTAATCGAAGGGCTCAGTACAGGGCCGAAAAATCCCACTGGCAAAGGCAAAAGACTTATAATCGTACATATTGGGAATGAAGAAGGGTTTGTTGATAGTCTAAGCTCCCATTGCACCAAACCCTACCTCACAAGGTGGCAGATCAGAAATGTAATGTAGTGATAGATACTACCTAAGTACACGGGTATTTAGTAGGTTGCCATCGCATATCCTGGAAGAACATTTTTTTTTTTTCGTATTCGTATCCCTATTTTGATCGAAAATTACATCATAAGGTGGCAGATCGAAACGTTGACACATCGAAAGGGACACATTTGTAAGTAAGGATCCACATAGGTTGCCAGCCCAAACCCTGGCAGGTTCCAAGGTCAGCCATGTTTTATGAGCCCCAAAAATGGGGTAAATTACCTCATCAGGTGGCAAGCTAAAACTGATGCGGGTCAATTGCCATGGACGTGCCGTTCACTAATATACAGGGTTGCCTGCCTTCAGCCTGGTAGTTTTTCTGAAGCCGGCGACTAGTTCCTATTTCTTATATTTCCATGTCTGACATTTTGCTAATTATTATTGGGACGAGTTCTTCTTTATGAAAAGCCTTAATTTTGCCATTTCTTAATTTTCCGAATTTCTAATTTTCATAATTATATACAGTATCAATTCGGTATTTTTCTGATGATAGTACAGTTAGAAACCTATTTGAGTAAATTACTTTAAATTTTACTAATAAGTGATTTTGTAATTTTTATATGAATAAATGGTACAGTTAGTAAATCGAGGTTGGACTATGTCTACCAATTAGTGAACTTGCGTATTATACCTTATTATTATAAAACTCATTGCGTTATCTTGAATAGACTTAGACGAAGTGTAAATGTCAAATGTCAATTCATCTTCGATATTGTGGAAAAACGCCATTCAACTGAAACATTGTATTGATATTTTAACAACGTATAATATTTTAAACTAAATAATGACTTCTTCGAGTTCGGGAGTTGTAAATTTAAATTTTGTTAGCATCGGACAAAAAGGCAAGAAAAAATTGGTACGTGGTGGCTATCAATACTACTTTCAATCTAAAAATTTAAGATTGATACATTGAAAGAACATTGTCGCACAGAATGGAAACCCATTCCTGAGTTATACGAGGAGTGCATGAAGGGTTTAGACAGCGATTCTGATTCTAGCGAAAACTTGGAACCACCGCCATTCAGCTCAGTTAAAGATGCCTGTTATGCCGCTCGTAAGGCTGTTCTAAACAACTCCAAATTGAAATTCAAAAATGTACAAGAAGTTAAGTTTCCGGAAATACTAACTAATAAATTCCTTTTATATGAGGGAGAAGGAGAAGATAAAATATTTATTTTTGGGAGCCCAGGGTGCATGAAATTAATAAAAAAAAACGATTTGTATTTAGCTGACGGAACATTTAAGAGCGTACCAAACCCTTTCGAACAATTATTTACGGTTCACGTAGACATTGGCAGTACAAGAGAGGTGACTACAATAATACCAATATTTTTCTGCTTATTACCTAATAAGAAGGAATCGACTTATACAGAAGTGTTTCGTATTTTAAAAGAGAAGTTTCAAGTTTCAATTTCCTTTTTCAAAAGTGACTGGGAAACTGCCATAATGAATGCAGTCAAAACCGTATATCCCGATGTCAAAATAAAAGGTTGTTTTTTTCATTTTTCAAATGCGATTTGGAAGAACGCTGAGAAATTTGAAATGACGCTGGATAAACAACACAGAAGGATTGTAAGGCTAACAACCAACTTAGCTCTTCTGCCAGTCGAATATGTCCCAGAAAGTTGGTTGTTCATTATGAATGAAGCACCAGACGATACCGCAACAGCAAATTTTGTGGCATATTTTCAGAAACAGTGGATGGGAAAAATATGCGCAAATATGTGGTGTTGCTCTCAGGAGCGTCATAGGACTACGAACGCCCTAGAAGGATGGCACTACCGCCTAAACATAAAAATTGGGAAGGCAAATCTTTTCTCGTATGTTAAGTTTCTGAAGAAAGAAGCGACATTTTATGCAAAACGGATAAAAAAAAATAAAGTGTATACTGAGCCACGGAAAAGACGATCAAAATTTATAATTAAAGACGCAAAAATTAGCGGATATATAGAAGACCTAATTAAAGGAAAAATCACACCTGAAGAATGTCTGAAAGATTTATGTCGGTTTAAGTAGGCAAATAAGAAATATTGTGTTTTTTTTTAATTTTAAGCAATGTAAAGTAACGGATTTCTTTGTTTCAATATTTAATTTTACGTTTGTAGGCAATACTAATATAATTTTGTCGCTGGTGACTGTATTTAATTTAAAAAAACGATCTAGTACTAACAACAATTATGAAAATTAGAAATTCGGAAAATTAAGAAATGGCAAAATTAAGGCTTTTCATAAAGAAGAACTCGTCCCAATAATAATTAGCAAAATGTCAGACATGGAAATATAAGAAATAGGAACTAGTCGCCGGCTTCGTTTTTCTGGTCAGCCACCTCAAACAATATATGTGGCAAAATTTTGAAATTCTTGTAATTATACTATGATTCAGGGTATAATGTAATAAAAATCAGGATTTTAGGTCCGAGCCTGCGGCTTGACCCTATGAGATTACACTTCGTATTTTGTCTATGAACGGCACGTTTTCAAACTCATTTCACAGTAAAAGCGCCCTTATAGCGCGACTCCGCGTGTTAGAATACGAGCGGGGCCCGCGCGGGGGGCGTGGTTCGCTTGGCCGGCTGGCGCGTTCCGCGCGCTCTCCAGTACGCTGTATTTTGCCGAGTGATACGCACGTTGAGTTTAACAGTGAAACTGTTCGAGAGATTATCGACCTTTTTGTGTTCTGGTGATCTCTATTTTTAAGGTGAGTTACCTATAATTGATTCTAAGATGGTTATTGTGTTTAATTTTTGTAGAATCGACAGATTATTGTTGGTTTTTGCATCCTAAAATAGAAGTTGAAGTAGCTGCAGTGTTAACTTATCTTTTCATTGTTGGACTCACCCATGGTAGTCCTCAGTGGTATTTTTACTACTGTTTTTATGATCTGGTCACTCTTACGTGAGATCATTATTTGCCCTGCGGCCCGTCGGCTCAGGCAAAGGACCCGAAAAGGGTCGGCTCACTGAAATGAGCCGTCGGCTCAATTATTTGAGCCGTCGGGTCAATAATCTGAGCCGTCGGGTCAGTTTGTGTAGCCGACGGGTCAATTTTGGCAGCCGTCGGGTCAAATATAGCATCCGTCGGCTAATTTTATGCACCCTTGACTATATAGCTGACCCGTCGGTCACTATTTTCACTCTTTTCATGATATTGTTTTTTTATTACAGCATGAAAAATGGCGTTGCCAAGAGCTTTTACAACATTGCGGGAGCTCGCATATCAACCAGTACATGGCGATAGAGAGGTTTTGGACCGAATCATCGAGGTCGTCGACCAGGTTTACCCCAATACATGGCCCGACTGGAACGTGGTCAATTATGAGAAAAGCGACCTGTTCGGCTCTAAAATGGATCCGCAAGTCCTCAACAA
Source organism: Scrobipalpa costella (assembly GCA_949820665.1). Taxonomy (NCBI): domain Eukaryota; kingdom Metazoa; phylum Arthropoda; class Insecta; order Lepidoptera; family Gelechiidae; genus Scrobipalpa; species Scrobipalpa costella. The sequence goes on from OX463315.1 coordinate 16,223,543, forward strand.
GCTGAGATTTGCCATACCGACGATTTCCATGATTAAAGCTTTCGATCTGGACACGACGTCGATATCTGAAAAATCTTTTAAAAATTTGAAACTGTCTTTACTGGATTGGCCTTTTTGCAGGGCATTAATAATAAGCCCTAAATCGTTGGCCTTAAAAATACAAGGTTCAGCGGGCAATCTAGAAATTTTCATGGCAAGAATTTGCCACCTTAAAGATACTTTCGTATCAAGAGAAGAAGCAGAGTGCCTGATATCTGGCAACGAAAGGACAAAGAGGCGATCTTCTCAGTCGTCATCACAGAGTAGTGTAGTAAACAAAAAGCAAAAAACGAATGATTCTGCTGAAGAGTTAAGGCTGGCCATACACGGACAGCTTGAAGCAGTCAGGATAGACTGCTTGAAGCTGCGACTGCACAGCAAACTACAGTCTTCTACGTAAACACATACACGGAACCGCTCGAGCAGTTACGACTGCTTCGGGCTGTCGGCAGCACGGTGAAATTTCATCGTGCGGTCAAGCAGTCGCCAGGCATACACTGACTGCTCGAGCTGTCGACTGGTCTCGCGCAGTTTTTTTTTTTTTTTATTTTTTTATTTATTAAACTAAAGGTAAGTACATTTTTATAACTAATATCTACTCGCCAAACTTAAAAGTTTGATGGCGAGATACGCCTTAATGTAATTTCTTACACCTACCTTAAGTTAACAGCATGCTTATAAATATTTATATATATATATATATATGTATATCTAACAAAAAAATATTAAATTAAATAGCGATTAAATATAAAAATACAACATTGCTCAATGACTTCCATTTAGAAGCGAGTCCCTTAATTTTGATTTTAAGTTACCTCCGGGCCCCGCGCTCTTCATTCCACGTCGAGGACGCTTCCCGTCCGCACGCTTCATTTGTTACAATGGACGACAACATCGATTGTGACGCGCTTATAAGTGCAATAAAATCACAAGAACTTATATGGAATTATAAACTTGATGACCACAGTAACAAAATAAAGAAAAATAATGCATGGGCAACTATTTGTGAGAAACTAATTGAAAACTTTAAAGAAAAACCGGTGGCGGAAAAAAATAAAATCGGTGAGTAATTGATATGAATTTATTTTTTATTTTCGAATACAAATGATAGCAAATAGATATTAACACAATGACTGCCTTACTAATAAACAGTGTGTAACTTTACACAATGCTATAAAATGTTTTGTCCCTGTTTGACATTAAATGAGAGTGACAGAGACAAAACATTTTATAGCATTGTGTAAAGTTACACACTGTTTATTGGTAAGGTAGTAGATATACAGCTAGTTTATATCATATTCCATTGCCAATCTAGTTTTCCTTCTTCACTCACAAAGTAATTTGCAAATTCTTCTCTGACTGTTGTTAACATAGGTCCACCTCGACGAACATTCTGAGTTGTTTCTATTATAGAGTTTGGAAGACCCTCAAATGTGTCTTCGAATTTATGTCCGTCTCGTTGCTTTACATAGTTATGCAAAACGCATGCTGCTTTTATTATATCTACTGCAAATTCGACATCTACGTTAAGTGGTCGATGGAATATGCGCCATTTGTTAGCAAATATACCAAATGTGCATTCAATAAACCGTCTAGCACGTGATAATCGATAGTTGAAGACTCTCTTTTGTTCTGGCAAATTTTTTCCTCCGTAAGGACGCAACAAATTTTCTTGTAAGCTAAACGCCTCATCTCCTACAAATACATTCGGCAAAACAGGTCCATTTCGCGATATTGAAGAAGGTGCAGGTATATTCAATTTCTTTTCCAGTAAACTTTTGTAAAAAGTACTTTCTTCGAAAATAGTCGAATCTGCATGCCTTCCATATGAACCTACATCCACGAAAGTATACATGTAATTACTGTCACACACGGCCATTAGTATTATAGAAAAATATTTTTTGTAATTATAATATGCCGATCCACTTTGTGCGGGTTTTATTATTCTTATATGTTTGCCGTCCACTGCACCAAGGCAGTTCGGAAACTGTGCAGTTTTCATAAACCCATTTATTATTTCTTTCCATCTATCTTCAGTTAATGGTGCTATGCACATATCTTTCATATACATCCATATATTTTTACATACATCTTTCACTATACCGCCAATTGTAGTAGCTGCAATTCTAAAACTGTATTGCAAATCCATAAATGTTTGTCCAGTGGCTAAGTACCTGAAAAGAGAAATAGCATTAGTAGTTTTTATTATTGAGTAGTTTTTTTTATTAATGTATGTAAATTTCATTGTTACAGCTATGTCATTACAGAAGAAATGGAAAGTATTAAGAGATGGGTATACCAGGTATACGAGAAAAATTAAACCAAAGAGTGGTTCAGCAGCCACCAAGATACGACCCTACCCATATTATGAGCAGTTATCATTTTTAAAGGTCATTGAGGAAAGACCAGACAAATCAGACAGTTTGGAAGAAAAATCTGAAGGGAACGATCATAATTAAGAATCTGCAAAAAAAAGTTATAGTGCTTTAAAAAGAAGACATAAAACTGAGGACGACCTAATTGAAAAATTATCTAAACGTATTGATGAAAAACCCAGTTCAAATCTTGCAGTAGAAGATGATGACAAATTGTTCTTACTATCACTAGCTGGAGAGTTTAAAAAAATTAAAGATCAATATAAATTAGATGCAAGGTCAGAAATCATCAACGTAATTAAATACTTTAAAGGAATATCCCAGCATACACAGTCAAGCTATTATGGCGAAAATAGAGGATATTTTGCACATTCAGCTAGTGAGCAACGTGGACTTAATTACAACTATTCAAGTTACAACAAGGGTTATCGATCTGCACCCTCTACATCAACAAGTGACCAGCCTTATAACTCTGCACCAGTCTCAGCTAATGATGAGTTTTCTCAGTCATCCTATGAAGACCTTCCACCTTCGTCTGTTCTATCTGATGATATTATTACTGATATATTCAATGAATAAACAATAAAAAAATACCACTTTTTTTTACTAACCTTAGTGTTACAGCTAGCCTTTCTTCTGGTGGAATACTTTTCCTCATAATAGTATCTTCACGTTTAATTTTTTCCTTGAGTATATTACACAATTCGTCAAAAGATGTGATTGACATCCTAAAATAATTAAAAAACTTTTCTTCGTCACGTCTTAGTTCCAAAAACAAGTGATTAAATTCTCCATTATAATTTCGTGTTTCTAATATTGTATGAACCCACAATTTTCTATTTTTACGCCGGCGTCGTCGTCGTATGAGCAAAAGCAGCAGAAGTGCTTCCTCCTCAAAATCCATGTCGCTACTGATTTGAATGGACTTGTCGAGCAGTTGATACCAACTGCTGCAAGCAGTTATCAATGGCAGCTTGAAGCAGTTGAATTTGACTGCTCGAGCAGTTCGTGTATGTTGGTCACTGGCAAACTGCTCAAGCTGTCCGTGTATGGCCAGCTTAAGGATTCCAATAAACTTTTGAAAGTTGCCTCACTCATTCGAAAAAACTTGTAAAACCTCTTTTCGTCTAAGAGCAACTCCTGATATTCTTTTTAAAAAATGTGTGGCAGGTAGTCCGGCGAGATGACCTGCGGTGCGGCGCCGCACCGCATCGTGTGGCATTTTCGGATATTAACAGACCATAAACCACTAGTTTATTTATTCAATATGAAGGACCCTAGTAGCAGATTGTTTAAATTTCGCATAGCGTTAGAAGAGTATGACTTTACAGTCGAATATGTTAAGGGTGCAGACAACGCAGCTGCAGACGCTTTGTCTCGCATTAGGTTAACATCAGATCAGCTGAAAGACATGTATGATTGTGCGGTTAATGTAATGACTAGGGCTCAAACTCGTAAGCTAAATCAGATAAACATTGACTCCTCAGATTGTTCAAGTGATATTGTGACCATCGACAATTGGCCTGATCAACCGAAAGTCGTGGAAACACACGTAAAACCTGAACAATCCGTGGAATTAAGTTTTATATCGAGAGAAGATTATGAGAAAATAAAGAAAATTGAAGTAATCTCTAATGAAAGTACGTGCATGATATATGTACCAAGAAAATTAACTATTTATATGAAGCCATTTTCTCAATCGCAAATGACGCGAGCCGCATTTGTGAGGGAATTTGCTAGTTTTTGTGAATTATGTAACATAAATGAAGTTTATATTTTGAAAAACAAGAGTAACGATTTGTTTATTGAAAAGTTAACAAAAGAAATATCGTCTCATAAAGACTGGACCGGTCCACGATTGTGTATTTTGCATGACGTGCAGAGAATAGAGAGTAAAGATGACAGACGTGTCATACTTAACGATTTTCATTTATTGCCCACGAGTGGACACGCAGGCATCAGACGGATGATAAACAACATTAAAAAATACTATTACTGGCCAGGACTAACAAATGATGTAACAGCTTACGTAAGTAAATGTGAAAAATGTCAACGACAAAAATACGCAGTACATAGGAAAGAGCCGATGACTCTGACCACCACGGCTCATACTGCTTTAGAAAAAATATATTTAGATATAGTAGGGCCCATAGATAAGGATATGTATAATCATTCGTATATCTTAACAGTTCAATGCGAACTATCAAAATATGTAGAGGCTTTCCCGCTCGTTACGAAAAGTGCAGAAGAAGTTGCCAGGTCATTAGTAAACAACCACATACTTCGCTACGGGATACCGAAGGTCATAGCTACTGATAGGGGATCGGAGTTTATCGCCGCAACGTTCACAGAGGTATGCAAGCTTTTAAAAATAAATAAATTAACATCAACCGCCTATCACCATGAGAGCATAGGTGCTCTTGAAAATTCCCATAAACACTTGGGTGCATTTTTGCGTATTCAAACAGACAACCATCCTGAGACATGGAGCGAATGGTTGCCTTATTGGTGTTTTAGTTATAATACAGCAGTTCATTCAGAGACTAAATTTACACCTTTTGAATTAGTGTTTGGCAGGAAATGTATTTTACCTAGTAATTTATCAACAGTAGTAGAACCTCTTTATAATCATAACAGTTATCCCCTCGAACTAAAATACAGACTCCAAGTAGCTCAGAAGGAAGCGAGAGAAAATTTGATACGTAGCAAAATGAAAAGAAAATCGAAGTTTGATGAGAAAGTTATTCCTATAGTCTATAAGCCTAATGATAAAGTATTAATTAAGAATGAGAACTGTAGTAAATTAGAGAGTTTATATTCTGGACCATATTTAGTAGTAAGAGACATTAGCCCAAATGTTGAGATAATTAAGAAAAATAAAATATACACAGTACATAAAAATAGAGTAAAATTGTTTAAAGAATGAAACAGAAGTATGACCAAAATGTTACTTAAGTTTTATTTAGAAAAATCATATACGTTTACAATAACTCATGTTATTTAAGGGCATCAATATTAATTAAGATGCATTACTTAAGGGCTAGTTAGTCATATATGATATCATGTTACATAAGGGCATCAATTATTATTTAGGATGCAGTACTTGATTAATAACTAAATCCTATAAGTATACCAGGATTTATAAAACTAACTTTATTAGAGGATGAATATTGATTATAAAGTATTGATGCGTCATACAATGATCATACATCTCATCTCCATCCTACTCTTAAAAAAAAATGTATTTTACATATTTTTTTTTAATAATAGGATGGAGATGAGATGTATGATCATTGTATGACGCATCAATACTTTATAATCAATATTCATCCTCTAATAAAGTTAGTTTTAAATCAGCCTTTCGTCGTTTCACGTGAGCTCCTGCTCCTAGCCCTACATGAGATTGACTCCTCCACTTCCAGCAGAACAGCAATCGGTAATTATACTTGTCGCTCGTAAAGTAATATCATTATGAATTTTCTATTGATTTTCTGTTTGTTTCAGGTGTTACTGATCGGAATTTCGAGTCGGTCATGTCGGACTTTATGCACCTCGCCAACTTGACTGACAGTGACGATGACGATCTAGACGTTGACGAGGTTGACATTTGCCTATACCCTCTTGCAAATGAAGAGGCATATTTCCGGTTTAACGGGTTCGGTACTTTGAAGTACTTTCCCAGGATTATGTCTTATAACCGGTACTTTCTGTTAAAAACGCTGCTTCATTTTGTCGACAATGAGATGCCGCGGACTAAGACAAAAATGGACAAAATAAGACCCGTCATCGACTACTTCAATGACAAATTTTCCCGTCTGTACATGCCTGGTCAAGAGATAGCCATTGATGAATCACTCTTGAAGTGGCATGGAAGATTGAGCTTTGCACAGAAAATCAAGACGAAAGCCGCAAAAGTCGGAGTGAAGACGTATGAGCTGTGCGAGTCCTCCAGTGGCTATCTCTGGAAGTTCTATGTATATGGCGGGAAAGACAAACCAACGACGTCAGCGACTGCCGACGAAACGAATGACATTCCAGTTGGAAGCGAGGCAAATGATGATGAAAGCACTGACAGACCTAACAATGAGAACACTGACAGACCTGACAATGAGAGCACTGACAGACCTTACAATGAGAGCACTGACAGACCTGACAATGACGACCTTAACAGACAGGCGACTGACAGTACCGTTCCCACGAACGCTACTGCTAAAATAGTTATTGACCTGATCGAGCCACTGCTTCACCGTGGTCATATTTTAATAATGGACAATTTTTACAATAGTCCATTATTATTGCGTTGGCTGAAGAGACAGAAGACTGACTGTTACGGGACTTTACGGACTAACAGGGAATTTGTTCCCGACTCAGTGAAGACTCTGACAAAAACAGAATTACGACAAGGTGAAGTTGTGGCCACATACTGTTCTGATTTGTCAGTTCTAATATGGCGAGATGCTAACATTGTTAGTATGATCTCAACATATCATAACCTTCAAATCGGGACAAGTGACAAATACAACAAACGGACTTACAAACCAAGCATTGTACTCGACTATAACAAACACATGGGAGGCGTAGACAGAAAGGATCAATTGTTGTCCGCTCATCCATTAGAACGTGTGAGGAACAGAGTTTGGTACAAGAAACTCTTCCGTCGGTTATTTAATTCGGCTATTTTGAACTGCTTTGTGATATTTTCCAGTTTTCACCGGAAAATATCTTTTTTTGCTCTGCACTCAGCTTTTGACGTACGGAGATATTGATATCAAAAAAAAAGCTCATTTAATGTAGTTTGAGTAGACATATGTAAAATTTACATAAACTGCAATATAAGTGAATAAAACTTAGTACAAAAAGAAAGTTTATTGTAAATCAACTAATAATTTTCAAGTTCTATTTTTTTGGGTGCTTTGAATTACTTATCTGAATTAAGTTTTAATATATACAAATTCTACGTTTTATAAGCTATTCCTACATATTTTTTATTTTAATATAGCTTCAGTAGTTTATTAGTTATCGCACTTTTTTTAAGAAAGGTAGCAGGCGCTCGTATCGTCTAATTCGTCTATCCATAAATCAGGCGCGCGGTCGGACAAGGCTACAGCGGCCGCGCGCGCCGGACGTTCAAGTCGTTAGCTGATTATCGATCTGAGTTGGCAGATACACTGTGTAACTTTCAGAAAAATGAACCTGTGAAACTGAGGAAGGCTATCAAGCTATAACATAGAAAAAGAGTTAGAAGCCAGTGTTGCCAAGTGCGGCGATATATCGCCATTTAAGCCCCGGATACACTAGGGAACATTTTGTCCCGCAACATGACGCGCCACACAAAATATACGTGACGCTGCAACGTTGCACAGTGTCCCGCAACATGACCCGCAACATTGTACGTGACGCGGGGCATGTTGCTTGCTCCCGCCTCGAGAGCGAGCGCATGTGTCCCGCGTCAGTGTTGCGCCATTTGTCACCGAGTGTAGTCGCGTACGCAACGTGCCTTTAAAATGTCTGTAGTGTGGGGAAATGATACCGTGCTTTTGCTTATAGAGCTTTACGAAAGTCGTGACTTGTCGTGGGATACTTCACACCGTGACTATCGAAATAAAATAAAGAAAAATGATGCATGGGAGGATATTGCCAAGGCGCTTAAATTGTCTAGAAAAGAAATAGAAACCAAAGTTCATTTCATACCCTGCGTACGCAATTTGTCCGAGAAAGGAAGAAAGTGAAATCGTCAAAAACTACTGGTAGTGGACGAGAGGACGTGAAGTCCAGTGCATGGTTTGCGTATGATGCAATGAAATTTTTGCTAAAGGGAGCCACAACGTCTGGAAGCTTGGACACTTTGGACACAAACGCAAGTAAAACTTTTTTATTTATAATTTATTAAAGGATAAGTGCGACACAGAAGAGTACACATACAATAGGTAAGTACACCTTATCACTAAGATAATATTTATTATTATATATACGTATATATTATTTACATAAACTAAGATTTGTACACACCTCACCCACAATACTTCACTTCTAAAAGGATTGACGTTGTTCAGTAACATTAAAAGAAAAAATATAGTACAATACTATAGTATATTCCATATAAATCTGGATAAAAAGTCACTGACACGACCCTAACCAAGTAACACAGCATAGTTATTATTATTCCATCGTTTGCATACAAACTTAACGATAAATACGAAGCGATACGAGTATCATAATACTTTCGCCAGATGCCAAAGTACGTATCTTAAAAAATTGTGCTTTATGGGTTTATTATTTTCTGTAATAACGTATTAAAACAATTGTCTATGTATATTACGTTTACACAAAGTAGCTTCAACTCCCTGGTCAGTATTTTTCGATTCTGAAAAAAAATCACCATTTACTTGAGATTTACACGTGATATGCAGATATTTTTATTGAAATTATAATTCATTTTATTACTGCATAACATTTATTCCAAAATTATATCAATAATAATAATAAAAAAAGTTTATGTAATAATAAGTTCCAAAAAATTTAAATCATAAGATACTCCCTTTCGTTATCGCTTGTTTTTTGGCCAGATGCGCGCAACACATCCGCCATTTTGTTTATCCCTCATTCATTCCGTGTTTGTTGAGCGCTTGCGTTAGACGTCATACTTCGGAGTTTACGTTTCATTGTTTTATTTGTTGGTTATTTGTTATTTATTTTGTTGAAAGTTAGTTGTTATTTTGTTAAACTTGTTGGGCGGCCATGGAGTCGGAGAGCGGTAAAAAACCTCGGCGGCGAAGAATTATTGAACCTCAAGCAGGTGAGTACATACTTAACTTACATGGTATTTTTATAATCTGGTCTGAATAGTTTCTTGGGTTGGCTTTAGTATTCTGCGGCACGAATTCGTGGGTAATTTTGTTACTGATCGCTTACCCGTTGTTTACTTAGTCAGAATATTACTGGTTTATTTTGCCGGAAATGCGTAGTTTTCAAGATATTTCAATTTTAATGTTTGAGGTTAGGTTGCTCGTTACCATATTATTTCAAAAAGTAGGTTACCAGATCAACAAAAGTGACAGAACCGAATCGTTCAACCCCGAATTCTACGTGGTCTTTCCGCTCTTACCCCTAGAGTGTTTATAAAAAAAACGGAGGCGCGGAGGGAGAGCAGCCGCCGCCCGCGGTAAATAAGCACAGGCACCGTACGAGCCGAGCGGCTGAGGCTGGTCGCAGAAGGCGACCAAAAAGCCGAAGCTGCGCAGGCGAGCTAGGTGCCTGTGCTTATTTACGCTGGGGCGAAGGGGCTGCTCTTCCCGAAGCGCCGGAGCAGAACCAGAAAGAAATCTAATGAATATTTGAACAGTTCTTATTTTAAGGAAATATATCTCCAAAAATATATCTGCTTTTGTATTATTTAATTAAATTTAGACAATTTAAGGCCAAGATCAGACCTTTTTGACTGACCTAACCTCAAAATTAAAAAAAAATCATATCTCAAAAAGGGGGGTTTCCGGCATATCCCCCCTTCAGGGAGGGACTCCCCCTCCCCCCTCGCCCCTCCCCCACCCCCCTCCTGCCGCAGGATACCAAAGAATTACTCCATATCTTTCTTTTTTCTTTTACTATTTGATTAAAAATCGATATCATATAATTTTTATACTTTATTCACCAGGTCCATCTTCAGAAAATCCATTGCCATTGTGTTCCCCCGTTAAAAAACGGAAACCAAACACGTTAAGCGTTGGAGAACGAAACATTATTATAAATGTCTTCAAATATGTACAGAATACCTGGCCTCAAGACGAATACCGTTCAAATCCACAAATAGTGGCTAAAACTGCGCAGATGACAGGCGTGAGTAGGAGCTCTATATATACAGTAGTCAAGGATTATAGAGAAACACACAGAGTTGAACCAAAGGATAGTACAAGAAAAAGAATTTCAACATGGGAAAAGCTGGATAATTTTACAAAATCAGCCATTATGCAAAAAGTGCACACTTTTTTTCGGGAGGGCCAGCTACCGAACCTGAAAAAAATTTGCAAGCAGTAAATGATGATGACATGTTACCAACCTTCAGCAGGATCACTCTTTGGCGTGTTCTCAAAAAATTGAAATTGAAATTTATGACTAGAGACAGAAAAAGTCACCTAATTGACAGACCAGAAATAGCTTTGTGGAGGGTCAAATATTTAAAAGAAATTGAAAAATTTCGAGAGGAAGACCGCCGTATTTTTTATCTTGATGAGACTTGGGTAAATGCAGGTAATTAGTCAATCATAAGTTATCATCCCTCTTCCGTTTTTGATTATTAAATTTGCCCATATCAACAACTCTGTTTTATTATTTCAGGTCACACTGTATCAAAAACCTGGAATGATAGGGGAGAGTTGGCTATATTGTACCGGCAGATTAATTGTACCCCCCGCATATTTTCTACCAACCGTAGTATTTTTTTAATCTGGCAATACTACTTTACAGTTGGCATCCCTCAGGAAGCCATGACAGTTTGCAAAATCGCTGCGGTTCAGTTTCTGTTAGTTATAAAATAAAAACAATTTTCGTTGTTCTTCTTCTAATATTTTGGCTGGAATCGCTAAGGTTTAACACACAAACAGAAAGCTTTTAAAAATTCACTATTGAAATACACGGATCACTAGTTAATTGCTTTTTTTTCTGTAATAATTAATTTGCACGATCATTTAAGGTTATGATATGACAAACTGTTTTTTTGAAATGTGGGTTGTTTCGTTAATTGTACCGAGTCATAGTTTCTAAATTGTACCGGTACAATTTAACGAACTATATCTAATATTATGTTTTGAAATTATCAAAAGTATTTTTTGATCGTGAATATTATTACGTAAATGGTTTTAAAGGAAAGGAGGTTGTTGAGGAGGAAGATTGTGATTTTTTTTTCTGTAAAGTAACTTTTGTAACTTAGTTCAAGTAACTTTTTTATTATAGGTTTGTTCTTTTGTAGGTATTTGTAATCAGAGAACTGTGATTTACTATATATGAAAAAAACATGTTTTTGCCAAAGTAACTTATTGATTTTTTAAGATGATTCGAAAATATTAGAAACCTTACACTGGTTCCTAAATCGTACCATTATCTAATTAGGTTAAGATTTCATTTTGTAGCTTTGCATCTTTAACCTGTTGAAGGCCGGAACAGGGATCCATGCAACCTCCGTCAACTGCCGCGGCGCGGATCAATGCCCTGCCTCCCTCCCCGTTGTTTTATGATAATTTTGTCTTTAAAATGATAGTAATAGGGTTTATAATCGCTTGTATGTGATTTAGAATGAATTTTTGAACCATAGACATCAATCGGTCATTCAATTTACCACTCTGTTCGGTCACAGCGACCATTCAAAATTTGGATATAGGTCTGCATGCAGTCTGCACTAACCGCCAAATTGTTCGTGCTATTTCTGAGTGAAAAACTTTGAAAAAGGTAAGTGAATTGTTTTATTTATTGTTATTTACCATATTTAGAACTTATATAATACAACAAAACCATTCATATGTGTCTGTTTTTCCGAAAATTCTTCATTCTAAACTTTGGTTCGAGTAACGGTTACGATAGCATTTCTTTCTTGATTGTTTTCTTGGCAATTTAGTACTGTATATGTCTATAAAAACATGTTATTTTCATGGAATGTTTATTGGCTCATAAATAATAATAAGTTTTATTTGTAATTCCTTATGATTTTGTAGTAAATGTTGTTTTTGTAAGTCATCTCCAAAAATCTCACTTGCTTTCACGCACACATCCACACAGCCAAAATGGCCGACTTGTGTGTCTACATTGACGTGTTGCTAAGTCCACCATATTGTATGTAGAGCGTGTTCACGAAATGATGCTTTTTCGCTATTTATTATACGGCTCATGATCATTTTTTTTTTATCATGTTGTTGGATTGGTCTCGACGAGTAGTTGGCTTGAGATGGTGATCAGGGTCTGATGATGAAGGTCGAAGGTGGTGACAGTATTCCCGTATGGTGAACGCAGACACGTCATGTTTGGGCTCTTTGGAATGGTCTCGACCAGTAGTTGGCTTGTAGATGGTGATCAGGGTCTGATGATGAAGGTCGAAGGTGGTGACAGCATCTCTCGTATGGTGAACGCAGACACGTCATGTTTGGGCTCTTTGGAATGGTCTCGACGAGTAGTTGGCTTGTAGATGGTGATCAGGGTCTGATGATGAAGGTCGAAGGTGGTGACAGCATCTCTCGTATGGTGAACGCAGACATGTCATGTTTGGGCTCTTTGGAATGGTCTCGACAAAAGCACCAATGCTGATCGCTTAAATCGCATTTATTTTTTGATATTGTTTAACACACTTTCCTTTTAGATAAATAATGGATCTACCACCACCAGCAACGCCGTCTGTTGGGCGGTTCACTTACGCCCTAGAGGTAGAACGGACGCCAGAAGGTTCTCTTCATGTTGGTGAAGCTGCAACGCCAATGGTAGTTGAGAGGAGCGATTCGGGGAGACTAAGAGTAAATACATGAAATTTTTAATAACAATTTCATAACGATATACAGCACTTCGTCACGTTATAACAAACAATATAACTCATTCATGTCTACATTTTACAGCCAGGCGTCCAGATAATTTGGATGTGGTTGGCAACATTCAAATTGTTGAGCCTGACCACCATCAAAACCTGGAATACCCCGTTGAAGAAGAAAGTGGCAATGATGATGACGTAAGTATTCTCTGTCGCTCCGGGGCTCTGACCCATATTGCAGTCAAGAGCAAACCCATGTCATATTAAAAATATTTTTACATACGTAGATAAGGTTTGAATTTGACATAATCGATTTTCTTTTGTTTTTATTAGACAACGTGGAAACCAAAAGAAGGGTAAAGTACTTATTTCTAATTTGAATTTGAATGTTTGTTTGAAAATCTCTGGTGTATGTTTGGGCTATTAAAAATCAGTGTGTTTGTAAGGTACTCTAAGCTACCCTAAAGCTATCTATATCTATATACTATACCTATTACCCGTAATCCTATATAAGCTCGTCGATACTATCAATAAATCAGTATTGAACGAACATTCGATTGTTTTACTTCAATCTCACACCCTTATATGGCGACCCTGCTGCTCCCGTGCAGTGGTCTGCCTCGCGGACGTTGTTTACAGATTCCTTTCCCATATTAGAATACCTACTTCAAGATGAGTTCATACACTTCGTCTAGAACTTTCGCGAGTGACGTACCTACCGATCTTTGTGCCTTTCAATCAACGGATTTTTGTGAGAAACAGCAAGGATGGGAAAACCGCAATCAAAACCCGAAGAAAAGGTCATAATTGCCCAAAACGCCGCTGGGGGGGGCTAACGACGCCGTAGTAGAGCAGCTGTACGCCCATATCAGCACGACGAATGTGGTTCTAGGGGTGATAGCATTGATCATCCTGCTGGTGTTTATTTATTTCGCCTACAAGATCTATAAGAAATGCCATTCTAAATGGATTACTAAAGAGTTAGATCGGAATACTCTAAGGAGAGATTTCTCATTGTATCGCCGTCGCCGCCGTGAGAGAGATGATGAATCAGTGGTTTGAGAACAAAAGGAAAATGGCAATTAAATACATAATACACGGATGACATAAACATATATTGGATCAGAAATACGGCAGGCAGAAATTTTATTTTCAGGTATATTTAGCAGCTCAGAGCATTTCGGCATTTCGGTTTAGCTTCACGGTCGTGCTGTGGACGTTTCCAGATCGTTTCCAATAGGTAAAGTAAAGACAGTATGTACCAGCGAGTGTCGTCTGTTACTACTGCGTTTGTTTTCTCGTGAACTGTTCCAGTGATAAAAAAAAAAAGACAGTACCAGTAATTTACGTCTAAAATAAGAAGTGAAAAAAAAAAAAAAAGGGTGATGCGTAAAAGTGTGCGTTGCATTGTGTATTCGGCTCAATAAGTGCGTAAAAAGTGTGTGCGTAATTCAAAATCTTGATCCACGCCTTACGGGAAACAATGAACATTTCGGTCGGATTTCCAATTTGGTAAAGTAAATTGACTGTATTTTTTTTTTTCATTTGACGGAGCGTTACGTCGGTAATTAGAATAAAGTTATATTTTATTTTGCTATTAGATTAAGCAATTAACTAATATTGATCTGATTACTATAAAAAATTAGAGAGGTAGATAACTTGTATTTTATGAATTTACAAATATGCTATGGCTAAGAAGATAGAATTATTATATAAAGAGTTACATAAAATAAAAGAATATTTAAGTAAAATTGGACCTATCAGAAGGACAGGTGATATTGTTAATAAAAAACTAGAGGAAACAGAAAATATTGTAAAGCGATATAATTTGCAATTAAACGAAATAGAAGAAAGTAAAGATAAGTTGTCTCAGAGTGAATTGTTACAAATAAATAATTTATGCCGTCAGTTTGATGAGCTCTACGAAAAATTTTTAGATTTGTGTAAACAAGAAGACAATATGGCTAAATTTGACTTGAAAGTTGCCCTAAGTTTATTGCCAGTTTCAAACGACGATGAGCAGAGTATTAAACAATTAATAGACGGAATCGAATATTATAAAGACGAGATCGATACTGACTCGCATAAACAATTAATAAACTTTGTTCTTAAAAGTAGACTTTCGCAAGCCGCTAAACTTAAGCTTTCTACAAGCTACCCTAATATTGACGCGTTATTGACAGATTTGAAATTACAGCTTTTACCCAAAAAATCAGCTACGGCTATTCAGCGACGACTCCAAACTTTCCATCAAAATAATTTGTCGATTAACGAGTATGGGAAACAGTTAACTGAAATGTTCACGGATCTTACGATATCTCAATCAGAAGGCAAAACACAAAGTTACGCTGTTCTGAAACCTCTTAATGAGAAACAGGCGATCAAATGTTTTGCCGACGGGTTGAGAAATCGTAGGTTAAGTACAATTATTTCAGCCCGAAATTACAGCTCCTTGAAGGACGCTGTACAAGCTGCCATCGACGAGGACGTGACGTCATCTTCAACATCAGTGGATTTCATGACTATGAGACATAATAATATCTATGGATTTAATTCTAGGAACTACAGAGGTCGTGGACGTAGAGGATATTCATTTTCAGCTAGCCGAGGTAACATACAGCCAAGAGGTAATTATCAAGGACAAACAGGAGCCAACCACTATGGACAACCGAGAGGCTACCACCGCGGGCAGTCACGAGGCACAGGTCGTGGCTGGAGAGGTCACCGAGGTACTGAGCGACTGACCTCAAGGACATTTACCAGTAACAGGGGTAAGTTTAACCCTCGTGGACAGCACATACATACTTTTACTGATTTTATTCCTGAAAATCAGAACGAGTTTTTTCGAGACTAACTTAACGCTTTGTTCGGGTAAAAGTGATTGTTGTATAAATTTAAAAGGCACAAATAATTATTCATACAATTGGTTAGTTGACACCGGCGCGAGCATCTCAGCCATAAAACATAAACATGTACAGCAACAAAATATTCCTATCCATAAACAGAACATCACAGTAAATGGAGTTGGGGGCAAAGTTCAGTCGATTGGATATGTCTTTATAAAATTACGATATAGAAATCAAATTTTGAGTCACAAATTTTTTGTCTTTAGTACCCTGCCTTGTAATACAAGTGGTATAATTGGGCGAGATTTTATGGATAAATTCAAATCAATTATAAACTTTCGAAATAATACTCTATTATTGTGGAATAATAATTTGTGCTTTAAATTGCCTTTGTACAGAGAGAAAAAACATTTTCGTATACCTGCAAGGTCAGAGTCTATACATTACATACAAACAGAAATTACTGAACCGATTGTTATTTGTTCATCTGAATTACAAGATGGAGTTTTCATTGCTAACGCCTTAGTTCAGCCAAAAGATGGGAAATTCCCTGTAAAAATACTTAATGCTACTGAATGCGATTTGAATTTGGAAAAAATTAATCCAATCTTGCACAATGCAAACGATTACGATATTTGCAATTTCAATTCAACATCTAAAAATTCAGACCGAGTTAAAAAATTGTTTTCACTATTGCAATTAAATACATACTTAAATAAAGAAGAACAGATATCCATAGAAAAGTTATGTGCAAAATATTCCGATGTGTTTTACCTTCCTGAAGATAAATTAACAACTACAAAAATTTACCAACATTCTATTAATTTAAAACCGAATATTCAACCAGTGTACACTAAGCCTTATCGGCTACCACACTCACAAAAGTCAGAAGTACAAAATCAAATTAATGATTTATTGCGACAAGGCATCATAGAACCATGTAGTAGCGAGTGGTCTAGTCCTATCCTTCTTGTACCGAAAAAGTCAGACTCAAGTGGGAAAAAGAAATGGCGATTAGTCATAGACTACAGAAAATTAAACAACTGTATACAAGATGACAAATTTCCGCTCCCTAACATCACGGAAATATTAGACTCCTTATCAAATTGCATTTATTTCAGTCACTTAGATTTAAATCAAGGGTTTTATAATGTGGAATTACAAAAGGATAGTAGAAAATACACAGCATTTTGTTCAGACTCTGGTCAATACCGAATGACCCGCATGCCAATGGGTCTCAAAACGAGCCCCAGTTCATTCTCTCGAATGATGACCATCGCTATGACGGGTCTTACATATGAAAAATGTCTAGTGTATCTAGATGACCTAATAGTAATGGGAAGAAATTTAGAAGACCATAATAAAAACTTAATAGATATTTTTGAAAGATTACGTAAAGTCAATTTAAAATTAAACCCCTCTAAATGTACCTTTCTAAAGAAACAAATCTTATATTTGGGTCATATCGTTTCAGGTGAAGGCGTTCTGCCAGATCCGCAAAAAATTGAAATTGTAAAAAATTACCCGACTCCGCAAAGCACAGACGAAGTAAAACGTTTTGTTGCTTTTGCGAATTACTATCGCAGATTTATTCCAAATTTTGCTAATGAGGCCTATCCTTTAAATCAACTTTGTAGAAAAAATGTAAAATTTATTTGGAGTCAAGAATGTCAAAAATCTTTCGAAAAATTAAAAGAACGTATGATCTCACCGCCAATTCTCCAGTACCCAGACTTTTCAAAGAAAAATCAGTTTGTTATCCATACCGATGCGTCAGGATATGCAATCGGAGCCGTTTTATCAAACTCTGACGGGCGTCCAGTTGCATACGCAAGTCGAAGTTTGAATAAAGCCGAACGCAACTACCCAACGATCGAAAAAGAGTTATTGGCAGTCGTATGGGCTATAAAATATTACAGACCGTATATTTTTGGACAAAAATTTAAGGTTATGACAGACCACAGGCCACTTGTTTATTTATTTAGCCTAAAAGACCCTTCAAGTCGCTTATTAAAATTCAGATTAATGCTAGAAGAGTACGATTTTGTTGTTGAATATGTACGTGGCACGGATAACGCGGCTGCAGACGCATTATCTCGTATCACAATACAGGAACTAAAACAACTGCATGAAAGTATATCTGTAATGACGCGCGCGCAATGTCGGAAACTAAACCCCGCACCTTCGGTTGATATGGTTCCTACAGGTACTTGGCCTGATCAACCAAAGATCGTAGAAACTCATATCAAACCAAAGGATGCTGTTGAGCTGAGATTCATTGATAAGTCTAATTTCAATAAATTAAAAAACTCGAATCACGTAGATTGCGAAAATAATATATTTACCTATATCGATAACTCAAAGACTATATTCATAAATCCAGCTGTTCAATCACAACTGACTCGAGCAGCATTTGTGAGAGAGCTGAGATTGTTTTGTGAAAAAATAAATGTAAATGTTGTATATTTTATAAAAAATCAAAATAACCATGTTTTTGTAGAAAAGCTTATGAGCGAAATTAAGAAAACTAAAAACTGGAATGGTCTAACAATTTGTATTTTAAAAGACGTAATACGAGTAAGTAACAAAGACGATATTAAAGTTATTCTCAATGATTTTCATCTCTTGCCCACCAGTGGCCACGCGGGCAAGAGACGAATGCTAAATAATATCAAAAAATATTATTTTTGGCCGAGGATGGAGGTTGATGTTTCAGATTACGTAAAAAAATGTTCTAAGTGCCAAAAACAAAAGTATACAATACAGGTGAAAGAACCCATGGTCATCACCACCACAGCACAATCGGCATTTGAGAAAATATACTTAGATTTGGTGGGACCTTTAGACAGAGATATTAATAACTATAACTATATACTTACACTACAATGTGAATTAACAAAATATGTATGTGCAGTTCCATTAATTACAAAAACAGCAGATGAAGTAGCACGAGCGTTCGTCAACAACTTCATACTTTTGTACGGGATACCCAGCGACATCGCGACAGACAGGGGTGCAGAGTTCATGGCCGAAATACTAAAAGAGGTATGTAAATTATTAAACATACAAAAACTATCTTCCACAGCTTATCACCACCAAAGCATCGGGTCACTCGAAAACTCCCATAAGAGCCTAGGTGCGTATTTACGTATCCACACAGAAGGACGGCCAGACTCGTGGAGCACGTGGCTACCGTTTTGGTGTTTCTCCTACAACACATCAGTGCATTCTTCAACAAAGTACACGCCTTTTGAACTCGTATTCGGTAAAAAATGTAACTTACCCGGGAACCTTACCAAAACCGTAGAACCACTTTACAATTTTGATAGTTATCCTAAAGAACTCAAATACCGCCTACAAGTATCCCTAAACGAAGCTCGAAAAAATCTAATTAATTCCAAATTGGCGAGGAAATTGCACTATGATAATTATACAAACCCAGTAAAATATAAACCTAACGACCAACTTTTGGTAAAGAACGAAACAGGCAATAAACTTACGGATCTTTATTTAGGACCTTATAGAGTGATAAGAGACCTATCGCCTAACGTAGAAATAGAAATTAACGGAAAACCTGATATTGTACATAAAAACAGAACAAAGCCTTATTTCCAAAATATGAGTTTGTTATCAAAATTATAACTAACAATGTCTAATAAAATAATACCCTGTATTTTAAGACCCAGTATCTGTATTGTAAGAACTGATCAAAGTCCAACTTTGTTGCTTTGTCAACTACATTTCTTTGTAAAGTAACGCCAAATGTAATATGAAATTGATTACATGTTATGATTGCTCATGAATGTTATGTCTTAATATAATATGATATGTTATGATTATGAATCACGTATGATTGATTGTTTATGTCATCCGGATAACATTAATTAGGATTGCCGGCATTAGTTATTTAAGTGTATTTTAACCGCATTTAATCAAACTAAAAGAAAATCTATTGTAATATGATTTATTTTAATCGCATTTATTCTCGTACGTATAGACGTTCTGTATGTAAACAAAAAAAAAAAAGCTATTGTAACTTTTTTTTTTTTTTTTACTCCCCCTGGGGAGGTGTAAGGTACTCTAAGCTACCCTAAAGCTATCTATATCTATATACTATACCTATTACCCGTAATCCTATATAAGCTCGTCGATACTATCAATAAATCAGTATTGAACGAACATTCGATTGTTTTACTTCAATCTCACACCCTTATATGTTTTTTGGTGCACTCATGGTGCAAACAGGAAGGTAGCAAAAGTCCAGCCAATAGTTAATTACCTAAATGAAAAGTTCCAAACTGTCTACGCCCCTCGTAGAGAGCTGTCTATTGACGAATCGCTGCTGCTTTGGAAGGGGCGCTTGAGCTGGGTGCAGTGCATCCGGACCAAGGCTGCGCGATTCGGCATCAAGCCATCACCATCACCTATGAGCTCTGCGAGGCGGTGTCCGGGTATATGCTAAACATGATGATATATGCTGGGGCAGGGAGCACAGACCCGCAGGCCGTTTGGGGCTTCACGAGTTCCACCGCCAAAACGGTACTGATGCTGATGTCTGATTATTTAGGCAGAGGCTTCAGTCTGTTTATGGACAATTTTTATAATTCTGTCAGACTAACCCGTTTCCTGAAATCAAAAAAAACTGACGTCGTTGGAGTTCTGAATAGGAGGAGAGTAGACACGCCGCAAGATATCAAAGACATCAATGAGAAAAGGGTACCGCGTGGCACTGCGGTAAGCCGTCACTGTGGTGACGTTTCCGTCACTGCATGGAAAGATATGAAATTAGTCACCACCGTGTCGACTTACCACAATGCAGACCTTTCCGAAGGTCGACGCGCGGGTGAGCCTATAATGAAGCCTGACGTGGTCCACGATTACAATAAATTTATGGGAGGTGTGGACCTCAAGGACCAAAAACTCTCCGGTTATCTTTTAGAAAGAAAGCGGGGGGTTAAATGGTATATAAAGGTCTTTAGGCGTCTACTAAATATAACTATTTTAAATTCATATATTATTCATTGTTCCAACATTGGCCAAGGCAGAAAACTCACCCACCGCGAATTTCGGTACACATTGGCCGCAGAGCTCTGCGAGCAATTTGGCACTGACGGCCGCGTCATGACCATGACGAATCAAAGGGCCGAAAACTCCATTTGTCGGCTAAATAGTTCTCTGCGTCACTATCCAGGGAACATTGAAGTAGAAGGCGAGAGGTCAGGTAAACAAGACCGCTATAAAAGAGGCCGTTGTGTTAGATGTTCTGCTAGAAAAGAGAGAAAGGTGGTAAACACTATGTGTAGAGCGTGCCGTGTGTTCCTTTGCCTTAACCAATGTTGGGAAGATTACCATGAACTTGAAAATATATAAGTAGTACATATATGTATATATATAGTTCATATTATGAATATAGATTTATTATAATTGTGTACCACAACTGGCTTCATTATCGACTTACGAAGGGATGGACTCGGGTGTCAGAGTTTTATTAGGCCTCTTACATGATTCTTGTAACGAACACTATCAAAGACAATGACCGGTACCGACGGCTGAATGTGCTCTCCGAAGCACGATATCTTTTTTCTTACAGACTTTTTTCTGTCATTCAGGTGATTCAGCCTGCTATCCTAATCCTAATCAAACTAGAAACAACAACACAAAGTCATCGTCCCCTCCCCTGGTAAGAATAGCGGCATAGAATAGAGGCAGTTAGTTGGTAAAGTTCCGTGACTGACGTCTACCACCTTGGTTACCCGTGACAACGGGTCCTATAAATGATCCGAAACGACAAGTTTCAGAAATGCACAAAAACTCTTATTGTTGTAGGGAACGCAATTGTATTTCGTAACTTCTTTACTAGAATATATCTTTGTTTGTATTGAATAATTTGTCAACCAGAAAGTCAATAGCCGGGTCCACACCGGACGATCCATCGCGCTCCGATCGCGCGCGGCAGCAGCGCGATCCAAAGATGCAGGCGGTGTGGACGTGCCGCGCGCGATCCATGCGCACGTATTGGAGCGCGCGCTCCCTACCTCGCGCGATCCGTGTACGGTCGGTTTTACATGCCAGCCTCAAAGGTGCCTCAGTTGCGTGATGCGCGCGGTGTGGACGGTTGTGTTGGTTCGCGCGATCCACCTCGCCATGGACATCTCAGAAAGTCGCCGTTTGATATCGCTTTATAAAGAATTTAAATGTTTATGGGATCCCAAAGATTCTAATTACACCAATAGAGGTGTTAGAGATGATGCTTGGCGTCAGATTTCCGAACCGTCGTTTTCTTTTTTGTGATTTTTTGCGCAAGCATTTAAGCAAAATAAAAGTTACTGCTGCAACGGCAAGACGCCGCCGTTGTACGTGTGACTCCATATCGTACAAGAGTTAGACTGGCTGAATCACGGATCGCCTTAGGATCGCTTGGAGCGCATATTTGGGATCGCAAGTTTCCAAGAGTGGATCGGCCTAACACGATCCACGATCCACGCTCCGCGATCCTGGATCGCGGATCGCGGGATCGATGGATCGTCCGGTGTGGACCCGGCTAATAAACATGTCATGTATCTTATCAATAATTTTGAATAAATAATTTCAAGTTAATTACTGTGCGATTTTTGCAACAGTTTTGAGGTAAAAAATATGCTGGTTCGAGTTATGTTGAACTGTATGTGTGATTTTGATATTTTTTTTATTGAGGAAATGCCTATCCGTCTGCAATTGCAAAATAAGATAAAATACACCACCAACCTTGACCATAGAAGTCTACAGATGCGTAGAATCCTCTCGAACATGCACGGCACGCCAGAGTCCTCGTGGTAGGCGGTCAACAGTCACCCAAATTATCTCCAATGCACAGCACGGATCACGTATGGCAGTTTAAGAGTTTATAGGTAGTGGAACGTCCACATTACACAAATAAAATGACTAAACGTTAGTCTATTTCGACTTATTCAATTGGCTTCTGAGTGACACGGTCAGCTCGATCGGCGCGCGTAGAACAAGTGGCGAGGTGGCGTCGTGTCCAATACGACGGTATATGGAGAAAATTGATGGTGCTTAATTTCACCTTACCCACAATATGCAGACAGAATCGAACATACCCCCCACCGAAATCAATGTGATGATTTCCTACATGTATGTAGAGTATGAAAATATATACATATGAAATAAATATGAGGTATTTATAAATGTAGAGTGACTCTACTAGAGTTAAGTAAGAGTAGAGTTGTTTATATAAGAACAGGTAAATATAAAATAGTATAGTATCTTAATATAAGGTCCTTAAATCTAAGATAGATTTCTAATGTAAATTAGTTAACGTAAGGAAGAGGACAAACTTTATTTACTGGTCTCTTGTAGAGTCCATTTTGGGTACGTAGAGTAACGACTCTAACGACGCCATCAACTCCGGGATGTATAGCTTCAACTCTACCCATAGGCCATTGCAGAGGGCGTGTTAAGTTGGATTTAAGAAGTACGACGTCACCAACCTTTAAGTTAGGAGTCGGAGAAAACCATTTAGCTCTCTGTTGGAGAGTGTGTAAATAGTCATCCGACCAACGTTTCCAAAATGACTGAGAAGCCTTCTGAACTGATTGCCAACGTGACAACCTATTCAAAGGAATTTCTTGGACATCGTATTCAGGTACGGCTAATAAGCTCTGACCAATAAGAAAATGACCAGGGGTCAATACATCAAACTCATTTGGATTGTCCGATAATGAACAGAGAGGTCGAGAGTTCATAATTGACTCTATTTTGCAGAATATTGTATAAAGTTCTTCGAACGTAAGAGCTCTATCTCCTACAGAACGGTACAAGTGGTGTTTTGCCGACTTAATACCGGCTTCCCATAATCCGCCCATAGAAGCAGCATTTGGTGGGTTTGTACGCCACTCAACTTGACGCGATGTCAAACCAGTCAAAATTTCATCATGATTGATTTTATTATTGAAAAATGCGGTAACTTCCTTTAAATGTTTTGCGGCAGCTATAAAATTTGTGCCGCAGTCAGAATATAAATAACTGCATAAGCCGCGGCGAGCAACAAAACGATCAAATGCGGCTAAAAAGCACTCACATGATAGGCTAGTTAAAATTTCTAAGTGAACAGCCTTCGTACTAAAGCATATAAAGAGACAGAGGTATGCTTTGTAAGTTTTGGCATTGCGCCGTAAGCTCTCTTTGATTAAAAAAGGACCGCCAAGGTCACAACCAACGTGATTAAATATCTTACCAGGCATTAATCTGGACCCGGGAAGGGATGAGAGAACAGGTTGAATACCTATAGGTTTGAATTTAAAACAATTGGAGCATTTAGACAAGACGGAACGGATTATGCTACGAGCATTAATAATCCAATATTTCTTATTAAGAATCCCCTGTAATGTACGAGGGCCTACATGCAAGTACATTTGATGAAAGTACATGATGAGTAACTTTGTTACATGACATTTTTTTGGGAGTAAAACTGGATGCTTTGCATCAAAAGGGAGATCAGCTTGTAAAATTCTACCCCCCACCCTGAGAAATTCTTCAGAATCGATGAAGGGTGAAAGCTTGCGAAGTGAAGTGACATAGCCCTTTTTCTGCAAAGTTTTCATTTCGACATCAAAGTGATTTATTTGAACAACATGAATAATACTATCATGTGCTCTTTTTAATTCTGTGGACCTCAGTGGACCACAAGTTTTATTTGAATGGGTTACTTTTGATTTGAGATTATGTACAAATCGATGACACCAGGCAAGAACTCGCTGGAGTCTTTTGAAAGAAGAAAACTTTTCGAAAGTTTCTTCGAGGTCATTATTAAAAGTCCTTTTAATTTCAGATGTCGTAAAATTAAAGGAATCAGAGGTAGTTTTAAGTTCTGGAACCTTGTCTTGATTTTTTAAAAAGAATGTGCTAACAGGCCAATTTTCTAGATCATCATATAACCACTTCGGGCCATGAGTCCATACAGTTGCCTGAGCTACGAGCTGCGAAGGCATCAATCCTCGGGAACAAATATCAGCCATGTTATTTTCACTGTTAACATGATACCAACAATGTGGTGGAACTACCTCAGTAATCTTACTTACGCGATTAGCCACGAAAGTTTTTAACTTGTATGGCATCGTTTGGAGCCATGATAAGACGACGCTTGAGTCGCTAAGCGCAATTATATTGAACTTGAAATCATTTATGTTTTGTACGACAAAACTTACTAGATTTGAAAGCAGCACGGCAGCTTCCAATTCAAGTCTAGGAATAGACATAGTTTTTGTGGGAGCAACTTTACACTTGCTTGTTAATAGTCTGACCTTTACGTTGCCTAGTTTGTCGACACTACGGAAATAAAGGCAGGCAGCGTAGCCGCGTGATGACGCATCACAGAATGCGATCAGCTGTACAGTATCGAATGCAGGTATAAGTAAATGACGCTCAATGCGCATCTCCGCTAGGGTTGGCAAGTCGAGAATAAATTTATTCCATCGCTCATATATGCTGTCTGGCAATGAATCATCCCAGCCAAGTCCCAACTTCCAAAGATCTTGCATGATACACTTAGCTACAAAAGTGCAAGGAGCAATAAATCCAATTGGATCGAAAATACTTGCTAACAGCTTGAGTACAGATCTCTTTGTGTTTTTTGTGTCAGACATCCTAAAATTGAAGGCAAATGAATCACATGGGGGCAACCAAGTCAAACCTAAAACTTTGAGAGAAGATGATAACGTATCATCTTGAAAATTAATGCTAGTGATTTGATCATCTTGCATTCTAGAAAGTAGCTCTGGACAGTTACTCGCCCACTTTCTTAAATCAAAACCACCGCTCTTTAAAAGTGATACAAGTGCGTCTTGTATTGCACATGCCTCGTCAAAGGATGAGCAAGACCACAACAAGTCATCAACGTAAAACCCAGACGTGATTATATCAGCAGCTTTAGCTTTATAAATTTCGAAGTTATTTTCATCAAGTTTAGCAAGCTCATCTTGTGCTAGCTGATGTAACGTACGAACAGCTACATAAGGAGCACTCCGCAAACCGTAAGTATTAGTTTTAAGCTCATATGTGCGCACTTCTTCAGTTGGGGAGTCACGCCACAAAATGTGTTGATAAATTCTTTCTGACGGATCAATGAGCACGGCTCGATACATTTTTGACACGTCAGCTGTGAAGCAGAATTCGTGTAACCGAAATTTGGTTATAACTTTTGCTAAGTCTTGATGTAATTTTCTGCCCGTAAATAAAATATCATTTAGTGACAACCCTGAAGTTGTTCTGGCAGAGCCATCAAACACTACGCGTAAGGGCGTGGTAGTGCTGGATGGACGCAACACAAAGTGATGTGGAATTAGGTATTTAGAAGGTTCAATACCTTTGTAAATTTCCATATGGCCTAGGAATTCATATTCCTTCATGAAGTCGCTATAAGCTTGTTTTAAGTCTGGCGAACGTGCCAGGCGGCGTTCAATCTGAGTTAGTCGATTAAAAGCCATATTATATGAGTCACCAAGTGGCTCATGATTAGGTTTCAACAAGATCGGAGAAACGTATCGACCCGTTTCGTCACGATAATGTCGCTCAATAAAAATATTTTCTACCATTTCATCATCTGGACTTAATGGAACTGAGCACGGCACAGATTCCAACTCCCAAAAGGTTTTGAGAGTGTCATTTAGATGATTTTCTTCAATAGTGTACGACACTAATGACGTCATCGACGCTACGGCAGTGTGAGATGTGACGGAAGATGGTACGGCCAGTTTACCGGTTATAACAAAACCGAATACACTGCTGAGTGCAGCAGGTGAATCGTTATCTAAAAACACTTTTTTACCATCATAAATATGAGGGAAAATATCAGCAGCTAAAATTATATCAACTGGTGATTTTTTATAATAATGTGGATCAGCGAGGTGTAACTGTTTATATGCATTTAGCACCCGCTCAGGGATTGGAACAGATGGCTGATCCGTTGTAATCTTTCTGAGAATCACAGCGTCAAAATTAAAAACGGGACCCTCAGTATGTATGGGACGTATAGTACATGACGCCATACCGTGATTTTGTACGGATTTTTCTCCAAGTCCAAAAATATTATACGGACAACTATGCTGCGATAGTCCTAAGCGTTGTAAACAACTCATTGAGATAAAATTTGACTGTGCACAAGAATCAATTAGTACTCTGCACTTTTGATCCTGATTAAACTGATCTTTTACGTATACAATAGCTGTTCCCAGTACCACGGTACTATAGCTAATACACTGCGGATCGCTATCGCTTTGCGCAGTAGGAGTGTTTAATGAGTCAGCCATGCCTACATTGCTAACACTCGCGGGAAGAGGCGCAGGCACAGGCGGCGTGGTAGCAGGCGCGGGGCGCGGGGGCTGTTGCGACTGCAGCGGCAGACCGGTACTGTTATTATTCACGTTATCTACATGCAATAACATGTGATATGAGGTCCTTGACAAATAAAACATTTAAAATTGGATTTACATTGGCTCGCAATGTGATTAGGTTTTAGACAATTGTGGCACAATTTAAGGGCATTAGCACGGCTAATACGTTGCGTGTTTATCAATTTACGAAATTGATCACAACGGAAAATCATATGATTTTCTCCACAATGCGCACAAGTCATTTTAGTACTTATGGATGCAGCATAAGTCACACTTTTATGTATGTTTATTTTGTCGGATTTTAATTGTTTTAAATCCGTTTGTTTTTTATGTAATGACGTAGTATTAGAACCGCTCGAAAAAGACCCTGTATGATTCAGAACTTTCACGTGGTTATTAATAAAAGCAATTAATTCCGAAAATGTCGGAATAGTTTTTTGATCAAGATTTTGTTCAAATAATTTTCGACTTTGTGGATCCAACGCTCTTAAGGCGATGTGACAAAATATGTAGCTACACAAGTCATTTATTTGTAATGCCTGAATAGCTTTGTACGAGTGATCAAACGTCTCAATAAATGAGGTTAAATTAGCAGTTGATTCTTTGTTAAGAGGTGAAAAGTTCAACATTTTATCAAGGTACCCACCGAGCAACATTCGGTTGTCTTGATATTTATCAAGTAAACTTTGCCAAACCAATTCGTAATTAGCGGCAGAAATGGGAAGGCTTTTTACGATATTTAAGGCAGAACCTTTTGTACATGTTAATAAATAATGAAACTTGTCGATTTTTGGTATATTCTTTTGATTGTGTACCAACGAACAAAATGTTTCATAAAACGTATTAAAGTTCTCGATGTCTCCGTCAAACGAAAACAATTCTAACTTAGGCAGGCGCGGTCGGGATTCGAACGTACTACACTCCCCCTTAACACACTCTGCACTAGCAGGTTTAGGTTGCAATTTACGTACATACAATTTTATGTGGAAGTATAAATCATTGAAACTTCTCATGTCTTGCGTTCTACACGAAACGTTTTGATCAGCACTGTACTCTAATTCAAATATATCATATATTAATTTATCAAATGTTTTACGATATTCATCGATTTCCGATGCGCGCACTAAGAAAAGTTCTTTAGTGTCGGCCATCATTGGATTAATTGTCAGATCATAAATGGCTTGCATTTCCTGATAAATGCTTTCTTTTTTACTGATTAATATTTTCAGATTTACTGGAATAGCAGACTCATCATTTTTATCTTTACCCATGATGAACTACTACGATGGAAGGTAGCAAATAAAAATGAGGTTATAAAATATTATTCGAACTTTTTGTAAATAAAATGTGAATTTAATGATTTTATTGAATATTTTAAATATCCAGGATCGAAGGACCAAAAAAGACTGTGCGATTTTTGCAACAGTTTTGAGGTAAAAAATATGCTGGTTCGAGTTATGTTGAACTGTATGTGTGATTTTGATATTTTTTTTATTGAGGAAATGCCTATCCGTCTGCAATTGCAAAATAAGATAAAATACACCACCAACCTTGACCATAGAAGTCTACAGATGCGTAGAATCCTCTCGAACATGCACGGCACGCCAGAGTCCTCGTGGTAGGCGGTCAACAGTCACCCAAATTATCTCCAATGCACAGCACGGATCACGTATGGCAGTTTAAGAGTTTATAGGTAGTGGAACGTCCACATTACACAAATAAAATGACTAAACGTTAGTCTATTTCGACTTATTCAATTGGCTTCTGAGTGACACGGTCAGCTCGATCGGCGCGCGTAGAACAAGTGGCGAGGTGGCGTCGTGTCCAATACGACGGTATATGGAGAAAATTGATGGTGCTTAATTTCACCTTACCCACAATATGCAGACAGAATCGAACAATTACGTATAATCATATCATTGTAAAAGTGACATTTGTTTTGTAACTAGCTGTCAAATTTTGCCATTGAAAATGTTGGTATGCCCAACATTATATAAAAAGTAACTTTTCATTTCAAAATTAAAAATGGTGATATTGATAATGTGTAAATTTTTTTTTTATTCTTTTCCAATAAACATTTTTATAAATAAGTATATTGTTTTTTTTTTATAAGCTGATGTACTATAATAAAAATATATATGAGATTGCTTTATTTTTACCTCATGTCAACATCCTGTATTGTAGACTGGATCCGTGTTCCGGCAAACAAGCGCCCTTACCGACACGCACACTCCTGTATACTGGACTGGATCCATGTCGCGGCAGACGGGCACTATTGCCGATGCACGCACACATGCACAAAACTACCGAAATTGAATGAACTTCATTTTGTCGATATTTATCTATTTAGTAGAATATGACTGTTGTGTATAATATCACACGAAAGCGGGTTTCTTCTACTTGCAACACTGTAATTTCGATAAACCATAGACTATGGATATTGTCAAAATTGGAGCCTAAAGTGAGGTTATAAAAATTCAAGTCATTTCTCGTTTGAGGGCTCATAAATAGTTTATATCAAATTATTATGCATTATTATTATAGTTTACCTAAAGAAGGATATATTTTTAGTATAAATAAGTACTTTTCAACACCTCAGATTGATAAACTTCATGTCCGGGATCGCGAAAAGTTCAGTTTCTCCAAAGTGTAAAATGGCGATATGTGTGTTTTTCCATGCAGTTTTCAAATTAGTATTTTAGACTATATTTTCACTACAGTGTCCAGTTTTTTTATATTAGTGAGATCCTTATGTATTCAACTAAGCAGGAAAATAAATAAAAACGTAGTTCAATTTGTACTTTTTATTCAAAACAGATAAATTACCATTATGTAAAGAAGAGATAGCGGCGAGCATTTTCATCGACGGAAAAGATCATGATGTGCAATATGTATCACACATTCAAGGAAACATCACCATCGAATTCGACCAATGAAATATGTAAAACCGTTGCAGAATCAATGGGTATACACTGGGTTTCTGTTTATAAGATTGTGAAGCAGCAGAGAGAGAATAATGGTGTCTTGAAATCTCCCAAAAAAACAAGGCTCAGATCGTCAATTATAAGCAGACTTGACGATTTCATCAAATGTGCCATACGAATTATAGTGCATAAATTTTTCCTGCGCAAAGAGATACCGACAGTAGACAAAGTTTTAAAAGCGGTAAATGAAGACAACAGTCTTGGAGTTTTCAAAAGAACCACATTATATAAAATATTAAAAAAGATTAGTTTCAAATTTAATAAAAGATGCAGGAACAGTTTTTTGACTGATCGAAACGATATTTTCTTTTGGAGGCGTAATTATCTGAGAGAAATTAAAGAAGCAAGACAAAATAATAGAAAAATTTATTACCTCGATGAAACTTGGGTAAATGAAGGCCACACCACATCAAAGACTTGGGTTGATACAACTGTAACCAGCGCGAGAAATGCATTTATCAGAGGTTTATCTACGGGTCTCAAAAACCCTTCTGGTAAGTTCATTCATATTTCTATGCTCACGTATTTATCTTTACTTCCTAATTTATTTTCAATCGTTTGTTTATTTATTGTACACAGAAAATATAGTTATACATACCTACATAACATAATTATAGTCAAAATATTACAACTTTTAAATTATTTACTTAAGTACCTATTATTTCTTTGTTTATTTTTGGCCCGGTGGCCGCTTTTGTCGGTAAAATAAAATAACGAAATGAAACAATAGGAATAAGTACACCATGCGCACTTGGCGCACCAAAATTTGATTGTTTTGTTGTATTTTTATTTGTTGTATTGTTACAGGAAAAGGCAAACGTCTAATAATAACCCACATTGGCAGTGAAGACGGCTTTGTGAATGGCGGCTTAATGACATTTGAATCAAAGAAACAAGGTGATTACCATCAAGAAATGAACGCCCAATTCTCAAAATTGGTTTTCTGATGTTTTGGACAAATTAGAAGATAATAGTGTTGTTGTGATGGATAATGCCTCGTATCACTCTCGGAAAATTGACGCAGTTCCTACAGCAAAGAATAAAAAGCAAGAGATAATTGATTGGCTTAAAGAAAAAAACATCCCTCTTGGAAATGACACTTTAATTAGAATTAATTTTTGTTTCAGGTGTCTTTCCAAGCAAAATTCTCCGTTAATGTATGGGCTGGAGTAATTGGACGGACGTTGATTGGGCCCCACATTTTACCAGATAATTTAAACGGTGAAAATTATCTGAATTTTCTACAAAACTATCTCCCAACACTCCTGGATGATGCGGAAGTACCCATTTTAAATACGGACAGGCCAATAATTTTCCAACAAGATGGATGTCCAGCTCATTGGACATTGATTGTCAGAGAACATCTTGATAACTGTTTTCCAGGCAGCTGGATAGGTAGAGATGGGCCCATTCCTTGGCCCGCGCGATCGCCCGACCTGACGCCGTTAGATTTTTTTGTCTGGGGACAAAACTGAGATTTCAACAAGAGAAGAACTAATTCAAAGAATAGAAGCAGCTTTCAGAACAATGAAAGAAGAAATGCAGCTTAAAATCACCACGACAGAAGTTAGAAATCGCTGTCGTAAATGTATACGCTGTGGCGGAAGCCATTTTGAACATCAAAATTTAAAAATCAAATAAAAAAACTGTCTTTTTTTTACTCCTTAAAATCGACTTTAACTGGTTCAGGCACCCTAACTTCAAAAATTGTAAAGCTATCTAAGTAAATGATACCTTAAAAAAAAGAGCAATAACTCAGCATGTTTTTAATTTTGAACACCTGTAGCTATTTTATTTATTTTTTAAATGTCAATTAAAATCCATTTTTTTTCTTTTTATTTTAAATAGTCTGAAAGTTTTTTTTAGTAAATACGGTGCTTCGAAATGATTTCATACCATTAAACACACATTAGGCCAATAAAGTAAATTAAAAAAATAGAAATTTTCACTCAATCTTTGCGTTATTAGGGCCCCCGCGCACTAGGCAGCCTGGCTGCGGCAGCCAGTCAAACATATGACGTTGTATGGGAGCCCACGCACTAGGCAGCCACGAAATCTCGGCTGCGGCAGCCAATGAAACGCGCCTATATTAATCTAAGCTCCCATTGCACCAAACCCTACCTCACAAGGTGGCAGATCAGAAATGTAATGTAGTGATAGATACTACCTAAGTACACGGGTATTTAGTAGGTTGCCATCGCATATCCTGGAAGAACATATTTTTTTTTTCGTATTCGTATCCCTATTTTGATCGAAAATTACATCATAAGGTGGCAGATCGAAACTTTGACACATCGAAAGGGACACATTTGTAAGTAAGGATCCACATAGGTTGCCAGCCCAAACCCTGGCAGGTTCCAAGGTCAGCCATGTTTTATGAGCCCCAAAAATGGGGTAAATTACCTCATCAGGTGGCAAGCTAAAACTGATGCGGGTCGATTGCCATGGACGTGCCGTTCACTAATATACAGGGTTGCCTGCCTTCAGCCTGGTAGTTTTTCTGGTCAGCCACCTCAAACAATATATGTGGCAAAATTTTGAAATTCTTGTAATTATACTATGATTCAGGGTATAATGTAATAAAAATCAGGATTTTAAATTAAAGTCGACGTACTAACAGACTTGCGTTATATGTTGTTGAAATAATAGGGTAAATGTACCAGTTTTGGTCATTTGTCATCGGTACCTATATCTTAAATATTCAAAAAAGTGATGTTGCCTTTTACGTTCAGCGTGATATAGTTTAACGGGCATTTTTGTGCTACATAACAATATTTAGGGATTATGTAGAAATAATATGAAATAATGAACCATTAATCAACTTTATTTCAAACTAGCTGTTGCCCGCGACTTCGTTCGCGACTAGTTTTGGGTTTAATGGCGCATTTACATTAATTCGGTTAGACCGTATTCGGCTGCAGGCCGTATTCGGTCACCGACTAATATAAACAGGTATTCGTTTGGCCGTATTCGGTTTGGCCGTATTCGGCCCGTCGCCCGCCGCCCGCAGCCCGCAGCTCAGTTCGAAGAGCGCGAGCCAGTCCGCCGCACGCGCACGATTGTACATAAAATGGCCTCTCGAAAATTAAGTGACTCGGAAATGACGCACTTGGTAGAACTGTATCGGGAAAACGAAGTTCTATGGAATGTTACACATAAGTCTTACAGAAATCGAGACGCTAGAGATAACGCTTATGAAAGAATCAGAGACTCGTTGAATATTACGCCATCACTTTCATTGCAAGACATAAGCAAGAAAATAAAAAAATTTACGGTCTACCTACATAAAAGAAAGAAAAAAAATTGACGCTAGCTTCCGATCCGGTGCCAGTACACAATCTGTTTATAAACCAAAGATGCCGTGGTTTGAAATAGCTGATGGATTTTTGAGGACATATACAAGTAAAAGACATACAAATATGGTAAGCAAGTTTATTAACTTAAATTAACACAGTAATTACATATTATTTATTTATTTATTGAAGACAATTTGTTTGCCAAGAAACAGCGCCAGTATCACTGATAAAATAATCACGTAAAGCATTTCGTTTTTGTCTTGCTTCACTACAGTCCATATTGTTTTCTTCAACAAATGATAGAAAATTAGATCTCCAGGTATTTGAATATTCAAAGTGTGCATGTGTAGAGGATGTTTTACGCAGCCAATTATGAAGACAGCAGCATGTTTTCACGACTTTCTCCGTATTTTTAATATGTAAATTGATATGTTTTCCAAATATTTGAAATCGCGAAGCCAATATGCCAAAGGCGTTTTCGACAACTCTCCGAGCCCTCGATAGTCGATAGTTGTATATCTTTTCAGCAACAGTAAGATTATGACCCGGGTAAGGTTTCATTAAGTATTTTTTGAGTGGGAATGCAGCATCAGCTACGAACACGTATCTTTCAGGAATATTAAGAGCATTGTTATCAATTGCCGTTTTCAAGGGAGAATGATCAAAAACACCGCCGTCTGAATCTCTGCCTTTTGCACCAATGTCGATATACGTAAAACAATAATCGTGATCTACACAAGCTAATAATATTAAACTGTAATTTTTTTTATAATTGAAGAAATCTGACCCAGTGTTTGGTGGCGCCTTAATCACAATATGTTTACCATCAAGAGCTCCAATACAGATTGGAAAATTCCATTTCAATTCGAAACCTTTAGCGATTTTAGGCCAATCTTCTTCTGTTTTCGGGATCTGAAATGAAAAAAATAAAAATTACTTATTTTGACTTACCTATTTAACAACCATTATGATCCAGTACCTAATTTAAATGTTTTATATTTCAGGATGAAAATATTGATCGTGCTTCAACAATCAGCGATACAGGCAGTTTTAAGTACATAAGTACACCTTTTTAAGTACATCACAACATACAACTGATTTTTCTGATGATTCTCGAAACTTACCTCAATTACCTAAACGCAAAAGGAACCATGTGGTGGGAAATAAAGGTAACGAGAACTCTGAAGACGTGATTGCTGTGGCATTGGAGAAATTGGACAACTTAAGAAAAGAAGTTGGAACTATGAAGGATGATGAATATGATATATTTGGCAAATACATTGCGTCTTCGTTGCGACAAATGCCGAAAAAACACTTTATTTCAGCAAAATCAATAATCCAACAAACTATTACAGAATTTGAGTTGAGGATTTTATCTGAGGAATGTACAACATCACATACTACAAGTAATTATCCAGTACATGAATATTTCACACCCAATTATACTACGAGTACTACTATGAGTACTAGTAGCCCAAGTAACATAGCAGTTGAAAACATAGAGCTAAATACAAGCAACGATTCTATCTCAAATGTGATTGGTGTTCTTTCGAACCTAGAAGATTCTCAAAATGTATGATCAATTAGCTTTAAGATCACGTTTCGTAATTTTGAAATTATATTAAGTGTAAAAAAAAAAATTGTTTTACTTACATTAACTACATTATACTAATTACTACATAAACCACTTACCTCGATAAATGACTTTAACGTCTCAGAAATGGCATCGCATACTTCTGGAATAAATAAACTTATAGCACTGTCAGAAACTCTAAAAAAGAACTCAAGACTTTTGTAAGAATCGCCTGTTGCTAAAAAACGTAAAGTTATTTGTAGTTTTATTCTAGGGTTTAAACACTTTCTAAATGCACTGTCTTGTTTTTCTATAATCGGAGATATTTCATTCAGTAACCATTCGAATTGGTTTCTATCTATTCTAAAAAATAATAAAAAATCATCGTCAGTTTTGAATTCATTACACAACAACACTGAAGCTCCTAACAAAGACCGTTGACTTAATAGAGGTGTTATCCACACTCTCTTTTTCTTTGTACTCCTATTTTTCAATTTTTTCCTCAAAACTTCTTGTATTACATCGCACACAGTTAAAAATCCTTCTAACACAAGACTGTTCATGACGATGCTTGCAACCTGACTGTTCAATATACAATCGCCGCATCAATCAAGTAGCCGAATTCGGTTAACCGACCAATGTAAACAATTCAATGTAGGGCGTTTCAGTTAAACCGAATGCGGCCGCCGCCTTCGGTGACCGACCTCAAACCGACCTAATGTAAATGCGCCATCAATGTAGGGCGTTTCAGTTAAACCGAATGCGGCCGCCGCCTTCGGTGACCGACCTCAAACCGACCTAATGTAAATGCGCCATAACAAAGGTAAGTACTACTTTTTTTTGTTTCGCTATTATATACTCGGGCCCTTGTGTTTCTCAAGGACCTGTCCCTCGTTTTTCTCTTTTCCCCTTCATCCCTTGCGTTTCTCGCGTTCCTTGCGTCCCTTTCGTCGTTTGCGTCTCTTTGAAACATGAACTGCTTTAAGGTCATAGCTCATTAGAGCCACCCGGCACCCACCCCGCACCGCCTCGCCTCGTGCGGTTAGTATTCTTTATATGAACTTGTATGGGTATGCGCTCACTACATCAACTCCGTAGCATCACCGCATCGCCTCAGTCGCATGCACTCCACGTGCGGACGGCGGGTGGACCACTCGGTGAAAACATGCAGCTCGCACGCTTGCCTTGCGTTGAATGCGCGCTGCCCGCGAGTGGTTCACGTGAGGACGGTACGTTGGCGATGCGCCGCTCCCTCCCTCCCTTCATTCCCAGCCTTTCTTTCGAACGAGGCGGACGTATCGTTTTTACTTACAAAATGAATAAAGAAAAACTTATCGAAGAAGTTCGTAAATATGATTTATTATATGATCTAAGTGACTCGAAGTACAGTGACAATGTAAAAAAGGAAGAAGCGTGGACAGAAATAAGCAACACCTTAGCGGTACCAGGTATTATTTATGTATTACAAATATTAAATAAAAGATAATACAACAGATTGGTACTTAATTCGGTTGTCCCTTGTTTTGCATAATATTCATTCGGTCTAATTTTAATTTGGTAACATTGCAAGCTAGTAATGGACAAAAAAGATATGTAACCTACAATGTAAATCACATTAACAAGAGACCATATTGTTTCAAACATTGTTATGCGAAACAAGGTACTCCCACATAATTCGTTATTAACTAGACATTCACATATATGTGATGATTAGTGATTCATAAGAAAAGTGATAATACGAGTAAGCAAATTAAGTATTCCATGGAAGCTGTCCAACCGATGATTTGAAATAAGCAGCAAACGAATCACGTACGTTAAAAGCAGTACTGTTTCCACCAATGTGACGTAGATCATTGAACGCCTCCTGATGTAGGTTATGATGCGCTGGCCTGGGACTGGGATAGTACTGTTCGTTACTTTCGATATTATAAGTTCGCATTACATTATGCAATATACATGTTGTCAAAACAACATTATCAACCATGTCTGGATATAAACGAATATTTTTATTGTATATTTCAAACTTTTGGTATAATATTCCGAATGCATCTTCGACTACTTTGCGTGCGCGTGACAGGCGATTGTTAAATTCTTTTTGGTCCTGAGATAGTTGTTGAGAACGAGAATATGGCCTCATTACGTTCTTTTGTAACGGAAAAGCCTCATCCCCCACAAAAACATGTGGAAGTGCTACGTTTGTCCCGGGCAATGCTTTGACATTTGGAATATTGAACCTAGTATTTTGAATTCGTTTTCCAATTTTTGAAGATGCGAAAATACCACCGTCGCTGTTTTTGCCATAAGCACCGATGTCAACAACTGTAAATCTGTATTTATCATCAACTATGGCCAAGAGAACTATCGAAAAATGTTTTTTATAGTTGTAATAGAGCGATCCGCTGTTGGGTGGAGCTATTATATTTATATGCTTGCCATCTATGGCACCAATGCAGTTTAGGAAATTCCACCTGTCATTAAACCCTTCCGCAATTTTTTCCCAATCTTCAGCAGTAGGCGTTGGCATATAAACACTCATCATTTTGTCAATAATAGCTTTGCACACTTCCTTAATTATTGACCTAATAGTCGTTTCGCCTAATCTAAAGCTTGTAGATAAATTTCTGACTGAAGCGCCACTCGTCAAATATCTGAAACAAAGAAGTTTTTAATTTTGTATTACACAAAATAGGCTGTAAAAAAGTGAATTGTAGTTAATTGACTATTTTTTTTTTCAGTACAAATGTGCAAGAAAACGTGGTCCAATTTAAGGGAAGCTCATCGTAGGGCTATTAAGAAAAAAACTACCAAAAGTGGTCAAGCAGCAGTCTCTGTTAAAAAATGGCAATACGAGGATGAAATGAATTTTTTGATACCCTTTTATAAAGAAAGAGCAACTGTATCTTCACTACTCAGAGATAGTGATGATACAGAAAGTACTGTCAATGAAGATTCTCAGTTGTCTGCTCCCGATTGCCAATCGGATATTTCAATAATAGAAGATCGTCCAACATTATCTGACTCCTCTACAAAGAAATCCAAGTTTACAAATATAAAAAGGCCAAGGGTACTTGACGAAGACAGATCTTCTGCATCGTCATTGTTAATGAAATATATATTAAAGGAAAAAGATGAAAATAATGAAGATGATATTGACAATTTTTTTTATGGTATAGCTGCAACTGTGAAGAAATTTAATGAATACAACAAAGCAATTATTAAATCTCAAATTTTTAATATTGTTTCGCAAATGGAACTCCGAGAAATCAATGAAAAAGGAAATAATTACTACGGCAGTAATAATTATTCAACTGCAGGACCTTCTCGAAATTATTCAACGCCAGGACCTTCTGGAAATTATTCAACAGCAGGCCCTTTTGGATACAGTACTACAACGAACTATGATACAGAAAGGAATGCCACAGAGGTGAACACACCAGTCTTGTCTGATACTGAAAAAGATTTACCTAATTTTTAAAAATGTGATTAGTAAGTACTTAATTAGTGACAAAATGATGTCAAAATTACGAAAATAAAGGTTGATTTAATATGCTCTTACACTGTTTTACTTATACATACACACAGACATAAATACATATATACCAGTCAAAAACTAAATTGTAATTAAAAAAAATTTGAAGTCGGGTTCAACATTTTTTTAATTACAATTTTTAGTTAGACACATGGATCATACCACGAGCTGAAAAATAAATGTAAAAAAATAACGTAATAACTTAATTTACTTACTTTAAAGTCACAGCCAATTTCTCTTCGGGTGTGATCGCTTCTCTGAATCTTGTGTTTTGCTTTGTTATAGAGTCTTCAATATGAGATAGGATGTTATAAAACACACATTGCGGCATATGATAGTATGAAAAAAAAAATTTCTCGTCGGCTAGCAAATGCCTACGAGCTGTCCAATATTCGCCCTCTTTTTTTCTTTGTTTAAACATTTCGTGCACCCAATAAGCTTTCTTTTTTCTCTTGTGTCTTTCATTTTCTTCTGCATCAAGCGCTACAGCTATGAGTGCCAATTCACGGTTTGTAAAATTCGACATTATGAAGCACACGTGTAGACGTAGTGCCAATAGTTAACAGACTACACGAAAATTTAACCGGTCTCCAGTCGTAGACCACGCGGCGTCCACTGGTTGACGATGCGAGGTCCACTGGTTGACCGCGCGACGTTTATTGGTGATAACACGGTGTCCACCCGTGGACCACCTGTCGACAACGAGTGGACGCCGTGCAACGAGGCGGTGCGGGGTGGGTGCCGGGTGGCTCTAATGAGCTATGACCTTTAATCGGACAGCCGCCCGCGGACGGGGGGTGCAAGGTCAGACCGGTCAACGTACAAAATGTATACGGTGACCATCTAACTTGACCCACCTGATACATTTTGTACGTTGCCTAGTCTAACGTTGTACCCCCAGTCCGCGCCCATCATCATTCGCTTTTGCTTGAAGAATTAACAAACAGACGGACATACACACTTTTGCGTTTATATTTTAAGAGACGAATGCAGCAAAAAAAAATCAATGAAACAAGATCTTAAAAATCCTAACAGTAACGGTCAAAGTCAATGCCGCTTGGAAAGGAGCGAGCGAATGAATACGCATGGCATGCCGTCTTACTCTCACATCGTCGCCGAACCAGCGTTCAAGGCCACTATTTCAAACAAAAGATTTGTTTGTCGGCCGGCAGGCGCAGAGCAGGTAGAAGCGCATCAGTTTTCGTTTGCTTTGCTGACTTGTGATGTGTTAATTTTGTACGTTATAGTGGTACATAAACTCTCAAAATGATTGTGTGTTTTTTATGCAAAAAGACAGAAAAAGTTGTGATATTCTGTGATCAAAAGTTTCAAAAGTGTACAAAGGCAATTCAGATTCGCAATGGTTGAGGCTTGAAGTACGGTGATTTATTATTGACAAAAGACAACAGAAGTGAATATGGGTATCATTTGCAGTGTTATAAAAAAGTTACCGCTTTAAAAAGAAAATACCAAGACTCTGCAGGCTCTGATTTGGTAAGTTTTAGTGGTAGTTCATACAAAATTTTGATGAAATCGCAAGTTTTTTTGTCAGCCCCCATAAGTGCACCCCAACCGTAGTTTTAATAGTTAAAGAAATATTATACTAGGTGTGAGAATTAATTAAAGTAAACAATGAAAGCGCGCGTGGCTTAAGTAGCTCGCCTTCTACAAACCATACCGTAAAAGTACGAATTAACTTGTGACCTGGGCCGATGACGTCATTAAATCTCAAATTAAGTAAGGTGCGCAAAATGATGCGTCGTGGCATTTTTTTTTTATTTAAAACATTTCAAGAATAGGTACTCGAGACGTGTATCCGTAACAAAAATAAATATAATAAATAAATAGCGGGACGCGGCGGGGCATGTTCGGGAAGGAGGTCGCATTCCAGCGGAGTCTCAAGTGTACGGTTTGTAATGCTCCGTGTGGTACTTTCGATATCCCCGGCTTCGAGTCAAGTTTACCGACGCCGCGCCGCTGCCGCCCAAATAATATTTTCACGTACATGTTTAATATTTCAGCCTTCCAGCTCAGTGATACCACCGGAAAAACAGAAAATGTTGGAAACACCTATTGACGACACACTGGACCCGAAGTCCCTGAGCTGTAGTGTTGATGATCCGAAGGTAATAATAATATGTATATATTTTTTAATTATTTGCGGCATAAGGAAATAAGATATAAAAGTTCATTATTATTTTTTAAGTGTGTAACTAGTACAACCAAATAATAATTACACGTATACTTTGGTGGTGCTAGTTACACATTAAAAAAATATATTGAACTTTTTTTTCTTATTTCGCTTACATTATTCCAAAAATATTAAAAAAAAATATATGTAAAAATGAATCATTAGAAATATAAATTATTTTGTGGTTGTTGGTGGTATATTTTTTTTATCTTCTACAAATACATATGAATATTTCAGCCTTCCAGCTCAGTGATACCTGCACCGGAAAAACAGACAATGTTCGAAACACCTATTGACGACACACTGGACCCTAAGTCCCTGAGCGGTAGTGTTGAGGATCCGATGGCCAAGGTAATAATAATATACGTGGGACACTCAGAAAGATTTGCGACACTAAAAAAAATTGTTCTACAGGTACATATATTTTTATTAAATCTTTTCAAAGAACTCTCCACCAGCCTCTATACAAAGATTTATGCGTCTGAACCAGTTTTCAAAACACTTTTTCCAGTCCGCCGTAAACACCTCGTTTACAGCCTGCTCGAACGCAGCCAGCGCATCTTCCGGCGACGAAAATTATATCCCCTTGAACTGATTTTTTATTTTTGGAAATAAAAAGAAGTCACACGGTGCTAGATCAGGGCTGTAAGGAGGGTGACCCAGGAGTTTGACTGGTGTGCTGTCCAGGAAGTCCCTCGTTTTGAGCGCGGTGTGTGCAGGCGCATTGTCGTGGTGGAGCAGTAGTCCGCGGAGCCCTGTGTTTGGTCGCTTGTTGCTCACAACAGAAAAAACTTCTGGTAAACATTTGGTAGTATACCATTCGGCGTTAATGCTTCTTTGATCTCGTAAGGGAATTGAGGCCAAGTGGCCAGTCAAATTAAAAAAGCTGGCGATCAAAATCTTCCCCCCGCTTCGAGATCGCTTCACTTTGGTAGGCGTTGGTTCATTTTGAAACACCCAAACTGTCGACTGGCGCTTGGTTTCTGGATCGTATTGATAAATCCAGGACTCATCACCTGTTACGATGTCGTAAACACGCCGAGACGAGCCTGCTTCAAATTTGTTCAGCATATCACGGCACCATTCCACCCGGGCCTGCTTCTGAGCGTCGGTGAGGTAGTGCGGCACCCAGCGCGATACTATCCTCCTCACGCGAAGATGCCCGTGTAGAATCTCGTGAACGCTAGCCGATCCAATTCTTAATATGTGCTGAATCTCCTGATATGTAATTCGCCTATTATCTTGGATTAAATTTTTCACTGCTAGCACGTTTTCTCCCGTAATAGCCGTCAAAGGGCGACCGCTTCTTTCTTCATCTCCCAAGGTTGGTCGACCGCGCCTAAATTCGTTATACCAACGATACACGGTTGCCTTGGAGGGGCTTTCATCCATAAATGCCATTTGAAGTCTATTGAACGATTCATCCGGTTTCAGGCGACACTTGAAATCGTAAAAAATCATAGCTCTGAAATGTTCCCGGCGCAGATCCATTTTTCAGTAAGACACGATACTTTGAATTGGCTCGCAAAAAATGTGGAGGGAAATTTTGAAAATGGAACACACATATTTTTACTTACAAGTAATCATATTTTCAAAAAAGATTCTAACCGGCCAGTCTGCCATATATAAAAACTATTTATCGCAATACTTTCTGAGTGGCCTGGTATGTCATTTTTTAATTATTTGTGGCATAAGCAAATAAGAAATAAAAGTTCATTATTATTTACTAATGGGTGTTATAAATGGATGTACCTGATTACGACCCAGATGCAACTGACGATAACAATATGGAATTAGAGGTAGGTATCGTATTCGAATGATCTTTTTCTTTTTAAATAAAACCAAACAGGTTTTCAATAAGAAATGTTTGCTGATATTGCATTTTTCGTTACTTTTTTAGGAGTTTGCAGTTAATCAATCTGAATCAATAACGGCGGAGTATCCAGATTTAGCGGAAGAAACCTCTTCAGATCAACAAACTGTAGGACAGTCTTGTATTTTTTGTAAACAGCAGTCTAAACGAGTGGGATCTCGTAGGGAGTTTTTAATAAAAAGTACAGACTATTGTGTAGACATAACAAAAAAAAATGCAACAGAGTTGGAAGATTTTGATTTATGTGTATATTTAGAGAATTGCGAAAATTTCTATTATCACAGAACGTGTATGAAACTTTATGAGAAGAAAAAAACCAAAACACGGGATGTCATTCCTGAACAATCGAATTGGTTTGCCAAAAGAAAAGTACACGCAGAAGCTTATGAAGTTCTGAAGATGTATATTAAACAGGAAATTATAGACAAAGACAAAATTATGTATTTAAACGATTTGCTCTCACGTTACAAAGCAATTTTGTATGAAATTGATGAAGAAAGTTGCTATGGTCAGTCTCAGCTTTCATTTGATAACTATAATTGTCAACATTTAGAAAGCAAAATATTAAAAACATTTGAAGACTCCATCATAATCAGCAGGTCTGACGGTAATCTCAAGAAAAAGATTGTTTATAGTAGGAATATTGACGTCCAGGTTTTGATGAATCAATCTGTGTTTCTAGAGCAGAATAATGACGAAATCGTGCGCAATACTAAAAGTCGAATGCTCTGGTCACCATACACTTTATATGGAGCTGTTCACATTGGCTGAGACGCGATTTTTAGTCTAATACGACTCAAAAAACCATCCGACGGGCCAGCGCCCGTTGTAAGACTAAAAATCGCGTCGAATCGTGCTCGCATAGGTGCCTGCTTGTTGCTGTTCACACTAGTCGTGCATCTAATCGACTCGAGCGCGTTGTTACCTCTCTCCCCGCCCCGCTTCCTAGATCACTACACATTGTTTGCACACTCCATTCGTGTTTTATTCGTCGTGTTGGTTGCGCGCGCGCTGTATTTGTTTGTTGTGTGAAAATGGAGATAGAAATAAAACCCGAAGAACTAATTCCATTAGTTCACGAAAGAGCAGTCCTTTGGGATAAAACTTTAGATGACTACAAAAATAATAATCTGAAACTATTGGCCTGGCGCGAAATTTGTACCATACTAATACCTAATTTTGAAAACATGGAAGAAAAAGAAAGACAACATTTCGGTAAGTGCCAGTAAAGTTTATTAACTATTATACTACATAGTTATGTATTTACAGTTGTATTATTAATTTTTAACTCATTTATATTATGCGTATCGCGCATCAGTTTGCCAAGGCAGCGAACCAATCGGGGAAGTAAAATAGTCTGCAAAGTCCGATCGTATAACATTTGCAATCGGACCACCACGAGGATTATGTACACTCTGTTGTTGTTCTTGTTCTTGTATCGATTGTTCTAGTGCAAGTTGAATATCTTCAAAGTTTAGACCATCCCTTTCTCTTACATAATTATGCAATACTGCACAGGCTTTCACAATATGGATAGCGGTGTCTGGGTGGACATCCAATGGTCGATGCAGTATTCTCCATTTATTAGCTAAAATTCCAAAAGCACACTCAACAAATCTTCTTGCACGGCATAATCGATAATTAAATATTCTTTTCTTATCATCCAAATGATTGCCTCCGAAAGGTCTCATTAAATTTGTCGTCAGGGGGAAAGCTTCATCGCCAACTAGTACATAGGGCATATCCTTTTCGATTGTTTCATGAAGAGGCCTTGGCTTTGGTATGTTTAAACTACCATCATTCAGTTTCTTCCAAAAGGTAGTCTCCTTGAATATGGAAGAATCGCATTCTTTCCCATATGAACCAACACTTATATAAATGAAACGGTATTCTGCATCAACAACAGCTAGTAAAACAAATGAAAAATAACCTTTGTAATTGAAATACATCGAGCCGCTTTGATTTGGTTTCACTACTCTAATATGCTTGCCGTCGACGGCTCCAATACAGTGTGGGAAGTTAGCTTTAATATCAAAACCATTTGCGATGTTTTCCCATTTATTT
Organism: Scrobipalpa costella; assembly: GCA_949820665.1. NCBI lineage: Eukaryota > Metazoa > Arthropoda > Insecta > Lepidoptera > Gelechiidae > Scrobipalpa > Scrobipalpa costella. The sequence continues at coordinate 16,268,201 of OX463315.1, forward strand.
TCATTGTCGGGCAACTTCATAAACTCTTCTTTTAATGTATCCCAGATAATGCAACTCATTTCTTTGATAATTTTACTAACAGTTGATACCCCGACTCTGTAATTGTAGTGCAGCTCTTTGAAGGAACATCCTGACGCACAATATCTGAAAATAATGTTGCAATATAATTTCAGGTAAATTAGTATTGACCAAGTGGACGAACTTACGGAATGTCTGGATCCGAACAAACAAAAATGCCGAAAAAAAATCAGGATCAGGGGCAAAGTCGTCAAAGCCATATGCATATAAACAGCAAATGGATTTTTTGCGTAAAGTTGCTAGACCTAATCCTCCTCAAGAGTCTGTTGCGTCGCGTATATCTCAACCAGGGACAGAAGGCAGTACTCAGTTGTCTGAGAATTCACAACCAAGCACTTCTAAAAGACAAAAGACCATGCCACCAGAGCAACATATAATGGAGTTAGATGTCAAAATGAACGAGTTTTTAGACAGCAGGCTATCACAACAACCTTATCCCCCAATTTTATCATTTTTTAAAGGTATCCTACCCTCTGTTACGTCTTTCGACGATGACGAAATGTTGGAGCTTCAATCAGGTGTATTATCACTGATACAACAAATCAAAAAAAAACGTGAAAACAGACTTTATGCAAATAATTATAATTACACGCGTGATTGCACACGGCGATATTCGACACAGAACTATAATTATTCATCTACCGATTAATCCAGATATTCCTCTCAAAACCAGGCTGTTCTTACCCCACATGGGTCCGGATATGCAACACGTCAAACGTATGAGGAAGGATCGCCTGCATCTACTTGGTCGGAAAGTACTGACTTAAATTTCTCCGATTTTTGAACGCTGTTTACCTACTTAAAATAAACAAGTTAAAATAACTTTTGTTTCAATTTCAATACACGTCAGAAATCACACTACAACTGCTACAATCAGACTACTATACTACAAATACAATCTGAATGTAGCAGTTGTAGTGTGATTCTAAAAAAAAACACTTACCTAAGAAATATCGACAGTCTTTCTTCAGGACAAATGCAGTCTCTAAATATCGTATTCCGATATGTGATGCTCGCAGAAACTCTTGACAGTAGTTCGTTGAAAGTTGCTTGTGACATTCTAAAGTAATTAAAGAATTTTCGTTCGTCATTTTGTAATTCATGTATTAAATTTTTATAATTTCCCAAAGTCGATCTTTCTGTAAGGATTGGGTGCACCCAGTATTTTCTTGGAATTGACTTTTTTTTCAACTTTTTTAATTTTCTTCGTAAGTAGTAGAGCACAACAAGTTCTTCGTCGGCGTCCATCTCGCGAGTTCGCTACGTACCGAATGGCGCGAAACTACGACCTATACGACTCGCGACGCAGTGTGAACAGGTACATCAGACTTTCGACTTTTAGTCATATGCGACTTACGACTAGTGTGAACGGGGTGGAGTTGCGGAAAAAATAAGAGATCAATGTGAACAAGAAACCATAATTGTCACATATGATTTAGCTATTGCGAAAATGGCTCAACAAATCCAAATCGTAGAAAGCCCTACATATGATAAAGTTTTTATCAACTTCGGAGCTTTTCATATTAAATTGGCATTTTTCAAGGCGTTAGGCAAGTATATTGACTACTGTGGCTTAGAAAACATCTTAACGGAATGCGGAATTTTGGCACCTGGATCACTTAATGGATTTCTTGGAGGCACACATTTCAATAGATGCAAAAGAATTCATCCCCTTTTATTTGCAGCGTTGCACTGCCTTCAATTTGAAAGATTTATTCGTGAAACCAGTCTTGAAGTTGATCAGATTGATCCCTTATTGAAGACTTTAACTCTGAATGACACAGAAAATACTACGTTGCCTGAAAATTCGGGATTGCTGAAACAATATATTGAGGAATACATAAAATACAACGCTGACACCTTAAAAGGCAATCATGGTAAAACAGCACAGTACTACAGTCAGTACATGGAGTACGTAAGCACTTATCTTAAAATATCAAGAGCTATTCGCACAAGAGATCTAGATTTGTATATGGGTTCTCTGTTTAGGATGGCTGATTTATTTTTTTGTTTTAACCACCAGAATTATGCGCGGTGGTCAATTAAACATCACAGTGATTTACTGGAGATGCAAAAAACAGCTCCAGAGCTGGTTGAAGAGTTCAAAAGGGGAGCTTTTGGCATCAAATTAAAAGACATAGACTTTTCCCGTTCACCAGTCGATTTGGTTTTGGAACAAACCATCAATGCTAATGCTGGAAACAAGCTGACAGGTCTGATACATCTAACAAACTCAATTGGAGCTCGACAGCGCTGGGCTTTAAGCCATAGTATCAGAACAAAAATAATTACAGAATTGATAGATGATTTAAACATAAACGACAACCATGACATTTCTACAGATCTGAGAAAAAGGAACATTGAAACAAATTCAAAGGCATTCAGTGAATTAGTTAAGACCATAAAAGATCATTTGGATCCATTTAATGAGGAAATGGACAAAGAAGATTTATTCAACATAAGTAGCGGACGAGCTGCAAAACAAGAGACAACAGAATTTCTGCTGAGTGCAAATAAGATTGGTGCTGAACAGAAAATAAAATTTATTGAAGAATGCAATAAAGACAAACATCGTTTTGAGAAACCTATAAAACGAAATAAAATTCTTAAATTTGCGTCAGAAAGTGCAAAGAAAAATCAAACTGACAAATTGTCATCAACGGTGGCGCAAATTAAAATGGAAAGAGATATATATGGAAGGCTCTTAGTTATAGCGCTGGAAAAAAAGATAGATATGGAAGAGATAGTGTCATATCCACTGGCACCCGTGCCACCTGCCTTAGCACAATTTAACGGAGACATGTGTAAAACGGACAAAGCAAAATTGGCAAATCATTTTAAGCCCAAGGTGCAATTCACCAAACCACCCGATGAAGATGTCCTTCTTATAGATGGTTTCTTCTTCCTCAGAAAATTGGGACCTCTACCAGAGACATTCAGAGAAATATCTGAGTTCATTTTGAGAAAAATATGTAGATCGGAAGCAAAGGAGGTCCCCATTTGATTTTCGACAAATACATCGAGCCATCCATCAAAGAAGCAGAACGTAACAAAAGAAACCGTGAAAACACTCCATATCAAATATCAGGTCCAACACAAAAAAGACCACGGGACTTCATGAAACTCTTAACAATGTCAGATTTAAAGAAGCTTTGATTAAGTTCCTTATCAATGACTGGGAACGCGACGAACTGATACCGATTATTGGAACTAAAAAGATATATGTCACAAAAGAAAACTTATGTTTTTCTTTTAAGAGCATACAGAACAAATTGCAGAAAATAGAAGAGACGCAGTACTTCTGCACCCACGAAGAAGCAGACACTCGGCTTATCTTTCATATGTATAAAGTGCAACCTGAATCCAAAGTTCTGGTTAATTGTTCAGACACAGATATCTTGGTAATTATAATAGGAAACATTCACCTACTTACAAATTGTTCACAAATTTGGGTATTTAATACTCACCTTCAATCAGCTTATAGCTGTACGGAATTAGCGCACAAGCTGGGACCTGAGATGTGCAAAGCCTTACCTGCTGCCCACGCCTACACAGGTTGTGATTACACGTCCTCCTTTAAAGGGAAAGGAAAAATTAAAGCTTTTAATTTAATAGAGGCTGACCAAGATTTTAGAAACGTTTTTGCATCTTTAAATAGTCCAGAGGACTATTTCAAAATATTCAAAATAAAGAAAAAATAAAAGTAGTGCAAAAGTTTAAGGTGTGTCCAAACATAAAGCGGCATACGAGCGCGGCTGCCGCGCGCGGCTTGCCGCGCTATGATTGGACGACTGCCGCGCGCGGCAGCCGTGGGCTACCTGCCGCGCGCAACGATCGCCGCGAACAGTGTAGTGTTGGTTCGCCAGTGGTTGTGTGTGGACGGACGTATTTTATCAAATAAAATGGACAATGAAACAGCAATTCGTCTTATTGAAATTTATGGCTCCCATAGTCCATTATGGGATACTAGATGTAAAGAATATCACAATAATAATGTGAGAGAAGATATATGGGATGAAATAGCAAAAACACTCGTACAACCAAAAGCAGCTTTAAAATTGAAAATGAAGAGTCTTTTGAGTTCTTATAGAAGGGAGAGAAACCGAGAAAAAACAAGTAATGTCACCGGTTGTGGTAAGTTTAATTTTATTACATTTTATAACAGTAGGTACTTATTAATAAATCTCTGGCTGTTTACATTTTGTCTATACTGATTCATTATTATCTCTAAACGCCTGGACCGATTTACATGATTAAGACTAATAAAATGGTTTCATACCTAGACCTTTGATTTGACACCATAATCATTAAGATATCTCAATAAATAAAAAATCTAGTTTTCAAGTTACCCTCGTGATTATCCAACATTTATGAAACGAGTAATTAAATTCTTTAATAAGACCAGCTTTTAGCAAGATCAGCTTATGTTTAAGTTATTTTAATGTTCTTTTTTCTGTTGCAGGTAGAAACAAAGCCTATAAATCTAAATGGTTTGCTTATGAAGCATTTAGTTTTTTACATGACAGGAATAACCCTATTGATGCAGTGGTAAGTTTCTTTTATATTTTTACTAGACGACCTGCCGCGGCTCCTGCCCGCGCTGTTTTTTGGGTTTTCCCACAGGAATGAACTTTCCCGGAGTAAAGTATTATACATATAAACCTTCCTCTTCAATTGTTCTATCTATTAAAAAAACCACATCAAAATCCGTTGTGTATTTTTAAAGATTTAAGCATATAAAGGGACATAGGGATAGAAAAAGCGACTTTATCTTATACTATGTAGTGATAGTGATTAGACCATAGCTTTCCGCCAGCGGCTTCGCCCGCGTGGTCTGGTGGTTTCTTATAAATTGTAACCTAATGTTACTCAGTGTAGATATAGCTTTGCAATAGTAAAAAAAAAATCGATCCAGAAGTTTTTGAGTTAAATCTTAACAAACAAAAAAATCTTTCCTCTTTTTAATATTAGTCTAGATTATACATACAGCTCGCATACTACAAAATCTATGGGATGAAATAATGCTGACTGCTGTTTATGAATTTTGGCCATTTATAGGTTATGTAATTATTTAATATCTTTCTTGCCAATCAATTGATCCGTTTGTCATAAAATATCTTGACAAAAAAATACGGATATCAGAAGGAGTGGTATTAAATTGATTTGGAGTAAAATTAGCTGTTTCAATCGTTAAATTATTTGTTTTTTTCAATAAAGAGTCTCTGCGAAGAAAGTTATGCAAGTGAACAGTAGCTAAAACTATCTTTTTGGCTGATTTTGGGCTTAAAATCATTGTACTTCTCAATACTCTAAATTTTGCCGACATGATTCCAAAAGCATTTTCTACTACTCGCCGTGCTCTTGATAGCCTGCCTATAGTTGAAAATCCTTTCTTTTGACCCTTTTGGATGAATTCCTGCAAATGGTGTCATCAAATTTGTGCTTAGTGCAAAAGCTTGATCTCCTAATATTACATATGGTATTTTAGTTATGTAGGGTATTTGTAAAATTTCTGGCGCTGGTACATTAAGTTGATTATTTTCTAGCTTTCGATACAATTCGGAATGTTTATAAACTCCTCCATCTGAAATTCGACCTTGGCTTCCTATGTTTACATACATAAAATTGTAATTTGCGTCTACTAATGCTAATAGCACGATACTAAAGAACTTTTTATAATTAAAATATTCAGTGCCGCTACGAAAAGGAGCTTGAATAGTTATGTGCTTTCCATCTAACGCCCCAATAGTGTGCGGAAAATTCAATTTTTTCTCGAAGTCTTGAGATACTGCTTTCCAATCTTGCTCTGACATTGGTAGCTGAAAAAAAAATTATAGTTTTATTTGTTTTGTTTCAGGATTGTGGTTCACCCTCAGAGCCGGGTAATACAGAACAAACTATTCCGGAACAAGGCATTTCAGGACAAAGCACTTCAGAATCAGGTACTTCGGAACAAGGCACTCGAGACCAAGATACAAATACAAAGAAGCCAAGAAAAGAAATGCGCGCTAACAAGAGGACATACCAAGAGTCAGAGTATGACGCTGAAAATAAAATGATAGAAGAAGCATTAGAAGCAATGCGAAAACAAAATGACAGTAGTAATGATCCTTACGTATCTTTTGGCATGCACGTAGCAGCTGAACTAAGAAAATATAATGCCACTATGTTTACGAGAGTCAAACATTCAATAAATACTATATTATACGAAGCTGATATGGAGCTCCTAAATCAATCATCAACACAAGAATATAACGCTGAAAACAGACGAGGATATTACACTTCACAGTTTACCGATCTTGACTCATCAACTTCTAGTAACATGGGTACTGGCCTTACACAATTGATTCGTGATTTAGACACGGATGTAGATTAATATTGTGAATTAGTTGAGAAAACTATGATTGACGTTATGATGATTGTGTTGTATTTAATTACTACTTTGTTATGACAATAAATAAATAAATAATAAAAAAATTAACAATCAGTAGTTTAAAATATTTCGCTAAATAATGAAAATAATATAAGTCATAAAGTTTATAATAATTTACCTGTATCATGTCCTTAAGAGCTCTGACTATGGCATCGCACACTTCTGGAATTATTGTTGATATTGTTTGCTTTGAGACGTGAAACGTGTATTGTAGACTGGAATAGGAATCTCCTGTAGCCAAATATCGTAACGTTATTGCAAGTCTTTCCTTCGACGTTATTGCCGTTCGCCAGTGAGTATCCATTTTTTTAATAAATGGTTCTACCAATGTATGTATGGTTTCGAATTCTTCCAAAGATAATCTTAAAAACTGTGGCGTTCGGTAGTTGATTTCGTAATAAATCCCTTCCAGATTGTTTGTCCTTTGTTGAAAGAGTGGTCGCATCCAACACTGCCTTTTTTTAATACACTTTCTTTTATTCCTTCTTCTACGTAATTTACGCAACAACAACACAGCAACAACAAACGCGGCCGCTTTCATTGTAGTTTTAAACAGAAATAAAGAGCGCGGCGTGTCTCGGACATGCCGCGCAGTACTGCCGCGCTGGAAGTTTAAACTAGTCGCGCGGCAAATTTGTGTCCCCCGAATGCCGCGCGCGGCAGCCGCGCACCATGCACGCCGTGTTTGGACACACCTCATGCAAATTATGTTCTTCGCAAAAAAGTGACGTGAATCAGGCTAGTTTCGAAATGCTAACAAAAAAATATGGGAATATAACGCAAACATCAAAATTTATGAAAAAAAAAACAAATTTCAACGCTGCCACACTACCGCCATGTTGGAAAAGTTTGAAACAGCATTTATTAAGGACACTGCTCGTGAGCTCAATGTGGCGCAATGCTACAAAACAAACTTGTTTACTATATGATCCTGTTGAATACGGATGGGTTCTACATAATAACAATTATGAGATTTTGTGGTTTGAAGGAGATCCCACTCCATTACATGTCAACGACATTATTAGAATGGATGACAATGAATCAGGTGAATCAGATATTAGTTGTGATTCTTCTTCTGATGAAGAATAACTTTTTCACCACACTACCTATTGTTTGCAATTTTTGCCAATCGATTTCCGTTGGTAAAAGCCGTTTTTGTCATCTAGAGTGTAAGTACTTGTTCACGTTGACACGCGGGCGCGGTGGCGGGCGCGGTCACGAAATATCAAACATATGACGTGATTTTAAGTGTTCACGTTCAAAACGCACGTGCGGTCTAAGTAGCGAGCTAACTAGCGACTGGCGCGTGCGGCGCGCTCGCGGCAATTTCAAGCGCCTGAGACGTTTGTGTGTGTTCATGTCAAACTAGCGGCGACGCGCGCGTTTCACTCGCGACGTCAGGTAAGATCAACCAGTTTGAACTTGTCGCTAGAAACGATAGCACGTATCATGTCATTCAATACAGAAGAATTTATTAGTGCTGTTCAGGCTAGAACTCCTATTTGGCAAAGTAAACACAGTCATCATATGAACAGAAATGTTCTTAATAAACTATGGAAGGAAATTGCTGAATTGTTTCCTGATATGGAGGGTAAGTAAATGAAATAAATATTATTATGCTGGAAATATGATATATTTGCAGGTATTTTAAACTTTTTATTTCTTGAAAACTACAAAAGATACATAATACAAAAGCGACTACGTGTATATTAAACGATTGTTTTCCCAAAAATATTTCGTGAATAAATTCCGAACTTGTTTAGCCCGATTTGATGGATTGTTGTTTCTTCCAGTTGTAGTTTGTCGCCTTTGGTGTCGAGTTGGATTTGTGAACTCATTATCACAATCGTAACCATCTGTATCAATTACAATATTGTGCAATAAGCAAGCGGTTTTTATAATCAGGCGTGCATGTTTAACATCAGTTTCAATAGGTTTTAACAAAACTCGCCATTTATTGCATAAAATTCCAAATGCACACTCCACGGTTTTTCTCGCTCTTGACAATCTATTATTAAAATTTTCTCTCTCTTGATTCAATGTTCTTTGTGGGTATGGACGCATTATATATTCTTTAAGAGGATAAGCTTCATCGGCTAATATAACATATGGAACTGTAATGTTAGAATTAGGTAATGTTCTTGGTTCCGGAATATTAAATTCACCTCTTTCGAGTAACCGGTTCAGGGACGAGGCATTAAATGTACCCCCGTCGCTTTGCTTTCCTCTACCTCCCACTTCAATAGTTAAAAATCTTTTCCTCGCATCAGCCACAGCTTGCAAAACAATAGAAAAATAATGCTTGTAGTTAAAAAATGCCGATCCTGATTTTTTAGGTCGTTTAACCCTACAATGTTTACCGTCCAAACTGCCAATGCAGTTAGGAAAGTGCCACATCTCCCTAAAATCTGAAGCAATATTCATAAGCTGGTCTCCAGATGGCTGTGGCATGTGGACATTCAAATTGTTTTTCCAAATAGCTTTACAGGTACTATAAACAATCTCAGACACAGTACTAACACCCATACGAAAGCTATATGCCAAAGATCGAAATGCCAATCCAGTGGAGAGATATCTGAAACATAATAAAAAATATAATTATAATGTAAAACTTAAATAAATTTACACTAATCATCAACACTAAAGAATATCTCTCTGATTTTACAGAAAAGGCTTTAAGGAAAAAATGGAAGAACATTCGGGACCAATTTATGAAAGAATTTAAGAAAATTCCGGTTTCTCGTTCTGGTGATGCTGGAACAGATCAAAACACTTCAATGTGGCCATATTTTCAAATGATGCTGTTCATAAAAGATGATGTTACCCCAGAAATAAATGAAGGCAATTTAGATGAAACTACTGATGAAAACTGCAATAATAATGATGATGATGAGCGGTCCTCAACTCCCCAATCCATAACTGGTGCATCTTCAAGTACACAATATACGAGCACCAAACGTAAATGTGCACAAGATGTAAGACAGGAATTTATGGATTTGGAGAAGAAAAAGTTGGAATTATTACAACTTAAACTGTCACAAAGCAGCGAAAGACACGAACAAGATTGCGAAGATCTGTTATTTTTTAAAAGTTTGTTGCCGTACATGAAAGAATTATCTCCTATGCAAAAACTACGTGCTAGAAACCAAATTACACAAGTTATTATGGACGAAATGAATAGTGGCATGACGCAGTCTTACCGTGGATATAATACATACGATTATAACCCGAATAATTATGGAAATTAAACTTTGTATAATTGATAACGATAATATTAATTAAATAAAATAATAAAGAGGAACCTTGTTTGAATTTGAATGACTGCAATATGTATCCCGATAAAAAATGATAATTTACTTACTATGAAAATTATTTTTTTTAAACTCACCTTAGAGTTACAAACAGTCTTTCTTCGGGCTTTATGCTTTTATGAAAATTTGTGTCCACTTTTGAAATATCACTCCTTATTGATTCCAGTATGTAATCAAAACAGTTGACACTCATCCTGGTATATCCAAAAAATCTTGAAGGATGTTCTCTTAAATTACCATATAAAGTATGAAATTCACCATACCGTTCTCTTTCTTTATTAATTTCGTGTACGCCAATTCTAACTTTTAGCATCTCCCACTTTAGGTATGAATTTTCGGTTAAAAATAAAAGATCGTGGTCCATATTTACGACCTCTGACAAACGTCACACTCGCGCGAACGCCTGGCGGTTAATGTGAACATGAGCTCGCAACGTTACCCGCGCCCGCACCCGCCCCCGCGCCCGCGTGTACCAACGTGAACGAGCACTAAAAGTGTTTTAAAATTCGAAGGCTTCCGATTCAACATTTACTCAAAGTTTTAAATAAAACCAAAGAGTTGGAAACATGGATGTATTAAGTACTACCGTACAAACATAGTACTTAATACGTCCATGGTTAGGAACAAAAACGTTTTTAAAACAAAAGTTAGGAATGTTCAAAACCTGTCAACCGAAAATACCTGGTTATTCAGAACCGAAAATACCCCCTTTTTAATATATTTTTATTGCAAACACTATAAAATAATGTAATTTTTTATGTTAGTTTGAATAGCTCTAATCGTAATATACAGTAAAAGATAATAAAAGTAATGGTTAACTATACTTAGTGTATCGAAATAAATAAATAAAATGTATGAAGCATTTGTTTTGAACGTACCTTCTCAACAAGGCTGTATGGCTCACTTCCTTTGCCTGCTTATATGAGCGAATTAAAAAACAAAAGGCACTTGAAAGAATCCCGTTGTAGTGTGGTGAAAATTGTTGTGTTTCACTTATGGGTAAAAGTTTTTAGCGTTTCGTGTTTTGAAACCTTCGCGACGCTCAGGGTTCTTTTAAACCACGAGCGAACCTTCGCTAGCTCAGGTTTCAATCTAAGCACTCACGGCAAAAAACACTTTTACCCACATGTAAAACAAATAACTATTTATATTTTTTAGTACCTATAACAAATAAAAATGTGTTTGTATTTTTTTAAATGATTGTACCTTTAATAAAAAATGTTTGTATTTCTTTTATTCTTTTATGTTTGTACGTGCACCTTAAATTAAAAATTAATATGTTGCTAACTGATTCTGTATGTTATTAATGTTTGTACGTGTACCATTGATCATGATGTGTACCTTATGGTGCTCCCACATTGCCGTTAGAAAATGTTTAATAACGTTAGTAAACATTTGTTAGCAAACATTTAATCACAAATGTTAAAATAAATTTTCATGTTAGAAAATGTTTAGTAATGTTAGTAAACATTTTATAACAAAACAAATTATAACAAAATAAAACATGTGTTATCTTTTGTTTGTAAACATTTTATAAGGGTAATGGCGGGATAGGCGGTGCGGTGCGGTGGGGGTTAGAGTACGCAGGTCGCTGCGCGTGGTGTCTCGCTTGTCAGTCCCTTTGTGTCAGCGTGCATCGCTGTGCGTGTGTATTAGTGGTTGCGCGTGCGCCAAGCAATAAAATATGTCCGGTAATTGGAATAACGATGATGTTTACAAACTGATTGAAATGTTTCAAGCAAGAGAAGTACTATGGAACACGATGTCAGAGAGCTACAAAGACCGAAATAAAAAACACGATGCTTGGATGGAAATTGCCAGTGAATTTAATATGGATAAAAAAGTAATTGAAAAAAAGATTCGATCACTCGTAGGTCAATTTAACCGAGAATGTAAATCTAATAAATCTGGTGCAGGAGCTAATGAGTCAAGTAAATGGTTTGCATTTAAAAAACTCATGTTCCTTAAAGGCAAAAATATTCCAAGTTTAACTGTCGATGGAGGGTTGCAGGTGAGTTTTATTTTAACGTCTTTTAATAATATTTAGATGCCCAGTCCAAAAACCCTTCATTTGAAAAATATTCTGCGAATTCTTTTCTTATTTCTTTCCCATCATCTGTCAGGGATTCACATGCTTCAAGTGGTGTTAATTGCTGCTGTTCTAATCTCCATTGTCCATCGATACGTGTACCAGTTACTATGTCATCTCCATCATAGTATTGAGATGGAGCGTAAATCATGCTCGATTCAGTTTTTCTTATAAAATTATGCAGTAGCACGCATGTCATAATTAAAGTAGTAGTTTTTTCTGGATCTAATAATATTGTAGTTCGTAAAACTCTAAATCTGGCTGACAAAATCCCAAATGCGTTCTCTACTGTTCTCCTCGCACGACTCAGTCTATAACTGAAGATTCTTTCCTTAGAATTGCTATCCTGTGGTCCTGGAAAAGGTTTTAATAAGTGTTTTTCTAAAGGGAACGCATCATCTGTTACGAACACATAAGGAACAGGTTTGTTTCTGCCTGGTAGTGAGCTGTCACTGGGTATTTTCAAACTATTGTCGTTAATTTTATTTCGAAATTTTGTGTTTGTGAAAACTCCGCCATCACTTATGCGTCCTTGGCAGCCAATATTCACGTACAGAAAGTTGTATTCTGCGTCCACTATCGCTAAAAGTACAACGCTGTAAAATCCTTTATAGTTGTAATATTCACTGCCGCTATCAATTGGCTTTTGTATGGCTACGTGCTTTCCATCGATACTTCCTAAACAATTTGGGAAATTCCATTTTTCTTCAAATGAATTTGCCACGTGTAGCCACTCTTGAGGTGTTGTTGGTATCTGGAACAAAAATAGAAGATTAAGAAATAGGCGCGAAAAATAAATCTATAACTCGTTATTCTAACAAATTTTATTGGATATTTTTATTAAGTATGAAATATTAATAGGATACACTATAATAGTAATAGAAAAAGAAAATCGCGGTTATAGATTTTTTTACAATTTTAGCTAATTTGACGCGCCTATAACTTGAAATTATCGTTTAATTCTATTCTTTCAGGGTAACGAAGAAAACAGAATTGCTTCAGAAAACACTCTCAGTTTGAACGAAACAGGAAATACTGTCACTGTAAATGAAACTACGGGCACGCCTTTCGCCACCCCAAAACCATTTCGGAAAAGAAAACGGCCTGAAGTAGAAAAAGATACAACACAACAAGAAGCTGTAAATATTTTACAAAGAATGTACGAATCTAGAAACAGCAGGGATGAAAATGACGCATTTGGAGAGTATGTCTCGATGAAACTGAAACAAATAAAAAACAGTCATGCTAAGAATACTGCTCAACATTACATTAACAATATTTTGTACAATGCGTCAATGGGACAATATGATTTTCCAACAACCACAGACCCAACCGCTAGTAGTTCCTGGGGATACAACTCTGAACCAAATCTATCCACTTTTTCGGAAAATAATGCTGACTGTAGCTCGAGAGGATACAACACCGCACCGAGTCCCTCGGCTTCATTTGAAACCAGTTCTTCGGATAACTTCAGGACACATACTCGTACCAGCGCAAGAACACAGAGTCCGTCTAATTTATCGGAATCAAGCCAAGATTCGACCCAATCATTAAACGATTTGTTGGAATCAATCAAAAATTAAAAAATACATGTTTGGTTTGTTAATTATTAAATAAAATATTAGTAAGGTAAGGTAGGTACCTACCTAAAGTATGATTAGATTAGATCATATTAAAAGTAAATAAAAAATAATTAAAAATGTTGTTTGACTTACCTGTATCCTCCTAAGGACGGGCGGACTTTATAAAGTACAAAATAGTTGACGCCATTAAGGCCGAGACTTTTTGAAATCGCCCTACATATAATGGACGGACGTCCTTTACAAAGTCCAAAATACCGACCTTTTTTAAAAACCTCACTACTCACGTGACTTCCTCGTGATCGCTACAGCCAATTAAATGTTTGGATTCTAGTTTGACAAGTTTGGGTTTCCACCAATGATCATAGCCCAAATTTACGCCATCTTTGCAAAATTCATTCTTGTGTGAACAACAATGGCGTCGCGTCAGCAGAGACGTAAGTAAAAAACTAATTATCTTATAGAAAAAACTAGCTTCTTTTGTTATTTTTTTGTTTTATTTCATGTCAGTTTGATAACCTATAGGAACAAAGTAAAATCATGGCATGAAATTAAAAACATGTGTTCATAATAACCCTTTTTAAAAATTTATTCTGTGTGAAGAACGTTCGTCCACAATTAATGTTTTTAAAAAATTCTTACTTTGTTCTGTGGGTATTGCTATATTAATTAAGAACCTGGTTTATTTAATTTTAGGATTAAATGACAACGATATTGCAGACCTTCTAGACGAATCGGACATAGAATTTGCTAGTGACGATGAAGATCCGGACTATGATCCACCTGAAGAGGTGGATAGAGATTGTTCCGATGATGAGAGTAACGAAGAATTATCGGAAGGGGAAGAAAGTGATCACGGATCTTCACCACATAATGGAGGTCATGGCCGCTTCCGGGTCGTTAGCCCAGGAGCTCGTGGTGTTACTAGGTCAAGGGGAAGAGCTCGCACCCGAGGCGGTGTTCGCACTAGAGGAGGTGTTCGCACTAGAGGAGGAGCTCGCACTCGGGGTGGTTCTCGCACGCAAACAGAAGAACGGTCAGGTACTTCTTCTTGGTCTCGCAGAAATTTTGATGTCCCATTGCCGAAACTATCAGAACCGGCATATTTTCCTTCGGTTATTCAAGATTGTTCAGATCTGAATGAGTACATAAAGGAATATATTGACGACGATTTGATAAACTTAATTGTGGAGAAGTCCAATCAAACTGCTATAGTAAGAACAGGCAAACCTTTGCGTCTGACAGCCAAAGAGTGTAAAACATTTATAGGCATTACTTTGCTCATGTCCTGCATTAACTATCCTCACATAAAAATGTACTGGAATCGAAAATACGCCGTTCCTATTATAACTGAGGCAATGTCACGAGATCGCTTTATTCAGTTGCGAAATTCTTTAAAGTTGGTTTTTGACCTCGATATAACACCCCCCATGCGGCAGAATGACAAACTGTGGAAGGTTCGGCCCCTTTTAGAGCGGTTGCTTCAAGGATGCCATGCACAAGTACGAGATCAAAAGATCTCAATCGATGAAATGATCATACCTTTTACAGGTGCATGCCCAATAAGGCAGTACTGCCCAGGAAAACCACATCCAGTTGGATTGAAGGCCTTTGTCCTCGCCAACCCGAATGGATTAGTCTGCGACATATTAGTTTACCAAGGAAAAGGGACACTGCCTGATTCCGAATGTTCACTGGGACTTGGAGAGAATGTGGTGCTAAAACTAACAGAAACTTTAGTACCAGGGCACATAATTTATTGCGACAGATATTTCACAAGTCTAAAACTCATAGATGAGTTAAATCTAAGGGGTTTCAAATGTGCTGGGACGGTAATGAAAAATCGTATTCCAAATTACATAAAAGATCAGCTTGAGAGCGACAAAGACTTGGCTCGCAGAGGTAGAGGAAGTTTTGATGTTTTGGTGCGCGATGACGGTGCTGTTGCGATAACCAAATGGTACGACAATAAACCCGTGAACATGATGTCAAGTATCCATGCTGCGGAGAAAACAGATGAATGCAAACGATATGATAGAAAACTCAAAAGCTACTTGATGGTACAAAGACCAGAAGTTGTCAAAGAGTATAATTCTAACATGGGGGGTGTAGATCTTACAGATAGATTGCTGGCAGTCTGTCCAGCAAGAACACGCACACGAAAATGGACAGTTCGTTTCATAGGGCACATGATTGATCTTGCAATCGTGAATTCTTGGATTAAATATAGATTTGATAATAGAGCACAAGGAAGGCGTAATCACAAAATTCTGCAGTTGAGGGAATTCAAGCTTGAAGTAGCAGAGAGAATGATATTAGAAAACACTTTCATAAGAGAAGAGTTGGATGCAATTGAAAATGAGGAGATCGAAGACGATACCCGAAAAAGAGGAAGGCCGCCTGTAGCACCTTTGCCTCCCGTGGCTAAACGGTTGCATTCCGCAAACCATTTACCCGATATGGGTACACAACAGAAACGCTGCAGGAATAATGGATGTGGAATGAAAACTACAGTTATTTGCATATATTGCAATATGCCCTTGTGCCTTACTCCTAAACGAAATTGTTTCGTGAATTTTCATAGTAACTTATAAGGCTGATGTTTTTTAAATCTGATTTTTTAATTTTAACAGGGTAGGGTGTATTCCCATCTGAAATGTGATTTGATAGTCCATTTAACGTATGTTCCTAAGGATCTCAGTTGGTTAAGTCTAATGTATGCTTTAGTTAATTAAGAAAAATATTCACATTTGTCTAAAATTTTGTTTTTTTATTAGTAATTATGATTATTTTTTTCCAAAAAGATTGTCTGCTTTGTGAAAAACATTTAAAATTAGTCATTAAATGTCTTAAATGCTTAAGTTAATAAGGAAAAGTATTCACTTTTGTTTAAAATGTTGATTTTTTAATAATAATTATGTTTTTTTTGTCTGGATTTTTTAATAATAATTATGTTTTTTTTGTCTGTTTTGTTATAAAGTGTTAATATTAAACACTAACTGTAATTAATATGCTCATTTTTCTAATAAAAAACGTTAATATTCAATAAAAAAAGAGGTTTTCATTATATTTACTGACATGTGACTTTGGCCTAACGTACTTCATAAAGAACAAAACATAGGGCAATGAAAGGTTGATAATAATATTTCTTACACTCTACCAACACACATTTGTTCTGACGAAAATCCGAAAAAAACCATATCTTTAGCACTATTCAAGAAACAAGGTCTCGTCCTTAACGCCATAAACACTTTTGTGCTTTGTAAAGTACGTCCGTCCACAGTGTCAAGTCATTATAACCGGACCTCCGGCCTCAGGAGGGTATATATTCCTTTAAAACCTCATTGAGAGCCTCGCACACTTCTGGTACGATAATAGATATCACTTGGTCTGACAACTTGAACACATTTCCAAGACTTTTATAACTGCTACCAGTTGCCAAAAATCTTAACGTTACCGCAAGTCTTTCCGTCACACTTACAGATTTTCTAAATTTAGTGTCTCGTTTGCCTATTTTTGCCCCAATTAAATTTTGTAGATATTCAAATTCGGAACTGTTCATTCTTATAAAATCTTTTAAGCAACCGTCAATACCCAAATCCTTGAGATAGTCTGTGGCACTATATTTTCCTCTAGCTTTTAGCGTTTGGCGCATCCAATAAGAGCGCTTTTTCTTCTTTTTTAAACAAAAAATAAAAGCTATTCCAATGAGCAAATCTTCTTCCATTTTCGTGTAGACGTCCTCGGCCCTCAGAAGGCGAAACCAAACTGCGAGCCAATACTAGATGTTATAAAATGTTTAAACATTTTCCATCAATGTAGGAGCACTTATAACATGTAACAGTTTCTAACAAAATGCAACAATTGTTAACATTTGTTAGTAAATGTTTTGGTGTTATAAAATGTTTACAAACATTTTCTAACGGCAATGTGGGAGCACCATTAAGGTGCTCCCACACAGCAGTTATATAACGTTATAGAATGTTGCTTAACTTTTGTTGTTCTACTTTTTTTAACAAATTATAACAAAAGTTATAAATTGTTAATAATGTTATAAAACTTAATTCAACAAAATGTTTTACAACTGATTACAACATGTTATAACAAAATATAACTTTTGTTGTATAACATGATCAGAACCTCAGCGGGACGTTAGCGGAAGGGCGCGGGGGGATTGCGCGCGCGTTCGTCTCGTCACGTACGCATTTCGGTTAGTGAAGTGGTGGGTGAAGCACGTATTATATGTGATTTGACAAAATGTCTGGTTTTACTTGGAGTAATGAAAATGTGATCACATTGATTGAACTATTTCAAGAGAGACAAGTCTTGTGGAATACGCAGATGGATGAATACAAGGATCGAAATAAAAAACATGACGCGTGGATGCAAATTGCAGCTGAATTTAATTTAGATAAACAGGCGATTGAAAAAAAAATGCGGTCACTTATAGGCCAATTTCAGAGAGAGTGTAAGAAGCCTAAATCAGGTGCGGGGGCTGACGATATACCTAAATGGTTTGCGTATAAAAAACTTTTATTTTTAAAAGATCGAAATAAGCCAGAAGAAACTGTTGATGGGGGATTGTCGGTGAGTAATAATTTTAACTATGGTTAATAATAGCTAGAAGCCCAATCCAGCAAACCTTGGTGTGAAAAATAATCAGCAAACTCATTTCTTATTACTTTCCCATCTTCTGTCTGTGTTTCAACTGGTTGCAGTGATGTTAACTGCTGTGTATCTGATCTCCATTGTCCGGAAGTATGCGTACCATCTGAATTTTCCTTATCATAATATTGAGGTGGGGCGTAAATAGTGCTTGATTTGGTTTTCCTCAAAAAATTATGTAGAAGCACACATGCCATAATTAAAGTAGTAGTCTTTTGAGGATCTAATAAAATTATACTTCGTAATACTCTAAATCTGGCTGACAAAATTCCAAACGCATTCTCTACCGTTCTTCTTGCGCGGCTCGTTCTATAATTAAATTTTCTCTCTTTAGTATTGTTGTCCTGGGGTCCTGGAAAAGGTTTTAGCAAATGCTTTTCCAACGGAAATGCGTCATCTGTTACAAATACATAAGGAACAGGTTTGGTTCTTCCTGGAAGTGGGCAATCTCTTGGTAAATTCAAATTACCTTCAATTATTTTTTTTCGTAAGAGTGTGTTTGCAAATACTCCGCCATCACTTATACGTCCTTGGCACCCAATATTTACGTATAAAAAATTATATTCTGCGTCAACCAATGCTAAAAGAACAACACTATAAAATCCTTTGTAATTGTAATATTCGCTTCCGCTTCCTATTGGTTTTTGTATGGCTACGTGTTTTCCGTCGATACTTCCCAGGCAATGGGGAAAATTCCACAGATTAAAAAAATTATTTGCAACCTGTAACCATTCTTGAACAGATGTTGGCATCTGAAATAAAATAAAACATATACATTTAAATTGTTTCGTAGTAAACTTCCACACTTTTTTGACGACCTCCGTGGCGTAACGGTTAACACACCGGACTGCTACCTGAGAGGTCCCGGGTTCGATCCCCGGTCAGGTCATGATGAGAAATGATCTTTTTCTGATTGACCTGGGTCTTGGATGTTATTTATATATGTATTTATTATAAGATATTGTATCGTTGAGTTGGTATCCCATAACACAAGTTTCGAACTTACTTTGGGGCCAACACAATCAGTGTGATTTGTCCGTATATATTTATTTATTTATATTTATTTATTTACACTAATCTAGCTTTATTTAATAAATTAGCCATTGATGTGACAAGTATAACAAGAATAATTAAAAATACTACATGAGAAAGGTTCAAATTGTAGGGGCAACGCATGCGCGATAATATTTTTTGAAATTGAAAGCGACAACTGCCAGGTAGTGTAGTACTAGTTAAAGAATCAATTATAATCTCAACTGCTTATTCATTTCAGGTCAACGAAACTCAAAGCGAAAAAGCAATAAGTGACACTAATACTGACTCCGGCGTACCAAATGAGAAGCCGTTCACTGCCCCGAAAACATTTCGTAAAAGATTCAGGCCACAAGTTACAGAAGATAAAACATCAGAGGAAGCTTTGAAACTCTTAAAAGAAATGTATGAGAGTAGACGCGAGAGAGACGAAACTGATATTTTTGGAGAATATGTCGCAAGAAAACTTAAAGAAATTAAAAATGCTCATGCCAGAAATACCGCGCAATATCATATTAATAATATTTTGTTCAGTGCTTCCACGGGAGAATATGATTGGCCAACCAATACGATGGAGAGACCCAGTAATGCTGCTGGTGCTTTCGGATACAACAGTGTACCAAGTCCATCCACTTCTTCGGTTAATATTAGCACTGATAGCAGAGAATATATTAATACACCAAGTCCATCCACTTCATTGGATAAAACTTCAATTACCAACGTCCCACAATTCAGTGAAGATTCTACGCAATCATTTGATGATTTGTTGCAATCAATCCAAAACAAATGATTACTTTGGATCAACATTCGTTTTTCGTTTTCTTGCTATATTTGTCATTAAAAATACTGCCAAATTAAACTTTAGCTTACTTATTGTATTTTGTAAATGTTATTAATGTTAACATTGAAATAAAAGTATTGATTTGTACTTACGTGTAAATATTCTTGTAATCCCTCGACGAGAGCCTCGCATACTTCTGGTATGATCATACTTATAAGTTGGTGTGATATTTTGAACACATCTCCAAGACTACCGTAACTGCAACCGGTTGCTAAAAACCTTAATGTAACTGCTAATCTTTCTGTATAATTTATAGATTTTCTCCAATTAGTATCCTGCTTAGCAATATTCTTTCCGACTAAATTCAGGAGAAATTCAAATTCTGAACTGTTCATTCTTAAAAAATCGTTCAAACAGCCATCAATACCCAAATCCTCCAAATATTTTGTAGCACTGTAATGTTCTCTCGCTTTCAGAGTTCGACGCATCCAGTAAGATCGCCTTTTCTTCTTTTTTTTCAAACAAAAAATAAAAGCCAAACCTATTAGCACTTCCTCCATTATGAGTCACTACCAGCCTTCTCGAAAGACAAACCCAAACTGATTGTTACATAATGTTATATGGTGTTATACAACGTATTCAACCAGTGTGGGAGCGTTTATAACATATAACATTTCTTAACAAGGTGTAGCGTATTGTTACACACTGTTATAAAATGTTATCGTGTTACAAACTGTTTTATAGCGTTATATAACTGCTGTGTGGGAGCACCTTTAAAAAGAATAATATGCAAGTGATTATGCAATTCTATGCATCTTCTTCTAAATGTACATTTTTAAATACTTACCATTAATACTAATACTATTTTTGAATAATTAAGATGTTTGCATGACGTTTCCTATATTTGAAATAAAGTTGATTAATGGTTCATTATTTCATATTATTTCTACATAATCCCTAAATATTGTTATGTAGCACAAAAATGCCCGTTAAACTATATCACGCTGAACGTAAAAGGCAACATCACTTTTTTGAATATTTAAGATATAGGTACCGATGACAAATGACCAAAACTGGTACATTTACCCTATTATTTCAACAACATATAACGCAAGTCTGTTAGTACGTCGACTTTAATTTAAAATCCTGATTTTTATTACATTATACCCTGAATCATAATATAATTACAAGAATTTCAAAATTTTGCCACATATATTGTTTGAGGTGGCTGACCAGAAAAACTACCAGGCTGAAGGCAGGCAACTGTATATTAGTGAACGGCACGTCCATGGCAATCGACCCGCATCAGTTTTAGCTTGCCACCTGATGAGGTAATTTACCCCATTTTTGGGGCTCATAAAACATGGCTGACCTTGGAACCTGCCAGGGTTTGGGCTGGCAACCTATGTGGATCCTTACTTACAAATGTGTCCCTTTCGATGTGTCAACGTTTCGATCTGCCACCTTATGATGTAATTTTCGATCAAAATAGGGATACGAATACGAAAAAAAAAAAATGTTCTTCCAGGATATGCGATGGCAACCTACTAAATACCCGTGTACTTAGGTAGTATCTATCACTACATTACATTTCTGATCTGCCACCTTGTGAGGTAGGGTTTGGTGCAATGGGAGCTTAGACTACTATAGTTTATTCGTTTAAAAATTGTTCTGCCAGGGAACACGTCCTTCTTCACTCATGAAATATTCAGCAAATTTGTTTCTTATTTCCATCCCGCCTCGAGAGCGAGCGCATGTGTCCCGCGTCAGTGTTGCGCCATTTGTCACCGAGTGTAGTCGCGTACGCAACGTGCCTTTAAAATGTCTGTAGTGTGGGGAAATGATACCGTGCTTTTGCTTATAGAGCTTTACGAAAGTCGTGACTTGTTGTGGGATACTTCACACCGCACAGTGTTCCAAAACTCCTTCGGATGCGACATTTTTAACTGACCCCGCAGATTGACGTAGCTAGTTATGCTAATCAATTGACTAAAAGTAACCCCTATTCAAATATGGATAGTTTTCGAGAAAAAAAAATCTAAAGTTCGCTCTTTCGGAGGGGTCAGAAAATTAAAAAAAAATTATATCTTTTTTGTTGTTGGTTTCTCTACAATCATTTATTTTTTGTTATATTCGTCATAAAATTATGAGCTCTTGAAGCTTGTTATAAAATGAAATATCTTAATAGTTTGGATGAAAAAAAATAAAAACCTATTTTCTGTTTTGATTTTTTTTCTCAGGAAGCGTGTTGTTTCCGCACGAATTATTTAATGTTTCTAATTCTTCATCTTAATACCTACCTATGAAAAAAAAAACAGATCGGCAACTTGAGTCTAAGTGAAGGAAATTTGTGATTTTTATTTTGTATAAATGTGCCTGATATATTGGTCATAGCAAAGTTGCCTTGAAATATTTTTCTGTTGCAGTGTCTGAATACAAATTGTATATGTATGCAATTATTTTGTCAAGAGGAGGGATATAATTCTGCATTGCGGATATAATACTGGTCCGTTGTTTTGATTAGAATTAGCTTAATATATATATATAAGTTGAGATGGAACCAGGCAGATATAGCTGTCATTTATTTCGTATCTCTTCCAGAGATCAATAAATCTCCGATGAAGGTCTACGCGTGGCACGGGAAGGGGTCCACCCTCGTTAGGCTTAGGCTAAAACCCCGTGTCAATACACGTAGACTGGAGGAGCGGGGGTGAGGCGTCATGGAGCCGATTAAGACCCATGGCGCTCCCTGCGAAGCTGAGGATAACGCCTCAGCCGGTGCCCTTCCATCTCCGGGGGTATCCGCAAGTATGCTAGGAGACTGTGAAGCTGAGGATCGCGCCTCAGCCGGTGCCCCTCAATCTCCGGGGGTATCCGCAAGTATGCTAGGAGACTGTGAAGCTGAGGATCGCGCCTCAGCCGCTGCCCCTCAATCTCCGGGGGTATCCGCAAGTATGCTAGGAGACTGTGAAGCTGAGGATCGCGCCTCAGCCGGTGCCCCTCAATCTCCGGGGGTATCCGCAAGTATGCTAGGAGACTGTGAAGCTGAGGATCGCGCCTCAGCCGGTGCCCCTCAATCTCCGGGGGTATCTGCAAGTACGCTAGGAGAATTTGAAATGTCTAGCCCCTCTACTTCACCTGGACTTTCACCAGTACCAGTAAATTTACCTATTGGAGAAGTGACACGTTTAGCTGTATACAAAGCTTTTGTTGCAAAAAGCAGAAGTTATGGCAGGGGTCATAGACCAAAACATTTGAGTACCGATGACCGCATAAATATTGTGTCCTCATTACTTAATGACGAATTTAAAAGTACTTTGGAGGAAAATAGAACCAGAACAAACCAAATAATAAGTTCATTTATTTCAAAATGTGAAGACAAGTACAAAGCTGCCGGAAGAAAAAGTCCTGTATTTAAAGAAAAAAATAAAACCTATCTAAAAACACCGTTCATTAATGAACTCAAATCGATTATTTCAAAATCTCATCCGAATCACCCATATTTTTCTTTGACTAAACGCCAGCAATTACGGCACAGGAAAAGGCTACAAGAAATATTGGTAGAGGAGCCACCAGAAAAGCTAATCAAAACGGTATCAGAAACCATTATGTTGCAAAGTGCGGGACCTTCAACATCATCGGAGATGCAAAGTCATATTGGGAAAACTGCGGCTGTAAAGAGTATGGAACATATAATAAGCTCATGTGCTGAAAATCCCGCAAAGGCCATAGAAATTTCGAAGCGAATATCGAACCCACCATCTGACCCTCAACCCTTTTCGCCAGAGGAGGCTCTGGCATTTATAATCGACTCGAAAATTAGTATTGAAACTTACAAATCAATGAGACTAACTCTTAAAAATAGAGGTTATCCAGCCTATCCAACATACCAAAAAGTTTTAAAATACAGACCAAATTGTTATCCACATGATGAACCAGTTGTCACCACAGAAGTCGAAGCAAGTGTTTCTGTACAAGGTATAATTGACCATACTTTCAAAAGAATTGTCCAATGCAGCGAAGAAGTCATAGATGAATACTGTGAAAGAAATAACACTACACATGTAGAGTGCAGTTTTGACTTATCTTGGGGATTTGACGGAAGTACTGGTCAATCGCTCTATAAGCAGAATATCACTCAATCCGAAAGTGACTCAAATATTGATGAAAATAGTTTATTTGCAACAACGATTGTGCCCTTGCGTGTTCTGATCGGAAATCAAGTGATTTGGGCAAACCCAACACCAACCTCATATCGGTTTTGTAGACCAATCAGAATTCAATACCGTAAAGAGACGCGCGAGTTAATTCTTACTGAAAAGGCTAACATTGAAAATCAGATTAACAATCTTGTTCCATCAACTGCTTGCACATCAAAAGTTAACCTTATCACGTCAACGTCCACCCGTTTGTTTTTAGCGATGATTGATGGTAAAATTATTAATATTATCACCAACACAAATTCACAGCTTAAATGCCCAATATGCAATTTAACAGCTTCTAACTTCAACAACATAAACTTGGCCTATTCATTAAATTACGAGTCGTCCACAGCGTTAAATTACGGAATCACGCCACTCCATGCATGGATCCGAGTTCTCGAATTCCTTCTTCATCTCGGGTATAAAAACGACCCTCGAGTTCAGAAATGGAGAATCGCAAAAAACTCAGCTGAAGCGGAAATAGTAAGTTCACGTAAACAAGAGATCCAAGAGTCTATAAGAAAAAGGTTAGGCCTATTAGTCGACGTGGTTAACCCAAATTCCGGGACCACAAATGATGGAAATACGGCTCGCATAGCTTTGAACGATAAAAACAGAGAGACGTTCTCAGAGATTTTAGGATTGGAAAAATGGCTCATCGATGACTTACATACAATTTTGGTTACAATTTCGTGTGGGTTGCCGGTTGATGCTCGCAAATTTGGGGAATTTTGTAAAATCGTTGCAGTCAAATATATTACAGCATACAACTGGCACCCCATGACTGTAACCTTACATAAAATACTTGTCCATGGGAAAGACATTGTAAGAACTTCTATATTGCCAGTTGGTGTTTTATCTGAGCAAGCTGCAGAAACGAGGAATAAAATTTGGCGCAGCGATAGAGAACATCATACAAGAAAGATGAGTCGCCAAAAAACAATTCTGGACTTATTTAACAGGGCCCTAGAGACATCCGATCCTGTGATATCCAGCATTGGATTAAGAAGTCGGATGAAGAAACTGAAAAAACGTCCTTTATCGCGAGAAGTAATATCATTGCTAATGCCTGTTAGTCATGACGATATAACTGATAATGACGAAGAAAATGAAGAGGTAACTGAAATAGATAATATTCAGGACACAATTACCTTGACAAGAGAAATTGATATTTTAGAAGAGGAGGAGAATATGTGATTATTATTAGATATTATTAGATTATTAACAAAAATATAAAACATTTGGACAAGCTCTATAATAAAAACTGTGAAGCAAAATATTTTAAGGCAACTTTGCTATGACCAATATATCAGGCACATTTATACAAAATAAAAATCACAAATTTCCTTCACTTAGACTCAAGTTGCCGATCTGTTTTTTTTTTCATAGGTAGGTATTAAGATGAAGAATTAGAAACATTAAATAATTCGTGCGGAAACAACACGCTTCCTGAGAAAAAAAATCAAAACAGAAAATAGGTTTTTATTTTTTTTCATCCAAACTATTAAGATATTTCATTTTATAACAAGCTTCAAGAGCTCATAATTTTATGACGAATATAACAAAAAATAAATGATTGTAGAGAAACCAACAACAAAAAAGATATAATTTTTTTTTAATTTTCTGACCCCTCCGAAAGAGCGAACTTTAGATTTTTTTTTCTCGAAAACTATCCATATTTGAATAGGGGTTACTTTTAGTCAATTGATTAGCATAACTAGCTACGTCAATCTGCGGGGTCAGTTAAAAATGTCGCATCCGAAGGAGTTTTGGAACACTGTGGTCTGGTTACACATCCTTCCAATCCAGAAAATTCAGAGCTATCACCATTTCAGAGCTGTAAATGAGAGTGAAATTGCAGTGGCACAAACATCTTATTCAGAAAACACTGTTGTGAAGGTTAACAACCACAATGAAAATAGTGACTGGAGCGATGACGACGGGATTCCTCTTTCTGCCTTTGTTGCCGAAAAGGAAGACATTTCTCTTTCTGCCTTTGTTGCGGAAAAGGAAGAAGAGATTGAACTGTTGAATCAACCATCAACATCAGCTGCAGCGACGACAGTTAAAAGAAAATTGCGCTTCAGCGAAGTGTACAGCGATTCCGAGGAAGAGTTACATGAAGTATCTGTAAAAAATATTAAACCCGGAGTGTTTATCCTAGTCAAAATTATTGCAGAGGGCAATAAGAAAACGGAATACAAGTATGCTGCCATTTGCCAGAGTAACGCCAGTGAGGAAGACGGCGAGGTCCGCGTAATATTTTTGAAAATGGTTGACAAAAAAGCAAAATCGTTCATTAGCAACGAGAAAGACGTTTCTGATGTCCCTTTTGAAAATATTATAAAAATTTTACCGGATCCAATACTTCAAAATAGGGGCAACCGCACATATTACAATTTTGATCATAGTCTTGATATTTTTGAGAAATAAACCCTTACATTGAACATTTAATTACATAACGGAAGTTCCTATATAATTTTAGTTTGTTTTATGATTTGAAATGTTTAAGAAATTAAAGATTTTCCATATAATTATGTTTTTGATTCGTACTCGTTACGACCGTTACAGAAGCCTGTTACGACCGTTACAAAAAAATGTCTCCGTAAATATTAAATTATCGCATGATTTTCTTTAATAAATGGTGTAGGTAGTAGGTTATTTATCTGGCTAAAGCTTCGGGTTAATTTTTATTCATAAAACCAAGATAATTCGCAGAGTTTCGAAAAAACGTCGCACTACTCGGAAATGAGCGCCAAAATCAAGTTACGACCGTTACGGTACTTGCGGCCAATTATAACAAAAACTATGAAACTTACAGAAAACTTAAATTATTATTTACTTGGTATAGGCTAAAAGGCCATCATTAAAGTTATAAAATCAATATGCTTCCCTTATAGAACATGATTTAATTGCCAGTTGAAAGTGTACGACCAGTTACGACCGTTACATGAAATGACCCAAAAGCTAATCAGCTTACAGAGCAGTGGGGCCCCATTTTTTAATTTGCCCCAGGGCCCTTGGTTACCTAGCTACGCCACTGAGGCCAACAAGGTGGTTATACAAAATACCCATGCTTTCTTTGGGATATCCGGGAAAAACAACACCATTGGACCAAAAAGGAATGGCCTCCAAGAACTGCACTAACCCCAGGAATCAAAAACGTGCTTAAACAGAGTTTGGTTCCCAGAGAAAAAGTTTTACTGCCACCTTTACACATCAAATTGGGTACAATAAAGCAGTTTGTGAAGGCTTTAAATAAAGATGGAAACGATCGACACGACAAGAAGAATAAACATGGAGACGGTTTTAAATATCTGCGTTCAGTTTTGACATCTTTATCAGAACCTTAGTTAAAATAAGGAATTTTCATCGGCCCTGATACAATAAAATTGATGTCCGAGGAAAAGTTTGATGAAAAATATAATGACATCGAGTTGCAAGCATGGCAGTCATTTTAAAAGTTTTTCACCACTTCCTTAGTGGTGAAAAACTTTTTAGGGAATAATAAAAGCATCGATTATAAAGAAATTGTGGGCAAAATGATTACAAAGGCTATACCCGTGTTTCTATACAAAATTTGCCTTTCTGTCAAATGTTCTAGTAATTTTATTTTTAGATACTCCTTGTAGGCAAAGGTCTATTCCTCAAAGAAGAGCCATGTACACTTGTCAGTTTTCGTAATATGGTGGTTTGTTTTTTTTCACTTTTTATTTTTTTTCTTGAATTCGGTCTTTGCGATTAATTTGATTTTTTGGTAAACTATACTACATAATAAAACCCATCACTACAAAAAATATTGCCTGAAACTTTAGTACAAATATAGGTCAAAATAATGGAAACTATAATTTGATTAATTTTTTTTTTGTGTTCTCGTGTAGCGGCACCTACAGTTTTTATTTCATAAATTGCCCATCCATAGACCTACTACATATATTAAATTCAAATTATTATCTTTGGTACTTCATGCCAAAAACTAACTACAAATAAAATTATTCCTTCCTTGTTTCAATGTTTTTACAGGATTGCTTTAATTACTTGTATGAATGAACGAAATTAAATGTCCCCAAATAGCAAAATAACACATTTATTTCATCACTTATTATTCATTTGGCACAAATAATTTAACTACAAAGTCGTGGTGGTGACAATATAAGTCGCTTAAACTTATATAGGTGTACAGAGCCGAATAGTAATTGCTGAGCCTGCCGCACTTTAAACAGTTTCTCAAAATACGAATACTCTCCACACTTGGTTCGCATACAAAATCCGGAAGCGAGTTCAAAAATAATTCTGTTCCTAGTTTACTGGGTAAATTGAACCCATTAATGATGTCCTCAAAATGAGTCAACTGTAAAAAAAAAACATTAAACAGACACTGTTACATTAATTTCAAACTAGGTAATTCGTAAATATGGCATACGGAACGATAACGTACTTGTTCCAACATTGAAAGTCTTGCGTCTTGTTCCATGATAGTTGTAAATTCATTATTTAATACTTTTGCCATATAATTCATTGTAATATTATATAAACTATTTACTTTTCTTCGCGGATACATATTAATGTAGTACGTCCTTTCGCGTCTTTCGTTTATTTTTGACATTGTGTCATATGACATTTTTGGAAATAAGATTAATAAAGAGGTAAAAATCAACAAAAAGGTTTAATCCATATCACTGTCTTCTTCAATGACGGTTACAAAATCTTTGTTAGTAAATAAATGGCTCAATACTTGAGCAGGTCTCAGAATTTTACTCAAATATCGCCCGTATGCCAAGTAATATATTACTGCGGCTATGTGGGCACAACACCCAAGAGTCCTAAGACCATTTGCACACTCGCAGTAATGTCTTCTAATTGCAGATACTCCACTGCCATTCGGTAAGTAATCGATGAAACAACGATAAGATTTCTTGCTTATGTGTCTTGATTGTACTTGAACCTTAATAATATGTGACAAATCTTTTACAATATGCATATTAAGAATTCCTTCATCGCTCAGCATTTCTGCCAAATACGAAACTGCTATGTCCGGTTATAATGACCGACATGATTCTTTACACCTTCGGTAATGTTCGTTGATTCCCGACGACGTTCGGCACGTGGCTCGTTTTTGTTTTGAATCTCAGTGAGTAATTGACGCTTGAAGGTCACGCATTGCTTTTCGTTTGTTACTGTGAAAAAAATGTCGTCTCAACGACGTAAAGCATTTACAATTGAGGAGAAAGGTGCAATAATATGCAGATTAGAAAATGGAGAATCTAACTCATGTCTCGCAAAAGAATTTGGCGTGGGTCATTCGACAATCTCAATGATTTTTAAAAACAAGAACCGCATTAAGCAATCGTTCAATTCTAATGTTTTAAAACCGAAGAGGCTTCGAAAATCACGACAAGAAAATGTTGATCAAGCATTAATTCAGTGGTTTATAAACATGAGAAACAAAGGAATACCTGTCAGCGGCCCTATGCTACAGGAAAAGGCAAATGGTTTTGCCGCGCGTTTTGGTATTCTCGACTTCAATTGTTCTGCAAGCTGGATCAGTCGTTTTAAAGTTCGACATAACATTGTGGCGGGAAAAATTGTCGGTGAATCTTCGTCTGTTGATCAAAATTCAACAACAAACTGGTTGATATCTGTGTGGCCGAATTTACGAAGACAATTTTCCGATGATGAGATATTTAATGCTGATGAAACTGGACTTTTTTACAAATTAATGCCGGATAAAACTTTAAAATTTAAAGGTGAAAAATGTAGTGGAGGTAAGTTGTCGAAAGATAGAATAACTGTCATGGTAGCAGCGAATATGAGTGGCACAGAGAAGAAGAAATTGCTCATTATTGGAAAGTCACAAAAACCAAGATGTTTTAGAAGTGTCAAATCATTACCTGTCGATTATGCTAACAATCGTAAAGCTTGGATGACGTCAGAACTTTTTGAAAAATGGCTTCGTGATTGGGATCGTGATTTGGTAAAGAAGAAGAAAAAGATTCTATTGCTGGTTGATAATTGCCCGGCGCATCCAAATGTTACTGATTTAAAGTCTATAACACTTGCTTTCCTTCCGCCGAATACAACATCAGTACTACAGCCAATGGATCAGGGAATAATACGATCACTCAAAACGAATTTTAGGAAGAACCTTGTGCTCAAAATGATTAATTGTCTTGATGCTAATGAAAACAACTCTTCTACAAAAATAACGGTGCTAGATGCAATTCTGATGGTTAATGATGCCTGGAATAAAATGTCACAAAGTACCATTCATAACTGTTTCAAACATGCAGGATTCATTGAAAGCCACGACGGTTTACCTATTCAAATATCAGAACATGAATTCGATGAAGAAGATGACATTCCTTTATCTTTGTGGTCACGAAACCTAAATTCAGATTCTTTAGCAGCACCGGAAATGTGGGAAGAATATGTTGACATCGATAGCGCTCTCCTCACATTCGAAGAACCCACTGATGAAAATATCGTACAGAACATAAGTGCTAAGGAACAACTCGAAAGTGATGGGGAAGAGGAAGTCGAGGAAGCACCATTACCTACCGCAGAAGAGGCATTAAAAGCTGCAGAATTATTATCACGATTTGTTCACAGCAATATTGAAAATGATAATTTGACCATAGCCATGTCCTCTATACACAATAGTATTAGAGACTGTTTTTACAATAAAATGAAAAAACAAAAGCAGACAAAAATTACAGATTACTTACAGTAAAAAATACACTTGTATGTGTTATGATGTGCTGATTACGTGCAATTTTGATTTTGATTTAATATGTATGTATACATATTTAATTACTATGTTTCTGTATTAAAATACTTAAGTACATACATATTTACATAAAAAAGATTTTTCATTTCACAAAACGCTTTGTATGACGTCCGCTTATTATGACGTGTTTGTCAATTCCTTTCGATGTCATTATAAACGGACTCTACTGTATGTACCTACAAACATAATTATTTTTCTAGGTTATAAATAATGGTGGTGTACCTAGATGTTGATAAGTATCTCAACAAAGGAGATTATAGCTTATGTCTTCGCGAAGCCAAATGGCCTTGGAAAGAAACACATTTTATAAAATTAAGTACTTGTTTCATATGTAAAAAACGCACGAATTCTAAAATGCCTCGACATTTATGTCTTCGTACTGACAAGAAAAGTACTTTTAAAATGATATTGCACGCTAAACATTTTTGGTGTCAAAACTGTATGTTTGCTATATATGAACATTACATAACCGACGAATGTAACATTTGTGCTGATTTTTAAATAATGAAAATTTAATTATTACAATGAGAAGGTTACTGTTATTTGTTTAAAACTAATAAAAGTTGTCACATAGGATTAGTTTTATTCTCCGACAAAGCAAGACTATGCAAAATGTTGTAAAGGTAATTTATTTACATTTCGACTTCATGTCTTACATTATAATTTTACCTCCCAATTTGCTATGTTATTTTATTTATTTCTAGATGGAATCAAATGAGAGGAATTCTGCACCACCTGAGTGGGAAGCAACTCAACCCTTTTTAGCTATGGGAGTACAGATTTCGCCCCGCGGTTCTTTGTATATGTTACAGTCAAAACTCATAACCAGTCAAAACCACTTTTAACTAAAAAAATCAGGCAAAAGTGGTTTTGACCGATGCTCTTAGTTAAAAACATTTTTGACTGATTTTTGCGGGCAAAAGTGGTTTTAACCGATGCCTTTAGTCAAAAACAGTTTTGACTGGTTTTTTCAGTCAAAAGTGGTTTTGCCTGATTATAATTCAGACTATCGGTCAAAATTCATAAAAAGTTAAGGTAGTCAGTGATAATTACCAGGAAATTCATAAAAAAAAGTGTTATAAAACAATTTTAAGGTGTAAAGTGTATGTGCTTTGTGCATACAAAATTCAGTTGGCATTGTACGACATCTGTGAATTGCAAACACGCAGGAATACGAGCTGGAAATTTCTTTCGCAGTTAGAAATTTAGATATATTGTTAGTTAATGGGGGATAGAGCTGTTCGCGTCCGTGGGTTTTTAATTCCACACGTGTCCCCCGGGTAATGCTAAATGAACAGCAACTGATGTGGAGCTGGGCGGAATGGAGTGCGTTATTTTCATACATTGAAATGTATAAAAAGCCCGCTTCTCTCCGCCCAGCTTCACATCAGTAGAAACACAACCTATGCCATGTACATGTACAAGTGACTTTTATACGTGTTCTAAAATCATGAATTTTGGAACACGTATAAAAGCCACTATACGTTACACTAACCTAAAATATTATACTTAGCAGAAATTAGAATTAAAATAAAATGAGTGGGAACGAAAAGAACGAACGATTTTTATTAAGACTTCAGACGTTAGAAGATATGAAGAATAGTCACTACAATGTGATGGCAAAAGAGGAATTTGAAAAATTTGTGATCGAGGTGGAAGACGCAAAATTCGCGGAGAAAAAGACTCCAGTACATTACAATAGACTAAAACGCTTTAATGTCATTGAAGTGTGTGGTATTAAGAAGCTAGTAACAAACACCGAACCAATGAAGTATTATGTACCTGCTGAAGAGATCTACGATATTATTGATGCTGCTCATATTTCCATTGGACATGGAGGCCGTGATAGACTTAAAAGTGAAACGGGAAAGAAATATGCTAATATTACCAAGGAAATGATTAGTATTTTTCTATCCATGTGTGAAGTGTGTCAAAGAAATAAAAGCAAGAAAAAGAGAGGTTTGGTTTCGAAGCCAATTTTGCACACCGAAATGAATAGTCGATGCCAAGTAGACCTAATCGACATGCAGTCTCAAGAGGATCGGGGACATAAATTTATTATGGTGTATCAGGACCATCTGACTAAATTTGTGGTTTTAAGAGCTCTCACTACAAAAAGAGCAGCTGAAGTGGCGCATCATTTGATGGATATTTTTTTAACTTTTGGTGCCCCTTGTATACTACATTCAGATAATGGGAGAGAATTTGTAAATTCGATTATAAAGGAGTTAGCATCATATTGGCCTGAACTGAAACTTGTAAATGGGAAGCCGCGTCACAGCCAAAGCCAAGGTTCGGTGGAAAGGGCGAACCAAGATGTGGAGAAGATGCTGGCATCATGGATGCAGGACAATAAAACAAGCAATTGGTCAAATGGGCTGAGATTTATTCAATTTATGAAAAATAGAGCACTGCACTCAGGAATAAAACAATCTCCGTATCGAGCAATGTTTGGTACAGAGCCAAAAGTGGGGCTAACAACATCAAATCTACCATTGGAATTAATAAGCAGCCTAAATAATGAAGAAGATTTGGAAGTTGCTATTACGGAGATGCGTCAAAATTTTGAAGATAATGGAGAAAACCAAAATGATCAAGAGAAAGACGACCATGAAAAAGTCGATGAAGAAAGCGAACCAGAAAAAGATGAAAATGAAGAAAATCAAGCAGAAAAAGATGTAAACGAGGAAAGTCAAGGAGAAAAAGAATGCGAAAAAATGAAAGAAAATAAAGACCAAGAAAGAATAATTGATTTGAACAGCAAGGAGTCTTTGATATTAACAGCCAGACAAAAGGCGCACTATAATTTGTCAAAACAGGCAAAAAGAATGAAAAAAATAAGTGACCAGTCTCATCCACCATTGAAAGTCGGAGATAATGTAACCATACCAATTCCAGATGTAGATAAAGGAAAAGCAGATCTTCGGAATATTCTTGGAGTAGTACTAGAAGTCACTTCTGCACAACTGTATAAGATTGTAACAAAGGATGGCATATTGGATAAATTATACTGCAGGTAAGAATTATCAGAGACAAACGTTCAGTCGTTTGTCTGCGATGAACGATTAAAGTTTTCTTTTAAATTCGTAACTCTTTCTAATCAATTGTTTCGAGATACTGTAAAACTAGTATAAAGCTATTAAATACAATGGAAAATAAAAAAATAACAGCAGTTGTTAAAAAAACTTCAATCGTTCATCGCGGACAAATGGCTACTGCACTTTTGTCTCTGATGGCACCTAATTTAATTTATGACATGATGTATGAGTGAGTTGTTTGTGTGAGGGTGTGTGAGTGTGTGTGAAGGTGTGTGGTGTGAAGGTGTTATGTGCTTACCAATATCAAAAATTTAGTCATTTGTCTGCGACGAACGATTGAAGTTTTCTTTTAAATTCGTGACTCTTTCTAATCAATTGTTTCGAGATACTGTGAAACTAGTCTAGAGCTATTAAATACAATGGAAAATAAAAAAATAACAGCAGTTGTAAAAAAACTTCAATCGTTCATCGCGGACAAATGGCTACTGCACTTTTGTCTCTGATGGCACCTAATTTAATTTATGACATGATGTATGAGTGAGTTGTTTGTGTGAGGGTGTGTGAGTGTGTGTGAAGGTGTGTGGTGTGAAGGTGTTATGTGCTTACCAATATCAAAAATTTAGTCATTTGTCTGCGACGAACGATTGAAGTTTTCTTTTAAATTCGTGACTCTTTCTAATCAATTGTTTCGAGATACTGTGAAACTAGTCTAGAGCTATTAAATACAATGAAAAATAAAAAATAACAGCGGTTTAAAAAAAAACTTCAATCGTTCGTCGCGGACAAATGACTACTGTACTTTTGTCTCTGATGGCACCTAATTTAATTTATGACATGATGTATGAGTGTTTTGTATGATGGGTGGTGCGTGTGTATGACGGTAATTATATAAGGGTGTGAGCATATCATAATAACAGGGTTAGTCAGTACGCAAACTTCTACCATGGTATCAGAATCGATAACTGGACAACTTTTGTTCTACGACTTTTGGAAATTCGCAAAACAATTTTTTTATTTTTCATACAAAATAAGAAATTCATCGGGCCCATTTACTGATACCGTGGTAGAAGTTTACGTACTGACTAAAATGTAACCCTATATATTTTTTTAGGTCGGAATTTGACAGTTGTTGCGAAAAATTCATCTGCCAGGATGAAGTGCCAAACGTCACCATCACATTAAGAACTGCTGCAAGGAAAGATAAGATAAGATAAGATAAGAATATACTTTATTGCACAGAAAAGACACAAGTGAAAATTAAATTAAATGAAACAAATAGTAGTACAAATAGGCGGCCTTATTGCTATGCAGCAATTTCTTCCAGGCAACCTTAGGGTACAGGAAAATAAAAAGTTGAACTAGTGGGCTGGTATACATTTTAGGCAATATATTGTATAGGTAAGTAAATAAGCTACTTAGGTGTATTTATATAATTAATAACAATAAATAGTCATACATATAAATTACTTATACCTACATAGAAATACATAAATACTATAATACATATATAAATATATATAATACTAATGAAAGAAAATGTTACAACCAAATTATTCCGGGAAATACGCAAGTGCAAGCGGTTAAGGTAGAGAAAGATAGTGAGCTATAAGGTGTTTTTTAAAAGAATCTAATGTAGAAGCTTGTCTTACAGACGCAGGCAATAGATTCCAAAGCCTTACTGCACGAACTGTAAACGAATTAGAGTAAAAATTGGTAGAATGAGATGGGATAGTAAGAGAGAGGTAGCGCGAAGGGCGAAGTGTGTGGAAAGCTGCAATTGGAACCGGACAGGGTTACGCAAAATGCGTTTGTTACAACAGATGTTTGTGCAAGAAAAAAGGTTCCTTATGTAATTCCAAGTGCCATAACAGCTTAAGCTGTGCAAATAAATAGGTACCTACAACAGCAATTTTTTAGTTACTTCTCTTAATATTCTCCTATGTTTAACAAAAACTAGGTATTACATTTTTATGTTGATGATGCTAATATTTCCTTACTTAAGTAAGTAATACGTTATTTAATAGATGTTTTCTATTTGTATGTCAATTAATGTTCATTTAATTCAATTAATGTTAATTAGTTCAATAATTAAACGATTTTGTAATACTTACCCATGATTTTTATTCAATATTTCCAGTTAAAGTAGTTTTGACTAACAATCTTAGTCAAAACCACTTTTAACCGATTCAATTTGGTCACAATCACTATTACCCAATATTTTTGCGGGCAAAAGTGGTTTTGACCGATGCCCTTAGTTAAAACTACTTTCGACTACGAAAATCAGTCAAAACTGTTTTTAACCAAGGGCATCGGTCAAAACCACTATTGCCTGTTTTTTGTAGTTAAAAGTGGTTTTGACCGGTTATGAGTTTTGACTGTAACATATACACGACCTGATAAAAGAGTAGTAGTGGAAAAAACCCTATCCGGAACATTACGTGTATGTATTGCACATATGCCATTACTTTTTAATTAGGGGGATAGAATATGCTGTTTCATACATTTTGTGTCTATTGAGATGAAACAGCTGATTATTATTTTTTTCGAATCCAGATGTAAATTTCTACATTACAAGTTATATTCGTCCGTTGTAGGTACTGAGAACGACAGCCTCGACAGCGAACGTAGAATCCTCTGAGCCACCTCGAATTCGGAGGAGGTTAGATTTAAATTTTTCACCTGATCTTGACGCTCCTGGGCCCTCAAATGAGGTTGGCAGCCAACTACTGAGAACAACAGCCAATGACGAAGAATCCTCTGAGCCACCTCAAATTCGGAGGAGGTTAGATTTAAATTCTTCACCTGATCTTGACGCTCCTGGGCCCTCAAATGAGGTTGGTACTGATTTGTACAATCACAACAATTGTACGATTGTATTGTGGGTAAACAATTTTTATATTTCATATCCCTTTTTGCAAACAATGTGGTCGATTCGTGCAAACAAGAAATCCGTGTCTTAGCTTATTTGGTCGTCCCGTCCTGTTCTTTTACCTAAAGAAAGCACAGGACAAAAATTTAATATAGTCAAACTAGTTTAATCGTGTTTGCCCGAATTGTAACATTGTAATTAATTAAACTTTTTTTGCAGCCAGTGCGGAATGTGGCAGGAAAGTTTTACGCGATGCAGCAACTCAGGATGTTCAATGTTGATGATGAAAGCGATTCTGTTTCACCTAGACCCTCTCATGAGGTTAGTCAGTACAAACCATGGATATTGTAATACCATTTCAAATCTATAGGTAGTAGAGAATATTTATCTATGTAAAAAATTGCTATCTATCTAAACTGGAATTGTCCTAAACTTAATTTTATGAATAACTTCATTTTTACCGACATGTTTTTCAGGTCGTAAATACATATCTGACGCCTGGACTAGCTGAGGCCTTGGCAGTCGATTCAGGAAGTGAAGATGACGAAGAAGACGATCTTAATGAAAATGATTTACGTAGGATTTTGGAAGCGAGCGAAGATGAAGAAATAGAAGAAAGAGGGGAAGAGGAAGTTATGTTAAATTATGATTTCACGTGGTCTCAAAATTTCGAAGAATTTACTGGTACAGAAGAGAGATTTGAGGAACAGCCAGGACCCACAGTCCAGGAAGATACTCCAATTGAAATATTTAAATCCATCTGGGATAGGTCTGTAATGGAAAAAATTGTTAAAAAAACTAACTACTACGCATGGAAAAGAATTGCTGCTGCCACCGAAGTCGAGGATGGTATTAAACCTAAATCCCGTCTCCATGGCTGGGAAGAGACAACAGTAGATGAGTTATACAATTTTTTCGGAATTATGGTATATATGGGGATATGCTACAGAAGCAGAATTGATGAATATTGGACTACATGCGTACTAGGCATGCCTGAATTTAGAAAACTAATGAGCAAAAACAGGTTCCTCTTACTCTTGCGATTCTTACATTTTGTTGACAACGATGAAATCGGTCCTAATATTCTCGGGTATGAGCGAAAGGTATCAAAAGTTGTTCCTATTGTGGAACACTGCAACAAAAAATTTGGAGAAATATATACCCCTCACAGAGCCATCAGTATTGACGAGTCGCTGCTGCTTTGGAAGGGACGCCTGAGTTGGATTCAGTGCATCCGTTCCAAAGCAGCACGGTTCGGTATTAAAACGTATGAGCTCTGTGAGGCGGAAACCGGATATCTGGTAAAATTATACATATATGCAGGTAAAGGTGAAAATTCTGAACCTGTACATGGCTTTACTGGCGCAACTTCAAAAGTCGTCCTCAAATTGATAGAAGATTATCTAGGAAAAGGCTATTGCCTATACATGGATAATTTTTTTAATTCAGTTAGTCTTACACGGTTCCTGAAGCACAAACACACCGACGTTGTCGGGGTATTAAATCGACGAAGAGTCGACACTCCGTCAGATATCAAAAACTTAAGCGAAGGACAAATCCAGCGGGGGCAGATTGTCTCTCGCCACTGTGGCGACGTAGCAGTAACGGCTTGGAGAGATGTCAAGCTTGTGACCACGATATCTACGTTCCATAAGCCCGAAACTGCTCCAGGCCGCCGAGCAGGAGTCACTTACGAGAAACCCATTGCAGTCCACAGTTGAGGAGTGATTTTTCAAAAGGCCTTATTTCCATTTTTTACTTTGATGTAGATTTCGACGGAATCGTGAAGTCTAGTCAAAATCGCAACTGGAACTGGCATTTGCTTAGTTCAGAACGCCTTATTTCCTATAGTAAAAGGCGCATCAAAAGTAGATTGTCAAACAAACTGGCACATTTCCACCCGTAGGTAGACAGGCAGTGTGAAAATTAACAAAACGCCGTATTTCCTGCTTGTTTTTTAACCGTGTTAAGAAATTTCATACAAAACGGCATATTTCCTATTTAGCTAAAATTGGTCAAAGAAAACAACCTATTTTTTTGGTGAATTTGAAGCGTTCTGTTTGAAAATTTAATGCATGGTAACACTGAGGCTGCACGTCGATCATACACAGAAAAAAAAAGTTGTTTGACATTTAGCTGTCACTGTCATTGGCAATTATTTTCGCGCTACAAATGCCAATTTTAATGAACGTGTTTTGGGCTCGGGTACTATTAAATTAATAAAAACGATATTGCGTGTATTGTCTGTACGTCGTGAAATGGATGAAAACACAGTAGGCGCACTAAATCCGGGTGGGAGAAAAAAGAGGGATAAAAGTAAAGCAAGAAACAAGAAAGAGTAAGTTGTAACCTGAATGTGTAGCTCTAACCATACTGCAATTTCGTTAAATCTCACCAAGATTTGAATATTGGCTTAATTACTGTGACTTTCTTTTCAGATATTTAGACCAAGATCCGCTGGGAACAAATTTTACGAAACCATGTCAACATAAAAGTGAAAAAACCAAGTTTAGATGTGATTCCCTAAGTATGGATGTTATACTAAAAAATCGACGAATGCTTTATAATACGAAAAACAAAACCGATCAAGATATGTTTTTGTGTCGATTATTGTCTACGTATCAGCCAGTTCGTCGAGATAAGATACCTCTGAAAAATTTGAAGAACCGTCAAGTAAGTTGTACATACAACCTCTTCACTCGGAAAAAAAAAGCTGTGCCAGTTTGCAAAAGGTTTTTTATGGCTGCTTTAAGTGTCAATGAGAAAACGCTCAGAAATTTAAATAAAACCTTACTAAATGGAGAACTGCCAAGAGAAAAACGTGGTGGTGATCATCGATCACATAAGTCAGCAGAAAAGAAACAGAGGCTACGCCAGTTTTTAGATAACTTGCCTGCACGTGAAAGCCACTACAGTAGGAATAAATCAAAACGATTGTATTTAAATAGTGAGCTGTATCCTAAGAAATTACTAAAATTATATAATGGTTCTGTTCCAATGCACTTAAAAGTAAAACCAAGCATGTTCTATAAAAATTTTCACAATGACTATAACATCGGATTCAGCAAACCATCGTCAGATGTATGTAACGTCTGCACATTATTATCAAATAAGATAAAGAATGAAAAAGATCACCGAAAAATGTCAGAATACATGATTCAAAAACGAGTCCACTCCATGCGTTCTAATGCCTTTTATGACTTACTGAAAATGGATGTACCTGATAGCATCACACTATGCTTTGACTTACAGCAAGTGTTACCCCTTCCGAAGACTCCTATACAGGACTGTTTTTATTCCAGACAAATCAGTCTGTATAATTTCTGCATTTATAATTTAGATGCCAAAAAAGCTTTTTTTTTATGTGTGGGATGAGGCTGAAGCTAACCGCGGAGCTACAGAGATTGGTTCAGCGCTTTATTGCTATTTAAATAACCTTAATATTCCTGACAATGTTACTGTACTCAGGTTATTCTGCGACGGATGTGGGGGGCAGAATAAAAATAGCTTCATAATACACATGCTAATACATTGGCTGTATTCTAAATCACCAATAAATTTAAGAGACATTCAGCTATGTTACCCAGTCCGTGGTCACAGCTTTCTACCAGCTGATAGAGTTTTTGGTAGAATCGAAAAAGATTTGCGAAGGTGTGCTGTGATAACGGAAAAACAGGAATATATTGAAAAAATTAGCAAGCATGGAGATGTACAGACATTAGGTGGGCAATGGTGTTTGAAAGATATAAAAGAATTGTCTGTTAATTTTAAAAAAGTTGATAGAATACAGTCCTTAAAAAAGATTTTCATTAAAAAGAGTGTGAACAGTAGAACAGGGAAAGTATTGAGCTGCAAAGTGACTGGATATAAACATTACAGATTTCAGTCTGGTTCTGAAGAGTCAGTTTCTCTATTAAAACATGGTAAAAGAATTCCTTCAGAAATTTCGACATTACCACATGCGCTGATACCTCTTTCAGCAAAGAAAAAGAATGACGTGGATAATCTACTAAAAAAACAATTTGGAGATGACTGGAGAAACATGGATAATCTGGGCTGGTATAAAAATATTTTAGATGATGTTCTAAGCACTTTGCAGGAAGATGAGCATGACCTGCATGATACTACAATGGCATGTGAATGCAATGAACCAGATGATTTGTTGAACCTTAGAATTTAAATTTGTTATGGTCTCATTTTGTGAATAAACAATTTATTTCCTAACAACAATTCTTTAATATTTTAAGTAACACCGCTATCTAGTTGTTTTTTACCTAACCTACTCATTCTGAATTGTACAAAAAGCCTTATTTCCAAATTGGTGTGCAACAAAGGGGCATATTTCCTATTCACTTTATACAAAAGGCCTTATTTCCTGTTGTAGCAAACAAAAGGTCATATTTCCAAAATTTCATTTAAGATAAAAACAATACAAGTACTGGGTGGCGCAAAAGTACTGGCACTAAAGAAAATATTTTTATTTTTTTTATATGACATTTTCTGTCATTCTGTTGTTGAAAATTGTGTAGTGAACAAATGTAAAATACACTGAAAATAAACATGGACCGTTTTACTCTCCAAGAACGTGGAATAATTGTGTCAATGTTCTTACGGAATAATTCATCAGTGATAAGAACACAACGTGAATTTCGTCGACGATTTCCCCACCGTCCGGCACCGATTGGTCGCACAATTCGACGCTTTGCCACACGCCTTGAAGCAACTGGCTCAACATTGGATAGACCTAAGTCTGGGAGACCAAGAACAGGCCGTTCAGCTGAAAATATCGATGCTGTGCGCGAAGATGTGGAAGAGTGTCCAGAAACATCAACGAGGCGACGTGCCACGCAATTGGGCATTTCCAGACGGACCCTGCAGCGTATTTTGGTGAAAGACTTAAAGATGTTCCCGTATAAAACTCAAATGACTCATCAGCTGCTGCCTGCTGACCACCGAGCTCGTCTAGATTACTGCCAGCGCGTCATAAACCTCAACCTTGAAGAGGATAATTTTCCTTCAAAATTGGTTATGAGTGACGAAGCGCATTTCCATCTCTCAGGGCATGTCAATAAGCAGAATACTCGGTTCTGGGGCACTGATAATCCGCGCATTATTCAAGAAACACCTCTACACCCACTAAAAGTTACTGTATGGTGTGGCATCTGTGTTGACAGAGTGATCGGACCCTATTTTTTCGAAGACGCTGGAGGCAATGCGATAACTGTCACTGGAGAACGCTACAGAACCATGTTACGTGAGTTTTTGATACCCAGTTTGGACGAATTGGGGCTGGAGCACATCTGGTTTCAACAAGACGGCGCTACGGCACACACAGCGCGCGACACTATGGACTTAGTGAGGGACGCTTTTCCAGGCCGAGTTATCTCTCGTTTTGGCGATTTACCTTGGCCTGCAAGATCACCCGATCTGACCAGTCCAGACTTCTTTCTTTGGGGTTTTTTGAAATCTCGGGTGTATGTGAACAAGCCACAGACTCTCGCAGCTCTAAAAGAAAACATTCGTCAAGAAATAACGAACATATCGCAGGAAGTGTTACGGCAAGTTATGCAAAATGTCATAAATAGGGCTCAAATGTGTATCAACTCTGGAGGTCACCATTTAAAAGACATCATCTTTAAATCCTAATGGTACGAAATTTAATGGCACAAATATACATTTAAAAAAACCTAAATCTAGTTTTCTAATTTAGAAAAAATGTTATAGCTGAACCAAATAGGGTCTTTATTTTTGCGCCACCCAGTATATAAAACTATTTTTTTTAAATGCCATATGTTCAGAACAACTAATGCACACTTATTTTGACTACTTTCAAAAGTTATAGTACAACCTTTGCATATCTCACAGATATTTGGCTCTACTGAAAATTTGGCTCTGGTGGAAATAAGGCCTTTTGAAAAATCACTCCTCAGTTATAATAAATACATGGGGGGCGTGGACTTAAAAGACCAGAAGCTCTCCATGTATTTATTAGAACGAAAACGAGGTCTAAAATGGTATCTGAAAGTGTTTCGTCGCCTGCTGAACTGCAGTATTCTAAACACTTACATCATACATAAATTTCGCAGCGAAGCAAATTACAGTCACAGGAAATTTCGTTTAATTCTAGCAGATGCACTGTGTAAGGAACATAATACAACACAGCGCATAAGGCCCAATACTAGTGTGTCGTCCGGGGATAACAGTCGAAGCTGTAATGGACATGTCCCAGACTACGTACCAGTTGACACAACAATCCGGACTAATAAGCGTCAAAATCGCCAGAAACGAGGACGTTGTGTGCAATGCCTAGCTAACAAACAACGAAAGGAAACAAACATAATTTGCTCGCAGTGTAAAGTATTTCTGTGTGTAGGCCAATGTTGGCGTACCTATCACGAATTATGAATAGACATGCATTCATTAATATGAAAAGAACTTTGGCGATTCGAGTCGATTTGAATTTATTTATAGTCTGTTTTTGTAATAAAACCGTTACACTAATACCTACTTAGTTCACATTGTTTTATTTCTAAACTAAAATAGATATAGTAATACAATAATAAAATATTTAAAAAAAATCAAAAACAAACAGAACACCCTTTGTACAAATAGACATGGCTTTGCCGGAACGCGGATCCGCGCGTTCGTATCACGCGGTTTTTCGCGGCAGATAGCGTAATTGTCAAATTGCTGCGTCTGGCACACCACAGGTTAAAAATTGTTCTGCCAGGGAACACGTCCTTCTTCACTCATGAAATATTCAGCAAATTTGTTTCTTATTTCCATAGCAGATTCAGGGTAGCGTCTTCCCATAGCATTTAAATTCGACATATTAACAGAGCCAGTTTCTCTGCGCCAAGATCCTTCTAAACAATCGTGATCCACATTTTCAGAATCAAAAGTTCCATGTGGGTTGTACAGTGATCTCGATTCACTATTTCGCCTTAAAAAATTATGGAGGTATACGCACGCCATTACAACAAGTTCAGCATTGAAGGGCAGGATGGTTATGGGAGTTCGGAATATACGAAATACAACACCTAAGATACCGAACACATTTTCGACAATTCTTCTAGCTCTTGACAGTCGATAGTTGAAAATGCGTCTTGTTGTACCCACGTCATGATTACCGGGATATGGCTTCATCATGTTTTCTGTCAGTGCAAAGGCGCTGTCTCCTACAAGTACGTAAGGTATATTCGGCCCATCTTGTCGTATTGGGTCTGGAGTCGGCCAGTTGAGTTGGTTATTAGCCAAAGCTTAATAAAAAGCAGTCTCTTGGAATACTCCACTGTCAGAAGATTTTCCTTTAGCACCACAATTTGCATAGATAAAATTGTAATTTTTATCGACAATACCCAATAGGACAATACTAAATTGTTCTTTATAGTTAAAATAGTCACTTCCCGAATTCAAAGGAGCTTGGATCAAAACGTGTTTACCGTCTATAGATCCAACGCAATGCGGA
The DNA here is from genome assembly GCA_949820665.1 of Scrobipalpa costella. Lineage (NCBI taxonomy): Eukaryota > Metazoa > Arthropoda > Insecta > Lepidoptera > Gelechiidae > Scrobipalpa > Scrobipalpa costella. Next base: position 16,312,534 of record OX463315.1, read on the forward strand.
AAATTCCATATATTTTCAAAGCTTCTAGCCTTGGCTTTCCATTCATTTGCAGTAGCTGGGACCTGTAAAGAAATAATTATACATTAAATACTATTTTACGCACTAATAATTAAGGATTCATGTCTAACAGATGTTTTAAATAATACAATACGTGTTTTATAGTCTATCCTTATCCACTAAACCGTCCATGGTGACTACGCTCACCAAAAAAACACTAGTCTATACCGTCCGTGGGGAGTGCAGTCACCTGGCGCCCTCTCTAGGACTACGTTCAGTTTTAACGCTAACCGCAGCTGTAATACTGCGAAATAGTTCTGGAACCAAATACTAGATGTCTCTCTATGAAGTAACTGATCGACTGGGCTAATATTTTATCGTCTATGGCAACAAAAATTTCAAGAAAAAAAAAAAAAGAATCTGCTTCTGTCATGTTGTGTTGTGAAGATTTTGGTGGTTGTTTTTCTTGGAGAAAATGTGGTAAGTACTTTTGTTTTATTACTTAGTTCCTAAATTTTTGTACATCAAAATATTCGTAAGTAATTTTGCCATACGAATTTTATAAGATCCTCCTGGTTTTAAATCATATAATCTGAATAATCGATCTTACAAAGATACGGTATCGCGCTGCGATGTTTTTTGTTTACAATTAAAGTTAGTAAAACAGATTCAATTCATCACTTGTTAAAAATAAGGCTCAAAACCAAGAGAATGTTTCATTGTGATCATATTTATAAACATTTCCAGTACATAAGTATCGTTACATGTCTGGATTAGACTAAACAATGAATGTGTTGAACAGGATTTTCGTATTTGGGACTACGGTCACCATGGACAGATCATTAAAACGACGAAATAATGGTTTGTACACACGGGTATCTTGATATCAATTTGATGCTATTTTTGAGGTGTTTTTATGTTGCAAATTAGATGTTTATCATTAGCATTTAAATTAAAGTTCTTTTTTTTAAACATTACTAACAAATTTCGGTTTGGGGTGACTCATCTTGCGTGTGGTTTTCTTGCCTATATATTTTTTTTCAGAATTGCTTTTTATATGATGTTTTTGCTAGATTGCGCCCATAAAAACAACTTTAGTCATTATTTTTTTTCTGCAACTGCAAAGAATGGGTGATTGATAATATTAATGAAGGTGGTAGGAAAATGTTATGTTGGTGAAATATTTATTTATTCTTTGTTTCGCTTATCTTGCAAAAGTGTATGATATTATTTGTTTGTATACTAAAATAAATTTTATTATTGCAGTGATCAACTAAAAAATAATATAGAAGCGGAGCTTCAGCCGTAAGTAGCATTTTTTGTGTTCCAAATTTTGAAACGAGTTTGTTTGCTGTCATACTTAACTGAAATGTAAATACGTTGATTTTAGTTCGGCAAACGAAGGTAATGTCATACAAGGGCGTGGGCGTGCGCGCGGTCGAGGACGTGGACGCGGAAGCGGGAGTGGACGCGGACGTGGACAATCCCGAAATAATTTGGTCGATGAACCCAACACTAAAAAAAAACCGTAAGTTCTCTTTGGTGTTTGAAACAGTTTTACTTTATTCATTTGCATATTTTATTTTACTAAAATGAATATACGTTATTTTAGATCGTCAAATGAATCTATCACGTTAGCACCAGGCCGTGGACGTGGGCGTAGACGTGGGCGTGCGCGTGGTCGAGACGGTGGACGCGGACGGGGCCATGACATCGCGGAAGAACCGCAGCCGTAAATAAATAAAGTTTTATACTGTAGTTTTTGAATTATAATTTATTAGTAATAAGTAATATTGCATTTATTTCTATTTTAGTTCAACAAGTACTGGAAATACAAATGAAGGACGGGGAGGACGAATAGGCCCAAACATTCAAGGGCCAGTGGAGCCGTGAGTGTAACATATTTTTTGTTTTGATTGTATTTTTGGGGTAACACACTTAAATACATCTTTTTTGCAGTGTGAAGCTGGCTCAAGTTCGGGCTGAAAAAGCTTTGACCAAGCGCCGCCTTAACGCTTTGTCGGCTGACGATCGGAGGGAGTTTGTAGCCCGGAAGAGAAAGGCTGAACTTCAGCGGGTCCTGCTTCCAGACGCGCCCCCCCGAAAACGACGAGCAAGGTTATACTTACTTAGTTCCTCATATTTAATTCAGTGCTATCAATGGTTCAATGTAATGTGGTGTGGATGTTATGAAAGATTATTTTTACAGGTTGCCCTCCCCAGAACGCGAGGCTTGTCCCTTAATAAATCAGCCCGAGCCTGCACCCAGGCCCCTGCATGAGCCTGAACCCCAGCCCGAGCCTGAATTCCAGCCTCAGCGTGCACCTACGCCCCTGCATGAGCCTGAACCCCAGCCCGAGCCTGAATTCCAGCCTCAGCGTGCACCTACGCCCCTGCATGAGCCTGAACCCCAGCCCGAGCCTGAATTCCAGCCTCAGCGCGCACCTACGCCCCTGCATGAGCCTGAACCCCAGCCCGAGCCTGAATTCCAGCCTCAGCGCGCACCTACGCACCTGCCCGAGCCTGAGCCGCAGCCCGAGCCTATAGTCCAGCCGGAAATTCTCGACATAGCAGCCATGGGTACGCCTGAAGCCGAAACTGTACCTAATTCTCCCTATAGTTCGCCAAGCCGACTGTCCACCGCACTGAGTCTAGAGTGGGCTTCTCAGGCACCAAAAAAGAAGGAACATAATTTTTCATATTTTTCTGAATAGGTGACTTGTTTTGTTTAACACGTACTTACAAATGTCAATGCTCGCACTATCGTATTTATTGGATGACTGTGTCTTGTCCATATATATATATATTTTTTCTTATAACAGATGTTTTCTTCGTTGGTTCGGAGATTGAGATCGAGACTCAGCCTAGCAGTAGTCAGATCAAGACTAAATCTCGTGTTAGTAAGTATCAAATTGTCTCTTACTGTTATTAATTTTCAGAATGAAGTAACTGTCTCCATTAAATTTCATTTTCAAGTTAAACTGAAATGGATTGTAACTTAAGTGTTTCTTTTTTGTTTCAGATGTAAACGACACTAATTTTGCGACAACTTTAGATGACTGGATGTTGGCTGACGACAGTGACGGTGACATGGACGATGACTTAGACATAGACGATGCCTGTCCCCTTCCTGCCATTCGAAATGCTTTGATTGAGCCAGCATGTCTCACTGACTTAACTGAACTGCAGACAAACGTGCTACAGACTGAAGACGAACTGAATGACCGAGTTTTACGTGACATAGTGACGAATGATGACTACTACCATTTCGAATGGAAGGGGGAGAAAGAGAATTTTACTGGTAATCGGGAGACTTTCACGGGAACATCGGGACCGACGTTTGACGTGACAAACAAGACGGTTGTTGACATTTTTTATAAAATGATCGACACGGACTTTATCGACCGACTTTGCACAGAGACGAACCGTTATGCAGAGCAGAAGATAGCTTTGTTAAAAGCCGAAAATAAGTTGCTTTCGACATCACGTTTGACTAGATTCATCATCATCATCATCTAGTCACTAGATGGACTCCGACTGACCGCGACGAAATGTACACGTTTTTGGCACTATTAATCCTGCAAGGATTGTATCCTCTACCAGAGGAAGAAAAATATTTTTCTTTCAATGGTTTTGGGACTATGCCCTACTTTTCTAGGGTTATATCCTACAATCGATTTATGTTGCTAAAATCGTTGTATCATTTCGTCGATAACCAAACTTTAACTGACACGACCAAACTGTGCAAAATCCAACCCGTACTCGACTATTTCAATGAAAAAATCTCAACATTATACATGCCTTCTCAAGAGATAGCCATTGACGAGTCTCTTTTGAAGTGGCATGGGCGATTGAGCTTCGCTCAAAAAATTGCTACCAAATCCGCCCAAGTTGGCGTTAAAACATATGAACTCTGTGAGTCTCGCAGTGGCTATCTTTGGAAGTATTTTGTATATGTTGGAAAAAAACACATACCAGAATGACTGGACCGATTCATGGTCGACCTACCGATGACGTGACAATTGACCAACCCGATGTGATCGTTGACCGACAAGATGACGCGAGAGTTGACCGACTCGACGATGACATTGGCCGACCCGACGACGAGACGCTTGACCGGTCCGACAATGAGATGATTGACCAACCCAGCAACGAGACGCAGGAAGAGACTATTGACTTACCGGATGGTAGTTTTGCACGTCCCACCAATGCTACCGCCAAAATAGTGTTCGACTTAGTGGAGCCATTACTTAACCTCGGACATACTTTAATAATGGACAATTTCTATAATAGTCCATTATTATTGCGATTTCTGAAGACCCAAAAGACCGACTGTTATGGGACACTGCGTTTGAATCGGGAATTTGTTCCTGACTCACTAAAAACTTTGACTAAGACTGACCTTCGACAGGGTGAGGTAGTGGCAAGCTATTGTTCTGATTTGTCGGCAATGGTATGGCGAGATGCTAACTTGGTAAGCATGATCTCAACATACCATCATCTACAAATCGGGACTCAAAACAAATACCAAAGACTGACGTACAAACCTAAAATAGTACTCGACTACAACAAGTCCATGGGTGGAGTGGACAGGAAGGACCAATTTCTGTCTGCCCATCCCGTGGAACGGATCAGAAACAAAATTTGGTACAAAAAGGTCTTCTGCCGGTTGTTCAGCACAGCAGTGTTCAACTCCTTCATAATATTTTTAACGAAGAACCCAAAAATGACGCACAGAGAATTCCGGACAATTTTGGCAGAAGATCTTCTAAAAATCCATCGCCGAATCAACTTGACCACAGAACCACGACTTTACACAAACAAGAACAAACAGATGACAATACGGACAAACACCCGACCGACAGTTGACCATGACCCAGTACTTGCAGTTAGATTTGAATAATATATATAAATGGGCTCATGACAATGGGATATTAATTAACCAAAACAAAACAAAATGCATACATATCCACTCGCCATACAATACCTAGTGTGTTCATAAGTTTTGAGACAAACTTTTTAATAAAAATAAATGAAAAATTGTACCTGGCAGCTGAGAATTTATTTTTCCAAATTTGAATTTGGAATGTTTTACGTCTGTCCGCTTGGTTTTTATTATTCATTGATATTATTTTTTTCAATATGGAAGGAACAAAAGAATTACGTGCGACTTGTATTTCGCTTCATTTGGCGGGAAAAAAACCTATGGAGATTTTTCGTGAAATTAAAAGTTTTGGGATCAGTCGTAACTTTGTGTATTACACTATAAAACGTTACAAGGATACAAAATCTTTACAAGATCGGCAAAGAAGTGGTCGACCGCGGTCTGTAAGGACGGCTGCGAATATCAAAATGGTAAGAGATCGACTTCGCCGAAATCCATGCCGCACCCAGAAGAAACTTGCTCTACAGACTAACATATCGCGTATTTCAATCAACAGGATACTGAAATATGATCTCAAGGTAAAGGCGTACAGTCGTAGAAAAGTTCATTTCCTAAACGAACGCCTTCGCAAATTACGACGCGAACGTTGTCCAATGTTGCTTAAGAGGCACGATCCGAAAAAGATACTCTTCACAGATGAAAAAATCTTTACGGTGGAAGAAAAGTTTAACCGTCAAAACAATAAAGTTTATGCCAAAAGTAGCAAGGATGTTCCAGCTTCAGCACGGAATGTCTCGCGTGCCTATCACCCAGCTAGTGTGATGGTATGGTGGGGGGTCTCATATGAAGGTGTCACTCCGCTCCATTTTTGCCAACAAGGGGTCAAGAGCAAAGCAAAAAATTATCAAAGTGATATTTTGGAGACTGTCGTGAAGCCCCTGTCTGAGACCTTATTCAAGGGCAAGGAATGGATTTTCCAGCAAGACTCAGCGCCGTCCCATAAAGCAAAAACGACTCAAGCCTGGTTAAGGGAAAATGTACCGGGGTTCATCTCGGTGGAAGAATGGCCCCCTTCCAGTCCTGATCTCAACCCGCTTGACTATTCTTTGTGGACTGAGTTAGAGCTCAGGGCCTGCCGAAAGTCCCACCCAAACCTGGAATCCCTGAAGCGAGCCCTTGTCAGGGAAGCGAAGCGAATCCCTCTAGAAAAGATTCGTGCCGCGATTGATGAGTGGCCCGAACGTCTAAGGGCTTGCAGTAAGAATAGAGGTGGCCATTTCGAATAGTTATTACTTCAAATTTTTTGTCATAATCCGCTTATAATTTTCTACAAATTCTATAAATATATCTTCATTGTTTAATTTTTTATTAAAGTTTTATTTCGTCTCAAAACTTATGAACACACTAGGTAGATCAGCTGCTAGCGTAAACCTTGATGACGTAAGAATCGTCGGTCATACGTACGAGTGTCTGCATAAGAGCGCGGGCGCGGGCGGCCGGGCCGCGCTGGCCGGCGGGGACACACTAGCCGTAAGTACACAGTGCTGCTGCGATATTTTAAAGTTTGTAGACACATTTAGGTATCTAGGGTTACACATTGATCGTAAGTTCAGTTGGAAAGTACATGTCGGTGAGGTATGTGCGAAATTAAGGATCCTATTAGGTAAGTTTTACCATCTTAAATTTATTTTAGATAGACGCACTCTGCGAATGATTTATTACGCATTAGTGGATTCCTCGCTTAGTTACGGCTTAAGCTGTTATGGAAGAACTTTCGACACATATCTCAACGACATTAAAAATCTCCAAACTAGATTTTTAAAACATCTAGTTAGCCGTAAAACCAAAAATACCTGCAAAGGAGATTATGATCAATTGTATCCCATAACCAAAATTCTACCGGTAAAAACTAAACTAATTTATTTATTGGTTATAGAAAATTACTATAAAGAAGATCATAAAGTTATTGTTTATAATAGATATAATACAAGAAGAATGAGAGAAAAGAAGTATATTTGTACAAAAGCTAAAAATTATTACGGCCAAAGAACAAATAAATTTATAATACCAAAAATATGTAATAAAATAAAGATAATAATAAATAAATAATTTAATACAATAAAATAAAGTCGAAGATAACCCTTAAAACCCAAATAAAGAAAACACTTAAAACCGTTCTTCAAAATAATATTATGTAAATGTGTGACATCAATGATTCTCCATATTTCATAGTTTTAAACTCTTTTTAAACTCTTTTTATAATGTTTTTTTTTTTTATATAAGATACTAGAATATAAGATAGGTATTTGTTAGCCATTAAGTAACGAGTGCTACCTTGCCAACAAACTGCTTTCGCAGTTTGGCGAGAATGTAACATGTAATTCTGTAAATACCTTTTTTTGTGAAATAAAATAAATAAAAATAAATGACCATTTTCCTGCGAGGTCAAACATTAAGAAAGCGCGTTGCTGGATGTGCACACGCCGAAAAAGAGACACAAGGACCATCTGGAAGTGCATTCAGTGCAATGTTAGTCTATGCATTGAGAACTGTTTTAGAGATTATCATAAAAATACAATGTTGCACTGATTGCATTACCTTCTTCTTCTTTGCGTGTCGATGAAAATAAAAATAATATATATTAAACCATTTTGGACCAGTGCGAAGCCACGAGCACGGCTTCATCGGTGGCTTTCCACAGGTCCTCCAACGAGCAGGTGTTAGGGCACGCCGGACACGTCATCAGGTGGGCCATGGTTTGCGAGTTTGCACCACATGCACAGTTGCGAGTACTACTATAACCCCACCGAAAGAGATTTTCCTTACAGCGGCCGACCTGTGACCGGAGACGGTTGAGGGGTCTCCACACCGGCCACCGCAAGTTCTTCCCTGGGGGGAGACGCTCTTCCTGTGGGATGAAGGACTCCACGGGATGTGTCTCTTTCCACCGGTTTAGTTTGTAAGCTGACGGTTCCTAAATAAATTCCCTTGAATTGAATTACGCTTGAATTGAAAGGGAGCCTACGCTATTTAAAAAACTTTTCCGGCTTTTTAGCCTCCGTTGGGCTGGACTGCAACCATACATCGGATGCCTCGGGTCTGTTTCCTGTTTAACCTTTTCAACTGAGCTCGCCGTTTCTCTGCGAACGTTGGGTGGAGCAATTCCAGCATTACGAAGACTGACAGACACCAACAAGTTATGATAACATGACAAGAGACTTAGACTTTGGTATGGCCATATAAGCCGCGATTCGAGTTTCATTTCACCTTTAGTTAAAGTAGTTTTGTATTTAGTAGTTAAGAGAATATATCTTAAAAGGTGAACTTTTAGTCACTGACATAACTTTTATATACCACTGAGCCCATGAAACTGAACTACATTCCTTAAAAAAATATTTATATGGTATGAAGTATACATATATATTTTTTTGGGGCCTTTAATATCAAATATATATAAATATATATGTAAAATATCCACGTAATACGAAACTACTATGACGAAATTGTTTCCAAATTGGAATCGCATTGAGATCGCAATGCAGAGTAGCCGTACAGGATGATTATCACCATTTATATATATATAAATGGTGATAAATATTCTAGAATATAAAATCGAGCATTTTATTTCAGAATAATTTTTTTTTTACGAACTTGAGATTTGCGGGCCTATTAATCGACTATCGTTCTTTACTTCAAACATTGAGTTTTACCAAAATGTAGGAAATTTCAATACCTTTCTAGAAATATACATATTGTATACTACTATTCAAATAATCTTGCCAAGAGAAGCACAAATCTAACACTAGTCGACTTTCATTTATGGGCGGGCGGCGCAACCGAAATATTGATAAGATGGCCGCCGGACCTAAGGATCTCTACAAACGAACTACAGAAACTTTTGTATGGAAGATTGAAGAAATGCAAGGACTCAATAAAACATGTGGTTCGAAACAAAAATGTGTATTTTATTTTTACATTTTAAAAATTTCTATTACATACATTGTTGTATATACCTATACTATACGTACATGTAAAATATCCACGTAATACGAAACTACTATGACGAAATTGTTTCCAAATTGGAATCGCATTGAGATCGCAATGCAGAGTAGCCGTACAGGATGATTATCACCATTTATATACAGTGTGTCCCTGGATAAAGTGCAATCCCGAAAGGGGATGAAACTAGACCATGAATCATGGACTAGAAAAATATAAAAAAAAAATATAAAAAAATATTGTAGGATTTATTGGTATTTTAAGATTTTCATGTTTCATTAGGGTCTCTATGTACAAAAGTATTGATTTCTTCTAAAATAATGGGTCTATTTCTTTGAAATAAAAAAAAACAGTATGCCTAATACCTGGCGATGACCATGAAATAATAAATAGTCCGCAAAAAAGTAACTATCTTGGGTAAAAAAATGTATTTTTATGAAAAAAATGATTTTTTTAGACGTTTATTTTAAAAAACTTCAAATTACTAAAAAAATGTTCCCTATAACTATGTAATTTTATAGCTTACTTTTATTCTTTACCATTTTAGCTTCCAAATAAAAAAAAAACAATGTTCTAACTCAAAAAACACGCTATCTACGAACTTTTAATGTGGAGCCTAATCGTGTTACCGTGCAGGCAGAGACCGTTTTTTCCATTGTTTCCGTCCTACTCTGTGCCCTTCGGCAGTCGCAGTCCTTTTGTTCTACACTCAGGTAGAGGGAAGGCGAGGGGAGGGGAGGCAGGGGGTTCGAAACAGGACTTACAATATCACCCAGACAGTCGCTCCGATATTCTCGCCGCTGCTACTACTGTTCTCGTTCTCGCATTGTGTTCTCGTTGATTTGTTATTAAGTTTTTGTTACATTGTTGACTGTTAAGCCGCATCCAGACTCACGCCGAGAACACCCGAGAAGCGTGAATGTAAGTAGTATCTCGCCTTCTCGTTCTCGCGCTCGCGTGTTCTCCGTTCACTGTCGGTAAAATTGAACGAGACAAAGGGTTTCTCGGGCGTGAAAAGAGAACACTACTACATGCTCGTTTTGTATTATTGCCGAATAGTAAGTTGCGGGGATAGGACGTGTCAACCAAAATGTGGAACAACGAACTGGAACTAAAATTCATTGAATATTTTCAATCCGAGCCCATTTTATGGGATGCCAAACACCGGCATTACAAGGACAAAAGTTTAAATCACGATGCGTGGAACCGACTCGCTGAGTTAATGGAAATTGAAGTGCCTGAACTGAAAAAGAAAAAAGAGTCTCTGTTTGCGAGTTACAGGAAATATAGAAAAATGGTGAATGATTCCTTCAAATCGGGTGCAGGAGAAAACGAAATATACAAACCTATATGGTTTGCATATGGTGCTTTAGATTCCTTTCTTAATCAAGGACTAACTCCGAAGACAACAATAAACACAACGTTGAATGTAAGTTTGATTTATTTAGTTTAAGTTTAAATATCCACTATATTAACGTAGACTGAAAAAATAATTTTTGAACTCTTCTCGTACTTGTCTAGCATTAGCAGCTGATCTGCGTGCTATTTGGGGCAAGTTCTGAATAGCATTCGTGCTTGTTATTTCTGATCGCCACGAACCACGATGAATCATATTGCCATTTCTATCATAAACATCAATAGTGCCTGGTGGACAATATATCCGTGTTGATGTATTACTTTTTTTAAAATAATTATGCAGTAGTATACAAGACATTGTAACAACAGAAGCTTTTTCAGGAGACAGCTCGATTGGCGATTTGAATATTCGAAACTTTGCTGATAATATTCCAAATGTATTTTCCACAATTACACGTGCACTTGACAAGTTTTTATTGAATATGCGTTCAGGGCTGTCTCCGTCATGGTTTCCAGGATAAGGTTTCATGATGTTCATACCAAGTGCAAAAGCACCATCTCCTAAAAATACGTATGGTACATCAACAATTGAATTTGGCAGTGGATGAGGTGACGGTAAATTAAGAGAGTTGTTACAAATCTTCTCCCATAGCACAGTATTTCTAAAAATTCCACCGTCACTTATTCTTCCTTGCCCTCCGATATCAGCAAAAATAAATTGATATTTACTGTTTACTAATGCCATAAGCACAATACTAAAAGTTTTTTTGTAGTTGAAGTATTCTGATCCTGAATTGGTAGGACATATCAAAACTATATGTTTTCCATCTATGGCACCAATAGCCCTTGGAAATTTGGACCTGAATCCATTTTCAATTTCCAACCACTCTTCTGCAGATGATGGCATCTAAAAAAAAGGAAATTACATATTAATATCAATGATATTTTTCAGTCAGAGGAGCCGGGCACAAGCACTGAGGAGAATAGGGAAGCCACACCAACTATAAATGAAACAAGGACACAACAGACGAGTCGTCCTCGAGTGATTCAGTCAGAGGTGAAAGAAGCCGGAAAAGTTTTAAAAGAAGCTTTAAGTACCTTTCAGGAAAACATTAAAAAACGGGATTCTCAGACCCCCCAGATGATTGTGAAGTCTATGGAATTATGTTAGCAAAAAAATTGCGCGCATTCTCTGAGATTGAGAAATTAGAAATTATGTATGAGATAGATGGCATAATTATTAATCGCCGCCGTGCAAAGCAATCACCCCAATTTTCACGCAATACTTTTACACCATCTCCTTCTACAATGGGTAGACCATCATCATCGATGTCTAGCTATTCTGAACCACTACCATATGTTTATCGGCAGAACACACGCACCATATATTCTGAACCACCACAAATTCACATACTAGATGGACAAAATATACGCCAGGTGAATTCTGAACCACCACAAAATCATATACCAGAAGAACAAAATACAGGGCAGTTATATTATGAACTACCACCAATTCAAATGTCAGAAGGGCAGAATACACAAATCGGAGATGAACCAAGAGTGCGCATACTTCGAAATGAGTTGCTCTCAGATGTTATTTCTGATGCTTACAATAGTGCTTAGTTTTTTTTTTGAAGTTCCTTTATTATTTGAATTCCTTTATAATATTGACTTACTGAACCCTTAACCTATGTAAGAAATACATTGTGTCTCTGGAACTTACCTTTATTTCTTCCTTCAAAACATTATTTAGGGCTGCACATACTTCAGGGACAATTGTTGAAATCAATTGAGGCGATACTTTAAATAAAAAATGAAGACTTTGGAAACTATCTCCTGTGGCCAAGTATCTCAATGTTATTGCAAAACGCGTACGAGATGGTACTGCTTCTCGGAGCTGGGTATCTTGTTTGATAATCAGTGGTGTAATCTTGTTAAGCAAGTTTTCAAAATCAATTGTTGACATCCTGGTAAACTTTTTAAATTCTCCACTTGGTTCAGCAACTAGTTCATCCAACTGTTTTTGCAAGCTGAAACTAAAGAGTACTTAATTAGTAATGTTTATGTTGATTATTATGAACACATTAATAAAATTAAAGAAATAGGAAATTACACACCTTGTCCTGTTTCGATGCATTTGTGTTGCCCACCATCGTCTGGCCTTTCTTCTTTTCTTAATTTTACTTTTAGATAAAGCGATTACAAAGTTATTATATGCCATGGCACACAAAGTCAAACTTGCTGCAATTTCAATGTCTGTTGTAATGTCGTCCATACTGAATGGAAACGAGAACGCAAATGAGAACATCGTGGGTGTGGATACGTTGCTTGTTCTCGCGAGAGTCTGGAGGGGCTATTACGTTTTCTACTGTTCGTTACGTTTGGACTGTTCCTGTTCTGCTGTTAAGTGTTGACGAAATGCCGCGATTGACAGAGTTCACACCTCAAGAAATAGCTGACATGCATTATTATTATGGCATGTCACATGGTCGCACAACAATCGCTCGGACTGCATACATAAATGCTTTCCCGGGCAGACTCATACCCTCAGCTCGAAATTTTCAAGAGATTCATAGGAGGCTCTCCAACATTGGACTTGGTGTGGCACGAGATCGCCGTGAGCAACCAGCTGTCGTAATTGACAATGCGATAGAAGAGGCCGTTTTAAACGATCTGTTTGCTAACTCTACAACAAGCATAAGACGATTAGCGTTGCGTCATGGCATATCGAAGACGTCTGTCTGGCGAATTTTGAAAAAGGAGGGATTACATCCTTACCATTACCAACGAGTACAACATTTACACGAAAATGTAGATAATCGTCCAAGATGCGTAATGTCGACATGGATTCTAAGAAAAATTAGAGCTGACCCAAATTTTCCCAAACTCATTTTGTGGATGGACGAAGCGACATTTACCCGCGACGGCATTACAAACTGCAGAAATTTGCACCAGTGGTCTCACGAAAATCCACGATTGAAGCGGGCATCTACTTTTCAAGTAAAATTTTCAATTAACGTATGGGCAGCCTTAATCGACGACATTTTAATTGGTCCAGTCATTTTACCCAGAACCCTAAATGCTAAACGTTTTTTAGAATTACTACGAAATTTACCCATTTTGATGGAAGAAGTTCCCCTGGCTACGAGACGGCGTATGTATCTCCAAATGGACGGATGTCCTGCACATTATGCGCGGGAGGTGCGGCGATTTTTGAACGAAAATTACCCGAACCGGTGGATTGGCCGAGAAGGGCCAGTAGGCTGGCCAGCGCGTTCACCTGATCTGACACCCCTAGATTATTTTTTATGGGGTGTCATGAAGCAAAGAGTATACAGCACGCCAATAAATACCGAGGCACAGTTGCACGACCGAATAATTCAATGCGCAAATGACATTAAAAATGATCCAGGAATGATTCGTAGAGCCACTAACCAAATTATTATTCGTGCAGTAATGTGCTTGCAAAATCGAGGAGACAATTTTGAACATTTAATGCATTAAATAAAAATGCAAAATTGTAAATTACGGATAATTTTATTAATAAAGTTATTGTGATTAAAGTCTGACTTTTATTACCTACTAAAATATAAATAACTCCTACCTAGCCAATTTTTGAGTCAGAACATTGTTTTTTTTTTTATTTGGAAGCTAAAATGGTAAAGAATAAAAGTAAGCTATAAAATTACACAGTTATAGGGAACATTTTTTTAGTAATTTGAAGTTTTTTAAAATAAACGTCTAAAAAAATCTTTTTTTTCATAAAAATACATTTTTTTACCCAAGATAGTTACTTTTTTGCGGACTATTTATTATTTCATGGTCATCGCCAGGTATTAGGCATACTGTTTTTTTTTTATTTCAAAGAAATAGACCCATTATTTTGGAAGAAATCAATACTTTTGTACATAGAGTCCTTAATGAAACATGAAAATCTTAAAATACCAATAAATCCTACAATATTTTTTTATAATTTTTTTTTATATTTTTCTAGTCCATTTTCGTGATTCATGGTCTAGTTTCATCCCCTTTCGGGATTGCACTTTATCCAGGGACACACTGTATACAGGGTGTTCGGCAGATGGTTGGACAAACGGAAATGGGGGGTAAATGGGGCAGTCTCCTACCCATTTACACCATTAAAAAAAATCCTTATCTTAAAAGGAAATTTCTAGTATTTTTTTTTTGATTTTGTGAAATTTTGCCATTTTCGTATGTTGAAAGCCCTATATCTTTTTTTATTTTTATAGCTAGGCCCAAAATTATTTTTTTGTTAGAATCTTAAAACTTAGTAGGTGCTTTGACAGTCATTATTTGTTGGAAATTCTTGCTAAAATTAAAGTTCTAGACCCAGAAACCTAAAAAAAATTATTCACAGCTCAACTTTTTCTTTCATTTAAAAAAAAAGTTACAAATATCAAGCGATTAGACTTTCAGGTAAACATCTCTGGTTTATTCTCTTTCTAACAACATATCACATGTTCTTATTTTTTTATTACAGCTGGAGTTATTACTAATTTATTCTCGCCGGAGACTTGTTATTTTTTATCTAACCCCTAGACCAACCGTCGCATAGGTACTTGCAAAACAGGTAAAAATGTTGTTTCACTCTTACGCATACAAAACACTTATCTTCTATCTCTTTCACACTCGGAAGAATGTGTTGAATGGTCCTCGCTTTGTGAGCCCATCCCCACTGCCTAATTGCCCTTAGTCGAGTCTTAGCTGCCTCTGCGATCTCACTTGCCCGTTTCGTTTTGTTATTTCGTTTTGTTCTCATTTAGTTCAACATTTTGTTATTGTTGTTTGTTCATCGTTAAGTTTTTGTTTTAATTGTTAAATTTGATTACTGATGGCTGAATTTACCAACGAAGAATACGCGGACATGTTATTGGTGTATGGACGCACTAATAACAATGGACGAGCAGCACAACGGTTGTATCGGGAATTGTATCCTGATAGACGATTACCCAACCACCAAACGTTTGGTAATACCTACCGGCGTTTGCGGGAAACCGGTAACTTGCGTTTTCATGAACCTGGAGTGAATGCAAGACAACTCAATGTGGCTATTGATGAGCAAATACTTCAAATGTTTGACGAAGATCCGACCAGGAGTATCAGAAATGTTGCGGCGACACTTGCCTTGGGAATATGGAAAGTGTGGGCAGTTCTCCGGATGGACGGAAGACATGCCTTTCATCATACCCCTGTGCAAGGTAAGTGTTTTTATTTCATAATCATAACATTACACCATTTTATTTGTTTATTCAGCTATAAGCTGTGTTTTTGTTTTCCCGTCATTTTTTATACTTTTTTTGAACATTTGGATAACGCAAAACAATTGGTAATCACGCTAGTTAAAAAATAAGTTTGAATTTAATCAAGTCGGTATTTCGGTCAAAACTACTGATTTTCTACATTTTGGAGACAAAACTGGTTTGGCTGTTTCCTACATTACAATACATAACAGGAAATTCGTTTGTTACAGGTCTAGAAGACACTGATTACGGCAGGCGCATTCAATTTTGTCGCCACCTACTCCATGCTGATGTCGACGATGCGAATTTTTTGCGATGCATTCTCTGGACGGACGAATCAAAATTTGATAGAGAAGGAATTACAAATTTACACAATTTACATACCTGGGCTCCAAAGGACCAGAACCCCCGTGCTAAAAGACAACGATCTTTTCAACGAAGATTTTCTGTCAATGTTTGGGCAGGTGTTATTGGGAACAGGTTGATTGGGCCGCACTTTTTACCTGATAATATAAATGGGGACAATTACCTGGAATTTTTGCAAAATGAATTGCCTGAATTGGTGTTCGAAGAATTTCAAGAAGACAGGCCTATCGTCTTCCAACATGACGGTTGCCCTGCTCACTGGAGGATAACTGTTAGGTTAGGTTACTTAGATCACAGTTTCCCAAATTCGTGGATCGGACGAGGTGGCCCAATTCCGTGGCCCCCACGATCTCCCGATCTTACACCTCTTGACTTTTTCGTCTGGGGACGAGCCAAAGAACTGGTGTACGCCGTCGAAATTGAAAGTAGAGAAGTTTTAGTGGAAAGAATCACAATGGCATTTCAAACAATGAAAGATGAAATGATCCTACGTACAACCACAACAGAAATAAGAAAACGCTGTAGAGCATGCATAGCGAATGGAGGACAGCAATTTGAACAAAATTTGTAATTTAAAAAAATTTATTGATACTTAGAATTTACATTAAAATTTAACTTTTGTAACTTGTTTTTGTTAATTTACTCCGAACTCTTAACACGTTGAGAGCCAAGCGCAATCGACCATGCTGACATATTTTTTATTTTTTTATTTATATTGGTTTCTTAGTGGTATTTATATGTTTTAACCCTCCCCCCTTCCTTTCCCCTCCCTTTCCCCCCCACTTTTAGAGTGTGTATCATAAATGATACACTGGCCTACCAAATATGTTTGTTTCTTATGATATCTCCTGGGCCATGTGTATCATTTATGATTCACACCATTTTTTTGGTTTTAATTGTAATTTTTCATCCTTTTCAGATAAAATCGCAGAAGAAGACATGAAGAAATTTAGAAAAAACAATAAGAGTTACATATTGTAATTGTTTTTTCTAAATTTCGTTTTAATTTGTTACAGAAAAGTGAAAATAAAGCATAAAAAATGGACTTTGATAGTGACGATTCTCAGTATGATCCTAACTATAATCCGGATAGTGATGACAGTGAAGGGACGGGTACTTCAGAAAGTGACAGCGCTGATGAGATTTGGAATCCACCGCTTTCATCTCGGCGAGCATCGACCTTTTCGGAAAGCGGGATGCCTCCATTACCAGAAATAAGGAGACGCACATCTCAACGCCGCAGGACTGATGACGATAACGTTAGGGCGAGTACATCTGCTGCTAGTAACGCTCCGAGCTCATCAGCTGCTGCAAACTTTCCCAGTACATCTGGTTCAACATCTGATGATTTTCTTGAATCTGAGTGGCTAAAGCAACAACTGGACTCTATGGAATGGGACATTCCAAATCTAGAAGGTCCACCACCTATAGAATATACAGTCGCCTTCAAAGGTATGAAAGATATTTACTCTGGAATTTTAGCCCAAGGAGATCCAGTAGACTACTTTGATTTGTTCATGACTCATGATATCATTACACATATAGTTGACCAAACCAACTTATACGCATCTCAACAAGTACTGACTAATGATGTATCCTCTGGATCTAGGACACATGCCTGGGTTCCTGTAACAAACGATGAAATGATAAAATTCATAGCACTTATTGGTTGGATGGGATTAGTAAAACTACCGTCAATAAAAGATTATTGGAGAGGACATAAATTATACAATATACCCTTACCTCGATCTATCATGCCCAGAAACCGTTTTGAACTGATACTCAAGTTCATACATTTTGCCGATAATTCAGCAGCAGACCCTAACGACAGGCTTCACAAACTGCGAGATTTGCTTGACAAATTTATAACTAACTACAAGTCTACATACACACCAGGAGAAAAAATATGTGTCGACGAATCCCTGATACCCTGGCGTGGGAGGCTGTTATTTAGGCAGTATATTCCCAATAAAAGCGCTAAGTATGGTATCAAAGTTTTCAAATTGTGCACAGAAAAAGGATATACTTGGAATTTGATTGTGTACTGTGGAAAATCCAGGGACCGAGAGGTAGAAGTGTCAGAAAAAACAGTGATGTCACTGACAGAAGGTCTTTTTGATGAAGGCAGAACTTTATATACGGACAACTATTACACGAGTGTTCCTCTCGCCTTACGCTTACGAAGAAGAAAGACTCATTTAGTAGGCACACTCAGAGCAAACAGAAAATATTTACCGAAAGAAGTTACAAATACTAAATTGAAAAAAGGTGAAATGGCAGCTAAGCAAAGCAGACATGGAGTAGTAGTACTAAATTGGCGTGACAAGAGGGATGTGAGGATGCTAACTACAAAAACATCAGCTCTGGAGATGGTTCCTAATACAAATAGAAGGCCTGGTTCATTGCCCCAAAAACCAAAGTGTATTGTTGATTACAATGATGGAAAATCTTCCATTGATCTTAGTGATCAGATGGCAACGTACGGGTCGGCGTTACGGCGTTGCACCAAATGGTACAGGAAATTGGCTTTCGAAATCATATGGGGTACCAGTCTAGTAAATGCCCATTTCTTGTATAATGAATACACAACAAAGAAAAAAATGTCAATA
This sequence comes from Scrobipalpa costella, assembly GCA_949820665.1. Lineage (NCBI taxonomy): Eukaryota > Metazoa > Arthropoda > Insecta > Lepidoptera > Gelechiidae > Scrobipalpa > Scrobipalpa costella. Next base: position 16,331,007 of record OX463315.1, read on the forward strand.
ATCCAATTTCGCGAAGAAGTGATTCAAGCTTTATTGGAAAGAAACTCTTCAACAAGCGATGGTAGCGTCGAACAAGTGGCTAGTTCTTCGCGGGCAAGATCAGTTGCTAATAAGCATCATTTGATTCAGAAAGTTGTCAACAATAAAAAGGTCCGCGGACGCTGCGTCGAATGCTACAAAGTTTATGGTAGAGAAGGAACAAAAATTTCGGGAAAAACAAAAAGAGCGCCTCAAGTTTTTACCGTCTGTTCTGTTTGTGCAATTTTCTTGTGTCGCAATTGTTTCAATAATACCCACTAAAAGATTTGTAATTTTCTTTTCTGTTATTTTGAACAACTTTCTTAATACATTTTGATTAAAACAATTTTTTTTTTATCTACTTACCTTAGAACTAAATATTTCGTATTTTCCAAAGTATACACCGCAAGCCAAACCCAAATACACCAAAAGATTCGCCCAGGCCAAGACTTTCTTTGCGCCATACTAAATGTATGAAAACTGTGTGCATTGAGGATACACAAAGCTTTGAACACAATGGGTGCGGTGTATCATTTTTGCACACACTTGTATTAGCACACGTGTGCATTAATGATACACTGGCGCTCAACGTGTTAATAACCCCTGTCAATTAAGCTTACTTGAACTTGTTTCAATTTTCTAAATAAAATTCGTAAAAAGTCTCCAGTTTGAACAAAATTCGAAATTACTCAAGTCGTAACAATAAAATGAAAACATGTGATATGTTGTTAGAAAGAGAATAAACCAGAGATGTTTACCTGAAAGTCTAATAGCTTGATATTTGTAACTTTTTTTTTAAATGAAAGAAAAAGTTGAGCTGTGAATAATTTTTTTAATTTTTTTTAGGTTTCTGGGTCTAGAACTTTAATTTTAGCAAGAATTTCCAACCAATAATGACTGTCAAAGCACCTACTAAGTTTTAAGATTCTAACAAAAAAATAATTTTGGGCCTAGCTATAAAAATAAAAAAGATATAGGGCTTTCAACATACGAAAATGGCAAAATTTCACAAAATCAAAAAAAAAATACTAGAAATTTCATTTTAAGATAAGGATTTTTTTAAATGGTGTAAATGGGTAGGAGACTGCCCCATTTACCCCCCATTTACGTTTGTCCAACCATCTGCCGAACACCCTGTATATATAAATGGTGATAATCAATTTAGATAAATTTAAAATATTATTTAATTGAAAGATAATTTAACTGGCTATACAGTGATATAATTCGATTTCCAGTAAGGCTAATAGTTTACTAAATATAAACGTTTTTACGAAAATGGAAAATTCGCACGGCCATTTTCCGCCTGTAAGTTGACACACGGACTGTTGAGAGCACAGCAAGCGCGGAGGCTGGACTGTCAAGTGGCTAACGGATTTGCATTAATAAAATAATCCGCAAATAAATCCCTATAGGATGCTGATGATCGGCTTCCTCTATTTGTGGGTCCACCGGTTATTTCCAGTTCTGGTGGAACGTACAGTGTGTCTTGAAACCTATACCCGTCTCTTTCGCGCACGTAGTTATGTAAGACACAGCAAGCTTGTACTATGGCTATTGCAAGTTCCTGTCGGACATCTAGTGGGCGGTGAAAAATTCTCCATTTGTTGGCTATAATCCCAAACGTGCATTCTATGTACCGCCTTACTCCTACCTCCATAGGGTCTCATTAAATTTTCACATAAGCCAAATGCCTCATCCCCCACTATGACATATGGCATCGGTACTCCATTATTTGATATGGGGCGCTTCTCCGGAATTTGTAAATCTTTGTTGACAAGTTTTTGATACAAAATGGATTTTTTATATATCGATGAGTCACTACATTTTCTATAAGCCCTAACATCTATATATGTGAATTTGTAATCTGCATCGCATACAGCAAGTAAAACAATGGAAAAATATTTTTTATAATTATAGTACAGTGACCCTGAATCGCTGGGTTTTATCACTCTTATATGCTTGCCATCGATGGCACCAACGCAATTGGGATAATTTGCATTTTCATTGAAACCTTTTGCTATTTCAAGCCACCTCTCTTCATTTAATTCTGGAAACGATGACTGTCTCATATTCTCCCAAATCGCCATACAAACTTCATGTATGATATCTCGGACAGTTGTATGTCCAATCCGATAATTATGACTCAATTCCATTAAAGAACATCCTGTAGCAAGATATCTGTAACAAAGAACAAATATAATTTTCAGGTAAATCTCTACAGAGCAAGTGGAAGAACATCAGGACTAGTTACAGCAGGGAAGTAAAACGCAGAGCTGGTATTAAAAGTGGATCAGCAGCTTCGCGTAAGAGTCCATACGTATATTTCGAACAACTTCATTTTCTTCGGCCTACCGTGGTAATTAATGAAACTCAAAATAGCATGGATGAAACACGCACTGCCGAAACCAACGCTAGCAGCGGTAGTACTCAAGGTGAACGACCGACCTGTTTCCAAAAAGAAGAAGACAAGTGACGACGATAATTTGGTGCAGGTATTAAGGGAAAGTATTGTAATGAGAGAAGAGCGTGAAAGACAGCAAGAGTCTGATTCAGATAGACTGTTTATATTTTCACTTCTAGATGATTTTAAAAACATCCCGAGACATCGTAAGCTTTCTACAAAAATGGAGTTAATTGAAGTTATAAAAAGAGCTCAAATGCAAACTCACGATTCCGAATTTAGTCCGTTTCGCCAACGTAATGTTGATTATGAACCAGGGGCATCGGCCGCCAGATCATATAGACCACAAACATCGTTCAGTGGACAATATCGCCAAGGTCAAGGATACTCGACTGAATATGGACCGGAAACCACAAGCAGTGGGCAGTATCGCTATGGATACTCGACACACTCGAATTATAGACCAGAAGCCTCGACCACTGAAGGCCGCCGTGGGTATTCTACGGCTGTTCCAGACAGGCAAGATAATACTGTTTATACTGATGCGTTATCACCAACTGACACAAATGCAACAGATGTGTCTCAGGGTTCTGAATTACTAGAATTATTTACTACACAGGACAACTTGAACTAGGTAATTCATTACCATACATGTAAGAAATAAATACCTAATAAATGTTAAGAGACTGATTAACAATATCTTTTATTTTCGTACTCACCTCAAAGTTATCACCAGTTTTTCTTCAGGTTTTATACAAGCTCGCATAGGAGTATCAATGCCATTGATTGAATTTCGTATTTTTTCCAAAACGTTATCAAACGATTGCACTGACATCCTCGTGTAGTTAAAAAACCGGTCTGGGAATGCGCGAATATCTTTGAAATAGGTTTGGAATAAGCCTTTTGAGTGTCTTTCTAGAAAAAGAGGATGAATCCAGTATCTTTTCTTTATTTTGCGTTTTTTACGAGATAGGTAAGCAATAATTATAAGTTCTTCCACGTCCATATTGCTCGACGGAAGGATCTAGACTAGTCGTTGATTGGCTGTTATAACTGGCTGCGCAAATATTCTGGCTGCCGCAGCCTGGCTGCGCAGCCAGGCTGCCTAGTGCGCGGGGGCCCTTACTTCTTTTTCTACTTCTCAGTGGTAAGTTACATTTTTTTTGTTTCGTTTTTTAATTAAGTTTTTAAAGAAATTGTGATGGCAAATAAAAAAGTATAGGGTAATATATTCTGTTTTATTTTAATTAATGTAATAAATAAGTGTTTGTTTTTTTGAATGAATATTATTTAAAATTATATTTCATTAAAATTACGTTAGTAAGTATATTATGTATTTGAGAGGTTACCTAAGAGGTTTTGAAAGAGATTTTTTTTAAAATTATTGATTTTATTTTTTAGTATTTATATTATTTAGACCTGTCATAAGAAGGGCTTATAGGAAGTGCAAATGTGGTCAAGCTATACGTATTATTATATTTATATTGATTTATTCTGTTTGTATTGTAGGATATGGCTGATGTTAATGGAACTGCGCAAATTTCTTCTGTAAAGAAGAGACAGCGGCGAGCATTTTCATCGACGGAAAAGATCATGATGTGCAATATGTATCACACATTCAAGGAAACATCACCATCGAATTCGACCAATGAAATATGTAAAACCGTTGCAGAATCAATGGGTATACACTGGGTTTCTGTTTATAAGATTGTGAAGCAGCAGAGAGAGAATAATGGTGTCTTGAAATCTCCCAAAAAAACAAGGCTCAGATCGTCAATTATAAGCAGACTTGACGATTTCATCAAATGTGCCATACGAATTATAGTGCATAACTTTTTCCTGCGCAAAGAGATACCGACAGTAGACAAAGTTTTAAAAGCGGTAAATGAAGACAACAGTCTTGGAGTTTTCAAAAGAACCACATTATATAAAATATTAAAAAAGATTGGTTACAAATTTAATAAAAGATGCAGGAACAGTTTTTTGACTGATCGAAACGATATTTTCTTTTGGAGGCGTAATTATCTGAGAGAAATTAAAGAAGCAAGACAAAATAATAGAAAATTTTATTACCTCGATGAAACTTGGGTAAATGAAGGCCACACCACATCAAAGACTTGGGTTGATACAACTGTAACCAACGCGAGAAATGCATTTATCAGAGGTTTATCTACGGGTCTCAAAAACCCTTCTGGTAAGTTCATTCATATTTCTATGCTCACGTATTTATCTTTACTTCCTAATTTCTTTTCAATCGTTTGTTTATTTATTGTACACAGAAAATATAGTTATACATACCTACATAACATAATTATAGTCGAAATATTACAACTTTTAAATTATTTACTTGAGTACCTATTATTTCTTTGTTTATTTTTGGCCAGGTGGCCGCTTTTGTCGGTAAAATAAAATAACGAAATGAAACAATAGGAATAAGCCCGATGGTGTAGTGGATAGGGCCGCTGCCTCCTGAGCGGGAGGTCGTGGTTCGAATCCCGCCACGTACCAATGTGTTTTTCGATTTCGAATTTCATATGTACGTTTATTCGGCGCTTTTTCCGTGCTTCGGAAGGCACGTTAAGCCGTTGGTCCCGGTTAATATCGTTTAATACCGTAGATATTAGTCGTTAAGCCATATCAGAGGCCACTAAGCATTGGCGGCTTGATAACTCTGACCTAATCTAGGATTGGGTCTGGTTTCCCTTCTGGGTTGCGGAGGTCAGATGGCAGTCGCTCTGTGTAAAAACCATTACCCTCGTTCAATCCCCTAGATTAGGTAGCCGACCCCGTGAGATACGGGATAAGGCTAGGGAGATGATGATGTTGTATTTTTATTTGTTGCATTGTTACAGGAAAAGGCAAACGTCTAATAATAACCCACATTGGCAGTGAAGACGGCTTTGTGAATGGCGGCTTAAGGCCTACGCAGACCGGGACGGAATGGCAAGGGATTTTAATTATTACTAATGGACATTCAACCGTACTGTTACAGAAATACGACATAAATTGCTATGCTTTAAAATGATGCCGTGGCATTGAAAGGGATTTAATCGAAAAGACACGCCACAGGCTCCCGTGGCGGGATGCCGCGGCATACTGCGGTAGGCAACGGCATGACACGGACTCCGGCGCTCGTCACAGGCTCCCGTGGCGGGATGCCGCGGCATACTGCGGTAGGCAACGGCATGACACGGACTCCAGCGCTCGTAGTAATACACTGCGGGGTGCGGCGGTGGGGGTAGAGAAGCGGGGAATGCACACCATTGACCATCCATTTGCGCCCGCGTCTTTGACGACTGTGTACCTACGTGTTTTTTTCGGAGACCAGTTTTTTACGTTTTTTATTCCAACATGGAGGAAAAATTAATAACATTAGTTCAAGCCTATGATTATTTATATAATATGTCATCAAAACATTATATGAACACTCAAATGAAGAACAATGCGTGGAGAATAATTGGGACAGAAATGAATAAAACAGGTAAATATTTTTGCAATATAATTATATTTTAATACTTCACACGGTATTACAATACAATACAATACACAATTCTTTATTGCACAAAGAAACACATACAACAGAAATAAAAAGGAGCAAACGTGACAGTACAATATAGGCGGCCTTATTGCTAAAGCAGCAATTTCTACCAGGCAACCTTTGGGTATAGAAATTGTACAAGCAGAAAGCAGAAAGAAGAAAGTATTAATGTCTATTTACAATATCGTTTTGCCATGGAATCGAGCCCTAGAGTTAAAGTAATCTTTAAACATCTCCCGTACTGTCGTACCATCTAATGCACTGTTCATATTATTATCGTTTTCTAAATTAATGCTTACACTTGCTATACTTTGACTTTCTGTGCTTGTACCACCTATGATGAAATTGTGTAAGCAAGTACATGCTAAAATGATATTATCAATATATTTTGGTTGAACCTGAATTCCTTTTTGACATAATTCGAAACGTTCTTGAAGTATACCAAATGCATTTTCGACGATACGCCTGGCTCTACTCAAACGATAATTGTATATTTTCATTGCTTCATCTGTCAATCGGTCGCTACTAAATGGTCTCATAATGTTTGTGGTTAACGGAAAAGCCTCGTCTGCTATAAAAACATAGGGCAACTCAAGATCTGTCCTCGGTAAACGTTTTTTTGGGGGAATATCGAGGGCATTAGAAGTCAATTTTTTTCCAAATATTGAGTTTTGCATTATACCTCCATCACTATTTCGTCCATATGATCCTACATCTGCAATCACAAATTTATAATTTGCATCCACAACCGCTAGTAGCACGATACTAAAAAACTTTTTATAGTTCATGTAGAGACTTCCACTATTGCGAGGTGCCCTTATCCTAAAATGTTTACCATCTATTGCACCGATGCAGTTCGGGAAATTCCATTTTTCATCAAATTCCATCGCGATTCGCGTCCATTTTTCCCTTGTTGGTTTTGGCATAACACTAGGCCTTAGGACATTCCAAATGACTTGGCAAGTTTCATGTACTATAGAGCGCACTGTACTAAACCCCATACGATAGCTGTAACCTAGAGACTTGAAGCTACTTCCCGTGATCAAAAATCTGAAAGATAATATAAAGAGGGGTAAGTGAGGCAGAGTGAAAGACAGGGTACAGTTAAACAAAGTCAATTAAATAATACGATATATTTATTTATATATAATTATGAATTCCTCACGATATTTTCCTTCACCGTAAAGCCAGTGGTAATTTTTACTTAGAAAAAAAATTAGCTCAATATAATCCCATAAACATAGCTGGTGCTAACCTAATCACCTAGTCACTATCTAAGGCCTTTTCCCATTACCTACTTATTCTGATTCTATACCATTTTACCTGCTTATGTTTTGTTTTAGGTGAAGAATGTCAGAAAATATGGAGTAATATACGTAATAATTTTAGGAAAGCTCTGAATAACAGAAAAACAAAGAGTGGTGACCCGTACACAAAGCGACGCCCTATCAAGTTTGAAAAAGAGCTGGAGTTTTTGAAAAAATTCATTCAGCACAGAAAACAAACCTCGAATTTGGACTCCTCTTCAGAGGATACGCAGACTTCTTTTGCAGAATCCGCTGTCGTTGATAGCGATGAACGTTCAGTTTCGCGAATGACCAATGATTCACACCATTCCTCAATAATACCAGAACCTACAACAACTGCTGAAATACTAAATAAATATATTGAATCGAAAAAGGAGGTGGACGCCATTGATTCGTTCTTTCAAACAATGGCTGCCACAGTAAAAAAGCTACCAAAAAGAGAGCAGGTCCGAATAAAGAGACAAATATTTAATATGGTAACTGACGCCGAATTAAACTACATAGAGGGAACTCCAGCTCCAACATCTGAAGATGTCTCTACCAATTTGCAACATCAACGACCATGCCGTACCGCTTTTACTTCAAGATCTGGCTGTGGAACCGCGGCAGGCTTGGGCTATGAAGCTGTATCAGGATCTGGCTATGAAACCACCTCAAGATCTGGCTATGAAACCACCTCAAGATCTGGCTATGAAGCAGCTTCGGGGTCTGACTTTGGAACCGCCTCAGGCTCCGGTTATGAAGCAGCTTCGGGGTCTGGCTTTGGAACCGCCTCAGGTTCTGGCTATGAACCTGCTTCACGGTCTGGTTATGAAACCGCCTCGGGCCCTGGCTATGAAGCTGCTTCAGGGTCTGGCTACAAAACTGCAGTTTCTGAATACGAAACTAATCTAAACTAGTAGGTACTCTAAATTAAGTAAAAAGAAATAAAGATCCAGGAATTATCAGTGAGAAGATTTATCAGTGCAAAAACATAAAAATCGTTATTATGTGTCTACAATTCATGATTGTATTTGGCAAAAAAAATTGTTTTTTTAATTAAATAAAAGAAGAAAATATTAAACTTATACAATCATTTAACTGCCCACCTCAAACACAAGGATAATCTTTGATCGGCTTCAATGGGGTTGCGAAAATTGGTCCTCTGTTTTTCGATATATGGTCGACATATATTCAACAGTGCTTGAAATTTCTCATAATCCATTCTATGATAGTCATAAAATTTTTGCACGTCGTATTTTAAGTCATTAAATAAATTATTGAATTCACCCTTTGATTCCCTTTCTTTCCATAAATTATCAACCCAAAATCTTCTTCTATTCCTATTATTAGCCTGTGCACTTTCTTCTTCATCTGCAATAATCGATATCAACACTAAATCCCAATCTACCATTGTAAAACTGAGGCACACCAACACTCAATCAAACGCAACTGAAGACTGCAGGCAGCAGGAGTCGCTGAGGCGTGCTTTGTCATGCCGCGGCACCCCGGGGCATGCCGTGGCAAAGTGCTGGAATGCCGCGGCACGCCGTGGCATGCCGTGGTAAAATGCTGGTATGCCGCGGTATCTAAGCAGCCGGTGTGCGCTGACTCACGGCAAAATCCCTTGCCATGACGTCCCGGTCTGCGTAGGCCCTTAATGACATTTGAATCAAAGAAACAAGGTGATTACCATCAATAAATGAACGCCCAGGTGTTTGAGAATTGGTTTTCTGATGTTTTGGACAAATTAGAAGATAATAGTGTTGTTGTGATGGATAATGCCTCGTATCACTCTCGGAAAATTGACGCAGTTCCTACAGCAAAGAATAAAAAGCAAGAGATAATTGATTGGCTTAAAGAAAAAAACATCCCTCTTGGAAATGACACTTTAATTAGAATTAATTTTTGTTTCAGGTGTCTTTCCAAGCAAAATTCTCCGTTAATGTATGGGCTGGAGTAATTGGACGGACGTTGATTGGGCCCCACACTTTACCAGACAATTTAAACGGTGAAAATTATCTGAATAATCTACAAAACGATCTCCCAACACTCCTGGATGTTGCGGAAGTACCCATTTTAAATACGGACAGGCCAATAATTTTCCAACAAGATGGATGTCCAGCTCATTGGACATTGATTGTCAGAGAACATCTTGATAACTGTTTTCCAGGCAGCTGGATAGGTAGAGATGGGCCCATTCCTTGGCCCGCGCGATCGCCCGACCTGACGCCGTTAGATTTTTTTGTCTGGGGACAAAACTGAGATTTCAACAAGAGAAGAACTAATTCAAAGAATAGAAGCAGCTTTCAGAACAATGAAAGAAGAAATGCAGCTTAAAATCACCACGACAGAAGTTAGAAATCGCTGTCGTAAATGTATACGCTGTGGCGGAAGCTATTTTGAACATCAAAATTAAAAAATCAAATCAAAAACTGTCTTTTTTTTTTTACTCCTTAAAATCGACTTTAACTGGTTCAGGCACCCTAACTTCAAAAATTGTAAAGTTATCTAAGTAAATGATACCTTAAAAAAAGAGCAATAACTCAGCATGTTTTTAAAATTATTTAAACACCTGTAGCTATTTTATTTATTTTTTAAATGTCAATTAAAATCCATTCTTTTTCTTTAATTTTTTTTTCTTTTTATTTTAAATAGTCTGAAAGTTATTTTTTTTTAGTAAATACGGTGCTTCGAAATGATTTCATACCATTAAACACACATTAAAGTAAATTAAAAAAATAGAAATTTTCACTCAATCTTTGCGTTATTAGGCCTTAATTGGAAAATTTTGGGATTTTGGTACCAAAATCGTAAAAGTTCTCTAAAAAAATAAATATCAGACTTTGGTTAGGACAAATATGGCTCAAAATGTTCTAGATGGTCTGTATTAACTCCCCTTTAAGGCTTTGCACCCACCTTCCAAACACCCTGTATTACCTGAATGATTCAGGAAGTGAGGTGGAGGGCATCGACAGTGTTGACAATGAAGAAGACGCCTTTGAGCATTTTGATATCATGAGGGTAGTGGCGCGGCGGCTGGCTTAGCTTAGTGAAGACGTCGATGGTGGCGATGTTGGCGGTGACGTTGGTAGCGGTAATGTTGGTGGAGGTGACGTTGGTGGCGGTGATGTTGGTGAAGGTGACGTCGGTGGTGGTGGTGTTGGTGGAGGTGACGTCGGTGGCGGTGATGTCGGTGGTGGTGACGTGGGTGTAGGTGACGATGGAGGTGGTGGCGTCGGTGGCGGCAACGACGGTTACTTAGGTCCATACGTGTGGAGTCAAGACTTCTCTACATTTCAAGGGAGGGGAGAGGAGTACACACGTACACCAGGTCCTTCGGACGCCGTCACGTCTTTGGATCCAGTGGATCTCTTCCAGCTCGTATGGGGTTTAGACATTCTGCAATCGATAGTGAATGAAACCAATCGTTATGCTTGGCAGACGATTGCTGCGCTGTCAGAAAGACCCGACGGTATAACGGAAAACCTGGCTTCGTGGTATGAGACGACGGTCTCGGAAATGTACCGTTATATGGGCATCCTCATGTTTATGGCCCTTAACCCAAAGGGCACTGTCCACGAGAATTGGTCAACAGAGGAAATGGGCATGCCTGATTTCCGTCGTCTCATGTCACGGAACCGGTTTCAAATGCTGAGCAGATTCATTCACTTCACTGACAATGATTACATCCGGAATGATGTAAGGTCAGGCGAGCGGAAGGTGGCCAAGATCCTTCCACTGATTAACCACTGCAATGCCAAGTTTACCGAGATATACACCCCTAATAAACACCTGAGCATCGACGAGTCGTTGCTTCTGTGGAAAGGCCGCACAGTGGGCTGAAATTAGCGTTTCATAGACATTAAATATATATTTTTTAAGTGACGCTTTTTGTGCTTGTAAACGATTGAGGATACCTACTATATGCCTTATATAATGAAACTTCAGGTTTATAATTGTAAACAGGGCACTCAGAATTTTTTTCTAAAAAAATTGTATGGAGTCGGCATAATAAATGATGATATCTCCATTATCGCACAATTGCGCGTTATATCCTCTTAGGTTATTAATAAGTGAATTATTTTTCATTTTTTGACATACTCCATGTTGAGGCCAAAGTTGCGCCTTTTTTTAAAAAAATCTTTGAAAGATTTTTTTTTTTTTTGTTATTTTTTTTTCATTTTAAACTAATGTTAAGCTTAACATGGATGTATGTATACAGACTAGCGCCTTTAAAAAAAAAATCTTTTCCATAATTACCATATTTTTTGTTTATGTTTTTGTTTTTAACTAATATTAAAGCTTAACATGGATTTACATAGACTGGATATTTACGAAAATTAATTGTGTGCAATATTAGATAGTGAAAATTGCTCAAAAACTCATTAGCTGTAATTAAAAATTGTAATTATCTAATCATTCTCAAAATCCCCGACAACATTAAGGAAACTATTGTTTGTTTATGACATTTTAACTATCTACTGATTTATTGAATAGGTACCAATATCTATTAAGTAATTGGGTTCTCATTTGTTAGCAATTAAGAGGGTAGTTAGTAAATTAGTTGTTCGGGCATATACATTAAATTCGATCGCCATAAATAGAAACGTACTGAAAGAAAATTATTTAGTAATCTTCAATCATTGAAAGTACAAACATCATGGCAAGCTTTGTAACAAACTTGGATTTGTTCGTTATTCTGGAAAACGGTAAAAAACTCAGGGACTAAATTTTTTTGTTTGAAACCATGCTATCTCGTTTAAACAACAGTGTATCTGAAGAAGATTGTGTGACTTTAAAAGAATTTTGCCGGAGATTCACCAGGGCTGCACAGAATGTCACATCGGAAATTTGAGAGGTTCCGAACTAATTACGAAAGTTGGCTTGAGGCTGATGTTGATTGGCCGAGTTGCTTAAAAGAAAATATAAAATCAATTACTCAGCATGAGGGAAGCCCTATACTGCTACTTTCGGAGCCATCATCAAGCGCTACTGCTTCTCTTTTGGAGCCATCTACATCATCAATTGGAACTATGACGAAAAGAAAATTCTCAAATCGTAAACCTTTTGAAGACTTGGCAACAAAGCAGAAAAAGAGGCGAAGTGGAGACCTAACAACGGTCAGAGATTCCAGTGAGCTCGTATTTGCAACTATTTCTAAGTTGAAAGATGAAGGCCAAAACAACATTGCTTCTGTGATTGAATATATGGTGAAGCACCCAGAATCAGTCGAAAAACTTCAAGATTTAATTACAAAACCAACCAGTAAAGAAACGTTTTCACCCCAAAAAGCACTTGGTTTACTGATATCTCTGAAATTATCAAAGTGGCAATATATAACTTTGCGAGAATCAGCAATTCGAGAAGGCCTTAAGCACTTGTACCCTTTGTATTACCACGTGCAAAAAGAGAAGAATGTGTGCTTTCCACCTGAACCAAAAAATTCAATTACAGTGACAGATTCTTCAGCAAAAATTTCACTGCAAGCTTTGCTAGATCTGACAGCAAATAGAATAATTAAATCTTTGCCAGAAAGTATACAAAATAAAGAACTCATTTTAATATCAAAATACGGTTTCGACGAAGCATCCAGTCAAAGCAGATACAAACAGAAGATGGATTCTATACAAGATGACTCTAGTATCCTCATGACTTCGTTATCACGACTGAAAATGACATGTGAAGACATCACAGTTTGGGAGAACCCGAAACCGTGCTCAGCAGCGTATTGTCGTCCAGTACAAATTACCTTTGTTAAAGAAAGTGAAACAGCGGTGAAGGTAGAAAATGAAAGAGTCAAATCTGAAATATCAGCTCTCCAACCATCTGATTGTGATAGCAATATGGTGAGTCATAAGCTGATGCTCACCATGGTTGATGCTAAAATAAAAACATACCTTTCTCCTAAAGTAAGATCAAATGCAGTGTTATGGCGAAGCCCACGGAGATGAACAACTTGGAAGAAGTTAAAAAGAAATCAACAGAAGATGACTTGATGGAGCTCGGACTTTCTTCACTACATGCGCGCATAAACATGATGGAATGCAGTGGCGGATTTACCAGCAGGCTGAGTAGGCTTGAGCCTAGGGCGGCAGATTTTTGGGGCGGCAAATTTGGTTACCGATTTTTTTTTTTTTTTTTTTTGCTACCAGAAATCAAAAAGATTTCTGGATGACGGTTTTCTGTTTTCTGATGTTTAACCGATAGAAGTCTGCAACAAATTTTGCCGACGACTTTCCCTTCTCACTTATCATTTGTCATTGTACGTTCCGTGAATCCGTTTAGCAATCTTGCATATTCTAGAGTAAAGCAGCTAGTTCGCCGCCCCCAACCACTAATCGGTTGGGGGCGGCGAATCGGTAATCGGTCCTTGCGCCCACTCCCCGCACTTTGAATGAGTGTAAAGAGCGAAATTATAGAAAATGTATTTTTCTTTTCCTACCGTCAACCCATACAGCCAGTCCTACTATTTTTAATTCGGAACGAAGGATGCCGTTTCTTGTGTATGAGAAATAAACTTCTTAATTTAATTCTTTCCATTTCAGTTCCTGAAAAAAAAATTGTAAAAATGAGTGATGGTAGAAAGCGACTTAGCGGAGCGGAGTACAAAAAGAAGGCCAAAATAAAAAAAGAAGAACAAGAGCAAATCATACGAAAAACCACAAAGATTGACAGTTTTTTCAAAAATGAAAATTGTATCGTAAAGCCGGGAACCTCAACGATGCAATCTGGAAAGGATGAAACGGACTTCAAATCGGCTGCCCATCTGTCATCTGTTGAAATCTCGACTAAAGAAAAAGTTGATTGTGTTCTTGACGACGAGTGCTCCAAAATCAATCATTGCGTTCTTGACGACGAGTGCTCCAAAATTGATCATTGTGTTTTTGACGACGAGTGCTCCAAAATTGAAGATACCTCTCGGACCGAGTCGTTAAATGATGATCGAATGCAAACAACTGAAGATCAGAACAAGGATCCAGCTTTATGGGAAATTAACGACACTTTAAGGGAAATTATTGCAAGATGCGGCTTCGATCAAAACAAATGTTCTGATTTCTCTAAAAGTGAAAGACTATATGCTGATCAACGTCGTTTCTTGCCAGTGAGTATCTTCCAAAGAAAAATGAAAAATAATGAAGTAAAGGACCGAAATTGGCTGATTTACTCCGAAAGTAAGAGATCCGTATACTGTGGGCCGTGTTTAGCATTTGGTCCATTGGAGAATAAAACTTAGTTCGAGAACAAAGGATTCAATGACTGGAAAAATGCAGAACTTCGAGTAGCTCAGCATGAAAACTCAGCGCGTCATAAATCCAGTATTCTTAGTTTGAAAGCTAGAAGTGCGATTGATGCTCGAATCGATAATTAACTTCATTTGCAAATTGATGAAGAAATCACTTATTGGAGAAACGTTTTGAAAAGGGTTGTTGCTGTAGTGAAGCGGCTGTGTTCAAGAGGTCTCGCTTTTAGAGGAAAAAGTGAAAAGTTCGGTGATCCACACAACGGAAATTATTTCATGATTCTGGAACTGTTAGCTGAGTTCGATCCTTTCTTAGCCAGTCATATTGAGCGGTTTGGGAATCAAGGATCCGGAAGTTACTTGTCGAAAACAGTTTGTGATGAGTTTATACTCTTGATGGGCCATAAAGTATTGAAGCAAATTGGAGACGAGATAAGAAGAGCGAAATACTTTTCCTTAATTATCGATTCGACACCGGATATAGCGCATGTAGACCAGCTCACCTTCGTGATCCAATATGTTTCAGAAACAGGAGAACCCTGTGAACGATTCCTAAAGTTTTTGCCATCAGTGGGACATAAAGCTGAAGAAATGTTTGCTGCTATTGCTCCGGAACTAAAAACCTTGGGTTTGAATATTCAAGACTGCCGTGGACAATCTTATGACAATGCCGCAAATATGTCTGGGATATACAACGGCTTACAGGCTAAAATTCAACGTCAAGCACCATTTTCTTTTTTCGTTCCTTGCTCTGCCCATTCTTTAAATTTAGTGGCAACAGCGACTGCCGAATCGTGCACAGAAGCGTGTCGATTCTTTATGTTGCTCCAAGAAATATACGTTTTTTTTTCAAGTTCGACACAACGCTGGAAAATTTTGATGACTGAAGTTGGAGAAGGCAAAACAGTCAAGAGAGTAAACCTCACACGTTGGTCAGCTAGAGAGCATGCGTGTAAAAGTTTGAGAGATACGTGGCACGAAGTCATTCAAGCTTTGGAAGTAATCAGGGACGATTGCACGGAGAAGCCTGTCACAAGAAACGAAGGAAGCTACGGGAATTCTTTCAAAGTTGAACAAACTAGAAACAGCGTTGATGGTTGTTGTGTGGAACGTTTTTTTGGAAAGAATAAACAAAGTAAATGTTCAAATCCAGGCTTCTACCGTCGATTTGATTACCGTAGCCGATCTTTATGAATCTCTTCGCAAGTTTTTCGTGGATCAACGGGAAAACTTCAAGTATTTTGAAGAAATGGCGATGGAATTAAGTGCGTCGAAGCAGTATTCAAAAGACCTCGGAAAAAGACAACCGAAAAGAAAAAAATTTGCTGACGAAACACCCGAGGAAGAAATAAGTATGACCGCGAGTGATACTTTCAGAGTTAACACATTTCTCGTCATCATTGATAGACTCGCATCCGAATTGGAAAAAAGGAAGAAGGCGTACGACAATTTCAATGAAAAATTTTCATTTCTGACCACAATGAGCGAATTGTCATCAACAGCCCTTACGAAAAAGGCTCAGTCTTTAGAAGAAATGTATCCTGATGATTTAGAGACTGAATTAGTTCAAGAATGCATACATTTTCGAAGCCACATTTCTTCGCAAAGCATTATGGTGAAACCAGATTCTCCATCGTTGCAAAGTCTATCTTCGTTTCTGCGAAAACAGAGTTTGCAGAACGTTTATCCGAACTTGGACATAGCCCTTCGTATGGCTTTATGTACACCAGCGACGAATTGTTCGGGTGAGAGAAATTTTTCTTGTTTAAAAAGGGTTAAAAATTATTTGAGATCGACCTTGAGCCAAGAAAAATTAAACGCTTTAGCTCTTTTGTGCATAGAGTCAGAATTGATGAACAAAATCACGTACGACGATATCATCGATGATTTTGCCAACAAAAAATCACGCAAAAAAGTATTGTAACGTAGTTATATAAATTTACTGAATTAAGTATTTTCAACTGTTTGTAAACGCAATAAAGATTATTTATTCTGTTTATTCACGTCTACCAATTGTGTAAGTAGCATGCATTACCCCGCCTTCCAAATCTTACATGATTGAGCTTTAATTAGCTCAAAAATATACCTAAAAATTATTTTACGTGAAATTCCAACGAAATTGTTGAATTGTAAAAATAATCTATGACATGACAATTTGACAATTTTGAAGGCAAGGGCGGCAAAAGCTTTACAGCCTATACCTTGAAAATTTGTAAATCCGCCACTGATGGAATGTCTCTTGCATATAGCATATAAATTAGATATTAAGACGTGGTCTGCTAGAGGGGAAAGTGACAAAGCCGCAGTGGATGCAAGAAAGAAAGCTATCCAAGCCAGGTTTAAAACGGAGCTCAACCTATTAATCGATATTGTAAAACAAGGTCATGGCACAACTTACGACGATTCTTTGAATTTCCTGAAAAGACTGCGGCTATCACTGGACTAGATGAAGATCTGATCCGAAGATTTGCTGTAATTTTGCAAGCCATAACTTCAGGTGAACCCATCAATGTTTCAAAATTTAAAGAATATGCGTACATAACTACTGAGAAGTATGTTGAATTGTACAACTGGTACTACATGTCAGCAACAGTGCACACGATACTGCTTCATGGGGCCGAAATTATCGCTTTTAACGCAATAGTACCGATTGGAAGTTCATCTGAAGAGGCTTCAGAAGCAAGGAACAAGGACTTCAGAAGTTTCAGAGAACATCACTCACGTAAGAAGAGCAAAGTGAATTCCAATGAAGATATTTTCAATTTCCTTCTGCTTTCGTCTGATCCGCTTATGTCAGCAGAAATACCAACGATGGATGCAAAGAAAAAGAAACCTTTCTTTGATGAAACATTGGATCTGCTAAAAAACCTGAATTCGAGTTTAGGGATATTGCTCAAATAAACTCTGACTCTGAGTTCGACTCTGAAGATAGTGATTCAGAATGAGCAATATTTTTAATTAATATATTTATTGTTTTATTTAATTTTATAACATAAATTTATATTGTATTCATTTTAATATATTTTTTACCTTTATTTTCATTTTTTATTTATTTTAATGGGATCATTTATTTTTACGGTTATTTGTATTGAAAAACTACAAAAATTTAGTTTTTAGGGCATTTCTACAACTTCTGGACATCTGCCACCAACTAATAATCACAAAATGCATTTTATGTATGATGTTTAAAATTTAAATATTTGACAAGTATTACCAATGTATAATTAAAAGCTAGTATAAATTTAAAAGTCAGTAGATAGTTAGTTTATTGTTAAATATTTTACTTAATTAGGGATGTTGAGAGTCGCTAAATAATTACTTTATTAGTTCACCACTTACTTCTTAGTTCACTACTTAGTTGTTCATTAAATTTAAGTCGTTGTGTGTAAATGTTTCTATGATATAAATATAAAGAATAAAGATAATAAGCCGTTTGTATTGATTTAAAAAAAAAACATTTTCAACAACTAATTTTCGTAAATGACCAGTCTATGTAAATCCATGTTAAGCTTTTTATTAGTTAAAAACAAAAACATAACCAAAAAAAAAAAATGGTAATTTTGGAAAAGATTTTTTTTAAAGGCGCTAGTCTGTATACATACATCCATTTTAAGCTTAATATTAGTTTAAAATGAAAAAAAAAAAAAAAAAAAAATATTTTAAAGATTTTTTTTAAAAAAAGGCGCAAGTTTGGCCTCAACATGGAGTATGTCAAAAAATTCAAAATATTTCACTTATTAATAACCTAAGAGGATATAACGCGCAATTGTGCGATAATGGAGATATCATCATTTATTATGCCGACTCCATACAATTTTTTTAGAAAAAAATTCTGAGTGCGCTGTTTACAATTGAGGAGGTTAGGTTCAAAACCACAACTTATCCATTTATTGTCATTTTTTTTCGATTCTTGCTCTAAAAGATAAATTCTACCATTTAGTAAAATCAGTCAAGTTCAAAACAGCACTATTTTCCTTGTAAAATGATGTTGAACAAGAAAAATTCGTTCAAAACCTCATCATATCCTGGTTCAATTTTTTTATTTTAAAATCAATTCAAGCCATTACAGCCGGAATAAGAGCAAAAGAATTTATTTAAGTTCGGATCTAAATATTCGTAAACTTTGGCAGTTTTATAATGACTCTGTAGAAAATGATCTGAAAGTAAAACGTAGCATGTTTCGGAATATATTCAACACACAGTTCAATATAGGGTTTTCCTCTCCCTCTAGTGATGCTTGTGGTGCTTGCATATTGTTAAAAAACAGAATTGCAAAAGAGAAAAATCCTCAACAAAAACAAGAATTAATTACAGAAAAAAGAATACATAAGCTAAGAGCAAATGCATTTTATGAATTAGCTCGTGCCAAACCTGATAAAACATTATCATTTTGTTTCGACATGCAACAAGTGCAACCCATGCCACGGACCCCCATTCAGGATGCCTTTTATAGTCGTCAAATTAGCTTGTACAACTTATGCTTTGTGAATATGTCAGCTGTGCATCCAGTATTTTTTACATGGGATGAAACTCAATCTGGGCGTGGAGCCACAGAGGTAGGATCAGCCTTGTTGCAATATTTAATGTTACAAGACTATACTGGTATTGAGACTGTGCGCCTCTTTTGTGATGGATGTGGAGGCCAAAATAAGAACTCCCACATCATTCACAAAATGTTGTTTTGGCTCATCAACCACTCTCCTAATGAAATTAAACAAATTCAAATCACATATCCAGTAAGCGGATAGGGTGTTCGGGAGGATCGAAAAAGAAATACCCGGTTATTACCACCAAAGAAGAATACAAAGAGCATTTTGAAAAGTTTGGTGAAGTCAAGGTTCTCGGGGAAAACTGGCGAATATATGATATAAAAAAATTGTCTGATTATTACAAAAAAGTCGATGAAATCAGGGACATTAAACGGATTTACATAACAAAAACTATCTCTCAAACTCGGAGAGGAGCAACAAAAAAATACTTAGTAACTTGTTATAAGCATTTTAAGTTTGAGGGCAATGAAACAAGCTCTTGCCTTCTTAAGAGACAGAAACAACATCCCAGAATTTTGATGCAATGCAGTTTGGACCATCCTATGTCTGCAGCAAAAAAAAAAAAGATTTCAAAAATTTACTTACAAAGCAATTTGGAGAAAACTGGGAATCGCTGCCTGAATTAGAGTGGTACAAAAGACTTTTGTGTGAAACAGTACCTATATTATCACAAAATAAAGAAGAAAATGATGATGATGATGATGATGAATGTGATTGTATTGAACCGGACACCGTAACATTAAGAGTGTGATGTAGACCTTATATTAAAGAATTGATTTTTTTTAAATAATAAAAGTGTTGATTTTGTACAGTTTATTATTATTACACATATCCATAACAATTAAAACAAAACACTACATATCCAGACAGGTGACGTTCAAAACCACACTTATCCATGCAGCAGGTACAAAACAACACATATCCTGATTTGTCTTCACAAAACAGCACTTATCCAAAATAACTTTGCCCAATAATCAACAACAGCGCGAGCAATCAAATAGCAAAAAAATGTTTTAATTGCCGATTTATCTCCACATTAATATGGTATTTTTATTTTAAATACAAAAACATGCTCTCACAATTTATTAAGTTTTTTTTAGATTTCTGCCTTTTTGAGAAAAACGGATATGATGTGGTTTTGATCCTAACCTCCTCAATTATAAACCTGAAAGTTCATTATATAAGGCATATAGTAGGTATCCTCAATCGTTTACAAGCAAAAAAAGCGTCACTTAAAAAATATATATTGAATGTCTATGAAACGCTAATTTCAGCCCACTGTGGGCCGTCTTAGTTGGGTACAGTGCATTCGGACTAAGGCGGCCCGCTTAGGAATCAAAAGTTGCAAGGCGTGCGAGGCAACGACCGGATATATGCTCAGGTGTATTATTTACGCCGGAAAAAACTCGGCGGTCAACGAGGGACCAATTCATGGGTTTGGGTCAGCTACCAACTGGTACAACCAGTTGCCCCTTACCAGGTTTTTTAAACAAAGGGGGACTGACGTCATCGGGACGTTGAACAGACGAACGCGTCACGTCCCTCTTTTAATAAAAGATGTTTCTGCGGGACTGCCGCGCGGCGATACTGTTGCTGTCATTTCCTTCGACTAGTTCTGATTGTAGTTTGCATTATCCTATCTTCCATTAGTTTATTATATATTATGTATTAGTTTATTTTACAAATATCTATGTAGTAGCTTGTACTTAATTTATGTATTATATGTTATGTAATGTATTTAGGATACCTATTTGACTAGGTTTGCACTATCCCGCTTACCGCTACACTTTTTTCTTTCACCCAAAGGTTGCCTGGAAGAAATTGCTACCTTAGCAATAAGGCCGCCTATGTTGTACTTGTTTTTTGTTATCTTTTGTGTTGTATGTTGTATTATTAAGTGCAATAAAGTATTTTTATGTTATGTTATGTTATGATAGTGTAAGCTGCCTTAGTGGTGACTTGAGCCTCACGGCCTGGAAGGACGTGAAGCTAGTCACCACTATTTCGACTTACCATCGCGATGAAATGGTTCCTGGCAGACGGGCTGGGGACGATACGGCCAAGCCCGAATCTATTTAGGACTACAAAAAATACATGGGCGGCGTTGATCTTAAAGATCAAAAGCTGTCCATGTATTTGTTGGAGCGAAAAAGGGGCCACAATTGGTACGTGAAGGTCTTCAGGAGGCTGCTGAACATCAGCATCCTGAACACCTACATTATGTACCAGCACCAACCCATTGTAAATATGAAAACTCACCAGGAGTACAGAAAGAGCCTGGCTAGGGGGCTGTTGCAAAGGTTCCCGAGGGAAAGCCCTGTGGGACCTTTGCGTCAGCCCGCTGCTGAATTTGTCCACTGCCGGTTAGATGGTGCTCCAATTGTACCAGCACCAACCCATTGTAAATATGAAAACTCACCAGGAGTACAGAAAGAGCCTGGCTATAGGGCTGATGCAAAGGTTCCCGAGGGAAAGCCCTGTGGGACCTTTGCGTCAGCCCGCTGCTGAATTTGTCCACTGCCGGTTAGATGGTGCTCCAGGCCACTGGCCTGGATACACGGAGGGAATGGCGAACAAGCCGACACAGCGCATGCGACGTCGTTGCGTGCGTTGTTCGGCACGTGGCGTACGCACTCAAGTAACGACAATATGCAGGAAGCGTGAGAAGCCATTGTGCCTTGACAACTGTTTTACAGAGTATCATACACTTGTCATTCTAAAAAACTAAAAAAAAGGGTGCGATCACAAATATGGCCTAGGCTTTATTTATAATCGGGTAGGCCTTAATTGTGATCTTAGGCCTTAATAGAGATACTGTAGCTCATAAGCAATCTCAAGTTTATTTCATAGTTTTGGCAATTAAATGGTGAGGTTTTATGGCATATTCACCTGCTTTAGATAAAATTTGAATTTATTTTGAAACCATTAGCCAAATTTTCACAGCCGCTCAGACCATCAAACTGAACAACTCAGTTTATGTCCAACTCTGAAATCGCGACTAAATAATCTGTTTTACTTGTATTAAACAGCTGTTTTTTTTTTAACTAATATGTAATAAAATAGTTCCGTTATTTCATTTCAGATTCTTCTAATTAACTACAATGGCTCTCTCAAAACTCTTAGCAGCGGCTGTTGAGTCTATTCGTAATGGTTTGCCTTCTTATAAAGCAGCTGCTCATTATGGTATTCCAAGGAGAACTCTCAGAATTCATGTAGCAAATGGGATAGTTACCAAACGACTAGGAAGGCATACAATACTCACTACGGACCAAGAAAAAGATTTTGTCAGGCGAATAATAAAATTTTCAGAGCTTGATATAATTAAACGCAAAAAATTATTAGGATTCATTCATTTTGTAAAAAAATTCAAATTCCCCACAATTTTATTATATTACTGCAATCGACGTAACAAGATACCTCAACGACAACAATAAGCACAACGTCACCAGTTCACAGCAGGGAAACATCGCCAGTTATGTTGAACGACGAAGACGACGAATTGATAATGAGTCAATTGACACCGTCGACATCACAGAGCAACACGCCAACGGAAATAGAACAGACACCGAAGAAACGGATGAAAATGGAAACATCGACCACATTGAAAGCAGCGGACACAACGAACCCATCAACGTCGAAAACGAAGACAATGAACTTCAGTGTACCATATCTATCAGAAAGAGGCATCGAGTACCCGATACTGCAAGAACTCCTTGGAAGTATATCAGTAAACATACAGGTACAAAAAGAGACCATTATCATATCATCTACATCTCAACATCAAAAAGTTGGGGACATAACTCAAGACTTGGCAAGGCAATTAGAGAGTCAAACCCTAAATGTGGGAAAATTACATGCGTATCTTGTCTTCTGGAGTATCTTGCTCCCAACGATAATCGTGAAGTCATTAGAGACGTTCTCACCCAAAGTGATAAAGCAAGTTGCCAATGCGTCAACCATTCGTTGGGACTTCACGGCTCGAGCCAAAAACAAACGAGCATCAACAGTCAGTTTCCTAATTCCGAAAGGAGAAATACAATACATCCACAACAAGGGACAGAACCAACCGAGAGAAACGGAAGCTTGGATGAAACAAATCCTACGACCAATGAAGATCAACCTACAGACCTCAGTTTGCGACGAATGGAGCATTCACAAATACAACTACAAACTAATGTTCAACAAAGAGAACATAGTGACTTCGGAATCATTGAAAGAGGAAGATTTGGAGAATATAATAAAAGCAATAACGACCTGGTGCTATTATTATGTAAACACAGAGCTTTTAACGAAGGAGAAGCACAAAGAGTACTGTGTTCAACGCCTGCGGGGATTGCCATCCAATTTACAAAAAAGTTTGAAGAACGCCTCCGTACCGCAATTTCAATATCCAGAATTCTGGTATTTCAAGAAACCACCGAGCAACGACTTCAACGAACAAAAGACCTACAATTAGCAGAAGACCCATTTATTCAAGACGAAGAAAATATTGAAACACTAGTAAACAACTTACTGGGGACATTGGCAATGAATGGCATATCTAGAAAGCATTTTGCAACAATGACAAAGAAACATTTCTACGAGAAAACAAAAAAAAAGAACAACTTATTCTTCATTGGACCACCGAGCACCGGTAAAACAATGATCATGGAAAGTCTAGCAGAACTCCATTACAACATAGAAAGACTAACTGGATTAAGTCCAGGATCATCTTTCAACTTCAGCTCACTCATACACGCAAAATGCGTGCTTCATGGACGAGTGTAAATTAACAGACAATCAATTTGAACAATGGAAATTGTTAGCCGCAAGACAACCAATGTGTACAGACATAAAATACAAGAACCGACATAACGTAACGAACTGCACACTATACACGGCGAGCAATTATCCTATTGATATGTATCTACAAGTGCCGGATGCAAAACATCCCACAGGGCTTTCCCTCGGGAACCTTTGCATCAGCTCCCTAGCCAGGCTCTTTCTGTACTCCTGGTGAGTTTTCATATTTACAATGGGTTGGTGCTGGTACATAATGTAGGTGTTCAGGATGCTGATGTTCAGCAGCCTCCTGAAGACCTTCACGTACCAATTGTGGCCCCTTTTTCGCTCCAACAAATATATGGACAGCTTTTGATCTTTAAGATCAACGCCGCCCATGTATTTTTTGTAGTCCGAAATAGATTCGGGCTAGGCCGTATCGTCCACAGCCCGTCTGCCAGGAACCATTTCATCGCTATGGTAAGTTGAAATAGTGGTGACTAGCTTAACGTCCTTCCAGGCCGTGAGGCTCAAGTCACCACTAAGGCAGCTTACACTATCGCCGCGCGGCAGTCCCGCAGAAACATCTTTTATTAAAAGAGGGACGTGACGCGTTCGTCTGTTCAACGTCCCGATGACGTCAGTCCCCCTTTGTTTTAAAAACCTGGTAAGGGGCAACTGGTTGTACCAGTTGGTAGCTGACCCAAACCCATGGATTGGTCCCTCGTTGACCGCCGAGTTTTTTCCGGCGTAAATAATACACCTGAGCATATATCCGGTCGTTGCCTCGCACGCCTTGAAACTGTTGATTCCTAAGCGGGCCGCCTTAGTCCGAATGCACTGTACCCAACTAAGACGGCCTTTCTGTGTAGGCATTTAATTTGTAGTATTTATCTTTGATGTAATTGAAGTTGAACTGTATAGTTCTTGTAATTTATATCTAGAAAAAAGGGACTGGCTGGGAAAGGGCGGTTACGGCTATTTTTGAAAAGACATCCGGAGCTGGCGAAACGCAAAGCGCAATTTCTGAACCCGGCTCGAGCCCAAAAACTAAATAAAGCTATTGTCGCTCATCATTTCAAAGAATGAGCTCGATTTACATGACCACCCTGAAAGAATATACAACATGGATGAAAAGGGTTGTAGGCTAACATTACATCACCAGCAGGCAGTGGTGGGAAAAGGGTCCACATGGAGGTAGCTGAACATGGTGAAAATGTTACAATTGTTGGATGTGGAAATGCTTTAGGAAATCCAATACCTCCTATGATTCTTTTCAAAGGCAAAAGGAAGAGACCCGAGTATGACGAGAATCTACCCGCAGGATCAGTTGTGCACATGGCTTCAAAAGGTAGCATGACAACAGATATATTTGAGGGGTATAGAATCAAAGGCAGCTAGCTATATCCACACTCTGGTCTGTTTTAAACTATGAATGTCATTTTACTCTATGACCAATTTTATATATGTTCAGAATAACCTTTGTTATCAAAAGTAGCTAAATCCTATAGAAATCAGCGTCAAAAAGCTGCATTTAGAATCAAAGATAGCTATATCCCTATTGCTGAGAAACAAATACAGCTAAAGTCGCGGCTGACCAATCAGAGCGATCTATTTACGTTTTTCAATATGGCGTCTTTCATATAAAAACGTGTGTCTACGTCTGTCGATTTTATTGAAATTAAGTGGTTTTTTGGACAATTTCATTACAAAAAGTTTGTTAAAAGTAAAGTTAAAAGTGTAATGGAAGTGCCAGTAACAGAAGCTTTACTATGAGAGGAAGAAAACGCAAGAGAGAGCCGGAGAAATGGAAAGCAAACAGGAAGAAAATTGAAAGGTTAGTACAGACCAGTGATGTGCGCACTGTAATGCAAATTGAGGGGTATAGAATCAAAGGCAGCTATATCCACAACAAGTCATTTTTTAAACTGTGAATGCCATCTTATTCTTCATACTATTCCACATAAGTTTACAAAATTGTTTGGCACCTAAAACAGCTAAATCCCAGCCAAATTCCCGTTTAATGGTGCTCCCACATTGCCGTTAGAAAATGTTTAGTAATGTTAGTAAACATTTTATAACAAAACAAATTATAACAAAATCAAACATGTGTTATCTTTTGTTTGTAAACATTTTATAAGGGTAATGGCGGGATAGGCGGTGCGGTGCGGTGGGGGTTAGAGTACGCAGGTCGCTGCGCGTGGTGTCTCGCTTGTCAGTCCCTTTGTGTCAGCGTGCATCGCTGTGCGTGTGTATTAGTGGTTGCGCGTGCGCCAAGCAATAAAATATGTCCGGTAATTGGAATAACGATGATGTTTACAAACTGATTGAAATGTTTCAAGCAAGAGAAGTACTATGGAACACGATGTCAGAGAGCTACAAAGACCGAAATAAAAAACACGATGCTTGGATGGAAATTGCTAGTGAATTTAATATGGATAAAAAAGTAATTGAAAAAAAGATTCGATCACTCGTAGGTCAATTTAACCGAGAATGTAAATCTAATAAATCTGGTGCAGGAGCTAATGAGTCAAGTAAATGGTTTGCATTTAAAAAACTCATGTTCCTTAAAGGCAAAAATATTCCAAGTTTAACTGTCGATGGAGGGTTGCAGGTGAGTTTTATTTTAACGTCTTTTAATAATATTTAGATGCCCAGTCCAAAAACCCTTCATTTGAAAAATATTCTGCGAATTCTTTTCTTATTTCTTTCCCATCATCTGTCAGGGATTCACATGCTTCAAGTGGTGTTAATTGCTGCTGTTCTAATCTCCATTGTCCATCGATACGTGTACCAGTTACTATGTCATCTCCATCATAGTATTGAGATGGAGCGTAAATCATGCTCGATTCAGTTTTTCTTATGAAATTATGCAGTAGCACGCATGTCATAATTAAAGTAGTAGTTTTTTCTGGATCTAATAATATTGTAGTTCGTAAAACTCTAAATCTGGCTGACAAAATCCCAAATGCGTTCTCTACTGTTCTCCTCGCACGACTCAGTCTATAACTGAAGATTCTTTCCTTAGAATTGCTATCCTGTGGTCCTGGAAAAGGTTTTAATAAGTGTTTTTCTAAAGGGAACGCATCATCTGTTACGAACACATAAGGAACAGGTTTGTTTCTGCCTGGTAGTGAGCTGTCACTGGGTATTTTCAAACTATTGTCGTTAATTTTATTTCGAAATTTTGTGTTTGTGAAAACTCCGCCATCACATATGCGTCCTTGGCAGCCAATATTCACGTACAGAAAGTTGTATTCTGCGTCCACTATCGCTAAAAGTACAACGCTGTAAAATCCTTTATAGTTGTAATATTCACTGCCGCTATCAATTGGCTTTTGTATGGCTACGTGCTTTCCATCGATACTTCCTAAACAATTTGGGAAATTCCATTTTTCTTCAAATGAATTTGCCACGTGTAGCCACTCTTGAGGTGTTGTTGGTATCTGGAACAAAAATAGAAGATTAAGAAATAGGCGCGAAAAATAAATCTATAACTCGTTATTCTAACAAATTTTATTGGATATTTTTATTAAGTATGAAATATTAATAGGATACACTATAATAGTAATAGAAAAAGAAAATCGCGGTTATAGATTTTTTTACAATTTTAGCTAATTTGACGCGCCTATAACTTGAAATTATCGTTTAATTCTATTCTTTCAGGGTAACGAAGAAAACAGAATTGCTTCAGAAAACACTCTCAGTTTGAACGAAACAGGAAATACTGTCACTTGAAATGAAACTACGGGCACGCCTTTCGCCACCCCAAAACCATTTCGGAAAAGAAGACGGCCTGAAGTAGAAAAAGATACAACACAACAAGAAGCTGTAAATATTTTACAAAGAATGTACGAATCTAGAAACAGCAGGGATGAAAATGACGCATTTGGAGAGTATGTCTCGATGAAACTGAAACAAATAAAAAACAGTCATGCTAAGAATACTGCTCAACATTACATTAACAATATTTTGTACAATGCGTCAATGGGACAATATGATTTTCCAACAACCACAGACCCAACCGCTAGTAGTTCCTGGGGATACAACTCTGAACCAAATCTATCCACTTTTTCGGAAAATAATGCTGACTGTAGCTCGAGAGGATACAACACCGCACCGAGTCCCTCGGCTTCATTTGAAACCAGTTCTTCGGATAACTTCAGGACACATACTCGTACCAGCGCAAGAACACAGAGTCCGTCTAATTTATCGGAATCAAGCCAAGATTCGACCCAATCATTAAACGATTTGTTGGAATCAATCAAAAATTAAAAAATACATGTTTGGTTTGTTAATTATTAAATAAAATATTAGTAAGGTAAGGTAGGTACCTACCTAAAGTATGATTAGATTAGATCATATTAAAAGTAAATAAAAAAATAATTAAAAATGTTGTTTGACTTACCTGTATATATTCCTTTAAAACCTCATTGAGAGCCTCGCACACTTCTGGTACGATATTAGATATCACTTGGTCTGACAACTTGAACACATTTCCAAGACTTTTATAACTGCTACCAGTTGCCAAAAATCTTAACGTTACCGCAAGTCTTTCCGTCACACTTACAGATTTTCTAAATTTAGTGTCTCGTTTGCCTATTTTTGCCCCAATTAAATTTTGTAGATATTCAAATTCGGAACTGTTCATTCTTATAAAATCTTTTAAGCAACCGTCAATACCCAAATCCTTGAGATAGTCTGTGGCACTATATTTTCCTCTAGCTTTTAGCGTTTGGCGCATCCAATAAGAGCGCTTTTTCTTCTTTTTTAAACAAAAAATAAAAGCTATTCCAATGAGCAAATCTTCTTCCATTTTCGTGTAGACGTCCTCGGCCCTCAGAAGGCGAAACCAAACTGCGAGCCAATACTAGATGTTATAAAATGTTTAAACATTTTCCATCAATGTAGGAGCACTTATAACATGTAACAGTTTCTAACAAAATGCAACAATTGTTAACATTTGTTAGTAAATGTTTTGGTGTTATAAAATGTTTACAAACATTTTCTAACGGCAATGTGGGAGCACCATAAAGAATCGGTTTAGAATCAAAGTCAGCTAAATCCACAGGGTTTGGAAACGAACACAGCTAGAATTGCGCTCGGCCAATCACAGGCATCCATTTTCGTAATGACAAGATGGCGGATTTCATACTGAAAAGTGTTTGCGTGGGTGTGATTTTTATCGTAATTAAATAGGATTTTGCATAGTTTTCTTACTAAAAACGTGTTATACGACTAGTTAAACGTGTAATGGAAGTGCCTATAGTAGAAGCATTGCCAGGGAAAGGAAGAAAGCGCAAAAGACAGCCGGAAAAATGGAAGGCGAACAAAGCGAAAATTGCCAGGTAAGCCTAGTCTAGTGATGTACTTAATCCGATGGAGTTCGAGAATTTTTAACAAAAGATACAATTTTTTAAAGAATAGATGGAAGAGGTCTAGATTCAAGGTTTAACATTACCTATAAGTTTAATGTTGTTCAGTTCGATTTCTATCAATGGATGGGTCTATTCCATTAAGGGTCCCGGGGGTTTTAGTGTATTGCAATTTAGGCGATAAGCTGACAACCTATAACTAAAATACGTTCAGCCTGAAGCGATCGCTCTTTGTACCTGCCGCCTAGGCGCGTGCCGGCGCTTGTCAAAGGAAGCCGCCGCCGACACAAAGGTCGCCGCGACCTTCAAAACTTTGTCAGACGTCGCATAAACTATCTATTATGAGATCGGTGACGCTCTGCCCACACCGTAAGAGATATAGGCGTCACTATTTGTTTTGCAAGTATTTCATCTTAATTAAAATTGAATAGGCTAAAACAGTAATGGTTACGTTTGTTTTGTTTCACAGGTACTCGTCGCCATCTTTGCCTGAAAACATAACCTGCAATCATAACACCAAATCATTTGCGTGTAAACAATTGAAAGTACTAGATCTAGTGCATTTTCACAGATCGTTTTACTCAAAACCCAACAAACAACATCAAGATGCCTTAATATTGAAGTGCTGTTCGGTAAAGAAAACAGCCAGAAAGCGGCCTGTAAAAAACGTAAGAAAAAGCAGAGCTTTTTCGATAAAATATGCAATTTACGCAAAATCACTTAAGAAAGCCATTCCAGTTTGCCAGAAAGCATTTCTAAATACACTTGGGATAACGAAGTATCGTGTTCAGTTCGTCATGCAAAACTTCTTTGAATCTGGTCGGGTTCCTACAGATAAAAGAGGTGGTGACCGTAAGAAACAAAAGTTTGCAGCACAAAGACAATCAGTTCATAGTTTTTTAAAGTCTTTGAATTGCGTTGAAGCACATTATTGCAGAGGATCATCGCATCGCAGCAACGTAAATACCTACCTAGTGAGCTCAATATTAAAAAATTATATAAACTTTTTAAACAAGCACATCCAAACAGCCCAGTCAAATCATCTTACTTTAGATCTATCTTTAATCAGGATTTTAATCTTGGTTTTGGGAGTCCAAGGACGGATGTGTGCTCGAAATGCCTTGAACTTCAAGAAAAATTGAAAAACGAAAATGATACAGCGAAGAAAAACCTACTGATGATGGAGAAAAGGATACACAAATTAAGAGCACAAGCATTTTTTAAACTACTAAGGGAAAAAGAAAAGCAAATGATTACATTCTCATTCGATTGCCAAAAGAATTTAGTACTTCCGAAAGTGCCCGACCAGAGCTGTTATTACAGCAGGCAGCTGTATTTGTATAATTTTACAATAGTCCAAGGATCATCGAAAGATCCTTTAAATAAAAACACGGCATATGCATACATCTGGACAGAAAATGAATATGCTAAAGGTTCAAACCAAATTGCTTCCGCTGTATATGATAGGCTCAACAAAACTGACCTAACTGGTGTAACCCACGTCCGTTTAGTGGCAGACGGATGTGCTGGCCAAAATAAAAAATATATAATGATTTCCATGTGCATGCGATGGCTTTTAGAAAACCGTCATGTAAAAACAATGGAACTAGTGTTTCCCATCACAGGCCATTCTTTCTTGCCTCCTGATAGAGTTTTCGGGAATATTGAAAAACAAATCCGAAAACTTGAGGTAATCACATCGCCAGAAGAGTACATCGCTGTAATCAGTGAACACTCTACAGTCACGCAACTACGAGATATACCCGTGCTTGACTGGAAAAGTTCAATAAATAGTATTGTTAAAACACCGGCTCAAATCCACTTCAAGATTTCTCAGTGCAAAAGATTTATTCTTCGAAGATCCAAAATACAAGGAAGTGTGTTGGTACGTGGTGAATTATATTACAATTCTGACACGGGAAACCCCAAAAGTTTGTGTAAACCAGGCAAAAAAGCTGAGGATATACGGCCAACAATAATTCCTAGTGGCATACAGGTGAATCCATTAAAGTTGCGAGATGTCAGAAACTTGCTTCAAAAACACTACGGTGACTCTTGGAAAAATCTGGCACATTTAAGATATTTTCACGCTGTATTGAATAATTTAGACGAAGATGAGCTGCGGCTATTAGAAGAAAGGGGAGTTGAAGAGAACGATACTGTAGAAGATCTATGTGAAGTTCATGAAGAAGGAGATAATTTAAGAATATAAAATTTAATTCATAATAAAAATGTTTTTATAAAAATGTTCTTTTATTTACTCAACTAGCTGACCCGGCAGATGTCGTCCTGCCCAGTAATCAATCCAACACCTACCCTACACCTAGACTACACCTACCCTATACCTGCCCTACACCTACCCTACACCTACCTTACCTACCCTATGTATTATTCTGGGTCTTCAGCTACCTACATACCAAATTTCATCGTAATCTGTTCAGTAGTTGTTGCGTGAAAGAGTGACAAACATCGATCCAACCACACACACTCACAAACTTTTGCCTTTATAATATTAGTAGGATTATTAAAAATCGGCATCAATTTTTAAGCAATCGACATGATAATGACGAATGCATATTTTCATTTCATTTTGGATAGAAAATCCTTAGATAAAGTTTAAATGCACATCACTATTCCTGTGACGTCATCACTAAAGAATTGGTATCAAAAACAGCTATATCCATTACAATCAGAATCAAAGACAGCTAAATCCTTTTGTTGGTATCAAATACAGCTAAGTGATTTTAAAATTATCGCGTAAAAGTTTTAATTTGGATTGGTTGATGGGTGTGTGTTGTTCAGTGGTACCAACATTCCTAATACTTTTTTTAAGGCTTTTTTACACGTGTTGCTACAGTAAAAATAAAATAAGACGTTTTTTCTGCGTTATGAAAAAAATGCCTAGGTGGATATAGCTGCCTTTGATTCTATACCCCTCAATTCGATAAAATTGTTGATATTGTTCAAGCATTTTAATTTGTTTTCAATTTTGTCTTAGGTACTCGTCGCAGTCGTTGCCTGGTAAAATTACCTGCAATCACAATAGCAAAAGTTATGGATGTAAAAACCTTCGCGTTAAAGATCTACTCGGTTTCCACCGAGCTTTTTATGCTACACCGATAAAAAAAAATCAAGACGCTCTCATATTAAAATGTTGTTCGGTAAATAAAACTAACAGGAAGCGACCGACCAAAAATGTGAGAAAAGGCAGAGACTTTGCTATAAAGTATACAATGTATACAAAAAATAAACAAATCATACCAGTGTGCCAAAAGGTATTTTTAAATACACTTGGCATCACAAAATATCGCGTCCAGTATGTAATGAGAAATTTCTTAGAGAATGGTAGACTTCCGAACGAAAAACGGGGTGGTGATCATAAATACAGATAGCGCGCGAGTTGAATGCCGTCGGGGCCTGAGGTGAAGAGCGGGAGCATCTCCCCCCGCCGTCCGCACGCCGCGTCTCGCGCGCCTTCAGTTTAGTGCTGTGCTGTCCTTGACAACTATCATACGCTTACACCCCGTTCACACTAGTCGTAAGTCGCATACGACTAAAAGTCGAATGCTCTGGTCACCATACACTTTATATGGAGCTGTTCACATTGGCTGAGACGCGATTTTTAGTCTAATACGACTCAAAAAACCATCCGACGGGCCAGCGCCCGTTGTAAGACTAAAAATCGCGTCGAATCGTGCTCGCATAGGTGCCTGCTTGTTGCTGTTCACACTAGTCGTGCATCTAATCGACTCGAGCGCGTTGTTACCTCTCTCCCCGCCCCGCTTCCTAGATCACTACACATTGTTTGCACACTCCATTCGTGTTTTATTCGTCGTGTTGGTTGCGCGCGCGCTGTATTTGTTTGTTGTGTGAAAATGGAGATAGAAATAAAACCCGAAGAACTAATTCCATTAGTTCACGAAAGAGCAGTCCTTTGGGATAAAACTTTAGATGACTACAAAAATAATAATCTGAAACTATTGGCCTGGCGCGAAATTTGTACCATACTAATACCTAATTTTGAAAACATGGAAGAAAAAGAAAGACAACATTTCGGTAAGTGCCAGTAAAGTTTATTAACTATTATACTACATAGTTATGTATTTACAGTTGTATTATTAATTTTTAACTCATTTATATTATGCGTATCGCGCATCAGTTTGCCAAGGCAGCGAACCAATCGGGGAAGTAAAATAGTCTGCAAAGTCCGATCGTATAACATTTGCAATCGGACCACCACGAGGATTATGTACACTCTGTTGTTGTTCTTGTTCTTGTATCGATTGTTCTAGTGCAAGTTGAATATCTTCAAAGTTTAGACCATCCCTTTCTCTTACATAATTATGCAATACTGCACAGGCTTTCACAATATGGATAGCGGTGTCTGGGTGGACATCCAATGGTCGATGCAGTATTCTCCATTTATTAGCTAAAATTCCAAAAGCACACTCAACAAATCTTCTTGCACGGCATAATCGATAATTAAATATTCTTTTCTTATCATCCAAATGATTGCCTCCGAAAGGTCTCATTAAATTTGTCGTCAGGGGGAAAGCTTCATCGCCAACTAGTACATAGGGCATATCCTTTTCGATTGTTTCATGAAGAGGCCTTGGCTTTGGTATGTTTAAACTACCATCATTCAGTTTCTTCCAAAAGGTAGTCTCCTTGAATATGGATGAATCGCATTCTTTCCCATATGAACCAACACTTATATAAATGAAACGGTATTCTGCATCAACAACAGCTAGTAAAACAAATGAAAAATAACCTTTGTAATTGAAATACATCGAGCCGCTTTGATTTGGTTTCACTACTCTAATCTGCTTGCCGTCGACGGCTCCAATACAGTGTGGGAAGTTAGCTTTAATATCAAAACCATTTGCGATGTTTTCCCATTTATTTTCATTGTCGGGCAACTTCATAAACTCTTCTTTTAATGTATCCCAGATAATGCAACTCATTTCTTTGATAATTTTACTAACAGTTGATACCCCGACTCTGTAATTGTAGTGCAGCTCTTTGAAGGAACATCCTGACGCACAATATCTGAAAATAATGTTGCAATATAATTTCAGGTAAATTAGTATTGACCAAGTGGACGAACTTACGGAATGTCTGGATCCGAACAAACAAAAATGCCGAAAAAAAATCAGGATCAGGGGCAAAGTCGTCAAAGCCATATGCATATAAACAGCAAATGGATTTTTTGCGTAAAGTTGCTAGACCTAATCCTCCTCAAGAGTCTGTTGCGTCGCGTATATCTCAACCAGGGACAGAAGGCAGTACTCAGTTGTCTGAGAATTCACAACCAAGCACTTCTAAAAGACAAAAGACCATGCCACCAGAGCAACATATAATGGAGTTAGATGTCAAAATGAACGAGTTTTTAGACAGCAGGCTATCACAACAACCTGATCCCCCAATTTTATCATTTTTTAAAGGTATCCTACCCTCTGTTACGTCTTTCGACGATGACGAAATGTTGGAGCTTCAATCAGGTGTATTATCACTGATACAACAAATCAAAAAAAAACGTGAAAACAGACTTTATGCAAATAATTATAATTACACGCGTGATTGCACACGGCGATATTCGACACAGAACTATAATTATTCATCTACCGATGAATCCAGATATTCTTCTCAAAACCAGGCTGTTCTTACCCCACATGGGTCCGGATATGCAACACGTCAAACGTATGAGGAAGGATCGCCTGCATCTACTTGGTCGGAAAGTACTGACTTAAATTTCTCCGATTTTTGAACGCTGTTTACCTACTTAAAATAAACAAGTTAAAATAACTTTTGTTTCAATTTCAATACACGTCAGAAATCACACTACAACTGCTACAATCAGACTACTATACTACAAATACAATCTGAATGTAGCAGTTGTAGTGTGATTCTAAAAAAAAACACTTACCTAAGAAATATCGACAGTCTTTCTTCAGGACAAATGCAGTCTCTAAATATCGTATTCCGATATGTGATGCTCGCAGAAACTCTTGACAGTAGTTCGTTGAAAGTTGCTTGTGACATTCTAAAGTAATTAAAGAATTTTCGTTCGTCATTTTGTAATTCATGTATTAAATTTTTATAATTTCCCAAAGTCGATCTTTCTGTAAGGATTGGGTGCACCCAGTATTTTCTTGGAATTGACTTTTTTTTCAACTTTTTTAATTTTCTTCGTAAGTAGTAGAGCACAACAAGTTCTTCGTCGGCGTCCATCTCGCGAGTTCGCTACGTACCGAATGGCGCGAAACTACGACCTATACGACTCGCGACGCAGTGTGAACAGGTACATCAGACTTTCGACTTTTAGTCATATGCGACTTACGACTAGTGTGAACGGGGTGTTACTGTGTTATCGCGTTAAGATAAAGTTGCAGCCGCGTGTTATTTTTAATTATGTCTGATCCGTGTACGTCAAGTTCTGTTACAAAAAAACGAGTTTTTATTCATCGCCAAGCACGGGAAATGGCGAAAAATGTTCTAGACATGTGTGTTGAAGAAAGGCAGAAAAACAATTTAACCTTCACATTAAATAATGCTTACGATCGCGCAAGCCGTTACACTGGACTTTCAAAGAGAACATTGTCTGCAATTCAAAATGAAGCCAAAAAAGGGCCTCTTTGTTCGCCTTCTAAAAAGAAAAGACAGTGTAACAAGAAGACAAATTTAAACGTCGATGATTTTGATCGAGATGTTATACACAGAATTATTGAAGAATTTTATTTAACTAAAAAAATTGTTCCGACCTGCATTAAACTCCTCGCAGCTATTCGAGAAAAAATCGAGTTTCCATGGGGAGTGACGAGTTTAAGAAAATTGTTAAAAGACATGGGATATAGATGGCTTAAATGTCATAATAAACGTAGAATTTTGGTGGAGAGGCCAGCTGTCGCATATGCACGGTCAATTTATTTGCGGAAAATTCGTCAATATAGGCAAGAAGATCGAAATATTTTTTTTCTCGATGAAACATGGGTAGACAACAACCTCACATTTAAAAAATGCTGGAGAAATGAAATGATCGACGCCGTGTTGACGGATACAAGCTCCACGAACAGGCTCATTCTTGTCCACGCAGGATCGAGAGGAGGGTTTTTAAATGGTGCAAAGTTACTTTTTAAAGCTGGTACTACGTCAGGTGATTATCACGGACAGATGAACAGTGTTAATTTTGAGAAGTGGGCCACTGATATGTTAATCCCAAATCTACCACAAACCAGCGTTGTTGTGATGGACAACGCACCATATCACAGTGTACAAGAAAATAAAGTCCCAACAAAGTCCAGCACGAAATCAGTAATGTTGGAATGGTTAACCAAGAACAATATCGAAGCTTCACTTACTATGAGAAAAGATCAGCTCTTTCACTTGGTTCAGTTACATAAACCTACGGAAAAATCTTTCAAAATCGATGAATTCATCAGAAGTCAAGGCCATATCGTAGTAAGACTACCACCGTACATGTGCGACCTCAACCCTATTGAGTTGGCTTGGGCAAAAGTAAAAAGAATTGTAAGGCATCACAATGTTACTTCTGATTTCTCCCTAAAAAGGTTAAAAGAAGTTACGGAGCTGGCTCTCTCTCAGGTCACAGAGGAAGATTGGCGTGGCTTCGACGATCACGTCATAATTTTAGAAGAAAATTATTGGCAAAGAGATGGATTAATGGAAGATACCATAGATCGATTCGTAATTGAGGTCAGCGATGGTGAGGATAGTGACACCGATTCAAACATGTCTGCCATTTCAGAATCTGATGCTGCATAAATTATATTTTTTTTATTGATTTTAATGTGTAAAATAATAAAAAATGTGTGATATTATTACCTTGTTTTTTTCTAAACTTAAAACAATGTTGAAATTTATCGACATATTGTCATCATTAATTCTAATTAGGTCACAGCACTATCGCATTCCTGAGCTCTGCATTCAACTCGCGCGCTATCTGTACAAGAAATATTCAACACAAAGACAAGCAGTGCATTCCTTTATTAAATCCCTGAAATGTGTTGGAGCGCATTACTGCCGAGGGTCAACGACTCAACGAAAATACCTACCCAGTGAACTTAACATAAGAAAGTTGTACAAAATGTTTATCGAAAAGAACCCCAACAGCCCAGTCAAACAATCGTATTTCAGAGCGATTTTTAATGAAGACTTTAATTTAGGTTTTGGTAGTCCTAGGACTGACGTGTGTTCTAAATGCATGCATTGAATTCCAGGAAAAAATAAAAATAGAAAAAGATATATCGAAAAAAAAACAGCTTATAATGGAACAAAGAGTACACAAACTAAAATCACAAGCTTTTTTTAAACTTCTACGAGAAAAAAAAGACCAGATGGTAACTTTTTCATTTGACTGTCAGAAAAACCTGGTCCTGCCAAAAGTGCCTGATCAAAGTTGCTACTACAGCAGACAGTTATACTTGTACAATTTCACAATTGTTCAAGGAGGATCCAAAGACCCATTGAATAAAAACACAACATTCTCATATGTATGGACTGAAGATGAATACGCAAAAGGTGCAAATCAGATAGCCTCCGCTGTTTACGATAGATTAAACAAAAGTGATTTGACGAATATTACTCACATACGTTTAGTAGCCGACGGGTGCGCTGGACAAAATAAAAATCTTATGATGGTATCTATGTGCTCACGGTGGATTTTACAGCATCCACATATAAAAAAAATAGAACTTGTATTTCCTATTACCGGACACTCATTTATGCCAGCGGATCGCGTGTTTGGGAATATAGAAAAAAAAAAACGCAAACTTGAAGTGATAACACAGCCTTCGGAATATACAGATATTATTAGCGAAAGTGCAACAGTCACAAAACTTGATGAGATAGATGTGTTTGACTGGAAAACCTCTATACAGAACATAGTCAAAACACCAGCCCAGCAACACTTTAAGATATCGCAGTGCAAGCGTTACATTATTCGACGGACCAAAAAGCAGGAAAATGTTATGATTCGTGGGGAATTGTTTTATAATTCTGACACAGGTGCTCCCAGGACTATTTGCCGAAAAGGAAAAACAGCAAAACTGATACAACCGTCTACAATTGCAAAAGGCATAGATGTAAAACCACTTAAGCTCAGAGATGTGAGAAATTTACTACTAAAGCACTATGGTGAAAACTGGAAGGAGTTACCTTATTTGGAATACTATAAGAATGTTTTATTTAAAATAGACGAAGAAGAAATACAGCTTTTAGAAGAGAACGGAGAAGATGAAACAAATGACATAGAAGAAGAAACTTGTGAGAGAGTCGAAGAAGACGTTACGTTAAGGATATAACAATAAAATTATTACCTTCATTGAAATCTTTCCCTTTCACATAATTTTAATTATCTTTGTATCTATTACAAAATTATTACAAACAAATAAAATTGATTTTTCATATTTTGGTTTCATTTTTGGTTTTTAAATAGACAGACTGTTACTTTTTCATTTATATGTATTAGCCAAACTGACATATCTTATAATAATAGAAATAAAATTGAGTGAAATTTCTTTTTTCATTCAACATACCATTATCCACACCAATTGATGTTTCTGTTGTTATGCGTACATCACTAGCATCATGACGTCATCGATTAAGTGTTACAATCAAAGGCAGCTATATCCATATTGGTTAGAATTAAAGACAGCTAAATCCAATAGTTGGTATCAAACACAGCTATGTCCAACACAATTTATTTAAAATAACCGTTATTTCCCCCTCTACAAGATACTTTTGTTGGTACACCTGTTTTATTTTGTACTAGAGCATCCTGTCAAACAATCATGTTTACGGTGTTGCCAAATAAAAATAAAATAACAGTTTTTTTCGATTTGTGGAAAATAATTTCATACGGATTTAGCTGCCTTTGATTCTATACCCCTCAATTGACACCATCGACATCACAGAGCAACAAGCCAACGGAAATAGAACAGACACCGAAGAAACGGATGAAAATGGAAACATCGACCACATTGAAAGCAGCAGACACAACGAACCCATCAACGTCGAAAACGAAGACAATGAACTTCAGTGTACCATATCTATCAGAAAGAGGCATCGAGTACCCGATACTGCAAGAACTCCTTGGAAGTATATCAGTAAACATACAGGTACAAAAAGAGACCATTATCATATCATCTACATCTCAACATCAAAAAGTTGGGGACATAACTCAAGACTTGGCAAGGCAATTAGAGAGTCAAACCCTAAATGTGGGAAAATTACATGCGTATCTTGTCTTCTGGAGTATCTTGCTCCCAACGATAATCGTGAAGTCATTAGAGACGTTCTCACCCAAAGTGATAAAGCAAGTTTCCAATGCGTCAACCATTCGTTGGGACTTCACGGCTCGAGCCAAAAACAAACGAGCATCAACAGTCAGTTTCCTAATTCCGAAAGGAGAAATACAATACTTCCACAACAAGGGACAGAACCAACCGAGAGAAACGGAAGCTTGGATGAAACAAATCCTACGACCAATGAAGATCAACCTACAGACCTCAGTTTGCGACGAATGGAGCATTCACAAATACAACTACAAACTAATGTTCAACAAAGAGAACATAGTGACTTCGGAATCATTGAAAGAGGAAGATATGGAGAATATAATAAAAGCAATAACGACCTGGTGCTATTATTATGTAAACACAGAGCTTTTAACGAAGGAGAAGCACAAAGAGTACTGTGTTCAACGCCTGCGGGGATTGCCATCCAATTTACAAAAAAGTTTGAAGAACGCCTCCGTACCGCAATTTCAATATCCAGAATTCTGGTATTTCAAGAAACCACCGAGCAACGACTTCAACGAACAAAAGACCTACAATTAGCAGAAGACCCATTTATTCAAGACGAAGAAAAAATTGAAACACTAGTAAACAACTTACTGGGAACATTGGCAATGAATGGCATATCTAGAAAGCATTTTGCAACAATGACAAAGAAACATATCTACGGGAAAACAAAAAAAAAAGAACAACTTATTCTTCATTGGACCACCGAGCACCGGTAAAACAATGATCATGGAAAGTCTAGCAGAACTCCATTACAACATAGAAAGACTAACTGGATTAAGTCCAGGATCATCTTTCAACTTCAGCTCACTCATACACGCAAATGCGTGCTTCATGGACGAGTGTAAATTAACAGACAATCAATTTGAACACTGGAAATTGTTAGCCGCAAGACAACCAATGTGTACAGATATAAAATACAAGAACCGACATAACGTAACGAACTGCACACTATACACGGCGAGCAATTATCCTATTGATATGTATCTACAAGTGCCGGATGCAAAACATCCCACAGGGCTTTCCCTCGGGAACCTTTGCTTCAGCCCCCTAGCCAGGCTCTTTCTGTACTCCTGGTGAGTTTTCATATTTACAATGGGTTGGTGCTGGTACATAATGTAGGTGTTCAGGATGCTGATGTTCAGCAGCCTCCTGAAGACCTTCACGTACCAATTGTGGCCCATTATTCGCTCCAACAAATACATGGACAGCTTTTGATCTTTAACCCGGCGGGAGTGTGGTGGGGTGTGATATACCCCAAGTGCAGTTCAAACCGCTATATCATTTCAATTTGCGATGTTACATTTTAGCGGCTTTGTGTAGCTGGAGGTGAGGGGTCGCGGGAGGGGAACGTGGCGTGATCGCAGTGTTGCGCCGGCCAGCGCTCGGAATACACGTGTGCAACTGTCTGTGGGGTAAGTCACACCCCGCCACATTCTTGGTGTATGCGTTCTGTGACAAATTTATTTTGTGCTTGGTTTAGTTTTATTAGCTAATTATTGCTTTATTTTTAGGTTATAAATAAAAATGTCAGTGGAAAGCGGTGAAAGAAGACTTATGTCATTGCTAGATGAAGTTTTGGACCATTCTTCAGATGAAGCAAGCTCGTCGGAAGTATCCGATCATTGCAGTGAACTTGAACAGGAATCCGATACGCAAGGCATACATTTGGAATATGAGGAGAGCAGTGAATGGGATTTGGACGATAACATCCCTCTTTCAGCTCTGAGGACACGTCGTCAATCTACTGTAAGCATCCATGCACCTCACTATAAATCTAAAGATGGCCAGAAGTGGTTCAAGCAAGCTCCCCGTACCTATGTACGAATTAGGTCGGAAAACATTATTGATGAGCACCCTGGAGCCAAAGGTATAGCGAAAGATGCTAAAACTGAAGGTGAGTGCTGGAATATATTCTTTACAGACGAAATGAAGGGGATTATATTAGTGCACACTAACGAAGAAATCTTGAGACGACAACTACTTTGCAAGGACCCTTCAAGACTATATTTTATGAAAGAAACGACCTTTTCAGAACTCGATGCTTTTATTCGGTTATTATACATCGCTGGTCTAACCAAGTCAAGCCGTCAGAGCCTGAAAGATTTATGGAGGACAGATGGAACAGGAGTCGTCATATTTCATACTACCATGTCATTGCAACGATTTTATTTTTTGCAAAATTGTATTCGTTTTGACGACAAATCAACGAGAGAGGCACGAAAAGCGCTAGACAGTGTTGCCATTGCTACGGCAATTGCCGTGTTCTACGGAAATTGGACGAAATTTAAGGGTAGTCTACGGCCTACGGCAGCAAATCTATTACTGTAGCAAAATCTACGGCAATTTGCAAAGGCCGTATTTTACTAAGTGCCATAGCCAAAAATTTTAAAAATATAAATGTCAATATCTGGCTGGGGATTCCCCTTAGGTTAGTTCTATGACGAGGTACAAATTTAACTTAGCAGTTGCGGGTGGCGCTAGTGTCATGTTATTTGTACTGAATTTGAATAGTTCCTTCTTTTGTCCGCTGCCATTAATATTTAGGTTACGATCAGTGTTCTCGAACCTACCGATTTTTCGGTATTTATACCGATATGGGCTCTGTGCTACCGAAATACCGAAATATAACGAATTTTCTACGA
Organism: Scrobipalpa costella; assembly: GCA_949820665.1. NCBI lineage: Eukaryota > Metazoa > Arthropoda > Insecta > Lepidoptera > Gelechiidae > Scrobipalpa > Scrobipalpa costella. The sequence continues at coordinate 16,373,140 of OX463315.1, forward strand.
TTTCTGGATATACATGGAAATTCTCCCGATTTCTCTACCGATTTTACACTTTTCAGTTGGCAACCCTTTTCATTTATGTTTAATTTAATGTTACGGACGGGGAAGCACTCAATAGTAAGTATGGGCCTAGTGCAGAATGTTCCATATATTTTGGGGAATACCCTTGTTCCTACAACTTGTTGTCTTACAACTCGATGTTATAAGGGGCTTCCTGCTAGGGAATTTACCTGTAACCAGTCTAGTCTATATAAACAGGAATTCGGTTTTATTTTTTTCATTAATTTTCTTAACTTTGATTGAAGAGATAGTAGAGTACTTATCCTAAAGAGTGCGTGAGAAGATCATTCAGCTAAAATGTCGTCTGACGAGGAGCCAAGCACAAGTGCGAGTGTAAGAAGAAAAAAATATCTACAATATTATAGAAAAGAATGGGAAGAAGAATTTCCAGGCTGGCTGCAAGATAGTCGTAAAGGCGAAAGCTATGCCTATTGTAAGAGTTGTGATAAAGATATCAACATCACATCAGGAAAAGACGCTTTAAAGAAACATAGTTCTTCACAAGCACACTCAGTATCATCAAAGAATATAAAATCTCAACCGAAGATATCATCATTTACTGTGACCAAAACTCAAAAAACTGATACACTGGTTAAGCAAGGTAATTTCTTTTTAATTATTTGTTAGGTACTATTTAGATTGTTATATTATTTTGTTTTCTAGTTATCGATAAATAGAAGCAGTGGATATAATTACACCCTAGTCGCTACTAGATATACCTACATAATTTTTAATTCTAAATTTTAATTTCAAGTGAAATAAGATTAGCCTCGTTTGTTGCTGAACACAATCTACCATTCACTATTATGGAGCACCTACCGAAGCTGATGCAAGCCGTTTGTCCTGATTCAAAAATTGGAAAAGAAATCAAATGTTCTTCGACGAAAACTCACGACATAATTGATCATATTATAGGTAAAGAAAGTTTCGATAATTTATGTGAAGATCTGCGGCAAACTAAGTTTTCGCTTATTATTGACGAGTCCACTGATCTTAGTACAACCAAACACTTGTGCTTAGTCGTGAGATATGCGAAAATGAATCGTATCAAAGATTGTTTTTTAGCTCTTATTCCATTAGAAGAAGCTAATGCAGCAACCTTATTTGAACACATAGTAAACTTTTTTAGCAGCAATGATATTCCATATCAAAATAATCTAATAGGTTTTGCATCTGATGGGGCAAACGTAATGATGGGACGTAATAATTCTGTTGTAACATTGCTGCAAAATGAAATTCCTAACATTTTTATACTTAAATGCACCTGCCATTCGTTTCATCTTTGCGCGTCATATGCTTGTACCAAATTGCCACGCTTTATAGAGGATCTAGTAAGGGACATTTACAACTACTTTTCTTCTAGTCCAAAAAGAGTAGCAGAGTTTAAAAACTTTCAAATGTTTTGCGACTTAAAAGTACATAGAATACTTCACCCCTCTCAAACACGCTGGTTATCAGTACATGCAGCAGTGAAGAGAATATCGGAACAACTCTCTGCTCTAAAACTATTTTTTATAGACCAAATCTCTAATAATGATCATCTTTTAGCTGCAGAACATATATTACAAAAGCTCCAAGATCCCACTACGATATTATTTTTGGAATTTTTAGATTTTGTATTACCATTATTTACCGATTTAAATAAAGAAATGCAAGCAGAACACCCGAAAATTCATACTTTATATGAAAAAATAACTGGAACATTAAAAACTATATTTGATTGTTTTTTAAAAAGAGAATATTTAACTAGCACACCAATCGAAAATGTTGATTTTAAAAATCCTAGAAATTTTATGGATATTGACGCCGTATACTATGGTGCTGCTGCGTCTAATGCGTTCAGAAAATCTAAACGCAGATCAAGTAAATTTGTTTAAATGCAGATGCCTAGATTTTTATATCGAAGCTTGTAAGCAAATAACCACGCGGTTTCCATTGAAAAATAATCCAATAAAGGGTTTAGACATAATTGATCCAAAAAATGTTAAAATTGGCAATACCTCTTCGATAGTTCCTATGAGTAGGCTTTTTCCCAATATTGTTCAGAGCAATGATTTCCAGGAAATTGATACAGAGTGGCGCATTTTAAGAAATTGTGAACAAATCAAAACACTTCCTGATGATGTAGAACTATTTTGGGATGAAGTAAGTTTACTAAAGCGTGGCGATGAAACTCAAATGTTTCCTTTGTTATCTAATTTCATCTTTAATATTTTATCACTTCCCCATTCATCCGCTAACGTTGAACGCATATTTTCACATATTAATCTTTTGAAAACAAAACAGCGAAATAGGCTGTCTACTGAATCAATCACTGGTCTATTACACGCAAAACGACTCTTTAATACAGCTAACTGTTATGACTTTGAAATCAACTCGAAGATGACCGCGGCTATGGCCAAAGAATATTGGTATAAAAAATGATTATATAAATTAGTCTGTAAGTGATTGTATATAAATTAGTCTGTAAGTTTTTGTTTTCAAGTGGTTTTCAATAAATAAACGAATTTGATTGAATACTGTTTGTTTTTTGTCAAATACCGATTTTGGGTACAAATATACCGATTTTAGCTGGCAACTCTACCGATCTTGCTCTATGACGTTCGAGACCACTGGCTCCGATATTCTCGCCGCTGCTACTACTGTTCTCGTTCTCGCATTGTGTTCTCGTTGATTTGTTATTAAGTTTTTGTTACATTGTTGACTGTTACGTTTTCTACTGTTCGTTACGTTTGGACTGTTCCTGTTCTGCTGTTAAGTGTTGACGAAATGCCGCGATTGACAGAGTTCACACCTCAAGAAATAGCCGACATGCATTATTATTATGGCATGTCACATGGTCGCACAACAATCGCTCGGACTGCATACATAAATGCTTTCCCGGGCAGACTCATACCCTCAGCTCGAAATTTTCAAGAGATTCATAGGAGGCTCTCCAACATTGGACTTGGTGTGGCACGAGATCGCCGTGAGCAACCAGCTGTCGTTATTGACAATTCGATAGAAGAGGCCGTTTTAAACGATCTGTTTGCTAACCCTACAACAAGCATAAGACGATTAGCGTTGCGTCATGGCATATCGAAGACGTCTGTCTGGCGAATTTTGAAAAAGGAGGGATTACATCCTTACCATTACCAACGAGTACAACATTTACACGAAAATGTAGATAATCGTCCAAGATGCGTAATGTCGACATGGATTCTAAGAAAAATTAGAGCTGACCCAAATTTTCCCAAACGCATTTTGTGGATGGACGAAGCGACATTTACCCGCGACGGCATTACAAACTGCAGAAATTTGCACCAGTGGTCTCACGAAAATCCACGATTGAAGCGGGCATCTACTTTTCAAGTAAAATTTTCAATTAACGTATGGGCAGCCTTAATCGACGACATTTTAATTGGTCCAGTCATTTTACCCAGAACCCTAAATGCTGAACGTTTTTTAGAATTACTACGAAATTTACCCATTTTGATGGAAGAAGTTCCCCTGGCTACGTAGTACCCGATCTTTCAATAGTCCGCAAAAGGCATATGAATTTTACGATCAATTTATTACGTATGAACTTTTTGAGGTTGTTAGTTCTCATGCCACGAGCATACATACTGAAACACTCAAAGTTCCTCCGCTGCTCGTGAAGTGGCAGTTTCAGAATCCACAATTTGAGACTGGTTTAATTATTGTAGGGAGACAATTGTTGTGTATGAATAAGAGCACATGGCAGAGAAAGAAAAAATTGGAGGTGTTGGAAAAATTGTACAAATGGACGAAAGCAAATTTGGTAGAAGAAAATACAATCGAGGAAAGAGAGTTGAAGGCCATTGTGTGCTGGGCATGATAGACAACGAAACTAATGAGCTAAAATTAGAAGTGTGTCCCGGAAGCTGATGTGTTGGTCCCTCTCATCAAGAAACATGTGAAATGTGAAAGAAGGGACCACAATTCACACAGATTGCTGGAAACCATTTGACTAAGTTAATCATAATGATCCGGACAACCCTTTCATTGCACCTGACGGGACATACACCCAGCATATTGAGAGCCAGTGGCGGAATTTAAAGAAAAGATTCAACAAAGTAAATTATAAGAAAAACTTTGAAGACTAGTTAATTGAATATAAAGGAGGATGGGCGGAATTGCCCCCCCCCCCCCATCAACAGAAATGAAATGGTGTTTGAGTGGTTCATCTTAGGGAGTACTTTATTTTTTAGTATGGCGACATCGACGGCGAAATCAATGGGGTTCTCATGGTAGAGTTTGGCTAGCGAGTCGTGGCACTAAGCATTTTCACAAATTCTTTATGTGGCAACATTTTCGAACTGTCATGTCAAACGTCACAAATCTGTTTTTTAACCTATCGCCTTGTGTATTTTTATCAAAATATTCCGAAATTATGTCGAAACCGATAAAAAGTGGCGTGAGAAGTATGTTGTATACTATGATAAATAATTACGAACAAGTAAAAAGTGAATTCAGTGAAGCTGCGATGGAAAAATAACGCCTTTTGGATGAAATCCTGTCCGCGTCAGGTACTATGACCAAACGTTATTGAAACTTGACGGTATATATTTTTATGTTTCTATTTTTTCTTTTACTTAGCTAGAAATCAGCATTTGTTCCTTTATTCTTTCAGCTCGTGTGGATGATGAAGTTAGAAATTCAATTCAAGGTCTAGTTCTGGAGTTACAAAAAAGTCAAGAAAATGAGATGTTGAATTCAAAGTCACGATATATAACACAAATCAGCACCATGACAGGTAGTAAACTAAAAAATATACCTTTTATAATATCCAATTTCTTGATACTATCTCTGTAAAAAAATCTGGCTAATCAAAATACAGGCTTTCGCCTAGTTTGAGGTACGTTCTTAAAGTAATCTGTTGAACTGTGTAATTTCACAATGAATAAAGATTTGTTTTTAATGTACTTAGCATTAGTTAAAATATATTAGTTAATATAAAAATAACACTACTACTAGTTAGATCGTCCTTGAAATATTATGTACTAGTTTAAATACTTTGTACTAGTTTGATGGTCCTTGAAAAATTTTAATTAACACATTAATCCGTTTTATTTTACAGGAGCAAGTGTTAGAACATTACGACGAATACAAAAAGAAGGTTCTATGAACCAAGGTGATTAGCCGGGTCCACACCGGACGATCCATCGCGCTCCGATCGCGCGCGGCAGCAGCGCGATCCAAAGATGCAGGCGGTGTGGACGTGCCGCGCGCGATCCATGCGCACGTATTGGAGCGCGCGCTCCCTACCTCGCGCGATCCGTGTACGGTCGGTTTTTGTGCCAGCCTCAAAGGTGCCTCAGTTGCGTGATGCGCGCGGTGTGGACGGTTGTGTTGGTTCGCGCGATCCACCTCGCCATGGACATCTCAGAAAGTCGCCGTTTGATATCGCTTTATAAAGAATTTAAATGTTTATGGGATCCCAAAGATTCTAATTACACCAATAGAGGTGTTAGAGATGATGCTTGGCGTCAGATTTCTCGTGAAATGGGGAATAAGTCGATCGAGAACCTAAAGAAAAAAATGCGATCTCTGGCGGGAGGCTACAGAAGGGAGAAACACAGAGAGAAGCAAAGCCGTATAACTGGATCCGGTAAGAAAACAAAGCTACTTTTTATCTGTAGGTATTAAAATTATATATTTTATTATAAGTAATTACATCATAATATTTACTGTGGATTTCACGTGATTTCGCTTTTTACATTTAAGCTGTTAGAAATACACGTGGTTATTTTAATGAGTAACTTGTTTATTTCAGGTGCTCAAGATACATATAAATCAAAGTGGTTTGCGTATGATGACTTCGACTTTATGGCGGATAAAAATGAACCCGGAACCACACGCGATACATTGGAACATGTGAGCTATTAGTTTACTGATATTCATTTTGCCAAACTATTGTATGGTTTGTAACAAAGTGTCTTGCTAAGTGGGACCGTATTGTAGTGGCATTTTCTGTTGCTCTTCTTGGTACGACGGCCATCGGTTGTAGCGATTGTGATGGCGGTTCATTTCGCCAGCTTCCAGGTATTACATCTCCATTCTCCTGTACTGTATCAAACGTTCCTGGCGATATAAAGTTAGGATTACTGCGTAAGTAGTTATATAGATGAACCGTTGCCAGCACGACTTTAGTCGCAGTTTCTGGTTCCAAAAGCATAGGTTTACGCAGGACTCTGTAGACAGAACTAAGTACTCCAAACGCGTTTTCAACTACTCTACGTGCTCTTGACAGTCGGTAGTTGAAAATTCTTTCACAAGAACCCCTTTCCCGTGTACCATCGTATGGTTTCATAGTATAATCATTAAGCTGAAAAGCTTTATCACCTAGTATATAATAGGGTACCTCAATTTTATAGGGAACTTGCAATATCTCCGGTGGAGGAATATTTAGCTCTTTTTTTTCAAGTTTTTTATATAAATTTGTGCTTTTGAACACGCCTCCATCTGATATTCTGCCTTTAGTCCCAACATTCACATACAGGAACCTATAATTTGCATCTACTAATGCAAAAAGAACAATACTAGGAAATAATTTGTAATTATCAAAGTCGTTGCCACTATTAAAAGGCGATTGTATAGCGACGTGTTTGCCGTCCATCGCTCCTATCACGTGTGGGAAATTCCACTTATTCTCGAATTGCTGAGAAACTGTACGCCATTCTTCTTTAGTTGACGGCACCTGAAAATAAAGGAGATCTTAATTATAATATAAAGCTGAAAATAAGAATAAGCAGTAAATAGTAATAATAATTGTTGTTACAGGTAGAATCTGATACGACTGAAGGGGAACTTGAAGTTAATACTACAGTGAGCGAAAACGAGAACAGTAACATTACTAGTGACACACAACCGGAGAGAGCCAACCACCACACAGATCAGAGTAGAGAGCAGAATGATCAGAATGCACAATCCAGTGTCCAAACAACAAACAAAAGAACAAAAAAAAGAAAGAAAACTACTTCTAATAATGCAGATGACATATCAGATGAAACTCTTTCAGAGGCTTTCCAACTTCTGCAACAATGTGCTCAGCCACCACAACCGGAAACTGATTCTTACATTGCTTTCGGGCAGTATATATCTACTGAATTGCGGAAATATGATGCAGTAACATTAGTTAATGTCAAAAATGCTATATGCCAAGTTATTTTTCAAGCTGACACAGGAAGATATGGGGATAGCAATTATGGATATTACACTAATTCATATCCTGGCACACCAATAGCATCCACTTCATCACAGTCCCAGTCTCTACAACCTCAAAATTATCCAGCTCCAATTCCACAGACATCACCGTCTGCTCATCTAGCCTCCAGTTCATCACAGTCCCAGTCTCTACAACCTCAAAATTATCCAGCTCCAATTCCACAGACATCACCGTCTGCTCATCTAGCCTCCAGTTCATCACAGTCCCAGTCTCTACAACCTCAAAATTATCCAGCTCCAATTCCACAGACATCACCGTCTGCTCATCTAGCCTCCAATTCATCGCAGTCCCAGTTTCTGAAACCTCAGGATTATTCACTTCCACAGTCACCACCGAATTAAATAAGTACCTAACTATATCATGTTTTCAAAAAATAATTAATAATTGTAAACATGTTACTTCTTTAAATTATGATTGTAATACACTACTTTTTTATTGAGTAATAAAGTATGGTTTTACTTACCTTTACATAATCATTTAACAGGTCAATGATGGCTTCACAAACTTCAGGAATAATTATCGATATAGACTGTTTGGAAATGCGGAACAGATACTGCAAACTGACGTACGAATCTCCAGTTGCTAAAAATCTCAATGTTAGTAATAATCTTTCCTTCACAGTAATGGCATCTCTATAATTTGTATCATTCTTTCTTAGCTTGTTATTTAATAATGAACACAATATCTCAAATTGATTAGCATTCATTCTTGCAAAATTGTGTTCACCTTTATCTGACACTAACTCTGCGTACAGCCGAGTCCCAGATTCCAAGCGATTTTTGTAAATTTGTTTCACCCAAAACCGTCGTTTTCTTTTTTGTGATTTTTTGCGCAAGCATTTAAGCAAAATAAAAGTTACTGCTGCAACGGCAAGACGCCGCCGTTGTACGTGTGACTCCATATCGTACAAGAGTTAGACTGGCTGAATCACGGATCGCCTTAGGATCGCTTGGAGCGCATATTTGGGATCGCAAGTTTCCAAGAGTGGATCGGCCTAACACGATCCACGATCCACGCTCCGCGATCCTGGATCGCGGATCGCGGGATCGATGGATCGTCCGGTGTGGACCCGGCTATTGGAATACACCAGGTAAAAAACGACCACGGCAACCGACAGTGTCCAATTTGGATGATTTTGATATTTCTGTCATAAGAAACAAAATAAACGAGTTTTATGTTTTCAAAAAGTGTGTTCCAACCTTAAGAAGCTTACACATGGAGCTGCAGGATTCAATTCAATTCTCTGGAAGCCGGGAAACGCTGCGACAACTTTTACATAAAAATGGCTTTGAATTAAAAATAAAATAAAAATGAGCGATCTATTCTTATAGAAAAATTTGAATTAGCTGCATGGAGGCATAGATACCTGAGGACCATTCATCAAAAACGCCAAGAAGGAAAACATATTGTTTATCTTGATGAAACTTATGTCCACCAAAACTACAAACCCAAAAAATCATGGCAAGGACCATCTACAAGTGGATTAGTGGATAAAATATCTGCAGGAAAAAGACACATTATAGTCCACGCAGGATCAGGAAAGGGTTTTGTTCCTAATGCTTTATTAGTGTTTAGCACAAAATCGAAAATGGCCGACTATCATGATGACATGAATAAAAACAATTTTTTGAAATGGTTAGAAGAGAAGCTAATACCAAACCTGATGGAACCCTCTGTAATTATCATGGATAATGCGAGTTACCACGTAAGGGTGTTACCAGACCAATCGATCGATCGTCGATCGACGGTATCGATCGATGGTAGAATGGAATAGTCGACGTCGATCGATAGTTTCCACCAGACCAATCGATCGATCGTCGATTGACGGTATCGATCGATGGTAGAATGGAATAGTCTACGTCGATCGATAGTTTCCACTAGACCAATCGATCGATCGTCGATCGACGGCATCGATCGATGGTAGAATGGAATATAATGCTTGATCAAACGCGCCGCGCTCCGACTGTTCCCCCCCGCCCGCGCGCCGCGCTTCCTACCTGGCTTGTTTGTGTTGTGTTCAGTTGTGTGAAGCTCGCGGTTGTTTCGTGACGCGCATGGCAAAATGGCGGCGACCGCGTGGACGAATGAAAGAACTTTGGAATTTATTGAGCAATACAAAAACAAACCAGTACTATGGGACATTATTCACAATGATTACCGTAATAAAATAAAACGTCATGATGCACTGCTCGAAATAGCCAACTCATTTGAAATTACTAAGGAGGAAGTGGAAAAGAAGATAAAAAATTTACAAACAACATTTTCGAAAGAAAATAAAAAAGTGAAAGATAGTTTAAGAAGCGGTGCCGGACGAGACGAAATATACGTTTCTAAATGGTATGCATTTCAAGCTATGATGTTCATACAAGACAGAAATCGCCCACGATCTACTGTGTCTACAGAGGATCGTCCTCGTTCGAGCATGTCAAGTGATGTAAGTACCTACATACATATTTATATTTTTTACGGCAAATATGTTTAAGTTTAATCTACAATTAAACAATTAGCTATACTGAACTTTTGTAGATCTTACAAAATAAAAGTATAATATTAAGCACATTAAAACATTTTCCAGTATACTCGTTTACACCAATAGATGGACTAAATTAACAGTTGCAAAAGGTGTTTTTTCCAATTGTCAACTATTGGTGTAAACGTGTTGTAATTAAAATAATAATACAATTTTACAAGTACATACTTATGACCTTTATTGATACAGATTACACAGTAGCTGTCACTTGTGTACAGAGTATTAGTCCAAAACAAAACTAGAAATGACTTATTTAAAAAATGTTACCTTTCAATAAAAGTGAAATTCACAACTAATAATCACGATAAAAAAAAAATTGCAATTAAAATTATCACAGGGAGCTACAGCACCCAGAGTAAGATTCCAAGGTTAACAATACTTGTATTGCCATGCAATCATACCATCGTTAGAACAAAAATATTCAGCGAACTCTTCTCTCACTAGTTCAGCTGGAGTTGGTATGCTGTAGAATAGTACAGATGACTGAATTTCTGGCGGCTGTGTTATTTCGGAATCTGCACTCTGATTTATGTTACTTGAATAACGCAACTGTAAAGACCTATAACTCTCACAATTTCTTCTTAAATAGTTGTGAAGATAAGTCGTAGCTAACACTATGTTTTCCACATTTTTCGGCTGAAGATGAAAAGGCCTTCGAAGACAGCGAAATACTGCACTTAAAATGCCGAACGTGCTTTCTACCATACGGCGAGCCCTACTCAACCTATAATTAAAAATTCGCACCTTTGATCCTTTTCGCCCTAATTCGAGAAACGGCTTCATTAAATTTTCAGAAAGAGGAAAGGCATTGTCACCTATAAAAACATATGGTGTAAGACAACTTCTTCCAGGCAATTCACTTTCTTTTGGGATTCCTCGTAGATTGATGGAATTCAAAATAGTATTTCCAAACACACCACCGTCAGAAATACGACCTTGGCATCCAATATCGCAGTACATAAAATTGTAATTCGCATCCACTACAGCCATTAGGACAATACTGTGAACTCCCTTGTAGTTAAAGTATGTGCTCCCACTGTTAGTTGGAGCTCGCATATTTATATGCTTCCCATCTATTGCACCCAGGCAGTGGGGAAAATTCCACAGCAGGTCAAAATCTTTTGCAATGTTGAGCCATCCTTCTTCCGTGTTTGGCATCTGTAAAATAAATATATACAACGTAAATATATTGAATATGAGCTATCAGTCAGATCATATATTTTTTAAATTATACCTATTTAAAATATATGTATATAATTTTGTTTCAGATAAATTCACAAGCATCTGAGTCAGGGATGGACAGTTCCGTTGATAGTGAAGGCAGTCGTAAAAGGCGCCTCAATCCAAATGATGCCGCAATAGAAAAAACGTTGGAGATGGTTGATTCTTTGATTCGCAATAAAAGAGATGTTGATGAGTATACATTGTTTGGAGAACAAATAGCATTTAAATTGAGGACACTAAAAACGGACTACGCCCGTATTACCGTACAGCATCATATAAATAACCTAATTTACGAAGCTCAACTTGGCAAATATGACCATCCACAAACTCAAAATCAAGGCTACTACACCACGCAGTATTCTACAAATGCACAATCTTCGAATCAATCCAACCTTCCACCCACTTCTCAATACGCAAGAGATTTAACTGGATATAGCTTTTCGCTGGATAATATCAATCTTCCATCCACAAGTGAAAATAGTATAACAGTAGAGTCGTTGGATAATTTAGAAGATGTCTCATCTGAATTGCAAGAAAATTAAACGATATGTTTATATGATTACTGTTTCTCTGAAAAAATTATAATAAACCTGAAATACTATGTATGTCTTATATTTTTAATTTCTTCGATACCTTTACAACTTCACTTACCTTATATATAACTTAACTTACGATTACAAGTCCAAGAATACTTACTTTTATGTAATCCCTGAGAGAACATATAAGCGCATTGCACACTTCTGGAATTATACAAGAAATACTTTGTTGTGAAATTTTAAACGTTAGCACTAAACTTTGATATGAATCACCACTGGCTAGAAATCTGAGTGTTATAAGTAACCGATTCTTAGGGGAAATTGACTGTCTGTAATTAGTATCCAATTTTGCAATTAAAGGAGCCACCATATTTAAGAGATTTTCAATATCACTGTTACTCATTCGAAAAGCATCCAAGAAACCGCTATTTAAAATGTCATTTGGATAAGATAGGCGATCTTTGGCTTTAAAAAATGGTCGCATCCAGAGTCTTCTGCGTTTGCGTCTCCGTAATAATAGTACGAGCAACATCGTACTTGCCAACAACAACGCGTCCTCTTGTGAATACATTTTGAAAGAAACTGATGGAATATTGCCGGAGTTCATCGATCAACGTCGACCGGTGCCAGTAGTCGAACAGTATCTGTCGATCAATTAAAGTTACCAGACCAGTCGATCAACATCGATCGACGTTGAACGATGCCATCGACCGGCAATCGATCGATTGGTTTGTCGAACAGTATCTGTCGATCAATTAAAGTTACTAGACCAGTCGATCAACTTCGATCGATGCCGTCGATCGACGATCGATCGATTGGTCTGGTAACACCCTTAAAAAAATTAATATTTCGTTATTTCTTCGCGATAAAAGGTCATTTTTTTTTAGTACGTCAGGGATATAATGTACAGTTTATCAATGCATTCAAACCACAAATAGAATGTTCAATTTTTTTTAATGATTTTTTTTTGTGATTTAACCGGGCCGGTTATATGAAAACTTTGATATTTTTTATAAAAAAAACTACGCATGATAGCCATGACCGGCTTGAACTAATGTTGCTTAGAATGATAAAATCTATTCATTTTTGGAATAAAAACGGCATGCAACAAAATAGGTGGTTTTCTCACACTGTGGAACCCTGTGAACGATTCCTAAAGTTTTTGCCATCAGTGGGACATAAAGCTGAAGAAATGTTTGCTGCTATTGCTTCGGAACTAAAAACCTTGGGTTTGAATATTCAAGACTGCCGTGGACAATCTTATGACAATGCCGCAAATATGTCTGGGATATACAACGGCTTACAGGCTAAAATTCAACGTCAAGCACCATTTGCTTTTTTCGTTCCTTGCTCTGCCCATTCTTTAAATTTAGTGGCAACAGCGACTGCTGAATCGTGCACAGAAGCGTGTCGATTCTTTATGTTGCTCCAAGAAATATACGTTTTTTTTTCAAGTTCGACACAACGCTGGAAAATTTTGATGACTGAAGTTGGAGAAGGCAAAACAGTCAAGAGAGTAAACCTCACACGTTGGTCAGCTAGAGAGGATGCGTGTAAAAGTTTGAGAGATTCGTGGCACGAAGTCATTCAAGCTTTGGAAGTAATCAGGGACGATTGCACGAAGAAGCCTGTCACAAGAAACGAAGCTACGGGAATTCTTTCAAAGTTGAACAAACTGGAAACAGCGTTGATGGTTGTTGTGTGGAACGTTTTTTTGGAAAGAATAAACAAAGTAAATGTTCAAATCCAGGCTTCTACCGTCGATTTGATTACCGTAGCCGATCTTTATGAATCTCTTCGCAAGTTTTTCGTGTAAAACTTCAAGTATTTTGAAGAAATGGCGATGGAATTAAGTGCGTCGAAGCAGTATTCAAAAGACCTCGGAAAAAGACAACCGAAAAGAAAAAAAATTGCTGACGAAACACCCGAGGAAGAAATAAGTATGACCGCGAGTGATACTTTCAGAGTTAACACATTTCTCGTCATCATTGATAGACTCGCATCCGAATTGGAAAAAAGGAAGAAGGCGTACTACAATTTCAATGAAAAAATTTCATTTCTGACCACAATGAGCGAATTGTCATCAACAGCCCTTACGAAAAAGGCTCAGTCTTTAGAAGAAATGTATCCTGATGATTTAGAGACTGAATTAGTTCAAGAATGCATACATTTTCGAAGCCACATTTCTTCGCAAAGCATTATGGTGAAACCAGATTCTCCATCGTTGCAAAGTCTATCTTCGTTTCTGCGAAAACAGAGTTTGCAGAACGTTTATCCGAACTTGGACATAGCCCTTCGTATGGCTTTATGTACACCAGCGACGAATTGTTCGGGTGAGAGAAATTTTTCTTGTTTAAAAAGGGTTAAAAATTATTTGAGATCGACCTTGAGCCAAGAAAAATTAAACGCTTTAGCTCTTTTGTGCATAGAGTCAGAATTGATGAACAAAATCACGTACGACGATATCATCGATGATTTTGCCAACAAAAAATCACGCAAAAAAGTATTGTAACGTAGTTATATAAATTTACTGAATTAAGTATTTTCAACTGTTTGTAAACGCAATAAAGATTATTTATTCTGTTTATTCACGTCTACCAATTGTGTAAGTAGCATGCATTACCCCGCCTTCCAAATCTTACATGATTGAGCTTTAATTAGCTCAAAAATATACCTAAAAATTATTTTACGTGAAATTCCAACGAAATTGTTGAATTGTAAAAATAATCTATGACATGACAATTTGACAATTTTGAAGGCAAGGGCGGCAAAAGCTTTACAGCCTATACCTTGAAAATTTGTAAATCCGCCACTGATGGAATGTATCTTGCATATAGCATATAAATTAGATATTAAGACGTGGTCTGCTAGAGGGGAAAGTGACAAAGCCGCAGTGGATGCAAGAAAGAAAGCTATCCAAGCCAGGTTTAAAACGGAGCTCAACCTATTAATCGATATTGTAAAACAAGGTCATGGCACAACTTACGACGGCAACACTGCACGACGATTCTTTGAATTTCCTGAAAAAACTGCGGCTATCACTGGACTAGATGAAGATCTGATCCGAAGATTTGCTGTAATTTTGCAAGCCATAACTTCAGGTGAACCCATCAATGTTTCAAAATTTAAAGAATATGCGTACATAACTGCTGAGAAGTATGTTGAATTGTACAACTGGTACTACATGTCAGCAACAGTGCACACGATACTGCTTCATGGGGCCGAAATTATCGCTTTTAACGCAATAGTACCGATTGGAAGTTCATCTGAAGAGGCTTCAGAAGCAAGGAACAAGGACTTCAGAAGTTTCAGAGAACATCACTCACGTAAGAAGAGCAAAGTGAATTCCAATGAAGATATTTTCAATTTCCTTCTGCTTTCGTCTGATCCGCTTATATCAGCAGAAAGACCAACGATGGATGCAAAGAAAAAGAAACCCTTCTTTGATGAAACATTGGATCTGCTAAAAAACCTGAATTCGAGTTTAGGGATATTGCTCAAATAAACTCTGACTCTGAGTTCGACTCTGAAGATAGTGATTCAGAATAAGCAATATTTTTAATTAATATATTTATTGTTTTATTTAATTTTATACGTACCACTAACGTATATATATACGTAATACGTATGCGGCGCGGATCAATGCCCTGCCTCCCTCCCCGTTGTTTTATGATAATTTTGTCTTTAAAATGATAGTAATAGGGTTTATAATCGCTTGTATGTGATTTAGAATGAATTTTTGAACCATAGACATCAATCGGTCATTCAATTTACCACTCTGTTCGGTCACAGCGACCATTCAAAATTTGGATATAGGTCTGCATGCAGTCTGCACTAACCGCCAAATTGTTCGTGCTATTTCTGAGTGAAAAACTTTGAAAAAGGTAAGTGAATTGTTTTATTTATTGTTATTTACCATATTTAGAACTTATATAATACAACAAAACCATTCATATGTGTCTGTTTTTCCGAAAATTCTTCATTCTAAACTTTGGTTCGAGTAACGGTTACGATAGCATTTCTTTCTTGATTGTTTTCTTGGCAATTTAGTACTGTATATGTCTATAAAAACATGTTATTTTCATGGAATGTTTATTGGCTCATAAATAATAATAAGTTTTATTTGTAATTCCTTATGATTTTGTAGTAAATGTTGTTTTTGTAAAGGTGGACACCGCAAGTGATCACCCGTTGTTCCTCTCGTAATTATATCAAGTTTCAAGAAGCATGGAGTGGAACAAAGAAAAAACTTTGTATTTTATTGAAAAATACAAAGAAGAAACACTGTTGTGGAACCCAGCTCACCCAGAGCATTATAACAAATTAAAGAAAGAAGACGCTTGGGATAGATTGGCTTCGTTACTCGACAGCGAAAGAGAAGCCTGTAAAAAGAAAATGACAAGTTTACTGGCATCATTGAGGAGGGAAAAACAGAAAACTAAACAATCAACTGGTACTGGAAAAGGTACGTAATTATTTATTAAGTTTAACGCGGGTTATAGTAGGGGGGGGGGGGACAATTAGTGAGGGAAGTAGGTGTTTCCAAGCTAGTGTGGGGAAAACAATATAAACTCGGTATTAATCTGTATAGTGCTTCTTTTTAATTAAAATAATTCAATATTAATTACAAATTAAATTTCAGGTGCAGATGAAGTTTACCACAGCACTTGGTTCGCTTACAAATCTATGTTATTTCTACTGGAAAGAAATACACCTCGTGACACAACAGATACTGTAAGTCCATTTTAAGCATAATTTTCTTGCCAACTTACAGACCCTTGCTGAATACAGTATTCAGCAACTTCATTACGAATATTGTGAGCAGATCTTGTAGCCCTTCGCGGTCTTATTTGCAAGGGTAACATACTAGTCATATCATTGTTACCTTCTCTCCAGTTTCCTAGTCTGACCTGGCCGTTCAATTCTTCGTCAAAACTACCTGCAGGGGTATATACATGAGCATTATTACCTTTTCTTAAAAAATTGTGGAGAGATGTTATTGCTGTTACGACAGATGTCGCGGTTTTCGGTTCTAACAACATTGGTTTCCGCAAAACTCTAAACACTGCTGACAATATGCCGAACACATTTTCCACTACTCTACGAGCTCTGCAAAGTCGGTAGTTATATATTCTTTCTTTACAACCACGTTCATGATATCCTGCATATAATATATAAAAAGGAACGTAATCCTTGATACAGTCACAAACCTCTGCTAAGTTTTGTTGCTATTCTCCATAAAAATGTGATGTAAACTTACTAACAAAGTGATAAGTTTGAAGAGGTAATCCTGAAGATTGGTTCGAATTGGTTTCTTCCACTTAAACAGCCGCATTTTGGACGATTTTACACTAAGGTACGAGCACAAATTACGGTTGAAATTGAATTTTAAATATATAAAATTCGAAGTTGACTAATCAGAAGACACTGCAACTTAAACAATCAGCTGATTGGCAGAGTGACACAGCCACACGTCAAACGTTGACGTTTGCGTTCTGTTCCACGCATCCATCACCATCATCACTCGAAGGAAATTGTTTGTTGTCTGCGGTTGCGGCGCTGGTGTAGCAAACGAGATTGTGGCGCGCGTTCAGAAACTACGTACTCTGTTTTTATCTCAGTGCGGCAAGCTGAGGCGGCAAGGGTGATTTCGTCTCATCATGTCGTCGTCTACAATTTTGACCATTAGATTAATTATTTTCTGTGATACATGATAAATTCAATTTTTCCAATTTATGTGGTTAAATTTTGCTTTGAACATTGACTTTTGATATATTTTAATTTAATAACTATTAGACATTTTTACGACTTGATTATTTTAATTGTTAAGTTTATTTTTAATAGTAATGCTATGGTCTGTTTTCCTTTGTAGTCAGATTTTTAATAATTTAGAAATTAGGGCCGAGATTCAGTATTTACCATAGGTATTTGTATGTTTAATGCCTATTATAAGTATAGGTACCTGATTTTTATTTTACTTTAATGAATGAAATATTTATTGTTTTGACTTTTGAATTTAATTATTTATTGATTATATTAGCTTTTTTATAAATTGATTATTATTTATTACATTATATTCTATTTTGATTGATTTTAAAGTCCGTATTACGTTTTTGTTATACTTTCGAAAGATTATTAGGTACGTAAAATGTCAAACCCAGTTTCCTCCATTTGCCCGCATTGCCCAGGATCCACACGGCAATATAAATTGCCACATGGTCTTAGTAGGCACATAGGTCGAATGCATAAAAATATTTCTCGGTCACAAACACCTTCGTTGGCATCCGACCCCCCCG